>CM061240.1:111251443-112503440 GCA_030848705.1 Heracleum sosnowskyi | reverse complement strand
CCTGATAATCAAGAAATTCATGTAATTAATCAGTAGAGGAAACCTACACGATACCCACAGAATTCAGCACTCACCAAAACAGCTACTGCAATGCATACAAATTATCAAACTCAAGAAAATTCATAGACAAGTCCTAGCTAGATTTCGAAATCTACAACTCCAAACATAAAATAAGTGATAGTGTTCAAACTCTAAATGCCTAATGACATTTAATTAGTCCAAAACTTACAATATGGGGATTTTACAATTCACAAGATTGATATTCCAATGTGTGTGTAACTACCAAACAAGAGAAGAAAGTTTTGTAGCACTCACATTGATTTGCATATCAACAACATATCCTTTTGGCAAAAAAACAAAATGGGCAAAAATCTTAGTAACAAAACTGTACTAGAATGATATCATTACATTCAAGAAACAACATTAAAGAATCAAAAGTACTAGTACTAGAAATCTTGAAAGTACCTAAAACTGACTTCACTGGATCTACCTGAAACTGAACTTAACTTTTGTTGATCTCAAAGCACATAAAATCTTGAATCAAACCACTAATGCAAGCACTAGTACATTGTAAACATAAACCATGATAAATAAAATCTAAGCAAAAGTAAAATACAGTAATAACTTATTTTTACCTCGAAATAATTAAAGGGTCAAACCCACCATCAAATCTTGAGCTTGTGCTCTTCAATAATAGTACTCCTACATAGAATTATAGATACATGTTGTGTACATATAATAAGAAACAATGCACTAAAGTCTATAAGAGAGGGAGCCTGAAGAGGTAATAAATGAGTAGAAAATATAGAAGTAGGGTGGAATAAATGTCTGAACAAGAAGTGTGAAGATGGAAGAAGAAAAAGAAAGGGTGAAAAATTAGACCATGTTTCTTTTTAAGTAATAAATAGTACTGCTATTTATTAATATCTGTAACTGTAAGAGAGACTGTATCTAAATGGGGTCTGGAAGTGTGTCAGTTTAGGTTGGAATATGAAGTCAAATTACCCATATAAATAAATATGTGGAGTGAGTTTCAAAAAAAATATGTGGAGTAAATGAGTGATATAATTATTCACACCTCTCTTCTGTAATTTGACTTTTGTGTTTGTTTCATCTTTCTTTCTTTTTCAACTTTTGGTATTTTTTCGGATTTGCTAAACCATAAGAGCTTAGTTGTCACATTTTTTATTTGTTTAACTTTCATTAATAATAATGTTCATGTATGAACATAAATTTTAACCAATAAAAATTTGTGAATCATAAAATAGTTGTTAGAATATGTTCTTGACCCACACTCGAAAGACTCTTGTTTTTTCTTTGCTTGAACACCCTTTATTCTAGTATGGATAGGCCTTAATTCGAGTCGGGCGGTTAGCGAGCCCGACCCAACTCGGCTCATTTAGTAAGGTTCGGCTCGACTCGAACTCGTTAACGAGCCGAGCTCGAACATAAGACCGAATTCGTTTAACTAAACGACACCGCTCGAATCGATTTGTGAAATTAAACGAGCCGAGTTTGGGCAGAAGATTAGGCTCGTTTAATTAAACGAGCCGGCTTGGCAAGTGAAAAAAAACTCGGTTCAGCTCGTGAAAAAAGAAACTCGGCTTGAATTAATATCCTGCTCGACTCGAATTACAGCCCTAAGTATGGAGAATAATGACACTTACAATAAAAATAAAATTGAGATGAAAGACAGTTTGGTGCATTCCTAATATTATCTATCTACAAATTTTTTTGTCCCGAAATAAAAATATTCACCGTACTGAAAACAAGGTCTGTGTACGGAAATAGAAATGTAGCAACGCGGAAGCAATACAAAATCTTCATGGGCTGGATTGAATTGGGCCTTTGCCAATTGGCATACAACATAACATTGGATCAGTAACAAAGTTTAGTATTCTTGAGTTTCAAAAAAAAAAGAGGTTTAGTATAATATTAAATTCTGGAGCCCGTAATTCAACACTTTATGCTATCGCCTTTATCTAAATGTTAGTTGGCCCACTTTTACTTTCCCGGCTTCTCCATCATTTTCATATACGTTGTGGGCCTTCTGGCTGGGCCAATAATCTACGAAGAAAGTTTTAATTGTTTTATGCTTATATCGGGTCCAAATGTAATTATAAATATCTGAAAATATCTTTACTCAAACCTGTATCCTGTTTTTTTTTAAATGACTTTGGTGTGTGAACAATAATAATTAATTAAAATTAATTAGTTTTGGTGTATTAATTAATTGTTTTATTGCTTTGTCCGTTGGATTCAACTTGGATGCAATTAGAAGCACTTGTAGTCGTAATAAAATTATTACATTTAAATGCAACAATAAGTTGGTCTTTATAACAGTAAGAATTAATCATATTCAGAGTACATGTGGGTTACCTTTCTTTGTAATAAAGACTAAATAGTTGGAAATTACACGGGGAAGGATGAGATAGCTGTAAGAAAGCAACAGCTAACCATCACAATTCGTCTTCTTCATTTCTCCCATTCACATTCCCTCTTGGGCAAGTAAGCATATTATCCCCCGACTTTGGCGGTGCGAGCCAAAATTTTAAAATATTTGAGAATTATAAATCATTATGAACTCTTAAACAAAAGTCTGGATTGAAAATACTTATTTTGTAACAAAATTTATTACAAAAGTTAAGACTCTTCATTAACTCTACGAAGAAAATCTCATGTCTAAATAATCGTTTAAGGTTAATAAAATTAAGACCTCTACTATAAAAGATTACTACTAATATTTTTCATACTAGCTTTAAACCCGTGCAATGCACGGGATGATTTATAAATAATATTTATGAGTTTGTTTATATTATGTTAACTTACTATCTTTAATTTTATTTTAGGAAAAATTACAAAATAATGTTTGCAAATGATGCTTTATAAACATTATTTAAAAAAAAATCATATTTGATTAATTTTGTTTTTAATTAATTTTTATAAAAATTACAAAATAATGTCTACAAATCTCCTTAAGTTGATGATTCTTATTGTTATCAACATTAACCTTTGTTATTTTAGTTGTTATTGTATTTTTTGCATGAAATTTCATATTTTCTAATTTTAAAATTATTGAATTTTATATTATTTATATTTTTTCTCTCAATAACTTAATCATACTATATATTATTAATTTCTACTTTTTTCAAGATAAATTGTAAAATAGTATCCACAAACCCTATTCACAATTTTTGCAATTTGGAGTACAATTTAACAATATATTTAGTTTCTATTGAATATTATTTGAAGTATAATTATTAATAACATTTGTAAATGACGGATTTGCCCCTGACGATCAAACCATCTTAACCCTCTTATGCTAATTATATATAGGATATAATGATCATTCTTGATTAATTGTGTACTCCATTTGTCTCTTTCATTTCTATAAAATTTTCATTTTAGGATGTCTCTCTCATTTCTATTTCAAAAATAGTAATTTTTAATAATATAAAACACATTACACCCACTATTTTTCTCAACTATCTCTATTCTATAATAATTTAAAACACTATTACACTCATTAATTTTCTCCACTATCTCAAATCTATTATTAAATATTGATAGATACCACCATTTTACCAATTTTTCTTCTAACTTTACTCATTTTTTATATTATTATTTTTTGGTCTATGTGTCCAAAACCGACGTATATAATTCAACGAGACAGATGGAGTATATTATAAGCCACGAGACAAATAAAAAGTATTAAGTACATGATTACATTTCCACAAGACAAGGAGTTTAATTAGTTTTAACATTGACACGTTTGGCCCCTTGAATAATCAAATCTCATAACATTCTTGCATGATTAGACACCAAATAATTATGGATTAAAAAAATCGAATCTTAGGCACAAGCCTGGGTGATAACTGATAAATGAACTGAAACAAATGTCTGAAGCGACTAATGAATTTGATACCCAATTGTTACATATTGAATGCAAGTTATGAACGACAGCATTTGGTGGTTTACTGGTTTGGTTGTTGGGATTATTAATATATCCATTTTCAGATTTTGTCATTTTTCAGATTTTATACTTGTAGATATTTTCCATCATTCATAAATTAGAGTGTAATAATATCTATCACATCACGCTCTCTCGGGCTCGTTTTCTCTCTCTCAAACCCTAGTCTCCGTTAAAGATTTTTGAGGGGGCTTCCATCGGTTTTTTACAGGTGTAAAGTCTCAATCCCTTTATTTTTTGTTTTCTTGTTTTCCTTCAATAAGTTCCCAATTTATTTGGGTTTTGTTAGTCTCTCCTTGTGAGAGTTTGATTTTTTATTTTGTTGTGTTTTGGTGTTCTCCATGACCGAGGTTATAGATCAACAGAATTTTCATGGGTTTGATTCAGGGATGAAGGTTATTATGGGATTGCATCTATGATCGATTGCACAGAACAGTCGGGTGAAAATAAGTACATACTTTCAAATCATCTGGTTGCCTCTCTAAGAAGAAAGGATTCAACAGTTATATCTTTAAGCGTCTGTCCAATTTCGATTGTATTTGTAGATGCAGTATGACTTTTGATTAATGAATTGATTCCTTTTTTTTTAAATAATAATAAATATATACTAGGTCATAACTAAGTTTAAAAATAATAGTAGCGCTATTCATTTTATGCAGTGTTTTGAAATGACCTTCACCTACTTGATGGACACGATTTTATTTGAGTTCATTAGCCCCGTCCGTCACAAATTCTTTTGTTTTGTTTAATTTTTTATGGGCGAATTTTGACTAGTATTTACTGATCATTTTTATAATTTACAAAATTATATACATTTCAAAGTAGATTATTTGGGTTAACATATATAATAGTATTATTATTGGATAATTTCGTTATTGTAATAGTTTCCTTTGTTTGGACAATTTTCTTTATTATCGTTTGACTGTTGGTTATATAATATTTCTCTCTATTGTAATAGATAACAAGTTCATTATAATATAATAATACTTTTATGTAACATCCCATTCCCACATCGAGTGGGTTTGGGACTTCTGTTCAGTTTATAAGGCAAAGTACTACTACTAATTAGCACCAACAAATCATGATTTTTTGGGGGTCTGTGGTGGGCTAGTCGTTACCCAAGTTGGATGCATTTGGGCCAGTAGGCTTCGGCTTATTCGGACTCGGAATCGGGACTTGACCCGATTTTTGAAAAAGGCTCGGGATTTGACCCGGGTTGTCACATATGGTATCAAAGCCGACTCTCGAAAGCTTGATGCGTCAAGTTTGTCGGAGGTGGGGACACGAAGGCTAGTGGTATTATCCCACAATGGACAGAGATCCGGAGGTGGGGACACGAAGCCAGCCGGTATTATCCCACAATGGCTAGGGAGGAATGATCTTGGAACCTATGGGCTATCCGTTCAGGCTTGACGAGGGCGTTAAGAGTTTAAGTGGGGGAGTTTGTAACACCCCAGTCCCACATCGAGTGGATTTGGGACTTCTGTTCAGTTTATAAGGCAAAATACTACTACTAATTAGCACCAACAAATCATGATCTTTTGGGGGCCTGTGGTGGGCTAGTCGTTACTCAAGTTGGATGCGTTTGGGCCAGTAGGCTTCGGCTTATTCGGACTCGGAATCGGGACTTGACCCGATTTTCGAAAAAGGCTCGGGATTTGACCCGGGTTGTCACATTTTATCTCTTCTCCCCATACTTTATCATGGTATCAAGAGCTAGATTTGTTCGATCTGAGATCGGTTGATGGAGAGTTTTGGAACGTGATGGCTGCCACATGTTGGATCTAAAACGTGTTTCAATTTTATGTTTTCTCTTCTTGTTTTCTCTTCAAATCGCTTAGTTTTTTTTCGTATTGGTCGGGTTTTTCTTAGGTAATTTTTTTTTTGTTCAGATTTTTTTGCTGGTTTCGTTTTGTTTTGGTTGTTACTCTCATACACACTCTATGTTTCTCTCTCTTTGATGGTATTGGCTCATTGATATTTTTTCTTTTTTCTTTCTTTCCCTTTTATTCTCTTCCCTTTTTCTCGTGTGTTATGATGGGAGTAGCCCTAAGCACATCTGTATATTTTCTTTTCTCGTGTGTGATGATGAGAGTAACCCTAGGTACATCTATATAGCTTCTTTCTCGTGCGCTATGATAAGAGTAGCCCTAGACACATCTGTATACTTCTTTATGTTCTGGTGCTCTAGGCACATTAGCCCCTCACTATGGCTGAATATTTTCGAGATGTTAATGAACAAGACGTACTTCTATTTATCGACAATATTTTCCGTTTCGTCCAAGAGATTGTTAGATTATGGTCTGGTGCTCTAGGCACATTATCCATTGGCGGGATGTTAAATTTAAGGTCTGTTGTTCTAAGCACATTGTTAGATTTGATTAATTTGGATGGGTAATTGGATTTGGATTCAATCTTAATTTGAACAATTTTCTTTATTATCGTTTGGTTGTTGGTTATATAAGTTTTCTCTCTATTGTAATCAATAACAAGTTTATTATAATATAATATTATTTTTATCTTTTCTTTCATACTGTATCAATTTGTACTTTCAGATGATATTTTTTTTAATATGTCTTTATTTATATCATCGTAATACTTGATCAAAATTTGATCAGTTTCATCATAAAAAATCAAACTGAGTTAGAATTTTTGGGACTGCTACCAGAACCGACATTACAATTCTACAAATGCGAAGAAGCTGTCGGTTAACAATATTAGTTCCCCACAAATCTTGTAACCAAATAAATACTAAATAGTCAAAAACAGTTTCTGCATATAATTCTTCACAGATGAAAATTTTACCACTTTGTAAAGTTGGCCAGTGGATGAGACCAACCTCTGAAAAAAAGGTAAAGAACAAAAAAATTACTTGCCTTAACATCCCAATTATACATCAATTAATCTTTAATTTTATCATTTTTGGCTGAAACAAGATGTTGTATTATTGACAGCATATATACGCGTAAAATTTTAATTTTTAAAATAAATAAGCTCCCTTTTTTTATGGAAGAAGTGGCCTTTGGCATTAATATTTTTTAAAAGTAAAGTAAAACAACTAATTAATTGAAAATCCCTTGGATTCGATATGCTTTGTGCTCATTAATTACACAAGTGCTCCACTTTGATTTCACTTTATTTGTTTAACTTTCAACTTTTTAATGAGTGGGGTGAACAAAATAAAACCGAAAAACTGAAAATTTGAAAAATCAAATCGAAAAAATTGAAATCGATTAAAATCGAAAAAAAATCATAACCGAACCGATGGAATGGTTACTGTTTATCCCTATAACTGAACCGAAAAATCGAACCGTTTATATAATATTATAATACATAATTATAATATTATAAATATAATTATATAATACATATTTTACTAGACAAAACCTAATATAGTTAATTTTAATTATATTTTCTTATATAGTAGGAGTATGATAGGTCATACGAAAGTACTACTAAAAATTAGGGTTCAATACTTATAAGTAACAATAATTATATCTTAAATTAATTATATTTTATGTATAATATTTCACTTATATTTTAATTTATTTGATTTATATTTCGCTGAAGAAATCAAACATTATCATTCCTAGTTATATACTCATGTGTCAAGTTGATAACCTATCCAGTAAACATATACTAGTAATACATAGATTTTGATCGATTTATTTTCATAATATAAGGATAATTTTTAGATAATAAGTGTATCTTTTATTTATAAATACATCATATTCTATAAATCAAATATAATTATAAAAACTTTTATTTAATATTTTTTGGATAGTAGAGACTTTGTCATTATAAATTCTTATTTTATTTTATAATATTTTCAAATTTATTATTAATATTACATTTGAATAATAATTTTTGATTAGGAGAAAACCGAAAAAAATCGAAACTGATAAACAGTTAACCGAATCGAAAAAATCATTTCGAACAATTCTGTTACGATTAATGAGTAAAAACCGAACCAAACCAACATATATGGTTTGGTAACTGTTTATACTAAAAACCGATCCTAATTTATCCGTGCACAGCTCTACTAACGAGGGAGATTTTCCCTTTCAATTCCACATCAACCTGTCGTTTTACCTTAATAGTGGGTTTGGTATATTAATGACTATGAGTTAAAAAAAGATGCATCTTTAGAAAAATTATTTCTGTTTTTTCTGAATGCAAGTACCAGAAAAATTACGTTCGTTGCTTGCCTGATTCATGGAACCGTTTACAATGCAGGATTTGAAATTCAGAAATCAATTAGTAGATTTGATTTTATTGTTGAAATTTGATCCTAATTTTTAAGTACTCGTTTAGTACATTCGAATAGTCATCCGTGTATTGCAACATCATGTGAAGGTCCCTTTGATTTTTTAGCTTAACAATTTGGGAGAATTAGTGGACATTTAGATCGTTAATGCGAATTGGAATCGGGAACGGTAATAAAAATGAGGGTTAACGAGTATAAGAATGATATGGTATATCAAAGGGATATAGAGAGTGTATGATTTGTTCATCAAATTGCTAATCCAAACACCAACACTTGAGTTTAAAAATGAACCAAACGTCCGCTAATTTATATTCCGCGGTCCCTAATTAGTTCTCATGCTAGATTTTTAACGGTTAAATTGATCAATCTTTAATCAAAATTAAAAAATTATCTGTATTATTTTTAAAAAACTGAAATTTATATTTAAAATAGACATGTACTTTCCTATAATATAATCTTTTATTATTATTATTTTTAGTTACAGAATAAATATAAATTCCTTTGAATCATTCAATAATTATACAGACAATTTTAGAGACCTGCTGTATTTCCAATGTAAAATAGACGATAAGTCATCAACTCTACATACATGTGTTCATACTCAACACAATACACTTATTTGAAGAAAAGAAATGTATGTCATGTTTGTTTGGGCTCTGTTGGAAATTTCAACTAGCTTTACAAGATTTTCAGCACTTTATATGGCATGTTGCCTTCTGAAGAAGGAGTACTAGTACTCTTGTTGATAACAATCATATCCCATATGACACTTGCCCCACAAACATGAAGGCAGCAACCAAAATTTAGAGAAATAAAATTGAAATAAATAAATATATTATTCTAGTACTAAAATCTTCACATATTCATAATGCATCCATAAATTTATCTTTTTGTAGCATTCCAGGAAGAGTAATGTTACCTACTCCAAAAGCGTTCCCAAATAAAGTTTTTAAATAATATGAAACATGACAGTTTAAGCGGTTTTAATTTGGTGAAATTTATGTGAATGCAGAGAATTTATCATAATTAATTAAATTTGAACAAATCAAATTTTGACACAGGACATTTGAGAACAAATTTAAAAATGAATTCAAGTACTCTATAATTTTCCTCCCATAAAACTCAAGAACAATTTTTGAAAATAGTCAAAGACGAGTAAACAACACCTGATCATGGTATTGATTAACATGCTGTCATTTGACCTTTTAACTCAATCTTTAGGTAATTAGGTTAATACAAGATATCCCTGAGATCACACATTCTGCAATCATGCTTAGTTATTAGTTGTATAATACAGTAGAACCTCTCTATAAAAATATTTTATACAAGAATAATCTCTTTATAATAATAAAAAAATTATGGTCTTAATATTATATAATCAATTCAAAAATTATCTCGAATTATCTCTTTAGAATAATATTTTTCTCCGATTACAAGGATATTAAAGTTAAAATTGTATTTGTGCTCACGTTTTCTGTTTTACAAAATAATATGTCCATGAATTTTTCGAGAAGAGTACTGCTAAATACCTTATAAATATTTGGTAAATTTTTTGGAGAAAATTTTGAGATACCGAATATTTTTCATTCGAGAATTATTAGAATTTATCTCGCTCCAAGATTTACATGCTTACCAAAAAAACTACAATAATATAAATATATATAAGGGTTTATTTTAAGTTTGACTAACAGGTGTCTTGACAGCCAATAAAATTCTGTTTTTTTCTTGAGTTTCTATCAATCAGTGATGACTGATGATCAATCAGTGATAGATAATAACCTTCTAAAGTGTCAAATTTTGAAATTATAAGCTTTGATTTATTTATTTGTATTATATTTGGAAATTGTCATGCTTGTGTTTTACTACTAGTACTGGTATGCAAGGCAAGGCAAGGCATTACCTACCTCTGATAAGTCCATGCTTCCATATTTATCCCCACCAGGCCACTATTACCACAACCATTCCAGAATTCCATGTGGCTTTGTTGTGTGTTCCCTACTATTCCCTTCATCCTTCACATTTGACTGCATCTTTTCCTTATATAAAGACTCTGTTTTTATGGCTTCTTGATTGTTTTCCCACCTGGGAAATCATCAAAGCTTGATTCTTTTGATAATGAAATTGATTTCAACATAGATTTTTGGATCATTTGGTCACTTGTTTAAAGTAGGAAAGGCTTGTTTTGTGATCTCATCTAAGTACAGGTAATGATGATGTGTTCTTGAGTGTTCAGTTAAGTATATATGATTTCTTGATATGAATGTAAAAGTGTTGCATGTTGTATTTATGTGTGTTAAATTTGTTTTGAGGGTTTTTTAATTTATGTTGTATTTATGATTTCTTGAATCTTGATATGAATGTAAAAGTGTTGCATGTTGTATTTATGTGTGTTAAATTTGTTTTGTAGGAAAGGGTTTTTTTGATAGTTTAGTATTTTTTAAGTTATGGAAGTGTGGGCATCAAAAATTATCTGCTTTGTTATGGAAGTTATGTTTTCAGAAGAAAGGAGATTGGTGGGGAATTTGTCTTGTAAATTAGTATTAGGTACTGTTGTTTTACTTGATTCTGCTTCCTAAACTAGTGAAATGGTTGATTTATGTTTTGTTGAAAGTTAAGAAGTGTGTTAATGGTATTACTAGTAATTGTTGATGATCACCTTTGCAGGTATCTTAATTTAGATAGTAATGGGGATCGTAAATGATCTGACTAGAGAAACTCCGATTTTTCATATTCCGGTGTGGGGTTTAGTTCTGATCTTTGTGCTGGTGCCACTAATTCTCTTGGTGCTTCCAATTTGTATTTCGAGGAAGAAGTCCAAGACGGATACTTGTGACAAGCTTCCAGTTAGCCAAAACAAAGTTATATCCAGTGAAATCAAAGATATAAGGATTGATCACAATTCGGCAAATAAATTTGATGTGTATGAGGCGGATCTGAAGAAAGTTTTCATGCATTTGGACCGCAGAAAGAATGCTGATAATAGCAGTAATTCTGGTTCAGTTAGTACTGTAGAGAATGGTGATTATAGTTCTGGATCAGGAGAAAAAGGGAGTAGTGGTAAAAATAATGCTTACATAGCTTCTTCACATCCATTAACTATTTCTTCCCCTCTATCCGGTCTATCTGACTTTTCTCAACTTAGTTGGGGTCACTGGTTTACACTGAGGGATCTACAAGTAGCAACAAATAGATTTGCAGCGGAAAATGTTATAGGTGAGGGTGGATATGGAGTTGTTTATCGCGGACATCTGGATAATGGATCTTCCATAGCTGTCAAAAAGCTCTTCAACAATCAGTAAGTAATGAAAAAATCTAAATGTAGTTCTTCTGACACTATTTTGTCATGTATCTTTGGTTAGATAATCAGAGATAAACCTGATGTAAGTTGTTAATATTTTGTAAGCAGGGGACAAGCAGAAAAGGATTTCAAGGTTGAAGTCGAGGCCATTGGTAATGTGCGGCACAAAAATTTGGTTAGGCTTCTAGGGTACTGCATCGAGGGCACACAAAGGTATCATAGAATTTAAGCTCTTTGCATATGTTATACCAACTGAACCCATCTATTGTGGATAAAACACAAAACCAGTCAATGAAGTATTGTCATTTTTTAGTAACTATTTCCTGCAAATATTAGTTTGTTCTTTTTACAATGCCTTTGGTGAATCCACATATAAGCACCTGTTTTGGAGGAAATGTTTTATAAGAACAAGCACTGAATTTTTTTAACACACAAGTAAAATAATAAGCACTGGATTACAATAAGAGTTTACTAGTAAACTGGCCTCTTTCTTAAATTATTATTTGTTAAATTCAGGATGTTGGTCTATGAGTTTGTCAGCAATGGCACTTTAGACGAGTGGCTTCATGGAGATATGAGTCACCGAGGATATCTTACTTGGGAGGCTCGCATGAAAGTTGTTCTTGGCACTGCTAAGGCGTAAGTTTATATAGCTTGCATGAAATCCAATTTTTTTAATAATCTTTGTCATCTCTAGCTGATTTTTAGTTTAACTTGATGTAGTCTTGCATACTTGCACGAGGCCATTGAACCAAAAATAGTGCATCGAGACATCAAGTCCAGCAATATACTACTAGACAATGACTTCAATGCTAAAATATCTGATTTTGGATTAGCAAAGTTGCTGGGGGCTGGAGAGAGTCACATTACAACTAGAGTTATGGGTACCTATGGGTAAGCATATTCATCAAAAGCTACCTTGTAACTGTTTACAGTTTGATTAATTGATTCTCTTACCTTTTTTTCCTTGCGACATTTGCAACCTAAAAAATTACAGATACGTAGCACCAGAATATGCAAAAAGTGGACTTCTGAATGAGAAGAGTGATGTTTATAGTTTCGGGGTGGTGCTTCTGGAAGCAATTACCGGAAGAGATCCAGTGGATCATGGCCGTCCAGCAGACGAGGTATGCCCTCTTGTCTGTTTTGTCAGTGATAATTTGCGTTAAATGTTCAAGTCAGGTGGTTTCAAAATTTATTGCATAATAAAGAGATGCTTCTTTGTCAGATTGTGTTTCAGCAATGGTTATTATAAACATTATGGGATATTTGAGCACCGTAGTATTTATGACCCAAACATATTTAATAATAACAAGTGTCTACTTGACCTTCTTGCCTTGTGCATTGTAAAGTCTGGCACAACAATTTCAGAACAAAATAAAAGTTGGTTCATTAGGTTTCTACAAATATTTCTGGGATTTGTCGTAGTGGTACATTGCATTGTCTTAATATTATGCTTCCTGCAGGTAAATATGGTTGACTGGCTCAAGATGATGGTTGCTAACAGACAGTCAGAAGAAGTGGCTGACCCAACTATGGAGACTAAACCCCCTAGAACTGCTCTTAAACGGGCCTTGTTAGTTGCTTTGAGGTGTGTTGACCCAGATTCTGAAACAAGACCGTCCATGAGTAAAGTTGTTCGAATGCTTGAGTCTGATGAATATCCATTACCACTAGAGGTACGAACAAAATTCTTGTACATAAACATATCAGTGTTTGTGTAACAATAACCTTGATAAGCAATCATTAAACTTTCAGGGTCGACGACGCCAAAAGAATCGAGTTGAAGCTGCAGAAGCAGATTATAGAACCTCCAACACAATCAAGTATAAAGTATCTAACTTGAGGCCAGAAAACAGAGAAAGCCAAAGAGGATAAATTTACGAAGTTTCCCTGCACAATGAGGTGAAACAAAGTACAAGAGGCTAACAGTAAAGGGGGCGAGCATTGTGTTAAACTGCCATTTAGTTACTTATATATGTCCTAGTAGAATTTTAATTACTTTTTGTGTGCATAGTATTATAAATAGACTTTGCAAGAGCCGATTTGTACAGGGGAATTTCCATATTTCTACTGAGAACCAAGTGATATAGCTATGGTTTCAGTGAGTAGAGTACTCTTTTTATCTTTTAGTTACTCTTTTAGTTGCATAATCATTTTATTTACTTATCATATTTTTTGAAAACTGCTAAAAAATCATAAAAACTCTCCATAAAAGTGTTCATAATGTCATGTCACTTTGTAGTTGGTTGATAGAATAATTTATAAACCCCATGCAATTCATATGTATTCTCCAATTAAAACACTTCATTTGTCATTATTGGAGACTTTTATGAAAAAAAATTATGGTTTTTTTAAACCCTATTTAGTTATCATTTTAGTTACTCTATGCATTACTAATACTAATGCATTACATTAATTAGTTTATATACTCTCTCAGGTTCAAAGCAAAGCAAAGTGTAACAAAATTCATGTTAAATTTTAGGAAATGAGATAAATTAAGGGGCTCTAATTATATATTAGTGATTTTTTAAGGTTTTTTTTGACATTATAGATTGACCGATCAATTTTCTCATTTTTTTTCAAAATTTTTACATGCAATTCCACGCATATATTATTGTAAATATTCTTTTTCCGAATTTTTTGTTTTGTTTTTTATATGTGTGTTTTTCTTTAAAGAATTATAATATTTATTATGTGATGAAGATAGTATGATTTCGATGCAAAAATAAAGTTTTAAACATGCAATTTCACACATATATAATTGTAAATATTCTTTTTTCGAATATTTTGTTTTGTTTTTTATATGCGTGTTTTTATTTAAAAAAAAATTATAACATTTATTATGTGACGAAGAGAGTATGATTGAGATGCAAAAATAAAATTAAAAAATTTCCGCAGCCGGGAGTCGAACCCAGTTAACCAACCATAGCGGCTATTATGATTTGTTTTTTAAACGCCTCATACACTATGGCCTATGCTCCAATTATATTGCTACTGCGGATGAGAATTATTTGTAACTTAAAATATATATACTTCATACATAAGTTATAAAATATACATTCCTAAATATATCCCGACACAAAATACATATGCTTGCCCTCTATAGAATTATTCTAATTTGGTCAGGTATATAAAAAAAAATTACAAAAATAATCACTTTTTTGATGAAATTAACAAAAATAACCATTATTTTTCCTTTGGATACTCCGCTGGTATTTGAATATCCTAATTTATACTCCCTCTGTCCCCTAGGTTCTTTACATTGGGGGACGGGGGCTCGGCACACATTTTAAGGTTCCTATAAAGTATAGTTATATATATTATTTTAATTTTTTTTTCTTTTGAATAAAAATTTAATGTTTGAATTTTTATTCAAAAAAAAAAAAAATTTAAAAATAAGTTGTGGAACTATACTTTATACGAGCCTTAAAATGTGTGTCAAGCAGTGAAAAAAACTGTAAAGAAATGAGGGGGACCGAGGGAGTATAAGATACTCCACTAGTAGATGGATATATGAGATACTTCACTGAGAGTTGGGATAAGGTATTCCATGATTTAAAGTTGGCCAAAATTTTAAAAATAATTATTATTGTTTATTTAGTACAAAAAAAAGGTTAAAGTAAAAAAAATTAATTACAAAAACACCATTTAATCATACTCTTCTAATAGATTTGCAACGAATAACATTATAGGTGAGGGTGGATATGCAGTTGTTTATCGCGGATATCTGGCTAATGG
This sequence comes from Heracleum sosnowskyi, assembly GCA_030848705.1. Lineage (NCBI taxonomy): Eukaryota > Viridiplantae > Streptophyta > Magnoliopsida > Apiales > Apiaceae > Heracleum > Heracleum sosnowskyi. The sequence continues at coordinate 112,488,164 of CM061240.1, read as the reverse complement.
ATCTTCCATAGCTGTCGAAAAGCTCTTCAATAATCAGTGAGTAATGAAATAGTTAAATGTAGTTCTTCTGACTCTATTTTGTCATGTGTCTTTGGTTAGATAATCAGAGATAAACCTGATGTAAGTTTTTAATATTTTGTGAGCAGGGGACAAGCAGAAAAGGATTTCAAGGTTGAAGTCGAGGCCATTGGCAATGTGCGCCACAAATACCTTGGTTTGGAAATGTTTTATAAGAACAAGCACTGAATTTTTTTAACACACAAGTAAAATAATAAGCACTGGATTACAATAAGAGTTTACTAGTAAACTGGCCTCTTTCTTAAATTATTATTTGTTAAATTCAGGATGTTGGTCTATGAGTTTGTCAGCAATGGCACTTTAGACCAGTGGCTTCATGGAGATATGAGTCACCGAGGATATCTTACTTGGGAGGCTCGCATGAAAGGTGTTCTTGGCACTGCTAAGGCGTAAGTTCATATTCAGCTTGCATGAAATGCAACTTTTTAAATAAAAAAAATTCATCTATAGCTTATTTCTAGTTTAACTTGATGTAGTCTTTCATACTTGCACGAGACCATTGAACAAAAAATAGTGCATAGAGACATCAAGTCTGGCAATATACTACTAGACGATGGCTTCAATGCTAAAATATCTGATTTTGGATTGGCGAAGTTGTTGGGGCTGGAGAGAGTCACATTACAACCAGAGTTATGGGCACCTATGGGTAAGCATATTCATCAAAAGCTACCTTGTAACTTGTAATATATTGCTACTGAATTAAATACTAACAGATCTGGATTAAGCAACACGAGTATTATGAACTGAGTTCGTAATTGAAATACACAGTACCGGAGAAATTAAGACAAGTTGCAGGACATTCGAGAGGTCCGCTCTCTCACAACCCTAGTAATAGAAAAGACTCTTAATATCTGCATAACCCTAATTTTCTCCATCGCATTCTTTTTATATGACTTCCCTAAAGTGTTTGTTTTGTCCTTCCATCTTCATGTATAATTCCTTCTTTATCCTTGCTCCCTGAAATTACCTTCTTGTCCTTACTCTTCTTTCTAGCATATGTAATTAACGACCTGGGCTCTGTTTCATTCATTACATTACTCGGGGACCAGAGTTTCACCTTGTCCTCAAGGTGGAAGTCCGGAAACCGAGCATTAAGAGAGCTAGCATCCTCCCAAGTTACCTCAAACAACGACAGTCCTTTCCACTTCACTAAGACTTCCAGGTGTGATGTCGTCCCTAGTTGTTTCTGGCGAATATCCACCAACATCTCAGGCTCCACTAACAACTCTAGTTCTGAAGACAGTTGTTCTGGAATGACAGCACTCGAAGGTAAGGATCCAATGACCTTTTTAAGCTGGGAAATGTGAAATGTGGGGTAAATTTTACTTGTTTCGGGCAATTGCAGTCGATACGCCACTTGCCCAATTCGCTGAACCACTGGGAATGGACCATAAAACCTGACAGCTAATTTCTCGAAAGGACGACGTGCTAATGACCGTTGCCTGTATGGATGTAGTTTCAAAAACACATTTTCACCCACCTGAAATTCGTCATCCCTTCTCTTTTTGTCAGCATTACCTTTCATTTTCTGTTGTGCCTTCAATAAATTAAAAATGTAATTCGTCTAATACCGCATCACGCTCCTGGAGCATACTCTCAATACTGTCCACAGGTGACTGACCTCTGCCTAACCGCGAAACCACAGGCGGATCCCTCCCATACAGCACTTTGAAGGGTGTTAACTTTGTAGACAAATGGGGTGATGTATTGTACGAGAACTCCGCCCAATGGAGCCATTTTGACCACGCATCTGGTTGTCCACTGGTAAAGCAACGTAAGTGCATTTCCACCACTTTATTCACTATCTCCGTTTCTCCATCCGTTTGGGGATGGTACGATGTACTACGCTTCAATTCTGTCCCCTGAAGTCGAAATAGCTCATTCCAAAAACTATTAAGGAAGATTCAATCACGATCAGAAATTATTGATGTTGGAAATCCGTGGAGTGGCACAATTTCTTTCACAAAGGCAGTAGCCACTGTTAAAGCTGTAATTGGGTGTTTGAGTGGCATGAAATATCCATATTTTGAAAGGCGATCGACTATGACCAGTATGGTGTCTACCCCATGAGATAGTGGTATCCCTTCAATGAAGTCCAACGACACATCCTCCCACACTCTTATTGGTATGGGCAGTGGTTGCAGTAACCCCGTCGGCACCTGCTGCGAAACTTTATTTCTTTGACAAATTTCATATTGTTGAACAAAACTCGTCACATCCTTCGAGGCTGTGAGAACCTCTTGCTTGATCTGATGTAACAACGGGTCTTGGCCAACTTCCTCATCTAATTTTGTCCAATCAATCCCTGCCATGGTGAGTAAAGCTCCCAGTTCAATCTATCCCCCAGTTTTCCGTGACAAGACATCTTCCACACGGTTGGAACTCCCTGGCTAGTACTGTATCTCAAACGAATACCCCAATAGTTTTGTAACCCACCTTTGATAGTCTACCCCGATTTATCTTTGCTGCATAATGAACCTTAGACTTTGTTGGTCCGTTTTGACTATAAAGTGCATTCCTAACAAATAATGGCGTCATTTTTGAACCGCTAAACAAATCACCATTAGCTCTTTCTCGTAGATGGACTTGAGCTGAGATTTGGGACCCAAAAATTTACTGAAAAATGCTATCGGACGGCTATCCTGCATTAAGATGGCTCCAAACCCAAACCTCTAAGCATCCATTTTGACTACAAACTGTTTTCCAAAATTTGGTAGCACTAGAACCGGAGGACTGACCATGGATTGTTTCAATGCATCAAACGCAACAGTAGCTGCCTCATTACATCCATATGCGTCTTTTTTTAGCTGTTTTTTCATGGGTTGTGCCAAGTGTGCATACTTTGATACGAACTTTCGATAGTACCCCGTTAAACCCAAAAATCCACGAAGCTCCTTTAAATTCTGTGGGAATTTCTAGTCTAAAATTGCCCGTACCTTTTTCATCATCCACGTCTACTCCTTTGGCAGATATAAAGTGTCCCAAATATGCCACTCTTTGCTTGCCGAACTCGCACTTCTTTTGATTAACAACTAGGTTGTTCTTGACAAGTGTTGACAGTACTAATCCCAGGTGTGTGACATGTTCTTGGACTGAGCTGCTGTAGACGAGTATGTCGTCAAAAAACACTAACACAAATTTCCGTAAAAATGGCCTAAAAATCTCGTTCATGAGTGATTGAAAAGTAGCCGGGCCATTCATCAATCCAAAAGGAAGAACCAAGAACTCATAATGTCCATCGTGAGTTCGAAAATCCGTCTTGTGGGTATCTTGAGCTTGTACACGAATTTGATGATATCTGGCTTTTAAGTCTAGCTTGGAGAATATTGTAGCACCGTGGAGTTCATCAAGTAGCTCATCGATAACCGGGATGGGGTATTACTGGAAGAGATCCAGTGGATCATGGCCTTCCAGCAGACGAGGTATGCCCTCTTGTCTATTTTTTCAGTGATATTTTTTTTTGTTAAATATACAAGTCAGGTGGTTATAAATTTTATTGCATAATAAAGAGAGGCTTCTTTGTCAGATTGTGTTTCAGCAATGGTTATTACATTATGGGATATTTGAGCACTGTAGTATTTATGACCCAAACATATTTAATAATAACAAGTGTCTACTTGACCTTCTTGCCTTGTACATTGCAATGGTTGCAAAGTCTAAGACAACAATTTCAGAATAAAATAAAAGTTGGTTCAGTACAAAAGAAATGAGGTAAATATGGTTGACTGGATCAAGATGTTGGTTGCTAACAGACGGTCAGAAGAAGTGGCTGACCCAACTATGGAGACTAAACCACCCATAACTGCTCTTAAACGGGCCTTGTTAGTTGCTTTGAGGTGTGTTGACGCAGATTCTGAAACAAGACCTTCTATGAGTAAAGTTGTTCGAATGCTTGAGTCCGATGAATATCCATTACCACTAGAGGTATGAACGAAATTCTTGTACATAAACAGATCAGTACATTAAACTTTCAGGGTCGAAGACGCCAAAAGAATCGAGTTGAAGCTGCAGAATCTTTTTTAACTTCGAGTGACCGATCAACCATTGGCGTAGTTAGTGGATGAGCTTTGTCCATGTAAAATCGATCAAGAACCTTTTCAGTGTAGGTTGACTGATGAGTAGATATGCCTGAAGGTAAGTGCTCCACCTGTATACCCAAACAAAATCTTGTTTTCCCAAGATCTTTCATCTCAAACTCATTTTTTAAATAGTTAGCAGCATTAGTAATATCTTCAGAAGTACCTACAAGATTTAAATCATCCACATATACAACAATAATAACAAAACCAGTTTGTGACCTTTTAATAAACACACATGGACACACTTGATTATTCACATACCCATCATTCAATAAATATTCACTAAGCATGTTGTACCACATACGACCAGATTGTTTCAAGCCATATAATGATCGTTGTAATTTAACTGAGTATAAATTTCAAGACTTAGTTTCCTCTAATTTTAATACTTCAGGGATTTTCATATAAATATCACTATCAAGTGATCCGTAAAGGTAGGCTATCACAACGTCCATAAGGCGTGTTTCCAATCTTTCCATAAAAGCCAAACCCATCAGAAAATGAAAAGTGACTCCATCCATCACCGGAGAGTAAGTTTCCTGGTAATCAAATCTAGGCGTTTGAGAGAATCCCTGGGCTACCAGCCGGGCCTTATATATCATAATTTCATTTCTCTTATTTCGTTTTCGTACAAATACCCATCTATTCCCCACGGGACCTACACCAGCTGGTGTTCGGACTGCAGGTCCAAATACATTTATCTTGCGCAAGGATTGCAATTCTTCCTGGATTGCAATTTTCCATTTTGGCCAATCATCTATTTGTCGACATTCTTCCACACTTTGTGGTTTGGGATTGGAGTTCTTAATAATATCACATGCCACAGAAAAAGCATATATGTCATCAACATCAGTACTCCCACGATCCAATAATTTCCCGTTTTATACATAACTCATTGAGATCTCATAATTTGCAGGTACCTTTGCTTCTACGGAAGCATGTGCCACTTCAGGGGTAATACTCTCTTCTAGAGGCAATACCACTTTTGGTGGTTTTGTCACAGCCACTTCAGGAGCTTGAACCTCTTCAAGAGATGATACCGCTTCTGGGGTATTTGATATAGTCACTTTATGGGCTCGAACCTCTTCAGGAGGTAATACCACTTCTAAGGTATTTTCTGAAGCACTTGCCACTTCAGGGGCAGGTCCAATCATTTTCCGTTTTCGTGGTACAACATCTTTTGCACCAACAGGTCTTCCACGCTTCTGGCGTGGTTTCGAATTACCAATAAATTCTTCAGGATTTGATTTATGAACAGGGATTTCAACCCTTGTTGGAGCATTAACAGCAGGTATATGCGATTTTACAATATGTCTAGAATCATTAAAAGCATTCGGCATTTGATTAGCAATATTTTGCATATGGATGATTCTCATAACTTCATATTCATATTGTTTAGTACGTGGATCGATGGCATTTAATCATAATGCATTCCATGATAGTTCAGAATTTAATTTATGCAAAACATTGTCACCCCTAATGGTGGGAATACAGACTCATCAAAATGACAATCAGCATATCGGGCAGTAAAGACATCACCGGTTAATGGTTCAAGACATCTAATGATAGATGGTGAGTCAAAACAAACATATATACCTATTCTTCTTTGTGGACCCATTTTGGATCTATGTGGAGGTGCAATGGGAACATATACAGCGCTACCAAAAACCCTAAAGTGTGATATATCAGGAATTTAACCAAGAACTAACTGTTGAGGGGATTGTTTGTGATAAGCAGATGATCTTATCCTAATTATATTTGAAGCATGAAGTATTGTGTGACCCCAAACCGATGTACGTAATTTAGCTCTCAAGAGTAATGGACGTGCAATTAGTTGAAGTCTTTTAATTAAAGATTCTGCTAAACCATTTTGCGTATGCACATGAGCTACAGGGTGTTCGACCAAGATTCCTAATGACATACAATAGTCATTGAAAGTTGCAGATGTAAACTCAGCGGCATTATCTAGTCGAATTGATTTAATGGGATGGTCAGGAAATTGGGCTCGTAATTTGATTATCTGAGCAAGTAGTTTAGCAAAAACTATATTTCGTGTGGAGAGTAGACATACATGAGACCATCTAGTTGATGCATCTATTAGAACCATGAAATATCTGAATGGACCTGACGGTGGATGAATAGGACCACAAATGTCACCCTGAATTATTTTTAAGAAATTTGGAGACTCGGTTTGAAGTTTAACTGGAGACTGTCGTACAATTAGTTTTCCTAAAGAGCACGCTGAGCAAGGAAGTTCATCACGTGGGATAACCTTTTGATTCTTAAGATGATGTCCTGTAGAATTTTCTATTATACGACGCATCATTGCTACTCGTGGATGACCAAGTCTTTCATGCCAAAGTGTGAGTGATTTTGGGTCCATGATTTTGGGAATGGTGATACTGTGAGACTCAATGACTCTAATTTGGGTAGCATATAATCCTGAAAATATTGATTGTAATTTTTCTAGGATCCTTTTATGGCCTGATGTATTTGAAGTGATAAGGAGATATTCTTTTTCATTTTCACTAGTAATTTCTACGTGAAAACCATTAAGACGAATGTCTTTAAAATTCAGAAGGTTCCTAGTGGATTTACTAGAATATAGAGCATTATGTACGTGAATCTGTGTCTCATTTGGTAGGATAAAACTGGTTTTCCCAATACCCTCTATTATATTTGATGTACCCGAAATCGTCCAGACATGTGAATTGGTTTTAGTCAACTATGAGAAATATTTCTGATTTTGTAGAATTGTGTGAGTGGTGGCGCAATCAGCAATGCATATATCTCCCATATTTATGTTGTGTACATATATAAATGAACAACAATTTTATTAAGACAAACAAAGTACATTGAACCAGAACATAAACAAGTACATAGAAGCAGAAAATTAAAACAAGTACAGATAAACACATGACATGAAAGAAATACATATATAAACTTAGTCATCTAAGTCGTAGTAAAGATTAGCACCAGTGTCAAGTTCATTTGAAGTCTTGCTTATTGGTTCATTATTAAAGTTAGCCAAATTTGTTTCCACCCTTTGTTCATTCTGCTTTTTAGATGCCTCGTAAAGATCTACAAGATGTTTTGGTGCGTGACAAGTACGAGTCCAATGTCCATGAGCCCCACATCTAAAACACATATGTCTAGTATCTCCTTCTTGTGGTGCCTTCCTTTTATTTAGCCCCTTACTTTGCCACTTATGGTGGCCAGAGTTATTGTAGCTATCACGCTGCCACTTCTGGTGGCCTGAGTTGTTGTAGTCATCACGCTGCCATTTCTGGTGGCCAGAATTTCGAAACCGACCACGAAAATTTCCACACCCACAGTGTTGTCCGTAACCTCGTCCTCCTCTATACCCTTTCCCACGTTCTTTATTCCAGAATGACGTGTTATGTACTTCAGGTAACTGGGTAGAGCATGTGGGACGTATCTGATAATTTTTCAGTAACAACTCATTATTCTTTTCAGCTACAAGAAGGAGAGATATCAACTCGCTATATTTCTGAAAATTGCGCTCCCTGTACTGTTGTGCCAGAATCATAGTGTTGGGATGAAAGGTTGAAAGGGTCTTATCAATCATGTCCGCATCAGTAATATTCTCACCACATAAAATCAGTTTTGAGCTTATTTTGAACAAGGCAGAATTATATTCAGCAACAGATTTAAAATCTTGTAATCTTATATTAATCCACTCATAACAGGCATGTGACAAATGAACAAGTTTCTGGTGATCAAATCTATCTATGAGATTGGTCCAAAGGGTGAGTGGGTTTTTGACGGTTAGATATTCAGATTTTAAATTTTCATGAATGTGGTGCCTGAGAAAAATAATAGCTTTGACATTTTGTTCAATAGTTGGGGGTTTTCCGGATTCGATGGTATCTTTTAAGCCATTAGCACTAAGGTGTAATTCTGTATCGAGCACCCAAGAAAAATAGTTATCCCCAGACACATCCAATGCAACGAAATCTAATTTTGCAAGATTCGTCATTCTGAATATAAAATAAGTATTTAAAACATGATATAACAATATTGCACATTAAGACGTAAATAATTTAATCATGTATCACATAATAAGATTTGTAGCATAAAATGAAAAATGACATAATGTAAAAATTAACATCGTATAACATAGCTAACTTTTAATTTAAATATATTTATAAATAACGGGCATGATAATATCAATATTTATAAAATTAAAATAGACAGACATTGAGCGTACCTTATTGATTGAATAAAATTCGGGCACGGGCTCAACTAAAATAGAAGAAATTAAATTACACCTTCTTCGTTAAATAAAGCTTCGACAGAGACACGTGTTGATAACGTGTTATAAATTTATTTATATAATACGATATATAAGAGATGAAATACCCGAAATAAAGTATATATATTTCTCTTATGTTCTGTGTGTCAACTTTGGTTACATGGCTCATGGTATTTATAGGCTGACATTTCAAACCATCTACGTATGAATATAGTAGTCAAAAGTAGAATTGAATTTGTATATCATTAACTATATCAAGACTTTCCAATGTACCGTGTATTAGAACTTGTAGATATTACTATTCTCATTTTTTTACCGTCCTCATTTTTTCTTGCACAGCTCATTGACAATCAACATCTATAAACTGGATTACAATAAAAAGTATTATTTTTAAGAGAAATTATCAAAAATACTATTTTTCTATATATATTTTTTTGTAATTTTACCATTTTCTGAAAATATTTGCAAAAAATACGATATGCAACTAGATATAATCTAAAAATATTTGCAAAAATAGGGTCTACGACCAGATGCAATTTTTTAAAAATAATTTGAAATCAACTAAGAATTCAAAAAAATTGTTAGTAAGGGGTGAATGAAAATAAAAATGAATAAAGATTGCGATCTCAAGTTCAATCTCCCTCACATTTCGTCTATACATTTATGTGTATACATGCATATATAGCTACGTGCGTAGTTGAGAGTTTATAAAGAGTTTCATCTCAATTAAATCAATAATTGGGGTTGAGTCTCTAATTAATTAACAAGTCCCTGCAAGGGCACTAATTTATGCAACTTACAATGCAACCAAAAATGATTCCAATTATTAAAATTTTATAAGTTGCATGTGTGGTTGATTTTGGTTGATGCAGTTACAATAAGTTGCACCATTTTTTTGCAAATATTTTCAAAAAGTTGGTATTTTTGCAAATGTGTTGGTATTTTGCAAAATATTCAAAATATATATATATATTTGCAAAAGAGTCCTATTTTTAACTAATTTGTCAAATTTAACAATTTTCATTAATTTAATTTGAAAGATACAATGAATTTGATTTGAAAATGTAAAATTAAAATTATCCGCAGCCGGGAATCGAACCCGGTTAACCAACCATAGAGGGTTGGTTTAATCGCCTCGTATGGCCTATTTCTCCAATTTTATAGCTACTGCGGATGCAAAGTATTTGCAACTTAAATTATTTATACTTGATATACAAGTCATAAAATATATAATCCTAAAGATATCCCATATGTGCTTGCCTTCTATCCAATTGTTCTAATCGGGTCAAGTATATAAGAAAAAAAAAATGGCTAGACCCCAAAAATGGTTCCAAATTTTGGAACAAATTTGGGGTACCTAGCACTACTAAAAAAACTATTTACAAAAACACCATTTAATCATGCTCTTCTAATGTCTGTTTTGATATAAAGGTATACAATGCTCAAAGCTTGTTTTAGAACAACAAGAATATAAAAAAATAAATACAACACCATAGCACTTTCCCAGTTCATATGTATAATGGTTCTGTGCCTTACAGGGAAAAGAAATAAAATAATTCAGTATTTTTCATGTCCGCGGAGTAAGGAATATTTACCCCCATTGAAAGAACCAACCAATAAACCAAGTCCACATGCAGTTTTAGCAGGGATGGATGCACTAGAAATGTGATTCACTAGGAGGCGCTAGGAGGGCCAGCTCGAGCATTTAATAATGGTTGGAGCGCCTTGACAACAATGCTCATGTTTGGCCGGAAATCAGCTTCATATTGTACACATAAAGCAGCGACTGCAGCCATCTGTTAGCAGCAACAAAAAGTCAAGTTATGATGTGTATTCTCAGTCATTCAAAGTTAATCCTTTATTCCTTCATTCTCCGGTGAATGTCAGAAGTGTTTAATGGACAGAAAATATTTCACACAAGGTCTAAACTAGATTAATACGTGTGCACTGCGCCGGCCTTGGGCTCAAGTTAAAAGGAATAGACATTCTTTGAAGGAAGAGAAATTACGAAGGGAGAGGGAAGGCATGTCAGCAATGCTTAATTTTGAATGCATCATAGACTACCTTAGCAACTGCCTTGGGTGGGTATTCTCCGCTAAGCCTAGTGTCAACACACTGCTTAACCTTGTCTTCACTCAGTCTTGGAGTTGCCTAAAGAAAGAAATTCCTCAAGAGTCAGCATAAATGAAAATAAAAAACCAAGAAATAACTCCAACATAACAATAAATCACACTCCTATAGAATTTTAAAAAGATGAAAAGAGCCACAATGAGTACCCATGTCACTAGACTCTGCTGCCCTCGCGGTAATGTATGATCTACAGGTTTACGACCGGTCAAGAGTTCCAGTAGGACCACGCCAAAGCTGTATACATCACTCTTTGAACTCAGCTGTCCAGTCATTGCATATCTGCCAGAGGAGAGAACAAATTAGAAACTTAGAGAAATTTAAAGATGTAATAGAACTATACAGAAGCAGGGAGAAAGAATACAGATGAAAGTCTGAAAGGGTTCCTAAATTAGCCTTATCCACGGTCACACGTGTCTGAATATACCTCGATCTTGAATGGGGCCACACACAATTAATATTTACTATCCGTTTTTTGTTGTTTATTTTGCAGATATCATTTTCAGATGACGTATAAAGGTAGTATGTAACTTGTATAATGGTGTCAGAATGCAAACAGCTGAACTGCTGTTCTCTTGCTGAGTTGCTCTCTTGCTGAGTTGCAGCAACTCAGCAAAACCACATAAAATTGTAAGGCTGTTTTCAAGACAAAATCCAAGAGCCTAATTTTATGGGTTTAAAAGTTCGTACTTTTCTCACATATGCAATTTTCCTAAATAGCTTAGTGGATTTAGGAAACAAGAAATTACATTTTTGGCTCCGTGTCATCAACTTTACTCTTGATTTTTATGCTAAAACAATTTGATGGGTGTGCATTGGTCTTCATGCGCTTCAGTCTGTGTCAGAAGGCCTGGGTGAATAAATTCCAGAAACACCTCTTGTGTCTACTTAGTTTCAGAAAATGAGTTATCTTACCCCTAAACCATCTAGTGGTATCACCAGTCTATTCAAAGATTTTGAGCACAATTTATTTTGCTCTTTTTTGACTGGTGACCATTGTATCAACGAACTCATTTGATGACACACAATTCTTATACTGGTTATCACTCAGTATTGGTCTGTAATTGGACTATAAAAACTCTGGTTTTCATGAACTAAAAAAACCAAACATCAATCAGGAGCTTACTCGGGAGCATGATAACCAAAAGTTCCAAGAACACGAGTAGAGTGAAGACGTGCTGCCATGTCAGGTGCTTGATTTGACAAATCAAAGTCGGCAACCTTAGCTACATCATCATCAAAAAGTAAAACATTGCTGGACTTTATATTACGATGAATAGTATGAGGTTCTGCCTTCTCATGTAAATACTCGAGTCCCTTCGCTGCCCCAACAGCAATCTTAACTCTTTGTGGCCATGATAGAACTGGACCTGGCTGAGCATCTTTGACACCTTTTCTTCCTGATGAACAAATAGATAACTATTAAATATGGAATTAAAAATAAAACTGTCAGCTAGCAATAAGGTGAATATATTAGCATTCAGTTGAAGTGATTATTTACATGCCACAATTTGTAGATATGATGAAGACGTGACAAATTATGTAGTTCTGAGCTTTCAGATTAGAAACAAATGCCTGTAGTTCCAAAATGTAAGGCGAAAAGCCAATCACACAGTTGATTTCTTAGCCACTAAAGGCATTAAGACCATAGAAGGAGTGCACATTTTTCAAAACTTCCCTGATAGACTTTTCGAAATTATGCTTCAAGACTACAATGAACCTATGTTGCTCGGACTCTTCATTTTACCTTCAAGTACCCGTGTCGGACACTCGACACTCGGACATGGACACTCGGACCCGGACACTTATTTTAGGCAAAAAACATGCATATTTTTCAAAATCTTGCCGAGTCCAGTACTTGGACACGTATCCATATCGGACACTTCTAGCCGAGTCCGAGTAACATAGCAATGAACTATTGGGAAATAGGAATGTGCTAATCCATCAAGACCTTTTGAGCCTGAAATTTAGGGTGTGGCCTTTCCTTTGTGATTTAAACGAAGAAACAAGTTAATTTTTCAATTAAGATAGCAATTTGGAAGCTTATCACATGAGTACTATATTGACCACAACTTTATAAAAGAAATTGCAAAGTCCTTATAAAGTTGTGGATAGTGTTAGTGTAAGCCAGGAAGTTTAGTTAATCAATGTTATCATTTGTAAGGAAAACAGTAAATGCTTTCCATTCATTTTACGGAATACAATCTACGGATTTTAGTTACGTCTTTGAATATAGAGTCACTTCCTCAATATTTAGGCCCGGATATCTTATAAGTACCAGTTACTAGGATAAGAAGCGGTTCAAGTAAGCCACATAGGGAGACACTGAAACAGCTTACCATGAAGAATATCATGAAGGGATCCGTTTGAAGCAAACTCATAGGCAAGCACACGAAGACCACCGTCCACACAATAGCCAAGTAGCTCAACAACATTATCATGTTTTAACCTCGATACCATAGAAACCTATAATGGTGAAGATAAAACAGCATAAAATTTGAATAACAGTTGTATTTGCCTTGGGATTACTATCAGAAAGTATTTGAGATTGTTGAAAACCTGTGCTAAGAACTCTTGGTCTGGTTGCTTACTGGAGTCTAATTTCTTTATTGCTGCAGCCTGCCCAGTTTTTAAGACGCCGTGATATACTCTTCCATAAGATCCCTCACCAATTAAAGCTTTTGTACCAAAGTTGTCTGTTATATCTTTCAACTCATCCACTTGAAGTGCGGAGACATTTATAGGCTGTACATCAATTGTCTGTGTGTCCTTTGGAACTGTCTCTCTGGCACGATAAGCTCCATTATTACCTACACATTAGTTTAAAATGAGCCCTAGAAAGCAGCAACAAAAAACAAAAAATCATATTGAGGTAGGAACAGTAAGATGCTGAATTATATTATACTAATAGGTCTGTGCATAGGGAACTAATTAACATAACAGTCAAAGTAGCAGTACAAAGTACAAACCAATATCTCCACTCACAGAACACATATTTTAGAGATAGAAACGAGCATCTGTGCTTCTGAAAATTGGTTCAAAGAAGAATTTGTGCAATATTTAGTAGGGCTCATCACAAGTAATTTAAAGAATTCTTTTATGAAAATACCTGCTGCATGATGTGTATACGGTCCATTATCAGCAGTCTTTTGCATATCATCTTCTGGGCAACAGCCAAAGCAGCTCATAATTTCTTTCCTTGAGAGTGGTGACTGAAAATGAAATATAGAAAAGGCAATTAGCTATATTTAGTAGTTGGGCTGGTAAGTTTAGTAACTGGCTCTCATCTTGTATATCATGAGAGCATTATGAATTATGAGTATCTTTTCTATTCCTCTCGGTCCTATTTTTCTTAAAAGAAATAGATGCATAAACCTGAGGTGCTACAACCACTACCGAAACAGGTGAAATGTAACCAACTTATGATATTGAAACTTAATACTGGTTCTACAATCTACAAACAGATGGATCTATAAATAAATTGATGATGATGCTTATGCACATGGTGGTACCATTTTGATCAAATATTTACTGAATTTATGTTCATGTCTCGTAAAATAAGAGAGGAAAAATAACCAGTATTATTACTTCAGTTTGACAGAAGCAAGATTATTTAGTATTCTAGCCATCTACTTGAAAGAAACTTATAATCCCCTCTCAAACATATTGGTGGCATTTCCCATCTTAAATATGATATATGAATCAAAAAGATTTCTCAAAATTTTTGCCTCCCCAAATCAAAAAGTCATGAGTATTAACTACCATTACTCCTATCTTATGCCCTCAACCAAAGAAAATATTTACTCGTGCAAGTGTAGTCCTCAAGTGAAAATGAATGAATTTTATCATATGTTAATCCGTACTTTATTAGAGATGGATATACATCAATAGTTTATAGTATTCATAATTCCATTGAAAGGAGGGTCAAGAACTGACACATTTTTGACATTATGATTCTCTATCTTGTCTTGAGTTAGAAGCAGCCATATTACTTGACTGCTTCTATAAATCACAGAACTATGTGACAAAGTAATAACACAGAATATGCCCTCCAGGAAGGATTTAATAAGATCATAAATTCAAATCAGATTTCAAACTAATACTTAAAACCATATTATTCAAAAAACGTGAAGCTTGAGCTACTCCCTACTAAATTAATAAAAGAAGAAACCGTAGGAACCGAACACTTCCATTGCAAAAACAACAGCAATTGTTATAATTTGTTCCTCATCATCTATATCTTTGAACATCAACATTGACTTTTTAAAGGTAACAAAAAGAACTGAGAGCCAGCCAACAAAGACAAGTCTCCTTTTTTCATTTCTTACAACAAAGACCAAAACATCTTATGTAAAATTCAATCACTGGTAGCTTAATCACATAACAATATGGCAATACATAAACTGCATAAAAATCTAAAAACCCAAAATCCTGTTAATCCAATTCAAAATTCAATCTGGACAACCCATAAATAAACCAAAATAAAAGCCTAAATTATAGCACTTCTTTTTGCCAACTCTAAATTGTAGTGACACATTAACATATAAATTTCCTACAAAACATCAATTAAACTTCACTTCAGCATCAAACACAACACCATCACTTCATCAAAAAATAAAAAAAATCCAATCTTTAAGATAAAGAACACTTTTTTCAGATACAAAACAGTGAAATTCAACAAGGGTATATCATAAAACAACAATCTAACAGAAACCCACAACCCTTTAAGTAAAATCAAGATTAAAACACTAGGATTTGACAAAAACTTTAACTAAAAAATTAATAACAATTATAGAAATGAAAAAAGACTTTTAGGCATGGAGCTCACCTGGGTCAGTGACAATTTCTGAATAAATCAACTTGTTGAAATTTGATGATGAAATATATATAAAGAGGAGGATGTATCTAAGTATCTTTAAATGAAAGCAAAGCGCGTAGGCTAAATTTGTAAAGACAAGAACATGCAAATAATGAAGAATAAATGTATAAAGAAAGAGTTGTTAACTACTAATAGTAGTTACTAGTTGCTGCTTTTTGTTCTTCTCTCCTTCTGCTTTGACTTGTACTCCACCGTCCCACTTAATTAATTCTAACAGGGTGAGACACGAGCTTGATACGTATTTTAAGGTTTTTATAATTGAAAATGATAAAGGCATAAAATTTGGTACAAAAAATTGTTATTAAATAACATGGTAACTCCTTATTCGTTGTAATAATAAGTGACCCCTGCATTCACATCAACAACACCAATTAAAATATTTCAAACTGCCACATCACTCATGCCATGTCATTTGTTAACAATTTTTTGTACCAATTTTTGTGCCTCTAGCACTACTCTTTTATAAATTATATTTTTTTAAATTAAAATTAAAATTTTAAATTTTTATTTAAAAAAAATAAATTATAAAATTAAATTTTATATAAATCTTAAAATGTGCGTGAAATAGTTAGAAAAAATCGTACATAAATGATAGAGAAGAAAGGAGTAATAATCAAGATAGGTCTAAAATGTCAATGTTTTATATGTATAGTGTGTCAGTGTGTATTAATCCAGCTTTGCAAGAATCATTTTTGTCCAAAACTAGAGAGTACTTTGTTTATATCATAAAGATAGTGATTTGTCTTAACAACAAATATGCTTGTTTGGAGATGTATTTTCCAAATGGATGTATTTTAGGATATCTTTTAGGATTTTTAACATTTTTCAAACTTAATGATAAAATTTATAGTAATTCATTCCTCGTTTTTGTTGCGATAAAATTCAATTTCCCGATCTCTTTTTTATTTTGAGAAAATTTCCAATCTCTTGTTACTACAATGTAATATATTACGAATAGATGTTCCGAATATACTTATTTTTGTAAATTCAACTTATGGACCTTACTTTTGGACAATGAAACCATTGTAAAACCCTAGAACAAAATGTAAATAAAAGATTCTAACATAAATGTACACTTGAATTAAGAAAATATAACTTGTATTTGTATTAATTTATATAATACCTATGAATCTGAATCTGCACTTTATGGTTGTTTATGTATGAAGGAATGGACAGATGTTGTATTCTAAATACAGATAGTTATGATTAAATCCAAATAAATGAACCAAATTGTGTTGGTCATTTATAACCCCAGAATCTGATCCAGTCTTTTCTCGTTGTTCTTACGCCTAGCTGCGGTGTAGTTGTTGGTGGGTTTCTGCAAAATAACACCGGGGAGGGGTTTTGACCCTGACGGTGTCTCCGACGTGAGAATAAGACTAGGCTTTGAAAGAATAGATAAAACTGTATAGAAATCTAAATGTGGAGGGTGTGTGTATAGTATGTAGGGTAGAGAGTGAGTAACCCCTAAACCTTTTCTCCTTGGGTTATTTATAGGCCAATGATTAGGGTTCAGGGGGGTGTACCTGCAATCATGCGCGTTGAATCCTAGGTAGGTAGGACACATGAGTGATGTTTATGGGTCACACGTGTCCAGGTGAAAATTGTGGTGTCGTGTGCCAGGCTCCTGTTGGCACGTGGTTTAGGTAGGACATAATTGTGCCAATCATTGGCTATTCAAAGGTGTCATAGCTAGGTGAGGTTCCTGGTCATGACCTGTATTCTCCACGTCATAGTTGATGACCTTATCTCACATTATTTAAGCTTATCCATTGTTGAATCACTAGTACAAAATGGGCATATAGCGTCGGTCAAAATGATCTACAGCATAGGTTAAAAGGCGTAGTATATGTAGGGGACGCTATAGGTATATGCCTACAGCGTCGGTCAAAATAGCGTCGCTAAAACCTCGTTGGCGTCGGTTTAACAACCGACGCAAAATGTACAATAACCGACACATATGTCCATGACCAAGAGCGTCGGTTGTATAAAATGCCGTCGCTTTTGACCTATGACCAATAGTGTCGGTTCAATAAAATTCCGACGCTATTGACCTAAGACCAATAGCGTCGGTTTTAGAAAATGCCGACGCCTAAAGTTATATTTAATTTTTTTTGTTTTATTGATTTTCTAAAAAACCTGCTTCACATATATACTAATACAAACATCAACCAATACAACAAAAAATAAAATCACACACAAATCTGATGGGAAATTTGATTAAAATATATCTAAAAGATTTATTAGTATCTTTTCTACAATTGGAAGAAAAAGTACATTAAATTGTAAATGCTAACAAACATTCATTCTAATTTAATAAATTATGTTAAAGATCATCTCTGACAGGAAATATTCTTTCATTACTTTAGCTTTTTGCACATCTTTGGACCTGCGGTACTTTTTCCTTGATATACTCTCCCTCCATGCACTAAGCTTTCGTGATTCACTAGATTGATCCATGGCAAACACATACAACATAACAAGTATTGCATATAATTTGTTAATACAGGTTAATTTTCAATGTGAAAAACTCGGCGACAAGGTTAAATTAGCTAGAATTCGATTTAGGTCCAAGTAAAAAGTAAGTTAAATAGCAACAAATTTCTATTTTTGGTTATAATTCAAATAAATTTATGGATAGCCATCCACATATTTAATTCAATAAAGATAATACCACGCACTTACGCATAGTCGAATAATCAAATAATGCAACTTGTTACAATCTTGGAGTCACAAGCCTGGCTGTGGCACACCTGATCAAGAACAAAATAAAGGTTAATCTTTTCGTCGTGCAAAAAGAGGAAAATTGAAGATGGCTACTGATGGGCTTATGTACAAAAACATATTTAAAAGTTCAATGTTCTGTTTTATCACTTATTAGAATCAAACTTATCAGAATCAAGCTTGTAGTGCATACTTACTAGTGGAGATCACTATCTCCGCTACTGATAGACTTCAGTATTAATGGCTGTATAATACGTTAACTTCAGGGGATTCCATTACAGGCACTCCTGTTAAATGATAGACCTTGCTTATACTTATATGGTTAGTAGTACAGAAAAAGTTCACCCTGTACCTTATTAACACGATGTACATCTTTTTCCCCTTTTGCTGATTAGCAAATGCTTCCATTGTATCAACAGAACTAATTCTAGGCAATCGGCCTCTAGTGCTCTCACCGTGTGCAGATACATCACCTTTCTCACCTTCTGACAAGTCCTCAGACATATCAGCAACTGCTTCTCTGCGACCCTTTTCACGTTCCATATGACGTTTCGAAAGCCTTTGGGCTTCCTTTTCCTCAAGCTACACATAAACATAGCTTTCACTGAATAAACCTTCCAAAAATAATAGCTAAGCAGAAAAAACTGGTATGTACCAATTACAAACAGATCTCAAAGGACAAGTCGCATGCTTACTATATCAAATCTTTCTCCATCAGTACCACTTTTACAGTTTACAAAAAAATTAGCATACAAAATAATCAAAGAAATGTGAAACACGCAAAGTACCACAACCGGTTATTAAACTTCATAGACATAAGTAAATTACACTGAAACACAATACACAAACACCATACACACAGACAATAATGAGCCCCCGATTATTTGGATTCATTTTTAATTTTCAGTCCATGTTGAATTTAAATGAAGATAAGTAAACAGGGAGTGAACATGTTTAAAAAGAATTGCCAAAACACTACATCTCAATCAGTATTCAGTTGTTCAAAACAAAGCCATCAATATTCATGTGTCTGTGAACCGTAATCTAAATTAAGGTAAAAATAGTTGTAACTATCAAATTCAGAATTACAGGGTTTTTGGTCATAAAATTGCAACATACATTCTACTTTAATCAAAAGTAATGTAACATAGATACAGATAGAAAATTCACCAATGACTTGCAATCAGAGAAGCCTCATAAACACAAGACCGATGACTATAAAGTAATGTAACATAGATACAGATAGAAAATCCACACATTTAAGCCGTAAAAATAATTTGAGAAAGCACTTTCAATACCCAAATAAATCAGCTACAAGCACAACCTCACAGCGTACAGAAAGTTAATAGCTCGAAGTTAAAATTTGAAACAACAAAATTGAAAACCCAAATTAATATATTGGAAAAAATTAATCCCAAATAAAACCCTAAAATTGAACCTCAAATATGAACATGTAAATTCTATTTAACATACCTTTAATCACAAATTGAACCCCAAAATCAAACCCCTAAAATGAAAACCAATGTCAGGAAGAACCACATCCACCAGCGAATTGAACCCTAAAAGCAAACCAAATCCAACCAACAGAGAACAGCCAGAGAGAGTAGGAGAGAGCAGCGGGAGAGAACAATGAGGGAGATGACTAACTTGTACAGTGTGACATCGTCAGAAAGACCGAGGGGTTTTTTTTTCCCCGATGAACTTCTCTTCAGAAGTTTCTCTATTACAGTATTATGTTTTTCTCTCAGTGTGCACAAATGATATATAAAAATAGTAGTTATATGTAAAAAATAGTTTTTTTAACGTTTTTAATTAGGTAATTTAACTTTTTAAAAGATTTAGCGTTGGTTCCTACACCCGACACATATATTATAGTCATATGCAATTATCATATTAGCAATAAAAATAATTTTATATTGTAAAAGATTTATATTAATATTATATTATTTTATAATTTTTAAAAATGTAAATATATGGATAAAGGTTTTTTTATCATATAATGTAAATAATAAATTGTGATTCAGATATTATTTGTAGACGGATGGGCTGTCTTGATTACACATCTAGCTTCAGCTAATTAATAAAATATAATATATAAAAAAATTACACAATTAAAAAAAAGCTTCAGCTAATAATATACACTTAAAAAAACTGTTGAGATGCTACATCGTCGGTCGATATAAAAGACCGACACTAAAACTCAATATAGGCGTCGGTTCTACGCTACCGACGCATAAGAGCACTTTCCACAGCGTCGGTTCCACCAAGGACCGACACTATAAGTCATTATTGGCGTCGGCATTAAAACGACCGACGTTATAGGTTATGTACTAGCGTCGGCATTCACAAGACCGACGCTATAGGTTATGTACTAGCGTCGGTTAAGTGAAAGACCGACGCCAAAGGTCATGTACTAGCGTCGGTTAAGTGAAAGACCGACGCCAAAAGTCCTTCACAAACACCAACAGCGTCGGTTAAATTGAAAACCGACGCAAAAAAAAAAATGAAAAAGCGACGGTTTTCTAAAGAACCGACGCCATAGGTGCGACGTTGTAGGTCCATTCTGTACTAGTGAATGGTGTGGAATTTGGTTTGCCTTAAGCCATGTCTCAAAGATGAGTCAGGGTTGCCAATGAGCCAGGGTCAGAGGTGCGCTTGGATATGTCCCAGCCGGGAGTCCAAGCTAGGGATTGAATCAGGATTCTTCTCGCCAAATCCGGTCACAAGAATCCGAGTTGTGTATTGAATCAGGACTCACATCTGAGTCCGGGCTTTCACAGCCTATCATCTGAATCTCAATCCGGATTGACACCATTGATATCATTTCAGATTGGAGGGCAAATATCAACCCAAATTTTTTCAAAGTTACTCAAAGGTTCACAACTTTGGACTTAAGAAAAAACCCTAATTCACTCCCAAATCTGGATTGACACCATTGCTATCATTTCGGATTGAGAGGCAAATATCAAGACAAAATTTTTCTAAGTTACCCAAAGTTTAACAACCATGGACTTAAGAAAGAACGTTGATTCACTCTCAAATCCGGATTGACACCATTGATATCAATTCGAATTGGGGGGGAAATATCAAACCAATTTTTTTCTAAGTTACCCAAGGTTCATAACTTTGGACTTAAGAAAGAACCCTGATTCACTCTCAAATCCGGATTGACACCATTGCTATCAATTCGGATTGGGGTCAAATATCAAGACAATTTTTTTCTAAGTTACCCAAAGGTTCACAACTTTGAACTTAAGAAAGAACCCTGATTCACTCTCAAATCCGGATTGACACCATTGTTATCAATTTGGATTGGGGGGGGGGGCAAAAATCAAGACAATTTTTTTCTAAGTTACCCAAAGGTTCACAACTTTGGACTTAAGAAATAACCATGATTCACTCTCAAATCCGGATTGACACCATTGCTATCAATTCAGATTGGGGGCACATATCAACCCAAATTGTTTGGTAAACTCATTTGTAGTTATTCTACTACCCCATCCAGAAAATCTTAATAAGGGAGTGGGGGCAAATGATAAGCTATGAAAGCCCAGACTCAGATGTGAGTCATGATTCAATACACAACTCGGATTCTTGTGACCGGATTTGGCGAAGAATCCTGATTCAACCCCAAGCTTGGACTCCCGACTGGGACATATCCAAGCGTGCCTCCGACCCTGGCTCGTTGGAAACCCTGACTCATCTTTGAGACATGACTTAAGGCAAACCAAATTCCACACCATTAAAGAATGGATAAGCTCAAATGACGTGACAAAAGGTCATCAACTATGACGTGGAGAATACAGGTCATGACCAGGAACCACACATGGCTATGACACCTTTGAATAGCCAATGATTGGCACAATTATGTCCTACCTAAACCACGTGCCAGCAGGAGCCTGGCACACGACACCACAATTTTCACCTGGAAACTTGTGACCCATAAACATTACCCATGTGTCCTACCTACCTAGGATTCAACGCTCGTGATTGCAGGTACACCCCCTGAACCCTAATCCTTGGCCTATAAATAACCCAAGGAGAAAATGTTTAGGGGTTACTCACTCTCTACCCTACACACTATACACACACCCTCCATATTTAGATTTCTCTACAGTTTTATCTATTCTTCCAAAGCCTAGTCTTATTCTCACGCCGGAGGTGCCGCCAAGGTCAAAAACCCCCTCCGGTGTTGTTTTGGAGAAACCCACCAGCAGCTATACCGCAGCCTGGCGTGGGAACGGCGAGGAAGGACTGGATCGGATTCTGGGTTTATCACTCATGATAATTTAACAAAAACAAATCAAATAATTTAGAAAAACTAAACATATAACTTTGAATAAATTTCTTATATACGACTTCGATATATAGCTTGAATATTTTAAGGAGAAAGTCTACTCTAGAGTTCCCTGTTGGAGCAATATTCAAATCTCACCCACCAACTTGTTTATTAGAGCAAGTCACTGCTACATGCAAATAATTATAATAATTTGACATTAAAAAATATTTTTTGATGTTAAAATAAAATTTCAACTCCAATACTAGTTGCATTTTGCATTTAAATAAGAGTTTATCTAATGTGCAATAAAAGCTTAGTTGACAAATTTTGATTGATTTTATTTTCATTAATAATAATGACCCCCTCCATTCAAAAAAATCTCACCCAATTAAAATTAGACAACTCATTAAAAAAGTAGTTTTTCGAGTGTGTCTATGGGGCACACACTAGAAAGACCTATTAAATAATTACAAATTTAGGTAATATTTTGTCTCTCACGCCTAAATTTAATGTGAAGTTCACCAACCTACAATTCATATATGGTTAAATGATGACGTGGCATGGATGCATGAATACATACTTGATTTCAAATTTGGAACCGATTATGCATTTATACATATTTACATCTAAGTGTAGAACTCCTTTGTAGTTGAATTTTTTGACATTTGGTTCTAAAAAATAGAAACGAAACCAAATTTAGCATTTCATTGGACTTGCTCTTATGCATCTATGCTTGAAATTGGATCGATCAGGGAAAGGATATGATTGTTTAGGTAGTTAATTAATTTTTCACAAATCACAACTTACTTTTAATATTAGCATCTAAGAGAAATATGTTGTCATTTGAAAGGCATATGTCCAGGCCTATTTGTAAACACCGAGGATTCTACTCAACTTTAATTAAGATGTAATAAGTAAATAATAAAAAAAAAAAAATCAATTGTCACAGGAATCTCAGAAGGTTATATCTGTCAAAGAATGAAGATTAAAGTCATCTACAGACTTGAAGTGATTCTACATTGAAAGAAGCTCAATTTATTGATCAAGCCTCAATGAAGTATTCAAGCTCAGTGGATTTATTAAAGTGACAGAGATTTCAAGTTGTGACAGAAAAAGATACTGATTACGGAGTTCTTGAATGAGAAGGTAGTGAATCACTGCTTAAAGTTAAATAGATAAAGAACAGACATGGTCGTTAGTCACTCATGAACCAGACAGTGCATCGAGTGTCAACGTACTATTTTGTTTGTTGTTTATCTAATTTTAAGTGATTCTGGAATTAATTAAGAAGTCAACTAATTCTATTTATTCTCTTATAAATAATTAATATTATTAAGTATATTATTTATTAATTTGATTCTGCAAAGAATTAAATTAATACATAATTTATTTAATTAATTATTTAAATTAGAATATATTTGAACTAGGAAAACTTAGATTTTGTACTAGGAAGACTTAGTTTTTAAACTAAGAAGACTACCAAGGCTGTCTTCCCGATTGTCTTCCTAGAACAAATCTCAGTTTACCCGATTGTCTTCCTAAGCCATTCCTAGTTTGCCCGAGAGTCTTCCAAGGCCAAAAAGAAATGTTTTCCAGCTTGTCTTCTAAGTACAAACTGCAAATGATTTGGCGCGTGGAAAAACATACAAGTTAATTGTATAAATGCAAACAAAAGGCAGTTGACATTCATATATCAAAACAGACAGAAGTAAAGACAGATAACAAATATTTCATTCTCTCTTCATTACTTCATCAACTGTCAAGCTACAAAATTTGCCAGAGATTTAATTCTTGATTGTTCTTCAACATTTAATTCATAAGAATTGTATCTCTTGTACTGCTTTAGCTTTCTAGCGGATCATAATCCCTAGATTTTATATCGAACTACTTTTTAGTATTCGATCCTTTTTATTACAAAAATAGATAAATTCATGTCGAATTTATTCTAGATTTGTTTTATTAAGTTCTTTGTAATCAGTGATCAAAATTGTAACACCTCTCAAGTTTAATAGAGTTTCTATTTAACTTGAATATTGTTTCAGTTTTTATTCCGCATTAATTTGTTCTAAACAGTTAAATCATTTAAAGGACAAATTCGATAAAACGGTAAAGTTTGTATTCAACCCCCCTTCTACAAACTTATCAGGACCTAACAATTGGTATCAGAGCTTTTTGATTGATATACTAATCAAAGATCCAATTGTTTGAGATTTTTTTCTTTACTCTGAATTTTTTATTTTTCTAAAAATCTCAAAAGATGTCTACTGCACAGAAAGTGGGGACAGTTAAAATCCCAATATTCAGCAAGGAGCATTATCCAATGTGGAAGAAGAAAATGCTCCTATTTCTTAAGGTTGCAAATCCTAAATACTTGGATGTGCTGAAGAGTGGTCCCAAACTCCCTATGATTATTGATCCTGAAGTTGTTGAGGATAATGTTGTGACTAGGGCTGCTAGGATGTACCCTAAGGATCCCAAGGAATACACTCCTGATGAGAAAGAGGATGTTACCTTGGATTCCTGTCTACAGTTAATCCTTATTGAGAGTCTTGATCCTATCATGCATAATCATGTTCTAAATTGTGAAACTGCCAAACACATTTGGGGAACAATAGAGATAATCAATGAGGGGACAGAGGAAGTTAGGGAGAATATGCTGGAAATTCTCACTTCACAATATGAGCATTTCAGATCAAATCCAGGTGAAGGTATCTCTCAGGTGTTTGAGAGATACAACAAATTAATCAATGATCTAAATCTCAATGGGAAGCACTACACCAACAAAGAGATTAACAAGAAGTTCCTTCTTACCCTTCCACCTCATTTGGAGCACAAGATATCTGCTATTAGAGAAGCAAGAGACATGAATGAGATTGCTTTGGAAAGATTGTATGGTGTGCTGAAGACCTATGAGCTGGAGCAGATTCAACAGAAGGAGCTGTATGGAACTGGAAGGATTGTTGGTACCTCCACTGCATTGGCTGCTGAAGTCCCACAGAAACTGGAAGTGAAGGCTGTTCAACCTTCCAGTTCTCACATGAATGTTATTGATGCTGAATATGGATTAACATCCATTGATCAATCTGGTGGTGACTTCTATTCTTTGGAAGAACTTGATCAACTGGAGGATGGTGATTTGGCTTTGATAGTCAGAAAGTTTGGGAAGTTTAGATTCAAGAGGAATCCCAATCTTAAGTTCAGACCCAGATTTCAGAGAGGTGGTTCTTCATCTTCAAGTGGCACAAGGGGTGGCTACAAAACTGGAACTGTGGAAAGGAGTATAATCAGATGCTACAATTGCAATGAGTTGGGTCACTTTGCTACTGAGTGCAGAAAGCCAAAGCAAGTGACTAGAAACACATTTGATTCTAGCAAGAAGAACAAGATTGGGAAGGCCTATGTTGCTGAAGGAAAGAGTTGGGATGACACTGACAGTGATGAAGAAGCAGGTGAGATTGGGAACCTTGCTTTAATGGCTAAAGAGGAAAGCACTTCATCCAGATACATGTCAGAGGTAACCTTTACTGACGCTGAAATGATTTATCATCTTGGTGGCACCATAAGTTGTGCACGCACTGAAAATGATAGAATAAATCTTTTAAACACAAATCTTGAAAAGGAATTAAAAGATTTGAAACTTGTGCATGTTAATCAGGATGAACTTAATGAGAAAATTGCTTTTCTGGAGAATAGGGTTAAATGTTATATTCAACTGGAAACCATTCTTAAGAAAGAGATTAGTGAGCTGAAGACTAAAGCTAATGCTTATTTCAGTTCTTGTAAGACTGCTAAAGAAATTCTCAATAAGCAAGCTGTTGGTAATCATGTCAGTATAGGTTATGATTATAATGAGGCTATAGGATTGCTTGGTATTAATACACCTTGTAGGGTCAGAGAAGAAGGAAAGGCTGTTCCTTATATTCTTAAGGGTATTAAAACACCCTTCTGTAAGGAGTCTGAGGCAGAGCCTCTGAATGAATCTTCTATCATTATTGCTGAGGAGATTCATGAAGAAGATGTTGCCTTAGAAGCTGAGAAATCCAAAAAGTGTGTATCTGATATTCCAGTCAAAGTTGCTACAACTAAAAAGACTAAATCAGATATCCATAAATTGGATCAAAACAACTGTAGAACTAACATGCCTGCTATTAATTCTTCTCATAAAGCATGTGGTGTGAGTAATTGCATGTCTTGTGCTTTTAATATTATGTATGCTTTCTTTAATAAAAAGCATGTATCTAGTGATAAGACTGCTCCACGTCAACATGTTAATAATAAGAAGCATGTTAAAACAAAGACTACTAGTCCTCCTCAGACTAGAGTGGATTCATTTATCCCTAAGCCTACTCAGAAATGTGTTAAGGCTGGTTATAAATGGAAACGCTCTTATGTGAAAGAGGATGAAGTAGTTTTAGTTAGAAATGTTGTTTTGCCTGACAAAGGCCAGTTTTTTAAGTATGCCGGACCCAATCAATTTTGGGCTCCGAAGAAGGACTAATCAATCTGATATTGCAGGGAGTTAAACAGGTAAACCGTGTTATGTGGATTCTGGACAGTGGCTGTTCAAGGCATATGACCGGAGATAGAGCCCTGCTATCAGATGTGATTGTGAAAGCTGGCCCAGTAGTTACCTTTGGAGATAACAGCAAGGGTATTACGAAAGGATATGGCTGTTTGAAGTACGGAAATGTTATCATTGAAGATGTTTCATTTGTGGAAGGTCTGACGTTCAATCTTCTCAGCATCAGTCAGTTCTGTGACAGAGGATATGCTGTTTCCTTTGAAAGAGAGAAGTGTCAGATCACTCACAAGAAGAATGGAAAGCCTGCTCTTCAAGGAGTAAGGAAAGGTGACTTGTTCATAGCTGATCTGAACTCGGGATTCAAAGATGAAGTGAATTGTTTTTATGCTAAAGCTTCATCAGATGATAGTTGGCTATGGCACAAGAAGATGTCTCACCTTAACTTCAAAACTATGAACTCTTTAGTCAAGAGGGAATTAGTTAGAGGTTTGCCTCAGATGGAATTTACACAGGAAGGACTGTGTGAGGCATGTCAGAAGGGAAAGTCAAAGAAAGCTTCTCACAAGGGCACTGACACATCATCAATAACTGAACCTCTTCAGCTACTGCACATGGATTTGTTTGGTCCAGTTAATGTGATGTCCATGTCAAAGAAACAATATGCACTTGTGATTGTTGATGACTATTCAAAATATACATGGGTTTTATTCCTACATTCCAAGGATGAGACCCCATTTCTGGTGATTGGCCATGTGAAGTTGATTGAGCTGGATTATAGATTCCCTGTTAGAGCCATAAGGTCAGATAATGGTACAGAATTCAAGAATGCCATTCTAAATGACTTTTGTGCTGATAAAGGAATAACAAGACAGTATTCTGCCCCTAGAACTCCTCAACAAAATGGAGTAGTGGAAAGAAAGAATCGTACATTGATTGAAGCTGCTAGGACTATGTTAAGTGAGTCCAAACTTCCAATGTACTTTTGGGCTGAAGCAGCGAATACAGCTTGTTATACTCAGAATCGAACTTTAATCAACAAAGACCTAATGAAGACTCCGTATGAGATCATGAACAACAAGAAACCAACTGTCAAGTACTTTCATGTATTTGGAGCAAAATGCTTTGTGCTTTTAGATGAAAATGTTAAACGTGGCAAGTTTGAGGCCAAGGCACAAGAAGCTATTTTTGTTGGTTATTCCAGAAGATCTTACAGGGTTTATGTGGTTGGCAGTCACACAGTAAAGGAAAGTGTCAATGTTACTTTTGATGACACTAAGTTCCCCAATATCCAAAAAGAAGATTCATCTAAAGAGCTGAAGTTTGATAACTTGCCAGACTCAGAATCAGATGATGAAGCCCCACCTGAAGTTATTGCTGGTAATGATAATAACTATGATGATAATGATCCTGGTGATGGTGGTGGAAACACTGGTAACAATGGAGATACCACCAGCACTGGAGAAGGATCATCAAGGCAAACAGGCAACAACTCAGGGGGAGCAAATGAAGGATCAGCTAGTCACTCACAACATCAAAGTGAATTTCAAGGTGAATCATCAAGATCAAATCTTCCAAGACAGACTGTTTGGAATAGAGCTCATCCTTTTGAGCTGATCATTGGTGATCCAGATGTTGGAGTTAAAACTAGAAGAGCTTCTCAGAATGAATGTCTTTTCTCAGCATTTCTATCTAAAATGGAGCCAAAGAAAACTGAGGAAGCACTTACTGATCCAGATTGGGTGATTGCTATGCAAGATGAACTCAATCAGTTTGAACAACAACAAGTCTGGAAGCTGGTACCCAGGCCAAAGAACAAGAAAGTAGTTGGTACTAGATGGGTATACAGGAACAAGCTAGATGAGGATGGCATTGTTACTAGGAACAAGGCAAGACTGGTTGCACAAGGGTATTCTCAAGCTGAAGGCATTGATTATGATGAAACCTATGCACCAGTGGCTAGACTTGAGGCCATCAGGATGTTCTTAGCATTTGCTGCTTATTCCAATTTTAAAGTCTATCAAATGGATGTTAAGAGTGCATTCCTGAATGGTGAACTTGATGAAGAAGTGTATGTGGAACAGCCCCCTGGCTTTGAAAATCAGGAGCTGCTGGACTTTGTGTACTTTCTCTTCAAGGCTATCTATGGTCTCAAGCAAGCCCCAAGAAAATGGTATGACACTCTCTCTGGTTTTCTTTTAGAAAATGGTTTTGTTAGAGGTATCATAGACAAAACTCTTTTTTCAAAGAAACACAAAAGTGATATGATATTAGTCCAAGTCTATGTGGATGACATCATATTTGGGTCTACTAATGATAATCTCTGTAAGAGATTTGCTGAGCTAATGCAGAGTAAGTTTGAAATGAGTATGATGGGTGAGCTGAAGTTCTTTCTTGGATTGCAAGTAAGTCAAAGGTCAAATGGTATATTTATTTGTCAATCCAAGTATCTCAAAGAACTCCTCAAGAAGTATCATATGGAGGATTCAGCATCAGCAAGGACTCCATCTTCAACAGGAATCAAACTTGGAGCTTCTGACAAATCTATCAAGGTAGATGTTACAAGCTACAGAGGTATGATTGGCTCCTTACTCTATCTTACTGCTAGTAGACCAGATATTATGTATTCTACATGCTTGTGTGCAAGGTTCCAAGCGGACCCTAGAGATGTTCATCTCGTTGCTGTGAAAAGAATCTTGAGATATCTTAAGGGTACACCTAATCTAGGTATCTGGTACCCTAAAGATTCAGGTTTTAATCTTGTTGGATATACAGATTCTGATTATGCAGGTAGTGTTGTGGATAGAAAGAGTACCTCTGGGAGTTGTCAATTCCTAGGAGGTAGGTTGATTTCCTGGTATAGCAAGAAACAGCAAACAGTTTCCAATTCAACAGCAGAAGCTGAATATATTGCTGCTGGAAGCTGTTGTGCTCAGATCTTATGGATACGGAATCAATTAAAGGACTATGGCTTTGCATTAGACAAAATCCCCATATTTTGTGATAATACAAGTGCCATAGCAATCTCCAACAACCCTGTGCAGCACTCGAGAACGAAGCACATTGATATCAGGTATCATTTTATCAGAGAGCATGTCATGAATGGAACTGTGGAGTTACATTTTGTACCCACAGAAGAACAGACTGCAGATATATTCACTAAATCTGTTGATGAATCCACATTTATCAAGTTAGTTGGTAAATTGGGTATGTTAAACAGTCTTAGTGATTAACAATATATCTGTCAGGTTTGTTATTTCAAAATTCATTTTCTCTTGTCATTTAACTAATATTTGCTGCTAATTCTCTGTTAATATTACTTGCTTGTGTATTTAAATAACTCTGAATAATTTATTTTCTTTAAAAATATTTTTCTCATATTTTTTAAGTGGAGAAATGTATTTTTATTGAAAATATATTTATTTAGAATTATTTAGATATTTTTCAGATTGTAAATATTGTTGTTTGAATTTTTCTGCAAGTTTATATTAATTTTATGCATTTTTATAATATTCTGCATATTTTTCTAGGATTTATGGAATTTTCTGTGAATTTTTCTAGAATTTTATATATTTTTCATGCATTTTTCTAAGTTTTTCAGCATTTTCTGTTAATTATTCGAATTTATTCTGAATTTTTTGGTAAGTCTTCCCAGTTTTACACTAGGAAGACTACCGGGAAAACAAGGAATATTTTTTTTGTTTTCTGTTTTTTCCTTTTTATTTTTTATTTTTTTGAGTCTTTTTCGAAGTCTTCCCAGTTTTTTGAACTAGGAAGACTATCGGGAAGACTTAATATTATTTGTTTTTATTTACTGTTTTTCTGTTTTAATTTAATTCGGAAGACTTTCTAGTTTGTACTAGGAAGACTACCGGGAAGACTATCCTAAGTCTTCCCGATTGTCTTCCCAGTACAATCTTATTTAAAAAAAAAAAAAAACGTTTGACTGTCTTTTGTTTTGAATTCTAACAGTTATTTTATATATATAGATACATACGCAGTTCATACACACATTCATTATTGTTTTTCTCCCTTAGCAGTTTTTATTTTCCCCCTTTCGAATCCAATCCATTCTGCAGTGAACTTTGATCATTGTTCTTATTGCTCAAGTCTTAACTTAGCAAATCAGTTCTGTTTTTCTTAAAAATCAAGGTAATAAGTCGAACTGCTGTTAAAATTTTCAATTTTCCTAAAAAAAAAAAAAAACCATTCGACTTGTCTTTTTTGAAATTTGCTAAGTGATTGCTTGTTTTGTGTTTGATCATAGTTGTTTCTGAGAGTGGTTACTGTGTGTGTTTACTGTGTGAGTTTGAAATCATTTACCCAATTCATTTGTGCTTTTCAAGTGTAGTTCGAATTTTTAGGATCTAAAATTTGAAAATTAATTAATTTTGATAAAATTTAATTTTGTGGATTTTAGTAATTTTAATTAATTCTAAAAATCCCTAAAATTTTATTTTTGTTTTAAGTTAATTAAAATTTTATTGTTTTATTTAAAATGGATCCTAATAATTTTGAATTAGTTTTAAATAATTTTGTTGGGTATTTTGATCCGGCTAGGTGTAAGGTGGAACGTTTCAGACCGTGGATTCAATTTTTAAATAGCAATACTTGTGTTAGTTATGCTATTTGTGCCAATGCACTTCTGAAAATTGATCCATTACGGATGTTGTGTTCAAGTGCTGTTATTGCTGGAGATTCAAAATCTTTTACTTTCAATATTTTAAACCAGCAATATACAGTTACTTTTGAGTTATTTTGTGATGTGTTGCATTTTCCAAAGGACAGGTTTGATCCATTACCCACTGATGATGAGTTAACACAGTTCTTTGTGAATATTCATTATCAGGGTCCCTTTCAAATGGTGAAATTGTCAAAAACTTTTGTTGTAAGGGAATGGGATCTGTTCTTTGATACTATAGCTAGGGTATTTGGTAACTGCACAAAAACAAACTTTCATTGCATTACCAGTCTTAATCAATATATTGCCTATGCTATAGTATTTGGTCGTAGGTTGAACTTTGCTGAGATTCTGTGGAACATTTTGCTCAACAGGCTTGCTCACTCTAGGAGAGATTCTGATAATGGTGTGAAAGTAAGGTGTTGGTACCCTCGCTTTCTAACTCTTATCATTAATCATCTTCTCACTGCTGAGCAGGTAGAACTGTTTCGAGAAGCTAGATTTGAAACCTCTCCAACCACAGACACCAAATTCTACACCAGACTTGATGTCTCATCCAAATTCCTCAATATACCTGTTCTTGTTTCACCATTCATGAGACAATTCATTAATCTTCCCATCTTTGGTGAACAAGTTCCCGAACCCCATCCAGTACCACTGCAGGTAGTTATTCCTAACCTTGGTTCTTCTTCTGGTACTCCAATTGAAACCCAAGTGGTTGTTAGGGCTGACCCAGAGATTGTAGATCCACAGTCTCTGACCCAGGTCATAGAGCCAAACAGAGAGTCAAACACTCCTGAAACACAATCTGAGCCTAATGTACAAACCAGTTCAAGAAATGTTAGTGATATAGCTGAAATGAGTGTTCCCACAGCTCTGTCTCCACCCTTAAAGAAAAGAAAAACCTATAGGGAGATAACTGTTAGCCCATCTGTATCCTCTCAAAAGGATATGGACATTGATATGGCCACTACACAGTCTCTGGAGACATCCTCTCAACAGGGTGGATCTATTGAAATTCGCCATCGGGCCATGGCATCTTGTACTGAGTCAAGCACACTCCCATTACTCACAATGGGAGAAGATATCCATCTAGATGACACTCAGGACACCATGTCAGGAGAGCACTTTACTTTTGATTTTGATACAGTGCCTACCATAGTTACGGTAGAAGTGCCTTCACAGGCATCTGAGGGAAAATCTGATTCTTTGCCAACTCAAATAGAATCATTTTCTCCCCTCCCAGAGGGAACATCTCTGGCTCCCCTAAGGGATTTTTCACTCGCAGTTTATACTGGAGAAAGTGAAAGGCAACTTGATGAGTCTGTCCCTGAAGAAATTCAGTATACAATGTCAAATATTTTGACAGACTCAATCAGGGATCGGGAATTGCGAACTCCCATTGCACCACCACTGACCTCTCTTGAAGAGGCTAGGGTGATTTTCCATGCAGGTACATCTACTGAAAATCTAGAAAGACAGATAGTTGTGAGAGATATGAGTCAAACACCGAGTGAAACACAAGCACGTGAGTTGAGTGAAACACCACTGAGAGCAATTGAAGTGAGTGCACACACTGACACAAACACTGCTTTGTTAAAACAGCTAGCTGATCTACAGAAGAAGTTGCAAGAGACCCAGGCTGAAAACACAATTCTAAAAGCACAAGTGGTTGCACAATCTACCACCTCTGTATCAAATCAGCTGGGTACTGTGAAAGATGACCTGGAAGGATTGAAGAATAATCTACTCCCGAAGCTGAATTCAATTCAACAATCTCAAGTGCTGGTGGCTTCAGACATTTCTGATTTAACAATGTCAAATGCTCAGATTTCAGAAAGTGTCAAGGAGATTGCTGCCATTTCTACCAAGGTGGACTTTATTCTGCAAACAGCTGATGAAAATCAAAAGTTTAATGAAGAAAGGATATTTAGGATTGAAGGAGGAATGGAGCATCTGAATGAAGGTATGAAGCACTTGTACAATATGATCAAAAATTCACATCAACCTACTGAAGAGCAAAGAACATTCTTTGAGGGAGATGCTGATGAAGATGATGATGCTGATGAAGGAGGAGATGGGAGAGGAAGTGGAGAGATAAGGAGAGATACTGAGATGAATCCTAGGGCTTCCACAGCTCAAACTGTAGAGGATTCCTCAACTAAGGGGGAGAAGGAGAAGAAAGGAGAAGACAAAGAAGCTGGAGGAGCTTCTGGAAAGGATAAGGGGAAAGGTAAACAATCAATGGAGGAGTCTGCTTTTGATGAACAATCAATGGAGGAGTCTGCTTTTGATGATGCTTACTATTACCATGGTGAACAGGATGATTTTCAATTTGATATGTCTGGTAATCTGGAGAAGACTATCCCTGTAGAACCTATTGGTGAGGAGGAAGTGGAAGAAGTGGCTAACTTTGATGATTGGGAGGATGAAACTGAATTATATACACCTGACCCTGTGTTCCAAAAGGAGTTGAAGAAACAACAGGCAGAGCTGAGGAAAAAGGAGGATGAGAATGCCAAGGTCTCTGACATCATATCTCAGAAGGTAAAGATTCAAAAGGCTGAACATGAGGACAGACAACGTCTTCATAGTATTCATGTCAAAGAGAGGAGATTGGATGTTAGGATGAAGCAAGGACTTAAATGGGATAAGGCAAGGGAGATGTTTGATATCCCTCAGAGAGGCACAAACAATGATGCTGCTTTTCTGAAGTTGCTTGAGAAGATCAGAAATGTTAATCCAGACAATTCATTGTACATGAAGGCTTTGAAAGAAGATATTCTAAGGATTACGTCTGCATTTGATCAAGTGAGGCAAGAACTGTACATCTATGTCTCAAGTGCTCTTGAAGGGTCTTTCACCATTTCTCTTGACCTCCTCCAAAGAAGATCTCTATCTGAATTGTGGATTCTGATGAGTAAAGTAAAGAGATCTTCGTGTTTGAATGAGCTTCTATATGACAGGCTTAGAGATTCTGCAATGAAGGCCAGTCCTCAAGTTGTACATTTTCCCTATGAAGTCAAAATCTACAGAGGTACAACTTTAGAAACTGTGAGGCTGGATCCTGATTCCATGAAGCTACAGACTGCTATGCAACTGGTGAGGTTGGAGAATCTTCTTAGAACTTCTGGGTTTGCTTCTGTAGAAAAGTCTGAAGTTGCTGATATGATTTCAGACTACTGCACGGAGAAAATTCCAAGGTATGCTCAAATGAAGAATAGATTGAAGAAGATCACCACTCAACCAGTAATGCCAAGTGGTGTAGTTTCTGAAAGTGATCGTGTCCTTGACAAAGATCTTCTAGTCACCTTGCAAGAAGCTGAAGAAGGTGAAATTAGAGACTGAAGGCATGATAGGTTTAGCTCTTTTGTAAATGTTATATGTATAGAGCTAGGTAAATCAAGATAGGGAAATGTATTCATATGTTCAGTCTAGAGGAACATCTATCTTGTATTTATCTTTACTGTTTGAATCTGGAAATTGTTATATTTAATCCAGAACTTTTTATTATTTGCTTGGCTCTTAAAAGTCTTATCTTTTCTTGTTTTAGTTGAGTTATCCTCTAGAGGTATTTGGTTGTTATTGTCTAACAAACAAATAGGGGGAGATTGAAAGGCATATGTCCAGGCCTATTTGTAAACACCGAGGATTCTACTCAACTTTAATTAAGATGTAATAAGTAAATAATAAAAAAAAAAAAATCAATTGTCACAGGAATCTCAGAAGGTTATATCTGTCAAAGAATGAAGATTAAAGTCATCTACAGACTTGAAGTGATTCTACATTGAAAGAAGCTCAATTTATTGATCAAGCCTCAATGAAGTATTCAAGCTCAGTGGATTTATTAAAGTGACAGAGATTTCAAGTTGTGACAGAAAAAGATACTGATTACGGAGTTCTTGAATGAGAAGGTAGTGAATCACTGCTTAAAGTTAAATAGATAAAGAACAGACATGGTCGTTAGTCACTCATGAACCAGACAGTGCATCGAGTGTCAACGTACTATTTTGTTTGTTGTTTATCTAATTTTAAGTGATTCTGGAATTAATTAAGAAGTCAACTAATTCTATTTATTCTCTTATAAATAATTAATATTATTAAGTATATTATTTATTAATTTGATTCTGCAAAGAATTAAATTAATACATAATTTATTTAATTAATTATTTAAATTAGAATATATTTGAACTAGGAAAACTTAGATTTTGTACTAGGAAGACTTAGTTTTTAAACTAAGAAGACTACCAAGGCTGTCTTCCCGATTGTCTTCCTAGAACAAATCTCAGTTTACCCGATTGTCTTCCTAAGCCATTCCTAGTTTGCCCGAGAGTCTTCCAAGGCCAAAAAGAAATGTTTTCCAGCTTGTCTTCTAAGTACAAACTGCAAATGATTTGGCGCGTGGAAAAACATACAAGTTAATTGTATAAATGCAAACAAAAGGCAGTTGACATTCATATATCAAAACAGACAAAAGTAAAGACAGATAACAAATATTTCATTCTCTCTTCATTACTTCATCAACTGTCAAGCTACAAAATTTGCCAGAGATTTAATTCTTGATTGTTCTTCAACATTTAATTCATAAGAATTGTATCTCTTGTACTGCTTTAGCTTTCTAGCGGATCATAATCCCTAGATTTTATATCGAACTACTTTTTAGTATTCGATCCTTTTTATTACAAAAATAGATAAATTCATGTCGAATTTATTCTAGATTTGTTTTATTAAGTTCTTTGTAATCAGTGATCAAAATTGTAACACCTCTCAAGTTTAATAGAGTTTCTATTTAACTTGAATATTGTTTCAGTTTTTATTCCGCATTAATTTGTTCTAAACAGTTAAATCATTTAAAGGACAAATTCGATAAAATGGTAAAGTTTGTATTCAACCCCCCTTCTACAAACTTATCAGGACCTAACATCATTAAATTTAAATATAAGAAATTTAGTAAAAATTGGTGCTTCATCAATGAAAAAATGTCAATAATAATAATTTTTTTAATTAAAATTGACAAAATTAACAATTTTCGAGAATAAAGGGTGATTTTTAACGATTTAAATACGCATTTACAAATTGGGTATCTTATTTTTTATAAGATAATCCGCATGCAAATGCTTACTCAAAAGAAAAATTAAAAGATTTTGTAATACACATCTTTTAGTTGGGTATTTTGCAATTCAAATTTATCCATGTTACCTAACTGGCACTTGGGTACCTGTTTTTCAAAAATAAAGTCCACACACAGTTCCCAATCATACATATGTGTTACTTAATTTATATTATGTTACCTATTCATCACATGGGTATAAGCTACTACTCATTTACATAATGCGTATTCAACTTGTTATTTTTCAAAACATTCTTATTGCTCATCATTATTTTGCTCAATAATGTATAAAAAAGTGTTATTTACCTCATTCACTCTTTTAACGTGCTAATGGTTAATTAAAATTTTAGAATATTAAATAAGTAATGATAAAAGATGTTTACATGGAATGTTATTGGAGTTTTTCTCTTACTTTTTTTTCTGCAAGTTGAACACATCTACATACCCATCTTATTTTGACAAAATTCGAACTATCGACATCCGTAAAGGGAACGAGGGAGATACCACTATACCAAGAGGTGTTGGGTAGTGTTATTAGAGTTGTTATGCAAAATCAAGTTCCTAAATGAACAAGACATTAATATCAGGGTAAAAGGAATTTAAAGTTACCTTTGAAAAATTTCCTAAAGTTAACACATTCCCTGCATTGTTTAGACTCTCATAAGACAACTTAACATTGATATTGATGACCGATGACACATCGTTCATGTACAAACCAAGGAGAACAAGGTTGTGCTGGGAAATGAACTTAACAAGAGTGTTTAACTTTTCATGTATTATAACACGTCTTGTATTCAAGGTTTTGTAGAGATAAAAAACGCTATGTATATACACATAGTTATGCATGATGTATTGAATCTGTTAACTTTAGGACAATTTCTTAAAGATAACCGTTGATCCCTTTAATCCTAAATATTATATAACACTTATAAGTAAAATACTAGAATATTGTTGGACTAGCTCCAAGAAAATATAAGATTATTACATCAATCTCCTAAAAAGCATTTGGGCTTTTAGATAGCTAAATGATGGTGCAATATTTACAGGGTCCAATAAACATTGGATTAAAAGAATGTATGATATATTTTTCATTAAAAATTGTTGTTTAAAATTGGGTCGGAAACCTCCAAATCTAGGGTAGGGTAGTAAATGATCTAGCTCGGCTCCTAGCAAGTGCAAAGTGACCAACAACACATGGCCCAATTTTTTTTAAGGGCCCACAAAATCTAAGTCTGCGTCCATAGTACATCTGTGAATGTATACTGCAACTATATCAACGGAATACTGTAGAATGTAAAAATATATTTCCCCTCAATCAATTCAATCCCTCATTTAATTTAAATTATATAAATAGATCATAAATTGATTTCTCTATTTTTTTTAAAAGAAAATGGGATCTATATTAATTCAATGAAGAGTCATACATGAGTGTCTCCAACAAAACATTTTGAGGAGACCAAAAAACATTGTATCTATTCACCGAACAAGGCACTCTAGTTGACAAATGAGCCACCTTATTTGTTTGCTTTTTAATACAGTACAATTTATATTATCAGCTTCTTGATTTTATGCTAGGAGAAATCTGGATATCTTCTATGAAAAACTTAACAACTAAGAAAAGATTTTGTACACTTATATAAACTGTGCGTAACTCACATTTTTACAGATTTGGATATATTTTTGCATAAGACAATTTTGATAACAAACTTTGTCTATACAAAAAATGTAAAGTTGACATTCAATATCATGTTCATGTCCCCAATTTAAGAATTCTGAGATATACTAGGTTGAGAAGTGAACATATCGAATAATAGACTTGTTGATATGTACACTTCTCGAATTAGCTATAGAGACTTGTTGCATGTGAACTTCTCGAATGGGTTTTTGACTTGTCAACAAGTAGACTTCTCGAATAAGTTATTCTGACTTCTCTAATTGAGACTTCTCGAATCAGCTCATTCTCGACTTCTCAAATCTGGACTTCTCTAACAGACATGTTGGGCTTCTCAAATTTTGACTTAAAATAAATTACTTCTTCAATCCATAATTCCATTATTTGACAAAAAAATTCTTCATTCTTGGGGCATGATCAAGTAATCTTCTTTCAAGCATTATTACATAGCTTATGTACATTGATTATTACAGATTTTGGCTTACCACATCTTAAGTACACTGCAACAAAATTAGGGATTCAATGTTCATATCAATTTTGGGTTAACAATTAGGGTTTATGTGATTTGGGGATGCATTTGAGAGATCCAATGATAATAGAATCCCGCCCCCCTCCTCTCAAGATGTGTATGTATCCTTATATAGGAATCAAACCCACATAGTTATTTTTGGTATATGATTTTGAATAGGCCCATACTCATATTCTTTAGGAGCAAGTCACCTATAAATGGTAAGTTTCCTTGTGTAATATATTTTCAATCTATTGCATTATTTGGGGTGAATTAATGACACATCGGGTCTCGTTTGATCCTTTATAAGGACCGATACCCATTATTGGGTCGATTTTATATTATGTATTAATAAGTCCCCGATATTTACTGAAGGTTTCCTTCTGGGAATACTTATTTATGTTTTAACTCATTACCGATATCCCATATATGTAAGTTAACTTAATATTTAACTCATTATGGTAGCTAGGTATTCAAGGGTGTTTGTTCCTCCACCTTTAGCTTAAGGTCGACCAGCAGAAAGGTCTTTGACCACGTGATTGTAATGTTCATGTTAAAATTTTATAACATAGGTGATCATTGATAAAAGTAAAATAAAAGTAATCAAAAAATATTTAAAAAGTAACAAAACAAAAGTGTTTATTTATAGTATTTTCATAAAGTATATTACATATGTGAGCCTTTATATAGGCTGCATATCAAACAAATACACCTATATAATAGGTAACCCTTGTTATTACTGAACAAAACACCCACAAATATCTCATCTAAAATCTATAACTAATTCTTAAACAATAGGATTAATTAAAATCTAAACATAACTATTTTTTATTTTAAATTTGAATCACAAATATCCAACAGTTCATTTTGCCTACTCACGAATAATTTTCATAGTTCCTCTAGGGTCTAGTCCCCGATTACTAAACACATGCTCGTTCCAAGCACGTAGATTTTAGGATACATCTTTTTTTAAAGATACTTCTCATGTTAGCCCTTCCACAAGTTAACATCAGTGAGAGATTTTTATTGTTAAACCCTTTCTTCCGAGCCTCAAGCATTTCGATTCGGGCCTACATCATGCTTGAGTTTTCTTGTGCATTGTATGCTTCCAAACGTCGTGTATTTTGATTTTTCTTCTTGCGCATGATGAGATTGTTTGTAAGCCACAAAATTGTCTAAGGACTCTGCTTACCAATTTCTCATATCCTGGTACAAAGTCCCCGATATATGAACCATTGTAAATAACATTAAACATGATTTTTTTGGTTCATTTTTGCTTCCTCAAAAATGATATAAGTACCTTTGATTCAGATTGCACATTAAAGTGCATATATCCTCTGCCCTCAAGTGATTTATTACTTCAATATTGAAGTTGTATATCACTAGTTTAGGACAGATACCTTTGTCACCCCCACATGAACGTCGACAGATCGTAAGTATAAGATTTAATCAATTTTTTGCCCATGTGTGATCGTCGATAGATCACAAGTTCAGGACTAATAATTTTTTAAACCTAGTTGTCGTCAATAAACCACATGTGTATTGCATTTGGCTTATTCGTTTCCAGGTAAATATCTTGAGATTTCGCTTCACTTACTGTTTCTGCATTAATTGTTTTTGTTATGTCAAATGTCGCCGCTAAAATTTATTTGAACTTATATCATTTTATTGTAGAGATCCACTAACAACTTGTTGCACTGATTTCATAGCGTTGCTCTGTCTTGGATATCATACTTTGGCATATTTTGTTGTGTGTTTTGATGCCCATATAAAGAATAATGATTATGATGCAAACTTGATGTAACATTCTAATGCATTGTTTCCCCAGAGTCTGGTGATTATTTTCAGTTCTCTTTTTTCACAATATATGGACCAAGTGCTTCCTGATGCTGCTACTTTCTTCACAAATTTCGTAGAAGCTTTGAGACAAACATTTTTGCAAGGAGATCCAAGTCATTTGCTGGATCAGGTCACCTCAGAATTTGCACTTTTTAAAAGAGCTAGTGCTTGCAGTGCATCTTAGAAATACTTTGCAATTTCTGAACAGATTTTCTGATGATTCAACCAACATCTTCTTATGCCTTCCGGATTGTTGTTTTGTCTTTTCTAGCAACTAGCATTTAGAACTTACTTTTCCTACCACATTTGACAATTTCAGCTCCCAAAATTTAGTTTTTTTGCTCTATATGTAACACAATATGCAAAAACATTGAGAACATATAATTTATAATCAGGGAATAAAAATGACTTATCTGAAAGTTGTCAAGGTAGTGTATTTTAAGGAGTTTGCTTCCATAAACCCTTGGAAATGCAGAGCATCATCTTCTTTGAAAACTGGAGGCAACTTTTTTTTTTGCTTACATGTACTCAACAAGTCTTTATCTTGACTACATTTTGTTTGTAGTGGCTATGACTTCAAGACGAACTCTGGATCTCCAAATAAGATACCCATGTGGAGAAGTTATTGATATGGATTGTCTACAAGAGTTATGCTTTTTCCACATCAACCCTGCTACAATGTTTTTTTGTTTTTATTCTTGCATGATATACACTCTACAGA
This sequence comes from Heracleum sosnowskyi, assembly GCA_030848705.1. NCBI lineage: Eukaryota > Viridiplantae > Streptophyta > Magnoliopsida > Apiales > Apiaceae > Heracleum > Heracleum sosnowskyi. Next base: position 112,446,672 of record CM061240.1, on the reverse strand, counting down.
GAGTAGTGAGCGAGGTGACTGCATATGCACTATCATGCCGAGTACACATGTCATTATGGTATTTATCAATCCTTAAATTGATTCTTTTCCATCTATTGTACTCATCAGTACAGAGCTGACTCGTTCACACCAAGTGTACTCGTCTATGCAGAGGCATTCATTTGCATCGAGTGTACTTGTCCATGTCAAGCTATTTTGCCGAGTACTGAGATCAGGATACTCCACTTCATATCCTTGTAGATGGTTTGTTAACTCTGAAAGTATTAGAAATGTAATTCTCTTTCTTTTTTATTTCACATGGTGTGGTTAAAAGTTTCCAATAGCAGCTAATGGGTGACCTGGACCTTGTCTATAATAGTTGTATTTCGCATGCGGCATTTCTTTCACAAGTTTGTTTTAAGAATTCATTGCTAGCTGCAGTTTTCCATTATTCATGCGCCTAAGTGATTGCATAATCTAGCATACATGCACATAATTTATGATGAAGCTTAGCTGCACCTTTGTCCATCTTTTTGGCACCCTGTTCATTTTGATTTGTACCTTGTTCTGGACCGTTGGGCTTGAGCTTGAAGCTCGGCTAGGCTTGAGCTTTTGCTCGCCCTCCAGCGATTGTTTGTTGTTGCTCGAGACAGTAAGCTTGGAAGGGAGATGTAATCCTCTCTCTTTTTTTCTTCTTTTTCTTCCGCAGCTTGTTGTAGGAAGTTATCAGCTATTTTTGACAAGATTTTATTACATCGTTGATGCTCCTGCTATATTGTTTCTATTAATCGCAGCTTGCCAATCAATTATGCATCCTTTTTTTTAAGCTTTGAAAATCCTAACTCCGGTTCATGTTCTACCTGCATCACAATTAATCACTTTTGTTGCTTTTAAGCCTATCTGATTGTCTACTTGATTCCTAAACAAGACCATAATTCTTAGATTTATGTAGCTTGGAGCTCGTGGGAGCGCACAAGTAAATTCGTCTTTGTGGGTATGCGTTTGTACGTGAAGCCTGTGACAAGTACACTATGCATAGTAGGTATCAAATTTTTAGCTCGACAGTAGTGCAGAATTAGGTGAATAATCAGATGGATTGTTTGTTTTTCTTGCGAAGTTCAATGACGGTGTAGTTTAAAACAACTGTTGCTCACTGCCTCCTTTTATTTCCATATTTTACGCTTTTGAATCTGGAAAAGTTCACTTGCGACTTCTGCTGGACTCTTTTGCATTCCCAATAATATATTAATTGTGAAGAATTCTTTGCACGTCCACTAGCTACAGTAATTTTGTGTGATTCTTTCATTGTATGTCTTGTAATATTCCTCCGTCTACGCATAACACTGGAAATCTCGAGTCACATTATTTGGCTCTGAATGAAATACCTAATAAGAAAAACGCTTCTATAAATAATAAAGATGCTTCTATTCTGTAGTATATAAAGTGTTATATGAATATTAAAAAGAGAGCCTTATAATTAAGCATGAAATTATTTCTCAACATAAAATTAACAGGCTTCGTCACAAACTGTAGTAAATCCTTCAATATTCAGAGAGATTTAGTATGTGCCCTTTAATTGCTTCTAATTTTCGTGCAAGACATGCCTCCTCCTGACTATCACTTATTCATGTTACGAATAGATAATTACTCCATCCGTTTCATATTATTTGTCCACTTTGAAAAAAAATTGTGCATACCAAGAAACTCTTACAACAACAATAAAATTACATTTATATTGCGTTAACTATATTGATTAAAAAATTGTTTATGGTGTAGACTTAGTCTTGAAAATACAAACTAAACATTAAATAATTATATGTGGAGTTGGCTTAATCTTGGAAATATAAACTATAATTTAGTCTTTAAAAAATTACATTGAAATTGTAAGTGGCCAACTAATTTGAAACAATTTTTTTTTAAAGTGAATAACTATTGTGAAACGAAGGGAGTAATTAATAGCCATGAAATTTTATTTAGTTTCCGATCCAGGCATATCTCCAGTTCTACAACATCGTGATGGTGGTGTTCATTTTCTGTTGACTAGTTAATGAAAATTGTAAAATGTCATTTACAATAATTGATAGTAGTGGTCCAATAATGGAAGAAGAGTGAATCAAAGGATTTGACTATGGTTTCTGTGACAACCCAGGTCAAATCCCGAGCCTTTTTCGAAAATCGGGTCAAATCCTGATTCTGAGTCCTAATAAGCCGAAGCCTACTGGCTCAAACACAGCCAACTTGGGTAACGACTAGCCCACCACAGGCCCCCAAATATCATGATTTTGTTGGTGCAAATTAGTAGTAGTACTTTGCCTTATAAACTGAACATAAATCCCAAATCTCTTCGATGTGGGACAGGGGTGTTACAAACTCCCCTACTTAAACTCTTGACGTCCTCGTCAAGCCTGAACGGATATCCCATAGGTTCCAAGATCGTTCCTCCCTAGCCATTGTGGGATAATACCGGCTGGCTTCGTGTCCCCACCTCCGGACCTCTGTCCATTATGGGATAATAACACCAGCCTTCGTGTCCCCACCTCCGGCAACTAGACGAATCAAGCTTTCGAGAGTCGGCTTTGATACCATATGTGACAACCCGGGTCAAATCCCGAGCCTTTTTCGAAAATCGGGTCAAATCCTGATTCTGAGTCCTAATAAGCCGAAGCCTACTGGCCCAAACGCAGCCAACTTGGGTAACGACTAGCCCACCACAGGCCCCCAAAATATCATGATTTTGTTGGTGCAAATTAGTAGTAGTACTTTGCCTTATAAACTGAACATAAATCCCAAATCTCTTCGATGTGGGACAGGGGTGTTACAAATGTAAAAATACCGTTATTTTATTTTTAGATATTATATTAGTTTTATTTATTTTTAGTTAGAAAATGCTAGAATTTATTTTGTGCTAATTTGGACGAGGATAAGATTTGAGTTTATGGAAAGAAGTATGAAAAGATTTAGAAAATTGTTATCATTTAATTTAGAATATTTTTATTAATTAGAATATTTTTTAAAATTAAAAAGATTGGACAATTTTTAGAAAAAGATTCTAGCCTTACCTAATTAATTTTAGGGTTTTGTGTGGCTATATAATTAAACCTTAGGACAAAGAAAAGACTTGTACAGCTCTTCTATTTTTGCCGCCAAAGAGGTATTGTCTCCAGCCTTTCATCGAGTTTCATCAGATAATTATTTTAAGTGATGCGTGTTCATTTTGTGTGTGTGAACGTGAATTTTAAATTATATTTAAATTATGTATGCATCTGTTGTGCCTACCTGTATTCTGTGATTTAGAAGCATATGCGTGTACTGTATCTAGTTGCTTTGTTATTTATTTCTTGTCCTTATGTTGTAGCCAACATGTGTCAATTTTAAGCAGATCAAGTCATGTATGTATGTTGTGAGTTTAAGGACACCTTGATTATTAAATTATAAGAAAATAGTTGTCTGCCATGTTTTGATTTATATATTTAATTTTATAAAAAAAATTCCTTAATTAATATTCTGTTAGTAAGGATTAATTTCATGCTAATAATTTGGTTTTCTTAATGATTAGTTAATAAAATTGAACTATATCAATCTCCAGGTTTAGTGTTTTAGTTGCGCCATTAGGCCTGCATGTACTCCATGTTACCTGAACTGCTTCATGTCTAAACTTTAATGCATGCATAATATTTATAAACTTTATGTTATTTACATGCTCCTGGTTCTATTTTTTAGTATATTATATTAGTAGATTAGTATTAATTTTACCTTGCTAATAGACTTGAGTAAATTAATTAATGATTATATGCATGAGGACTAAATTAAGATTTATGTACTCTGCTACTTTAGTTGTGGGTGCTTCATGATTTGTTCTATTTAATTATTAAAAATATTTTGTCATAATTTATTTGTTAATTTTTTTTAAAAATAAAGAAAAGAATTTAAAATTATTTTGTTAACTGGTCATGGCTCAAGTCGTTCTACAGTGAGTAACAATTATGCTAGACTACATGTTGTGCTTTAATTTACATTAATTGTGATGCATGCTCATGATACATGCAACTGTATTAAATAATATTAGATTATATGAATTGGTTGACTTGAATGCACGCTAAAGTTAGAAAAGTCCATGTAGCTTTATGCATTTTTACATGTGAATTGAACTAGTTCGTTTATGCCATGTTGGGCCTTAAAGCCCATTTGATTATTTTTAATTGATTTGCTTGGTTATTGTCTCCCTGTCCAACTGGTGTTTATTTGAAATACATGTATAAAATGTGATATTTGTCCAATCTGTATGTTTCGATTAGTTTATTAATTGTCAGTGTTAAATAAGTGGACATATGTGACATGTTGATAACTTCTAATTAGTTGTTATTTATATTGTTATTTAGGATATATTGGTGCAATTATTTTCGGTGTATTTAGTCGAATTTGAGGTAAGTACTTTTGACTTACTTTTCGTTTTCGTAAAAGATATTTATATTGTGATTTTGATTTTGATTTCGTATAAGATATAAGAATTGTGTTTCGAATTTTATAAGATATAAGTATTTGAATTTTAGAACACAGTCTCTACGTTTCGAACCCGTTCGTAATTTACGCTATAGTTCCGGAACTAGCTTTAGATACCTTTAGTAGGCGCACAAGTGTGCAACTTTAGATACCTATTAAGGGCGCGTAATTATTGAACTTTAGATGCCGGTCACTGGCAAAGTGTGACATATAAGAATAAGAATAAGATCCCGGCTACTGGGAAAGTGTGGTCGTAGAGCAAGACTATGGTATTTCGATTTACGTTATATTTCTGTTTATGCTTCTGTATCTACTTTAAATTATGTATCTGTTTTAAATTCTGAAATTTTAAAATGTAAACTTTGGGCCGGGTCAATTTTGCAAAGGTTTTGCAACTTATTATATTTTGACCAAATCCGTTTTATTAAAACCGCCCATTGAATTTTAAGACTATCTGTTTGTCAGTTGTACTTGCTGAGCTGTGTAGCTCATCCCTTTCCCTATATTTCAGGTTCATTGTGGAAGGTTAGTAAGAATAAGGATGTGGACTTTGGATTTCATGCAATTTGATTTTGTTTAAAGACCATTTGAATAAATTTGATTGTTTGTTAGACATTGAATATTGGTTTATGGAGTTGCGTCTCCGTCTTTATGATTTTGGATTATCGTTAAGTTTGACCGCTGCGTTTGACTTTCGTAAATTTTGGTTTATCAAATAAAGTATTATGTTTTATTTAAGTTTTGATTTAGAAATAATAGTCCGAAAAGTCGGGCTGTTACAGTTGGTATCAAGAGCAGGCTTTCCTTCGGAATGTACTAGGTATGAGACTAGTGTATTCCCTAGGGCGCGATCCTTTAGACTGTCATATAGGATTTTACATTTGGATTAGTGAATTAATTTTGACCTGTGAGCTTGACCTTATGTTTAATGATATTATATTATTTTATTATCTCGAAATTTTGTAGATGTCAGGAAATGATTCGTTTAGCAAGAAGGTATCTTATAGTACCGAGGAGGACCCTAGCGAGCATGGCTACGAGAGTGACGATTCTGTGAACCGACCTCACCCCGATGAATCCGTTGATGAGTCCTTAGAGGAAGATCCAAGAGACGCCGAAATTCAGTATTTGAGGAAGCTGATCGAGCTCTATGAGGAAAGGATGGCGCTCAATGATAAAAATATAAATAACGCATTAGATACGTTGCAAGCCCGAACAGCAACGGTGGAAATGGTTGTCCACAAGGTCTGCAGAGTGTCATTGAGGAGGTGGTGTCGCCCAGGACAAGAAAAGGCAATGAAGAGTATTTTTATGGAGACCCGAAGATGGGTCAAGAAGACGCAGAAGGACGTGGAGAAGAAGCTAGAACGCTTCTATGCTTGACTTTATTGCAACGTCGTTAGTTACGAGAGCGTGATAGATAGTTTTTGAATAAGACCTTAGCTACTATGAATGCTTAGTTATGAAAAACTCTGTGATTTTGTTTTATTTTGATATTTGGATTTTGTTGGAATAAATTAAGTACTTGATTTAAAATTGTGTTTTACCTCTTTAGATATCGTTTTAAGTTTATTATTTGAGTGTAAGAAGAATTATTTCATTGTTTTAGAAAATATGGACGGAGAGAATAGCAATCAGAACAACAATGGAAACCCGGGCGATCATGGTGGCAATAACAATGGAGGTGGCAACAACAATGAAGATGGAAACGTCTTTGATCAACTAGCCGAAACTTTAGCTGTGCTCGTAAATCAGCAGCCAAGGCAACAAAGTATCGTCTCTCAGTTCAAGCGTTTGTTCAAGCGTTTGAACCCACCAACTTTCGATGGAGCAACTGATCCGGCCATAGTCGAGATGTGGATATAGGAGATGGAAAAAGCTTTCGGACTTCTCGACAGCAATGAGGAGCAAAAGGTTACCTTAGCAGTGTATCAACTACAAGGAAGCGCTTACGATTGGTGGCTCATGGAGAAGAGAAAGAACGAGAATGCAACAACTGAAGAAGAAACCGAACCGTATACATGGGCAAAGTTCAAGAAGGCGCTAGAAGACAAGTACTTTCCTAGAACCATTCGTCTGCAGAAAGAGAGGGACTTCATTCGGCTCGAGCAAGGTAGGAAGACTGTCATCGAATATGAAGCAGAATTCGCGAAGCTTTCAAAATATACACCTACTTTGATCTCGGATGAAACCAACAAAGCAAGGAGATTGGAAGAGGGACTTCGAAGCGACATCAGAAATGATGTAGCATCGTTTGAACTTCAGACGTACGAGGCTGTCATCAACAAGGATCTAGTGATCGAGAGGGGCTTGGCAGAATCTGAGAAAACAACAGACAACTGGAACAAGAAGAGGTTCGCTCCAAGTAGTGGATTTTTGTCTCAAAGGGGACCCTTCAAGAAGAAACACGAGTACGATCGAATTGGAGGACAGGGTGATCGAGAGAAGTGTTCGAGGTGCGGTAAGAACCATCCAGACAAGGACTGCCGATGGAACACATGTGCCTGCTTTCACTGCGGAGAAGTAGGACACAAGATTTCTGAGTGCCCACACAATACACCACCAAGGAAGGGAGCAGATAAAAACACCGGTCCTCAACGTGTATTTATGCTCACGGGAAGTCGCACCAATAATCGTAATTAAGGTACCATTCCTTTTCACATGTGACTTACATTATTTTAAATTTTACGAATTTGGGGACCAAATTCTTTTAAGGAGGGAAGAATGTAAACATCCCGTTATTTTATTTTTAGATATAATATTAGTTTTATTTATTTTTAGTTAGAAAATGCTAGAATTTATTTTGTGCTAATTTGGACGAGGATAAGATTTGATTTTATGGAAAGAAGTATGAAAAGATTTAGAAAATTGTTATCATTTAATTTAGAATATTTGTATTAATTAGAATATTTTTTAAATTAAAAAGATTGGACAATTTTTAGAAAAAGATTCTAGCCTTACCTAATTAATTTTAGGGTTTTGTGTGGCTATATAATTAAACCTTAGGACAAAGAAAAGACTTGCACAACTCTTCTATTTTCGCCGCCAAAGAGGTATTGTCTCCAGCCTTTCATCGAGTTTCATCAGATAATTATTTTAAGTGTTGCGTGTTCATTTTGTATGTGTGAACGTGAATTTTAAATTATATTTAAATTATGTATGCATCTGTTGTGCCTACCTGTATTCTGTGATTTAGAAGCATATGCGTGTACTGTATCTAGTTGCTTTGTTATTTATTTCTTGTCCTTATGTTGTAGCCAACATGTGTCAATTTTAAGCAGATCAAGTCATGTATGTATGTTGTGAGTTTAAGGTCACCTTGATTATTAAATTATAAGAAAATAGTTGTCTGCCATGTTTTGATTTATATATTTAATTTTATAAAAAAATTCCTTAATTAATATTCTGTTAGTAAGGATTTATTTCATGCTAATTTGGTTTTCTTAATGATTAGTTAATAAAATTGAACTATATCAATCTCCAGGTTTAGTGTTTTAGTTGCGCCATTAGGCCTGCCTGTACTCCATGTTACCTGAACTGCTTCATGTCTAAACTTTAATGCATGCATAATATTTATAAACTTTATGTTATTTACATGCTCCTGGTTCTATTTTTTAGTATATTATATTAGTATATTAGTATTAATTTTACCTTGCTAATAGACTTGAGTAAATTAATTAATGATTATATGAATGAGGACTAAATTAAGATTTATGTACTCTGCTACTTTAGTTGTGGGTGCTTCATGATTTGTTCTATTTAATTATTAAAAATATTTTGTCATAATTTATTTGTTAATTTTTTTTAAAAACAAAGAAAAGAATTTAAAATTATTTTGTTAACTGGTCATGGCTCAAGTCGTTCTACAGTGAGTAACAATTATGCTAGACTACATGTTGTGCTTTAATTTACATTAATTGTGATGCATGCTCATGATACATGCAACTGTATTAAATAATATTAGATTATATGAATTGGTTGACTTGAATGCATGCTAAAGTTAGAAAAGTCCATGTAGCTTTATGCATTTTTACATGTGAATTGAACTAGTTCGTTTATGCCATGTTGGGCCTTAAAGCCCATTTGATTATTTTTAATTGATTTGCTTGGTTATTGTCTCCCTGTCCAACTGGTGTTTATTTGAAATACATGTATAAAATGTGATATTTGTCCATTCTGTCTGTTTCGATTAGTTTATTAATTGTCAGTGTTAAATAAGTGGACATATGTGACATGTTGATAACTTCTAATTAGTTGTTATTTATATTGTTATTTAGGATATATTGGTGCAATTATTTTCGGTGTATTTAGTCGAATTTGAGGTAAGTACTTTTGACTTACTTTTCGTTTTCGTAAAAGATATTTATATTGTGATTTTGATTTTGATTTCGTATAAGATATAAGAATTGTGTTTCGAATTTTATAAGATATAAGTATTTGAATTTTAGAACACAGTCTCTACGTTTCGAACCCGTTCGTAATTTACGCTATAGTTCCGGAACTAGCTTTAGATACCCTTAGTAGGCGCACAAGTGTGCAACTTTAGATACCTATTAAGGGCGCGTAATTATTGATCTTTAGATGCCGGTCACTGGCAAAGTGTGACATATAAGAATAAGAATAAGATCCCGGCTACTGGGAAAGTGTGGTCGTAGAGCAAGACTGTGGTATTTCGATTTACGGTCTATTTCTGTTTATGCTTCTGTATCTACTTTAAATTCTGTATCTGTTTTAAATTCTGAAATTTTAAAATGTAAACTTTGGGCCGGGTCAATTTTGCAAAGGTTTTGCAACTCACATATCAACGGATGCAGTCAAAACACTATCAATGGATATGGAAAAAGCTATCAACTGATGTGAGTCTAATCAACCTCAACGGATACAAAAACAATAATTAGCAATTGACAGTGTGATAGAGACACCTCTGACAGATCACATGGGTTGATGGAACAAAAAGAACATGGAAACCAACAATTTGGGGAACCCTGAAGAAAAGGAAGCATTCTATTTTCATCTGGTCAATAGAGATGATTGAAGAAGGACATTCGGCTAAAAGGCAAATCATCAAAGAAACCAGTGGATTAAGAATGGAAAATCAAACTCCTGGACTTAGACTAGTGTACAATTCTAAGTAGTTTAGGATGTTTGTAAACTTGGAGTATATAACCAAGTGTAGCAGTGTTTAGAAGAGAAATCACAATTAGTTTTCATTAAGCTTAAACAATATTTCTTTGTAAATTGCTAAAGTAAAAAACACTGTATTGTAGCTGTGTGTTTGATTTTAAACATCACAGAGATTTCTTCAAATAAAAATCTCTCAGGTGGAACAATCAATCCACCTAATTTTTTAATTATTGTGTTCTTTTATTTTCTGCAATTATTAATTCTGTTCTAATTCAGTTGTGTTTGCAAAAGAATTAGATTATATTTTAAAGATTATATTCAACCTCCCCCCCCCCCCCCCCCCCCCCCGTCTTACAATCTTGATTATATTGTTTGGGAATAATAGGATTTGTTACACTTACTCTTACTATTGTAAGTGTAATTTATAAGCAAATTGTGTGTTTTTTCCAGGGAATATTAGTTATATTGTTGTCATTTATTTTCAATGTTGTAAAAATGCGAGAATCAGAGTTAATCGGTGAAGGTATCGTCCATGGATTCCAGTGATTAATCAAATAATTGGGGATTAATCGGAATATATATTTAATAAAAAAAGTTATATACAATTAAATTTTATATGTAATTATTTTGTTATTTCAATTAAAATTTTATAATTATCATGTATTTATGCAAATATATTAAAAATATTGTATAATTGTAATAAATAAAAATTTCAAAATCTAACTTTTGAATTAGAGATCAATTTGAGAGGGAAAATTAAGAGAATTTATGATTTAAGCATCTAAAAAAATAATTGTATGTACAAAAATAATGTTTTTTGTTTTTTCTTAAATCAAGTTTCTAAATTTTTATTTTTTATTTTTTTTTTAAATTTTTACTATTTTTTACTAATTAGCCCAATTTTTGACCGATTAATCCAATTTTTTATCGCTTTTTTTAAAAAACAATTTTTTAAACCGATTTTCACTTAATCGGAGTTAATATTTTGCTAATATTCCATTAAAAATTTCCTTGTCTAATTTAATGACTAAAGAAACTAATTCTTCAGAGATATTAACTAAACAACCACTATCAATGATTTTAACAGTTTCTGAACTTAGCAGGCCATTCGAGTTAAAAGCATAATTCTCCAATACGTTCTATTTATCTTATGAGTGCTTAGGTAGATTCTCTATGGTTCCTTGAGCCAATGCAATACCTTGAATGAGAGTTCCTTCATTAGCCACTTCCCCTTGAATTGGGTCTTCTAGAGCTGAAGCCTCTAGTATAAAGAACTCATTGATATAAAAAGGCTCTCTTGGGGTGTCATCCTCTCTTGGATTCAGGTGAACAAAACGAGAGGGAGGGGGGATCCTTCAATAACTTTCCCTAGTCCAAAGTTTGGTGATATGACCTGGAGAGCAAGTCTCATATCCTATCCAGAAAGTGTTGAAGGTTCCCAAAAATACTAGACGCTTCAACAGAAGTTGTCATATTCCCTATTCAAAAAGTTCTTGAGGGGGGGGGGGTGTTAGTATTTGTTCCCTAGAGACTATACTATTATGTTTTTAGGAAAGACATTTTGATTATTAATAATTATGTTCTATGGATTTTCTTTAGTCATTTATTATGTCTTTATTTACTGCGATATAAATGTTAGAATAATAAATGTCTTTGGAATATAAACATGGAATTTATATCTCTAAGTATGTGACTTAGAAATGAGATTATATGAATAGTGTTTATAATCCTTAATGTCCCTGGTCGAGTATTATTAGCTAAGGGCAATATAATGCATAAAGACTAGTATGTTTGTTGACTGATGACCACATCTCATTGGTCATAGGTATAACGATACTAAAGTCAAAAACATAAGTGCATGTTAGAAACACATGGCACTGGATAGACCCACCGTGAGAATTCTTCATGGTAAATGTTATCAAGTGTCATAAGTAATTCTCATAGTGATAATCGTGTAATGATCCTCAGACTTGAAATCATTATATTTCTATATGAGAATTAATATAATTTGATTATACTCAAAGTTACCTTTGACCGGGAAATGATAAAGGTGGACATTGGGTATATTATGAATCATATGAAAAATATGAATGATAGAGATAAGATTTAACCCTCCTATTCTGGGAGTGATATTATTGGGCTCTTGATTGAGTGAAACTATGAAATGCATGACCATTCTCAAATAGTGATTTGTTTAATAGTATACTCATTGATCAAGTAAACCAGGATTAAATGATGAAAAGGGTGACACAAACCATGCCTCGAGTTTAATCTATAATATAAGATTAAAATTATTATATTACATGGAACATTATTCACGAAAGGTTCAATTGGATCATCAATTATTATTATTACTTGGGTAGCAATGATGCATTACTAGTTGTCGCTCTTTGATTATAATTTTATTATTAGATATTAAAATTATTGTCAACGTAATAATAACCTAAAGAGTCACACACATATAACGTTTTAAACGGTGCTTTATTTAAATTGCGAATTTAAATAAATTATTATTATTACTTTGAATTATTAGATTAATTAAGTGGGACTTAATTAATCCTATTATAATTCGAATTTAATAATAATATGACTCATAATTGGACTGGGTTTGAGAAGTCCATTCATAATAGGGTTATGCCCAAATTTCTCCTCTCTATAAATACATAATGATGTATTATTTTAGGGTTACTCTTGCATTCATTTTTATTAAAAAAAAAACCCTAGTTGCTCCACAACTTGGAGAGGCTAGAGGGAGAGAGAAATTGTGAGCAGTTTTCGTGGCTAGTACCATCTCCGTGAATCGTTGGACGATCGAACGTTCGTGTGGACTGATTAGAGGCGTAGATCTTTCAAAGGGATACGTGGTGATTGCAACTAGGACCTCCATCTTACTACCATACGTAAAGCTTCTTTAAGGTAAAGATCTCTAATTACGAATTAAATATTTGTTTTCGCATGAATCCTGCGGAGGGTTTCGATTATTTTCTGTTTTACGCGTTTTTCCGCTGCGTTTATATGCTCGAAACCCTTCAATGGCATCAGAGCTACTTGCGAAAATGTTTTAATTCGGTTATATGTTTAAAGTTTTGATGTATATACAAGCATGTTTGCGACTGTCATGATTGATGTGTTGTTTTTATGATAACAAGAATATTGTATTGATGTATATGCTTAAATTGTACATTAATGATGATTGGGTTGATCATTTGATGATCATATAATCTGTATGTATAATGATATGTACATGATATATGTTTGTTCTTGTTATGAGAATCGTATTCGATACGATTTCTGAGTACGCTGCGCAAATTTGGTGAAATTTGCATATGGTGTCCGATTTTCGCCGAAAATACCTTTACAGAAAGGGAAACGGGTGTTTGAACAAAACTGAAAATTTCACTCGTTCGTCTGTAAGGCGTTTGACGTCGTTTATTGTCTGTAAACAACGATTTATTGTTTTCAGAATTTTGATTTTCTGATTTACAGTTTATTTGATTTCTGTGATTGGATCACGAGAAATATGATATGGTATGATATGTTGATGCAATATGATATGTTCTGAACTGTTAATTGAGCATGGTGTATGGTTTTGGCCTTAAGACCCATAGGTTAGAGGTTTTGATTATGGTTTTGGTTTTTAAATACGACTTGCATGTCGTGTATTCTTGTAATGATTAAATCTAGAATGTAACTTGAGTTCCACTTGTAAGTTACTTAGATTAGATTGTTTCATATTATGTTATGTAATTGAAAACATGAAGACTTGGAGGCATTCAAAGGAGTCATTACAAGGAAGCATGAAGACATGTTTTATTGATTGTATTGTATTTTATACCACCATAGATTGACCTCGATTTTTCCATTAGCTTGGAAAAATAACATAGGATTGGGCCATAACCAAACACATTTAATTTACACACTTTACATATGAATTATGATTGCATGTGATGATATGTATGCGTAGATAGTGATGTATGTATGTATTAGATACAACACCCATGTCATGTCTGCTTAAACAAGATAAAATCTGTAATGATTCAAGATTTTAAAATTGAACAAAATGAACATGGGATTCCTGTGTTTATGAAACACGGAATTGAGTATGAATTTTCAATCTTTTGATATGGGGCGATTTTGACAAAAATACAAGCATCGCTTGTTAGAAAGTTGGTTTTCAAGCGAGACCATTTGTGACTTCACCGACGGCCTGGAAATCAAACCATTGATGAATTTTGATTTGATGTCCTTAGTTCAAGGAAAAATTAGGAATATCTTAGTGATGGGATCATGCTCGTTTTAAGTATTAACAAATCCCTAAATAAATATTAAGTCAACTAGATGCCTTCCGATGGGCAACACTCGTCAAGACCTAGATCGAAAAAGAGTGGGTTCGCCAAAGCGAAGTACTCCTATCTATCTGGTAAGACGCGATGAAGTAAATGTGATACTTAACTGTTATACCATTGGGCTCGACTTAACTAAGTTACCACAATAGGATTGTGAACTTAGAGGCATAGAGTTTGGTATGATTTATTAGATAAATGTGAACAAATTTTGTTCTACCAAATTATCCAAGAGTTATATATGATATAAATGACAAGAGTTGTCTACCTAAATAATCATGTTTTGGGACTAAAGTCAAAGTTGATCTTAAGCATGACGAAATATGGATCTTGGCTCACTAGAAAGATTTAGAGAAATGTTTTCCGAATTAATAGTTAGGGCAATTGATTTGATAAAAATAGTATGAGATATATATTATGAATATATATGAATAATCACTTGAACATAATTTAATAAATCTGTAACTAACTTCTTTTATGCATTTTATCATTGTAGATATCTAAATGACAAACAACTCAAATAACTTCTCTGTGCGATTAGTCCTTGAGAATGACAAGCTGACATGAACCAACTTCCTTGACTGTCAAAGGAATTTGAGGATTGTTCTCAGGCGGGAGCGAAAGCTTTATGTCATTGATATTCCTCACCTTGCACCTCTTGTTGTTGGAGCAACTGAAGCTCAACAAAATGCTTATCAGAAGTATCTTGATGATACTACAGATGTCTTCTATTTGATGCTAGCGACTATGAGTCTTGAGCTTCAGAAACAACATGAGCATTTGAATGCTTATGAGATGATAGAGCACCTCAAAAGGATGTTTGAGGGTCAAGCTTGTCAGGAGTGGTTTGATACAAGCAAGGCATTGTATATTTGCAAACAGGGAGATCGTGACCCGATTGGACCGCATGTTCTTAATATGATAGGGTATATTGAATCCCTTGCTACTTTGGGTTACCTGGTTGGACCGGAACACCAAACATATTTGATCTTGCAGTCTTTGAACATCAACTATGCTCATTTTATCATGAACTACACTATGAATGAGATAGACAAAACACCTACTGAATTATTGGCAATGTTGAGAACTACTGAAACCAATATAAACAAGGCTGACCCTTCTCCTATAATGATGGTGAACAAAGGGAATGTCAAAGGAAAGGGGAAATGGAAAGGCAAAAAGAAGATTGGATCTAAATTTGCTAATCCAAAGCCTGTTTTCAAAAAGGCTTTGAAGCCTACAGGAGGTGTTTCAAAAAGTGATGCAAAGGGTGATTGTCACTATTGCAACAAGTTGGGTCATTGGAAGAGAAACTGTCATGCTTACTTGGAGGATCTGAAGAAAAAAAAGTCTGGAAAGATGTCTGATTCAAGTATTTATGTTATAGAAGTCAATTTTTCTACTTCTACATCATGGGTATTAGATACTGGATGTGGTTCTCACATTTGTATAAATGTACAAGAACTACGAATGAGTAAGACTTTGGCGAAAGGAGAAGTCGACCTACGCGTTGGCAATGGAGCAAAGGTTGCTGTTGTGGCTGTAGGGACTTATCAATTATCGTTGCCTATTGGGATTATTTTAGAACTTGAGAACTGTTTTTACGTGCCTACGATTTGCAGAAACATTATTTATGTTTCTTGTTTGGACAAGAAAGGGTTTTCCTTTTCAATTCAGAACAATAGTTGTTCCTTTGGTTTAAATAATGTTACCTATGGGGTTGCACGTTTATTTAATGGTTTATATGTTCTTGATCTTGATATTCATGTCTATAATGTAAATAATAAATGTATTAAGGCTAATGACTCAAATCAAACATACCTTTGGCATTGTCGTTTAGGCCATATAAATGAGAAACGCATTTTCAAGTTACATAAGAATGGATATTTGGATAAGTTTGATTTTGAATCATACGATGAATGCGAAACTTGTCTCATTGGCAAAATGACTAAAGCTCCTTTTACCGGAATTAGTGAGAGGGCCACCGAACGATTAGAACTTATACATGGTGATTTATGTGGTCCAATGCTTACGATGGCAAGAGGTGGCTTTTACTATTTCATAACATTTACTGATGATTTTAGTAGATACGGATATGTGTATATTTTGAAGAACAAATCCGAATCATTTAAAAAATTCAAAGAGTACAAGGCAGAAGTATAAAAGCAATTACACGGAAGTATTAAAACTCTAAGATCTGATCGTGGAGGTGAATACCTAAGCTTAGAATTTAAGAGTTTCTTAAAGGAGTGTGGTATTGTATCACAACTCACACCTCCTGGAACACCACAATGGAATGGTGTGTCTGAGAGGAGAAATCGCAACTTGTTGGACATGGTGCAATCGATGATGAGTCTAGCGGATCTTCCAATTAGTTTCTGGGGTTACGCTCTGGAAACGGCTGCACATACACTTAACCGCGTTCCTACTAAATCGGTTCAAGACACACCATATGAGATATGGACTGAGAAACGTCATAGCATGTCATTCTTGAAAGTATGGGGATGCGAAGCATTTGTGAAACGTTTAGTCACTCACAAGCTAGGACCAAAATCGGACAAATGTAATTTTATGGGATACCCGAATGAAACTAAAGGGTATTATTTCTATAATTGTACCAAGAACAAAGTGTTTGTTGCTCGAACTGCTGTGTTCCTTGAAAGAGAACTGCTTTCTAAGAAAAACAGTAGGAGTATGATAGATCTCGATGAAGTTCGAGAAGCATAGAATAACATTGAACCAGATTTGGAACGTGATCAGGATGTACATAAAAATGTTACTGCTCAAGAAACATAGGTTGTTCGTAGATCTGGTAGGATTCGCCACGAGCCTGAGAGATATTATGGATTTATCTTAACTCAAACTGGCGATGTAATGTTTATGGATAATGATGAGCCTCTTACTTATCAAGATGCTATGAATAGTCCATATTCTGAGAGATGGCTGGAAGCCATGAAATCTGAGATGGATTACATGTATGAAAACAAAGTATGGACTTTGGTTGAACCACCTGAAGGGGTAAAACCTATTGGGTGCAAATGGGTTTTCAAGAAGAAAACTGACATGGAGAGTAATGTAACGACCTACAAAGCAAGACTAGTAGCGAAAGGTTTCAAACAAATTCATGGTATTGACTATGATAAAACTTTTTCACCAGTAGCTATGGTCAAGTCCATCAAGATTTTGCTTGCAATAGCAGCTTACTATGACTATGAAACCTGGAAAATAGATGTCAAGACCGCTTTATTAAATGGAAGCTTAAAGGAGGATGTGTACATGACACAACCTCAAGGTTTTGTCGATCTGAGATTTGCTAGAATGGTCTATAAGCTACTGCGATCCATTTATGGATTGAAGCAGGCCTCAAGAAGGTGGAATATTCGTTTTGATGAAACAGTCAAAGGGTTTGGCTTCATTCAAAATGAAGATGAACCGTGTGTTTACAAGAAGGTTAGTGGGAGCCATTTGGCATTCCTAGTATTATATGTTGATGATATATTACTAATAGGGAATGACATACCGCCCCGTCTCCGCAAACGTGCCGTTCACGGTTTAGTGTTTACACGGGACGACCCGCCCGTGAACCGGCACGGCACGGGACGGACCGCCCGTGTGGCCAGCACTAGATGGGAGTAGCCCTAGGTGATGTGCTAAAAATAAACATTGAATTGCAAGCGCACAATTTTCATTTTAATACTTGAGATATCGATCCACAGGGACTATATATTTTTCGCGAAACTTAACTTCTAATTTAGGCAGACTAGAACAATTAATTTTGAATAAAGATTTAGTTTTTTAATTAATTAAATCAAAAAACAAAATTTTGCAAATAAAGTATAAGAAGCATGCAACAATATTTAATAAACTAAAGTTACTAAACTAAAATAATTAAAAACTAACCAAAAATTATGAATACCATTTAATTAAAATGTTAACAAAAAAATAAAATAAAAATTGCATGTTATTTAATTAAAATAAACATTTTATAAAAAAAATACAACTAATCTAAAAATGACCAGGAAATTGGGTTTTATGTTTAAAAGAGATTTGTGCCAGAATAGTAATGGGCGTGCAATTAACTGTTTAATTAAAAAAAAAAAAAGGCAAGCTGGCCACTGGACCAGGAACAAAACCAACAACAAAAACATTGGGCTTTCAATTGTAAATGCGCCGGAGCTCTGGCCTGCAACAATGAAAAGAAACAAGAAAAAACGCATGCAAAAAATACAGAAACCTTACTGCCAACATTTAACAAAACACGGGCAGATCCGCAGAAATTAAAACAACAGAAAGATTAATGGCGCGGAGGGAAAAAAAAAAAAAAAAATTCACTGGTGGCTGTGGGAGGCGCGTGGTCTACACGCACGCGCAGAAAATTGAAACACGTGTTCTCACGCGCGGGTGAAAAAACAGAAAAATAAAATACAAACGAAGGTGCGCGGCTGCTGACCGGAAAAGGGGCAGAAAAACTGGACTTCAAATGAATAAATTAGGGCTGAGCAGAAAAAAACCAAACCGGTCGAATCGGACCGGGTCGAACCGACCAAACCGTATTTTACGGTTTTTTTGGCGGTTCGGTTTGGTTTAGGTTTGATATAAATAAAAACCGTTATTTAATGGTTCGATTCGGTTTTCATATTCAAACTGGACCGTTAAGACCGAACCAGACCGTTCCATTTTATTATATTATAAAATAATATATTTATTCATTTTATTGATATCTCACATCTTACACTTTATTAAATTTATTTCTATCTTAAAATCCTAAGTAAAAAATACATATTTTTTATATCTCATATCTTGCACTTTGCAATTTTATTCAGAAAGGATGTTATTTATGCTTTAATTATTAATATCAATATATTTTTCTGTAGCAACTACCTATCAAATTTTAGTAATATCATTAATTTTTTAGTTCATTTATCTTCGAATGTCTAGTTAGGTTTAAGACCGAACCGCCCAAACCAAACCGTTTAATTCAGGTCTGGTTCGGTCTGGTCTCAATTTTTAAATGGTCCGGTCCGGTCTAGTAATTTACGAAACCGCCAGATACGGTCCGGTCCGATTTAATCGTTAAAAACCGACCGAACCGACCGTTGCTCAGCCCTAGAATAAATTGCCCGGAAAATTAACTCTAAACGGAGAAATTAAACCACCAAAAATTAAGATTAGACCCTAAATAAAATAAAAGATTTACTTTGAACACTACCAATATCAAATCAAGCTCTAAATTATCAAACTCATTTCATCCAAACACAAATTCAAACACCAAAATTTAATCTACAAGCTCCTTAGACCATCTTCAATGCATAACACTAAAATAGTGTATGATGCATTGGAGGGGGGTTTACACTAAAAGTTACACCATTTTGGTGTTATAGTGTTGCAATGAAGTTGCTCTTAACGCTACCAAATTTAAATTTACACTAATTTAACAAACCCACTACAATATTACACCAACTTCAACAAAAAAAAGTAAATCTAAAGTCTAAATCATCGAACCTAACATTAAAATTGGGTTAAATGGCTAATTCATCACTGTAGTTGATAGTAACTTGCAAGTAAGTCACCTAGTTAAAAAGCTTTCAGTCAACTCATGAAGTACTTAAAAACTTTCGAATTGGTCATTGTCGTCAGTTCTGTTAAAAACTCTTAACGGAAAAATACCATATTTTAAAAACTTTCAAATTCATCACTCAACTTTGTAACAATTTTCATTTAGGTCATTAGCTAATTTTAATTTTAAAATTAAATAAAATTTGAAATTGAACATACCCATTTAATTCATATACTTAGCAAAAATACCATATTTTTAAATTCAATTTTTTTCCAATATTGATAAATCGTACCAAAATTATATTTTTTTTAATTTTAAATTTTTTCCTAATTACGCTTTAATTAAGTTTAAATTTGAATATACCTCTTTAACTCATATGCTTATAAATCGATACAAGTGAACAAATATGTATCTATCACATTTTTTCAATAATAATGATTTTCGGGTGATTATAATTTAATTAAATTTGGAATTGAACATATCCATTTATTTTGTATGTTAGTAAATTGGTAAAATCAAACAAATATTTACAAAAATATCATGTTTTTCGATCTATTTTTTCGATATTAAAAAATGACACGGAAAGCGTAAATGTTTTTGAATTATTAAAATTTAAATTCACAAAATCTTAATTAAAAAAAAATTCATTTCCTATATTTTAAATATTTAATTTTTTTTCAGTCAGTGGCCTAATTGAAAATTAGCACATAGTTCAGTGACCTAATCGTAAATATTTCGACTTTTAACGGAGAACCGTTAAAATTCAATGCATTTTAACGGTGGTGAAAATATTTTATAGGTTAGTATTGTGATTGCAAGCTAATTTTAACTTTGTGATGTGTTTGAAAACTTTTTTTAACTTGGTGACTCACTTGCAAGTTATTACTGACTACAGTGATCGATTAGCCATTTAACCCCATTAAAATTGAATTTAAAGGGACTCAACTCAAGAACACAATAAAAAATAAATTTAGAGCAGTAACGCTACTTAACATTAAATAAAAAGGGCTCATTTATAACTCAAGTGGTAACACAAAGGATATTTCACCCACTTTATTAGATTTACAAAATTCATAACCAAGAGATAAAGTAAAAGACTAGAGATGAAGATAAAAAGGAAACTTTCATTAATTAAAGAGTAAATAGCATTTTGTGTACCTAAACTATACAACTTCTGCATTTTATGTACCTAAACTATCAATTGTGCACTTTGTGTACTTGAAGTATGCAAAAACAAACAAATTGTGTACTTTCGTTGTTTATTTATTCAAATGATGCATTTTGTGTATCTTAACTATTAAAATTGAGCAATTTGTGTACTTGAAGTTTGTTAATATAATTGATAACACATTTTTTCTATATATTTAATTATATTTATATTAATGGAATATCAAAAAATAAATACTAAAAAATAATACAAAGTAAAAATATAACATAACTTGATATAATAGAAGTAAATAATATTAACTAATAATATTTACTATTTTGACTTATTAAATACATTCAAAAAATTTATATACACAATTTTATAGTATTTATTCTTAATTTTGTTTAATCATACTTGATATGTTAATATAATTTATTTATTTTTTGAATAATAACTTCCTAAAAAATTATTCAAAAAATAAATTTTTGTATATATATGCAAAGTTGAGGTACACAAAGTGCACATATAAACTTTAGGTACACGAATTGATGATTTTTATATAGTTCAGGTACACAAAATGCATAATTGATACTATAGGTACACAAATTACAGATTATGTATACTTGAGGTACACAAAATGTATTTAACTCTTAATTAAAAGCAGATGTTTAAAAAATTTAAAGCTACTACAAGGAGAAAAAAAAAACTAGATCTAAAAAATTGAAAAGGAGACTACTTCTAAAATTTAGACTAAGCTAAAAAATCTAAGTTCTTTACAAGGAAGAGATGGGGTATTTATATGACAAAATTAGGGTCTAGGGGAAAGGTTGGGTTAATCTTGGCCCTTAATCTTGATTTTTAATCAACCAACTCCATTGTTTGGCTTTTTCTTCAAGTCTTGATTTTCTTTTCCAATTTTGCCCTTCTTTGTCCCTTTTTCATCTTTTTTTTTCCCTCATTTTTTCAAATATCTACAAAATAACGGAAATACAACTAATTAATTTATTAAAAATACGAAAACAAACAATAAAATAGGTACAAAAATACGCACTTATCACTAGACACATCTGTATATCTTTTTTATGGTCTGGTGCTCTAGACACATTAGCCCTTCGTTGAATTGTTAGATTATGGTATGTTGCTATAGGCACATTAGCCCTTCGTGGGATTTGATTATCATCTGGTGCTCTAGGTATATTAGCCCTTCGTGGGATTGGTAGATTATGGTCTGGTGCACTAGGAACATTAGCCCTTCATGAGGTTGGTATATTTGGTTAATTTGGATTAATTATTGAATTTGGACTGGTGGATGGGTTTGGATTGGTTGTTAGTTTGAATTGGTTTTTGGGTTTGATATTAGTTTTGGATACAATTTGTGGATTTGGATTCAGTTTTTGATTCGTTATTGGTATTATTTTCGACGGTTGCAGTTTATTTGGATTTTTTCTTCTTGTTCCTTGGTTGCAGATTTGTTTGACTTTTGAAGTTGTTTCGGATGTTATGGATGGTTACTCTCTTGTTGATTAAATTTCTTGCTAGCTTTGGTTTTGGTTCGGATACACTTGACTTGCAGTTTTGTTTGTGTTCGCTATCGGATGATATGTTTTCTCTTGTTTTGCTGTTGGATATTTGGATTCGCTTATTTTGCGGTTGCGGTCTTGGATTCGCTTGTGTTTGCGGTTGAAATTTTGGATTCGTTTGAAAAACGTGACTTAGTTTCTTGTTGGCAAACTCTCGATTTCATATCGTGAGTTTAAGGGGGGATGTTAACATATATAATATTATTATTATTGGATCGTTCCGTTACTATAATAGTTTCCTTTGTTAGGACAATTTCCTTTATTATTGTTTGGTTGATTGTTATATAAGTTTTCTCTCTATTATAATCGATAACAAGTCCATTATAATAAAATATTACTTTTCTCCCTTCTCTCCATACTTCATCAGCTTACTCATAAGTAAGCAATGTACATTGAATTTCCAATCTTGTATCAAATTTCAAATTGAATTAAACACAATATACGTTATAATTGGACTTATTTGTTTAGACAGACGATTGTATGTTGAATTCACAATCTAGTATCAAATTTCAAAATGAGTTCAATAGATATACGTCACATTTTGAATTTACTCGCTTATAGATAAGCGTGTGTAGATTGAAATTCACAATCTAGTATCAAATTTCAAAATGAATTTAATAAGATATACGTCACATTTTGAACTTACTCACTTATAGTCTATAGATAAGCGTATATAAATTAAATTGTCAAACATGTAGCATAAGCAAATTTTCGGTACATATCCAAAATATTACAAATTTTAATTAAAATAGGTATATTTTAAAAGTTAATTTAAAAAATGTCCATATTAACCCGGTAACTCAAGTTCAATTTCAATCTAATAACACTTTTTCAATCTACTAACACATTTCGGTATGAGTTTGTTTTTTCTTTTTTCTTTTAAGGTTTGGGTATTTATGTAAACATTTGGACCTGATGACTGATTAGATAAGCGAGTGTGCCCACCAATTTATCAACTTGATTAATTCAATTTGGATGTGAAGTTACAATATAAGCAGCAGTGCATATCCTTAGCCACATATTAAATTATTATTTAGATATTTATATAGGAAGTATCACTAGTTTATCATATTAAATAATGAAAGTGATGTAAAATATACGCTATAACACAATCTTTCCATAACTTATCGTATTAGATAATGTGTTTTCAACACAGATAATTTTTTCTAAATGTCTCATTGCGAGGTGAACAAAATTAAACATACATTAAAAAAAACAAAAGAAACATACATTAAAAAAAACAAAAAACAAAAGAAACAAATTAACAAACCACCTTTTCTTAACTAAATGAATAAACATAATTATATAAATGAAGTTTATTTTTGCTCATTTCATGTCTTAAATTCGATTATAAAAAAAATTATATTATAAAAAAAATATAAAAATAAATTCAGTCTCCATCAGTTCCTTCCTACCTTTTTCATTTCAGTTTCTCTCCTAATTCTCTCACCCCCCCCCCCCCCCCCCCTCTTTATTTTATCTTTTTAGGTGGACTCGCCGGAATATTCTCTCCGGCAGCTTTTCTGTCACCGGATCCAACATCTTTACTGCCCCTTTTCACCATTTCACCTCTACTGTAATCTTGTCTCTTTAAACTCTTTTACTCCATGTTTATTTACTGTTTTTCATTTTTAGCTTGATTTTTAATTATGTATTTCTGATGTTAAATTTGATAAAGTTCAAAACTTTTTGTGTTTTGAAGTGGTGGGTCAGTGCTTAAATGGGCTAATTTCTTGTGGGTTGTGAGTTCTTGGATCCACGAATTTGTCGGTGCACTGTTTTTTTTTTAAATTTATGGGGAGTTTTAAAAAGTTGATCATATGGTGTATGTGTTAGTTTAATTTGAGTTTATTGGAATTTGTGTAATTATAGTGTTGTTTGGTGTGGATTTTGTTGGGATAGAGTTTTATAAAGTTTGTGAATTTATGGTTTTGGGGGTATTTTGTTAGAATTTGAGTGATGGAGGCTAAGTTAAGGGATAAGGGACCTCAAATTTTTGGTTCGGATGCGAAGGCGGTTGGAAAGAAGAAAATGGAGTGGGATTTGAATGATTGGAGGTGGGATGGTGATATGTTTAGAGCAGCTCCATTGAATGCAGCTCCGTCGGATTGTAGGAGTAAGCAGTTGTTTCCTAGTGGATCAGGAATGCCTACGGTTGTGGATTTGTCTAATAATTCTAGCTCGTGTTCGGATGAAACTAATAATGAGAGAGGGAAGCGG
This sequence comes from Heracleum sosnowskyi, assembly GCA_030848705.1. Classification (NCBI taxonomy): domain Eukaryota; kingdom Viridiplantae; phylum Streptophyta; class Magnoliopsida; order Apiales; family Apiaceae; genus Heracleum; species Heracleum sosnowskyi. The sequence goes on along the minus strand of CM061240.1, from coordinate 112,422,222 downwards.
GAGTTGGAGAAACGGAGGAGGGTTGTGTTGGTTGATGATGAAGAGATGAATGATGAAGTTGGGTCGCCTGGTTTGAAGCTTGGGGGACAAGTTTACCCGATAACAGCTGAAGGAGATATGGAGAATTGGGTGGAAAAGAATGGAAAGAAAACAAAGATTGGTGACGGGGCTGTACCACGACGTCCGCTTTGTCAGGTGGAGGATTGTCGAGCTGATTTGAGCAGTGCTAAAGATTATCACAGACGGCATAAAGTGTGTGATGTGCATTCAAAAGCTAATAGTGCATTGGTTAAAAATGTGATGCAGAGGTTCTGTCAGCAGTGCAGCAGGTAGTATTTGCAAAGATACTGCATTTGAATGCTTTGTATGAGAATATCTGTCTGTAACTAGAATTTCGTCATTTCAATGAGTGGCATTCTACTTTATGCATTCTGCTGCAATGTTTAGTTAAGATTACATTGATCTACTTGAGCCTTTTGTAGATGTTTAATTGGGTCGAGCAGCAATTTCCGGAATTTTTTTTAGTTTTTTTGCTTGTTTCTTATTTGGTTTTACATATGGCAGGTTTCATGCTCTTCCGGAGTTTGATGAAGGGAAAAGAAGTTGTCGAAGGCGTTTAGCAGGCCATAATAGACGGAGGAGGAAGACACATCCCGAGAATGCAACTAATGCAGTCTCCCTGAACGAGGAGCATAGTAGCAGTTACTTGTTGATAAGTCTGCTCAGAATTCTCTCCAATGTACACTGTAAGAAGTTACCTTTGTGATTTCTAGAAGTCTTCGGATGAATTAAGGGTCTTTATTGTTGTAGCATGGTATTTATCTATTAAGTCTGTTTTTTGTCTTAGGTAAGTATAGAATTTGATCTAGTATCATCCTACCAACAAACTCTATGGTGAATAGGTAATACCAAGCCATTTCTTTGTATGATAATGGTAGATAATTTATGATTTTGGATTATTCTTTAATGTAAGACTTAATTAAATTCAGAATTTCGCCAAGGAAATCTAATTTTTATAATTTCTTACTGCTGGAGGTCAACTTGCTTTCATATTTCATGTTATTTTATTTCTATTTTCTAGATTGACGATTCAAAATAATGGTTGTTGGCCTGTATCCGTTATTCTGCGATGATTAATATCTTTTACCTAAATTTCATCTTCATTTTTCTATGAATTACAGCTAATAGCTCCGATCATACAAAGGATAATGATTTGCTGTCTCATTTATTGTCGAACCTTGCGAGTCGTGCTGGTACAATCAATCAAAGCAACTTCCATGGACAATCCAGTGAGTCTCAAGATTTGCAAGATGCTGGTGCATCTATTAGGGCTCAAGGACAGGTGCGAAAGATAAATTCACATAACTCTCTTATCAGGTTAACATGATCACTTCATAGTATAATGTTTAAGCTACTTCTCAGGATTCTGCTAGACCTACTGGACATAATCCTGCTGTACCTGCATTTGGATCGACCCAAAAGCGAGAAATTATAGATGTTGCTCATGATGGAAATTTGCAGACTTGGAAATCTAGTGCTCTAGTTCCTATTGAAGGTGGCATTCCAGCGAAAGCAAATGATTTGCACACTTCAGTGGGGAGGATGAAATTGTTAAACATAGATTTAAATAGTGTTTATGATGATTCCGAGAACTGCATGGAGAATTTGGAGCATTTTGATGCTCCTGTTAATGTAGTATCACACCAAGACTCTCACAAGGCAAGCCCACCTCAAACAAGTGGGAATTCGGGCTCTACATCTACTCAGTCTCCATCAAGTTCCAGTGAAGAGGTCTCTATATTTTCTTTTTACTTGTTACTGCATTTAATTCGTTACTGGTAATGTGGTATTACTGTACGAGCAAACACAACATATTCCAATTGTACAAGTAATGTCTCTATAGTCTATACACACGAAGTGACTTCACGAACACTTCCTGTGATAAGTTTTGAACTACACAAAATAGCTAACCCCAGTAGCTTGGTCCAGTGTCAGTGTGCCTGAAGACTACTGTACTTTTTGGGTTAGACCAATGTAATCCTGCAAAGAGAATAGGTCTCCACTGTGCCACCTACAAATCTGAACCTTTGAGTAGTACCTGGTCGGGATCTACTGTTGTTTGCAATACATAGGGCCACTAAAGTGTTTTGTGTGTCATATATATATACATATATATATATATATATTACAGGGTTATATATATTCATTTTGTTAGTATTATCTATATACAAAAAAGCATTTGGTGAATGCATTAGAGCTACAGGGTGAGGCTAAAACTAATGACTTACCTTTTTCAAGGTCAATTACTAATTTATTCATCTGCTTATGGGTTCAAACTTGAAAATTACTCTTACATATATGTATCAACTGATTTCAGAGCCGCACAGATAGGATTGTTTTCAAGCTCTTCGGACAGGATCCTAGTGGAATCCCATCTGACCTACGAAGCCAGGCATTTTAATATCTATGGATAGCTATATCATTCCACTGAAATACTACTATCTACTTGGTGCATATGTAAAATTTACGCTTTTTATTACTTCTGGCAGCTTTTGGCCTGGTTGGCGAATACTCCTACGGACATTGAAAGCTACATCAGACCTGGTTGTATCATATTAACCGTCTATCTTCGAATGGAAAAGTCCAGTTGGGAAAAGGTATTTTCTTCACTTGCTTTTTCTTGAAGAGACGGACTAGGCCACCAGTCTTGTTTAGCTTGGTTTGGTCGGGCCTTGTATTCAGAATAAAAATATAATTGTTCGAGTTCTAGCGTCACTGCTCTTTTACTCAGGTCATAATTTGCTTGAAACCTTGGCCCGATTTGTAAAGTGTAGTTGAATTAATGAATTCTGCCTCAGATTTTCCAGACATATTTAGGTTCATTTAAATTGTTTGGTACTATAAATTTTTACCATTACTAATTTTATTGCTTACTGTGTAGCTTTGCTGTGATCTGAAATTCATTTTAAGTAAGTTTCTGGATTCATCGTCCGCCTCATTCTGGAAAACAGGATGGATTTATACCAGGGTGCGGCATCGTGTAGCATTTGCATATGATGGTTTGTCTCTGTTCTTATTTTTCTAGCGCTTAGTCTCTATTTTCCTATACATATACATTTTGTTAGATTGATATTTGCTTGCTTGAAATATGCAGGTCAGGTTCTGCTAGACACACCCTTGCCATCAAAAAATGACAAAAACTGCAAAATTGTAAGCGTCAAGCCGCTTGCAGTTTCAGTTTCTGAGAAAGTTCTGTTTTTGGTAAAAGGCTATAACATATCTAGTTCAAACACAAGGTATCATTCTACTCTGTGTATGCGTGATGAGTCATCTCTCAGAGACATAATTTTGAGTATAAATGGCATCTTATGACCTTGAGAACTATCTGACTCTGCTATTAGATAGATGCTTAGCTCTATACTTTTATTTAGGTTACTCTGCACACTTGAAGGGAAGTATCTGGTCCATCATGATTCTTCTGGTCTGACGGATAGAGCTGCTTCATCAACTAACTATGAGGAGGAGATGCAGTGTATTAGTTTCTCATGCTCTATACCAGATGTTATTGGGAGGGGATTTGTTGAGGTAATGTCAATACCTTCTTTTTTCCTACAAAAATAATGTGGTCTGAGCACTTTTAACTTAGTACATTTTCCAAACACTTGCTTAAGTATAGAAATCAAGTTGCTAACTATGGTTAGGCTCAACTCCCTTTCTGTTAAGGTATTCCGAGACACTGACAGTTTGTAACTCCTGTGTCAAAAGGTGGGCATTCCAACTTGTTCAATGACATTATTATAACTTGCTTACACTATTGATTTTTTCCATACACTTCATGGAACACTATCACTTTTTTTTTATTTACTTTTGTTCTCGATCGCCTCAGTTAAATGTTTCTCCTTGCCTTTTAGAGTGTTAACATTATAGTTTTGTGGTCTCAATAATTCTTTGGAAAATAAAAAATAATGCATACCAAACAAGCTTGCCCAAAAGTCTTGCTGGTTAATTTAAACGAGTGAGCTCCTTTGCAATATATAAAAGCATTTTTCTATAATAGATTTGTTTTTAAAATTGTACTATTCATTGCTCTCAGGCCATTGCGAACCAACCTCCTTGCATGTATGTGTCTTGTTTTTTGAAGCACCGTGTTACACATTTCACAATTGTTTAAAACATTGTAATCAACCTGTATGACTTGCACCTCATTTTCTACTACAATTTCTTACTGATAATAAATCTTTCAGGTTGAGGACCACAGTCTCAGCAGTAGCTTCTTTCCCTTTATAGTTGGGGAGCCGGATGTTTGCTCTGAAATTCGTACTTTAGAGGGCATCATAGAAGATTTTGAAGCTGCTGATGGAGTAAAAGGCGAGAGAGAAAATTCCGAAGCCAGTACCATAGCTCTGGACTTTGTACATGAATTGGGCTGGCTTCTACATAGAAATCAGTTGAAGTTAAGACTGGGCCTCATGGATCCCTACCAGGATTTATTTCCATTCAGACGGTTCAGGTGCATCATGGAGTTCTCCCTGGATCATGGTTGGTGTGCTGTAGTTAAGAAGCTTTTGGGAATTCTTTTTGGAGGAACTGTAGATGCAGGAGAGCACTCTTCTGTTGAACTTGCAGTGTTGGAGATTGGTCTCCTTCACAGAGCTGTGCGGAAAAACTGCAGGCCGATGGTTGAAGCTCTTTTAAATTATTGCTGCGAAAATGTTGTAGATAAATCTGAATCTGATCGGAAGCAAACTTTTGAGGGTCCTTACTTATTCAGACCTGATGCAGTTGGTCCTGGGGGCTTGACTCCTCTTCACATAGCAGCCAGTAAAGATGGTTCTGAGAGCATATTGGATGCATTGACTGATGATCCTCAATTGGTATCTCTCTCCTTCATATGTACTTGCCATGGTTTAACTTTCAGAATGCATATGATCTTTTAAAACATGGTTAAAAATGAACGAAGGATATACAACCTTAAAATAATTTATTATGAGACGTGGACTGTTGAAGGGTTCTGTCTTTGAATAGATCAATCTTATTATGCTGTTTCTGATAAAGCGATTGTGTAAAACAAGATTTGTTTACATATGTGTAATTAGGTAACTTCAGTAAGTTGTCTCATTCATCATTCCGTAGCATCTGCAGATGATTTTTTGTACAAAATTAAATTTTCTTGGTCATGCTAAACCAGTCTTTTGATATTCAGGTGGGTATTGAAGCATGGGGAAATGCTCGTGATTCTACAGGGTTGACGCCTTATGATTATGCATGCCAACGTGGCCATCATTCCTACATCCGTATCGTCCAGACGAAAATCAATAAGAAATCTGAAAATAGACATGTAGTCGTTGACATCCCCAGTATCCTTCTAGATTTCAACAAGAATTTGAAATCGGCAGATAGACTCAAGTCCATGAAAGTTGGTAGCCTTGAAACAGAGAAGTCTGTAATGGAACTTGTTCAGAAACAATGTGGTTTATGCGAACAGAAATTGGCCTATGGCAACTTCAGAAGATCTTTAGTATTCTGTCGTCCGGCAATGCTAGCAATGGTTACTGTCGGTGCTGTTTGTGTTTGTGTTGCCTTGCTCTTTAAAAGCTCACCGGAGGTTCTTAATGTGTTCCGGCCATTCAGATGGGAACTTATGGAGTATGGGTCAAGCTGAAAAGTAGGTTTTATGCATCAAATGTTACTGTTAATGAAGTGTGAGTAACTCTTTATATACACCACCAGCCTAGAAATAAGTTTAAATTGTGCAGACTTGTTTGACTTTAGATTATAGCCGGGAGTAATGTTTATGTGTATGTATCCTGATTTGGTTTCAATACATGATAGTAAAACTTTTATATAGCAGAGCAGGTAATTTATGATTACTTATTTTTTTAAAAAAATTTTAAGGGATAGTTAACCCAAAATATAAGGGATGGGACAAGTCACCAAAACTAGACCAGCTAATTCCACTCCACTTGTAAGTTATGAGAGTGAGATAGATGAGCAGCTTATTCTTACTTCTAAATCTAGAAGGCTACTACTCTCGAATGTGGTGTTTTTTAAGCTATCGATGCTGGGTGGTGCCTAGCTGTTAAGAGTAAGAAGAGTGGCGCCTGCCGCCTAGCTGCTAAGAATATGGTTTTTGAGAATGCGGAGTGATGTATGTTGTTTATCCTTACAGAATTTGTTTTTCGAGAATAACTGACATTTATATGTTAAGAGCGTTTCTTGTAGTGTGGAGGATCGAACAACGGTAACCTTGCCTCTGCATCTGAACCCATACAATTAAATTTTATGTATTTTTTAGAATATTTTTATAGAATAGGTGTCAACCTGTTGAGAGAGCTTGTCCAATAGAACCACATCGCACGATCTTCCATTGTCTTTTGTTGCCATCTTGTAGGTCGTGGTCCTGTTGTCAGGGTCTGTCCGTTTATGTAACAAATGGTTTTGTGGTCGTTGGATGGAGTCATTAGGAAGAATCACATGTTCAACAGTTTTTTAGTGCTTTAAAGGTTGCTTTTAGCTGTTAGAAGCCCTGCATGGTGAATTTATGATTTTTCCCTTAAATTACTCTGAGATTTGAAAGTTGTTGAAAGGCAAAATGTTCAAAATTAGGCTCAGTTTTTACCATCCTTCACCTCCCCGACTTATGCACGGAAGAAATAGGTTGCGATTGAGGCGACTTTAGTGCGAGTGAGTGAATACAAGAAATCAATTCTCGGTTTTATTGCATCATGTTATCATTTTTGAATAATCTTGATCAATGAATAATCATGGTGAATTTATGATTTTTGAATAGGGTTTGATGGATGACTATGTGATCAGTTGGTGTGTTGGGTTATATTTTTATTATGTCCGAATCATGTTTGTGTTGAAATATAGCATAAGATCCATTCGGGGCCTTCCTCTAACACCTTAAGGTTTTAGATGAGCTGGTTACTTAACATGGTATGAGAGCTCTGGTTGGCGGGGTCACGAGTTCGACTCCTGCCACCCTTACTCAACAGTTTGTTAAAAGTTCTGTTGAGAAGTTGCTTCTTTGTGCAGTTTTTTTATTTTTTTATTTTCAGATTTTTCCGCGCTGTTGGAATGTGCAGAATTGATGTTGATTTTTCCGCGCTGTTGGAATGTGCAGAATTGATGTTGATTTTTGTGCAACTCCCAAGTAGGAAGTTGCAGATGGTTGAGTTAGGAACCAGGGAATACAGGAATACAAAACAGAGTTTGTAAGAAATTATTCTGGACTGTGAGCAGTTTCTAAAAGCTGATAGTCAGTGATTAACTAGTGCAACTTATTGGTGCCTAAAATTCGTCAAAACAGAGAAGCAACTTTAAATCTTAATTATTTAGCAAAAAAAATGAAAAACTTTTAATCCTAATTATTTAAACAAACAAAAAAAAATTAATCCTAATCATTGATGGTTCATTCGACTACAGAGTTAGTAGTAGGAGTATTTATTTAAATCCAATCCTAATCATCGATGGTTGCATCAGATCATAAAATTATTTATTCTATAAATAGTAATTTGTCAGACCCATCTTATAATAATTTTTTATGCACATCAAAACACCAATCATTCAAAAATAGCTTCAATTACTTTTTTCCCATTTTAGAAATTCAAACTAATCATTTCTGTTTTTCGAATACGGTTTAAGTTCAAAATATTACAGTGTTTACTGCTACCCAATTTTTCCTCCTGGCATAATTTATCCATACATCAAAGATATATATATGCAATGCAATTCATAGTACAATTTTTTTTTTCTTTTTTTTACAGTTCACCAAATTATGGTAGAACCTCAATAAATACATATTCAAATAATAAATAATTTTTTTCTATTACTACCACCAAAGACGAAATATTTTTAATCTCGATAAATAAATAAAATTTCGCCAATAATAAAAACTTTGTATATTTGAGGTAGGCACAATGGTCATTTCAAATCACCCAAAATCCATCATCCACTTCAAACTCTTGACTTCACTCCCCTCTCCTTCCCAACCCAAACCCCATAAAAACCCACAAAATCTCTCCAAAAACCACCTCATCATCTCCCCAAAAATGACACCATCATCATCACTCTCACTCTCATTCTCATCTTCTCTCCTTCCCCAACACAAACCCATCAAGCCCAAGACTCATTCTCTCCAGCCCACCAAATTTACCTTCATAAAATGCACATCAACAGCCACTTCTTCATCTTCTACAGTCAAAAAAAGACACTGGAAACAAGGAGAGTACCCTGGTGTGTCTCAAGCTTCAGTCCCATCAAGATCTTTAAATAATAAAAAGACCCCTATTAAAAATATCAAGAAAAAGATTGATAAAAAGAATGAAGCTAAAGCTTGGGCTAATACTGTCACTGAAGCTTTGTCTGAGTGTATTGATAAGAAACAATGGGTTCAAGCCCTTGAGGTAATGTGTGTGTATTTGTGTGTGTAGATGTATAATTATTGTAGTTTTCTTTGTTTTTAGTTGTAAAAATGTAATCTTTATGAAATTGATTCTTAAAGTTTTGATTTTTAACTTGGGTTATGTTTGAAGTGTCATAATTTATGTGTTTTGTTGAGTCCTTTATAGTGTTAAATGGGGTTTTTGTATGATTTTTATGTTGAGATTGAGTGGGGATGATAATGGGTTTTTTTTGGATTTGTAAGGTGTTTGAGATGCTCAAGGAACAGGCTTTTTATGAGCCGAAAGAAGGGACTTATATGAGGTTGATTGTTCTTGTGGGAAAAAACAGGCAACCCGAATTGGCACGAAAACTTTTTGATGGAATGATTGAGGAGGGATTGGAACCTACTGCAGAGCTTTACACGGCATTGCTTGGTGCTTATTGCCGAAACAATGATATTGATGAGGCCATGTTGATTCTTGAGCAAATGAAGACGCTCCCTCTTTGCCAGCCTGATGTGTTTACTTTCAGTATTTTGATTAAGGCTTGTATAGATGCTACTCGTTTTGATCTAGTTGAGTCCCTTTATGAACAAATGGCTGAACGTGAGATAAGTCCGAATACTGTCACCCAAAATACAGTTTTGAGCGGGTATGGAAAGGCTGGGAAATTTGATCAGATGGAGAAAGTTCTTTTGGGAATGCTTGAGAGCACCACATGTAGACCTGATGTTTGGACAATGAATACTATTATTAGTGTGTTTGGTAATATGGGTGATATTGAGATGATGGAGAGATGGTATGAGAAGTTCCGGAATTTTGGGATTGAGCCAGAAACTCGTACTTTTAATATACTGATTGGTGCTTATGGAAAGAAACGAATGTATGATAAAATGTCGACAGTGATGGAATACATGCGTAAGCTTTCATTTCCGTGGACAACATCCACTTACAACAATGTGATTGAGGCGTTCTCCGATGCAGGTGACGCAAAGAACATGGAATATACATTTGATCAGATGCGTTCAGAAGGTATGAAAGCAGACACCAAGACGTTCTGCTGTCTCATTAGAGGGTTTGCCAATGCAGGCATTTTTCACAAGGTGATCAGTACTGTTCAGCTGGCTGGGAAACTGGAGATACCCGAGAACACGTCATTCTTCAATGCGGTTATTTTTGCTTGTGCCAAGGCAGATGATTTAATGGAGATGGAGAGGGTTTTCAAGAGAATGAAAGAAAAAGAATGTAAGCCGGACTCTATGACTTACACTTTAATGATGGAAGCGTATAGAAAGGAAGGCATGACTGATAAGGCTTATGATCTGGAGTTGGAGCAACAGATATTGGATGGTAGCAATTCAAAAGAAGATGAAGAAACTGAGGTTAGTGATGAATCTATGTAGAACCATGGTCCAGTACCACCTTAGCTGGAGATTTGCAAGTTAACTTACATAGGATCTGTTTATTTAGAGTGTAATCTCAGATATATCTATTAAGATCAATCTGAAATTTATATCTTTAGAATGCATTGAAATATGTGTTAGAAATAAAGAATTTGGCACCTTGTTCTGTTAGAAAATTCAGTATAAATATGAAACTATGCAAGTTTACCTACAAATATTTGACAACTTTATAGAAAACTTGACATTGCAGTTAGTTCAACACTTCAACTCAGCAGCATTTAATATACCTTTAGCTATCTATGAGCATCTCCAACAGTCTCCTAGTTGGCTCTTAAATATAATATAAACAATGTGACTCTTAGTAAGATAGGATATAGATTCTCGTGTCAACTCCAACAATGCTCTTTATCTTGACTCCTAAATAATATATTATTCATATTTCAAATTGCACTAGGAAAAAAAATTAAATTCAAACATGTGCAAGTCAATATTTTATTAATAAAAAGAAGTTAAGAGCTATGTAGTGACTCTTAAAATAGAGGAGAGAGAAGTGGTTGTTAAGTTTTGTAAGAGCCACTAGGAGTTTGGAGCTTCATTTTTTGTCATACTCTTTATATTTTGATTTAAGAGCTTGTTTAAAGAGCCTATTGGAGATGCTCTAAACTTGCTACTTCTAGCAACTTTATTTGTTTTAAAATTAATTTATATTATATTGACCGTAAAATTGGAAATTGATTGTATATGAATAACAATAATTTTATTGTAAAAAGAAAAATTGACAAAATTAACCTGTTTAAACTGAAAATGTACCAAATTAACCTGTATCGTAAACATGGCCAAGTTTAACCTTTTGGATATGACACTGACAAATGCGTATTAAATTTTAACCTGTCAGCATCTACTTATTCATGTTTTACCAAACTCAACCCTAACTGACTTTGCCGAAATTGAACTCTAATTGAGCGTGATGACTTTTTTTGGTCAGGAGCTTGTGATGATTTAAAGTATTGATTGCAAAATATCTTTCATATCCATTTCCCCCCCAAACTTATAACGCCACCTAACAGTTTTCATATGGCAGAGTTAGATATATGTGGTGTATCTATCCAGAGCTATACGCATGCGGCAGTGGGGTAACATCTGGGAGAATACTCCTTCATGACATGTGTGTTCAGTTTTACCCAAGCACTGAATGCGTATTCTATAAAATTAAAACGAAGGTTACACCCATGACAAATGCATATTCAATGTTTTATAAATACATTTTGTTGAATACCACACTGCAGAATGTGTAATAACAATACCACACTGCAGAATGTGTAATAACAATACTCTGCTGTCGGATGCGTATCCCGCCGGCTATTTTTGTCAACGTAACTGACATCGGTTATTTTTGTTACTTGTACTTAAAAAAGGGGTTATAATTAGTTTTCACCCTTTTAAAAATGTAAATACCTTTTAGTTCATGAGTTTGGCTCGTATTTAGGAGCAGAGTAAGTATATATAAGTAATATAACCGTTAATTACTCAAATACACTTGAAAAGTAGAATAATTTTATGGAAATTAATTAGTGAAATCATAAGAATTACAAATTTCAGCAACCTGTCTGAACTCTGGCAATTAATTTTGAAATCTTGTCATAAATTAATTAGCTAGTGGCAAAAAGATGATGTCAAAAGAACACTGTAATTATCCAAGGCAAATGCATATTCTTCATGTTGCATGATATAATCTCATCTCTTGCAATTGAAAATTAAGTTACACAAGATAGCACATCAAATATTAAAATTTAACAAATAAATACTACTGATTTATATCCCCATAGTGTGGTGTGAAAATCTCATTGAGAAACCATGTTGAACTTCTATATATCCACATCCATCCCTTTGAAATTGCCTCTTAAACATTGTTTACGAGCGGGATATACCGTGTACATTTTGTTTGGTTTCACCATTTCGGAATTGCTTGCATAGTAACACAACAGGGCAAACCTCAGAAATCTAGTTATTGCCGAGGGGGAGGAATGAAGGGAGAAGTATATCCTATAGACGATCGGCTAAGTTGCTTGACCGTAGGTAGTTTAGTGTTCTACTCTAAGAGAGCCATATACTTAGCTTATAGCTAATCTCTGCTCTGATTAGGTTGGGTCTGTTTCAGCCGGGGAATATGTCGTGCACTCAAGACATTATTTCTGTGCATATAACTCGTTACTTGTACTCAATCAAGAAATCATTGAATACACTACATTCTGAACCTGATCTAGGTCTTATGGATCCACTAAAGTATGGACATGACATTTATAGGCACCTAGACGGAGGCTTAAGCAGTGATCAACACCTATAACTGATAGTCTCCACTTAAGAGTTAGGAACCCCATCTACATCGCGATTTCTGTTAGATGTGTTCAATCTTAGAAACCTTTATCTTAACAGTGTAGGTATCAGGAATCCTGAGAATAGACTTAAAATAGTGCAAGTGGCTGTGGCTAGTACTGATGCAACTTTTATGTCTGGGTTCTCAGGGACACAATAAGCATCCCCGGTAACTGAAGAAGAACAATTTGAAGCATGACACATAGAAGTGCCTGACTACCTTGTTGATGGACTAATAGTAGAAATCTGTAGCCAAGTATGTGAACTGAAAACTCAAGTGCTTGGACCATTACATGAGGTATCTTAACACTCCCTTTTAGGAAGTAAACAGAAACCTGATATTTGGCGTGGAGGAGGAAATAATGCTACTATTGTACTAGTATATATATTTTTTGCATACAATATGTATATTGTTCTGTGAAAATGAGTACGCAAAAGAAGAATACATTCCATAAAACATCTCCCTGTACCAAGCAGCACAATTTCACGTGCTAATAACTGATGAGCAGTTATTTGTTCGAAACTTGCAAGTTGCAGGGCAATGAATACTGATGATAATGTGTTGAATATGTCCTGTTGAGTGCTGATCATGGCTGTGAAACAATTTAATGAAGCAATTTGACTTCATATGGTCGGTCAATTATGCTTTCTGTTTGTTAATAAATGCATCCAAGTTTAGTCTTATATCTTTGCACCTTCCTGCAACAAAACTCTTCTATCAACACAGCTAAATGGTCGCAAAAGCTTAGCAAGTAAAGGTGTAGCTAGAATTTGCTAGAATTTTCTGTGATATTAGGTTTGTTTCTCTAGGCATCTCTACTGCTCCCATCTGTTGCGTAGAAACTGAGCAGGAGTGCAGGACTATGCAGTTCTTGTACTTTCCTTTGGCTCTCCCATTACATTGAACTGGTTATATTTTCTCTCTGCTGGGCAATTATGAACTAGTGAGGCTACGTTAACATTAATTATCTGCATTATTTTGAAATATTTTAGATAACCTATTTTCTACTGTGATCTTTCTATACTATTTACATGAAATTACTGTGAGAAGTTTGGTGTATAATCAGGTAACTTTAACCTTAGTACTTGTTTTGCATGAAATTTACATTTTCAGCTATAGTTATGTTGTTGCCTTACTTTATCCATATGGACAGAAAATAGTAAAGCAATGATCCATGATCATATAGTTGTCACGTCTGCTAGGCTGCCGGACGTAGTCTAATTAGATTATACGGCTGCCCTGTAAAACTGTTCGTAATCTATCAATTAATTCAGCATTGAGCTCTGAATCAGTGTTGCCCAGCTATATTTTCTTAACAAAGATATGGATATCCCGAACGGTGGTCTGGAAGCGGAGGCCTTGCCCTAAGTAGTGAACCCTTTAACTATAGATGGAGGCACTGTTGCCACACAGTGAAGTGTAAAATTACAACTGGGAACTAGAGGTGACCACACCACCATGTATGTGTACCTTAAATCAATCAATGTGATAAGGTCATACATAGATGAGATATGAAATCCTCCTAATTAACAGCTAATTAACAGCATAATTGTATTGCAATATAATTACAACACAAATGTATTAGGTTGGAGTAATTTCAAAACATGAGATACTAACTTGTGATGCTAGATTTCATGTCACTTTTACAGTTTCACCTCCTTTGGAAATTTAGTTTACTGATGAAATATGCAAATAGAAAGGCAGCTAAAAGAGGAAATGTGGCCACGACTACAGCTACAACACCCAAAAAATCGTAATGGTACCCATAATAATCTTCCAAGAAGGACTTGACTTCTTCAGTTTTTCGAAATGATGTTATTTCTTCTTTGTTGTCCCCGTACTGTGATGTAAGAGCACCATACAACATCCATGATGATGGAGTAATCCAGTAGAGCCATATCCACCACTTTGGAATAGCCTGCATTAGAATCCAGGAACATAGTAATTATAACTATAAGTTGACGTCTAATTACGCAATTTAAATGAGTACTGAATTATATGATTCACATATATCATGAGTGCTTTTTTTAGTGCAATAGCAAGTGTCTACTTGTTATCCGCCTGCCAGGTCATGGGCTATCATGCCTTTTTAACGAAAAACTGGCAGGCTCTGGTTACTAAACCAAAGATCCCCAAATCACAATCGTACCCTGGAAACACTCTCTTTATTGAAAAGTAAAGTTGGGTACATCAGGACTCTAACCAGACTCTAATGATGAGCAGCCTTGTGACTAGTTATGAACTTTTGCATATATTGATCATATTATTTACATTGTTTATGCATAGGTAGATTAAGGAGAGGAGAGTTATTATACCGGTCTAGGAATTAGGAACCCTGAGAATAGATTCAGCAGTGCATAAGTTGTTCCTGCTAATGTGGAAGCAACAGTTCCATCTGGGCTTATAGACACCATAAGCATCCCCTGGTAAGTGTAGTACAGCAGTCCACATAATGTGGAGTAGAAATACCACATTATCTTGTTAAAAGACCAGTAAAATCCTACAGCTGGATAGGTGATGATTACGAAGGTAAGTGTTTGTGCAAATATGTATGGAAATTCGATGGTCACCTGTAAAAATGAAAGAAAATAAGAAAGCACGTCAAGACATGCAAGAAAGAGGTAGAAAAGATATTAGGACATTAGCTTATTGTGACCTGTGCCAATGAATAAGCCCATGATGAGTACATTCCTGAAAACATCTCTCTATAAAGAACAGTTCGTTCGGTCGCCACAACTGGTATAATCGATGAGCAATTAGTTACGCCTAGAATTTGCAATGCTATGAAGATTGATGACAGTATGTTGGATAAATCCTGTTTATCGCGTCTTTTTTCATAACAAAAAGATTTGAGTTAGTATGTCTTTTCAGTATCGTTTGTTACTAGTTCTGAAGTGCAGATGAGTTGGTGTAGATATCAACGTACATTTGCTTCCCTTTTTGCCACATAAGTGCCCCCATAGCTACAGATGCCAGGGTCATAAAACATAAGCGTTTTACATTGTAGTCTGGATTTCTCCAATATGATAAGTTTTGTTTCCAGAGGCATGCTTTGTACTGCTCCCACATGTTGCGTGCAAAACGAGTAGAAAAGTGAAGTTCTCGCATCTGTCCTGGTGCCGTTCTCAGCTCTTTAACCAGCTCTATATTATCCCTGGTAGTAAAATGTTTTCAGAATAGACTAAATTTACAGCATTTTTGGAAATATTTGAATAATATTGCACTACTTGGCTGGCTACGGATATCAAAGGTTATAAATAGTAATGAACTCACCTGAACTGCTTAGATTCCTTGTAAACCTGCCCAAAATCTATACCAAGCTGTCTCTCCGCAGATTCCGTAGTGATTTCTAGCATCCAGGTTGCTGGATTATAGTTTTCTTTAATCTGTAGTATTCCTGGAATGCTCTGTGGAAAAATTTGTCTACTTATGCTTGTTTTGCATTCACAAAAACAAACAATTTTTAGTAATGCGAATAAAAGTTACCTTGAAGTAATCTATAAGATTAGAGGAATGCTGACCCAACGGTCCCGAATAAATTATTTCCCCTCCCTTTTTCATGAGAATCAACTGAAAATAACATGTCGGATACTGAGATGTAGTTTACAAACAACTCTGGATACTTTGTTAATTTATTTAATATATTTGAGCACAAGTATTTCGTACCTCATCGAAAGCCTCAAAAATGTCTATGCTTGGTTGATGGATGGTGCATACTACTGTTCTTCCTGTATCAGCAACATTTTTCACTGTGCGCATCACGATGGCAGCCGCTCTAGCATCTAAACCAGATGTAGGTTCATCCATGAATATGATTGATGGATTAGACACGAGTTCCACTGCTATTGTTAGGCGTTTGCGCTGCTCATTTGATAAGCCACTCCTCCCTGGAACCCCAACTATCTGGTTTCTAATCCCATCAAGTTCAACTCTTTCAAGTACATCCTTAACAAATTCCTGTGCAATATAATGTCTTTTACGAGATATAGTTGAAGAGAGTATAAAATTTTGACATTCTTCCCTCATTTCTTGAGGTGGATGAATGATTATCTTAAAATAATCTAGATTTGTTGCTAGTCTTTGATTATTTTTGTGTCTGTGTTATGTGTTGATCTATGAGTTTACCAAATTTAAAATCAATGTCATAATTTAGATTTTTGCATGATATGCGCAGAAGCCAACTCACAGTTCGAGTTTTTGCGTCAATTTGAGATGGCAGCCGCAGAAAAGCTGAGAAGGTTACTGATTCTTCTACTGTAATGTGTGGAGAATGAATGTCACTTTGCTCGCAGTATCCTGAGACCCTGGCAAAGGTGTGTTGGATCATAGGGGACCCTCCAATTCTTATATCTCCTTCAATATGCCCACTGTCTTTTCTTCCTGAAAGAACATCCATGAGAGTTGTTTTTCCTGCTCCGGTCACACCCATTAAAGCTGTTAAAATGCCTGGCCTGAATAACCCTGTCATGTCATGAATAAGCTGAAGTCTTTTGTCTTTGAATCCTTTTTTTCTCATTTCCTGCTCAGAAAAATTGCAATGGAAAATAGCCATCAGTGCAAGCCGTAAGAGAAAAGAACATGATTTTCTTTACCTGAGGATGAATAACTTACGAGTGGAGTGTCAACAAAGTACTGAACATTTTCGAATGTCAAAGTCAGGGGCTCGAAAGGTAAGACCATTTTCTTTGGTTCTTGAATTTCTGGAATTACTGTGCATTATCAGAAGAAACTTTGGTTATCTGCCCTTTTCGACAATATCTTTGCATAGATGATGTGTTTTTGTGTAATGATTTTAAATTGCAGAAAGTTCCATCTCACCAGTATCTTCCATTGAATGTAGCTGGGGTGACATATGAATTTTGTTGTCTCTCTTAGCCTCATCTTTACAGTCTTGATCTTGCTGTAGTTCGCGGAGTTTATCATAAGAAATGATAGCTCGAGCTGTCCCATGAGCTAACATAACATGAACGATAAGTCATTTCAGCTATCTACCAGCTAAATATGATGAGTATGAAACAGATGAGAACTTACATTTCAGATAAGTTAAAGCTAATATAAATCCTGCATTAAAAACTAATGTAAAACCAAAGAGGACCCCCACTGATATCCAGTAATAGTAGCTTTCGAAATTTAATCCATTATTTGACAGAGCTTCTTCTCCGATAGTCAAGTTTCCTGATGTCACCTATAAACAACACAAATCTATATTAAAAATTGAGCTATAGATTCCTAGTAGTTATCAATGTTTTTTAGCCTCAGTTCACCTTTCCCCAGCGTGGAGCATGAAACTCATTTAGAGACAATCCTATCTCGGCATACGACACTGGAGAAAGCCAAAAGCCCCACCGCAGCCAAACTGGTATGGAATCTGTCAAGTAGTTAATCTACAATCAGCAAACAATTGGCATGATTTCACAGTAAGTAGTATGAATAAAGTTGCCATTGTCCTTACGTTTTGGAATAATAAATCCACCAAAGAACATCATTATCAGTATGGACGAGCTAGTGCAAAACGTTGATATGGCCTCGCTTTGGAATATTGATGCAATCATACGGAACAAGCTTGAGGATGCTTGATGCAGAGCAAAAAACAGCAGAAATTGGCAGAAGAACCTTGAGATAGAAGCAAGTTTTTTAGAATTTGTATTTATATTAAGAGACAAACAGTTATTATTTTCGTTGCTCGCTCACCTATCGATCCCAGGGCTAAATCCTACAACGTAGTATGTAGGAGCAGTCCAGAGAAAGGAATCCAACAGGGAAAACGGGACCTTTATTAGAGAAGCTGGAATAGCATAAGCCCAAGCAGGGTAGAAGCTAAAATCCCTCTCTTTGTAGAAAACTGTAAGTCTAGATAGAGTCATCAACATTTCTACAATTCCAGTGGTGACAATCCGCATGATCCCAAAAAACAGGCAACCCTTGTAATAATTAGCATGCTTCGAGTCTATATCCATCATTGTGCGTATATATGTGGTCATCACTATGAATGCAATTATGAGTAGCTGCCAGAGGAGATAATAACCGCATAATATTGTAAGAGGTTTGTTCCAAAAGTAGACTTGTAGTTAATATTGGGGAAGGATAAAGTAGTCACCTGTGTAGATTTGATTACGTTGGCGGAGAGATTTCGTCTTGTAAGAAGAACTTCTCTGTCCATGCAAGCCTTAAATAGTTGCCATTTTGTCATAGAATATTTGTTGTTCTTATCCTTCTGGGGAAGATTCTTATCACACTGGAAATCTTCAGCTGTACTTGGAAGCTCATCGTCATGTAGCCAGATTTTCCCATCTAGATGCGACTTCTCGGGTTTCTTGGAAAATTCATCCACTGTTACATATCTGTACGGTATCTCAGATTTAAACCAATACTGTTCCTGGTCCTTTCTAGAGGTCACCTGCATGTATTGTGTGTGTGAGATAAAATGAACTGAATAAAGGTACAAAATGCACATTGATGCCTAGTGCCTGATATTCAATATATGCACCTCCTGAAGATAGTCAGAAACACCTTTCCTTTCCGGGCACCTAAAACCAAAGCTCTCAAAGAACTTGAGAACATCAGCTCGAGCTCCATGGTATACTATTTTTCCTTCTGCAAGTAAAATTATGTCATCGAAAAGATCAAAGGTTTCCGGTGCTGGCTGAAGTAGTGAGATCATTGCAGTGGCATCTGTGATGTGCACTAATTGTTGAAGGCAAGTGACAATCTGAAAGGTAGTGGAGCTGTCCAAACCATTAGAGATTTCATCCATGAATAGTACTCTTCTTGTACTCACAATCATTTCCCCTGCAAGGAACACTCGGCACAGGCAAGAAGTTGAGCCAAGGCAGTAAAAGAGGAGTTTGATATGAGCTAAGTGAGCAGAAATATTTGCTATAGTGCTAAATGGGAAAATATCTTCAATATTTGTTTACTTGCTGATAAGTTTATGTTTCTTCTGTCACCCTTGTTTGAGAAAATCTGAAATGATTAAGCTAAGATTATATTGTTTATGAATAATGAGGATTAGCTTTCAACCGGGGAACTGGTTTCCGAAATTTTATTTTCGTTTCGTCCTTTCTATTGGGATAGAGAATGTTGTTCTTTCTACTACTGCTACATTTAATGACAAAGATATCAGCCACATAGTTCATGGTATTTTTTTGATTAAATTCATTTCCTCCTATAAACCTAGAACTTAAAATTAGTCGATGTATCTAGCATAACTTGCCCATTCACTAACCAGTTGCTAGTCTCCTCTTCTGACCACCAGATATGCCTCTTCTCATGACACTACCCACAAAAGTATCAGCACAAGTTTCCAGGCCAAGTATCTGAGAAATGAACACATGTGTACGAACTGATCAGAAATAAGGATCCACCGAATTCACAGTTATTATTTTTTTTCAGATTTGCAACCTACTTTTAAAATATAATCTGTTTGGAGGGTTTTCTCTAGCCCGTTGATTGATATTGCCTGTTAAAGGGAAAGAAATCATTTGTATAAGAAAATTGTTTTAAAGGTGATAATAGTCAATAGTCTACTGAACATCTTAAGCTAACCTTCATGTATGCATCTACGTCTGCTTCAGGAATATATCCTGCCTGTTTCTCTCTTCTGCTGACTTCCGCCAAGAGTTCTGCAGAAAGAGGCTGATTTGTTAGTGTTTACTGATATCTCAGTACAGAGCTAATGGTTACATTAAATTCGGTAACGTGAAACAAAAGATTACCTTTCCTGCTTTCAACACCCTGGCAACGGGCAGAAAAATCAATGGTTTCTCTTACTGTCATCTCAGGCACATGAAAGTTATATTGACTTATGTAAGCTGCATGTTCCTGTGGTCTGAGATTCTCCACTCTGGTACCGTTGTAAGTAACTTCCCCTTCAACCTGACCAAAGATGATAAAAAATTGCTGGGCTTACGAAGATATAATAATGTGCCAACAATATGCCAAAGCCCTCGTATGGATTGTTATGGCTTCTTCTGTGAAGCTTCTAAAGGCAAAAGTGCAATCTTATGATATCTTAAATTTTTAATTATATTATTCATTAAGTTCTTGTTAGCTTTACTTGATCATCTTTAAATCTAGTATATATGTGTATGTGTGTGTGAGAGAGATCCCCGCCTAGGGTCCTTAGTCGTTTTCTACAAGATAATTTGATGCAGTAATTAGTTAGATAAGATTAATAGCATTATTAGCAAAAGCTTTGAGATTTAGTTCCAATTCATGCAATAGATTCTCATACTCATAGCTTTTAGTTGGTATGAAAAAATACTAGGCAAATTAACTACCTTTAGAGACTTGTCTAGTTTCCCTGCAAGGGCCTTTAGCAGAGTGGTTTTCCCACAACCTGGAGGTCCAAGCAACAAGGTCATCCTGAAAGAACAAAGGTACTTATGTCTGGTAGTCGTACATATTTCAGGTTGGTTTAGTTGTCTAGATATATAATCAATTAAATGAAAACCAGGTTAGACTTTATCATGCTATTCTCGAAACCAGAGACTGTGCATTTTGGCAAATGGACCATGCAAAACTAGTTCTTGAGTTGCTATATGGTTTCAGTTCTCTAAGTTAGATATGTTATACTTCATCTTCAGTTGGATCATTTTGTCACCTTGACGGTCTGATGGCGCCACCAACTCCTTTTACAATGTGAACCTGTGCTACTTGCGACTTGCAACATGATAGTCTTACAACCTGTCCACAAATATATCAAGTGAGCACACGAACAGAGAAAATTTTAAGAGTGAAGACGAGTATATTTCATATTTCAGATGCTAGTAGTTGGATGTTTAAAATGATCAGTTGGTCTGACTCACAGAAAATATGGTTTTGAAAGTGTTCCACAGAGTAGGAAGGGGCTTGCCATGGACAACTTCACATTGTGCTTCCACGTTCACATTCCTGAATCTGACCTCCACTGCTGGCAACGTCAATCCAACCCTACAGGAGTAACCAGTTTGTAAGTTGGAATTTAATCTGTGGAAAACACGTTTGATTCATCATCTAGTATCTCGTATCTATAATTTAGCCTATATCTTCTTTATTAATTTAGTTGACTTACTTCAAGTGAATAAATAAAAGATTTAGTCTCAACTCAGAAGTGTGTCTCTGTTGATATTTACTGTGAACAGAGGAATACTCTCATACTATAATCTGCAGGATTATGTTCTACTGCATCAATGGAATCTTATTGATTTGATTTTCTGACTAGCATGTATTATTATAATTTATATTATTAATGTTGAATATTTAACAATCAGAAGTAACCTATCTTGAATCCACAAGTAATTAATTCAAGATTAGATCCCCTGTTTTTTTTACCCATATATTACCTTTTGTTCACTGGAAGATGCGTGCAAGTGCAACCCTTAGAATTACATTTGTAAAACCAAATCTATGTTATATTATTAAAGCCGAAATATTAAAAGATAATATTACGTACACAACAAAACTAACATCCAGCATCTCCTTCTTGAAAACTTGCTAGTATCTTGAAATTTTACTAGTAAGGATGCAGGAGGAATATTACCCTGCTCTATGGAGATTATTTTTTGGAAAGCCCTCGACTTTTTAAGAGAAAAATCAAGGGAAATCTCGGAAATATTTAACAACTTTCGGATATATAATAACTTTTTTGTTGTATATGCACACCTGATCTGACATTTTCAGGAACTCTATTTGGATTATAGAATGAATCTATTCCTTGTAAGTTCGAACTCAAAGTGGGGAAACCTGAAACCAAACTTTTACCTCTAGATTATCCTGAATCCAGAACTTACGCTGTGCTCCCAAGTTTTTTATTGCAGAAGAGAATAGAAGAAAAGAGATTAGGAAAGAATGAAAGCAAAAAAATTTCTTCAACATGCTCCTAAGTTTTTTGTTAATGGTGAGAGAAAATTTTGAAAAAAATGACATGGAGGGAAATATTTTGAAAATGAATGTGAGAGCTTCTCTCCCAATCATTCCATTTTTTGGAAGAAACTTTTGGGGAGAAAATTTTGAAAATTTTCTTTTTTAATCTTTTCTCTTCTCTCCTTGGAAAACTCGGGAACACACTTATGAAAGAAAATTTCAAAAATTTCTCTTCCACTCTCTTCTCTTCTCTCTAGTTTTTAACTCGGGAGCACAGCCTTACGTAGTTACGCGAAGAAGCATGTCAAGGTTTTTTTTTCTCTTCTTTGAGGGGAAGCCTGTCAAGTTCATGCAGCAAATTGTTTGTGTTCTTATATTATGACGCTGACCATTTTACCAGTTTCATGCAGCAAATTGTTACGTAAAATATTTAGTAACTTAAGTAATATTACTTATTTTCTCGCGATAATATGACGTTGTTACCAAATATATGTCTGCAAATTGCAGCAGTAGGAAAAAACTTACCTGTCCATGCGTTGTTTCATCTTCAGAAGCAACCGGGCGTTATCTTCTTCAACATTGCTAATGAGCTTACCAATGAAAACATGCTTTTCAGCTGCACTTAACTTGGCAACATCTATCACTACTTTCTTATTAGTCTTCCCTTCATCGCCATTGTCCTGCGGATTATCAAACAGGGACATTCTAACTCGTTTCATCGTTGGTAGCCTCTCGATAGCAGCCCACTGCAGCTCAAGCTCATCGGCTTCTCTCTCAGAACCAAATGAAGAAGCTCGTGTCATTTCAGCTTCATCCATCATTTTCTGTGGTACTCACTAACCCAGACTCTCTACTTATATAATTCAAACTCTTAGTAATCTAATGCGGAAAGACATAGACAGTTAGTTTTGGATTATAAGAGATGTCAACTAGTGTCTAGGAACATGCATGTTTATATAACAACAAGAGAAAGAGCTAAGATTCTGACAGTAAGTATGAATTAGGATTTGACTTGTAAGTTAAATAACTAGTGCAGGCTACATGATGTGTTAAGCTTACGTTTGTGATTTAATAAAATTAACTTGAGGGATCAGCATCGAATCTTTGATCAGACTTCGATATTTGGAGTCGTATCTTGAGAAAATTTTATGCCAGAATCAAACTTTAAGAGCTTTAAATGGATTACATTGGTGCATGCTCAAAATACACGTAGAAGTGTCAAGTGCAAAATCTTTACATCGCAGTAAATAGAATCGCAAAAATATGCAGAACTAACTAGGTACGTAGAGGTGATCAACTCAAGTCACGTAAAATTATACAACCAACCAAACAATTCTATTAGTACGAGTCATTTTGGGAGCAGAGTGCTAGGCTCAAAATGGACATATTAACGAGGAGTTAAATGGTGTTGCCCGCCCCGCTTAATAAGTGAAAAAACCGTAATTCCAAAAGATTTTTAGTGGTTTAAAATGTTACTCTCCATTTAAACTCTTTATTTGAAAAGAGAAATTGAAATGTAGCTCGGATCTTTAATTATATTTTTTTTCAAATAAAATTTACTCAAATTATGGTACTTTATTTTTGAAGCGTAAATAATTTATTAATTAAATATCATATGATATCTACAAAAATAATCAAAATTGAACAATAATAAAATAGATCAAATCAGGGTTTCCATCGTTCAAGTTACTATTGTTGATAGATCTTCAACGGTAGAGATATGTGTTATGGATTAAAACACGTGCTTTGTAGATTAAATGCTAGGGTTTGTGAGCGTTCAAGCTTTAATGGCTGCTCTTGTGTTTCGAGACTAAATCGGTCCTCACAAGATGCCTACGTATCTCTGCTGTATAGAGAATCAAGCCAATAAAACATAGTTCTAGAATGAAGGACGAGGGTCCTTATATAGGCGTCAGGAGCCTTGTATTTAGAGTATGTTTAGGAGACTTAACAGATAAGTCTCGTTATTGATAACTGATAAGGAGTGTTTTGCTTGTCATGCAAGTATTATCCTCATCTGATAAGTGCTGTGACTCATCGTAGTATTTGATTGGGATTCTGGATCCTTCTATGAAGATATTATCATATTTGGACTCTTTTATGAGCTGTGTATTTCCCTTTATTTATTAATTACGAAATTAATAAATAGTTAGGGTTTCAGGCCTTTTGTCGGGTCTGGTTCTTGGACCAAACTAGGTCTAATTAATATATCATTAATTATTTCTAGGGTTATATTTCAGCCCGTATCATTTGCCCCCCAACTTCTGGGAAAATACCCTTGGGATTTTTGTAGAAGTTATCACATTTTTTCCTGAATTTTTCCATATTTTCCAGAGCATTTTCGACCAGAATTCTAGGTCATTTTCGACCAGGATTCTAGGTCATTTTCGACCAGGACTGGGATGAGGTCGAATAGTTCAACCAGGAATTTTAGTATAAATTCGACCAGGAATTTTCGACCAGGAGTTCAGGCTTTTTTCGACCAGGAATTTTCGGTCATTTTCGATCAGGACTGGGATAAGGTCGAATAGTTCGGCCAGGAATTTTAGTATAAATTCGACCAGGAATTTTCGATCAGAAATCCAGGCTATTTTCGACCAGGATTTTTCGATCAGGAATCCAGGCCATTTTCGACCAGAATTTTTCGATCAGGAATCCAGGCCATTTTCGACCAGAATTCTAGGTCATTTTCGACCAGAATTCTAGGTCATTTTCACAGTTGTTTTCGACTAGGAAGTGGGACGAGGTCGAACATGTCGACCTTGATTCCTAATGTAAATTCGACCTCATTTCTTCGAACTCGATTTCTAGTATCTTTCGACCAGGATTTTTAGTCCAATTTCGAACAGAAGTTTTGGCCAGGGTCTAGTGTATTTGCGAGCAAAAACTTCGACCAGGACCGTATCAAGGTCGAACATGTCGATCTCAACTTTTAATTGAATTTCGAACAGGATTTTTCGACTTCAATTTATTTAGATTCGAGCTCAGCTTAATAATTTCGATCAGAAATTTTAAGGTGTTTTTCGAACTCGAATTTTCAAAGCTCAACTTGGGTCTTTTTTGACCTCAATTTTTCAATTCAAATTCGACCTCAAATTGCCACAAGGTCGAATAATTCGATTTCTTTTTTCAGTTTATTTTCGAACTCATTTTTCCGATCTCGATTTTTGGTAATTTCGAGCTCGATTTCGTAGTTGTTTTTCGACCTCAAATAGGTTTCAAGTCGTTTAGTCCGATTTGGTTTTTTAAGGTAATTTCGAACTCGACTTCTCGAACTTACTTTCATCATATTTTCGATCTTGAATTTTCTTTATTGCCTTAAAATTATTTCTAAATTTTGAGATAGAATTTTCTCAATCTTTCAACCTTTTGGGCCTTTATATTGGGCCTTCCTTTTAGACTTTGGGCCTTGAATTTTTTGGGCCCTAATTTCTTATCAGTCCTCGAACCTTCTTAGGTTTAATTCTTGAGCCTCCTCTTTTATTTGGGCCTTGGGCCTTGACTTTTATTGATCATAACTCTTTTTGGGCCTTGATTCCAGCAGCCCAAAGAGTAATTGTGGGCTTTTGACTGGCTGTAACCGGTTAGACTTTCCTAACCGGTTGAGTTTCCACTCAACTTGCCTATAAAAGAGTAAGATTTCATTTCTTACTTTTCACTCCAAACTTTCCAAAAAATTACTTTCCTTAAATCTCTCTGTCTTTCTTCCCTTTTCTCTCTTTTTCTCCGTAGTAAGGCGATTTCCGGCGAGCTTTTACGGTGGTGTTATTATTTTTCTGGGTTCAAATCTCCTTCCCAAGAAGGTTTCTGGGTTTTAATGGGCTTTCACCTTCATCCCTTGAAGGTTTCCTGCATATTCTTTGAAGATTTGAAGATGTCTGATCGTTCTGCTCAACGTTTGCAGAAATTGAACCAAGCGTCGAAAAGAGGTATCACTATCCGTTCTCCTACTATGTCTTTACAAGATATGATTCTAGAACGTAGTGAAGAATATCCCTCTGTATCTCATTTAGACTCCTTCAACCATAGCAATAGATTTCATGATGCTGATGCAATTGCTAATTATAAGAATATGTATAAAATTAGGCCACCTTATAGGTCAGTCGTAGCTGGTCCTGGGGATCGTTCCTGCCATTGGCGCCCAAATGCTCTTTGCATTTATAAGGGGGTCCTTGCTGCAGGAGTTCGATTCCCATTCCATCCTTTCATTCCCCAACTTTTAGCCGATGTAGGAATTAACCCCTGTCAGCTTCCTCCTAATGCTTGGAGGTTGATAATGTGTTTTATCGTTTTGTGTCTAAAAAACAAATTTCCTTTGTCTGTCGCCCTTTTTAGAAAGATATTTCAGTTTAAGAATAGTTTTTCCAACACCCTGGGTTGGGTATACATTAGTCACCATTCTTCGACTCCCCCTATTTTCCACCCAAAATCTATTCCTGACAACAATCCTAAGTGGAAGGATGAGTTTATGTATTTGATGTGGGACGAAGGGGATTGGGGCACCCTTTTTCAGAGCTCGTTCAGTAGAGTGTCAGATGGTAGCCCAGATGACATAGTCTTGACTGAGGAGGAGACTCATGCTTATGCTGAACTTATCAAGGATGATTATGCCACCATGGCTTGGGAGCTCTTGGACGAATTTGTTCTTAAGTCTCTGAAACTTTCAAAAGTTTCTGATCAGGGTAATTCCCTTTCTTTTATTTTCTTATGGTTGTATTAAGATTGCCTTATACCAATTGTTTTCCTTGACTTTTGTTTGCAGCTGCTGAGTTTATTAACAAGCAGAATGAGCCGGAAGGCGGGGAGACAGCCAGAATCAAGAGGGCTTGCTTGAAGGACCCCAGGCTGGCTGCTAAAGGCCCTTCTATTCCGAGGCCTCATGTGGCCGAGGTTGAAGAAGTCGAGGGCTCTTCCTCAGTTAAGAGCTCAGTTTGGCGCCCCAACTGGGGAATTAGGAAGAAGGACACCATAGTTGGGGTGGCCCAGCACGCTGTTGAGTGGTCACATCATTCCTTAACTCCTTGTGACTACAAGGATTTTGTGGCCAACTCGACCATTGAGGGAGCTGAAAGCGCGGGCTCTCAAGCTTTTGCTGCTGTAAGTCTTTATTCCCTTTTTATTTGTAGTCCTTAGTATAATATTTAAGTTATCATACTAACTTGTGATCTATTTGTAGGCTAATGCCAGTTTTCAAGGGGCTTTATTCCAAGCCAAAGCTTGGTGTGCATCCTCGGAGGCCAACAAGGCTAAGTTTGATAAGGCCCAGCTGGAGGTGGGTTCTCTTAGGGCTTCTTTGGACCAGAGGGAGAAGGAGCTGTTGGATGCTCAAGCGGAGCTGGTGGAGCTCAGGAAGGGGAAAGATCGCATTATTGATGAGTATTTTGACTCTGCCGAGTACCAGGAGATTATTACTCAGCACGATGATCTCCTTTTCCCCGTCCAGTTTACTAAAGGATGGGATGAGGCTTTGGCTGAGGTCTCGAGGAGACTTCCTGGATCTCTTACTATTTCTGACTTCCCCAGCCCCCATGCTCCTAACCAGTTGGAGAAGGCCTTGGCCGGAGGGGATGATATGGATGAGGACGACAGGATTCTCAATCCTGAACATGCCTCTCAGCCTGGCGAAGAGTCTGAGGGATCCAGCTCCGGTGAGGAGGAGTCCGGTGAGGAGGAGTCCGGTGAGGAGGAGGAGTCTGAGGAGGGAGAGGGTTCTGGAGAGGAGTCTGGCTCTGAGGAGCCATAGCTGTTTGTAGCTTTTATTTATTTTATGTAATTCTGCCTTCGGGCATAACTTTAACTTTATTGGAAGTTATTTAACTTATTTTCTTCATGCCTTTTAATTTCTCGTGTTTGCGTACTTAATTCGTACTTTGAATCTTGTGAACATCAATATGCAATGCTTTGTAGAATATTTTGGAAATTGCTGAATAAATTCATAACTTGAAGAAATGGGTTCAACCCTTACATAGTTTGCTACTTCTACCTCAAGTTTAAAAACTTGGATTGGTTTCGTCGACCTTATTTCTACTTGTCCTAATAGTGAGTCCAATTAGGATACACTTAAACATAGTAAACTTTCAAGTTTGCAGCATGCCAAGTTCTAGGCCCTTCAATCCCTTCCATAGTTTCCAACTTGTATGAGCCTCGTCCATACACATTCTTGACCCGATAGGGCCCTTCCCAGTTTGGGGCTAACTTTCCCTTTTGTCCAACTCCAGATGCTTCAATTTTTCTAAGGACCAAGTCCCCTTGACGAAAGAATCTCTCTTTAACCCTTAGGTTGTAGTAGAAAGATGCTCGTTTCTGATGTTCAACTATCTTGGCATTCGCCTCATCTCTAATTTCGTCAATTAGATCCAAGGCTAGCCTCAAGCCTTCTTCATTTACTTCTGGCTCATAAGCCTCAACTCTTGGAGATGTGTGAGTAATCTCCACTGGAACCACTGCCTCGGCCCCATATGCTAGCAAGAAGGGGGTAGCTCCAGTGGTGACTTTACAAGTAGTACGATAAGCCCATAGTATGGGAAGCAATTCATCTACCCAAGTATTTCTGGAGCGTTCAACTCTTTTCTTTAGTCCATCTAGGATAATTCGATTTGCAACCTCAGCTTGCCCATTTGCTTGAGGATGGGAAACGGAAGTGAAACGCAATTTGATATCATTCTCGTCACAATACTTCTTGAACTCGTCATTGTTGAATTGAGTTCCATTGTCCGTTACCAGGATTCGTGGAATTCCATATCTGCATATCACATTCTCCCAAAAGAAGTGCATCACTTGCTTGGTGGTTATCTTGGCCAAAGGTTTAGCCTCAATCCACTTAGTGAAGTAGTCAATTGCTACTATCAGAAATTTTCTCTGTGCACTTGCCATTGGAAATGGCCCAAGTATATCCATTCCCCACATAGCAAAAGGGATAGGTGAGTTTACGGATGTCAACATCTCAGGTGGTTGTCTAACCACTGGTGCATGCTTCTGGCACCGTTCACATTTCTTCACATAACTTTTTGCATCAGCAAGCATACTTGGCCAATAGAAACCTAGACGAGTAACTTTATGGGCCAAAGCTCTGCCCCCCAAGTGTTGTCCACAAATCCCTTCATGAACTTCTTTCAGGGCCAATTCTGCCTCTTGAGGTCTCAAACACTTCAGGTATGGAATAACAAAAGATTTCTTATATAGAATTCCCTCAATTAGGGCATACCTTAGTGCTCTGACGTATAACTTTCGTGCTTCTGAGGTTTCATTAGGTAGCCACCCAGTTTCTAAATGAGCTTTGATGGGGTCTATCCAGCAACTAGCAACACCAATAGGTGCTATCAGTTTTCCATTGATGCTCGGGGTTTTCAAGACTTGGAAGTATACACTTCCTACATAATTCTCGATTTCAGAAGAGGCAAACTTAGACAGGGCATCTGCCTTCATGTTTTCTTCCCTTGGAATGTGCTCCACATAGCATTCATCGAACTGAGTCATGATAGCTTTGACAAGTTTCAGATACTTTGCCATAACTTCATCTCTGGCTTCGAACTCTCCATTCACTTGAGAAACGACTAACCTTGAGTCTCCACATACTTTGAGAGTCTTAACTCTCAGGGCCCCAGCTAGGCCCAAACCAGCTATCAGAGCCTCGTACTCTACTTCGTTGTTTGTTGTCGGGAAGTCAAGTTTTAGTGCATACTCTATTATGAATCCATCAGGACTTTGTAACACTAAACCAGCTCCACTTGATTTTGTTTTTGATGCTCCATCAAAATAGAGCACCCAACATTCTTTGGACACCGTGTCTTCATCTTTGTTGTCTTCCACTACTACTTCCTGCCCCCCCCCCCCGACTTCTTGGTTGTCAATGGTACATTCAACCATGAAGTCAGCGAGTGCTTGAGCTTTTATGGCCGTTCGAGGCTTATACTTGATATCAAATTCCCCCAACTCCATCAGAATTTGGCTCCTAGGAGCATTCAATCTTGCATACTCCGTAAACTTAGGCCCAAAATTGTTCTTCTTGGGTGGTGAATCAGAATCCTTTGATGTCCTAGGATACTTCTCCCTTGCATCATACTCTGGAGCATCCTTTCTCTTCTTTGAATTTCCATTGCCAGTAGCAACGGGCTCATGCTCTCCTCAGCCTTGATGTATTTTCCAGCTCTATCTTGTAGTGACAACATGTTTTCGGGGGGATGTTTAGCCAAAAACCTCCTGAAGTGGTCATCGGTAGTTCCTTGCTGTAGGGCTATCATTGCCACCTTATCTTCCAAATCCGGGACTTTTATAGCCTCCTTAGTGAATCTACTCAAGTATTCTCTCAATGTTTCATTCTTGCCTTGTCGAATCCCCATAAGAGAGGCGGAACTTTTCTCATGTATCTTCCCACTAACAAATTGATTGATGAATGCCTTACTCAGCTCTTTGAAGGATCCAATAGAATTGGGTGAAAGGCGACTTTACCAACGTTGAGCCATACCCGCTAGGGTTTGTGGAAATGCCCTACACTTTGCAGCGTCATTGGCAGGCTGCAACAGCAGTGCGTTTGAGAAGGTTCTTACATGATTTGCGGGATCTCCCGTTCCATCATAAGTTTTGATGGTTGGCATTTTAAACTTCCTGGATATAGTGGCCTTCATTATCTCTTGAGTGAAGGGTGGTGTAGGATCGTCAGGATCTCCTAGGGGTAATAATACAGTAGGATCTCCTCTTGGAGTTTCAACCCTTCTGGATCTCGGAGGAGTGGGATCCAGATTAATTACCGGAGTCTTCCCGGCTGCTCTTGCAGCCTCTTCTTCCTCTAACTTCTTTTTGAGTTTTGCAACCTCTGCCTCATGGGCTGCAATCCTTTCCTGAGTGGTTGGCTCCTTGTTTGCAGAACGTCTCCTTCGCGGGGGATAGTCATCATCAGTATTATAATTTTCATCCTCAGTGTGAGGACCAGAGAAATCGTCTCGAAACATCTGAAGAGTTTGGGTTTGTCGGTTCAGGGGTTCCAAACCTTGGACGTAAGGGGGCACGTAGGCCTCATGGTGTACCAGAGTGGTACCACTACCGCCCACCGGGGGTCGAGGGGGCCTGGTATGGGTAGGCATCCCAAGTGTCTGATTCACATATTGAGGGAGATCAGTAGTATGTAGTTGAAGGCCCCTCGGGGCACTCATGAGCAGTGGGGAGGTTGTGATTGCTTGCTGGTGAGTGGTCTCTTGTGGATTAGATCCATGAATGACCACCTGCAGGGGATTCGTCCCTTCATTTGGGATCTCCGGTCCTTGAGTATTGGCGGGGATATTCGTCCCTTCAGTGCTGGTAATTGGTGGTGGTTGAGCTCCTTGAGCACTAGCCTCAGAGGCAACAGGAGTTCCTTCAGAAGTTTGATTTGTTCTTCGTGTAACTGCCATGGTTGATATTCGCTTCCCACAGACGGCGCCAAATGTTATGGATTAAAACACGTGCTTTGTAGATTAAATGCTAGGGTTTGTGAGCGTTCAAACTTTAATGACTGCTCTTGTGTTTCGAGACTAAATCGGTCCTCACAAGATGCCTGCGTATCTCTGCTGTATAGAGAATCAAGCCAATAAAACGTAGTTCTAGAATGAAGGACGAGGGTCCTTATATAGGCGTCAGGAGCCTTGTATTTAGAGTATGTTTAGGAGACTTAACAGATAAGTCTCGTTATTGATAACTGATAAGGAGTGTTTTGCTTGTCATGCAAGTATTATCCTCATCTGATAAGTGCTGTGACTCATCGTAATATTTGATTGGGATTCTGGATCCTTCTATGAAGATATTATCATATTTGGACTCTTTTATGAGCTGTGTATTTCCCTTTATTTATTAATTACGAAATTAATAAATAGTTAGGGTTTCGGGCCTTTTGTCGGGCCTGGTTCTTGAACCAAACTAGGTCTAATTAATATATCATTAATTATTTCTAGGGTTATATTTCAGCCCGTATCAATATGAGACCTTTTTAGAGATAATCTAACAATTTATTATAATCGCGATTGATATATTCGATTTATCGACCATAACTGTGATCTCATATAATTGATCAGTTAATCAAAATAATACGAAAATAAACACCAACGGGGTACTTCGCACCTAATTACAACTTCACCAGGATCTGTTCTGCTAACTATATATGAAAGATTCTGCTTAAACTTGCTGCAAAAACCAAAACTTAAGTCAAGTTCAATCATTCGCTACTTACCTTTTACATAATATTCTGTATATCTGCTACGGTTTGGTACGAAATTTAATACTAAATTCATTCGGTTGTCATCTATTAATTCTAATACTGATAACTATCTTTCAACTACGCTCTGTAGCTGGTTTAGTACATGCACCACATCTTCCCCACTGGAGTTCTCAGAACAACATTGCAATCACAAGATATTATATAACCACTTGAAAATTTTAATAATCAAGCGAGAAGAAATGAAGAACTAAATAAATAGACCTACATATGTAACCAATACTTCATCATTTGGTTTTTCTTATGATCTTACAAAGAGACAAAACCCTAAGACACATGCATGGTTGACACTGTTGGAGTATATTTCCAGCAAGTCAGTTATATAATTTGAGTATTTTCTTGAAAATTATATTCAGAACATTAATAATAAATATATGATATTCCATCCGTCCCTTTTTAGATATCCCTTCATAATACACGTACTAACAACGGGATATCCATTTTCTAATACTAACTAGTTTCATCTTGATTAATATTGATTTATCATCATAATTATAACCAAAAACAGAAGCCAATGTGTCACGCATCATCACTGTTAATCGGGCATCTCACCAAGCTATTTATAATTATAGTACTCCTGGGTCCTTAGAGTCCTGTGGCACTATCACAATTTCGCAATTTCGCCGTACCTACGATGAAACATAAACTGTAGCTAGTGTTTCTTTTCTCTCTCTCTGTCGGTGTTGGTACTTTTTTAATTTCTGACAACCTCGGTGTTTAATAATACTCCTAGTTCCCCGCTTCTTGGGAATATCTATTCGCTCTCTTATGGAATCTCCACTCTTATGGGCTTCTCCGTTGTTTTGGTATGAACCTTGTGTTCGGCCGCAAATAATACACACTTCATACTTGCTATAATTAATTATATTGTGCAATTTTTGTAGTTCGGTTTCAGTTCTTAAATTTGTTTACATCTTTTGGATGATTTACATGAAATACAAATATTTATGGTTTACAAAAAGTTAATTTCCTCTTTTTTTTCTATACTTTTCCTTTCCTTCTCAATCTCATTCTTCTCTTTCTTTTTCTTCTCTCCATTTTTATAACAATTCCTCTTTTTCTTTGAACCTTAATATATTCGGGTTTACTTTGACTTATCAACTGAATTCTCACTTTTCAAGTTGTGTGCACAATTAACAATATTTAGTTTGGGTAGATCTAACTTTTAAGCAATTTGTTAGGGAATTGAACACTCATGGGAGCAATTCCTGTGTATCGGATTTGAATTTACATAAAACACTTGTGAATTTACTTAGGTGATCTTTTCAGAGAACATAGCACAAAGATGTTTGTATCTCTAAAAATAACGATAAACAGGTTTTATCTAATCTCACTTTACTCTTATTTTCATTGACCTTATGAATGTTTTTCGGTTGGGTTGTGAATGTTTTAGAGCTTGAGATTTACGGGGTTGTTCCTTGGATTTCATTCTTGAAAAAAGCTTATTATCTTTAAAGATCAAAGTGTTTGTTATTTGTTTTGTGTGACCAAAGTGTTTTTAAAGTGTTTGGGTTGTGGTTGGTTGGTTCTATTGCTATATCACTTGTTTATACTAGCTTATAAACCAAATCTATTTACACCGACACCGATTACATAAAATAAATGGGTTAATTATCTTGTTGGTCACTAAAGTGGGCCTAAAGTATCAAGTTGGTTACCAAACTGAAAACGGTCTCAAACAGGTCACTAAAGTCAGCTACAGGTACATTCTATTATATAACTTACTTTTTTCTAGACGGAAAACACTAATATTAATGCTAATTTCTTTGATTTTATGGTCTGAAATGAGTATGTTACCATACCATGTAGATATCACATTAAATATTTTTTCATAAATCATCATTTTTCGTCAAAAAAAAATTATTTATTTAGCGGAGTGTACCCTGTAGTCAACTTTAGTAACCTGATTGAGACCATTTTCAGTTTGGTGACCAACTTGATATTTTAGAACCACTTTGATGATCAACAAGATAATTAACCCTAAAATAAATAACACACTGCGAAATTATTAAAAACACGAATGTATTTGGAGTGAAATTTTCATGATCCACAGTTCCGCACTGCGAAAAATACCACTTGTAAGTCGATTCAGGTCTGAGGTCGTGACGTTGAATTATGGTACCTAGGTAGTAACATTCCATTCATTTTATATACTAGCTTATAACTTGTGCCAAGTACGGACCGAGCATAAGTCAACATTAAAATATTAGTATTAATAAATTATTAATAAATATTATTTAAAAATGTATTTCTCAAGAATTGAATGGTAAAAATATATAATAAATAAATAACTATTTAATTATGTAGTTATAGACAATCGAACTGGGCATAAAACTAAAGAAATTAAAGATAAATAAATCTTGTATGATTACGTAGCTGCAAAGAATTTAACGCTCGATAAAACTGTTGAATTTAAAATAAATAAATAAATCTTGTATAAATTACGTAGTTGTAAGGAATCGAACCCTGGATGAAGCTAAAGAATTTAAAGTAAATAAATCTTGCATAATTATGTAGTTGCGAGGAATCGAACCCGGGTTAAGTGATAACCAAATTTGGTACTTTGGTACTTTAGTACCGCACGCCATTTTCACATTGTTTTGCTTATTAATATAGAGTATACTTGTTTGTTATGAACTATGCACGATTACTTAAATTTTATTTATAATTATTTTGTTTATAATTATATTTTAATTATCCATGAAACGCACAATTGTTTTTTTAATATTTATAATTATATTTATTTATGAATATTTTAATATTTAAAAGTTATTAGTTTACATGATTAAATTATTGTTAAAAAAGATTTAACCAAAAAATATTATAGTTAAAAATTTGATATTTATTATATTTTACACGCTCAATTTAATATTTGTTTATATTGAGTTATAAAAGTTATATTTGGCCAATTTTACGGTCCACATGAAATTCACAAAATAATCTTTAATTTAGTTGTGGTTTAATAGTTCTTTTTCAATTAAAAACTATTCTAAAACTAAAAAGAGAATAAAGTGACGAAATTTAATATTGAGAATTTTATTCGATTTAGGAAATCTACTTATATGTAGTTTAGATTATTAGAATATCATTTATTAACCAAATACAGTTTTTAATGTTAAATCTAACGGTTTTCACCTATCTATTTAAGATTAAACGATTTTTATTATTTTGATATTAAATGAGTTTCCTTATTTAATTACAACTATTTTTATGTTTTAACTTTTTGGAAAATCCAATCCTAATATAATATCTTTTAACTTATATCATTTTTAGATAATAATTTCTTTTTATATGATATAATCTTGATCATCTATTTTTAAAAGTATTGGATGTAACGGTTGAGAATGTTTTGGCGGTATTTAGGACCAAACTACCAGGATAACATCATTAATTTTTCTTAATATTTATAATTTTTTTATTTTTTTAAATATTTATTGCTAAAATATAATATACTCTTTTTTGTAATATGTTAATGATGCGGGAACTTTGAACTTTTGAGAAAATAAATTATCAATTATTATATATATATTGTGTAATAGTTCTTCTTTTAAAGTAGTACACTGTGACGATCAAAATTCTGTATAAAATTCATTTTTTTTATAGTATATCCCGTAAATATCTATGTTATTATATTAAAGACTAAATAATGAAAGCTTTCTTATAAGTGTGGTCGTTTGTTTGATCACTCAATCCATAATCGTTGGATCTTTCAAATTAAATTGTTGAGAAACGTTACATATAACAGTAAAATTATCATGTAGAATGATCTAAGATTTGAATATACCAACAACATATTAAAATTTACAGGGTTTTTTTGAAAAAGAAGAATTTTTTCATTTTTTTTCTTTCAGACATAGGTTATTTGATAATATTTTTTGTAAAGTACGATTTTTCAGAAATTATTATACTAATTGATTAACAAACTTTTAAAGTTTTGAATTTAATAATTTACAATGTATGTAGGTTAAAAAAGTTAGGTCTGTTCTGTAGCTGAGTCTACAATTTCAAAATACTGTTTTTTTTAATATGAATATAGTCCCGCTAACAATGAAATTAGGAAACAAAATCACCATTTGCTTATAATTTATTATTTAATAATAAATTATATTTGATTATTTATGATCTATAACTTAATAAAATAGGATAAAAAATATGCACAATTTTATAAAATTTTATCCTCGTATTATTATATTCTTTGTTGATTTGAATTTTCTTAGATTGATTTTAATTTTCGAACATAGATTTCTAAATTTAAAATAGTTAGAAAAAGTAATTAAATTGGCGTTAAAATAATGATGACATAATAATCATTATTAGAATTTAAATACTCACTTTACTGATTTGGGCTTTATCTTGTGTTTTAAAAATCAGATTTTGACGATTTTACACCCCACGTGAAGATAATTAAATTATTTTTAATTAAAAGATGGTTTAACAATTTTTATCTAACTGGAATTGTTCATGGAAGAGAAAAGCAAGTCACGAATTGTTTACATGGAGAATTCTATTCAATATAGAAAACTTATTTATATTTGGTATATTTGGTTTAAATTATTGGATCTAACGGTTGAGAATGTTTTGGCGGTATTTAAGACTAAACTACCAAGATAACATCATTAATTTTTTTAATATTTATATTTTTTAAATATTTATTGCTAAAATATAATATACTCTTTTTTGTAATATGTTAATGATGCGGGAACTTTGAACTTTTGAGAAAATAAATTATCAATTAAAATATAATTTGTTTTTGTAATAGTTCTTCTTTTAAAATAGTACACCGTGACGATCAAAATTCTATATAAAATTCATTTTTTATAGTATATCCCGTAAATATCTACGTTATTATATTAAAGACTAAATAATGAAAGCTTTCTTATAAGTCTGGTCGCTTGATCACTCAATCCATAATCGTTGAATCTTTCAAATTAAATTGTTGAGAAACGTTAGATATAACATCGTTGAATCTTTCAAATTAAATTGTTGAGAAACGTTAGATATAACAGTAAAATTATCACGTAGAATGATCTAAGGTTTGAATCTACCAACAACATATTAAAATTTACAGGGTTTTTTCAAAAATAAGAATTTTTTCATTTTTTTTCTTGCAGACATGGGTTATTTGATAATATTTTTTATAAAGTACGATTTTTCAAAAAAGTACTATACTAATTGATTAACAAACTTTTAAAGTTTTGAATTTAATAATTTACAATGTATATAGGTTAAAAAAGTTAGGCCTGTTATGTAGCTGAGTCTAAAATTTAAAAATACGGTATTTTTAAATATGAATATAGTCCTGCTAACAATGAAATTAGGTCTCTACGAGTTCTTATAAAACAAAATCACCATTTGCGTATAATTTATTATTTAATAATAAATAATATTTAATTAGTTATGATATAAAATAGGATAAAATAGGATAAAAAATATGCACAAATTTATAAAATTTTATCCTCGTATTATTATATTCTTTGTTGATTTGAATTTTTCTTAGATTGATTTGAATTTTTGAACATAGATTTTTAAATTTAAAATAGTTAGAAAAAAGTAATTAAATTGGCATTAAAATAATAATGACGTAATAATTATTATTAGAATTTAAATACTCACTTTACTAATTTGGGCTTTATCTTGTATTTTAAAAATTAGATTTTAACGATTTTACACCCCA
Organism: Heracleum sosnowskyi; assembly: GCA_030848705.1. Taxonomy (NCBI): domain Eukaryota; kingdom Viridiplantae; phylum Streptophyta; class Magnoliopsida; order Apiales; family Apiaceae; genus Heracleum; species Heracleum sosnowskyi. The sequence continues at coordinate 112,384,298 of CM061240.1, read as the reverse complement.
CATGAAGATAACTAAATTATATTTAATTAAAAGATGGTTTAACAATTTTTATCTAAGTGGAATTGTCCATGAAAGAGAAAAGAAAGTCACGAATTTTTTACATGGAGAATTCTATTCAGTATAGAAAACTTATTTATATTTGGTATATTTGGTTTAAATTATCAAAATATACTTTTTAGAATTTAAATATAATCCTATTATTAATAAAATGAACTTTTTTAATATTTGATCTAACGATTTTCATTTATCTAGTTAAGATCTAATGGTCCTTATTAGTTTGGTTATCCAAGACCGTACGATCAAAATTTTGGATAAGATCCCTATTATGTTTATTATATGAGTTCAGCGAAGACTAACAAAAAGGTGGAGACTAGAGACCAATTCTACACCCTTAGATTAACTTGAATTCAATGGTCATCATTTTTTATTATACTTCATAAAATTAAACATAACAAAATTATATTATTATACACAATTACACATGTTGTTCTTTTTAACCATCCACGTTCTTAAAACCTACAACATCCGACATTTTATTTAGCAAGTTGGGAGGATTTGGGAGGATCTATATCACTAAACATCGTACTGCAAATATTATAAACAAAAAGTTGTGCATATAAAAAATATGTTTTACAAATAAAAAAAAACCAATGCTTACTGCATAACAATGAAAAAAATGTGTAAAAAATTAAATTATGCAAAAATAAAGAATAAAATAGTAAAATAATAATGTTTTGCAACTAAAGTAATGCACTAAATTAAAATAATAATATATTGCACTAAAAAATTATGAATACAATAATTGAAAGTAAAAAGTTTTGCAAACAAAATAATATAGAATATTAAAATTGTGCAAATTTTTTGAATAAAAAAAATGGAAGACGTGAGAATGAATGTAATGCATATTGTAGTTAACGTTGTTGGTAACGTATAAGCTGTATATGCCTACATACAACCAATTTATAAGTGTGTAAATCAAAATAATATGTACCCTTGGATTATATAGAAACGAATGGTGTAAGATGTGGTCTCGGTCTCCAGTTAAGTTTATGTCTCCATAGAACTTTTCTCTAAGGATTTAATATAATAAGGATATCAAGTATATACGGATATAAGTATCTTACTAACTGCTTTTACTTTTAATGTTTCGGTTTTATTTATAGTGTATATAAAATTTTAAAATACATTATTACTTAAAAATTATTAAACAGAATAAAAATTATGTTATGATTATATAAAATTTTATTCTCATATTATTATATTCTTTATCGATTTGAATTTGTTCTTAATTAATTTTAATACTTTATTGAAAGAAACATAAAATTTCTATATTTAAAACAATTAGTGGAAAAATAAATAAATTGGTGCTACAAAAATAAAAAAAATATATTTATTAAAATTTAGATACTCACTTTACTATTTAGGTTCTATCCTGAGTCTTATAAATTGAATTTTGACGATTTTACAACTCATGCGAAACTAACGAAATTATCTTTAATTTAATGATGGTTTAATAATTATTATCTAACTTGACCAGTTGACCTACCCATAAACCGAAAAGAAAAGATGGTTAAGAATTATTATATAAAGAATTCAATTCAATATAGAAAACCAATTTATAATTGGTTTAAATTATCAAAACACACTTCTTAGTATTTAAATATAATCCTACCTTTAATCAAATACACATTTTAATATAAGTATTATATTCAAAATTATCGTTTATGAATATGAAACCCTCAATATTTTAATAATATTTTGATATTATCCTTTTTTTTTGTTATATGTAAAATAATATAATTATAATTTGGATTAATCAAATTGTTATGTTCCTTCAGAAAAAAAAAGTGTTTAAATTTATTTATGTACATGAGTTAGTTCTCGTAAGTCTCTGTAGGTTCACCTGTATCATTTTTAGTATGATATACATGAGTTTTATATTGATAATTTTTAATATTGTAATCAATATGAATTGTTATCTTGATATTTGGTTTAACAATTATTATCTAATTGGAACTATACATAAATTCAAGAGAAAAGATATTCACTTTACTGTTTGGGCTCTATCTTGAGTTTTAGACAACAGATTTTAACGATTTTACAGCCCATGTGAAGCTAACAAAATTATCTTTAATTTAATTATGGTTTAATAATTTTTATCTAACTGGAACTATCCATAAACTAAAGAGAAAAGATAATTACGAATTTTTACATAAAGATTTCTATTCAATATAGAAAACCCATTTATAATTGGTTTAAATTATCAAAATAAACCTTTTAGTATTTAAATACTATCCTATTATTAATCAAATACAATTTTTAATATTATATCTAACAGTCATAATCTATTTGAATATTTATAGTTTTATAATCCAACGGATCATATACTTTTGGTAGTATAGTGACCGACCAAAGTTTTGGATAAGATCTCTCTTACGCTTATTAACTCCTTAACTCCTTATATATAATAAGCGTAAGGGAGATCTTATCCAAAACTTTGGTCGGTCACTGTACCACCAAAAGTATATGATCCGTTGGATTATAAAACTATAAATATTCAAATAGATGAGGACCGTTAGATATAATATTAAAAATTGTATTTGATTAGTAATAGGATAGTATTTAAATACTAAAAGGTGTATTTTGATAATTTAAACCAATTATAAATAGGTTTTCTATATTCAATAGAAATCTTTATGTAAAAAATCGTAATTATCTTTTCTCTTTAGTTTATGGATAGTTTCAGTTAGATAATAATTATTAAACCATCATTAAATTAAAGATAATTTTGTTAGCTTCGCGTGGACTGTAAAATTGTTAAAATCTGTTGTGTAAAACTAGAGATAGAGCCCAAACAGTAAAGTGATTATCTAAATTTTAATAATTTTTTTTAATTTAAACCAATTATAAATAGGTTTTCTATATTGAATAGAAATCTTTATGTAAAAAATCGTAATTATCTTTTCTCTTTAGTTTATAGATAGTTCCAGTTAGATAATAATTATTAAACCATCATTAAATTAAAGATAATTTTGTTAGCTTCGCGTGGGCTGTAAAATTGTTAAAATCTGTTGTCTAAAACTCAAGATAGAGCCCAAACAGTAAAGTGATTATCTAAATTTTAATAATTTTTTTTATTCTTATAGCACCAATTTAATTTTTTCCTAATTCTTTTAAATTTATAAATTCTATGTTTATTTCAATAAAATATTAAAATCAATTTAAGAAAAAATTAAAATCGATCTGGTCCGTGTACGACCACTATACGACCAAATTAATTATTAGAGTTAGATCTTAAATAGATTGATGAGAATTGTTAAAAAGTGTATCTTATTAATAATAGAATTATATTTAAATACTAAAAAGTGTATTTTGATAATTTAAAATTTTTCTATGTAAAAATTCTTAAATATCTTTTCTCTTTAATTTATGTATAGTTCGAGTTAGATAATAATTGTTAAACCAAATATCAGATAACAATTCATATCGATTACAATATTACAAATTATCAATATAATGCTCATGTATATCATATAACAATGATACATGTGGACCCTGCGTTATAAAAGACTTAGGAGAACTTCTGTACATGAATAAATTTAAACATTTTTTTTCTGAAGGAACATATCAATTTGATTAATCCAAATTATAATTATATTATTTTACATATAACAAACATAAAATGATAATATCAAAATATTATTAAAATATTGAGGGTTTCATATTCATAAACAATAATTTTGAATATAATACTTAACTATCTTTTCTTTTCGGTTTATGGGTAGATCAACTGGTCAATTTAGATAATAATTATTAAATCATCATTAAATTAAAGATAATTTCGTTAGTTTCACATGGGTTGTAAAATCGTCAAAATTCAATTTCTAAAACTCAGGATAGAACCCAAATAGTAAAGTGAGTATCTAAATTTTAATAAATATTTTTTTATAATTGTAGCATCAATTTATTTATTTTTCCACTAATTCTTTTAAATATAGAAATTTTATCTTTCTTTCAATAAAGTATTAAAATAAATTAAGAACAAATTCAAATCGATAAAGATTATAATAATATGAGAATAAAATTTTATATAATCATAAAATAATTTTTATTATGTTTAATAATTTTAAAGTAATAATGTATTTTAAAATTTTATATACACTATAAATAAAACCGAAACATTAAAAGTAAAAGCAGTTAATAAGATACTTATATCAGTATGTACTTAATATCCTTATTATATTAAACTCTTTTATATAATAAGCATAATAGAGATTTATCCAAAATTTTGATCGTGACAACCAAATTAATAAGGACTATTAGATCTTAACTAGATAAATGAAAATCGTTTGATCAAATATTAAAAAAGTGTATTTTATTTATAATATGATTATATTTAAATTATAAAAAGTGTATTTTGATAATTTAAACCAAATATACCAAATATAAATAAGTTTTCTATATTGAATAGAATTCTCCATGTAAACAATTCGTGACTTGCTTTTCTCTTCCATGAACAATTCCAGTTAGATAAAAATTGTTAAACCATCTTTTAATTAAAAATAATTTAATTATCTTCACGTGGGGTGTAAAATCGTCAAAATCTGATTTTTAAAACACAAGATAAAGCCCAAATCAGTAAAGTGAGTATTTAAATTCTAATAATGATTATTATGTCATCATTATTTTAACGCCAATTTAATTACTTTTTTCTAACTATTTTAAATTTAGAAATCTATGTTCGAAAATTAAAATCAATCTAAGAAAATTCAAATCAACAAAGAATATAATAATACGAGGATAAAATTTTATAAAATTGTGCATATTTTTTATCCTATTTTATTAAGTTATAGATCATAAATAATCAAATATAATTTATTATTAAATAATAAATTATACGCAAATGGTGATTTTGTTTCCTAATTTCATTGTTAGCGGGACTATATTCATATTAAAAAAAACAGTATTTTGAAATTGTAGACTCAGCTACAGAACAGACCTAACTTTTTTAACCTACATACATTGTAAATTATTAAATTCAAAACTTTAAAAGTTTGTTAATCAATTAGTATAGTACTTTTCTGAAAAATCGTACTTTACAAAAAATATTATCAAATAACCTATGTCTGAAAGAAAAAAAATGAAAAAAATTCTTCTTTTTCAAAAAAAACCTGTAAATTTTAATATGTTGTTGGTAGATTCAAATCTTAGATCATTCTACATGATAATTTTACTGTTATATGTAACGTTTCTCAACAATTTAATTTGAAAGATCCAACGATTATGGATTGAGTGATCAAACAAACGACCACACTTATAAGAAAGCTTTCATTATTTAGTCTTTAATATAATAACATAGATATTTACGGGATATACTATAAAAAAAAATGAATTTTATACAGAATTTTGATCGTCACAGTGTACTACTTTAAAAGAAGAACTATTACAATATATATATATATATATATATATATATATATATATATATATATATTAATTGATAATTTATTTTCTCAAAAGTTCAAAGTTCCCGCATCATTAACATATGACAAAAAAGAGTATATTATATTTTAGCAATAAATATTTAAAAAAATAAAAAAATAAAAAAATTATAAATATTAAGAAAAATTAATGATGTTATCCTGGTAGTTTGGTCCTAAATACCGCCAAAACATTCTCAACCGTTAGATCCAATACTTTTAAAAATAGATGATCAAGATTATATCATATAAAAAGAAATTATTATCTAAAAATGATATAAGTTAAAAGATATTATATTAGGATTGGATTTTCCAAAAAGTTAAAACATAAAAATAGTTGTAATTAAATAAGGAAACCCATTTATAACCAAAATAATAAAAATCGTTTAATCTTAAATAGATAGGTGAAAACCGTTAGATTTAACATTAAAACCTGTATTTGGTTAATAAAGGTTATTCTAATAATCTAAACTACATATAAGTTAGGTAGATTTCCTAAATCGAATAGAATTCTTAACATTAAATTTCGTCACTTTATTCTCTTTTTAGTTTTAGAATAGTTTTTAATTGAAAAAGAACTATTAAACCACAACTAAATTAAAGATTATTTTGTGAATTTCATGTGAACCGTAAAATTGGTCAAATCTAACTTTTATAACTCAATATAAACAAATATTAAATTGAGCGTGTAAAATATAATAAATATCAAATTTTTAACTATAATTTTTTTTGGCTAAATCTTTTTTAACAATAATTTAATCATGTAAACTAATAACTTTTAAATATTAAAATATTTATAAATAAATATAATTATAAATATTAAAAAAACAATTGTGTGTTGAATCGTAATAAAAATATACTTATAAACAAAATAATTATAAAATAAAATTTAAGTAACCGTGCATCGCACGAGCTATAAGCTATATATAAGGAGTTAATAAGGGATATAGTAGTTCGTCTTAATTCGATTAATCTATTTTGCGTTTATGGTTGAACGGTTGTAGTAACTTTGAGCCTGGTACTGGTTTCTATAAGGGATCCATTTATGCTAGACAACAGTTTGCTCTGTCAGTTATTTGTAGACAAGTCCTTGAACTCTCTGTGCTTGAGCCTTTTTAACAGTGAAATGTCTGGTGTCTTTTTACATTACACTCTTGAGAATGCCCTATTTATTTTGAAGTCATTTATGAGAAATTTGGACTTGCTGATTGAGAGGTCCTCCTGCCTAGTTAAAAAGGAGAAACCTCACATGTTTTATGTAAAGGTGTATTAATGATGATGATGTTGCTTCTCGAGCACGGTGCATGTGCGTTGTTGAAAAAATTCAAGGCAGAGTGAAAGACAAGGTTGTTTGGGCATAAATGAAGCTCTTGGTAAATTAGGGAACGAGGACATAGAGATTATTAGATATGCTGCAGAAGGAGGATCTAGTCCTAAATTACAGACGTCTCATGTTAATGAATTGAACACTTATTGTCCCCAACACTGTGTGTTGATGTTGTGGACCTTGCAGTCCTGGTTGCAACAACGAGTATCCTCTCTCGGGTTGGGCTTGGGGATAATGGTGGACTGCAAGTGAAAGTTGCTATAGTAACAAATCTATATCAACAAGTCATCGAGAATCATGGTATGATCGTCGGGATATTTGTGACTCGCTAGATGGACATTTCTTCGAAGGAGAATGCTCATTGTCATTGACATTTCTTGGAAGGAGAATGCAATGTCAAGTCATCCAATCTCGTTTAAACTTATAGTATCATTTCATCATCAAAACAGAGACAGAGGTGTGATTATATTTAATCAGCTTACATCATGTAAATCAACTCACTAACTCTAGAAACCCAAAATACAATTCTTTTGAATTATATAGAAAACAAAATACTATTAATTAATCAACACATAATAAGCCAATAGGCATAACAATGAATTAAAAGCTGAGGACAGGCAATACCAAAACAAGCATAGGTGAAGTATTCATCAACAGCTTAAGCTTTCTCCCATTTGAGGGGCTTCACAACCTCCCATGTGAAGTCTGGGTCTTCACGTCCGAAGTGACCATAGGCAGCAGTCTTCAAGAACCTGCCGTTGCCACCTCTCTTGAGGTCAAGGTTGATGGAGATCATTCCGGGTCTGAAGTCAAAGGTCTCCTTCACAATCTTTAGAATCTCTCTGTCTGGAATCTTTCCAGTTCCATAAGAGTCTACGAAAACAGACAAAGGCTCTGGGACACCGATGGCATATGAAACCTGAACAATGCACCTGCGTGCAAGTCCACTGGCCACAATGCTCTTTGCGGCCTGCCTGACAATGTAGGCACCACTGCGATCAACCTTGGTTGGGTCCTTACCAGAGAAGGCACCACCACCATGAGCTCCCCACCCACCGTAGGTGTCAATGATAATCTTTCGGCCAGTTAGCCCTGCATCACCATGAGGTCCACCGATGACAAATCGGCCAGAAGGGTTCAAGTGGAAAATAGTCTTCTCATCCAAGTACTTCTCAGGCACAACAGGCTTAATGACATGCTCCTTAAGATCAGCTGCGATCTCATCGTTGGTGACAGTCTCATCATGCTGGGTGGAGATTAGGATAGTGTGGACACGGATCGGGACCATGGCACCATTGTCATTGTGGTATTCCACAGTGACTTGGGTCTTTCCATCAGGCCTCAACCATGCACAAGTACCATTCTTACGGACTTCAGTCAAGCGAGCACCAAGCTTAGTTGCAAGAACATGGCTAAGTGGCATCAACTCTGGGGTCTCATCAGTGGCATAACCAAACATATGACCCTGATCACCAGCACCAACCTCCTCAGGCCTCTTGGTCAAATGACCATGAACACCCTGAGCAATATCAGGACTCTGTTGCTCAATATTGACAAGAACCTTGCAGTTGTCAGCATCCAAACCAACATCATCTGATACAAATCCAATCTCACGGCAAGTATCACGAACAATCTTCTCGTAATCAATAGTAGCCTTGGTGGTGATCTCTCCGAAAACCATGACCATGTTGGTCTTGGTGCAAGTTTCACAAGCAACCTTGCTCTCAGGATCCTGCAACAAACAGGCATCTAGAACTGCATCGGAGATCTGATCGCAAAGCTTGTCAGGGTGTCCCTCGTTCACAGACTCGGAAGTAAACAAAAAGGTTTCCATTTCTGTAAACAAACAGCATATTTAATTAATCAACATCTTCATCATCAACAAAACACTCAAATTCACAGCTACAATATAGCAGATGAACAGATCACACTTAGAATCACAAGCTTCTAATTTGCTAAATTTATACAAAACATTGTCCACTTACTATTCATATATGATTAATCTAACCTAGATCAGAACAAACTATGCTACAATACCGATAATCAAACACATTCAAACAGATCACGAGATCATCAATATACATGATCATATCCAAATACAAAACACTTTAGACTACAAATGAGCTATATATACGCTAAATTAGTTCGTAGTTGAACAAACGCAGACACATATATAAACATTCAAAATGGTGTAAACTTCAATGGAGGCATGCTCAATTAGCTAGAACATGAAAAATGCTTCCAATTAAAAAACACACACCAGATCTGCAACAATATTTCACCTAAGAGCCTACAACACAATAGGAAGCTAATTTCTATTAGGTTTTCGAATCGTATCGTTTTCGTAATCTATTAGTACTCAATGAACTAAAATCATATTCAGCAGCAACGTATCGTTTTCGTAATCTATAAGTAAAATCTCTATCAATATTCAATAGCAGCGTATCGATTTCATCTTCAATTAACAACTAATCTCAGATCCATATCTTCAACAAACTCATAACAACACTACACAAACTATGCATACAAACATTATGTAGGTATAGTCAGAGAGAGAGAGAGAGAGAGAGAGAGAGAGAGAGAGAGAGAGAGAGAGGAACCTTGAAAAGAGGAGAGAGTAAGGGGCGAGAGTTGTTGGGAATAAGCAAACTCTCCTCTAAAGCAAAGGTATGAGAATGGCGAGGATAAATGGAGTAGGAGAAGGTGTTTATATAGGGGAAGAGCACGAACATTACTCTTCTCGTGATTTGTGCGAGAAACAGGGCCCACTGTTTTCTGATGGGATCTGAATCAACGGCTCCAGATTAATAGAATTAGGCTGATTTAGAAGCTGTGCCGTTGAGCACCGACGCGTTTGTTTAACCGGGTACAGCCGGTGGGTTTACCAACCACAAACTTGCTGTTTTTTTGACTCCTTTCTGCTGGTTGTAGGTGTACAATCTACTCCACTTCTTAAACGCGTATTAACTTAATGGATGTCAACATATTTTCCTTGTTATAAAATTTGATTAAATACTCATTACAGTTTATTATGTATTTATGGCATTTTCATTGTTATAAAAATTGATTAAATATTTATAAGTATTTTGTTAAAATGTATTATGTATTTATGTAGGTACCTAAATACATGTTTAGGTACTTTGGGAAATTCTTAAATGCTCATCGTAGATAGAGTAAAACATGGTAACATCTTTAAATAATTGACTTGAACAATTATAGTTCAATACTAGATTTTAAATGTACCGGTCTCGTTTATTTTGTCAATTTTATAATTATATAGAAACTTTAACTTTTCGGTAAATATATAATTATAAGTTTTAAGATAATTAAAATCATTGTGTTTGTTTTATTATTATGTAACTACAAATTATGGGAGTGTATTCAATTGGGAATTTAAAAGATTTTTATGAATTTCTGTAATCTTGGTGTATTCATTCTAGATTTTAAAAAATGTTTTAAAATTTGATGGTATTCTCTGACAAAAATAAAATAAAATTTGGTGGTATTCAATAAAGATTTCAAAAAATCTTTTAAAATCTGGGTGTATTCAATTTAGATTTTAAAAAATCCTTTAAAATCTAGTGGTATTCAATATGGATTTTAAAGAATACATTAAAATCTTGTGGTATTCAAAAGTCCATGAACTTTTTTTTATTTGATAAAGTTGTGGATTTTCAAGAATTTGCTAGTGTATTTTGCATGTCTTGAAATCTTGTTAAAATCCATGAGATTTTGAAGGATTTGTCGGAAACTCCACTTTAAATCAGCAAGACTCTACGAGATTTTACACAAACTCTGCCAAAATCTACGTAAAATTAAAATCAACAACAATCCGTTAAAATCTACGTATTTTTATCAATCCATTAAAATCTAAATTAAATACACCCCTGCATAATTAATTTTGATTAATAATTAATGATTATATACTCAATGACTATGTAACTAGCTCGTGGTGATCCTAACAACTTGATAACTAATTTCTCATGTTTTATGTTAACTACAAAAGTCTTTAAATACAACAAACCAAATAAACTAAATATTGTAACTCATTTATAATTCAAAAAAATTCGAATTGCATAGTTAGGTAACATCAAAACAAACCAAGTTTAAATGATTTTAATCTTTTCACTTGTACCGGAAAAAGGTTACTATTGTAAGCTCGAATTAGTGCTTATGATATATGTTATTAATGAAAATATTTAATGGTAAATGAGTGACAATAATAGTGATTTGCTTAAATTGTTGGGCAAAAATATTAGTTACATGAAAATAATTAGGTTATAATTTTGTTAAATTCTAAATAATTTCATAATTTATTTTACTTCTCACAAATTTTTCTTTGACTCAATTTGTCATTAGTTTTGGGTCGTCTTCATGTTTGTAAAAATATTTCTCCAATTCAAATTATAAAAAACTTAAATTTTAAATAAACTAAATATCAATATCTTATATATATAAAGGAAAACCCCCGGAGCTCTCAGATCGTCCGAAAGCTATTTATCTATTTTCTAGAGCTTCAGAATTTTAATTCAATAAAATTAAATTTCCTTATTTAAATTCGAATTTATAGGTTAGAAAAATTAGCAATTGCCTTTTAAATTTTTACTAATGGAGGAAACTAAATATACAATTTTAATATTCTTTCCTTTCTCAATTTAAAAAAAAATTAAATTTTCTTATTTAAATTTGAATTTATAGGATAAAAAAAATCTCAATTGCCTTTTAAATATTTACTAATGGAGGAAATGAAATATACAATTTTAATATTTTTTATTTTAAAATATTTGATAATGAAGAAAAATAAATATACTATTTTAATATGCAACATCAAACAAAATTAAATAATTATCCTCTTTCTATTAAATTTCTATTAAAATATTTCCTTTCATAATACTAATAATCTTGCACAACAAGTCAAAAAAGAAACATCTATATATTAGATGAAAAGGTATCAAACGACCATATCGATCTGCTTATTCAAGTTTTGTTGTAGTCTTGATGTTCATTCACAACTTGCAAGTTTGTTAATGCTTATTTTATTTGTGCACACAGGTTAAACAAATGGATGGATGCAGTGACGGTCACGGAGACATTCAATCTGAGGTTAAGGTTATTGAATTACACAGGACTCATATATATAATTGTTTTGTTATTGAATTCCGGAAGCCTCAAATTTTACATGCAACTTTGTGCGTAATTGTAATTGTCAAATGTGTGTACGTAGTGCTATTAAGTGATGTTTTTCTAATGATTTTAGCAAATTATTTGTTCAATGCGCTTAACCAAGAAACTTCTTCAACCTTTTATTCTTTTGCATCAAAGATCTTTTATTTATGTTTCGTTCGTGATCATAATGATCTTTAGATTTTAACCTTTAAGAGATCAGTCATTGTTTTCTAATAAAAAATTTTAGCGTTGCATACCAAGAAATTGATATTTTTATATAAAAGAAAAAAGATGGGAACGATAAGATAACGCATCTCTCAAATAATCTCGATTTATCTTTTTAATTTTTTCAAAATTTTAAATTAGTTAATAGAAAAAAAAAATTAATTAACTTATATTCTCTTATATTTTATGTCTTAAATTAAGTTACCATCTTAATATTCGTCTAATTCTTTTCAAAATAATTATTATTTTAATATTCTCTTTAGCTTAAAGTTACCATCTTAATATTTTTCTAAATTTTCTCTTAAAGTTCTAAAATTTCTTTACAAGTGATATATCCATCTTAATATTCTTCTAAAGTAATTTTAAAGTCAAACTTAATTTTCTCAAAATTTTAAGTTAGTGAAAAGTAAAACAATTATACTAGAATTTTTAACGACTCAAAGTGAGAACATTTTAACAATATTATACAAAACTTCCTTATTTAGTTACTCGATTCATATTTATCTATTTTTTCTAGAGCTCCTACAAAACTTCCTTATTTAACGACTCGACTCATATTTATCTATTTTTCTAGAGTTCCTACAAAGAGTTCCTACAAAACTTCCTTATTTAACGACTCGATTCATATTTATCTATTTTTCTAGAGTTCCTCTATTTTAAATAATTAAAATCAAAACTTCGGTCCTATTTTTTAGAGAAAAAAAATAGATACCTTATAATGTTTCCTTTTATAATTCCTATTATAAAAGGCAAGTCCTCTTAAAATTATAAACCTAATCAAATTATATTAAACTAAATATAACTATTTATTTATTTTTCTAGAGCTCTTGAATTTTTAATATAAATAAATTTACTTATTTAAATTCAAATTTATAGGATAGAGATAATATCAATTGCATTTTAAATCTTAACTAATGGAGGAAATATAATATATAATTTTAAAATTATTTCATTTCTCAATTTTAATTCAATAAAATTAAAGTTCTTTATTCAAATTTGAATTTATATGATAGAAAAATCTCAATTGCCTTTTAAATCTTTACTAATGAAAGAAACTAAATATAACTATTTATTTATTTTTCTAGAGCTCTTGAAGTTTAATTTAATATAAATAAATTTACTTATTTAAATTCAAATTTATAGGATAGAGATAATATCAGTTGCCTTTTAAATTTTAAGTGATGGAGGAAATAGAATATACAATTTTAATATTATTTTCTTTTACAATTTAATTCAATAAAATTAAAGTTTTTTATTTAAATTTGAATTTATAGGATAGAAAAAATCTCAATTGCGTTTTAAATCTTTGTTAATGTAGGAAACTAAATATACAATTTTAATTCAATAAAATAAAAATTTCTTATTTAAATTAGAATTTATAGGATAGAAAAATGTCAAATACTTTTTAAATCTTTACTATTGGAGGAAACTGATATACAATTTTAAGATTTTTTACTTTCTCAATTTTTATTCAATAAAATGAAAGTTTCTTAAATAAATTTGAATTTATAGGATAGAAAAAATCTCAATTTCCTTTTAAATCTTTATTAATGGAGGAAACAGAACATACAATTTTAATATTCTTTCGTTTCTCAATTGTAATTCAATAAAATTAAAGTTCTTTATTTAAATTTGAATTTATAGGGATAGAAAAAATCTCAATTGTGTTTTAAATCTTTGTTAATGCAGGAAACTAAACAAACAATTTTAATTCAATAAAATTAAATTTCCTTATTTAAATTGGATTTTATAGGATAGAAAAATATCAAATACATTTTAAATCTTTACTAACGGAGGAAACTGATATACAATTTTAAAATTCTTTCCTTTCTCAATTTTTATTCAATAAAATTAAATTCCATAAAATTAAATTTTCTTATTTAAATTCGAATTTATAGGATAGAAAAATATCAACTGCATTTAAATCTTTACTAATGTAGGAAACTGATATACAATTTCTAAGATTCTTTCTTTTCTCAATGTTGATTCAAGAAAATGAAAGTTCTTTATTTAAATTCCAATTTATAGGATAGAGATAATATCAGTTGCCTTTTAAATTTTAACTAATGGAGGATATAAAATATACAATTTTAATATTATTTTCTTTCTCAATTTTAATAAAATTAAAGTTCCTTATTTAAATTTAAATTTATATGATAGAAAAAAATCTCATTTGCCTTTTAAATCTTTACTAACGAAGGAAACTAAATATAACTATTTCTTTATTTTTCTAGAGCTCTTAAATTTTAATTTAATATAAATAAAATTACTTATTAAAATTCAAATTTATAGGATAAAAATAATATCTTAAATTTTAACTGATGGAGGAAATAGAATATACAATTTTAATATTATTTTCATTTCACAATTTAATTCAATAAAATTAAAGTTCTTTATTTAAATTTGAATTTATAGGATAGAAAAAATTTCAATTGTCTTTTAAATCTTTGTTAATGTAGGAAACTAAATATAAAATTTTAATTCAATAAAATTAAATTTTCTTATTTAAATTAGAATTTACAGGATATAAAAATATCAAATACTTTTTAAATCTTTACTATTGGAGGAAACTGATATACAATTTTAAGATTTTTTACTTTCTCAATTTTTATTCAATAAAATGAAAGTTTCTTATATAAATTTGAATTTATAGGATAGAAAAAATCTCAATTTCCTTTTTTTTTTTGACAAAAGCTGAGAAATTTTATTCACTAACAGCCTCCAACAAAATACAATCTTGAAGCTCAATAAGAACAGTATTAAAATTACGATCAGGATAATTGTTAAGATGTCGTTCGCCGTCGACACTCTTCCACCACTTGACCAAAACTCGATCTCATCTCCACCTTACTCCGGATTGCTTTCCTTTTAAATCTTTACTAATGGAGGAAACAGAACATACAATTTTAATATTCTTTCGTTTTTCAATTTTAATTCAATAAAATTAAAGTTCTTTGTTTAAATTTGAATTTATAGGATATAAAAAATCTCAATTGTCTTTTAAATCTTTGTTAATGTAGGAAACTAAATAAACAATTTTAATTCAATAAAATTAAATTTCCTTATTTAAATTGGATTTTATAGGATAGAAAAATAACAAATACCTTTTAAATATTTACTAATACAGGAAACTGATATACAATTTTAAGATTATTTCTTTTCTCAATTTTTATTCAATAAAATAAAATATATAAAAATCTGAAAATCAAAATTTTCAATGAAACGTCAATTATATAATAGTATAGATTATATAAACTTTTTTTTTTTCTTAAATAGTCAATATTTAAAATTTTACAAAAACTTTATAGGGCCGCTGCGAAGCGCGGCTTAGTCGACTAGTACTTATATAAAGGAGAAGACGGGGGCGGTGAGGTGGCGCTCTAGAATCGCTCCGTTCTATTTTTCTAATTTTCTCAATTTTTCACAACTTTTAATTTTAATAATTACAACTTCCTTTATTATTTTCGATTTTGTAGGAAGGAAATTGAAAATTACACTTTATTATTTTCAAACTTGATAGAACTTTCTTTTATTATTTTCAAAGTTGATAGAACTTTCTTTGATTTAGAAAATTACAACTTCCTTATTATTTTCGAATTTGTAGGACTTGATAAAAATTTCTTTGATTTAGAAAATTACAACTTCCTTATTATTTTCGAATTTGTAGGTTTGATAGAACTTTCTTTTATTATTTTCAAAGTTGATTGAACTTTCTTTGATTTAGAAAATTACAACTTCCTTATTATTTTCGAATTTGTAGGACTTGATAAAACTTTCTTTGATTTAGAAAATTACAACTTCCTTACTATTTTCGAATTTGTAGGACTTGATATAACTTTCTTTGATTTAAATATCTTTTATCTTTTATCTTTTATATATATAAAGGAAAACCTCCAGGAGTTCTAGAATCGCTCGATTCATATTTATCTAATTTTCTAGAGCTTCTCAAGACATTCCTTATTTACACTCAAATTTTCAGGAAAGATGATGAATATATAAAAGTCAATCCTATTTAAAATTTAATTAAACAAATATCACCATTTTTTTCTCAACTAACTTGAATCTTAATATTACCTTTTTTCCTCGACTAACTTAAATCATACTTAAGTTTTAATATATTTTTCTAGAGTTTCACTATTTTAATTCAATTCAAATATTTAGGGAAGACAATAAATATAGAATCGCTCCATTCATATTTATCTATTTTTCTAGAGCTCTTCTATTTTAAATATTTAAAATCAAAACTTCCTTATTTATGTCCTATTTTTTAGAGGAAAAAAATTGAAACCTTTTAATATTTATTTTTATAACTCCTATTATAAAAGACAAGTCTTTTTAAAATCTTTACTAACGGGGAAACTAAATATAATATTTTAATATTAACCTAAATTTTTTATTAGAAAATATCTCCTTTACAAATAGAGGAAACTAAATATACAATTTTAATATTTTTCTAAATATTTTATTTATAAATATACTTACTAACATAACAAACTAAATATATTATCTTAATATTCTCCTGAAAGTCAATGTTTAAAATTTTAAAAAATATTAAATATTAAAATATAATATTTTCCTTTCTACTATCTTCTAATTAAGAACATTGAATATATTATATTCATATTTTCCTAAACTTCTTCTACAAGTTTAATTTATTTACTATTTCACAGAACATTAACTTTTTTAAATCGATTTATGTATTATATAAATTCTTCCTTTTGCAGATTCTCTCTTATGACTTATTCTATTCGCTTTTGTTGTGCTAATTTTTTTTGTTCTTCTAATTTTGCTCTACAAACTATATTGTTTTTTTCTCTCCGTGATGTCTTCTCTTGGGTTTTTGTAGATTCAAACAATATATGCACGTGATGCACCAAACCAGGTAATACCACACCTTCCAGATACATAAAATTCCACACCATGAAATTTTATGTGTGTCTTTTTATCATAAACGTTTATTTAGTATTAGATGAAATAGGGTTCTATATTTGTTAATATTTTAATAATTTGATTTTACATGTCTCTTTTGAAAAAAATAACACATATTAAGAAAAAAGTTGGTTGGATAAAGTTTTCCGACTAATACTCTTAATAAATATATTGAAAAAGGGACAGTGTTAAGTTTAGAAAAAGTCAAATCTACCAAACAATAACAATAAATATAGGGATAGTTTTGTAAAACTATCCTTAAATTTGTATTGAAAGAAGTGAGGAACATGTAAAATGGGACAATTTTTTTTCTTTCAAAAGAGACATGTATAATGGGACAGAAGGATAGTTTAGTATTTGGTTATGTAGGATGAAGCCGACAATGGGCTCGGGCTCGGCTCATCTTCAAGGATTGAAGCCGTATTAATTTTTTTTATTCTTTTTTCAGCTAAGCTCGTTTATATATATAAAGGAAAACCCCCAGGAGCTCTTGTTATTCCCAAATGACCTAACAGAATTGTAGAAGGGGGGGGTTGAATACAATTCTTGATATTTTCTTGAAACTAAAACACTTTATAAAATAAAACTGAACTGAATAAATAAAAACACAAGATATAAATAATTCAGTTGGATTGTTTGATGATCCAACTGAAGTGTTTTTATTGCGGAAATAATCTGTGATACAAAAGTACACAGCTGCTCAGTTACAAGGTTGTAGAGAAGAATTGCTCTCAAAGATAGCTAATACAATCTATTTGTTTTTCTTCTCTTCTTTCTAAAGTAACTGCTACACTTGGTTATATAATCCCAAGTTTACAATTCTACGTTTGGTTAAACTAAAGAATAATAGTAGTAACCATCAGTAGCTTGCTTTTCATTCCTTTTGTCCAATGGTCCTTGGAGATCTTAGCTTTTGTCTTCATGCTTATTATAATCATTCCCAAGAGCCTTATTGGAAATTGGAATGTTTCCTTATTTCCAGTAACCACTTTGATGGCTTCCAATGCAAAGTACACTTCCATATCTCCTTTTAGATCTGTTCAGTAAACTGTCACTATCACTTTGTCAACTGTTCAAAAAGCAACATTGATTCGTTGATAGCAAGGAGATGTGTTTCGTTGATAGCTTCATTCTTCATTCCGTTGATGGTGTTTCCCTCGTTTCGTTGATGGGTAGACTCCATACCGTTGACAGAGTAATCTTCATACCGTTGACATGTCTTCACTTAGGCAGAATTACAAGGCATAACATATTTACAATTAACCAACCTATTTTGCCTATCTAGTACATAGTCAACATGACTTAGAAAACCTATCTAAAACATATAATAGAATGCCTATCATACTGTGAAGTATTGTACAATGCAATTGCTACAACACTCATTTCGTTGATGAGCTTCCTGTCAACGAAACACTGCTAAGCATGCTATTTCGTTGACAGCTACAAAATTGACTTTACACAAATTCTACTAAGTGTTTTATGCTTATCATCAAGAACAACATATTCCTAACAATCTCCCCCAATTTATGACTGATAGAATAACAGCCATAAATCAAGAGACTTGATGATAACAAAAACACTCAGATACATCATAAATTACAAAAGTAGAAAATGTATTAAGCTTCAAAACTTTATAGACAAAATATAAGACTTACAAGACTAATGCCCACAAGTGCTCCTCTAGTCTGAGCAAATGTTTCATCTGTGACTTCTTTGTGGCATAGTCTTCTTCCCTCTCTTGGAGTTGTTTTCCTCAATCTGGACCTGTAGTCTTCTGTAGAAGATTTTCTCCTCTTCATCTTGATCACCAAGCTTGGATTGCATCAGCTTTAGAGTTTGATTAGATGCCTTCTCCAGCTGGTCTTCCATTCTGAAGAATCTTCTGCAATTGTCCTTGTCCTTAAACTCCATCATCCAATAAGGTTGAAGATGGATTTTCTTTCCTGTTGAGGGAACTCTAAGTATCCTGGGAAGAGCCTCAGGCTTGTTCCAGCTAGCCTTTAACTGACAGATTTTGGAGACCACCTCAGACTTGGCTGTTTTGGTGAAACCAAAGTCCTTTTTCAAGCATCTAAACACTGAGAGTAGTGTTTGATAGTCTTCTCCTAAAATTCTGTAGAGAGGCCACACTTGTTCTCTACCACCCTTGAATGAGAACACTAGTCTTTCAGGCAACTTTTGAGAAGCTGCAATTCCCCTTACTTCCACCAGGTTGTCTAAGTCAAGATGTAGACTGGATTCTTCCCTGATGTCAGCAATGTACATGCAGTCCTCTGGGTTTGCAGGGGGTTTTTGAGATTGTGGCTTTCTCACAAAAACAGGCTTTGCTTTGACAGGCCTCTTCTTTATCTTCATTGGTTGGTCCTTTTCTAACAGGAACTTTGGAAAGTATGCCTCATCAAAATCAATTGGTTCCTCTTTTGGCATGATTGGTTGATCATGAAAATTGACAGGATGTGCAGGATCACAGGCCAACTTTCCTTCAAAAACTGGATTAGCAATTGTTGGAGGTGCAATAGGTATAGAAGAGTCTGATGCAGTACCCTGAGAATCAGCACTCTCAAAGTCTATGTTTCTCCTAGCTCTCTCTTTGGGTTGCCTTGTGCTCTTCTTTGAACTCCTTTCCTCTCTAGTGCTTTCCTCTTGCTTCCTTTCTTCTTCATCTAGAGCTTGAGCTACTGCAAGAGCTTGCATAGCTGCTCTTTCTGATTCCTCAGCCTTGGCTTCAGCAAAGTTTGGATGACCAGCCCAAACACAGATTTGTTGTCCATTCCTGTAGACAATTGCCCTTTGCTTCCTTATCTCATAATCATTACTTTCCTTGCTTTTTGTGATGAGTAGACCAAGAAGCTTGTGCTCATCTGGATAAGGTGCAGGATAGAAAGTCCTTGCTATGTTTTTGCCCTTTGGTTTAGCAGGGGACTTGGGAGATAGGCTTCTTTGAATTGTAGCTTGTTCCACATCCCTAATGCATGAAGTTTGTCCTTTTTCCTTCTTTGGTCCTTGAGTGACTCCATGTAGAAGGGGCTCTTGGTGATAGAAAGAATTTGTCTGTGGCTCCCATTCCGTTGATGGCTGTTCCGTTGATGGATTTGAGTCCTTATCTTCAGTAATCTTCTTGAACTTGGCTTCTATGTTGGACCAATGTTCTTTGATTTGTTCTGCAAGTCTCATCCTCATAGAAGCTTCTTGTATAAGGTCAATACCATCCTTTTGCTGCTTGCCAAGCTCCCCCATTGCTAATGGCTCCTTTGGTAGGGAAATGGCTGGAACCATAACCTTGGTAATTTGAATGTCTAGCTCCTTAGATTTCTCCCCCTTTTTGTTATCATCAAAAGAGATGGCTGGGAGTCCTTGAGCTGCCACTAGCTGGGCCAATAGTTGAGTTTGTTTCTCCTGTTCCTTTTGCATCTGTGATAGAGTGGCTTCCACCTTGTCCACTCTAGAAGAGAGAGTCTTCAAGGAGGAATCCACTTCAGGTTCTTTAGAGAAAAACCTGTTCATCCTGGACACAGTGAGAAGAGGAAGCTTTTCATCTAGCCTCCTATCATTAGCATCCCTAAGGTTGCTGATTGAATCCTTGATCTCTGTAGCCTCAATCCTTGTCTGCAACATTTGTAGCCTTTGAATTTCCAGAGAATCCATTATGGCTTTGTAGAATTTCTTGTCCCTTGCTCCTGCAGACTCATGAGCTAGATATGCTTCTTTGTACTGCCTTGTGATAGCAGCATCCAAATTGCTTCTACCATGCATATCTTGAGAAAGCCAGTTTGGTGTAGGAGGCACCACAGAAGTCCCAGTCTGTGCAGTAGTGGCCACCTGTAGATTATCACCATAGCTGTCCTCATCATCAGAAAAATCAAATTCTCCACTTGCTTCAGCTCCTGGAGGTAGATTGGTCAAGGCATCCTTTGCTCTTTGCATTGATGCAGTTGTGTGAATTAGTTGTAGTGACCTCTCTGCCTCCACATTGCCCTGTTGAGCCAAAATTTGATAGGCTGACACAGGATGAGTAAAGGTCTCAGGATCCAGGGAAATACTATCCAGAGTTTGCTGATAAACCTCTTGGAAAGTAAGTTCCCTTTCTCCCTCACTGACCTCCATTAACTCATTAGCAATGGCTGCTTCCATCCTTATTTCTCCTGTAGTCCTTTCTCTCTCTCCACTCTGTTCTTGCATCATGGGCTCCCCATGGCTCACACCTCTCACACCCTCACCTTCACCTTCTAAGGTGGAACTCTCAATCTCTCCTTTTGCCTGGCTGGAAGAAATAGCCAGCCTCTCACTCACATTCTCTCCTTTTGCCTGGCTGCAAGCCAGCCTCTCAGTTTCACTCCCTCTCAGTCCTAGAAGTGTCTCAACTACCACTAGATCATCTGCACTAGTTGTGGGAACAACTTGATTTTCAATTAAAGGTGCAGAGTGAACTATCAACGGAATGGTAGTTTGAACTGTCAACGGTATGGATACCGTTGATGGAGAAACACTTGTCAACGAAATAGACTGTTTCGTTGATGAAGTCAAGAAAGCACTTTGAGAATGAGAAATTACAGTAGAGTCTGTGGTGATTGATTTTAAAGATTGGTCCACAGATCCCCTTGCAACTTCAGGAAAAATTGGTTGATGGCCCAACAAATCACTTAACAAGTGATGGCCACCAGCTTCAGAGTGGGGCTTCTCCAAGATTAGAGTTGGAGAATCAGGAATAGATGTATGGATCATGTCCACATCTAAAGATTGAGTTGGTGAATTTGATGGAGATAATTCAAGATTGATGTTTAGAGAATGGGACTGTAACCCCAGAGAAATGATAGGGGTTACATCAAACTGAATTTGAGAAACTGGAAGTGTTGCTTCCAGTGTGTGTGCACCCTGTGTACCCTTGGACTTTTGCTTCACTCTCCTTTGGTATTGGGAAAATGTAGACTTTGGGCTTGAAGTGTCCCTTACCCTTTTGGACTGTGCTCTAGGAGGAGAGCTTGTTTCAATAATCACATCCTTTTGGGAGGATGCAATTAGACTTGTGTTTAAATCCATGTTACTCATTGTGCCTTGTTGGGAAGACACAATGGGGCTTGGCTGGTACACACTAACCTGTCCTTCCTTATCCTTGGGGTTTCTTTGATGTTCACCCCTTCCCTCACCTCTCACAACTCCAGACTCACTCCCCTTAGGTTGTGTGGTAGTTTTTACAACAGGTGCCTTTTGAGAAGCACCTGAGGTTGGCTTGGAGGATTTCTTTGTTTTTGGTTTTGTTGCTAGGGTAGGAGCCTGTTGGGTCACAGCTACAGACTCCATAGCAACATTAGAAGGTAAAACAGTAGAGGTGTTAGCTACACTAACAGGGATAGTAGTAGTTACCTCAATGATTGGCAGATACACCACTGGAACATCACCATTGTGGTTCAGCCTCAGTATGTCTGTCAATACTCTCTTTTCTTGCACAAAGCACTCGAACCTGGCATTAGGGTTAGAGATAACTAATGGTGCTGGACTAACATGGTTAGCCAACATCATCAGAAACCTAGCATAATAGATATTTTTCTTCCTATTTGCTTTATCACCCAACTTAGCACCAATTTCATACATAAGTTGGGTGCTAAAGTTATGATATCTATCATTTAGAAGCATGGTTAGGAGAATTAACATAGAGTTAGTTAATGCATCAAAATTACTAATCTTTCCAGAAAAGACCTTAATGAATGCATCAGCTAAATAACTGTATTCCCTAACCAAACCTCTCCTAATTATTCTACCCAGATTATCAGTAGGCAAAGAATAGTTTATAGAATTAAGCATGGTAGTTATTTCAGTGTTAGTAGGCAAAGCATCACAGTTATTATCAGGAATATGTAAACATGCTTGCAAAACATCAGAATTAACTATGTACTCATTACCTTGAAGAGTGAATTGTAGTGTGCAGTTTGTTCCACTATACTCACATGAGGTCCAAATCTCCTCGATTATCTCATTGTAGAGTGGTGTAGAGTGAAACATTGCATAGCTCAACTTGCAATTCTTCATGAAATCCATCATTTTGAAGAACAGACTGTTCGGGTTTTCCTTGACAACAAAAGGGATGGAGTTGTTCTTCTCATAGATGAACCCTCCAGCAGACATAAGCTTGACTATTGGTGCCATTGTTGATTAAAGGAAAGCTTCGAACTGAATTGCTTGTTAGAGAGAAGAAGAGAGAAAAAGCCTTTGGAATTTTTGAGAACAGGTAAAAAGAAATAATGAAAATAAAATTTCTTAAATACTCCCCCAAAAATTCTCAGAAAATGAATCCAATAATAAATGTAAATTACTGGATTGGCTTAAAAATATAACCGTTACTCTTAAAGTATTACCATGATTTATACTTACAGGGGTGTATGCATAGATCGTGGTAAAAGACGTGTCAAATTTCAACGGTTCAGATAAAAAGCGCTAAATCAACGAATCAGGATTGGGCGGTTAAAGTCCCGTCTTATTTCGTTGATAAAGCTGCGTTTCGTTGATATAAAAGAGCTATCAACGAAACACCCAGAAAACTGCTAAGACTGTCAACGAAATGGTGCATTCCGTTGGCATAGTAATTTTGACTTAGACAAAATTTTACCTTTTCCTGAGAAAATTCATTCACAGAAAAACATAGCAAATTTCTGGCTGCATTTTAACTTGCAAATATCTCAAAAATAATTAAGAGAAATTTAGCATACCTAGCTCACTTACTAATCTTGAGAATGTTGATTCATCAAGTGGCTTGGTAAAGATGTCTGCAAGTTGTTGTTCACTTGGAACAAAATGTAACTCCACAGTACCATTCATAACATGTTCTCTAATGAAATGGTACTTGATGTCAATGTGCTTGGTTCTTGAATGCTGCACTGGATTCTCAGTAATGGCAATGGCACTAGTGTTGTCACAGAAAATAGGAATTTTCTCAACTCTTAATCCATAATCAAGTAGTTGGTTTTTCATCCATAAAATCTGTGCACAACAACTTCCAGCTGCAATATACTCAGCCTCAGCTGTGGAGGTAGAAACTGAGTTTTGTTTCTTGCTGAACCATGACACAAGCTTGTTTCCTAGGAATTGACAGGTTCCAGTTGTACTTTTCCTGTCAATTTTACATCCTGCAAAATCTGCATCTGAATAACCAATTAGTTCAAAACCAGATTCTCTAGGATACCAAATGCCAAGGTTTGGTGTTCCTTTGAGATATCTGAAAATTCTTTTAACAGCAACTAAATGGGATTCTCTAGGATCAGCCTGAAATCTAGCACATAGACATGTAGCAAACATAATATCAGGTCTACTAGCTGTTAAATATAAAAGTGAGCCTACCATGCCTCTGTAACTTGAAATGTCCACAGATTTTTCCTTAGTATTCAATTCAAGTTTGGTGGCAGTAGGCATGGGAGTTTTGGCAGGAGAGCATTCCATTAGGTTAAACTTCTTTAATAAATCATGAATGTATTTTGTTTGACTAATGAAAATGCCTTCATTAACTTGCTTTACTTGAAGACCAAGAAAGTAAGTTAATTCTCCCATCATGCTCATTTCATACTTACTTTGCATAAGCTTGGCAAACTTTTGACAAAGTTTCACATCTGTAGACCCAAAGATTATATCATCTACATAAATTTGAACAAGTAAAGTAGAGCCATTTACAACCCTGTGAAAAAGAGTTTTATCTACAGTACCTCTAGTGAAATGATTCTCAAGGAGGAACTGTGAGAGAGTGTCATACCAGGCTCTAGGTGCTTGTTTCAAACCATAGAGTGCTTTGAGAAGGAAGTACACATAGTCTGGAAAATCATCATCTTCAAAACCAGGAGGTTGACTTACATACACCTCCTCTTCCAATTCCCCATTCAGAAAAGCACTCTTCACATCCATTTGATAGACCTTGAAATTGGCATGGGCTGCATAGGCTAGGAAAATCCTTATTGCTTCTAGTCTTGCAACAGGAGCAAAGGTTTCATCAAAATCAATTCCTTCTTCCTGTGAATAGCCTTTTGCAACCAATCTAGCTTTGTTCCTTGTGACTATGCCATTTTCATCCATCTTGTTTCTGAACACCCACTTTGTGCCTATAACACTCCTGTCATTAGGCCTGGGCACCAGCTTCCAAACATTGTTTCTCTCAAATTGGTTTAGCTCTTCTTGCATGGCTAAAACCCAATCTGGATCTAGAAGTGCATCCTCAACTTTCTTTGGCTCATCTTGAGACAGAAAGCTACTGTATAGACATTCTTCTTGAGTTGCTCTTCTAGTTTGGACTTTTGAAGAGACATCACCTATAATAAGTTCAAAGGGATGATCTTTAGTCCATTTCCTTGAGGGAGGTAGATTTGCTCTTGAAGACGTAGCTTCATGATCATGATTTCCTTGATTGGATATTTGTCCTTGAGAAACTCCCCCTGAGTTTGTTGTCTCTAATTGATCACTTCTAGAAGCATTCCTATGGCTATCAACGGTATGACCGTTTTGGCTGTCAACGAAACGCTCATTCTGACTGTCAACGAATCCACCATCATGACTGTCAACGAAATGACCATTTGGTCTGCTAGCTGCTATCCTTTTTAACCTTAATGCAGCAATTTCATCTTCACTGCTGCTTTCATCTGTGCTAGATACAACAACTTTAGGCTGTTTCTCAGTAGCCTTATCATGATTCACTTGTTCTCCTTCCTCATTCTCAAAATAGAGACTTTCATGGAAACCTTCATCACAGAGACCTTGTATTTTGAGATCATCAAAAACAACATGTACAGATTCCATAACAATGTTGATTCTGAGATTAAAGACTCTGTAAGCTTTCCCTGCTGCATATCCCACAAATATTGCTTCATCTGCCTTTGCTTCAAATTTCCCCAAATGCTCAGCTTGATTTCTCAGAACAAAGCACTTGCATCCAAAGACATGAAGAAAATCCAATAGTGGCTTCTTTCTTTTGAGTAACTGATAAGGGGTCATTCCTTTGGCCTGATTAATCAAAGAAATATTTTGAGTAAAGCAAGCTGTGTTAACTGCCTCAGCCCAAAAATATGTAGGTAACTTTGATTCATCTAGCATTGTCCTTGCAGCTTCAATAAGTGTTCTGTTTTTCCTTTCAACTACACCATTTTGCTGTGGTGTTCTTGCTGCTGAAAACTCATGCAAAATACCATTTTCTTCACAGAACACCTTCATGCTTGAATTCTTGAATTCTGTCCCATTGTCACTCCTAATCCTTCTTACTTTGAAATCAGGATGATTGCTTACCATCTTGATGTGATTGATAATGATTTCACTTGCCTCATCTTTAGAGTGCAAAAAGAAAGTCCATGTAAATCTAGAAAAATCATCAACAATCACAAGACAGTATTTCTTCTTTGAGATGGACATAACATTTACAGGGCCAAATAGGTCCATATGAAGCAATTCAAGCTGCTGGACAATTGATGACTCTGTCTTGCTTTTGAATGATGCCTTCTTCTGTTTTCCCTTTTGACAGGCATCACACAAACCATCCTTGGAGAACTCCACCTGTGGAATTCCTCTAGCAAGATCTTTCCTCACCAAGTCATTCATAACTTTGAAATTCAGATGGGATAACTTCTTGTGCCATAACCAACTTTCATCCTTGCTTGCCTTGCTGAAAAGACAAGTGATGGTGTCTGAACTTGTGCTACTAAAGTCAGCAATGTACACATTCCCTCTTCTGAGTCCAGTCATTACCACATTGTTGTTTCCTCCTTTAGAAACAACACAGGCTTCTCTAGAAAAAGTAACTAAAAATCCTTTGTCACAAAGTTGGCTGATACTAAGCAAGTTGTGCTTAAGACCATCCACCAATGCAACCTCATCTATGATGACATTCTCTTTTGAAATCAAGCCATATCCCTTTGTGTAGCCTTTGCTGTCATCTCCAAAAGCAATACAAGGGCCAGCTCTTTCCTGAAACTCTGTGAGCAGGGTAGAATCACCAGTCATATGTCTTGAACAACCACTATCCAAGTACCAAAGATTCCTTTTGTCTCCCTGCACACAATAAAACCAAATCAAGTTGATTTTGGTACCCAAGTTTCCTTGGGTCCTGTCTTGTTAGCCTTTGCATTCCCTTTTGTACCATTTTTCACTTTGGGCTCAGATTGATTCAAATCAATCTTTACCCTTGGTGTTGATTTCTGAGGGTTGCTCATATTTTCATTCATAGCATGCATAGTTGGAGGAACAATCATGTTATTCATGTTCCATGGCATTTGTGGCATGTTAAACATATTCATGTAAGGATTAGACACAAATGGCATGCTAGCATATGGATTCTGAAATTGTGCATATGGAGCAAACATGTTAGACATAACAGGCATTGTAGGCATGGAACTGTTCATTGCAGGCTTGGGCATTCTCACATTAGGAGTTTTCTTAACAGATTTGCAGTTAGTAGACAAATGACTAACACTTCCACAATTAACACATGTCTTTCTAGGAGCATATTTATCAGGTGTGTAATTGTTGTGTTTGTTAATTCCTACTTTGCCATTCCTGTTATTCTTTTTATTTCCCTTAGCCTCATTATGAACTTTCTCTACCTTGTCTTTCAATTGCTTGTTAGACAAGTGACCTACATTAGCTCTCTCAACAGGCTTCTCAATTTTCTTTGATTTACTAGACTCACCTTGAACAAAGTTCTTGGTGACAGGACCATACTTGTCATTAAGTCTAGTGAGTTTATCTTTTCTTTTGTCTGTCAACGAAACAGCCTGATCGGTTGATGGTTCATGTGTCAACGAAACATTGCATTCCGTTGACATATCAACCTTCAACAAATGATCATTGTTGTTTGTTGACTCTGTTTCTGATTCTAAGGTTTCACCAACATACCCTAGCTTCTCTTTGTTCCTTTTCCATGATTGCTCACAGAAGGATTCCACGCCTTGAACATTAATTATGTTGGCAGCAACATTCCTGGCATCCTTCCATTTTGCAATCACACCTTGTTCTATCTCAAGTTGTGTTTTAAGAATTTCTTCCCTTTGTAACACGTTCTCAAGTTCCTTCTTAGCATCCCTACTAACACATCTCATTTTCTCAAATTCAATGAGCTGTGCTTCTAACATTGCATTCCTATCACTTAAGAGCAGATTTGTTTCTTTTATTCTTGAATTCTCTTTAGTAAGTGATTTAAGAGTAACACGCAAATTATATAATACAGTAGACATTTCATTTACTGCATTGTCGCATTCCTCTTTAGAAAGCTCAGAAAGATTAGTAATTGTTACCTGGTTGCTTGAGGAACTTGCTTCCTGCTCATGATTGTCAGCCATAAGAGCCAAGTTGACATACTCAACATCATCATCAGAATCTTCACCATTACCAGCCCAATCATACTCCTGAGACATGAACGCCTTTTCTTTTTGTTTGAGAAGTTCAAAGTATTTCTTTTTATAATCAACAGGCTCAAATTTCCTGTTGCCCTTCTCAACCTTGGGCTTTCTGCAGTCTCCAGCAAAGTGACCAAGCATTCCACAATTGAAACATTTTGACTTAGACTTTTCAATCCAGTTTGTTTTGCTAGGTTGAAAGTCTCTTCTTGGTGGCCTTGCTTCTGAGTTTCTTTTGAACTTGAACTTAGAGAATTTTCTAGACAGAAAAGCAATGTGTTCATCAATCTCATCTAAGTCCTCCAAGTTGGATGGTTCTGATTCTTCTTCTTCTGTCATCTTGTCTTTACCCTTGCTAACATCACTCCTACAACTAGATCGACTAGTTGTGGCCTTTGCAGCTTCTTTATTGTCATCTTCAAGTTGGTTCACTGATGCAATCAATGCAATAGATCCACCCTTCTTCTGTACCTTTTCAATTTCCTCATCTTGCTCCATTTCCAGCTCATAAGTCTTCAAGGTTCCATAAAGCCTTTCAAGAGTGTAATCTTTGTACTCTTGAGTGTTTCTGAGAGAAACAGTCATAGGCTTCCATTCTTTTGGAAGAGCTCTAAGAAATTTAAGGTTTGAATCCTTGGTTTGATAGATCCTCCCATACAACTTTAATCCATTCAAAAGCTTTTGAAACCTACTAAACGTGTCATTTAGGGTTTCACCAGCTTTAAAATGAAAATGCTCATATTGTTGTATAAGGAGTTGCATTTTATTTTCCCTGACTTGCTCAGTTCCTTCACAGAGAGTTCTAACAGTATCCCATACTTCCTTAGAGGTTGTACAGTTGATAACATTGTCAAACATCTCTTGCTCCAAACCATTAAACAGAATGTTCATGGTCCTTTTGTCTTTATGAACTTCTGCAATATCTTCAACAGTCCATTCTGAGACAGTTTTTGGAATCTCTACATCAGGTGCATCATCTGGCAGTCCAACTCTAGAATCAAGCTTCATGGGAACGTGTGGACCTTTCTCAATGCAGTCTACATACCTCTCATCCATAGACATGAGATGTAAATGCATCTTTACTTTCCAGTGAAAGTAATTGTCTTTATCAAGAACTGGTATCTTCACACCTGCATCCTTCTTCACCATGGTTTCTGTTTTTGGTCTTGATCTTTAAACTTCTTGTATGTTAGAAGCTCTCTCTGATACCAATTGTTATTCCCAAATGACCTAACAGAATTGTAGAAGGGGGGGTTGAATACAATTCTTGATATTTTCTTGAAACTAAAACACTTTATAAAATAAAACTGAACTGAATAAATAAAAACACAATATATAAATAATTCAGTTGGATTGTTTGATGATCCAACTGAAGTGTTTTTATTGCGGAAATAATCTGTGATACAAAAGTACACAGCTGCTCAGTTACAAGGTTGTAGAGAAGAATTGCTCTCAAAGATAGCTAATACAATCTATTTGTTTTTCTTCTCTTCTTTCTAAAGTAACTGCTACACTTGGTTATATAATCCCAAGTTTACAATTCTACGTTTGGTTAAACTAAAGAATAATAGTAGTAACCATCAGTAGCTTGCTTTTCATTCCTTTTGTCCAATGGTCCTTGGAGATCTTAGCTTTTGTCTTCATGCTTATTATAATCATTCCCAAGAGCCTTATTGGAAATTGGAATGTTTCCTTATTTCCAGTAACCACTTTGATGGCTTCCAATGCAAAGTACACTTCCATATCTCCTTTTAGATCTGTTCAGTAAACTGTCACTATCACTTTGTCAACTGTTCAAAAAGCAACATTGATTCGTTGATAGCAAGGAGATGTGTTTCGTTGATAGCTTCATTCTTCATTCCGTTGATGGTGTTTCCCTCGTTTCGTTGATGGGTAGACTCCATACCGTTGACAGAGTAATCTTCATACCGTTGACATGTCTTCACTTAGGCAGAATTACAAGGCATAACATATTTACAATTAACCAACCTATTTTGCCTATCTAGTACATAGTCAACATGACTTAGAAAACCTATCTAAAACATATAATAGAATGCCTATCATATTGTGAAGTATTGTACAATGCAATTGCTACAACACTCATTTCGTTGATGAGCTTCCTGTCAACGAAACACTGCTAAGCATGCTATTTCGTTGACAGCTACAAAATTGACTTTACACAAATTCTACTAAGTGTTTTATGCTTATCATCAAGAACAACATATTCCTAACAGCTCTAGAATCGCTCAATTCATATTTATCTAATTTTCTAGAGCTCCTTAATTTTAAATACTTAAAATTAAACTTCCTTCTTTAAGTCCTATTTTTTAGAAAAGAAAGTCAAAACTTTTTTTAAGTTGTATAAAAGAAAGTATTGTATGAAAGGTAAGTACAACCTTTAATTTATATTCGATCATATTTTACAACATGTAGACATTTAAATTTCCTTTTATTACTCCTAATATTAAAAAAAAAAAAGCAATGCTTATAATTAAGTCGTTTGAGAAATTATCCTATAAATTTCAATTTCCTTTTATAACTCCAAATATATAGAAAAAATAATACTTATAAAAGACAAGTCATCGAAAAATTATATATCTAATCAAATTTTATAAAAGTAAAATTAGAAACCTTCTTCTGTCTTTTATTTATATATTCCAAAAATAATCTTCGATACAAGCCAATTAGCATAGTATAAATAATCCAACATAAGCAAATGGGAGAGCCAACCTGGTCTTCTTTTTTTTTTTTTTGCAGTGTCTTCGCACGGCTCTTTTCAGGTAATCTTCATGTCGTGGTGGATATTTTTAATTTTTACCAAAATCTTTTTTATAGGTTTTATCATATCCTTACATTATGTTTTCTATGCTCTGATTTTGTGCTTTGGTGGTTTTATGATCTTTTTAGGTTTAATAGATTTTTATCTTAATGTTTAACAGCATATTTAGTGCTAACGATAATGTAAAAGTTCATGGGGATCCTATTTATGTCCCTGACTTTGTTGTACTTTTTGTATATAGGAAAAACTCAGGAATCATGGCTGAATGATCAAGCGAAACATCTGATGTACTGTACATGTGTAAGTTACTTTTGTTTAAATTCTGTATGTGTACATATTTTTACCTGTTTGGCTTACGGACTTATGGCTTATAAAACCATAAGATCTTATGGGATGTTTGTTAGCCCAATTTATGACCTCAACTTATAACTTATATGTTCATAAGTTGAATAATTTATATTTTTACATTTGTGTTTTAAAACATTTTTTTAATTTAAAATGCATGTGTTGAAATTATTGTATTTAAAAGTTATTTTTTCAAATTTAATTTAGCAAATTCTTCACTAACTTATAAGTAAATTTATCCAAACACCCGTATAATTTATAAGAATTCATCGACTTATCACACACTTACTCATTTTAAGCTATAAATCAATTTTTTTGTGATACCTCAAACACGCACGTGTAGATAGATGCAAGTATTATATATATGGTTTTTTTTTCTTCTAATTATTTGATTTTATCGTCTAGGATTATCTTTGTACATAGCATTCCAGGTTATTATGTCTTTTTGGCAGAAACTCAAAAGCTGAGACAACGTCTACAAATTATCGAGCATACAAATAGTTTAAATATTTGTTTGTTTTGTAAGTGTTCTTAATTATCTCATCTTTTCTTTAAAAAATAATGAGTAATATTGGCATATAAATAATTTACTAAAGTTTCTTTTCAGAATGTTTTTTTTACTATTCTCTTAAATTTATTATTTATTAATATACTTGCTAATCAATATTATTATCTTTATTAATATCTTTATTATTTTTATTTTATTATTTTATCTTTTTTATCTTTATATATAAAGGAAAAACTCAGGAGCTCTAGAATTGCACGATTCATATTTTTCTAATTTTCTAGAGCTTCTCAATTAGATACTCAAAATTAAATTTCCTTCTATAAGTCCTATTTTTTTCAAAGAAAGTCAAAACTTTTTTAAGTTGTGTAAAAAAAAGTATTGTATAAAATTAAGTATAACCTCTAATTTATATTGAATTATATTTTTCTATTTTTCTAGAAATGCTCTATTTTTAATCTGAATTTTAAATTTTCTTTTATAACATCTAGAAATTTAAATTTTCTTTTATAACATCTAGAAATTTAAATTTTCTTTTATAATTCCTAATATTTTAAAAAATAATACTTATAAAAGATAAGTAGTCGAGAAATTATATTAAAAATTTGAATTTCCCTTTATAACTCCAAATATTTCGAAAAAGTAATACTTATAAAAGATAAGTTATCGAAAAATTAAATATCTAATCAAATTTTATAGAACTATTAATTTGTAAAAAGACAAATGCTCTAAAATTAGAAATCTTCTTTTCTTTTTATATATATTTATTTAATTTTCTAAGGCTCTCCTATTTATAAAACTTAAAATTAGATCTTCCTTATTTAACTCCTATTTTTTTAGAAGAAAATCGAAAACTTTTGAAAATTGTATAATAGAAATATTTGTATAAAAGGTAAGTCTACCTCTAATTATTGAAACCTTTAAAAAATTAAAACATTTTTAAAATCTTCTTTTTCTTCTTAATCTTCTTTCTTTTATATATATAACGGAAAATCCCCGAAAACTCTCAAATTATCTTTAAAAAATATTCAATTTAATAAAATTAAATTTCTTTATTGAAATTCAAATTTATAGGGAATAAGTATGTATACATAGAGGTATAAAAAAATTATAAACACATGCACTTTTATAATTGTAAATAGGATTATAATATAACGATATAATAAAAATACAAATCTAAATAAATACTCGAATTTAAATAAGAAAATGTAATTTTACAGCAAATAGATAAGCTCTATCCAAAGTTTACTACATGATTAATGATCAAAAATATAATTTTCTACATCAATACTATTATATAATAGACGAAATATTAAAAGTTTGAGTGTGGTGGCTCTTATATATGGATATTTAAGAAATTTACAATTTTTGTGATAATACTAATGATTGAAGTTTGAAGCGGTATTTAATACTTAAATTTTTATTATTGCGTATTTTTAGTATTTTTTATTTATATATATGTATTAAGTACAACGGGAGTCGGCTAAATAAAATATGACACAAAATTCACATCTAAGAAATTTTTAAGTTTTGTGATAACATGAATGGTCAAAATTTGAAGCGGTTGTTAATACTTAAATTTTTATTATTGCATATTTTTAATATTTGTTTTATATGTATTTATTGTAACGGGTGTCGGCTAAGAAAATGACACAAAATCGGCATAAAAATATGTAAATAGTTTATTTTATTGTCTATGCATGTTACTTTGTAAAATATTTGTTCACTATATATATTATCTATTTTTTCTTAATTTTTTCTTAAATAGTTAATATTTAAAATTTTAACAAAAATGTTATAGAGCCGCTGCGAAGCGCGGCTTAGTCGACTAGTTAAAATATAAAGAAGTAAAGTGATAAGTAACAAATCATTTTATATCATATTCAAATTTCAATTTTGTAAATAAAATTATAAATCGGATCGAATATGGAACCTATTCGTTTTTAATTTTACAATCCACTAATTGTTTCAAATTTATAATCATTCTCCACGTAGGCCATAGCTACATCATGCATTGTAATTATATGAACCCTACGAGTCTCTAAGAGTCAAAATAAGAAATAGATCATATATATATACTATCAATCAATCAATACTATTATATAATATTAAAAGTTTGGTTGGTGGTACATTTTACTTAATTGCTCTTAATTAACTGTACTTCATGTTTTTACTTAATTAACCTTACTTATTTATAGAAATATATTATTAAATAATAATATTACCTATTTATAACCAATTACCTTTTTCACCTAAAATACATTATTTTTTCTATTTTTTCTAACAAATTCCCCAACTTTTTCAAATATATCACGAACAATTACCTTTTTTAACTAAAACATATTAGTTTTTCTATTTTTCCTTACTAAAACCCCTCATTTTCCAAAAATATCACGGACAAACATTTAGTTATTTATTTTTAAACCTATTTTAATATTATAATTATTTTTTAAAAGTTTACCTATTTTAACATGTCTACTTATTTTTCTTAACAAATGCAATTACTAAAAATATTAAAAATATTAATAATCAAATACCTATTTATAATCAATTACCTTTTCAGCTAAAATACATTATACATTTTTTCTAACAAAGTCCCTGCTTTTCTAAATATATCACGGGAAATTATCTTTTACAATTTACTTTTTCTATTTTTCTCACTAAAATCCATTCTTTTTTCAAAAATATCACAGGAAACCCTTTACTTATTTATTTTCAAACGTATTTAAATACTTTTAATTATTAAATTTTAAAACCTCATTTTCCAAAAATATCACGGACATTTACCTTTTTAAACTAAACATATGTTACATTTTTTATTTTTTCTTACTAAAACCCCGTATTTCCAAAAATATAACGGACAAACCCATACTTATTTATTTTAAAATATGTTTTAATGTTTTTAATTAATTAAAAGTGTTTAGCTATTTTAACATGTCTACTTATTTTTTTCACAATTACAATTAATAAAATATTAATATAATAATAATAAAATAACAATTAACAATCTGTGCATCGCACGGGTTTTAAGCTAGTACTATTATATAATAGACGAAACATTAAAAATTTGGTCGGTCGGTATGGTACGTTGTGATTTTGCTTAATTGCCCTTTCTCAAATTCGTGTTTTTACTTGATTAACATTAATTATTTATAGAAATATATTATTAAATAATAATATTATCTATTTATAACCAATTACCTTTTTCACCTAAAATACATTTTTTTTCTAACAAATTACCCTACTTTTTCAAATATATCACGGGCAATTACTAAAACATGTTAGTTTTTCTATTTTTCCTTACTAAAACCCCTCATTTTCCAAAAATATCACGAACAAACATTTAGTTATTTATTTTTAAACCTAATATTATAATTATTTTTTTGAAAGTTTACCTATTTTAACATGCCTAATTATTTTTCTTAACAAATGCAATTACTAAAAATATTAAAATATAAATAATCAAATTAATTATAGATTTTTTCTAACAAAGTCCCTCGTTTTCTAAATATATCACGGAAAATTGCCTTTTTCAATTGCCTTTTTCTATTTTTCTCACTAAAATCCATTCTTTTTCTAAAAATATCACGCACAAACCCTTTACTTATTTATTTTAAAACGTATTTAAATAATTTAAATTATTAAATATTAAAACCTCATTTTTCAAAAAAATCACAGGCATTTACTTTTTTAAACTAAATATATGTTACATTTTTTATTTTTCCATATTAAAACCCTCTTTTTCCAAAAATATAACGAGCAAAACCTTACTTATTTATTTTAAAATGTGTTTTATTGTTTTTAATTAATTAAAAGTGTTTAGCTATTTTTACATGCCTACTTATTTTTTTAAAAAATACAATTAAAATAATAATAATAAAATAATAATTAACAATCCGTGCATCGCACAAGTTTTAAGCTAGTATTATTAAAGACGAAACATTAAAAATTTTGGTTTTCGGTTTTCGATCATTTATTCTATTTAATAAATAATTAATTAATATAAAATTAGAGACTAGCTGGTTTCTTTTTATAATTAAAACACTTTTTCTAACAAAATCTACTCCTTTTAAAAAAATATCACGGGCAATTATCTTTAAATTAAAAAATATTATCATTTATATTTGTTTTCACTAAAATATCTATTTTCCAAAAATATTAGGTGCAACCCTTATTTATTTATTTATTTAAAACCTATTTTAATACTTTTAATTATTTAAAAAATCTTTCCTATTTTAAGATGAAAACGTATTTTTTTTAAAAATACACATAATATAATTAAAACACTTCTAAAAATATCACGTGCATTTAAAATTTTAAATTAAAACATGTTAGCTTTTCTGTTTGTTCTTATTATTAATAGTATTCCAAAAATATCACGGTCAATTATCTTTAAATTAAAACATATTACCTTTTATATTTGTTCTCACTAATATCTCTTTTTTTCAAAAATTTCGGGTGTAACTCTTACTTATTTATTTTAAAACATATTTTAATGCTTTTAATGATTTTAAAAGATTACATATTTTAACATGCCAACGTGTTTTTTTACAAATACAATTAATTTAATTAAAACACTTCTAAAAATATCACGGCAGTTCCTTTTTTAAATTAAAACATGTTAGGTTTTCTATTTTTCCTTATTATTAATATTATTTTAATAAATAATAAAATAATTTTAATAATACCCCATTGATCTTCCTCAAGCCCATTTGTATTCTTTATTTATTTTTTATATGTGTCCAATTAATATTTAAGCTTCTCATTTTATAATTTATCATATTGATTTTTATTCTTTATTTCATATTTTTCGTTTCCATTAATTTTTTTAGTTTTTCATTTTTTAATCTCCTTTGACGGCCCGTGCACGGGTTATAGGCTAGTATATTATAACCAGTTTACTAAGCCGCGCTTCGCAGATGCTTTATAATAAATTCTCTAAATTTTTCTAAACAATATTCAACAAAATATGTTTTTAGATAAAATAATATTTCCAATTGAATTCTTCGTTTTGTCTTGGTTATTTACCGAAATTTTGAATAAATATAGAAAAGGACAATTGTATAATATTTTTCATTATTTTAATATTATATCAAATATTAGTATATTTATCACCATTATTAATTTTCTCAAAATTCATATTCTAACTTCTACTTTTAAAATACATAATATCATATCAATATACAATGCTAACATATAATATGATCCTCCTAATTAATAGCTCACTCGTTAAATATATTTTCTCTCAATGACCCGCTTTCTCGTTGTTACCAAATCTAAAAAGATAACAAACTAATTTAATAAATAAATTACGTCATCTATTAATCAAATTTAGTCTATCAAAAAATTCAATGCAAATATTTTTTAAAATTCTAATTTTTATTATTTAAAATATAGGTACTCGAGAAAATAAATGGAAAGAAAATAAGACTTCTATATTTTTTTTTATAGAAACTAGCATTTTCTTTAAGTACTATCTTCTATAGAAATTAGATGGTAAAACTTAAAAAATAATTTTTAATATATATGTAAAACATATAGATAAATTAAACGTGGGTTTTACAAAAAATTTATGAGAACATAATTTTTAATAGTTTTTTAGGAGAATATTAAGATGATAATCTGATTTCAAGATAAAATTTATAACTTCAAGAAAAAATATATGAGAACATTAAGATGATAACTTTGAGTTTAAGAGAAAATTTAAGAGAATATCAATATGGTAATTTGACGTGAAGATAAATTTTAGAAAAATATTAATATACTAATTTACTTGAGAAGAAAGTGCAGGAAAATATAAGGTAATTAAGAATTCTATTACTAAAGATTTAAAATACAATTTAGATATTTTTTAACCTTTAATATTATTAATTCAATTTTTTTAGAAAATTAGGAAATTAGATCAATATAATTTGAGAGGCGATACATCACCGTACTTATATAAAGGAAAAAATGGGGCATGACACTTCTCAAATCGTCTCATTTATTATTCTCCTCGATTAAAGATAATAAAAAAGAAATTTGTAAATAAATTGGAATCGTAAAGTAAGTTTAGAAGAATATTAATATAGTATACTTTGTTTCCATCATTAGAATATAGTATAAGTGAATTAGTTAATAAATTGGACTTGAAAAAGTAGTTTATATGAATATTAACATAACATATTTAACTTCCTTACTTCAAAGATAGTAAAAAAAAATTGGTAAATAAATTGAATTAGTAGAGAATGTTTCGAAGAATATTAACATAGTATATTTAGTTTCCACCGTTAGAAAATAATATGAAGTAAATAGAGAATTTATTTAATATTTAATATTAATAATTTAAAATTTTGAGAAAATAAAAAAATATAAATTAAGGCGATTTGAGAGTCCCACCTCACCACCCTCATCTTCTCCGTAGTATTATTCTAATTTTTAACATTTGACTTAGATTAAAAATTCAGGATAATATTAAGATAATATATTTAGTTTCCTATATTAATAATTATATTTATAAATAAAAATTTAGAAGAATATTAAAATTGTATATTTAGTTTTCTCCATTAGTAAAGATTCTAAAGACAAGAATATTAAAATTGTATATTTAGTTTCTTGCATTAGTAAAGATTTAAAAGACAATTAAGATGATGATTTGAGAACCTCATCTCACTACCATCATCTTCTCCATAGTATTTTTCAAAATTTTAAGATTTGACTTAAATAAAAAATTTAGAAGAATATTAAGATAATATATTTAGTTTCTGTTAGTTATGAATGTTTTTCACTTCTTGAAACTTAAATCTGTATTTGATTGTGTATGTATGTGAATGCGGAAATAAAATAAACAGAACACACACAATCACTTTAATCTACTTTGTATAAAGTAAATCAAATACTACAGCTTCCAAAATTTCACAACTGAAATTCTGGCTTCTAAACAAGAACAGTGCTTTCTTGTTTTCTTACAGAGAAAAGAGTGCTTGAATTATTCTATGTGTATCTCTCTTGCAGCTAACTATAGGGTGTGCACAATATATATATATGACTTATACAAACTAGTGCACACACCCAATTACACAACTACCCCTAACTGTAACTCCATCTTGTATTTCCATAAGAGGTTAACTGTGTCAGGAAGGACCACTTGCTCTCTGTCGTCCTTTCCCTTATCTTTAGCTGCTTGTCTCTATTCTTTCTCTCCAAGTTATGCTGTAGATTTGTCATCTGTATTTGGACCACTTAACCGTAACAGATACTTCAGTATTTGTCTCCATGAACTTTGATTCTGTACCTTGATTTGTCTTGTTGTAAAATGTCTAAGTGTTGATATCGTGAACTCCAATATACTCCTTATCCTGTGACTTGTCGACATAGAGCATTTTTGACTTTGCTATATGAGGACTTTGCTATATGACCATCTTAGGAGTATGCGACATGGCATGTTTCAGACTTCACAATATGGCCTTTGAGGACTTCACGACATAGTACATTTCGGACTATGCGATCTCAACACTTCACGCCATGGCCTTTGAGGACTTCACGATCTAGTACATTTCAGACTATGCGATCTCAACACTTCACGACATGTGCCTTGAGGAATTCACGACATAGTTCATTTCAGACTATGCGATCTCAGCACTTCTCGACATGGACTTTGAGGACTTCACGACATAGCTCATTCTGACTTCACGATCTAGGGACTTAGACAAATTTCTGTAACTTATTTCTTCATGGCCTTATTCACTTTTATCTTGCTGCATAAACAAATTGACCTTCTTCCAGGATGATTATTTCATGGCCTATATACATTCTAGGTACAAGAAACTCACTAAGCTCATTATAAAATTGAGCATACATAATAAAGCTAAGTACATGAGAACAAGACAAGTACAATAGAGACTTATACTATATCTCAGTGATAAACTTCACCAGGTCATGTAAAGTGACATAGTCACAAGGTGTAGGCTTGTTAATAGTGGTATTCAGACATGCCTTGAGCCTAACAATCTCCCCCAAATTGTGAGTAAGAAACTTAGGCACAATTTCATGCCTGATAACAAGCCTACCTTACATAAAAGGAATCATATTTCAGAGAAAACAACAGATGACATTATGAACAGGATTTGATTACAAACATAAAATGATAGCTTATAGATGATTTTTCTGTTACTGAGCAGCTTCAGATTCCATTTGTTTTTGTAGATAATCATCATAGACTTTCTTCTTTCTAGCTTCTTCCCTTCTGTTCATTTCTGAAATGGCTATGAGAATTTCATCCCTTGCTGTCAATTCTTCCAAAAGAGGAGAGTCTTCTAAGTCTTCAGCAGCATTTCTCAGAGCACTTTCCGCATAAGAGTCCAAGAAATCCATCCTTATTTTGGTTTTCCCTCCATTTTTGTTTTTGTACTCCACTACATATGGATTGAACTTCACTTTGCAGAGCCCCTTCTTCCTTAGATCCATAGCCTTCACTTCCATTTCTTCCATCTCATTTTCTTTCTGAATTCTTTTCTCTTCATTCCACTTCCTTAGTTCTTCTTGATAATCATATTGCATTTTCAAGTACCTAGCAATTTCTATCTTCCAAATCTTTTCTTCTTTTTCTTCAAAGTTCAGCAAGACATTGATCCTCTCTAGATCATAGATAGGGAAGTATTGCCAGCTTCCAGTTTTCATTTCTTTCTTCCTTCCATCAATGTACTTGATCTCTAGATGATCTTGATTAACTTTGACTTCAAAGATCCGTTGAGCTCTCAGGAATGCTAAGGCTTCTTCATCATAGTATTCATCCAGAGGAGGTACATTTAGCCCAATAACATATGTGATCACTCCAGTTTTCTTTGTTATCCTTGTTCTTTTGGCTACACTCTTGATCTTCAAATGCTTCACTTGAAGTAGCTTTCTGGAACATGGAGATTTAGTCTTCACTGCCACATCATTTGGAAGCAACTTTGATCATTTCCCTTTTATCCACTATAGAACTCCACTAGTTGTGACTTTGTGGAAGTGTCTTTTAGATTTAACCTTTGTGGCTTTACTTTCATTCTGTGGCAAATCAGTTTCAGAAGCCTTGGTTGCAGATTTTGGTGTATCATTACCAACAGTATCCACCCTAGACTTAGAGTCTTGTTTTTTTGGTTAAAATACTGTTAGCAATGTCCTTGGCTTGCTGATTTCCACTCTTTCTTTTCTCAGCCTCCATCTTTCCATGATCATCTTTCTTGTCTTTCTCAGTATCTTTAGATTTCTTTGATGACTTGCTCCTGCTGCTCTCACTCTTTCCATCCTTATCACTCATGTGGTGACTTCTTCTTCTACTACTCTTGTCTTCATCATCTTTGTCTTCCTTCTCTTCTTTGCTTACTTTGACTGATTCAGGTATTCTGCCAGAAGTTAGAAATGTTTGTAGAATTTGAATTGTTTCAATTTCTTCTGCAGTTCTGAATCCCCTCTTTGATCTCAACATTTGAATAACCTGAATAATTTTATCTTTGTTCTTCATTTTCAAGTCTGTAGGAATCACCAGTTGATCAATGGCATTGGCTTTTGAATAGCTTTGGAAGATTACTGTTTTAGGGTTTGTGATGACTTCAGGCAGCCTTAAGAGTTGATCTCTTTGAAGCTCATCATATAATCTTTTAGTGTTTGCTCCTTTCTTCTTAATCAGTTCCAGGAGTGTATCCAATCAGTGTACTTCAGCTTCTCTAGAGATTCAAAAGACAAGTGCCATATGCAATTGTCTTTGGATATCATGAGTATCTCACTTAGATAGGCTTTTTTTACCCTCCTGACTACCACTGTGAAATACTTGATTTCTTCCTTTAGTTTGTGTCTGTAGTTCAGGGTGTGCTCATTTACACTGGCTTTGGTGGTTTTCAGCTCCAAAGAGTGAGTGATCCCTAGAAATTAAGTAGCTCCAAAGAGTGAGTGATCCCTTTGTTTTCAGATTTAAGCTCAACCACCTCTCTCTAGCCTGTCAACTTTGGAGAATAATTGCTCAACTTTGAAGGAATTTAGAGATTCATCCTTGAGCTTGGAGAATTCAAACTTTGTGATATTTGAGAGAGGAACTTCATCTACCAACTTATCTCCATATTGGTTCTTCCACATCACTGAGAGCATAGAGTTTGAGTTGATGTTGGACTACACCTGATTTTCTAACTTGGTAGAAAGCTTCTTGAGATTATCAGTGACCAAGGCTAGGGTGCAATTCATCTTTGTGACATGTTGAGCAGTTTTCTGAACCTCCTTTAGGATGCCATCTACCTTGGGAAAATCAGAAAGAAAAGTATTCCTTAGCTTGGTCAGAGATTGGTCTGTTTCTTCCTTGATTGAGTAGATTTCTGATTGAAGACCATTCCCAAGATAGTGCAGAGCCTTTAGCTGATTCTTGTATACCTCATTGACTGCATCATACACTTCTGCAGGAGACAGACTTTTGGCATTAGACACCAAAGTTGTAAGATAGTCTTCCTTGAGAAATGCAAGAGCATCCTTGAGCTTCACAGTTCTCTTGGCATCCACATTACCATCATGTTGGGCTTCATCAATGATCTTGTCCTTCTGAGCTTCAACATCCTCTTTGTGACATAAGAGAATGGCCTCATAGTCCTTGTTTGGGAGGCCAGCTTTAAGAAGATGTTGAGCAATCTTTGAGAACTCATCAATCTGTGCCACATTTAAGCTTTGTAGGGCTTCTTCCGTCAATAGAGAGGGCACATATGATGATCCTGAAGGCCTGTCATGGTGCACAGACTCCGGCCATTGTGACAAGGTGGTCTGAGCCAAGTTAGAGCTAGTGCTAGGCACTTTTGTTACAGATGAAGGTTCTACAACAGGAATGGAAGGTGTGTGAGTTTCCTCCAGCCTTGGAATGGCTGTAGAGTATGATGTTGTCTCCATTGAAATGGGATGAGTTACATCACCATCTCTATGTGCCTGTGAAGGCAGTTCCAAGTCCCTAAGGATTGGAGAGTTTGGCACAGAGTCTCTAGTAAAAACTGGTGAATCCTCGGTGTTTTTGTTGGTGTCCTTAGAATATGCCCCAACGTGCATTTCCTGACCAACTGATTGTATGTCCTGGGTGGTGAGCACAGTGTCATGCACCATGTCACTTGAAATTGGCTCATTCACATAATCAAAAAGTGAATGATCAAAGGCAGGATTGTCATGAGAATGACTCTCCTGTTGAGAAGAAATATTTGCATTGTGAGATTCTGAGAGAGAAGTGGGGCTGAGATTGGATTTTGGCAACTCCCCCTGAGAAATAGGAGGAGTTTCAAGTGTGATGTGCTCTCCACTCAGTGTAGTACCAGTGTCCTGTTGAGAGGCCACTGACAGTAACATGTGTACCCCTTTTAACACATATAAATCATGTTGGGAGGATTCAGTGGAGGCTACTTGTTTGGATTTCTTCTTTTGTTTGGTGAGCTGTGACTCAGGTTCCTCACTACCTAAATCTACAGAATCATCAGTAATAGTAATAGCTCTCTTCTTGCTCTTCTTTTTAGTAACAACAACCTTTTGAGAGATTGGTGCACTTGGCTCCCTAATAACTAGAGTAGTGTTTGTAGATGGTTGACTGGATGGGTTAGGGAGGCTTGGGTTAGACTCTGAAGCTCCATCAGTCTTAGCCTTCGCTTTCCAGGAAAGTGAATGATATATGGGCTTATCAAGTGTGTAGGTTTCGAATGTTGCTTGCATATGCTCAGTAACACTCAAAACTACATCCACTTGATTCCTAGTGTCCAATGTTCCAAAAATGACTTTGGACATGGACTTAGGATAAGCCAGCTTTGTTGTATCTATACCTTCTACTTCATGCAACTTATTATCTAGATGATTTAAAATGCATTGAATAAAGCGATGATAGAAGATTTCATTACCTCTGCCACATGGAGTTTTGCCTAACCTTTGAGCCAGTTCTCGAGTGATGATTGCTTTAACATTGACTTGTTGATTGTAGGCCAAAGAGTAGGCAAGCTTCACAGCAATGTGGCTAATTTGATCCCATCCTGTCTTTCTACACAGGAACACCTTCTGGAGAGCATCAAACAGATACGACCACTCCCTCCTAACATTCTTCTTATTCA
Organism: Heracleum sosnowskyi; assembly: GCA_030848705.1. NCBI lineage: Eukaryota > Viridiplantae > Streptophyta > Magnoliopsida > Apiales > Apiaceae > Heracleum > Heracleum sosnowskyi. The sequence continues at coordinate 112,340,114 of CM061240.1, read as the reverse complement.
ACTTTGTCATCTCAATTGTATCAGCATACTTAATGAAGTCCAAAAAATCCACCATCTATTTATCATTGGCTTCAGCATCATGATTCTCAGTCTTAAACCCAAAAGTCTCATTCACTTCTTTTTCCCCAAACTGCAATTGATTCCCTCCAACCGTGCAATGTATCTCTATGAAATGACAATGCAAATAGCAGTCCTCCAGAAAGCTTCTAGCAGGTCAATATACATAGGTGAGTTCATTGTGAGGGCTTGGTGTAGGTAGGAGGTGTTCAAAAAGCGTACAAAGCACTTGTACCTTGGGTTGGCTTCAGTATCAGAGGGGATAGTGAGAAAATTGGTTTCTTTGGGTATGACTAGGGGATTAGATGATGCAGCTGTTTGAGATTTGAGTGCCATTTCTGAGTTTGAGATTGAAAAGAGGGAAAAGATTTGAAATTAGGTTTAAGAATTGAGAGATCTACAAGAAGATCAAAAAATAAGAGATTTTATTAAGAAGTATGTACAAAAAAATATGAAAATTCCCTTTGGCGTCGAGGGAATTGCACGTATAGAAATTCAAAAACGAATCGATCTGATCCAGGTCATTATCTATATGGGATTCCCAAAGTTATTAATAGAAAATCGACCGGGAGGAATCGAAGAATTGCAGATGAATCTACAAAAAGAATTTCATTGTGTCAACCGAAAACTTAACATTACTATCAATCTCAAAATAGCCTGTATCGCGAAGTCTTGCAAAGTACATCGCAAAGTCTAGAAAAGAACTATGTCGCAAAGTCTAGAGGGTAGGAGTATAGGGGAGACTTTGCGATATAGTATAAATACCTTTTCGAGAACTCTCGTTTGGAATTTCAATCAATTTGTCAGACATATATCAAAATTTTGAAATAAAATCAATTTAATTCAAAATTCTGTCAATGTGTGGGGACTTGTCGATATAGTTATTCTGTGTCGCGAAGTCCAATAAGTAGATCGCAAACTCAAGAATTGAACTATATCGCGAAGTCTCACAACTTGGACAATTTGCGATATAGGTCTGTTTACTTTGAACTATGTCGTGAACTCTTATAATCACATATACAGAGATGTCTTAAAAGCTCATAGTTCCAAACACAACTATGATTTAGAAAAATATGCAGTAGAATACTGAAATATTTATAAACCATATCTCAGCTAATTTTCACTCCAATCAAATAGAGCATTTAAATACAATGAAAATTTACTGCTGCAACAATTAACCTGCATAATTACTTAGAACTAGTAAATGAAGGATTGAGCATTCTAATTTCACTCACTAGTCTGTTGAAGACTGCTTCATTTAGAGGTTTAGTAAATATGTCAGCTAATTGTTTCTCAGTTGGAACATAAGACACTGCTATAGTACCATTTACAGCATGTTCCCTAATGAAATGGTACCTTATCTCAATATGCTTTGTAGTAGAATGATTAACAGGATTGGCAACAATGGATATTGCACTAGTATTGTCACACATCAGAGGAATGTGTTCCAACACTAGTCCATAGTCCATGAGTTGATTTCTAATCCAAAGCAATTGAGCACAACAGCTTCCAGCAGTAATATATTCAGCTTCAGTTGTAGATGTTGTTGTGGATTATTGTTTCTTACTGAACCAGGATACTAACCTTTGGCCTAAGAATTGGCAGCTTCCTAAAGTGCTCTTTCTGTCAATTCTGCATCCAGCATAATCAGAATCCGTGTAACCAACCAGGTTGAACCCAGTGCCCTTTGGATACCATAAGCCAAGATTAGGAGTCCCCTTCAGATATTTGAAGATTCTTTTGATAGCCATCATGTGAGATTCATTGGGATCAGATTGAAACCTTGCACACAGACATGTGGCAAACATGATATCAGGCCTGCTAGCTGTAAGATAGAGTAATGATCCAACCATGCCTCTATAAAACTTGATGTCAACTCTTTTTCCTCTTTTATCTTCATCAAGCTTAATTGCAGTTGACATTGGAGTTTTTGTAGGGGATGAATCTTCTAAGCCATTTTTCTTCAAGAGGTCTTTGACATACTTGGATTGATTTATGAAGATGCCATCTTTCCTTTGAGTTACTTGTAAACCTAGGAAGTAGGTTAACTCTCCCATCATACTCATCTCATACTTGCTTTGCATCAACTTGGGAAACCTTTGACAGGGTTTTTCATTTGAAGAGCCTAAGATGATATCATCCACATAGATCTGAACTAGAATGATATCATTACCATACTTCTTGAAGAATAGAGTTTTATCAATTGTCCCTCTTGTGAATTGATGCTCAAGAAGAAATTGAGAGAGGGTTTCATACCAGGCTCTGGGTGTCTGGTTGAGTCCATAGAGTGCCTTGAGCAATCTGTACACAAAATCTGGAAATTCTTCATTCTCAAAGCCAGGAGGTTGGGACACATATACTTCTTCAACAAGATCACCATTGAGAAAAGCACTTTTCACATCTATTTGATACACCTTGAAGTCTGAATGACCTGCAAATGCCAAAAATATCTTGATGGCCTCAAGTCTAGCTACAGGTGCAAATGTCTCATCATAATCAATGCATTCTTGTTGATAGTATCCTTTAGCAACCAGCCTTGCTTTGTTTCTCACAACTACACCTTCTTCATCCATTTTGTTCCTGAATACCCATTTGGTTTCAATGACATTCTTATCTTCAGGAGGCGGTACTAATTCCCAAACTTTGTTCTTCTCAAATTGATTCAATTCTTCCTGCATGGCAAAAATCTAGTCAGAGTGCTTCAAAGCTTCTTCAATTACTTTTGGTTCTTCCTGTGACAAAAACAGCTATACAAACATGTATTCATTGTAGCTCTCCTTGTTCTAACACCTTCACTAGGATCACCAATGATTTGTTCTCTAGTGTGGGCTATGTCCCATTTTCTTGTATGACCATGTTCATCTCTTTGGCTTGACTCAGAGTCATTTTGATCACCAATGTTGGAATTTTCTTCTTCTCCCCCTATGTTATTGTTTCCTTGCACGGGTGTTTGAGGGTGATCATCAAATTCACTTCTTTCATCATTTGGAACAGTTAGAACATGTGTCTCTTCTTCACTTTCAGAATCTTCAAGATATCCTTGATTTTCAAATCTCAATGGCACACTGTCTTTTTCATTTGTTTCAAGTCCAGGGAATTTCTTGTCATTAAAAGTAACATCCATGCTCTCCATTACTTTATTTTGCTCAGGTACAAACACTCTGTATGTTGTCCTTTCCAGAGAGTATCGAATGAAGATAACTTCAAATGCCTTTGCATCAAATTTTCCAACATGCTCAGATGTATCTTTCATCACAAAACACTTGCTTCCAAATACATGAAGATGCTTGAAGGATGCTCTTTTCCAGTCATCAAAGAGTAAGAATTTTTCCAGACCTCTTATTGATTAATGTTCTATTTTGCACATAGCGTGTTGTGTTAACAGCATCAGCCCAAAAGCTAATAGGTAGCTTTGGCCTTTGCATCCAACAGCATTGTCTTGCAGCTTCAATGAGAGTTCTATTCTTTCTTTCTACCACTCCATTTTGCTGTGTAGTTCTAGGAGCTGAAAATTGTTGAGAAATGCCCTTGTCTTTACAGAATTCATTCAATGTGGCATTTCTAAATTCAGTTCAATTGTCACTTCTCAGAGAAACTACAGATGAACCAGTGTTTTGTGCTTCTCTATCAACTCTCTTGATATGCTCTATAATGACTTGAGGGGCTTCATCCTTGGAAAATAGAAATTTCACCCAAGTGTATCTTGAATAATCATACACCATAACTAGAGCATATTTCTTCTTGGAAAGAGACATTACATTTACAGGACCAAATAGGTCCATGTGAATTAACTGCAGAGGTTTTGAGTTTGAGTTGAGCAGTTTATTCTTGTGACTTGACCTTTTTATCTTCCCTCTTTGACAAGCTTCACAAGCTCCATCTTGAACAAATTCCAAAGTAGTCATATCTCTGATGAGTTCTCTCTTTGCTAGAGAATTCATTGCCTTGACATTTAAGTGAGACAGTTTCTTGTGCCAAAGCCAAAATTCTTCATTTGTGGCCTTTGTGTAGAAACAACAAATTTCACCCTTATCTGCAGCCTTTAGATTGGCCATAAACAAGCTTCCTTTCTTTACACCAATTAAAGTAACTTCACCATTTTATATTTTGGAGATAAGACATTGATCTTCAAAAAATTCAACCTTGAATCCTCTATTGGTGAATTGTCCAATACTCAAGAGATTGTGCTTTAGTTCTTCAACAAATGCTACATCTTCAATTATGACATTTCCAGCTTCAACATTGCCATATCCCATTGTATAACCAATGTTGTCATTTCCAAAGGTTACTGATGGGCCAGCCTTCTCCTCAAAATGTGATAGCAAGGCTATATCACCAGTCATGTGACTTGAGCATCCACTGTCCAAGATCCATATGACTCTTTTATTCCTGTTGCCCTGCATTCACAACATGACTAAGTTGTTTTTGGTACCCACACTTGGTAGGGTCCAGTTGATTTAGAAACATGTTTATAATTGATTCTTCTATCATAATCAGCATTCTTCACAGTAGGAGACTTCACTGTATTGGAAGTTTTAGAGTTGACACTCTTAGGCTCACATGAAGTCTTTACCCTATCAACTTTGATTGGGGATCCTGTCTTGTGAGTGTGCATATGTGTGTGTGATTCACATGAGTGTGCAGAGTCAAATTTTTGCTTCAAAGATAAGCAATTAGCAATCACAGTCACATAGCATGTCATGCAGTTAGATTTGCCATAGAAAGAATCATGGATATCAGTCATGCCAACAGAATGGTTACTTAGATTATCCACTTCATTGTTAACAGATTTGTTACACTTGTGAGTCAAATGATAAACAGATGAGCATTTCTGACATTGTTTCCTAGGAGCATTTGGCACATAAGCATAACTGTTACTCTTGTTAACACCTACTTTTCCATTCCTGTTTTGTTTTTTTTCTTAACAACTTCCTTAGTGATTTTAGAACTCTTGGTAAGATTGTCTTTGGTTTCTTTCTGAGTTTTAGATTTAGGGGAGGAAGATATGTCTTTAGCAGCTTCATCTTGTTCAAGTAGCTATTGTTTGATGACCATCAATTCTTCATCAAACTTCACAGTACACTTTTTGAAGATGAGCTCTTTGACACTAGTCAGAACAGTGGAGCATTTTTGTTTACAAAGGATTATTTTTCCTTACCCTTAGCATTTTTCCTTCCCTTGTCATTTTCATAATCAAAACCAATTCCAACCTTAATGTTCTCAGTATGTTCCTCATGATAGGTTTGAACAATCTCAGCAGAGTTTCTAAAGCTTCTTATTTTTAATTCATTTTCATCAATTTGTTCCCTAAGGGCCTTTTCTATCTGTTCAGCACAAACTACTTTATTTTTAAGATACTCAACTTCTTGTTTCAATCCATCAAGATTCACAGCCATGAACTCAAGTTCCTGATTCTTTTCTGTAAGTTCAATATTCTTAGCAGTTAGCCTATCAATTTCTTCATTAGCAACTAACATACTAGTATGAATATTAAACATCTATGTACTCATATCTTCAACAGTTTGCTTGTATTGAGAGGGAGACATTTCAAGGGAGGTAAGAATAGGTACTTGATTTGAAGATGAAGAATCATCATCATCAGAAAGAGCCATCAAGGCATAGTTTACATACTTCTGTTCTTCTTCTTCATCTGAGTCATCCTAGCATTTTCCCTCTGCAATAAAAGCCTTTCCCTGCTGTTTCTTGAGTAGAGCTTCATACTTTGCTTCAAGTTCCAAGTATGCTTTGTCCTTCTTGACTTGTTTGGACTTCTTGCATTCTGTAGCAAAGTGCCCAAGTTCATTACAGTTGCAGCATCTTATTTTTGTTCTATCCACACTTCCAGTTTTGTATCCACCCTTTGCAGCACTAACAGTTCCTTTCCCTTTGTTGAAGTTGTTTGAACCACTTGATCCACCAGCTCCACTAGCATTAAACTTAGACTTGAATGGCTGCTTTCTTTTGAATCTTATGTTAGGATACCTCCTAGCCATGTAAGCAAAATATTTGTTCTCCATTTTGTCCAGTTCATCTAGGCTGTAGAAATCATCTTCTTCAGGCAAGTCATAAGTGACTTGAGGTTCTTCAACAGTATCCTCAACATCCAACTCTTCAACCTTGGCTTGATTGACTTTCATATCTTCCATTCTTTAACTTAGATTGTCAGCAATAAGGGCACATGATGTGTTAGCCATTATGTCTTGTTTTGCCTGAATAGATCTTTTCTGAAACAGCTCCAGTTCATATGTTTTCAGCACTCCATATAGCACATCAAAGCCAATCTTGGTTAAATCTCTTTCCATGAGAGAAGAGATTCTTGGCTCCAAATGGCTTGGAAGAGTCAACAAGAACTTCATGTTAAGCTTTTCAGTTTCATAGTGTTTGTCATAAAGCCTAAGATCATTTATCAACCTGTTGAACCTTTCAAACACTTCAGTGATTTGAAACAAGAATCTATTTCTTGTTCTTCCTTACTTCAGTAGTTCCTTCACAGAGCACCTCTATGAGATCCCACATCTTCTTAGCACTATTACAATGAGCAATAGTGCCATACATGCTAAGATCCATGGATTCACAAATGATGAGTTGAAGATTTCCATCTAGAGCAATTTTCTCTTTTTCAGGATCAGTATATTTGGAAGGATCTTTAGGCTCATAATGTTTTGGTATTTTCTCAGTACCAACAGTTGTTTTAGGAATCTCAATCTGTGGAATGAAGGGACCATGTTTTAGAATGTCTAAATACACGGGGTTTGAAGTTTTGATGAATAACATCATCTTCGTTTTCCATACGTTGTAATGTTCCTTATCGAAGGGAGGAATCTTGATACTGCTTAGTTTCTGTGAACTCATTTTTGATCTTTTACTGTTTGTGTTTCAACAGCCTGCTCTGATACCACTTGTTAGTTATGAATATCACTAGTAAACTAGACATAGGGGTGAATGGATAGTTTGAAAAGAGTGCTTGAATTATTCTATGTGTATCTCTCTTACAGCTAACTATAGGGTGTGCACAATATATATATGACTTATACAAACTAGTGCACACACCCAATTACACAACTACCCCTAACTGTAACTCCATCTTGTATTTCCATAAGAGGTTAACTGTGTCAGGAAGGACCACTTTCTCTCTGTCGTCCTTTCCCTTATCTTTAGTTTCTCGTCTCTATTCTTTCTCTCCAAGTTATGCTCTAGATTTGCCATATATATTTGGACCACTTAACCGTAACAGATGCTTCAGTATTTGTCTCCATGAACTTTGATTATGTACCTTGATTTGTCTTGTTGTAAAATGTCTAAGTGTTGATATCGTGAACTCCAGTATACTCATTATCCTGTGACTTGTCGACATAGAGCATTTCTGACTTGGCTAGATGAGGACTTTTCTATATGACCATCTTAGGAGTATGCGACATGGCATGTTTCAGACTTCGCGATATGGCCTTTGAGGACTTCACGACATAGTACATTTCAGACTATGTGATCTCAACACTTCACGCCATGGCCTTTGAGGACTTCACGATATAATACATTTCAGACTATGCGATCTCAACACTTCACGACATGTGCCTTGAGGACTTCACGACATAGTTCATTTCAGACTATGCGATCTCAGCACTTCTCGACATGGACTTTGAGGACTTCACGATCTAGGGACTTAGACAAATTTCTGCAACTTATTTTTTCATGGCCTTATTCACTTTTATCCTGCTGCATGAACAAATTGAACTTCTTCCAGGATGATTATTTCATGGCCTATATACATTTTAGGTGCAAGAAACTCACTAAGCTCATTATAAAATTGAGCATACAGAATAAAGCTAAGTACATGAGAACAAGACAAGTACAATAGAGACTTATACTATATCTCAGTGATAAACTTCACCAGGTCATGTAAAGTGACATAGTCACAAGGTGTAGGCTTGTTAATAGTGGTATTCAGACATGCCTTGAGTCTAACAGTTTCCTATTTTAGTAAGTATATTTATAAATAAAAAATTAAGGAGAATGTTAAAATTGTATATTTAGTTTCCTCCATTGGTAAAGTTCTAATGGCAAGAATATTAAAATTATATATTTAATTCCCTCCATTAGTAATTTTTTTAAAGATAATTGTATATTTAGTTTCTTGCGTTAGTAAAGTTTTTAATGGCAAGAATATTAAAATTATATATATACTTTCCTCCATTAATAAACATTTTAAAGGCAACTGAGATATTTTCGAATCTTTAATATTAATAATTCAATTTTTTTAGAAAATTAGAAAAATAGATCGAAGCGATTTGAGAGCCTCCACCTCACCGCCTTCGTCTTCTCATTTATATAAGTACTAGTTGATAAAGCCGCGCTTCGCGGCGGCGTTATAATTTTTTTAGAAAAACTTTATTTATAAAATTACAATAATAAGTCATTTCTCCCTAATAAGCCGTCCTCCCGTTAAACATATTTTCCTTGTTAAGATCGAAATCACAAATTTAATACTTGTCTCATATCTTAATTTTCTTATTAAAATACTCCTTTCTAATGAACCGCTCTCTCGTTGAAAAAACACTTATATAAATTTGCACTCCTATTTTATTTCCAATAAAATTTTTAATTATACATGCCTTACAATTCACAAACACCTATTCTACTTCTAATAGAATTTTGTTTAATATGTATTTCTTATAAATTCGAATTCTTCTACTCTATAAATTCGAAAACTTATTATACTGCCGATAGAACTTTTAATTATATGTCTAACGTGTAAAGTCTCTAATAATTCGAACTATTCTCCTCTATATACATTCATTCGAACACCTATTCTACGTCCGGTAGAACTTTTAATTACAAGTATCTCTTATATATTCGAACTCTTACTATAAATTCTATAAATTCGAACACATATTCTAATTTAAATAGAATTCTATGTATTACCTATAAATTCAAATTATACTCCTTTATAAATTCGAACACATATTCTACTTCAAATCAAACTTTTATTTATATGTTTTTCCTATTAATTAGAACTCTTCTCCTCAATAAATTCGAACACTTATTCTACTTCTAATAGGTTGAAGGATATTTTTCATTTATTAGTATTTAAAATTCAAAAATTCTAGAAAATTATAAAAATAGATTGAGACAATTTTAGAAGCGCCACCTCACCTCACGCGTATCCTCCTTTATATATATACTAGTCGACTAAGCCGCGCTTCGCAGCGGCCGTATAATATTTTTGTAAAATTTTAAATACTAACTATTTAAGATATATATATATATATATATATATATATATATATATATATATATATATATATATATATATATATATATATATAGAGTAAGGTTCCAGAGAGAACCATTATATCAAGAGAACCGAGAGAACCCTTCAAAGACCGTTGATATATTATAATATATTTAATGAATCTTAATAAAACACTAAAAAGAATCTTAATTATCAATTAAATTTATTATAAATAAATTTTTTGTTGAAATATATTATAAAACACTTTATAAAATACTTAACAGAATCCTAATTTTAATATAATTATTAAAACACTTAAAAGAATCTTATAAAATTATTAAAACACTTAAAAGAATCTTAAAATACTAATAAAAGTATAATATAAAATTTTTAAAACATATCAGCCGTTGGATGGTGTGGTAAATCAAGTGTGATTGGTTAGTTCTCTCGGTTCTCTCAGAAAGATAGGTTCATAGAGAAAGATGAATCAATCAAATAAACCCACTTACATCAATATATATATAAAGGAGGATACGCGAGATGTTAGGTGGCGCTCTAAGATCGTCTCAATCTATTTTTCTAATTTTTCTAGAGCTTTACCATTTTAAATACTAATAAAATAAAAAAACATTATTTGGCATATTAGAAGTAGAATAAGTGTTCGAATTTATAGATGAGAAAATTTTGAATTCATAAAGAACATATAACTAAAATTTTATTTGAAGTAGAATAGGTGTTCGAATTTATTAAGGAGAATGATGTATACTTTTGTACTAATATATTAGAAGTAGAAAATATATTTAGAAGATGTTGGAATTAATAACAAAGTAGAATTCAAGAAGATATTTAATCGAACTGAGAAGACAATTACAAGATTATAAAAGTTATATTTATACTGATATATTGTTGGTTTTATAGGTTCTTTGTTTTTTTTGCCGTGGTTGTTTATTATGTTTGGAAAGAAAGGAATGACAGAATGCACACTTCTGGTCATTCTTGGTGAGCTAACCAAGTCAAGCGTCTGGTGTTTCGCACGGTTCGGGAGAAGCTCTTCTCATGCACTTCTTTTCAGATTGCAGTTAAAAATGACAGATCTTTAACTACTATATTGTACTAGTTGCTTGCCGTTGTTGTTTAGCTGTTTGAAGTTTCTGCTGGTTGCTGTTTCTTTTCGCGGGGTATGCCCCTAGATTTTGTTGTTTCTGTTTTCTAATACAATTTTGCTTAGCAAAAAAAAAAAAAAAAGGCAGAGATTGTGTCCTAACAATCAGCAGTTGACCCATACCAAATTAGATGAGTGTGTAGAAATGTAGACATTGAAAACGAGATGAAACGGAAGCTGGCAACATACCAGGTCTAAGCACTACTCAAGGTGCTTCCATTGAAACCAAAACATCAGATTACTTAGACGATATTACATGACGTGAACATTAAAGAGACATATAAAGGAAGCATGACAACACAAGATTGCCAAGTACGTCTAATTCTTAAGTTTTTGCTGGTAATGTTTTGGCTATACTTTTTTCATATTCAAGTGATTGGATTCATATTTTCTTACTTTTTTTTTTAATTTTCTTTCGTTAGTACAAACAGAAAAACTTAAAATGTGTGCAAATGGTCAGGGCGTCGGGCATGCATTTCATGATGAATTAGAAGTACAAGAATAATGTGTTGTGATATGTGAATGAAGAATTATGGAATGATTGGTTACCGGAAAAAAAAAAATTATGGACCGATTTTATTTCTGCACTTATTTTCGTACCCCGAGATAATGTAAGATTTAATATCAAACAATAGATCAATACACCAGAGGTTAGGTTGCACTTTTAGATCATATAATATATTTTTCTAATTTTTTTAGAATTTAAATACTAATAATTAAAAATATCCTTTAACATATTACAAGTCGAATGAGTGTTTGAATTAATAAAAGAGTTCGAAATCATAGGAAAGATATATAATTAAAAGTTTTATTAAGTGGAATAGGTGTTCGAATTTATAAAGAAGAATAATTTAAATTTATTGGTAAGAGATATAGTTAAAAACCCTCTTGGAAATAGAATAGGTAATCGAATTTATAGAGAAAAATAATCTGAATTTATATGAAGACATATGATTAAAAGTTTCTTCAGTAAGGTGGCGCCCCTAAGATCGTCTCAATTTATTTTTCTAGAATTTTAGAAATTTAAATACTGATAAATAAAAAAATATCCTTTAACATATTAGAAGTAGAATAGATGTTCGAATTTATTGAGGAGAAGAGATCGAATTTATAGCGAAAACATATAATTAAAAGTTCTAATTGAAGTAGAAAAGCTGTTTGAATTTGTAGAGGTGAAGAGTTCAAATATAAAAAAAAGTAATTGCAAAGTTATATTTGAAGTAGAATAGGTGTTTCGATTTATAGAGGAGAAGAGTTCGGATATAAAAGAAGTACTTGCAAATAAAAGTTCTATTAATAAGCGTTTATAATACATAACTTAAAATTCTATTTGAAATAAATATTTAAAGTTATATTTGTGTTTTTTCAACGAAAGAGTGTCTCATTAGAAAAGAGTATGCTAACATAAAAATTAATATATAAGACAAGTATATATATTCAATATATTAAATTTGAGATTTTGATATTAAAAAGAAAAGCGTATTTCACGGGAGAACGGCTTATTAGCGAGGATCGAGTAATTTTCGTAATTTATTTGATAGAGTTTTTTAAAAAAATTATTACGCCGTCCCGAAGCGCGGCTTTTTCAACTTGTTAAAAAATAAAAAAGGATACTTATCGGATGCTGAACAGGGAAGTTTTGGTATGCTCTCCTAATGAAACCTGTTGGCAATCAAAAAATAATTAAAGATCAGACACTATTATTCGTCAAAAAAAAGATCAGACACTATTTAGAAGATAAAAAAATTATGATTTAAGAAAGAAGGTAAATATTGATAAGATAAAAAGATAAAGATGCTGAATATTAAAATTGTATATTTACTTTACTCCATTATCAAAGATTTTAAAAGAAATAATATTAAAATTGTATATTTAGTTTCTTCAATTAGTAAAGATTTAAAAGACAATTGAGATTTTTTTTATCCTATAAATTTAAATTTAAGTAAAGAACTTTAATTTTAATGAATTAAAATTGAAAAATGAAAGATTATTAAAATTGCATATTTAGTTTACTCCATTAGTAAAATTTAAAAGGCAGTTTATATTTTTTTTATCCTATAAATTCGAATTTAAATAAGAAAATTTAATATTATTCAATTAAAATTCAGGAGATCTAGAAAAATAGATAAATATGAATCGAGCGATTCTAGAGCTCCCGGAGGTTTTCCTTTATATATATAAAGATATTGATGATTACTAGAATAGCACCCGTGCGATGCATCGTTATAATAGTTATTTTATATATTTATAATATTAAGTTTTAATCTGAAATTTTATATTCTTAATGTTATTAAGGCTATAAAATATGTTTTTTCAAATTTTTCAGTATTTGTTTGAATAATATATTTAAAGTAAATATAGTATTTTAAATTAAGCAAGTAATTAAAAAAAGGAAGGAAAAGAGGAAGAAGGAGAATAAGGGGACTTAATAGTTATTTAGAAGAGAGATGCGGAATATTTTTTCGTAAGAGAATGACATGTGGCAAGTTATTCGGTTAGTGGGTCTTTGTTTTAGTATTAGTATAGATATGATCTCAAAGACCATCATCTCCGATTCATGACACTAAAATAATATCACTATATCACTATTTTGATGTTAAAATCATACCATTCATAAAATTTATTTCAACCCATTGATACTATACTTGACACTAATAGAAATCTTTTTTTTCTCTCATTGTTATATTGTCAATAACTACTACATTTTAAATTGTAATATTGTGATTGCATGATATTAAATTTACTAATATAACTCATGTTTTGTAAAATATTAATATCCTAATTTTTTAGAAGTTTAAAGTTAAAATATATTAAACAATATAGATTATTAGAATTAAAATTATTAGAATCAAAAGATATAAAAAATATTTTAGAATTAATAACAAGATGAAAGATAAGAAAAAAAATTAAATTTGATAAGATCTAAAGTTGAAAAGTACAAAAAATATGAGTTTAATAGGATACAGAGGGGAAAAAATTGTTTTATTAACAAACATAAGAGTATAGTGGAAATTTTGAAAGACACCAAATTTGTGGTAAAAGAGAACTTTTGTCACCAAATTTGGTGTCTCATTATTCATTTTGTGTCTTTGTGACTATTTTAGTGTTGGGTTGGAGTTGAAATTACACTATAATGATCAGTATTATATAGTGATTTAGTATTGAGATGGAGTTGCTCTAAATATATTGTAACATGTAATTTCTCTATTTATAAAATAAAGTATAAACGAGTTCACTAAATCATCAATTTTTTTTATAATTAACACATTCATGCACACATTTTGGACAATATTCAAAACTTATTAGCTTAATATATTCGCTTAATCCAAACCAATATAATTAGTTTAATTTTGAATTAATATAATAATTATAATTAAATCAACACTCTTTATTAAAAGTAAAAACTCCCGGCATGATATGTCATGTATATTGTGATATACATATAATTATTAGGTTAATTAAATTAATAAAATTAACTTAATCCAAATTAATATAATCATTATTATCACTAAATTTATCCTCTTTATTAAAAACAAACATGACATACCAATAGATCAAGAGAATCCCCGGTAAATTAGCTATAGGATATGTTAAAACCAACAAAAAATTATTTACATATTTTCTAAAACCAACTAATATTTATTCAGTCCTTAGTAAGCTAAACTAGAGTTACGGACAAAATAAAATCAAACTCACAGCTAAAAAAATCGGATTGCATCACGTTTTCAATGGTAAACAATTCAAGCTTCAAGGTCATGGTGACTCTGACTCATATATGTTGGACCTAAATAGTAAACTCGTCAAAACCTACTGCACTTTCCAGGCCTCCTATCAATTTATCAAACGTGCTTCCCACTAGAATAAATTTAATTACTTGTTTTGTTCTTATTTTTCAACTACTAAAAAAGATTCAACATCTTCAATGAAGCAACAACCCTTGTGGGCCAAAATTGCAATATTTTTCAACATTTTCTCTCTAAACTGGTCCCACTGGGTGGGTGAGCAGGGTAGATTATTTGGTTGTAGATTATTTGGTTGCAACAATAAGTAATTAAAAGTAATTTTTTTATATAATTTACGATCAGATTCAACTTATTTTTATATTTTCTGAAAAATAATTCCAATTATTTTTTATTGTATTTGAGATTGCATTAAATTATAAAATCATATATTTGCAAAAAAAATAGAAAAATTGTACTTAAATATAAAAAAAACGTATTTTTAAGAAAACCTCTAATATAATTAGATTCCTGGGTGTTCTCACTCTATGTTTATTAATTATTTCTCTAACTGTACGTGCGCCGATTTTTAATAAACAAATAAATAAAAATATTAAAAATGATATTAATCAAAATGCATTAATGTGGAAATCTAGATCTGAATCTGGTCCACACTCAGGAGAGGTGAGGGGAGGATATTAACAAAGAGGCTTCAAGTGGCCCATGTCACATGGACAGATATTTGTAGCTTGCAAGCCGACTCCCTTCGTCCCCTCAATTCTTTACATGAAGGGATTGCACGGAGTTTAAGAAAAAATATAAATTAAGAAAAATGAGTAAAGTGGTGGGATCAATCAATATTTAATATATAAAGTGAGTGTAAAGTAAGTATAGTGGAGGAAAATAGTGAATGTGATTGGATTTTATATTATAAAATGCTACTATTTTTGGTATGTAAAGAAATGAGAGGCACGTACCATAAAGAAAAATGTAAAAAAATGAGAAGGACAGAGGCGGAGAGTAATATTTTAGAGTTTTCGAACAAACTTCTTGTTAAATATATTTACGAATTATATCTAATATGAAATAAATTATTTCTGGGACATGTTTATGTTTGTCTAAAAACTCAAAAACACAAGGTTGCAGGGACAACACTGTTGTAAATTAATTATTGAAATGCATCGAATTTCAACGACATAATTTGTATTTTAAAAGTCACTTGCTCTATTTCATTTTAATTTCCCAAAAGAACTATGTCGCACCCTCCATGAAATATTATTCGTATTACAGATCTATAACGAGTTTATATGCTTTTCTTTGTGAAAGTCAAGTGCAATGCAGATGCAGTAATGGAGTGTACGTGCTGGCCCTCAACTTCTAATCATACGTTTTACTTTAGTTCTTTTTTTAAGTTCTTAAATGGATGTCAATGGTCAACCATAAAATTTATGAAAACAGTTTCTAAATAAAACTAAATATAGTTATGTGTAAATTACTTTAAAAAATTCCGGTGATAATTTAAAATTTAGTAGTGGTTCCAACCTTGTTAGTATTTGATAATTTTTATTTGAGAAATACTAGACAACCAAAATAGTTACCAAATGTCTATGTGTCAAAACATATTTGAAATTAAACTGTATAAAACAATAAACCTATTGTATATTAATTAATCTACGTTCTAAGAAAAATCACCATATATAATTCGGAAAAACATTTGAGAAGGGATTTTAGGTCTCTACTATTATTACTCCTTTTAATTCAATATATTTAGACAACGTTGGTGATATTTCTTAGAACCCTTGTTGGCTTATTCGGTTGCATTCTCGAAGAAAATATAAATATCGAACAAGTTTATTTTGTAAAATTAGTTTGATTGGAGTGGAAAGTCGTTTAACCACCCTCTCCACTCTCCTTGATAAATTAACCTTCACTACTTAACACATATCAACCGAGTACGATCTATTACTTCTTAGTAATTTCAAGTTTTAGAGCTAATCTAACTTCCATGGGAAATAATAACTAACTTCTAATTGTATACCAAACAAGTCCATACCATCCTCTAATGGGGACGGGGTGCTTCGTCTTGTTAAAATAGAAAATAGACATATAAGGAATTCTTTCTTTTTCG
Organism: Heracleum sosnowskyi; assembly: GCA_030848705.1. Lineage (NCBI taxonomy): Eukaryota > Viridiplantae > Streptophyta > Magnoliopsida > Apiales > Apiaceae > Heracleum > Heracleum sosnowskyi. Next base: position 112,323,819 of record CM061240.1, on the reverse strand, counting down.
ATTTTATATTTATTTGTACAACATTTTCAGTCATAGACTCACAGGTTGCTTAGGTTTGTCGTCCTAAAAAGTTGAAGAACCATCTCCACTTTCCTAACATATGCTGTGTCTGGCTCTTGTCTGCTTAGTACTTTCCCCTTCTGTCACCTCCACCTTTGTTGGGCTCATCCCAAATTTACATGGCGTCATTTTCTCATATCAATCATGTTGGTTTTGGATTAGAATTCAGATGGCAATCAACACAAGGAATTCATATTGGTCTTGAATTACTTTACTAAAAGTTGCTTAAGCCTCTTATATAGCTGAATACAACATTAAATGTCGACAGAGCAGCATCAGGAGTTTTATTTAACTCATAGTATTAACCATCTGCATGTATAGATAGATTCTACAGCTACTATACCTCATGTCTCAGAAATGATTTTTCTAGCATCTATTGTCTGATGCAATTTACAACCATCATATCCCTCTAGACCTCAGGAATGTTAGACACCACAAAGTTACCATTCTTTCATACAACTCAGTCAAAGATGTTCTAATAGACTTTTACCCTGAAAAATAAATCGCTACACAATTGTCCTGGGATATGGCCCCTCGGGTTTTAAAGTCTGGAATCTGGATGATGAGATTCTACAGAAAGAAGAGAACTAGACATGGTCAAGAACAGAGCTCTGAGTTATAGTTAGAGTGACCTGAACAAAGTCACTCTTAATATACGACTTTACCAAGTACCAAAGACAAAACCTCAAAGATTCTGGGGCCGATAAGAATTAATACAAGGAGAAAACAATGCATAACAGTTAAACAAGTAGCTCTACCAAGTGAAAAACTAAGGAACAGGCCATGCAATATATATAGCTATGTATATTATTAAACACAGAAACTGAAGTCTTAACAAGTGCAGTCACAGTACATCATTTTTCTTACCACAACACAAAAGAAAAAATTCAAAATTCGGAACACTAAAAGCAATTATATGTAGAAACAAGTATTGCAGCAACAGCTATTTCCAAATTAAATTGCACCAATACATTTTGGAAATTGCAACGGAGCTGGCAGAGTAGTCCACTAAGCCTGAGATTAGAGAAAAATGAAAACAATGCATTAATAAAAACTGAGTTGAAGGTGGTGGTAGCACATAAGCATCAAAAGATACAAAGTATCATCCAACAACAAATACCTTGTTAGCAATGTTGTTTGAGAGCCAGTCCAGTCCTTCGTACAGACCTTCTCCTGATGTGGCACATGTGCTCTGAATATACCTGCAACGTGATCATAGTTTAGAAGCAGTGGTATATACCAATCTAAATTTCCATTTTTTATTATGCACAATAAACAAAAGATGTTGAAAATTACCAGTGTCGCTGTCGAAGAGAATGCAAACCAAGCTTGTCGGTGATCTCAGCTGCATTCATGGCGTTTGGAAGATCTTGCTTGTTAGCAAACACAAGAAGCACAGCATCTCTCAATTCATCCTGTCAGCATAATTATTTTTTATTATGAACAAGAACAGAAATGTAACAAATAGTAGGTGACTTCTTAAGCAGGCAATCTACTCCGCCTCAAAGGATCCATTTGGTCAGTAGGAAGGCCAACCGAGCCAAAGCTCTTTCTTTATAAGATATACACTATCAAGTAGAAGAGCAGTCCCTACCTCATTCAACATTCGGTGCAATTCATCTCTGGCCTCAACCACACGGTCTCGATCATTGCTGTCAACAACAAAGATAAGCCCCTGTGTGTTTTGAAAATAGTGCCTCCACAAAGGACGGATCTGGAAACATAATGTATAGTAATTAGAAAAAAAATGAGAACAGTAAATTATTATTTCATAAAATTTAACAAGAATGAAAAGAAAAGGTACTCAAGAGAGTTCATGTCACAAATTCTCAAGTGACTATGGTATTACTTACAAATAGAATAGAAGTAAAACTATGGGCCACCAGTGATAACAAGTTTCTTACAAACAGAAGTTAAAACTCCACCTCAAAATAATACGTAACTATATTATGTATATCTCAACATAACTTTATGCAGAAAAGAGCACCAGTACAAAATCAAAAGAGACAATATACGAGCCACAACTTCGGGTCCAACCCCCATGAAAGAGAAGGTTGACTTATAGACAAGGTGGCTCACACATCTATAGCTTGTGATTTTGTTGAGTGCTGACCGAAGGTTTGCATCAGCACTGGACCGTCAACAAGCACATAATAGGGTTTTCTTCAACTGTCATGGTATATATTTTATTGCAGACGAAATCAATAATCAACAATTCTATAATATGCACCACAAAAGCAAGGATCCGAGTAACATCAATGTGCCAAAGCTCTCGACACTATTTAACAAAAACTGGGATGGCTAACGTGATCTAGCATGTGACTGTTTACATGGCAATTAATTAAGATTGTTTGTGTGCCTACATGCATGGTGTTACTTTAATCCATGGAAATTTTCCATGGGCAAAAAGTTCTTAAAAATACAATTAGATATATCTCAATATAATTTGAAGGTTATTTCTAGATTGTGGTAAACCAATAAAATATTTGACTGCATCAGGAACATCAGTGCATAGCAAGATGTACTCAAACATTACCTTGTCCTGACCACCAACATCCCACACAGTGAAGCTAATGTTCTTGTACTCAACAGTCTCCACATTAAAACCTGCAAGTTATATCAGTTACATATAGAATGACATAATAGATGTAATAGGATATGTGATACCTAATAGGAACTAGTAAATTAAATTAAAGATGGACTAATGACTATTCTAAAACCCATAAAACTCCATATGATTGTCATGGAAAGCAAACCTAGAATTCGGCTTGCCAGATTAACCTGAATACAGACTGTACGACCATACGACAACATAACTAACAAAAAGTTTCAAGATTAATGTTATTTTTATTAATATGCTAAGAATAATTGATGCCAAGGAATGCCATTCTACAGTTGCAGCCTTCTTCTTTCCCCCAAGTTATTGCTGAAACTTTTACCATTAGTCAGATAACCATTATGCATTGGATCACAGAAATATGGCCATCACCCCAGGTTGAAAACACAACTTTTGACAGATAACTAGATTAGATTTAGAGGAAGTAAGCGAACCAATTGTTGGGATGGTAGTGACAATTTCACCCAGCTTGAGCTTGTACAAAATTGTTGTTTTACCAGCTGCATCGAGACCGACCATCAGAATCCTCATCTCTTTTTTAGCAAAGAGGCGACTGAAAAGCTTGGTGAATGACAGCCCCATCTTGGTATCTGATAGATCCAGAAATGCCAGGACAATGACACAACTTAATCAGTTTATTATTTAAAGCATACATCATTAACAAATTCAAACATAAACAATAGAAAAAGAATTTCGTCTTTTCCCTCAAATCATAAAGCATGGAAAGCAAATCCCACCTACTAAGATAATTTTCCAAAGACGAAACCATTTACATAATTTACAATGCGTATATTTGACCAAATCACATTGCAACTTCAGTTTTCAACAAACCTCTCCATGTCACACTTAATCCCAAGTGCAAGAACAATTTAACTGTATCCCAATTTAAAATCACAGTAGCCACAAACTAAAATTCAAACATTACAAAAAAAACACTAAGTGATCTGCATTAAGAACATAAGTTTATAACAAAACAAAATCATTTCCGTTTATCATGATAACGTCAAACTTCAGCTCGTTGACAAACAATGAGACTAACAAAGCTGAAACCAAAACCAAAATCAAAATCTGAGAAGCATGCAGATCCGAACAAAACAACAAATCGCATTCTTCAAAATCGATAAATCTAATCATATACATAAACCATATTCCATCCGAATCTCACTCCAACCTCATTTACATTCACATCAACACTAAAAAATCACAAAATTATTTGGTAAACAAATTTTCATCGAATCGAAACAAAAACACGAATCACCGCACGAATCAATCAATCCAACACATCACAGATCAGCTCAATAGCAACAAATCATCAACAATCACTGATCACCTCTCTCTCTCTCTCTCTCTCTCTCTCTTTTCTATCTTTCTCTCTCTCTCTCACACACACACACACACGTTATACTTCTAAAATCAATCAATCAAATACAAATCAAATCACACAATTCAACACAAATAGATCCACAGTAACTCAGATCTACACAACAAAATGATGATATATACATACAGATATAGATTCAAAATCAGCGAGATTACTTACGATGAGGTTACGAATCAAAGAAGAGAGAGAGCGACACAGATCTCGAGGCGAGCTAAAAAACACACCGCTATATATACACACAGCGCTGTATGTATATAATGTGAGGGAGAAATAACAAAGGCGGAGATAGATATATTTATAGAAGCGAGGCCTAGTATTTAACAGACGTTTAAATGCCGTCAATAGTTTTTAATATTTGCTAATATTCTTTCCATATGGGAAGTGGGACGGCGTTAAAACTACGCGTAGCACCAAAGCATAAGAAATGACATGTGACCCATTTTGACCCCTCCGTTTATTCTTATTCCATTTTTATTTTTCTTTTTGAGCCGGTAAGTATATATCAGGGATGAGCAAAAAATGGAATTAAAATCAAAATCAATAAAATTGAATCGTAAAATATTGAAACCAAGTTACAACCGAACCAAAATTAAAAATTAAAAAACCGAACCGTTCTCGAGGGTCCGGTTTCGGTTTTAGGTCCAAATCGAACCGAAAAAAACTGAACTAAATCAATTATTAAAATATATATAATTTATTAAATATAATTATTGATTTTTAATATTAATAATACAAATGTATAATTTATAATAAATCTGTAATTTATAAAAGTTTTAAAATTGATAAACATGTACATAAATTTTATAAGTATAAACAGTGAAAATATATATAACAGCTTTTCTTTTATTAGTATTGTGACATTTCAGTTTAGGATACAAATTATAGTGGATACGTGATGTGACTCAACTTAAACTTTTTTGTGTCGAATATAATGCAGAGTAAGTAGGGTATCGTTCTACGCCAAGGATTAAGGGCTCACTTTTCTTCTATTATGCTAAGGATATCAAAAGATTGATTTGATTTGTTGTTTTTATGGAATAACTAAATTAACTAGTAAATAAGGAAAAGTTTGTTTGTAAGCAATTCCTGAAACATGTTGGAAAGCATGTAGATCCACCCTAAACTCATGACACAATTCTGAAACTCTTATGATATGTTTGGAAAATACTTACAGAGAACTTGCCATGACCACATAGAAACAAGTTCTGCTATCCGTTTTACCCCATGAACCACATAGAAAGGTTAAAACGAATTACACACTAATACAATTAATCTCATGACCACATAGAAAGATTAATTGACTTTGTAGATATAACAATCACAAAACATATTTGGATGACCACATACCATAGTTAATTCATGTATCTTTACTAGCATTGACGTATATATAAGCACAATCAAGAACACATCTCAGAATATCAAACTTGCACAATTGTCATAAGATTTAGGGTTTCAAAACAGCCATCCAACAATAATATCTAGCCAACCATATTCATGATGAAAGTGATAAAATACATGAGAAGAATATAATACAATACGAAGTGTAAAGGTGGAAGAATTATCCCTATGTTGTTGATGTTAAATCTCAAAGCATAAAGTACTCCTTCTCCTCTGTTAGGAATATGTTGTTCATGATGATAATTATAAAAACACTTAATAGATTTTGTGTTAAGTCAATTTTGTAGCTGTCAACGGAATGGTATGCTTTGCAGCTTTCGTTGACAGGTAGCTCATCAATGGAATGAGTCTCATCAACGGAATGAGTAATGTAGCAATTGCACTGTACAATACTTCACTAGTTGATAGGCAATTGTTGTAGGTATTAGATAGGTTTTCTAAGTCATGTTGACTAAGTACTAGATAGGCAAAATAGGTTGGTTAATTGTAAATATAATGTGCCTTGTAATTTTGCCTAAGTGAAGACATGTCAACGGAATGGAGATTGCACTATCAATGGATTAAAGAATGTACCATCAACGGATTGAAGAATAAAGCTATCAACGAAATAAATCTCACTATTATCAACGGATTACTATCACTTTTCTGAACAGTTGACAAAGTGATAGTGACAGTTTTCTGACAGATCAAAAGGTGATGTAGAAGTGTACTTTGCATTGGGAGCCATCAAAATGGTTACTGGGAATGAGGAAACATTCCATTTACCAATTAAGTTCTTGAGTGGGATCATAATAAGCATGAAGACAAAAGACAAGATCTCCAAGGACCATTGGACAAAATGAATGAAAAGCAAGCTGTTGGAGGTTACCTTTAGTACTTTTTAGTGTAGCCAAAAATAGCATTGTAAACTAGGGATATATAACCAAGTGTAGCAGTTCATTTTATTGTAGGAAGTGAGATAGAATAATTTTGTATTAGCTTTCTTTGAAGAGCACTCTCACTCTACATTTGTAACTGAGCAGTTGTGCTACATTTGTAACACAGATTATTCCCACAATAAAAACACCTCAGTTGGATCCTCAAAACATCCAACTGAAATTTTATATTTGCTTGTGTGTTTTTATTTTCTCTGTCAAGTTATTTAAAAGTTGTTTTAAGTTTACAAATATCTAGAATTTTATTCAACCCCCCCCCTCTACAATTCTGTTAGGTCATTTGGGATTAACAATTGGTATCAAAGTGAGCTTCTAACATACAAGGAGTTTAAATATCAAGGCCAAAACAGAAACCATGGTGAAGAAAGATGCAGGTGTAAAGATACCAGTTCTAGATAAGGACAATTACTTTCACTGGAAAGTAAAAATGCATTTACATCTCATGTCTATGGATGAGAGATATGTAGACTGCATTGAGAAAGGTCCACACGTTCCCATGAAGTTTGCATCTAGAGTTGGACTGTCAGATGATGCTGAAGATGTGGAAATTCCAAAGCCTGTCTCAGAATGGACTGTTGGAGATGTTGCAGAAGTCCATAAAGATAAAAGAACCATGAACATTCTGTTCAATGGCTTGGAGCAAGAGATGTTTGACATTGTTATCAACTGTATAACTGCTAAAGAAGTATGGGCCACTGTTAGAACACTCTGTGAAGGAACTGAGCAAGTAAGGGAGAACAAAATGCAACTCCTCATACAACAATATGAGAACTTTCATTTTAAAGCTGGTGAAACCCTAAATGATACATTTAGTAGGTTTCAAAAGCTTTTGAATGGATTAAAGTTGTATGGGAGGGTCTACCAAACCAAGGATTCAAACCTCAAATTTCTTAGAGCTCTTCCAAAAGAGTGGAAGCCTATGACTGTTTCTCTGAGAAACACTCAAGAGTACAAAGACATACTCTTGAAAGGCTTTATGGAACTTTAAAGACATATGAGCTGGAAATGGAACAAGATGAATAAATTGAGAAGGTGCAAAAGAAAGGTGGGTCTATTGCATTGGTTGCATTTGTGAACCAACTGGAAGATGACAATGAAGAAGTTGCAAGAGCCACAACTAGTCGAGCTAGTTGTAGGAGTGATGTTAGCAAGGGTAAAGGCAAGATGACAGAAGAAGAAGAAGAACCATCCAACTTGGATGACTTAGATGAGATTGATGAGCACATTGCTTTTCTTTCAAGAAAATTTTCTAAGTGGAAATTCAAGAGAAACTCAGAAGCAAGGCCACCAAGGAGAGACTTTCAACCTAGCAAAAATAATTGGGTTGAAAAGTCTAAGTCTAAATGTTTCAACTGTGGAATGATTGGTCACTTTGCTGGAGATTGCAGAAAGCCCAAAGTTGAGAAGGGTAACAGGAAATTTGAGCATGTTGATTATAAAAAGAAATACTTTGAACTTCTCAAGCAAAAAGAAAAGGCTTTCATGTCTCATGAGTATGATTGGGCTGGTAATGGTAAAGATTCAGATGATGATGTTGAGTATGTCAACTTGGCTCTAAATGGCTAACAATCATGAGCAGGAAGCAAGTTCCTCTAGCAACCAGGTAACAACTACTAATCTTTCTGAGCTTTCTAAAGAGGAATGCAATAGTACAATTAATGAAATGTCTACTGTATTGTATAATTTGCGTGTTACTCTTAAATCACTTACCAAAGAGAACTCAAGAATTAAAGAGACTAATTTGTTCTTAAGTGATAGAAATGCCATGTTAGAAGCACAGCTCATTGAGTTTGAGAAAATGAGGTGTGTTAGTAGGGATGCTAAGCTGGAACTTGAGAAAGTGTTAAAAAGGGAAGAGATTCTTAAAACACAACTAGAAATAGAACAGAGATTGATTGCAAAATGGAAAGATTCCAGGAATGTTGCTAGCAACATCATTAATGTTCAAGGTATGGAATCTTTCTGTGAGCAATCAGGGAAAAAGAACAAAGAGAAACTAGGGTATGTTGTTGAAACCTTAGAATCAGAATCAGAGTCAACAAACAACAATGATCATTCGTTGAAGGTTGATACGTCAACGGAATGCAAGCTTTCGTTGACAGATGAACCATCAACTGATCATGTTGTTCCGTTGACAGAGGAAAAGAAAGAAGAACTCACTAGACTTAATAACAAGTATGGTCCTGTCACCAAGAACTTTGTTCAAGGTGAGTCTAGTAAATCAAAGAAAGTTGAGAAGCCTGTTGAGTGATCACTTGTCTAACAAGCAATTGAAAGACAAGTTAGAGGAAATTCAAGTTGAGGTTAAGGGCAATAAAAAGAATAACAGAAATGGCAAAGTAGGGATTAACAAACATAACAATTACACACCTGATAAGTATGCTCCTAGAAAAACATGTGTTAATTGTGGTAGTGTTAGTCATTTATCTGCTAATTGCAAATCTGTTAAGAAGCCTACTAATGTGAAAATGCATAAGCCTGCAATGAATGCCTCTATGCCTGCAATGCCTGTTATGCCTAATATGTTTGCTCCATATGCACAATTTCAAAATCCATATGCTAGCATGCCATTTGTGCCTAATTCATACATGAATATGTTTAATGTGACACAAATGCCATGGAATATGAATAACATGTTTGTTCCTCCAAATATGCATGCTATGAATGAAAATGTGAGCAACCCTCAGAAATCAACACCAAAGGCAAAGGTTGATTTAACTCAATCTGAGTCCAAGGTGAAAAATGATGTGAAGAGAAAATTAAAGGCTAACAAAACAGGACCCAAGGAAACTTGGGTACCAAAATCAACTTGATTTGGTTTTATTGTGTGCAGGGAGACAAGAGGAATATTTGGTACTTGGATAGTGGTTGTTCAAGACACATGACTGGTGATTCTACCCTTCTCACAGAGTTCCAGGAAAGAGTTGGCCCTTGTATTGCTTTTGGAGATGACAGCAAAGGCTACACTAAGGGATATGGCTTGATTTCAAGAGAAAATGTCATCATTGATGAGGTTGCATTGGTGGATGGTCTAAAGCACAATTTTCTTAATATCAGCCAACTTTGTGACAAAGGATTTTTAGTTACTTTTTCAAGAGAAGCATGTGTTGTTTCTAAAGGTAGAGACAACAATGTGGTAATGACTGGATTCAGAAGAGGGAATGTGTACATTGCTGACTTTAGTAGCACAAGTCCAGACACCATCACTTGTCTTTTCAGCAAGGCAAACAAGGATGAAAGTTGGCTATGGCACAAGAAATTGTCTCATTTGAATTTCAAGGTTATGAATGACTTGGTGAGGAAAGATCTTGCTAGAGGAATCCCACAGGTGGAATTCTCCAAGGATGGTTTGTGTGATGCCTGTCAAAAAGGGAAACAAAAGAAGGCATCATTCAAAAGCAAGACATAGTCATCAATTGTTTAACAGCTTGAGTTGCTTCATATGGATCTATTTGGCCCTGTCAATTTCATGTCCATTTCAAAGAAGAAATATTGTCTTGTGATTGTTGATGATTTTTCTAGATTTACATGGACTTTCATTTTGCACTCAAAAGATTAGGCAAGTGAAATCATTATCAATCACATCAAGATAGTAAACAATCATCCTGATTTCAAAGTAAGAAGGATTAGGAGTGACAATGGGACAGAGTTCAAGAATTCAACTATGAAGATGTTCTGTGAAGAAAATGGTATTTTGCATGAATTTTTAGCTGCAAGGACACCACAACAAAATGGTGTAGTCGAAAGGAAAAACAGAACACTCATTGAAGCTGTAAGGACAATGCTAGATGAATCAAAGTTACCAACTTATTTTTGGGCTGAGGCAGTTCACACAGCTTGCTTCATTCAAAATATTTCTTTGATTAATCAAGCCAAGGGAATGACCCCTTATCAACTACTCAAAAGAAAGAAGCTATTATTGGATTTTCTTCATGTCTTTGGATGCAAGTGCTTTGTTCTGAGAAATCAAGCTAAGCATTTGGGGAAATTTGAAGCAAAGGCAGATGAAACAATATTTGTGGGATATGCAGCAGGGAAAGCTTACAGAGTCTATAATCTCAGAACCAACATTGTTATGGAATCTTTACATGTTGTTTTTGATGATCTCAGAATTCAAGGTCTCTGTGATGAAGGTTTCCATGAAAGTCTTTCTTTTGAGAATGTGGAAGGAGATCAAGTGAATCATGTTAAGGCTATTGAGAAACAGCCTAAAGTTGTTGTGTCTAGCACAGATGAAAGCAGTAGTGAAGATGAAATTGCTGCATTAAGATTGAGAAGAATAGCTGCTAGCAGACCAATTGGTCATTCCGTTGACAATCATGGTGGAGGATTCGTTGACAGTCAAAATGAGCATTCCGTTGACAGTCAAAATGGGCATTCCGTTGACAGTCATAGAAATGCTTCTAGGAGTGATCACTTAGGGACAACAAACTCAGGGGGAGTTTCTCAAGGACAAACATCTAATCAAGACAATCATGATCATGAAGCTACATCTTCTAGAGCTAATCTACCTCCGTCAAGGAAATGGACTAAAGATCATCCCTTTGAACTCATCATAGGTGATGTTTCTTCAAAAGTCCAAACTAGAAGAGCAACTCAAGAGGAATGTCTATATAGTAGCTTTCTGTCTCAAGATGAGCCAAAGAAAGTTGAGGATGCACTTCTAGATCCAGATTGGGTTTTAGCTATGCAAGAGGAGCTAAACCAATTTGAGAGAAACAAAGTTTGGAAGCTGGTGTCTAGGCCTAAAAACAGGAGTGTTGTAGGCACAAAATGGGTGTTCAGAAACAAGATGGATGGCATAGTCACAAGGAACAAAGCTAGATTGGTTGCTAAAGGCTACTCACAGGAAAAGGGAATTGATTTTGATGAAACTTTTGCTCTTGTTGCAAGACTCGAAACAATAAGAATTTTCCTAGCCTATGCAGCCCATGCCAATTTTAAGGTCTACCAAATGGATGTGAGGAGTGCTTTTCTGAATGGGGAATTGGAATAGGATGTGTATGTGAGTCAACCTCCTGGTTTTGAAGATGATGATTTTCCAGAGTATGTGTACTTTCTCCTCAAAGTACTCTATGGTTTGAAACAAGCACCTAGAGCCTGGTATGACACACTTTCACAGTTCCTCCTTGAGAATCACTTCACTAGAGGTACTGCAGATAAAACTCTTGTTAGATATAATTGCTAATGTTTGTTTATCAGTGTTTAAGCAACAGGTACTGACAAGAGTTTATCAGAAGCCAGTCAGAGTTTAGTTAAACTCTGACAGGGTGAAGAGTTTAAATTGAAGCCGGTCAGAGTTTATTTAAAGTCTGACAAGGTGAAAGTTGAATTAGCTGTCGGTGCAGAATTGAAGATTCTAGAAGCAACATATTCTGAAGATGGAAAGAAGCAGAATATATTGATACAGCTAAGGAAACAGAATGGAAGATAAGAAGCAATCCTTAATTGATAAGTTTTGTATAGCTAACTTGTAGGAATATCAATTAGATAAGGATTGTATGTAGCTGTGTACTATATAAACACAGATAGGTTATCCCTAGAAGGGACGCGTGAATATTGATATATTATTCTTGAAACCTAGAAGCTCTTTGTGATTCATTAACATCATAAAGAGAGAAGCTGTTAATACGATTACAGTTTTATTGATTTATAAACAGTGTTCTTAATTATTGTTATTCTCATACATACTTGATTATATTGTGTATTCGGCCTAAAAATTGGTATCAGAGCCAAGGCTGTTTAATATATACAGTTTTACGATTCAAACACAGTATTAATCATGTCTGAAGAAAATCAAACTGCTCCTAAGGCTGAACAAGTTAAGCCCAATTCTGTGAGTCGATATGAAACAATCAGGGTTCCAATTCTCAGGCAAGTAGAGTATCCAATTTGGAAGGTGAAGATGACCATGTTTCTGGAGGCTACAGATCCAGAATACCTTGACAGAATCTATGATGGTCCTCATATGCCGACTAAATTGTCCCCTGTTGTTGATGGACAAGAACAAAAGACTGTTCCAAAGGAAAAGAAAGATATGACTCCTGAGGACATCTCATCAATTGCAAAAGATGCAAAGGTTAGACATCTTCTCCACAGTGCTTTAGATAATGTTATGTCTAACAGAGTAATTGGCTGCAAAACTGCCAAAGAGATATGGGATGCTTTAGAAGTCAGATGCCAGGGAACAGGTGCTATCAAGAAGAACAGAAAGACAATACTCACACAGGAGTATGAGCACTTTGATTCAAGAACTAATGAAACCTTGACTGAGACCCATGACAGATTTTGCAAATTATTGAATGATCTGTCTCTGGTTGATAAAGAATATGAGCTTGAAGAGTCTAATCTCAAGTTTCTGTTATCTCTTCCTGAAAAGTGGGATTTGAAGACAACCACAATAAGAGATAATTATGAGCTTGCTGATACAGAACTTGATGAAATCTATGGGTTATTGAAAACTCATGAACTGGAGATAGATCAAAGGAATAGAAGATTGAGTAAAAAGACAAAATCTGTTGCTCTCAAAGTCGAGGAGAAGCCCATCAAGAAGGAATCATCAAGGAAGAAAGCCAAGGGAAAGGCTTTAGTTATTAAATCTGAAAGTGAGTCATCAAACTCTGATGATGACTCAAACTCTGATGAAGCTTCTGACTCTGAGGATGATGAAGAGGAGTTGATGCAAATGGCTGCATTGATGGTGAAGACCTTTAAGAAGATGGGATTCAAGAACTTCAAGAAAGGAAAGAGATTCTCAAGGAAAGATTCAAACCCTGAAAGGAGAAATTTCAGAAAGTCTGATGGAAAGGAGAACAAGTCTGGCAAGAAGGATAAGTCTCAAATCCAGTGCTACAAGTGTAAGGAGATGGGTCATTATGCTCCAGAGTGCAAGAAAGGCAAATCTGAGAAAGCACTCATCTCTAAAGGCAGAGACTGGGCAGATACTTCAGACTCTGATGATGGAGAAAACTATGCTCTTATGGCAACTGTTAGAGATGAGACTGAATCTTCTGAAAATAAGGGTATAATAGAGAGCACACTTATCTTGGACAGTGGATGCTCAGGACATATGACTGGAAACAAAGCCCTGTTATCAGACTTTGAGGAGAAGGCTGGCCCAAAAGTTTCCTATGGAGATGGCAACATAGGACACACTCTGGGATATGGCAATATCAATCTTGGAAGTGTCATCATCACAAATGTAGCTCTAGTCTCAGGACTCAAGCATAATCTGTTATCTGTGAGTCAAATCTGTGACAGAGGAAACCATGTAGATTTTCATAGTGAATACTGTGAAGTTATCAGTAAATCTAGTGGAAAAGTTGTTCTAGTTGGACACAGGCGCAACAATATATATGAAGCAAGTTTGGTAACAAACTCTGATGGAAAAACAGTGTGTCTGACTGCAAAAATGTCAAATGAAGAGAGTTGGAATTGGCACAAGAAGCTCTCTCATCTCAATTTGAACAACATCAATGAGCTGATAAGAAAGGATCTTGTAAGAGGACTTCCAAAATCAATACTCAATCTAGATGGTCTATGTGATTCTTGTCAAAAGGCCAAGCAAAGGAAGTCATCTTTCAAGAGCAAATCTGAATCTTCAGTAGTGGAACCTTATCATCTTCTACATGTTGATCTCTTTGGACCAGTGAATGTGATGTCCATGGGCAGAAAGAAATATGCTTTAGTAATTGTTGATGAATATACTAGATATACATGGGTGTATTTCTTGTCAAAGAAGGATGAAACTGCTCAAACATTGATGGAACATGTAAATCTACTGGACAAAGGATCACAGCACAAAGTCAAAATTATAAGGAGTGATAATGGAACTGAATTCAGAAACTCAAACATGGAAGCTTTCTGCAAGGAAAGAGGAGTCAAACAAGAATTTTCTGCACCTGGAACTCCACAGCAAAATGGTGTAGTTGAAAGAAAGAACAGAACTTTAATTGAAGCTGCCAGAACTATGCTTGATGAAGCAAAATTACCAACTTATTTCTGGGCAGAAGCTGTTCAAACTGCTTGTTTTACTCAAAATGCAACTCTAATCAACAAGCATGGAAAAACACCATATGAGATGGTGAAAAACAAGAAGCCAAATTTGAAATATTTTCACATATTTGGATGCAAATGCTTTGTGTTGAAGACTCATCCTGAACAGTTGACCAAGTTCGAGTTAAAAGCTGATGAAGGAATCTTTGTTGGCTATCCATTGTCAACAAAAGCATTCAGAATTTACAATCTGAGAACAAAGGTGATCATGGAATCCATACATGTGTCGTTTGATGACAAGAAAATAATTGGACTTGAAGACAAGGATGGATATGATCAACTACGTTTTGAAAATGAAGATCAATTCTCTGATAATGTAAACTCTGATGAAGCAGGGTTGACAAACTCTGACGAAACATACTCTGAACCTCTACTGGTAAATACTGAAGAAACTGAAAATTCTCAAATTGAACAAAATAGAGAACCAGTTGAGGGGGAGCGTGAAGAAGCTCAACAAGACACAGCAAGTGAATCAGTTGAGGAAACTGATTCAAACTCTGACAGTACAAACACTGAGCCATCCAACTCAAGGGGAGCCTCAGATACTGCAGAAAGTCAACGTATAAATCAGGAGAGCATGGATCAAGGGGGAGGATTCAATAATGATGCAAGAAACCACTTACCAACAGCCAGAAAGTGGACACAGGCACACACACCTGATCTCATAATTGGAGATCCTGATGCTAGTGTGAGAACTAGAAGTGCAACAAATAATGAGTGTCTGTATCATGCTTTCTTGTCTCAAACAGAACCAAAGAAAGTGGAGGAAGCTCTTCAAGATGCTAATTGGATTACAGCAATGCAAGAAGAGTTAAATGAATTTGAAAGAAATGAAGTCTGGACACTTGTACCTAGACCAAAGAATAGATCAATAGTAGGTACAAAGTGGGTTTTCAGAAACAAGACTGACAGTGAAGGTGTGATTACAAGAAACAAGGCTAGACTTGTGGCTAAAGGTTATTCACAACAGGAAGGAATTGACTATGATGAAACCTTTGCTCCAGTTGCAAGATTGGAGGCCATAAGAATTTTTCTGGCCTATGCTGCACACAAGAAGTTTAAAGTCTTTCAGATGGATGTAAAGAGTGCTTTTCTCAATGGGAAGCTTGAAGAAGAAGTGTTTGTTGAACAACCACCAGGATTTGTAGATTCCAAGCATCCAGATTATGTCTACAGGCTTGACAAGGCATTATATGGACTAAAGCAAGCACCAAGAGCATGGTATGAAACTCTTGCTCAATTTCTTTTAGAAAGTGGGTTCACAAGAGGTACAATTGATAAAACCCTGTTTTATTTCAATTCTGGTGATGATTTGCTTTTAGTTCAAATTTATGTAGATGATATTATTTTTGGATCTACTAATGACAAACTTTGTAAGAAGTTTGCAAAGCTTATGCAATCCAGGTATCAAATGAGCATGATGGGAGAGCTTAGTTATTTTCTAGGCTTACAGGTCAAGCAAACAGATGATGGGATTTTTATCAATCAAGCAAAGTATACCAGAAATCTTCTAAAGAAATTTGGTATGCTTGATAGTTCATCTGCTACAACTCCCATGGCTACAGCAACGAAGCTTGACAAAGACACAGGAGCCTCAGTAGATATGACTAACTACAGAGGAATGATAGGGTCTCTACTGTATCTTACTGCAAGTAGACCTGATATCATGTATGCAACATGTCTTTGTGCAAGATTTCAAGCAGATCCCAGAGAGCCTCATCTAACAGCTGTAAAAAGGATCTTCAAATATCTCAAAGGAACCATAACTCTGGGTTTGTGGTATCCTAGAGAATCAGAGTTTAAGTTAATTGGTTACTCTGATGCAGATTTTGCAGGCTGTAAGATAGACAGAAAAAGTACAAGTGGAAGCTGTCAATTTTTAGGTGACAGATTAGTTTCTTGGTACAGCAAGAAACAGAAGTCAATCTCCACATCCACTGCTGAAGCAGAGTATATAGCAGCTGGTAGCTGTTGTGCACAGATTTTATGGATGAAAAATCAACTGCTGGATTATGGGTTAAGGTACTCTAAAATACCTATTTTCTGTGATTACCAAAGTGCTATTGCTATGACAGGTAATCCAGTACAGCACTCCATGACCAAGCACATCAGCATAAGATATCATTTTATCAGAGAACATGTGGAAGAAGGGAACATTGAGCTTCATTTTGTGTCTACAGACCAACAACTTGCAGATATCTTCACCAAACCTTTGAGTGAAGCTACGTTTACAAGATTGGTAAATGAACTTGGAATGATCTCTGGTTCAGACTAGAGATACGGGTTAGACTCAAAATCTATCTATGTTTGATTGTTTAAATGCTCATGATTCCTTGCACATGTTAACTGTTATGTGAACCAGCATGTTAAACTCTGATGGTAAACTCTGTTGGTCATACTCTGATAGTTACAGTTTAATGTTATACTCTGATTGTAATTTTGTCTGAAACATTTGGACCAATGAAGAAATTTGTATGAAGCATAATTCTCAGTAAGTAATTGTGAATCCTTAAGAGTTGATAGATTCTGATCTCAAATATGTGCAGTAAGCTAACACAGCATGATACTGTCTCTATATTTATAGCATCTCTTAGTTTATTTGATCCTATACACTGAGTCTGTATTAGCTGTTTGCATTTTCTCTCATAAGTTAATTATAATTACTGATGAAAAGTCTAAACTCTGATTATTTATTGCACATAATTCACCCTCAAATCAAAAGATGCCAAACAGAGCACAAATTCCTTTGAGATCATGTTGTGCCTAGGAAGATCCAGGAACTTATTGTATGAAATAAGGGCTAAAATCTTTGATTTTTGGTGACTAGTGCCAACCACTGATTACTGGAAAAAAAAAAATAATAATAATAATAATAATAAAAAATATATATATAATAAAGGGGGTGAAAAATAAAAGACATATCCAAATGAAAGGATATCAGTAATACAGAGTTTAGATAGAAAAATCAGTGTCTATGTTATACATGAGAGTTTAGGCAACCAGTTTTTACTACTTTAGTTTGTGGATTTTATGCACTTTGAGATGATCTAAATACTGATTTCAGTAAACTCTGCTACTACACACACATATTTTCACAACTGTACAGATTGAGAAAAGAGTTTAGTGACAAAGAAGGACAAATGGTAAACACTGATGTATTGTGTGAAATACGCCGAGGTTACTTTGTTTTAATCTCTAATGGTTAAAATAATCTCTTTGTTTCAGACAGTTTATAATTTTGAGATTAGCTATTTGTTTTTCGGAAAAAGCATGATTGAACGGAGAAATGACAGGGTGTGTTTGATAAGTCCTGATAGTGATTCGTAATGCTGCTGAGTCTGTTAGTTTATTGTTTAAAGTGATATCATTTCTTTCACTTTACAATTACTATGCAAAATTGATAATACTGATATGTAAAGAAACAAATTTTTTTATTAATTGATTCAAATTTACATTCAGACCATTTCATACTCATGTTTAGCTAAACTTTCTGATACATACTAATCACTATGGTTACAAAAGAAAAGATCTATTTAACCAGGACAAGTATCTGAATGCTACATCTGAAGCAGAAGAACTAGAGCCAGAAGTTATTGTGCTCTACTACTTCTGAACCTATTCTGATGGATTTTGAACCAGAGGCTCCTACATCAAAAGCTGATGATGTAGTTGAGGAAGCTGCTGCAAACTCTGACAGCAGGATTGTGGATAATGAAGACACTGTACTGGAAGCTGATCAAGCTACTACTGAATTAGTAGAACCTATTGCTTCTCACACAGAAATCATTTCTCTTGATTTTGAGAAAGGTGAGGAAGTTGATCAGATTAGAGTTGATCCAGTTCCAGAAGCTGTTAATGATCATGAGGATATTATTTTACTTGAAGCTTTGCAACAATCGGTTGTTGAGATTGTTCAGAGAGAAGCAGAGGTTACTGCTCCAGCAAACTCTGATGTTCCTCAAACTGTAGCAGATCAAGTACCTGATGCCACTGCTCAGTTAATTGATGAAATCACTGCTGAGAATGTGCTTGAAGATATTCACGGAGAGGATGACAATGCTGAAGCTAGTCCTGCTCATTCAAACTCTGATATTCAAGTGGAAGTTTCTGATATTCAAGCAAATTCTACTGAAGAGATGGAAGTTCAAAGGGCTGCTTCTGAGCATTATCAGAATATGTACTACAATGCATGGGCTAATGCAGATTGTATCTTTCCAGCGCAAAGGGCTGCAGATTTTCTATCTGATTCTATCAAGAAGATTACAAATCCTGATGTTCTTACAAGTTTACAGGCAACTGTTGTTCAAGTCAAATCTCTCAATAATAGATTTGATAAGAATCAACAGATGTTTACAAATCTGAGGAATGAATTTTCTCTAAGGGATACAACTTTGAAGCTTGACAGATCATTTTATTCTACACAATTCAAGCAGCAAGCCAAGGATTCTAAGGAAATCAAGACAAGGCTTGGAAAAGTTGAGGAGAATCAGGCTGCAATGTCCACTCAATTGAATTCCATTTCTACTGCACTTGAATTGCTGACATCAGTACTACTTTCTGATGATGTCAAAAAGGGGGAGAGTATACCTAAAGACAAATGCAAAGCTACTCAAACTCTGAGACGGAAGGATGATTCTACTGATGGGGGAAGCAGAGGAAATGAAAGAAGGATTTCTGCTCAAAGGCAAAAACGTGTAATAAACTCTGGTGGTCAATCTACTTCTGGTGGTCAATCTACTTCAAAACTCAACAAAAGTTTAGTTGTTTCAGCTAACCCATCTACTGATGAAGAGATTGCTGCTAGGATCTTTATTAAAGAGCATGGAAAAGATGTTACAATTGAAGATATCCAAGCTGAAGAACAAATGCTTGCTGAAGAACACAAGAAGAATCTTAAAGATGGTACTTACAAGAAGAAGGAAATCAAGGCTCCTAGAAAGAAAGAAAAAGGAATTGTTATCAAAGAGAATGTAAACTCTGATCAGAGTTTACAGTACTCAAGGAGGCCTGTGATTAAAAATGCTGACAAAGGAAAAGGTAAACTGGTAGAAGAAGAACAGTTACCTAAGAAGATTTATTCAACCTCTGACATTGCTCAAGTTGAAACAAGATTAGCAAACTCAACCTCTGACGCTGCTCAAGTTGATGATACTATTGAAGATAAGCCAGCCTCTGACAAGGCTCAAGCTGTGCAAACTCAGCTAGCTCCTCAACTCAAAGGGTTCTTAAGACCTGTATTCTCTGAAACTCTGATACTTCAACCTGTGGATTTTTCTCAAACCAGGACTGTACTTGGAAAAGAATCTTATGATAAGTCTGGTTTAGGTTCACATAGGGAGAAGAGAATAAATAACAGATCTCAAGACAATATTTCACTGGCAGGATCTGGTATTGGGAATACACAAGAAAATCTTGATAAGTTGGAATCTGTTCAGTTGATTTTTCACAGAGTCTTGAAGAAGCAGTTTCTGTTATACTTTATGAGTGATGGAAGAGTTTATAGAGTTGGAGAATCTGATGTAAATCTCAAATCATGGGAAGAACTTGAATATGTACTTTATCTGTTAAAAGTTAAGAACAGACATACCCATAATGTTGCTCAAATCTTAAGAGAAAAGATGCTGAGATCAAAAGTGATGCTTGGAGGAGGAGAAGTCTCAAATGCTTATATTCCAAAGTATAGAGATCATACTGGAAAGTTGGTGGAGATGAAGAAAAACAGTGCTAGATTTACAACTGCACTTGGAATAAAAGTCTTAGAATTCAACTTAGAGTCAGATAAAGCTCAGTACATTCGGCTAGGGAATGACATGAAGAAGAACAGTATCTATTCTCTGAGGGCTGCCATATATCAAACTGGTGAAGGAGATCCAGAGTATAAGGAGCTGAAAGAGATTATGATAGCTGAACTTGAGAATGCTGAGAGAAGACTGCTGATTGATTATCTCAGGACTGTACTTGATATTGAAGAAGTCAAGTAAAGTCTGACTGTAAGTTTTTAATATTTTCTATTCTAAGTCAAATTTAAACTCTGTTTTAAATTAAACTCCGTTATATGTTAAACACTGCATTTGTTAAATGGTTTTGACATCATCAATTATATGTTTAACTTGTACATTTTATTATGAACAAGTTGGGGGAGATTGTTAGATATAATTGCTAATGTTTGTTTATCAGTGTTTAAGCAACAGGTACTGACAAGAGTTTATCAGAAGCCAGTCAGAGTTTAGTTAAACTCTGACAGGGTGAAGAGTTTAAATTGAAGCCGGTCAGAGTTTATTTAAAGTCTGACAAGGTGAAAGTTGAATTAGCTGTCGGTGCAGAATTGAAGATTCTAGAAGCAACATATTCTGAAGATGGAAAGAAGCAGAATATATTGATACAGCTAAGGAAACAGAATGGAAGATAAGAAGCAATCCTTAATTGATAAGTTTTGTATAGCTAACTTGTAGGAATATCAATTAGATAAGGATTGTATGTAGCTGTGTACTATATAAACACAGATAGGTTATCCCTAGAAGGGACGCGTGAATATTGATATATTATTCTTGAAACCTAGAAGCTCTTTGTGATTCATTAACATCATAAAGAGAGAAGCTGTTAATACGATTACAGTTTTATTGATTTATAAACAGTGTTCTTAATTATTGTTATTCTCATACATACTTGATTATATTGTGTATTCGGCCTAACAACTCTTTTTCATAGGATTGTGATTGGCTCTACTATACTTGTTCAAATTTATGTAGATGACATAATTTTTGGGTCTACAGATGAAAAACTTTGTCAAAAGTTTGTCAAGCTTATGAAAAGTAAATATGAAATGAGCATGATGGGAGAATTAACTTATTTCCTTGGTCTCCAAGTGAAACAAGTTAATGAAGGCATTTTCATTAGTCAAACAAAGTACATTCATGATTTGTTAAAAAAATTTAACTTAATGGATTGCTCTCCTGTCAAAACTCTCATGCCTACTGCTCCTAAACTTGAATTGAATACTAAGGAAAAATCTGTGGACATTTCAAGTTACAGAGGCATGGTAGGCTCACTTTTATATTTAACAGCTAGTAGACCTGATATTATGTTTGCTACATGTCTACGTGCTAGATTTCAAGCTGATCCTAGGGAATCCCATTTAGTTGCTATTAAAAAAAATTCAGATATCTCAAAGGAACACCAAACCTTGGCATTTGGTATCCTAGAGAATCTGGCTTTGAACTAATTGGTTATTCAGATGCAGATTATGCAGGATGTAAAATTGACAGGAAAAGCACAACTGGCACCTGTCAATTCCTAGGAAATAAGCTTGTGTCATGGTTTAGCAAGAAACAAAACTCAGTTTCTACCTCCACAGCTGAGGCTGAGTACATTGCAGCTGGAAGTTGTTGTGCACAGATTTTATGGATGAAAAATCAACTACTTGATTATGGATTACGAGTTGAGAAAATTCCTATTTTCTGTGACAACACTAGTGCCATTGCCATTACTGAGAATCCAGTGCAGCATTCAAGGACCAAGCACATTGACATCAAGTACCATTTCATTAGAGAACATGTTATGAATGGTACTGTGGAGTTACATTTTGTTCCAAGTGAACAACAACTTGCAGACATCTTTACCAAGCCACTTGATGAATCAACATTCTCAAGATTAGTAAGTGAGCTAAGTATGCTAAATTTCTCTTAATTATTTATGAGATTTTTGCAAGTTAAAAATTACAGCCAGAAATTTGCTATGATTTTCTGTGGATTAATTTTCTAAAAAAAAAAAAGATGAAATTTTGTCTAAGTCAAAATTACTATGTCAACGATTGTCTTAATCCGTTGCCAGTCTTAGAATTTTTCTGTGTATTCCGTTGACAGCTCTTTTATGTCAATGGAATGCAGCTTTATCAACGGAATAGGCTGGATCTTATACGCCCAATTCTAATCCGTTGATATAGCGATGTTAATCTAAACCGTTGAAATTTGCACGCCTTTTTACCACGATCTATGCATACACCCCTGTAAGTATAAATCATGGTCATGTTTTAATTGTAACGGTTAAATTTTTAAGCCAATCCAGTAATTTACAATTATTATTGGACTTAATTTTTGAGAAATTTTGGGGGAGTATTTAAGCAATTTTGCTTTCTTTAATTCTTTTTTATCTTACTCTCCAAATTTCCAAAGGCTTTCTCACCTAGGGTTGTCAAAAAAATCCGAAAAATCCGATATCCGTCCGAAATATTTGTATTCGTATCCGGAATAAAGCGGATTTTATCCGTATCCGAAATAAAGTGGATATTATCCGTATTCGAATTCGGTAGTTGCGGATACGAATATGGATATAGGTGCATCCGTATCCGGTAATATCCGAATCCGAAATTAAATAAATATGATAAATAAATAATATATATATATATATATATATATATATATATATATATATATATATATATGGTCCTATTCATCTAGAAACCAACACTAATTAGAAACTAAAAACTAATGGCATTATTGTAAATAACAAAAAACTAGGTGTTCAGTATACGTAAACTTATTATTTTACATTTTCAAAACTTCAATTCATGGTCAAATATATACATCCAGTGCGTGCACCTGATATGTCTTCACCTTCCCGGTATCACCAATACCTCTACTCATCATCATTCAACATCTCTAATCTCCTTCGCAACTGAATTTCCTTTTCTTCGATTATAATCAGATCCATACTCAATCACATATAGTCCTTTTTATTTGAGCCACAATCGACGATCTCGAAGCCACCGACATCTTACTCTTCTCCTTTATCATTACATCTCCGATCTACAACATCATCATGTTCTTCGATCAAATTACACCTTACAATCACTATAACAACTTTAATCCACTATTATTTTAAATCACCAAGTTTGTTGAATCACCTAATTTATACCAGAAATCACTAAAGTCTCTACCATTAATCAGTAAAATTCACAACACAAATCACTAATTTATGTATCGTACATCACCGATTCTGATGACATCAGTAGTTATAATTAATGATTTGTGTCTGTGAATTTGCAGACTAAAGCGACGGTGGAGCTGTGAATTAGGGGGTGGGGGTAATACATAGCATACATAATATATGAAGAATGGATGAAAATATCAGATCATGGAATGACGACGCGCGAGAGAGAGTCAAGGAAGAGAAGTTAATTTGGAAATGGAAGGAATAAAGTAGAAATGGACAAACTACTTTACGTACTTATGAATATAAACCCGTAGTTTTAAACAGGTGGCCCAGATTAAATAAAATAAGTGGTTGAGATGTGTGTAAAATTTATTTAAATTTTAAAAAACTAGTGGCGAGGATTTAGTTTTTAGTTTTTATTTAGGAAAAAGTTTCTAGTTGAACAAAAGCCTATATATATATATATATAATTTAATCATTAAACAATATATTTATATAAGTTGTAGATAATTGTAAACATATATATATATATATATATATATATATATATTACAAATTTTATATTTTAAAATAAATAAAATTATACTAAAAAGTAAATTTTTGAAAAAAATAAAATAGACTTTAATAAATTTAAGTTTTAGTTTAGTTTACTTTTTTTTTTAAAAATAAATTTTTATTATTTTTTCACTTTTTTTGAATTAAAATTTAATATAAAAACTAAAAAAATTTCACTGAAATTCGGATTCGGATATTATCCGTATCCGGATAGTATCCGGCGGATTCGGATTCGGATATTTTTATTTAAATATTTTCGGATTCGGATACGGATCCGGATACGAATTCAGATTTTCGGATTCGGATTCGGATACAGGCAGATCCGTATCCGAATTATCCGTTTGACAGCCCTATTCTCACCTCTTCTCTCTCAAAGCAAAACACAGTTCGAACTCAACTCAACTCAACAATGGCGCCCATAGTTAAACTTATGTCTACTGGAGGGTTCATTTATGAGAAGAACAACTCCATACCATTTGTTGACAAGGAAAGCTCGAACGAAATCTTTCACAAGATGATGGATTTCTTGGTGAACTGCAAGCTTAGTTATGTTATGTTTCACTCCACTCCACTTTATCATGAAATCATCGAGGAGATTTGGACCTCCTGCGAGTTCAGTGAAACTAACTGCACTATGTAATTCACACTTCAAGGTAAAGAGTATATTGTTAATTCAGATGTTTTGCAAGCATGCCTTCATATTCCTGAGAATAACTGCTTAGCTTTACCCACAAATTCTGAAATTGTTAACATGCTTAACACTATTAATTACTCTTTGTCAACTGTGAATTTGGGTTAAATTATTAGGAGAGGTTTGGTAAAGGAGTGGAGCTACTTAGCAGATGCTTTTATTAAAGTGTTTTCTGGAAAAATCAGTAATTTTGATGCTTTAAGTAACTCCATTCTAATTTTGTTTGCCATGCTTCTCACTGATAAATACTATAACTTTAGCACCCAATTTATGTATGAACTTGGTGCTAAGTTGGGTGATAAGAAAACTAGGAAAAATAATATTTATTATGCTAGATTTTTAATGATGTTGGCCAATCATGTTAGTCCAACACCATTGGTTATCTCTAACCCCAATTCCAAGTTTGACTGTTTTGTTCAAGAGAAGAGGGTACTAACAGACATCTTGAGGCTCAATCACAATGGTGATGTCCCAATGGTGTACTTGCTAGTCATTGAGGTAACACTTTCTCAACCTGTTAATTTAAATGTTACTTCAATTTCTGCTACTACAACTGTTGTTGTTGCAATGGAGCCTGTAGCTGTGACCCAATAGGCTCCTGCCCCTGCAACTAGACCTAAATCTAAAAAGTCTAAATCTACCAAGCCAACCTCAGGTTCTTCTCAAAAGGCACCTGTTGTAAAATCCACTACACAACCTAAGGGGGGTGAAGCAGGTGTGGTGAGTGGTGAGGGAAGGGGTGAACATCAAAGAAACCCCAAGGATAAGGTGGGAGAGGTGAGTGTTGCCCAGACTAGCCCCATTGTGTCTTCCCAACAAGGCACAATGAGTAACATGGATATTAGCTCAAGTCTAACTACATCCTCTCAAAAGGGTGTAGTTATTGAAACAAGCTCTCCTCCAAGAGCACACACCAAAAGGGTAAGGGACACATTTAGCCCCCAAACATCTATTTCCCACTACCAAAGAAGGGTGAAACAGAAATCCCAGGTCACACAGGGTGCACACACACTGGAAGCAACAATTCCAGTTTCTCAAATTCAGTTTGATGTAGCCCCAATTATTACTCTGGGGTTACAGTCCCACTCCCTCAATATTAATATTGAGACAACTCCACAAAATTCTCCTTCACACTCATTAGATGTGGATATGATCCATTCATCTATTCTTGATTCTCCATCTCTATTCTTGGAGAAGCCCCACTCTGAAATTGGTGGTCATCACTTTTTAAGTGATTTGTTGGGCCACCAATCATCTTTTTCTGAAACTACAAGAGGATCTGTGGAACCATCTTTAAAATCAATCACCACAGATTCTACTGTAATTTCAATTTCTCAAACTCCTTTATTGACTTCATCAACGGAATTATCTCTTCCGTTGACAATTGTTTCTCCATCAACGGAATCCATTCCGTTGATAGTTCAAACTACCATTCCGTTGATAGCTCATTCTGCACTAATTATTGAAAATCCAGTTGTTCACACAACTAGTGCAGATGACCTAGTGGTAGTTGAAACACTTTTAGGATTGAAAGGGAGTGATTCTGAGAGGCTGGTTTGCAGCCAGGCAAAAGGAGAGAATGAGAGTGAGAGGCTGGCTATTTCTTCTAGCCAGGCAAAAGGAGAGATTGAGAGTTCCACCTTAGTAGGTGAAGGTGAGGGTGTGAGAGGTGTGAGCCATGGGGAGCCCATGATGCAAGAAAATAGAGGAGAGAGAGAAGGGACTACAGGAGCTCTAAGGGAGGGAACAACCATTGCAAGTGAGTTAATGGAGGTTAGTGAGGGAGAAAGAGAATTGTTTTTCCAAGAGTATTATCAACAAACTCTGGATAGCATTTCTCTGGATCCTGAAACCTTTACTCACCCTATGCCAGCATATCAAATCATGGCTCAACAGGGCAACGTGGAGGCAAAGAGGACATTAAATCTAATTCATACAACTGCATCCATGATGAGGGCTAAGGATGCACTTGCCAATCTGTCTCTAGGAGCTGGTGAAAGTGATCATTTTTGCTGAATCTTCAAGTGATGATGATAGTCTTGATGCTGATTTACAAGAGGTGGCTAGTATTACACAGACTGGGACATCTGTGATGCCTCCTAAGCCAAGATGGCTTTATCAAGATTCACTTGGATTTCATGGTTTGGATACTGCAATCACAAGGCAGTATAATGACGCTTACTTGGCTCATGAGTCTGCACTTCAAAATGAAAAGAAATTCTACAAGGCAATTTTGGACTCTCTAGAAATCCAGAGGCTCCAAATGTTACAGACAAGGATTGAGGCCAGGGAAATCAAGGACACCATTGCAAGCTTCAAGGACTCCACTGATAGGAGGTTTGATGATAGACTTCCCCTTCTCACTGTGACCAAAATGGACAAATTCTTCAAAAGGGATTGTTATAGCCAAAATTCGTTATTGGATTTTTAGGGTAGATTCGGGTCAAGTAATAATCAATTGAGGATATCCAAGATGCAATTAGGGATTGAACTAGTACAACGGAGGCTCGGGGCTTGTCCTCATAGGGGTGAGGGCGCGCCCTCTGGTCGTCCAACCCTTGAGGACGCGTCCTCTTGGTGTGGACTGACAACTTGACATGAATGAATGACTTGACAGAGAATAACAACTAGACTGACATGGGATTAGCATATGGAAGACTTAGGGTTTGCCCTCATAGTGGTAAGGGCGCGCCCCTTTAGGCCATCCACCCCTTGAGGGCGCGTCCTCTTGGTTTGAAATAGCTACTTGATGGTGAAGGATGGCTCTATTGGCTTGATAAAGGTGAGATATTGAAGAATTCCCTCCTAGGATGTTCCCTAGGAGGGGATGTCCGTTTTTGAAGGCCTCCAGGGGTATGCCTGATGATTGAAGGCCTCCTCCTGTATTCAATGGGTGCGTCCTCATTGGGGATGTGGGGTGAACCTTGGTGTGTGCTTTGGGAGCTCTGTTCCTGTACTCAATGGGCGCGTCCTCATTGGGGAACTTTGGAGTAATCCTGCACTTTGCACCCAAATGCTTGGGATCACTTGTCCTGCTATCTGGTGGGTGCTTCTCATTCGGGGGACAAGGATGCGTCTGGCATTTGGGGTAAGTCATGGCTATACCTGCGTCTATGAATTAAGGAAATAGCTGGTAACGGATAGGACTAGTCATCGACGGGGGAAGTTTCCTTATTCGTGAAGTCCTGACGTCATAGACGAGCCTTGGGCCTTTGTGACTAGGCCTCATCGTTGGACATTCCTAAAGCGAGTCAGAGTCTAATTATAGAAGGCGGTGGAAGACTTCTAATGGGCTTCGGAAATCAGAGACCAAGCCCATAGAAGTAACTTGCTCTCCAAGAACTACGTAGGGCTTGATCCCCTATAAATACGGGGTACGTAGGCACATTGTAAGGGGTTGGAAGCGAAGAGCTCAGCGAGCCACCACCAAGATACCCTTACAATCTCAGCCCCCAATTCATCACAACCACCACACTCTGACGACTTTCCGGCGAAGAACCACCGTCATAGATCTTGATTCCGGCGATAAACCTCAAAATTTGTTAATACCAAATTCCTCCGTTAACAAATTGGCGCTAGAAGGAGGGGCGCTGATCAAGATCATAATCTTAGGAGGAAGAGATATCTCATCATGATGAAAGTTCTTAGAAGAAGGTCTGCCAAGATTTGGAGGATGGCCATGGGTACTACTTCATGCTGGCGGAAAGGAGGAAGATCCAAAGATGGTGAAGGATATTTCCATGTATACTTGAAGGTGACAGTTTTCATGTATACTGGGGGGTGATTCCGAGCAAGATCCAAAAAGAAGGCGCAACTATCGGGAGCACGTCATCATCTTCTGGACGCGCCCTCAAGGTAACACCTAACTAGTTTTGGTTTTGATTTTTGTTCCTTGAGTTGTTGCAGGAAGAAGATGAAGGAAAATCCCCAATAACTCTTAGGGCGTGCCCTAAGGATGATGCTCGAGGATCAGATGGTTCCAACAACTTCTATGATGATTCGGCGGTTGCTCACGTCCACGCCTCTAGGACGCGTCCTCCAGGTACTTTGTGAAATTTTCGATTATTGAGTTTTTTGACAGGTGGAAAATTCCTACTTTGAAGAATATCTCAAGAATTATCAAGCTATACGTCCCAACCTGAAAGGACGCGTCCTCTACTTCAAATATGCCTTCTCAGCATGTCTAAGGTCCCAAGGATCGTTTCTCCCCGAGGACGCGTCCAATGGAGAAATGTCTACAAACAATTCTAATGAAGAAATGACCAGACAAGCTCCAATACTTGAGCCCCTTTGTCGTCTCTCAAGTGTGTCCTTCCTTCATGGCGCGCACTCCAAAACTACTCCTATGTTCAGACAAATTCCAACGAGTGCATGGAGAGCTGATTGACTTGTACGGCTTCCTGGTCTTTCAGGACGCGTCCTTCCTCCGTTGCGTGCCCTCAGAAAAAAGAGTTACTGATCAACATGAACTCCAGCGATTTTTAGAGGAAGGTAATAGGGAGGCAAGGTCCCGTGATCCAAAGAGAGTGCCCCCTGGTTACAGGTTGAGGCCCCATGGTCATGAGTGAGCCCCCTCATGTGACAACTCAATTGATAATATCGGAGAGCGGCCCCATGATTCACATAGTGCGCCCCCTGATTCTTGAAAGAATTATAGGTTGAGGCTCCGTGGAAATGAGTGAGCCCCTCCGCGTGAAGAATTCATTACTTGAATTTTAGAGGAAAGGAAGTTATTGGAAGCAGAGGCCCCGTATTCCATAGTGAGAGCCCCCTAATTACAGGTCGAGGCCCCATGGATATGAGTGAGCCCCTTCACGTGATAATTCAATGAATGACATAGGAGAGCGACCCCCTGGTCCACAATGAGTGCCCCCTACCTACAGGTCGAGGCCCCATGGACATGAGTGAGCCCCTCCGAAAAGACAAGACTTTTATCTTCAGAGAACGCGTCGTCACATCCTCAATAATAGAAGACATGCCCTTTAAGGCGCGCCACAAGTGTATCAGCCTCATATGCCAAGGCTTCGACTTTAAGCATGATTGTACAATCCCACAGGTTGCAGCAAGAAGAAGAATATTTGGAGTAGAGGCCCCATGGATCTTAGGATGCGCCCCCTGATCAGCAGGATGCGGCCCCAAGGTCATGAGTGAGCCCCTCCACAGAAGAATGCTATTTTCAAATGGATTAGAAGATTAGAAGGGACTTCGACATTGCCCTCATCCATATAGGCCGCCCTACGCAAGAGGGCGCGTTCTCACGACACTGGGGGGTAGTACTAATGCATCTCCCGACCCTTCCTATGAATAACAGAGTATCCTTACGGGGATGCTTCTTCATGAAACGATGTTTGAAGATACAATTGACGCCTTTTGTGTGCCCCTTCGCCGGATAAAGGCGCTGAGGTGCGGCCCTAGGCTAGTCTGGTGAAGGCCTTCTACACGATAAATTATATAAAAGATAGTAGTGATTAATATTCCCCTCCAACGGATGCCTCCTTGGCAGATGCCTCTTAGTGAGATGCCCTTCATAGGATGCCTCTTCCAGAGATACCTCATATTGAGATGCCCCTTTCATGGGTCAAGATTCAAAGTATTTTGTGACCGGAGAGTGCCCCCTAAAGTTTTAATGAAACTTTTGAGGGTGAGACCCCAGAATAGTCATGTAAGCGCTTGATGGAGTAGTTTCAACAAAGTGATGCTTTGGTTCACCATTCTACTAATAGTTGATTGAAGACGGGAAATGACTGAATAATAGCCTACAAGGTAAATTAATTACCTCCTAGTCTAGGGGGGTAGTTCATATACACTTTCCCTAGTTCTAGTTGAGGTGATGAAATTTTGAAAACTTTCGAGATGGTTTGTTTATATAGGGCGTGCCCTCTAGGGTGACGCGTCCTATAGGACGACGCGCCCTCAGTTAGATGATAAAATACGAAACTCTTCCTAGTTGAAATGCAAGTATGACAAGCAAGATAATGCAACAAGAGAATATAATTCCGGGAAACATATCCCATGGAGTTACCGAAAGCACAGACAAATCAAATACAACTTACAAGGCTTAGAAGTGATGACCTGCACCTCAATAATGTTCAGAAGACTTAGCAAAAGGAATAAAGGTCATATCAAGCCTCAGGACGCGTCCTGAGTGTCATCAGCAAGAGAAGTGGAGATGTTTTCATCCGTAGTATCACTTGTTTTAGCAACATCGTCCAAAGGCTTTTCAGGAACAACATCGGTCCCAGAAGATTAATTTCCCTGATACTTGGGAAGAGAAGTGATATCTTGTTCATCATCAGGAGGCACGTTTTCAGAGGACACGTCCTCATTATCTTCAAGGGGTCAAGAAGACAGAAGCATAGATTCTCCCTGAAATGGAAGAAGTGAACTCAGTGGCATGGAAGACATACTCCCAAAGCCTTAAAGAAAAAGTTGAAGCTTGTGGATGCGCCTTATCATCAGGGCGCACCCTCATACATACAAGGTTGAAAAGTGTTTTCTGCAACTGTTCCTTGAAAGACAGATGTCATGTCAAATTTCTTTTCTATTGGTTAAATTAAAGAAGAAAACATATTAGCCCATTTAGGGCGCGCCCTCCGAAGAATGAGATCCCATCAGCACCGTTTGATGTGTTTTTTCCAAGTATGCCTTGACATGGGACAATATGAAGAATATACAAGCATAACAAGATTGGTCGGAAGGGAAATAGAGAATTCCTAAACTTGGAAGGAATTAGAGTTATTTGGACATAAAATACAAGGAAATTCGGATTTATTGATCTACACGCGCATACATTGCTGTTTGGGCCATAATTGGAATTCTAGACATCAGAATCAGACGGTCTTACAGCCCCTACGAAGATAACAGGATTTTATACAATCCAAAAGTAGTCCAAAATTAAGATTCCAACTGGAGAAGTTCAGAAACAGGCCTAGAAGTCAGATTACGAATTTTACAAACAGAATCCAGTTTATTTTGGGAAAGTGAAGATAAACAAGCAATATGAGTAGAGTTACACGGTGATTATTGAAAAAATTGCATTTGTGTTAGAAATTGTGTTGCTGGTGGAAAGATTACCTTCATCGTCATGACACGTCATCCCTACCTCCAAGGGTTTTTTATTACTTGAAGGCCGGTGATCTTACTTGGGCTATAGACGCGCCTCCCTCTCAAGGCGCACCCTACAATGTTGATGGTCTAAGGTGAATCTCTAATGTGCATATTATTGTGTTAGTCTATTGATGGAATTATTGAAGGAGGACGCGCCTACAGTCTAGCGCACGCCCAAAGGAGAGCAATTTTGGGATGAAAGACTTAAATTTTTGTGTTATGGGAGAAGTGGAAGACTTGGGTTGATCTCCAAATCATTGTTAGGAGATTATACTTCGTCATAAGCTGTGGTGTATCAAAGAGGTTTATACTTGTGCATAATGCCTCTTGTTTCCTATGTCGGGTTCGCTCATATAGGCTTAGAGGTCGGATGTGGAAAGAACATGAAGGCGCGCCCTGAAGAAGACAAGGTTACAAAGATTTTTGGCACTTTGAAGATTAGAAATTCCATACTTCATCTCCGATTTCACATGGAATTGGGGGGTAGTTGTTATAGCCAAAATTCGTTATTGGATTTTTAGGGTAGATTCGGGTCAAGTAATAATCAATTGAGGATATCCAAGATGCAATTAGGGATTGAACTAGTACAACGGAGGCTCGGGGCTTGTCCTCATAGGGGTGAGGGCGCGCCCTCTGGTCGTCCAACCCTTGAGGACGCGTCCTCTTGGTGTGGACTGACAACTTGACATGAATGAATGACTTGACAGAGAATAACAACTAGACTGACATGGGATTAGCATATGGAAGACTTAGGGTTTGCCCTCATAGGGGTAAGGGCGCGCCCCTTTAGGCCATCCACCCCTTGAGGGCGCGTCCTCTTGGTTTGAAATAGCTACTTGATGGTGAAGGATGGCTCTATTGGCTTGATAAAGGCGAGATATTGAAGAATTCCCTCCTAGGATGTTCCCTAGGAGGGGATGTCCGTTTTTGAAGGCCTCCAGGGGTATGCCTGATGATTGAAGGCCTCCTCCTATATTCAATGGGCGCGTCCTCATTGGGGATGTGGGGTGAACCTTGGTGTGTGCTTTGGGAGCTCTGTTCCTGTACTCAATGGGCGCGTCCTCATTGGGGAACTTTGGAGTAATCCTGCACTTTGCACCCAAACGCTTGGGATCACTTGTCCTGCTATCTGGTGGGTGCTTCTCATTCGGGGGACAAGGATGCGTCTGGCATTTGGGGTAAGTCATGGCTATACCTGCGTCTATGAATTAAGGAAATAGCTGGTAACGGATAGGACTAGTCCTCGACGGGGGAAGTTTCCTTATTCGTGAAGTCCTGACGTCATAGACGAGCCTTGGGCCTTTGTGACTAGGCCTCATCGTTGGACATTCCTAAAGCGAGTCAGAGTCTAATTATAGAAGGCGGTGGAAGACTTCTAATGGGCTTCGGAAATCAGAGACCAAGCCCATAGAAGTAACTTGCTCTCCAAGAACTACGTAGGGCTTGATCCCCTATAAATACGGGGTACGTAGGCACATTGTAAGGGGTTGGAAGCGAAGAGCTCAGCGAGCCACCACCAAGATACCCTTACAATCTCAGCCCCCAATTCATCACAACCACCACACTCTAACGACTTTCCGGCGAAGAACCACCGTCATAGATCTTGATTCCGGCGATAAACCTCAAACTTTGTTAATACCAAATTCTTCCGTTAACAGGGATCATGAGGTGGCAACCACTTTAAAAACCCTAACTGATAGGGTGAACAAAGTGGAAGCCACATTAACTCATATGCAACAAGCACAGGAGAAGCAAACTCAGTTATTGACTCAGTTAGTGGCAGCTCAAGGTCCCCCTCTCATCACTCTTGATGATAACAAAAAGGGGGAGAAATCAAAGGAGCTTAATATTCAAGTCACAAAAGTTACGGTCCCAGCCATTTCTTTATCACAGGAGCCACTAGCTATGGGGGAGTATATCAAAAATAAATTGGATGGAATTGACCTGATTCAACGTGCATCTCTGAGACTACAACTTGCAGAACAGATAAAAGAGAAAATGAAGGATATAGATGCACGGGCTAAGAAGATAGCTGAAAATGCAAGAAATAAACATCCATCAATGGATCAAGCTACTTCTACATCAACGGATCTCAGAATTATAGTGTCAACGGATGAGCCCATCCCATCATCAATGAATGATATGGTCTTAGTGTCAACGGATTTGGAGCCACATATTAAATTCTCATATGATCTAAAGCCTCTTCTACATGGAGTGATTCCTGGTCCAAGGAAAGAAAAGGGACAAACTTCATGTATTAGAGATGTGGACCCAACTACTTTTCCAAAATGCTTATCTCCAAAATCCCCAGCTAAACCAAAGGGCAAGAATATTGCTAGGACCTTCTATCCTCCTCCATTTCCAGATGAGCTCAAGGTTCTGAGTAAACTTATTATAAAATTCAAGGAAAGCAATAAGCTTGAAATTAGGAATCAAAGAGCAATAGTCTACATGAATGGGCAAGAGATCTGTGTTTGGGCTGGTCACCCAAATTTTGCTGAAGCTAAAGCTGAGGAATCAGCTAGGGCGGACATGCAAGCTTTTGCAGTTGCCCAAGATCTAAATGAAGAGGAAAGATTGCAAGAAGAAAGAGCTAGAGCTGAAGCTGAGCAAGCAAAAAGAAAAAGAACAGATGCACCTGTAACAACTGTGCCTTCAACTTTTTCTGATACAGGTCTTGGAGCAAAATTAGCTTATGACCTTGAACATCTAGTCAATTTTCATGACCAACCAATTGAGCCAAAAGAGGAGCCATTTGAGTTTGATGAAGCTAATTTTCCCAAATTTCTGGTTGAAATGGAATCAAAAAAGAAATCAAAGCAGAGGGCTACTAAGGCTAAACCAGTTTTTGTGAGAAGGCCACAGGTTGTAAAACCACCTACAAACCCAGATGACTTTATCTACATTGCAGATATAAGGGAGGAGTCAGGCTTAAACCTATATCTTGATGACTTGGTGGAAGTGAGAGGAATATGAGCTACTCATAAACTACCAGAGAGATTAGTGTTTGTCTACAAGGGTGGAAGGGAACAGATTTGGCCTCTACACAGAATTCTAGGAGAGGATTATCAGACATTGTTAGTGGTGTTCAAGTGCTTAAAGAAAGATTTTGGGTTCACCAAAACTGCTAAGTCTGAGGTTGTCTCCAAGATCTGTCAAATAAAAGCTAGGTGGAACAATCCTGATACACTTCCCAGAGTTCTAAAGATCCCCCAAACAGGAAAGAAAATTCATCTCCAACCCTTTTGGATGATGGAATTCAGAGACAAGGACAACTGTAGGAGATTCTTCATAATACAGGACCAATTGGAAAAGGCATCTAATGAAACTCTAAGATTTATGCAATCCAAGTTGGGTGAACAAGATGAAGAAGAGAAGATTTTCTACAGGAGGCTCCAAGCTCAAATTGAGGAGAACAATGCTAAGAAGGGGAAGAAAACAAGGCCACAGAGACAAAGATGGTAAATCTGCTCAGGCTAGAGGAGCAACTCTGTGCACCTGTCCTGTAAGAACCTCTACTTTGTTTTGAATAAAATTTTAAAGTATCATGAAGCTCAATACAATTTTTACTTTTGTAATTTGTAATTTGTTTAAGTGTTTTTGTTATCATCAAGGCTCTTGATTTATGGCTGTTATTCTATCAGTCATAAATTCAGGGAGATTGTTAGGAATATGTTGTTCTTGATGATAATTATAAAAACACTTAGTAGATTTTGTGTTAAGTCAATTTTGTAGCTGTCAACGGAATGGTATGCTTTGCAGCTTTCGTTGACAGGTAGCTCATCAACGGAAGGAGTCTCATCAACGGAATGAGTAATGCAGCAATTGCACTGTACAATACTTCACTAGTTGATAGGCAATTGTTGTAGGTATTAGATAGGTTTTCTAAGTCATGTTGACTAAGTACTAGATAGGCAAAATAGGTTGGTTAATTGTAAATATAATGTGCCTTGTAATTTTGCCTAAGTGAAGACATGTCAACGGAATGGAGATTACACTATCAACGGATTGAAGAATGTACCATCAACGGATTGAAGAATAAAGCTATCAACAGAATACATCTCACTACTATCAACGGATTACTATCACTTTTCTAAACAGTTGACAAAGTGATAGTGACAGTTTTCTGACAGATCAAAAGGTGATGTAGAAGTGTACTTTGCATTGGGAGCCATCAAAATGGTTACTGGGAATGAGGAAACATTCCATTTACCAATTAAGTTCTTGAGTGGGATCATAATAAGCATGAAGACAAAAGACAAGATCTCCAAGGACCATTGGACAAAAGGAATGAAAAACAAGCTGTTGGCGGTTACCTTTAGTACTTTTTAGTGTAGCCAAAAATAGCATTGTAAACTTGGGATATATAACCAAGTGTAGCAGTTCATTTTATTGTAGGAAGTGAGATAGAATAATTTTGTATTAGCTTTCTTTGAAGAGCACTCGCACTCTACATTTGTAACTGAGCAGCTATGCTACATTTGTAACACAGATTATTCCCACAATAAAAACACCTCAGTTGGATCCTCAAAACATCCAACTGAAATTTAATATTTGCTTGTGTGTTTTATTTTCTCTTTCAAGTTATTTAAAAGTTGTTTTAAGTTTAAAAATATCTAGAATTGTATTCAACCCCCCTTCTACAATTCTGTTAGGTCATTTGGGATTAACATCCTCCTCTTGGCTTCTTCTCTGGCGACTATCAATAAGTATCTATTATGTCTAATAAATATATCTAATATAAAAACTATTTTTATTGTCTTTTGGAATAAACAAGAAATATTTCCCAAACTGAATAAGTTTCTAAAGTCAAAATTCGTAGTTGACTTCTCTCTTGTTCCTGGGCTGCTCCAACTGGAATTTAATTTATGGGTCACTCTATACTAAAAGAAAATCTCGCTATCTTCGCGTGGCCTGTTTAATCGTCCAAATATGATATGTAGAACTCAAGATACGGCCCAAACAATGTGTGCGAGTAGCCCAATAAATTCGAATTTTCTTCTATTTAGCTACAATCCTTTCCAATTTAAAATTCCTTGCTTCCTACAATAAAATATTAAAATCTAATTAATAAAGACCCAATTAAATGCAAAATATAACTAATATGGGAATAAAAATCATCTAAAATATATGCAAATATATATTCTATCAATACGTCTTTTTGGTTTGGTCTTGTAAATTCTCAGGAGATGTATTATTGTTTAGTGAGTTTGGTACTTTAGAGCAAGTTCAACAGCTTACCTATTTCATGTTCTAAGTCAAAATTTAGGGAATATGGCACAAAAAGGTTCTCGAACAGTGTTCTAGTGATTACTTAAAACACTAGAACATTTTTCTCATTACTTATCTTTAAGTAACCCCCAACCATTAACTATTTCATTTCTATCAATAAAAAATTAATTTCTCTCCTTTTCTTAACTTCTTTTCTCTCTCTTTTTCTACTTGTTGTCCAATCTCTTTTCAAATTTATTATTATAATAATAATAGAGAATGAGTATAGTGATTATTGTTGGAGTTGACATTCAAAAATTTATCCTAAATCACTAAGACTCTTTACTTTATTATATTTATAAGTAACACACTATGACATTGTTGGACTTGCTCTCAACTATTCAGTGAAAAGGTGATACACAAAATGTATATTAATAAAATCCCTTCCAAACAGGAAGACAAAAAATAACATAAAACTTGGATGTAAGAAAAGACCATTAGTTACTTAAGAAACGTACTGAGGCTGCAAGACTTTAAACTTGAAACTACTGCCAATACAAACTTCTACTACATAACAACCAACAATATTACTACTGTCAAACTTGAGAAACTATTATCATGCTTATAATAACTCGGAGATGTAAACTATTGTCATGATTATAATAACTCGGAGATGTAGAACCAAATCTTACAAATCACTGTAAAATTGGTAAGTTTAAATTTTATGTACTATATTTTTGAATTAAATAATATTTTTTTAATTTTGATAATCGTTTCGTTTTGTCAATTTAATATGAAGCAGTTTAAAAATCGAAATTGAACCGATTATAACCGAAAAGGAACTTTTGAAACCGAAACTGAACCGCCGATTGCGGTTGTGATTTTTGATTTTAAAAACCGAAGAGTTGCAATTTTGGCAGGACTAACAAACTAGAAGGCTTGGCATGACAATCCAATAAGCCTAGCATGACTCTCGACAGGACTCATGAATACAAACGGTATTATTTTCTCGAATTTGACAATTCAAGAACAAATTAAAGCGGAATTAAATGAAACAAAATTCAAGTTAAATATAACTTATATTAAACTTAAAGGGTGTTACAAATACAGTACAAAATACAATGTTTGAATCTCAAACTATTTAAAACAAATTTAGAATAAATTCGACATTAATTTATCTATTTTTGTAATAAAAAGATCGAATACTAAAAAGTAGTTCGAGATAAATTCTAGGGAAAATGATCCGCTAGATAATCAAACAAGTACAAGTAAATGAATTCTAGTGGCTTGAATGTTACAATAAGAGCTAGAATTAATTCACTTGAGAATCTTGAAAGCTCAGAAGTGGTTTTTGGTTAAGCAGAAGATGAATAATATTTTGTTTATTATGTCTTAATCTTGTGTAAACCTTTCTGTCTTATCTTGTTGATTATGTACGCAATCTTTTTTAGATGGCAAGACTATCAAGTAGAACTTGCATGACTTCCATTTTGCTTTGCATGACTATCCAATAAGCCTAGCATGACTCTCTGCAGGACTCACAAGTAGCTTGGCATGACTAACAAACCAGAAGGCTTGGCATGACAATCCAATAAGCCTAGCATGACTCTCGGCAGGACTCATGAATACAAACGGTATTATTTTCTCGAATTTGACAATTCAAGAACAAATTAAAGCGGAATTAAATGAAACAAGATTCAAGTTAAATATAACTTATATTAAACTTAAACGGTGTTACAAATACAGTACAGAATACAATGTTTGAATCTCAAACTATTTAAAACAAGTCTAGAATAAATTCGACATTAATTTATCTATTTTTGTAATAAAAAGATCGAATACTAAAAAGTAGTTCGAGATAAATTCTAGGGAAAATGATCCGCTAGATAATCAAACAAGTACAAGTAAAGAATTCTAGTGGCTTGAATGTTACAATAAGAGCTAGAATTAATTCACTTGAGAGTCTTGAAAGCTCGGCAGTGGTTTTGGGTTAAGCAGAAGATGAATAATATTTTGTTTGTTATGTCTTAATCTTGTGTAAACCTTTTTGTCTTATCTTGTTGATTATGTACGCAATCTTTTTTAGCTAGCAAGACTATCAAGTAGAACTTGCATGACTTCCACTTTGTTTTGCATGACTATGCAATAAGCCTAGCATGACTCTCGGCAGGTGTAACAGCCCCAAATCCGGGGTCAGGGATTTAGGGTTGTCACAATCCATGTACTCCTTGCCTTACCTGTATTA
Organism: Heracleum sosnowskyi; assembly: GCA_030848705.1. NCBI lineage: Eukaryota > Viridiplantae > Streptophyta > Magnoliopsida > Apiales > Apiaceae > Heracleum > Heracleum sosnowskyi. Next base: position 112,284,633 of record CM061240.1, on the reverse strand, counting down.
CTCACACCATTCATAATTCACCTGCTCATGACCCCACGACATATGTCTCACACACACACACACACGGGTTAGAGTCTCAGAAACGACACAATACAACAATTGTGGAATAAATAATTTTTATTACAATACCCAAATGTCTTTTGAATCTGTTACTGATACAATTTCTAAGTATTGTTACATTACCAACTTAGCCTTCTGATGCTCACAATCCTCTAATACCATTCATGTCTATACATAAGTTGAATACCAAAAGCCGTAGCCTGATTCGATTGGTTCGTACTACTCCCGGGATCACTGCTAGAAACTGTTTATGAAAACGCCTTGCGAGGTATGTGCCGTCCCATTGGCATCCTGCTTCGCTGCTATATAATATATATATAATAATAGCAAGAGTGAGCGATAGCTCAGCAAGGTAATGAAAGTATGGCATAATTCTGCCTTTTTTTTCAACCCAGAAATAAAGCGGGTATACGACAATAACTTGTCAAAATATCTTGATACTGAAATCATTTCCTTATCGGAATATATTCCAAAAATACCATTGTTGTATTTCAAATATCCTCTCCATAATATTCTGCAAACTTTCGATATTCATACTATGAACAAAGTTCTAGTATAAAATAAAAGACAGGATAACTCAGTATATCCTTTTCGTAAAATATCTGCTATATAGAATATAAGCAGACTATCAACATATAACTTAAAAGATGAAGTTATAAGGAAAATTCAATATAAGGTTTCCATAACCCAAAATCCACTATTTCATATATATATCCTTAATCAGGTTTTATCAGAGTCATAACTCATAAAATAAAAGATGAAGTTGTAGGAATTTCCAAATATCATCTTTCATATCAAACATTTACCTCATATCATAATGTGGAAATAAATACAAGGTAAAATATTTCCAATCCATTTTCTAAACTCATCTGATTTCATATATCTTTTTCAAAACAATCATATACCTTTTTGTAATCTCATATGCTTTCTGATAAACTCATATACTGGAATAAACTCGAATACTCTTGAGTAAACTTTCTCTTTCTGAAAACTTGCATAGAACTGAATGACTGGAATAAACTTTCTTTTCTGAAAACTTGCATAAAACTGAGTAACTGGAATAATTTCTCTTTCTCTGAAAACTTGCACAAAATGTGCTCTTTCATGAATAGTGAACTGTAGATGGAGATGCTAGGCGCCGAGGATACCCCTGCGATGATCAGTCGCAAGCTGTATCCCCCTACTGTTTTTCTACGTAGAAGGGAAGATAATCAGTCTCACACCGACTTACCTCCCCGCCAATCGGTTGTAGGCAGGAAGAACATACCCGTTCATAGACGGTCGATTCTGTTACTCTCCACTTATCCTACGGTCGGGCACTGATAATCATCTAAGGGAAGAACAGACCCGTTCACCAGTCCGTCGGCCATATTGTAATTCCCTTAGGGGACCGGCGCTACTCAGTCCCTTACATATCTCCAAGTTCGAGTAAATCCATAACACTGAAACATAAAGTTCCTTTCCCTTTTTCCCCAAGTATACAACTCCACAAAGTAGTCGTATCTGGTTGGAAAGGAAATTCACTCATATTTCCCAGGCTGATGCCTGTTAATGGATATCACTGATTTCACTGATCTTACTTCTCGAGTTTTTAGGAAGTAATCAAAATCATTTTGATGGTAGTATATCAGACTGATAATTTCATTGATTTAAAAAGATTTAGGACCGGGCAGTCCACTTGGAACAAACATTTAACCTTGAGAAAGGTCTCCCGAGTCTTTGTAGTTTGAGCGAACATTTAAGTCTTTCCGAATATAGACTTAAAAGGAAAATAGATTTGGGAACCTTCTCTAATTATATTTATGATTGCCTGAATAAAACTTTATTAGTTATCTAGGGTTAAAGAATAGATTTCACAAAATACTTCCTTAAGAAGCAGAGCTTTAAATAATTAATGAAAACTATATTTAATAAAGAATATTTATTTAGAAGTAATTCTCAAATACTCTCTTAACCAAAGAATGGATAAAATAATAATAATATAACCCTAGATAACAACTGATACCATTCCCGGTCCGTAGTATAAATACAGAGTATATATCCCCTACTGAGGGATTTTTCTTAACATATTGGCTTATGAATATTGCCATAACCATAGCTTGTAAATCCAACTTGTACTTAGCATCATAAGTATCGATTTGAAATCATGAACACATAGCATATATCTCAATATCTTATTTATCACATCATCAGTTTATAAAGGCATAGGTTTGAAAACTTGCCTCTATCACATGCATATACTATAATCTCAATATCTTTTATACCATCACATCCATATACGACGTGAGGTTTGAAAGCATGCATAATATACCATATGCATCATCAGAATATTATAACTTAAAATAAAGCATAGAATGAGAAAACTTGTACGATACTTGGAACAAAGAATATATATATATAGATATATTTTTGAATCAACAAGTATTAAACATTCGAAAATATGCCCACTCTAACAATAGAGTAAGGGTTAGTAAACTTGCCTGATGCTCGAGAAGTGGTAGGGGTTCGCGACGATGCCGGACAATCTAGACAAAGTCAAAGAAACGCACGATTAATCCCCTGGATAATCCACTTGTACTCAATGCTTAAACATGTAAGCGAAACATAACCATGGAATTACTAGCTCGTTATAGGCTCATACTAAGTCCATGTTTAATCGACGATTACTTAAGTCGTAGGTTTAGTCCGAAATCGATCCTCGAATACAAGTTATACTTAATCATTTACAACATTGGTTTCTAAGTCATGTTCTTAGTGGTTTTCACTTGCGCGACCTCGGATAAAACATTTTTATAAAATCGAAAAATAATCTTTTTAATCCGAATCTTTTTCTTGAGCCTTCCCAACTGTCTCTAGTATTATTCTTCAAAGTTTCACATTTTAATATGGCTTCTAAGTGGTCCAAATGTAGCCTCAAAGTTACTGACCAGAGATGGGTTGTTCCTCCGAACGACGTTTACTAAAACTCACTTTTCTCCTAAACCGTAAATCGTATAGACATCATCTTTATACCAAAACAAACCTTAAAACAAGACCTACAGGTTCCTGGTCAGTGTTGCTCAAAAATATTCCAAGACCAGGTCGTAATACTTGCTCAAAACAGTCTTAAATCAAATGGGCATTACGACGGCTATAATCGTAACGTTTCCCGGTTTTTGTTATGTCAAAACCTCTTAAAACCAAATGAATTCAACAACCCAACAACTTTTACAACATAACCAGTTCATATACTTCCACAACACATCACCAACATCAACCAACAACAAGTATTCATCAAGAATTAACCATACCTACTCCAAATTCCATAAACATGCTTATTACTAAAAACTTCACTTAAAATTCAATATAAATCAAAGGGTGGGTGAGTGGTATACCTTCCTTGAATCCTTAAACACACAACCAGAGCTTGTAAGCCTTAAGAGAGTCTTTATCTATGGTTATCATCCTCAAACTTGCAAAAGAAAATCAAGAACAAGTTATGACTTTTCGGAGTTACTATACACCGGTTTAAATAACTGGAAACATGAAGGTCTTACCTTGCTCAAATGGAAGAAACTTGTGAAATAGTAAATGTAGGTTATCTCAAGACCTTTCCAACAAGCTATGGACCGCCATTTTCCACCGAGAAATGAAGGAGATGTGAAGCTTACAATCCGGCAGTTCCTCTTTGGCCGAAAATGAAGAAAATGAAAATGTTTTGTTTTCTTTTTGGGTTTTGGCTTTTGACTAATTAGAAATGCTGATTTTTTTATGACAAAAGTGGTGAGTCATAGCTCTAATGGCCTTAGCTTGTGACACTTGTCCAACATGCATTGGCTTAGATAAAGTAGCTTTACTGGTTCGCTTTCCTTTCACATGGATGATCCAAATGTTGCATTCCTCGAATTAATCTTGTTACATGTTACTTCCATGTCTATATTTAATCCTGTAAATGTTGTCTTGTCCCTCTTGAAATGATTCGACATATTTTCCAAAAAGAGCGAATAAAACTCTACGCGATGCTCGCAGTGAATAGTAACTATTCACTATTTATTCTAACAATCGAATCCTTAAATCGATTTTAATAAAATAATAAAATTCCAAAATATTAAATCCTCAATTCCTCAATTTTAATATCTCATTTCTTGAATATAATAATATATAATTCGTTGCCCGGTCAAATACTACACCAAAATAATTTTTGGAATTTCTGAATTCCGATCGTCTTTGCATTCCCTTATTTACTCCGTAGATCACTAATATGACTTCGGAATATCCACACTACATCTCGTACATAGGTGGCATGAAAAATTTTCTTAACCCTCAAAATCACTATTCATCCACCAAATTCACTATTCACTGATGCACTTAATCATAATAAGAAAAGTTTTAAATTTTTCCAAAAATTCGGGTTATTATAGCAGGACTCACAAGTAGTTTGGCATGACTAACCAACCAGAAGGCTTGGCATGACAATCCAATAAGCCTAGCATGACTCTCGGCAGGACTCATGAATACAAATGATATTATTTTCTCGAATTTGACAATTCAAGAACAAATTAAAGCGGAATTAAATGAAACAAGATTCAAGTTAAATATAACTTATATTAAACTTAAACGGTGTTACAAATACAGTACATAATACAATGTTTGAATCTCAAACTATTTAAAACAAATCTAGAATAAATTCGACATTAATTTATCTATTTTTGTAATAAAAAGATCGAATACTAAAAAGTAGTTCGAGATAAATTCTAGGGAAAATGATCCGCTAGATAATCAAACAAGTACAAGTAAATGAATTCTAGTGGCTTGAATGTTACAATAAGAGCTAGAATTAATTCACTTGAGAATCTTGAAAGCTCGGCAGTGGTTTTTGGTTAAGCAGAAGATGAATAATATTTTGTTTGTTATGTCTTAATCTTGTGTAAACCTTTCTGTCTTATCTTGTTGATTATGTACGCAATCTTTTTTAGATGGCAAGACTATCAAGTAGAACTTGCATGACTTCCATTTTGCTTTGCATGACTATCCAATAAGCCTAGCATGACTCTCGGCAGGACTCACAAGTAGCTTGGCATGACTAACAAACCAGAAGGCTTGGCATGACAATCCAATAAGCCTAGCATGACTCTCGGCAGGACTCATGAATACAAACGGTATTATTTTCTCGAATTTGACAATTCAAGAACAAATTAAAGCGGAATTAAATGAAACAAGATTCAAGTTAAATATAACTTATATTAAACTTAAACGGTGTTACAAATACAGTACAGAATACAATGTTTGAATCTCAAACTATTTAAAACAAGTCTAGAATAAATTCGACATTAATTTATCTATTTTTGTAATAAAAAGATCGAATACTAAAAAGTAGTTCGAGATAAATTCTAGGGAAAATGATCCGCTAGATAATCAAACAAGTACAAGTAAAGAATTCTAGTGGCTTGAATGTTACAATAAGAGCTAGAATTAATTCACTTGAGAGTCTTGAAAGCTCGGAAGTGGTTTTTGGTTAAGCAGAAGATGAATAATATTTTGTTTATTATGTCTTAATCTTGTGTAAACCTTTTTGTCTTATCTTGTTGATTATGTACGCAATCTTTTTTAGCTAGCAAGACTATCAAGTAGAACTTGCATGACTTCCACTTTGCTTTGCATGACTATCCAATAAGCCTAGCATGACTCTCGGCAGGACTCACAAGTAGCTTGGCATGACTAACCAACCAGAAGGCTTGGCATGACAATCCAATAAGCCTAGCATGACTCTCGGCAGGACTCATGAGTAGCTTGGCATGACTAACTTTAACCCTTGCATGACTCTCAACATGACTATCCAAGGATAGTCAATCCAGTCATTTCAACTTTATATTAATTCTAAATTAATTAAATCATCAATTAATTTAAGGAATAAATTAATTCTGATTAAATTAATTTATTGAATAAATTAGCTAACTATATTAATTAATTAAAATAGAATTAATATAGTTCTTTGATAGCAGAAACAATTCTTGAACCAGTGAGATTAATGATGAACTTCCACTGTATTGTGTTGACACTCGATGTACTGTCTGGTTCATGAGTGACTAACTGCAATGACGGTTCTTCATCTTTTGATTTCTGACTCTGTCAAATCCAGTGATAATCCTTAAGATTTCTTCCTGTAAGGCTTTCATGTACACTGAATTATCTGGATTGACATTATTGAACTTTTGAAGAAGGCCAATAAACTCCCGATCATTGTTTGATCATTTCCAAGGGAGTGCAAACATCTCATTTGCTTTGGTCCATCTATCACCCTTCTTCAATCTAATATCCAACTTCCGATATTTGACTTCTAAGCTATGAAGACGTTGTTTCTCTTCATGCTCAGCTTTTTGAATTTGGAGTTTTTCAGAAATTACTTGAAATGCCTTTGCACTCTCATCTTGTCTCCTCCTTATATCTGTCAGTGTGTGCACTCATCTCAATTTCTCTTAGTGGTCTTTCACTCAACGCACGTGCTTGTGTTTCGCTCTGTTTTTTACTCTCATTTCTCACTACTAGTTGTCTAGCTCCATAATCTGATGATGTACCTGTAGAAAAAATCACCCTAGCCCCTTCAAGAGAGGTTAGTGGTGGTGCAATGGGAGTTCACGAATCCCAATCCCTAGTGAAGTCTATCAAATCACTTGGATTTGAGATTTGAATTTCTTTAGTGATAGACTCACCAGGTTGCCTTCCACTTTCTCCAGTGTAAACTACGAGTGGAAAATCCCTTAAGGAAGCCAGAGATGTTCCCTCTGGGAGGGGAGAAAATGATTCTATTAAATTTGGCAAAGAAACAGATTTTCCCTCTGATGCCTTTGAAGGAACTTCTACCGTGACTATGGTAGGTACTGTATCAAATTCTATGTGCTCTCCTGACAAAGTGTCATGAGTTTTATCTAAGTGTATATCTTCTCCCATTGTGAGTAATGGGAGTGTGCTTGAGTCATTACAGATTGTCAGGGCCCTATGACTGATTTCAATAGATTCATCCTGTTGACAGGATGTCTCTAGATACTGTTCATTGGCCATATCAAAATCCATATCCTGTTGGGAGGATACAGACGGGCTAACAGATACCTCAATATAGGTTCTTCTCTTCTTTAGTGGAGGAGGCAGAGTTGTAGGATCACTCATTTTATCAACTACTTCACCAGTACTTCTTCTTATGGACAACTTTTGTAATTGTTGTGGGTTTGTGGATGTTGTAGACTCTGTGTGTGGCTCTATGACCTGGGTTAGAGTTTGTGGTTGTACAAACTCTTGGTCAGCTCTAACAACCTCTTGGGTTTCAGCAAAAGTGCCAGAAGAAGATCCAAAGGTTAGGAAGTACTACTTGTAGTGGAGTTGCATCCGAAGTTCTGGCTTTATTGGTTTGATTCATTTCAGGTTGTGTCTCAGGAACTTGTTGACCAATGACAGGTAGGTCAATGAAATTTTTCATGAAGGGGGCGAAGACCAATGGGATGTTTCTGAATCTGTTTGTAGATTGTAGCCTTTGAAAGAACTTTCGGTCAGTTGTCTGAGAGACATTGAACTGACCATTTCTAAACAGATCCTTGTGCTCATCAGAGAGTAAATGATTGATGATAAGTGTTAGAAAGCGAGGATAAAAATATTTAATCTTTCTACCACTATCAAAATCTTTTATACCATTAATGACTCTCCTAACTACAAGTTCCCAAAGAACATGACCAAAGTTAAGTCCACGGTTAAACACAATTGCAAATCCAATAACTTGTAAAGGATATGTAATGAGATTAAAATTGTTTTTAGTGCAATTACCGAAGACTTTGGCCAGGGTGTCAAAGAAGACATCCCACTCAGGAACCAGATTACCCTTTAAAAGTTTTGCTAACACCAAAGGACCTTGATAATTAATATCAGTGAAAAATTGAGTTAATTCATTATCATTAGGCATATTATCAAAATTGTCCTTGGGGAAACGCAACACATCACAAAAAATTTCTTTAGTAATGGTGTACTGTGTGTTGTGAATAGTGAATGTGAAAGAGAGAGAATCATCAGCAACAACAATAGTGGAGCATAATAAAAATAAGGGTTCAATTTTTAAATCAGTAACAACACAAATAGCATGACTTATGCAAGAATGCTCATTTAAAAACCGAATCCAAGGCCTAAAACATTCAAGAGAACATTTTAGGGGATCAAAATACCCAACATAATTAGTAAGTGCAATCTCAAAATTCTCCTCCGTTTTTTTAAACAAAAATTAATTCAATTAATTGGATTAATTCGAATTTAAGGATTTAGAATTAATTACAAATTAAATAAAATTCCAAAAATCAAAAGTTCACCGAAAATAACCAAATTAATATATGGTGATCCTTGCAATACTACGAACACACTGGTGTTTTTAGATTTTCAAAAATCAACACCGGTGAAGAAAATCGATCGATTAAGTAATCAAATTTGAAAAATCCCTAAATTGAAACCTTAACCAAATCGAGATTTTAAACTATCAAATCAAAGGTATTTCCACGATCTACACAGTGATGGTTTCAGTTTCGAAAAAGGTTGCGAATTGAGAGAGTAATTGATAATAAAATTAACAACAGTTCACTTATATATGAATGTATACACGAGAGAGAAAAAAGAACTGCTGAAAGACATATGTATAGGCATATTTGTGAACACCGAGGATTCTACTCAACTTTAATTAAGATGTAATAAGTAAATAATAAAAATCAAATGTCACAGGAATCTCAGAAGATTATATCTGTCAAAGAATGAAGATTAAAAGTCATCTACAGACTTGAAGTTATTCTACATTGAAAGAAGTTCAATTTATTGATCAAGCCTCAGTGAAGTATTCAAGCTCAGTGGATTTATTAAAGTGACAGAGATTTCAAGTGGTGACAACAAAAGATACTGGTTACAGAGTTCTTGAATGAAAAGAAAGTGAATCACTGCTTAAAGTTAAACAGATAAAGAACAGACATTGTCGTTAGTCACTCATGAACCAGACAGTACATTGAGTGTCAACGTACTACTGTGTTTATTCTTTATCTAAGTTTTAGTGATTCAGAAATTAATTGAGAAGTCAACTAATTCTATTTATTCTCTTATAAATAATTATTACTATTAAGTAATTATTTATTAAATTAATTCTGTAAAGAATTAATTTAATACATAATTTATTTAGATAATTATTTAAATTAGAATAAAAATGAACTAGGAAGACTTAGGTTTGAGCTAGGAAGACTCAGTTTTTTAAACTAGGAAGACTCACAAGTGAGTCTTTCCGATTGCCTTCCTAGGCTAAACCCTAGTCTTCCCGATTGTCTTCTCTTTGCAATTGTTGTCTTCCCGATTGTCTTCCAAGGCAAAATTGTGAGTTTTCCTGCAAGTCTTCCTAATGCAATTTCTATTCTGGCAAGTGGTTCTGCACGTGGGATTTAAAGGAAAGCTTTAACATAAAAGACAAGACAATTCGAAGCAAAGCATTATTTTTTACAACACTCAACAGAAGTAAAGACGCAAAGCATTTCAACACTTCATCATCTTTGTCTTCATAACTTCTCAACTGCAAAGCAATTCATTTCTTCAGTGACTTAATTCTTGATATGTTCTTATCATTAAATTCATAAGGATCATTTCACTTGTACTGCTTTGACTTTCTAGCGGATCATAATCCCTAGATTTTATATCGAACTACTTTTTAGTATTTGATCCTTTTTATTACAAAAATAGATAAATTCATGTCGAATTTATTCTAGGTTTGTTTTATCAAGAAACTTGTAATCAGTGATCAAATTGTAACACTCCTCAAGTTTAATATAAGTTATATTTAACTTGACTATTGTTTCAGTTTTATTCCGCATTAATTTGTTCTTACTTTTTAAATCTTTTAAAGGACAAATTCGATTAAACGGTATTGTTTATATTCAACCCCCCTTCTACAAACTTATAGGACCTAACAATTGGCATCAGAGCCTTTTGATTGATATACAAATCAAAGATCCAACTGTTTTGAGATTTTTTCTTAAACTCTAAATTTTTTATTTTTCTTCAAAAATGTCTACAACTCAGAAAGTGGGTACAGTCAAAATCCCCATGTTTAGTAAGGAGCATTATCCTATGTGGAAGAAGAAGATGCTCCTGTTTCTTCAAGTTGCAAATGTTAAATATCTAGGAGTACTGAAGAATGGTCCTAAACTTCCTATGATTGTGGAGGAAGAGCAGTTAGAGAATGATGTTGTTACTAGAGCTGCTAGGATGTACCCTAAGGATCCCAAGGACTACACAACTGATGAGAAAGAGTATGCTACACTGGATGCCTATCTACAGTTGATACTGGTTGATTGTCTTGATCATATAATGCATAATCATGTCATAAACTGTGCTACTGCCAAACACATTTGGGACACAATAGAGATAATCAATGAGGGGACAGAGGAAGTCAGAGGGAATAAGCTGGAAATTCTCACATCTTCTTATGAGCATTTAAGATCAAACCCTGGTGAAGGTATCTCTGAAGTTTTTGAGAGATACAACAAATTGATCAATGATATGAATCTCAATGGGAAGCACTATACTATCAAGGAAATCAACAAGAAGTTCCTCCTGACACTTCCAATTCATTTGGAGCACAGAATATCTATAATCAGAGAAGCAAGAGATCTTGGAGAGATTTCTTTGGAAAGACTGTATGGTGTTCTGAAGACCTATGAGCTGGAGCAGATTCAACAAAAGGAGTTATATGGAACTGGAAAGATAGTTGCTACTTCTACTGCATTAACTACAGAAGTCCCACAGAAACTGGAAGTGAAGGTTGTTCAACCTTCCAGTTCTAACTTGGATGTTATTGATGCTGAATATGGTTTAACATCCATTGATCAATCTGGTGGTGACTTCTACTCTTTGGAAGAACTTGATCAGCTGGAGGATGGTGACTTGGCAATGATAGTGAGAAAGTTTGGCAAATTCAGATTCAGAAGGAATCTCAATCTTAAGTTCAAGCCAAGGTTTCAGAGAGGTGGTTCCTCATCTACATATAGCACAAGGAGTGGTTATAAAACTGGAACTGTGGAAAGAAGCACAATCAGGTGCTACAATTGTAATGAGTTGGGTCACTTTGCTACAGAATGTAAAAAGCCAAAGCAAATGAGAAGGAACTCATTTGATTCTAGCAAGAAGAAAAAGATTGGGAAAACTTATGTTGCCGAAGGAAGAAGAAGCAGGTGAAATTGGAAACCTAGCTTTAATGGCTAATGAGACAAGCACTTCATCAACATTCATGTCAGAGGTAAAGTTTACTTATACTGAAATGATCTATCATCTTTGTAACGCCCCCAAATCCGGGGTCAAAGGATTTGGTCGTCACACTGCACTCTTAATCCAAACAACTTGTTCAATATAAAATCAACACAATAATAATAATATCTGTGACCCCAACTCTACCAAGAATCTTTAAAGGTTATAGTGCTAGAAACAAGAATCCAAAATTTCCATTACATAAAATTTTTCCTCTTTACAACCATTCTCTTTACATACAATCTAAAACACTAGTATAACTTCGATAAGAAGTATACCAGGCCACTACTCTTATATAATATCTTATTCAATAGAAAACATCTATATACAAACCTATCACTAACTCCAATGATGTGGATCAAAACGTCTTTACGCTAATATCTTTCCCCATCTCTGATCAGCTACGCGGACAACTCTCGCCAATACACCTTCTTTCTGGCAGGCTAAAATATATACAAATAAAACAATTATGAGCGAATGAATTGCTCAGCAAGCGCATTATTAAATATAATACGAAAGGTTTCCAAAATAAACTTTGGATTTTCAAATAAACAAGCCTTTGGCTTAAACATTTGTAATCTCTAATATTTTCAACTCAAGTTTGGTAATTTACCACAATTTCTCATTCTTCTTCTCTCAATTGAATAGTTTAAAACACAAAAAGATTTATATTGGTCGTTACGGCGACCGAATCAACAATATCTACAATAGTAAGTAGAAAATATGAAATAAATATAACTCATACGTCTTCAAGACCATAGTTTGTACAAAAATACTAATTTTGAAGATAACTGGTCTATTCATAACATTCTCTGAAACCAACAACTCTGGAAGGGTAGAATAATCAAGGAGTAAGAATGAGCCATCACGCTCGGTCATGAAATAAAGAACGCACTTCAAGACTTTAATATAGTACCGACTGGGTATGCGGTATGAATAAAACTCATCAAGATAGATATCTCACGACTGCCAATGGAATCACGGAAGTGGATTTTGACTATTTGGAATCCAAATGAATTAAGAGTAAGTGATTTCAGCAAGATTGAAACCACCATTTATTAATCAACAACCAACAATTTTACGCAACGAATAAACCTGAATATCAGGTCATAACTCACAAGTACAAAACATATGGATGTAACTCATCCCAGAAATAAGAATTAATATTAGAATTGGATTTTTAACATTTATCAAATCAAAGGTTGTGCTGCTGGCCAACCACGCATCAGCCCCGGACTTGCTTATAGCAAAGTCCTCTACTGGATCCTAGGCCAATCTGGGCCTTAATTTATTCCGACCATAAATATGGCCCGACCAATTACTGGTCCCATTTAAAAACATTCCAATCCTATATTATATACGTCAGGTGTCAGAACAATTGACAACCTTACTTCGACAACCAGGTGTCGGAAGAATCGACAACCTAATACAACAATTGCTGGAAAACTCACGTTCCAGGAAACAGTTCAATTATGAAGAATCCATTAAGGAATAACAATATAATCTAGTATCGACGAGATCGACACAATATGGGGAGGTGCATATGAAAAGTGACAATATAATAAGCATCGACGAGTTCGATGTAACAACTGGGATATAATGAAGAATAAACAATGACATGCTCAACAAGATTTAGTCTGATATGAAACAGGCATTATGATATCAACAGAATTTGTAACAACTCAATATAGAATAGGGTTCAAAGAACAGGCTCTAGATGGCCTCAACAGTTCAAATTATCACATCATGGAAGAATTAGTTAAGATTCAACAATCTGGTAAGTGACAAGAAAGTCAAGTTCAAGTTTAAGAAAAATTCAGGGTGAAGTTTATAAATGAAGAAAACAAGGGTTTATTAACTTCTGACAGAAATAGTTCAAGTCCTTCGAACATATACTTATAATAGATAAGCCTCGTATTTGAAGGAAGTAAACTAAATCATGCACATCATAAATGAATTCGAATCAGGGAATGGATCAGATGATCGCATTAACAAGAAATGATAATAATACTTGCCAGGGTGCGGGATGGAAAAATGGAATACTTGTAGAACAAGTACCACAACTTCGGAATTTAAAATAACATTTTCAACATAGGGTTCACAAGTTCCCACTCATCTAGGGTTGGCAATATTCCAACCTAATGTTTTAAAATCATGTCTTTTAAAAGAAAGCCTTAGTATACGGCCCATAATTATCTCTTCAAACTTTTCAGTATAATAAGTATATCTTTCCAATCAATATGAAAATATGAATCTAAACTCAAAAGGTATAAAAGAGTACTCGTCAATTTACGAGATTAAATAACATACTTGCAATTCAATGCAAAGAAATCAACATTTGAAAATTCAGTAATAAGCATTCAACATGCATACTAATAATTCAAGATAATATCCCTTAATTAATAAGCAAGGGTATAAACACTTGCCTCTGGTCCTTAGCTATTTCGTAACGCTGAAACAATACGATTTCCTCCTTATTCTGTCTTGTCGCACGATTCTCTACCTCCGTCCTTCTTTGCTTTAACGCTCTTGCGAATACCACTAGTCTGCTTTTACCATTTTGAATCCACGTGCCAGCCTCGATAGTCAAATATGAGACGGTACTTAGTCTTCAACGTATAATTCTCATATTCCATAAATGATTGTAACTTAACCTCGATAATCTGACTCGTCTCGTCCAATAGCCTCTGTTGCATAGACAACCACATTTCAATTGATAGAATGATCACAACTAACTATACAAGTAATCCTCGTAACTCGCTTGACGAAACTCCCCATACTATAAAAGTCAACATCTAAGTCAACGGCCTCGTAAATCTCACTTTCTAACATAACCGACAAATTACTATTCCAACTACCCCTCGTGATGATATTAGACACGACCAAATACTCAAACAAGTCTCACCACAATTTATTCGCATGCGTGACTCAACAACAGATAATTCACATCATTCACATAACACATTTAAACAAGTGACTGGTTACGTATCGGACGCCCGGTCTAATTTACGATATTAAAAACTCAGACACTAGCTCTAGTACGGGTATATACTGACTATAAAACACATTACACAACTCATACGAATCACATAGCACTTATAACTATTTTTAAAACATCACACAAAGCTTATTTGAATTTAAATAAGCCACAAACAATTTTTAAATCAAAAATCGGATTTTTAAATCCAATATAAGTATTTTAAATGCAAATAAATCAATTAATAAAATTAATTGACACTCTTTAAATGCTCAAACTATTTTTAAATAAATAAACCAAGCTAGAAAATAACTAAACTTAATTTTAATTAATTAAATCTAATTAATAATTAATTATTAAGAATTAACTGATTAAAAGAATTAATCAATTAATTAAATTAATTAATTATTAATCAAAAATAATTAAAATAATTAAATTTAATCAATTTTCGAATTTAAATAAATATTTATGAATTTATAAAATTTTCGGAATAATAAAATGTATTTTTAAATCAAAGATATGATTTTTAGAATTATAAAACTATTTTTGAATTATTTTAGAAATTAAAAATCCAGAAACAGTATTCAAAAAAAGGAAATTAGGGTTTTCGGATCAAAACCGGGTCGGGTAAAAACTAAACGGGTTGCCAAGAAACTTTTCCGGGTCGCCAAGAACGACCCACCCAGTTTCCCAGTTTCCGGCCGGCGTCCGGCCACCGGAAAACTTCTCCGACAACCTCCAAGTACCCCAAATCGTATGGTTCTAATCAGGAACTAATTGGGCTTCTTAAAAACACTTCTATTTCAACACAACAACTTGGAATCCGCCCGAAATCGATGGAAGAAAACGCAACAGCCGCCGCGACGGCGCGTTTTCCGGCCGACCTCGAACGTTGCCCGACGACTACACTGAATATACACCTCGACTCTAAATCCTCCGATCTATGCAATGGTACAAACGAAACCAAGAACAAGTCAGTCTATCTCAAACTCCGGCAAAACTCAAGAACTCCGGCGAGCTTTAACTTTCCCGATTAGCTCGAAAACGAACTCCAAATTCAAATTAAAAATCACATACAGGCTCTACATCCCATAACAAACACAACCACACCATCAATTAGCAAGAACAATCAATCGAACGATTTCCCCCAAATTAACCCTAAAAATTCGAAATAAATAAATTAATTAAAAATAAGAAAATTTCAGAAATCATACCCACATGAATTTTGATGCTGGATTTGAATAGAGGATGATGAGAGATTCGATTTGGTTATAAGAACATCGAAATCGGATTCCGATAACGCCTTCAAAATTGAGTTTTATTCTCAAGAACACGAAGAACACGTTCAGGGGTTTTTAGCTTTTTAACTGTAATTAAACTTTAATATACGCAAAACAAAGTACGATTTGCCTTTTTATAATATACGGAAAATAATACCCCAAACGACATTTTTGGATCGATACTGATCCGATGGATCGCTTTAAATACAATATAACAGAATATATGCTTTAAACCTTTAATAAAGCAGAATACACGTTTCACGAGACGATAAGCATCCATAAAGTACGGATAACTACAAGTATCATTTAATTCAAAATATACGAACCAAAATACCTCCATTGCGAATATTTTCGAATACTTCCCACTTTAACGAATGAAATATTGGTACGAACGATATACCAATTTCCCGAATAATTTGGGAACGATCCAAATTTTCTTTTCAATAATTAAAATAAAATAAAATAGTATAACATCCTTTTCAAACTAATTTCAAATTCCCCACACATTTCACATAGCACCACAATATCACATATTCAATCATTTAACGAATAACTTAGCACGTTTAAACAGATAAATCATTTAATAACTCTTAATATGAAATTAAAATTTCATTTCACATCATATAATAACACGTAATTTTCCCGGATCTTACATCCTTTCCCCCTTAACAGGATTCTGTCCTCAGAATCAACTTACGCAAACATAGGTGGATATTTTTCCAACATCTCATTCTCAAATTCCTAGGTTGACTCTTCAACCTTAGGATTTCTCCTCATACTCATACTAATTTGACTCCTCTATTACTTATCACTCTCTCATACTGACTCAATATCTCAATTGGTTACTCAACATAGAACAATTTAACTAAATCTCTATAGGTTCGTATTTTATGAAATACAGTATGAATACACCACTCATGGAGTGATACGCAAACTTATACGCAACTTTCCCAACACGCAGTAAACCGACGTAAGGTAGCAATTCAAAATTGTCATAATAACTGTTGTCGTAAGGAAATCTAATCAACGGTAAATGGTCCTTCCAATTACCTTAAAAATTTAGTACACAACCATAGTCTGTCTGAATTCTTTAATTAAGTCGCGGATCTCTGTCAAATACATTTGAACACGTCATTCCATGCCGTACTATTACCTCATTCAAATAGCTAGAGATGAACCAATTCATCTAATAAATATCTCTCGTTAATCGGTCAATAATAACTCAAATAACATCTTGATTAGCTCTAAGCCTTAGCAACTCTACTACAAAGTCTATCTTAATATGTTTCCACTTCCATTCAGGAATCTCTTTAGTTGTAATCGTCTACTATACCTCTGTTACTCTGTCTTCATTTTCTAGCATCCCAAGCATTTAAATACTCACCAACATTAATATCCTTTTAAACCTCTTATATATCCTTACATTTCCTTCTTATCCATTATACTCTCTCGCTCCTTCCTGTAATTGAATTCCATTTCTCTTTCCATAACTCTTTCCTTTATGTAGCCCTTTCTCTTTAATCAATCCTGGTTGAATCCTTATTTCTGTCATTTCTTTTAGTTAATCTCTTGTTATCATAACCTCAAAGCTCCATTCTTTCTACTCCTTGTACCGAAGATATTCACATCTCAAATCTCTCTTTTACTACTCATAATGTCAACCTCTAATATAATCTCTTGGTTAATTCTATTTACTCCCAATATATCTAACAACTGCTCTCAACGATCATATACCTTCCGTGCCAATTAACTCTTCAGCTTAAAACAACCCATCATTGCCTTATCCATTGTTTTTAAATCCTTATTAACACCTCTTAATCTTCTTTTCCTATCTACAATTGTGAGAATATTCCTTATCAACTTGGTGACTTAGTCCCATATCTTTAAAAATTGTTCTACTTAGTCCTAAGAACTTAATTAATCTCCATCTGATTCCCAAATAATTTAGAAGATACATTCACAGTAACACTCAGGACACCTTTTCCATGGTTCCATCTCAATTCCCAAACAACTTGATCAACTCAACGTCATTTTGATTCTCATCCTATACATCCACATTGACTGGTAAGATCTACCTTAACTATCGTGAGCAAGAGACTTGCAACCATATCATACAATCCTGAAATACTCAAAGATTAACCCATTCTCCATTATTAGCCTATCATCAAATCTTAAAAGTTCTTCTCATTGAGACAAAAATTTATTATGTTCATCTTCCACAACATGGGATATCATCAGCACAATTACACATTTTTCCCCAATTTCCAATCAACTTTTGAATTATCTAACTTCACCTCTTCCACATCGTAATGTTAATCGATAGAGAGAGAACAACTGGCTCCGTTATATGTTACTAGTATTCTAATCGCATCGTAATCCGCTTTCGCTCGTGGTGATTCAATCGCAAATTCTTCGTTCATTATGGTAGGGTAAATTTCAGTTCACCCTAACGGCATACCTCCCAGATTATTTGGTATAACAAAAATTCATGATATTTTGAAGTGAAAAGATTCTATATCGTAGCAAATGTCCCACAATTGGGGTTACCAAGTCTGCATATTCCAAAGCAAACATTATTGGAAATAAAAGAATCACTGAGAGATCAATTTGATCACATGAACTCAATGTTGTGTGTCTCCATTAAGACAGTACTAAAGGTAATTAGCCTTCTTGTATTGCACAACACACAAGTGACGGCGTCCCATCAGACTTCTATCACATAGACAGATAGTCCTTGTGTCCCCTATAAATAGGGTTGTTTGTCTCAGTTGGAGTAGTGAAACATGAAAGAAATTTACGGTCAAAATAACAACCAAGACCTCTCGATAAGAAATCTCAAATACACACCTTGGATTGAAATTGAATAAATTCCAAAGGTGTCATTTCAAAAAAAAAGAACAACCAGAAAGGAAGTATCAACAAATAGTGTTACATCACAAATAGAGTTATCCACTCCGGAAGAATGAAGGAGTTGGAATTTAAATAACATATTTTCAACAGGCTTCACAAATTTGAAATAGATGTCACAACAACCTCTGATGCAATTGCAATCATGATTGATCAAAAGTATCAAGTACAAGGTCAAAAGGTGGAATATATTCACCAACACAGCTTCGCTTAAAGAAATGTCAAATATTTCCTTAGGATGGGAAGGTATTACCAAGGTCTTCACATATGACTCCTCCGTCGACTCCTTCGATAGCTCGTTATTCGATTTCAGCCCTTCTTCTCCACGTCGCAAGGTTATCAATATCGTACGTCGTTGTCGACTCGTAATAGTCCTCGAAGATTCCGCCATAGACGTCTACAAACGCAAGAAGTTCTATCCATTTCAGCACAACTATCTCAATCAAATACCTCTATCTCAACTCACTCACCGGTACTATATCCAATAGTCCAACACGAACTCTAAATGAGCTCTGACGTTCCTTATATAACTATATACACTCCCACACACTCTCGTTTCTAGTTTTACTATAACCCTTGCTCTGATACCAACTGTAACGCCCCCAAATCCGGGGTCAAAGGATTTGGTCGTCACACTGCACTCTTAATCCAAACAACCTGTTCAATATAAAATCAATACAATAATAATAATATCTGTGACCCCAACTCTACCAAGAATCTTTAAAGGTTATAGTGCTAGAAACAAGAATCCAAAATTTCCATTACATAAAATTTTTCCTCTTTACAACCATTCTCTTTACATACAATCTAAAACACTAGTATAACTTCGATAAGAAGTATACCAGGCCACTACTCTTATATAATATCTTATTCAATAGAAAACATCTATATACAAACCTATCACTAACTCCAATGATGTGGATCAAAACGTCTTTACGCTAATATCTTTCCCCATCTCTGATCAGCTACGCGGACAACTCTCGCCAATACACCTTCTTTCTGGCAGGCTAAAATATATACAAATAAAACAATTATGAGCGAATGAATTGCTCAGCAAGCGCATTATTAAATATAATACGAAAGGTTTCCAAAATAAACTTTGGATTTTCAAATAAACAAGCCTTTGGCTTAAACATTTGTAATCTCTAATATTTTCAACTCAAGTTTGGTAATTTACCACAATTTCTCATTCTTCTTCTCTCAATTGAATAGTTTAAAACACAAAAAGATTTATATTGGTCATTACGGCGACCGAATCAACAATATCTACAATAGTAAGTAGAAAATATGAAATAAATATAACTCATACGTCTTCAAGACCATAGTTTGTACAAAAATACTAATTTTGAAGATAACTGGTCTATTCATAACATTCTCTGAAACCAACAACTCTGGAAGGGTAGAATAATCAAGGAGTAAGAATGAGCCATCACGCTCGGTCATGAAATAAAGAACGCACTTCAAGACTTTAATATAGTACCGACTGGGTATGCGGTATGAATAAAACTCATCAAGATAGATATCTCACGACTGCCAATGGAATCACGGAAGTGGATTTTGACTATTTGGAATCCAAATGAATTAAGAGTAAGTGATTTCAGCAAGATTGAAACCACCATTTATTAATCAACAACCAACAATTTTACGCAACGAATAAACCTGAATATCAGGTCATAACTCACAAGTACAAAACATATGGATGTAACTCATCCCAGAAATAAGAATTAATATTAGAATTGGATTTTTAACATTTATCAAATCAAAGGTTGTGCTGCTGGCCAGCCACGCATCAGCCCCGGACTTGCTTATAGCAAAGTCCTCTACTGGATCCTAGGCCAATCTGGGCCTTAATTTATTCCGACCATAAATATGGCCCGACCAATTACTGGTCCCATTTAAAAACATTCCAATCCTATATTATATACGTCAGGTGTCAGAACAATTGACAACCTTACTTCGACAACCAGGTGTCGGAAGAATCGACAACCTAATACAACAATTGCTGGAAAACTCACGTTCCAGGAAACAGTTCAATTATGAAGAATCCATTAAGGAATAACAATGTAATCTAGTATCGACGAGATCGACACAATATGGGGAGGTGCATATGAAAAGTGACAATATAATAAGCATCGACGAGTTCGATGTAACAACTGGGATATAATGAAGAATAAACAATGACATGCTCAACAAGATTTAGTCTGATATGAAACAGGCATTATGATATCAACAGAATTTGTAACAACTCAATATAGAATAGGGTTCAAAGAACAGGCTCTAGATGGCCTCAACAGTTCAAATTATCACATCATGGAAGAATTAGTTAAGATTCAACAATCTGGTAAGTGACAAGAAAGTCAAGTTCAAGTTTAAGAAAAATTCAGGGTGAAGTTTATAAATGAAGAAAACAAGGGTTTATTAACTTCTGACAGAAATAGTTCAAGTCCTTCGAACATATACTTATAATAGATAAGCCTCGTATTTGAAGGAAGTAAACTAAATCATGCACATCATAAATGAATTCGAATCAGGGAATGGATCAGATGATCGCATTAACAAGAAATGATAATAATACTTGCAAGGGTGCGGGATGGAAAAATGGAATACTTGTAGAACAAGTACCACAACTTCGGAATTTAAAATAACATTTTCAACATAGGGTTCACAAGTTCCCACTCATCTAGGGTTGGCAATATTCCAACCTAATGTTTTAAAATCATGTCTTTTAAAAGAAAGCCTTAGTATACGGCCCATAATTATCTCTTCAAACTTTTCAGTATAATAAGTATATCTTTCCAATCAATATGAAAATATGAATCTAAACTCAAAAGGTATAAAAGAGTACTCGTCAATTTACGAGATTAAATAACATACTTGCAATTCAATGCAAAGAAATCAACATTTGAAAATTCAGTAATAAGCATTCAACATGCATACTAATAATTCAAGATAATATCCCTTAATTAATAAGCAAGGGTATAAACATTTGCCTCTGGTCCTTAGCTATTTCGTAACGCTGAAACAATACGATTTCCTCCTTATTCTGTCTTGTCGCACGATTCTCTACCTCCGTCCTTCTTTGCTTTAACGCTCTTGCGAATACCACTAGTCTGCTTTTACCATTTTGAATCCACGTGCCAGCCTCGATAGTCAAACATGAGACGGTACTTAGTCTTCAACGTATAATTCTCATATTCCATAAATGATTGTAACTTAACCTCGATAATCTGACTCGTCTCGTCCAATAGCCTCTATTGCATAGACAACCACATTTCAATTGATAGAATGATCACAACTAACTATACAAGTAATCCTCGTAACTCGCTTGACGAAACTCCCCATACTATAAAAGTCAACATCTAAGTCAACAGCCTCGTAAATCTCACTTTCTAACATAACCGACAAATTACTATTCCAACTACCCCTCGTGATGATATTAGACACGACCAAATACTCAAACAAGTCTCAACACAATTTATTCGCATGCATGACTCAACAACAGATAATTCACATCATTCACATAACACATTTAAACAAGTGACCGGTTACGTATCGGACGCCCGGTCTAATTTACGATATTAAAAACTCAGACACTAGCCCTAGTACGGGTATATACTGACTATAAAACACATTACACAACTCATACGAATCACATAACACTTATAACTATTTTTAAAACATCACACAAAGCTTATTTGAATTTAAATAAGCCACAAACAATTTTTAAATCAAAAATCGGATTTTTAAATCCAATATAAGTATTTTAAATGCAAATAAATCAATTAATAAAATTAATTGACACTCTTTAAATGCTCAAACTATTTTTAAATAAATAAACCAAGCTAGAAAATAATTAAACTTAATTTTAATTAATTAAATCTAATTAATAATTAATTATTAAGAATTAACTGATTAAAAGAATTAATCAATTAATTAAATAAATAAATTATTAATAAAAAATAATTAAAATAATTAAATTTAATCAATTTTCGAATTTAAATAAATATTTATGAATTTATAAAATTTTCGGAATAATAAAATGTATTTTTAAATCAAAGATATGATTTTTAGAATTATAAAACTATTTTTGAATTATTTTAAAAATTAAAAATCCAGAAACAGTATTCAAAAAAAGGAAATTAGGGTTTTTGGATCAAAACCGGGTCGGGTAAAAACTAAACGGGTTGCCAAGAAACTTTTCCGGGTCGCCAAGAACGACCCACCCAGTTTCCCAGTTTCCGGCCGGCGTCCGGCCACCGGAAAACTTCTCCGACAACCTCCAAGTACCCCAAATCGTATGGTTCTAATCAGGAACTAATTGGGCTTCTTAAAAACACTTCTATTTCAACACAACAACTTGGAATCCGCCCGAAATCGACGGAAGAAAACGCAACAGCCGCCGCGACGGCGCGTTTTCCGGCCGACCTCGAACGTTGCCCGACGACTACACTGAATATACACCTCGACTCTAAATCCTCCGATCTATGCAATGGTACAAACGAAACCAAGAACAAGTCAGTCTATCTCAAACTCCGGCAAAACTCAAGAACTCCGGCGAGCTTTAACTTTCCCGATTAGCTCGAAAACGAACTCCAAATTCAAATTAAAAATCACATACAGGCTCTACATCCCATAACAAACACAACCACACCATCAATTAGCAAGAACAATCAATCGAACGATTTCCCCCAAATTAACCCTAAAAATTCGAAATAAATAAATTAATTAAAAATAAGAAAATTTCAGAAATCATACCCACATGAATTTTGATGCTGGATTTGAATAGAGGATGATGAGAGATTCGATTTGGTTATAAGAACATCGAAATCGGATTCCGATAACGCCTTCAAAATTGAGTTTGATTCTCAAGAACACGAAGAACACGTTCAGGGGTTTTTAGCTTTTTAACTGTAATTAAACTTTAATATACGCAAAACAAAGTACGATTTGCCTTTTTATAATAAACGGAAAATATTACCCCAAACGACATTTTTGGATCGATACTGATCCGATGGATCGCTTTAAATACAATATAACAGAATATATGCTTTAAACCTTTAATAAAGCAGAATACACGTTTCACGAGACGATAAACATCCATAAAGTACGGATAACTACAAGTATCGTTTAATTCAAAATATACGAACCAAAATACCTCCATTGCGAATATTTTCGAATACTTCCCACTTTAACGAATGAAATATTGGTACGAACGATATACCAATTTCCCGAATAATTTGGGAACGATCCAAATTTTCTTTTCAATAATTAAAATAAAATAAAATAGTATAACATCATTTTCAAACTAATTTCAAATTCCCCACACATTTTACATAGCACCACAATATCACATATTCAATCATTTAACGAATAACTTAGCACGTTTAAACAGATAAATCATTTAATAACTCTTAATATGAAATTAAAATTTCATTTCACATCATATAATAACACGTAATTTTCCCGGATCTTACAATCTTAGTACTACTGTTTCATGTGCTCGTAGAGAAAATGATAGAATAATTCTTTTGAACACAGCTCTTGAAAAGGAGGTAAACGAATTAAAACTTGTGCATGTTAATCAGGATGAACTAACTAAGAAAATAACATTTCTTGAGAATAGGGTTAAATGTTATATTCAACTGGAAACCATTCTTAAGGATCAGATTAGTAAACTTAAGGTCAAGGCTAATGCTTACTATAACTCTTGTAAGACTTCTAAAGAAATCATCAATAAACAAAGTATTGGTCATACTGTAGGAATAGGGTATGACTATAATGAGTCTATTGGTGAATTAAGCATAAATACCCCTAACAGAGCCAGTGCTGAAGAAAGGGGTATACCAGATGTGCTTAAGGGTATTGATAAACCTTTCTTTAGAGAGTCCCAAGCAGGACCTCTGAATGAATACTCTATCATTATTGAAGAGGATATACGTATGGAGGATCGTGCTTTTGATCTTGATCAGTCCAACAAGTGTATGTCTGACAAAACAGTCAAAGTTGTTTCAGCAACGGAGACTAAGTCAGACATTCATAAAGTGGATCATAACAACTGTAGAACCAACATGTCTGCTATTAATCTTTCTCATAAAGCATGTGGTGTGGTTAATTGCATGTCTTGTGCTTTCAATGTTATGTATGCTTATTTTAATAGTAAGCATGTATCTGATAATAAGACTGCTCCGCGTCAACATGTTAATAATAAAAAGCATGTTAGATCTAAGACTACTAGTCCTCCAAAGACTAGAGTGGATCCATTTATCCCTAAGCCTACTCAGAAATGTGTTAAGGCTGGCTATAAATGGAAACGCTATTTTATGAAAGAGGTTTATGTAGTTAAGGTTAAAAATGTTGTTTTGTCTGACAAAGGCTGGTTCATTAAGTATGCTGGACCCAATCAAGTTTGGGTTCCGAAGAAGGTCTAATCAATTTGATACTGCAGGGTGTGGAACAGGTAAACCGTGTTATGTGGGTTCTTGACAGTGGTTGTTCAAAGCATATGACCGGAGATAGAGCCCTGTTATCAAATATGGTTGAGAAAGCCGACACGGGAGTTACCTTTGGAGATAACAACAAGGGTATTACCAGAGGATATGGCTGTCTGAAGTTTGGAAATGTTATCATTCAAGACGTATCTATTGTGGAAGGTCTGAAGTTCAATCTTCTCAGCATCAGTCATTTCTGTGACCGAGGATATGTTGTTTCCTTTGAGAAAGATAGATGTCAGATCCTTCACAAGAAGAATGGAAAGCATGCTCTTCAAGGAGTAAGGAAAGGTGATTTGTTCATAGCTGATATGCACTCTGGATCCAAATATGAAGTTACTTGTTTTTATGCTAAAGCTTCATTAGATGAGAGTTGGCTATGGCACAAGAAGATGTCTAACCTTAACTTCAAAACCATGAACTCTTTAGTCAAGCGGGAATTGGTTAGAGGTTTGCCTCAGATGGAATTTACACATGAAGGACTGTGTGAGGCATGTCAGAAAGGAAAGTCAAAGAAAGCTTCTCACAAGGGCACTGACACATCATCAATAACTGAACCACATCAGCTACTGCACATGGATTTTTTTGGTCTAGTTAATGTGATGTTCATGTCAAGGAAACAATATGCACTTGTGATTGTTGATGACTATTCCAAATATACTTGGGTTTTATTCCTACATTCCAAGGATGAGACCCCACAGATGGTGATTGATCATATAAAGTTGATTGAGCTGGATTCGAGATTCCCTGTTCGAGCTATAAGGTCAGATAATGGAACTGAATTCAATAATGCAGTCCTAAATGACTTTTGTGCAAATAAATGAATAACAAGACAGTATTCTGCCCCTAGAACTCCTCAACAGAATGGAGTGGTGGAAAGGAAGAATCGTACATTGATTGAAGCTGCTAGGACTATGTTAAGTGAATCAAGACTTCCAATGTACTTTTGGGCTGAAGATGTGAACACTGCTTGTTATACTCAGAATCGAACCTTAATCAATAAGGACTTAATGAAGACTCCGTATGAGATCTTGAACAACAAGAAACCAACTCTCAAATACTTTCATGTATTTGGAGCAAAATGCTTTGTGCTTAAGGATGACAATGTGAAATGTGGCAAGTTTGAGTCCAAGGCACAAGAAGCTATTTTTATTGGTTATTCAAGAAGATCTTAAAGGGTGTACTTGATTGATGGTCACCATGTGAAGTAAAGTGTCAATGTTACATTTGATGACACTAAGATCCCTAGTATCCAAACTGAAGATTCATATGAAGAACTGAAGTTTGATAACTTGCCAGACTCAGAATCAGATGATGAAGCCCCACCTGAGAATGTTGCTGGTATTGACAATAACAGTGATGATAATAATCCCGGTGGTGGTGGTGGAAACATTGGTAACAATGGAGATATCACCAACACTGGAGAAGAATCATCAAGGCAATCAAGCAACAACTCAAGGGGAAGAAATGAAGGATCTACTAGTCATTCACAACA
Source organism: Heracleum sosnowskyi (assembly GCA_030848705.1). Lineage (NCBI taxonomy): Eukaryota > Viridiplantae > Streptophyta > Magnoliopsida > Apiales > Apiaceae > Heracleum > Heracleum sosnowskyi. The sequence continues at coordinate 112,258,143 of CM061240.1, read as the reverse complement.
CCACAATGAATTTCAAGGTGAATCATCAAGATCAAATCTTCCAAGACAGACTGTATGGAATAGAGCTCATCCCTTTGAGTTGATCATTGGTGATCCAGGTGTTGGAGTTAGAACTAGAAGTGCTACTCAGAATGAATGTAATTATTCAGGGTTTATATCTGAAATGGAGCCAAAGAAAACCGAGGAAGCACTAACTGATCCAGATTGGGTGATTGTTATGCAAGATGAACTCAATCAATTTGAACAACAGCAAGTCTGGAAGCTGGTACCCAGACCAAAGAACAAGAAAGTAGTTGGTACAAGATGGGTATACAGAAACAAGCTAGATGAGGATGGAATTGTTACAAGGAACAAGGCAAGACTGGTTGCTCAAGGGTATTCACAAGATGAAGGCATTGATTATGATGAAACCTATGCACCAGTGGCTAGACTTGAGGCCATCAGGATGTTCTTAGCATTTGCAGCTTACTCCAATTTTAAAGTCTATCAAATGGATGTTAAGAGTGCATTCCTGAATGGTGAGCTTGATGAAGAAGTGTATGTGGAACATCCCCCTGGATTTGAAAATCAGGAGCTGCTGGACTTTATGTACTTTCTCTTCAAGGCTATCTATGGTCTCAAACAAGTCCCAAGAAAATGGTATGACAGACTCTCTGGTTTTCTTTTAGAAAATGGTTTTATTAGAGGTATCATAGACAAAACTCTTTTTCAAAGAAACACAAAAGTGATATGATATTAGTCCAAGTCTATGTGGATGACATCATATTTGGGTCTACTAATGATGATCTCTGTAAGAGATTTGTTAAGCTAATGCAGAGTAAGTTTGAAATGAGTATGATGGGTGAGCTGAAGTTCTTTCTTAGATTACAAGTAAGTCAAAGGTCAAATGAAATATTTATTTGTCAATCCAAGTATCTAAAAGAACTCCTCAAGAAGTATTACATGGAGGATTCAACGTCAGCAAGGACTCCATCTTCAACGGCAGTCAAACTTGGAGCTTGTGATAACTCTATCAAGGTAGATGTTACAAGCTATAGAGGTATGATTGGCTCCTTACTCTATCTTACTGCTAGTAGACCAGATATTATGTATGCTACATGCTTGTGTGCAAGGTTCCAAGCGGACCCTAGAGATTTACATCTCGTTGCTGTTAAAAGAATCTTGAGATATCTTAAGGGTGCACCTAATTTAGGTATCTGGCACCCTAAAGATTCTGGTTTTAATCTTGTTGGATATACAGATTCTGATTATGCAGGTAGTGTTGTTGATAGAAAGAGTACCTCTGGGAGTTGTCAATTCCTAGGAGGTAGATTGATTTCCTGGTATAGCAAGAAACATCAAACAGTTTCCAATTCAACAGCAGAAGCTGAATATATTGCTGATGGAAGATGTTGTGCTCAGATCTTATGGATAAGGAATCAATTGAAAGACTATGACTTTGCATTAGACAAAATTCCCATTTTGTGTGATAATACAAGTGCCATAGCAATCTCCAATAACCCTATTCAGCACTCGAGAACGAAACACATTGATATCAGGTATCATTTTATCAGAGAACATGTCATGAATGGAACTGTGGAGTTACACTTTGTACCCACGGAAGAACAAACTGCAGATATATTCACTAAATCTATTGACGAATCCACATTTACCAGGTTAGTTGGTAAATTGGGTAAGTTGAACAGTCTTAGTGATTAACAATATCTCTGTCATGTTTGTTCTTTCCAAAAATTCATTTTCTCTTGTCATTTTAAATGATATTAATTGCCAATTCTCATTTAATATTATATGCTTGTTAATTTAAATATTTCTGAATAATATATTTTCTCTAAAAATATTTTCTCATATTTTTTAAGTGGAGAAATGTATTTTTACTGAAAATGTAATTATTTAGAATTATTTAGATGTTTTTCAGATTGTAAAAATTGTTGTTTAATTTTTTCTGCACGTTTATATTAGTTTAATGCACTTCTATATTTTTCTGCATATTTTTCTAGGATTTAAGGAATTTTTTGTGAATTTTTCTAGATTTGTATATATTTTTCATGCATTTTTATTATTTTTTCTGCAATTTTTCTGTATAAATATTAATTATTCTAAGTTTTTCCTAAGTCTTCCCAGTTTTATACTAGGAAGACTACCGTGAAGACTCAGAATATTTCTTTTTTGTTTTTTCTATTTTATTTTAAGCCTTTTCCTAAGTGTTCCCAGTTTTTGAACTAGGAAGACTATCGGGAAGACTCTCATTTACCTTATTTTTTTTCTGTTTTTCTTTTTTTCTCCGAAGACTTCCTAATTTGTTCTAGGAAGACTACCGGGAAGACTATCCTAAGACTTCCCGATTGTCTTCCCAGTTCAAATTTTTTTAAAAAACAGTTCATTTCTTTTGTTTTATTTTAACAACTTGTTTTTCTTAATATATATATACATACATTCCATACACTGCACAGTTCTTATATTCACTATGCCTTATCAGTTTTTTCACAAACCCCCTTTCGAATTCTCTCTTTTTCTGCAGAAATATGTGATCTTGATTCATTGTTGCTCAAGTTTTTACTTAGCAAGACTCTTTGTTCTTTCAAAATCAAGCTTTTAAGTCGAAGTGCTGTCAAAATTTCATTTTTTCTTAAAATCATTCGACTTGATTGTTCTTGAATTGCTAAGTGATTTTCTTGTGTTTTAGTGATCATTTGTGTTTCTGTGGTTTCTGAACTGTTTGTGTGCCTTAGAAATCATTTGCCCATTCATTTTGCATTTCAAAATTTTAAGTTCAGAATTTTTAGGATTAAAAATTAAAAATTGGTTAATTTTGATAGAATTGTGATTTTGTGGATTTTAAGTAATTTTAATTAATTCTAAAAATCCCTAAAATTCTAATTTTATTTTAAGTTAATTAAAATTTCATGTTTTATTAAAAATGGATCCTAATTTCGAACTTGTGTTAAATAATTATGTTGGGTATTTTGATTCGTCCAAGTGTAAGGTGGAACGCTTTAAACCTTGGATTCGATTTTTAAATAGTGAGACTTGTGTCAGTCATGCTATTTGTGCCTCTGCACTTCTGAAAATTGATCCATTAAGGTTTCTGTGTTCAAGTGTTGTTATTGCTGAAGATTCAAAATCATTTACGTTCAATATTTTAAACCAGCAATATACAGTCACTTTAGATTTATTTTGTGATGTGTTACAGTTTCCATAGGACAGGTTTGATCCCTTACCCTCCGATGATGAATTATCTCATTTCTTTGTGAATATTCATTATCAGGGGCCTTTACAAATGGTTAAGTTGTCAAAAAGTTTTCTTGTAAGGGAATGTGATCTGTTCTTTGATACAATAGCAAGAGTCTTTGGTAATTGCACAAAAACCAATTTTCATGGCATTACCAGTCTAAATCAGTATATTGTCTATGCTATTGTATTTGGTCGTAGACTTAACTTTGCTGAAATTCTGTGGAACTTAATGATCAACAGACTTGCTCACTCTAGGAGAGATTGTGATAATCATGTGAAAGTGAAGTGTTGGTATCCTCGCTTTCTCACTCTTATCATTAATCATCTACTTACTGCTGAGCAGGTAGAACTGTTTAGGAATTCAAGATTTGAAACCTCTCGAACCACAAATTCTAAATTCTACACCAGGCTGGACTGCTCACTCAAATTTCTAAGCACACTAATTCTTGTTTCACCATTGATGAGTCAATTCATTCATCTTCCTATCTTTGGTGAACAAGTTCCTCAGCCACATCCGGTTCCACTACAGGTAGTTATTCCTAACCCTGGATCTTATTCATCTGGTACTATGATTGAAACCCAAGTGGTTGTTAGGGCTGACCAAGAGGTTGTAGAACCACAATCTCTAACACAGGTCATAGAGCCACACAGAGAGTCAAACACTTCTGACCAACAACCTGAACCAAATGTTCAAACCAGTCAAAGAAGATTTAGTTATGTAAATACAATAAGTGTTCTCACAGCTCTGTTTCCACCCTATGTGAGTGTGTATATGTGTGTGTGATTCACAGGATTGTACAGAGTCAAGTTTATGCTTAAGAGATAAGCAATTAGCAATCACAGTCACATAGCATGTCATGCAGTTAGAATTACCACAGAAGGAATCATGGATAGAGTTCATGCCTACAGAATGGTTACTCAGGTTATCAACTTCAGCATTTTCAGGTTTACTGCACTTATGAGTCAAATGATTCACAGATAGGCATTTCTGACATTGTTTCCTAGGAGCATTTGGCACATAAGCATAATTGTTACCTTTGTTGACACCTACCTTACCATTTCTGTTTTGTTTCTTTTTCTTAACAACTTCTTTCTTGATTTTAGGACTCTTGACAAGGTTGTCTTTGGTTTCTTTCTGAGTAACAGATTTGGGAGAGGAAGAAGTGTCTTTAGCAGCCTCATCTTCTTCAAGAAGTTGTTGTTTGATGACCATTAATTCTTCATCAAACTCAACAACACTCTTTTTGAAGATGGACTTTTCAACACTAGACAAAATGGTTGGGGCATTTTTATTTGTAAAAGATTCTTTTCCTTTGCCCTTGGCCTTCTTCCTTCCCTTATCATTCTCATAATCAAAACCAACTCCAACCTTGCAGTCTTCAGTGTGTTCCTTGTGATAGTTTTGAATAAGCTCAGAAGAGTTCTTGAAACTTCTTAGCTTTAATTCATTTTCAGCAATTTGTTCTCTAAGAGCTGTTTCTATTTGTTCAGCACAAACCACTTTGTTTTTAAGATACTCAATCTCTTTCTTCAAACCATCAAGGCTCACAACCATTAACTCAAGTTTTTCATTCTTTTCTGTAAGCTCAAGATTTTTAGCAGTTAGCCTATCAATTTCTTCATTTGCAACTAACATGCTAGTATGAATATTAAACATTTCAGTACTCATGTCTTCAACAGTCTGCTTATATTGAAAGGGAGTCATATCAAGAGAAGTAAGAATAGGCACCTGACTTGAGGAATCACCATCATCAGAAAATGCCATCAAGGCATAGTTTGAGTATTCCTGTTCTTCTTATTCATCAGAATCATCCCAGCACTTTCCCTCAGCAATAAAAGCTTTACCCTGTTGTTTCTTGAGTAGAGCTTCATACTTAGCTTCAAGCTCTAAGTATGCTTTGTCCTTTTTGACATGTTTAGGCTTTTTGCACTCAGTGGCAAAATGCCCAAGTTCATTGCAGTTATAGCACCTTATTTTGGACCTATCCACACTCCCAGATTTGTATCCTCCTTTAGCAGCACCAGCAATCCTTTTTCCTTTATTGAAGGAGTTTGAGCCACTTGAACCATCAGCATTTCCAGCATTGAATTTGGACTTGAATGGCTGCTTCCTCTTAAACCTAATGTTAGGATATCACCTAGCCATATATGCAAAAGATTTGTTTTCCATTTTGTCTAGCTCATCTATGCTGTAGAACTCATCCTCCTCAGGCAAATCATAAACAACTTGAGTTTCATCACCAGTGTCATCACTTTCCAGTTCCTCAATCTTGACTTGACTGACCTTAAGAGATTCCATCCTTTGACCTAGATTGTCAGCAATAAGGGCACAAGAAGTATTGGCCATTAATCCTTGCTTTGCTTGAATAGATCTCTTCTGAAACAGCTCTAGCTCATAAGTCTTCAAAACACCATACAACATATCAAAACCAATCTTTGTTAGATCTCTTTCTTTAAGGGAAGAGATTCTTGGTTCCAAGTGATCAAGTAGAGTTTGTAAGAACTTCATATTGAGCTCTTCTGTCTCGTAGTGTTTGTCATAGAGTTTGAGTTCATTTATCAGCTTGTTGAACCTCTCAAACACTTCTGTGATTTCCTCCTTTGGCTGAGCCATGAAGGCTTCATACTGAGATACCAGAATCTGCTTTTTGTTCTTTCTTACTTCTGGAGTTCCTTCACATAGCACTTCTATAAGATCCCACATTTTCTTTGCACTACTGCAGTGAGCAACAGTGCCATACATGTTGAAATCCATAGATTCACAGATGATAAGTTGGAGGTGTCCATCCAGAGCTATTTTCTCCTTTTCAGGATCAGTGTATTTTGAGGGGTCTTTAAGAACATGTCTTGCTGGTATTATCTCAGTGCCAACAGTTGTTTCACCAATCTCAATCATTGGAATAAAGGGACCATGCTTTAGAATGTCTAAATACATGGGATTAGAAGCTTTGATGAAAAGTAACATCTTCTTCTTCCATAAGCTGTAGTGCTCCTTGTTAAAGGGAGGAATCTTGATACTGCTCAGTTTCTGTGAACTCATTGTTGATCTTTTCCTGTTTGTACATTAACAGCCTCGCTCTGAATACACTTGTTAGTAATGAATAACAGTAAGAAACTAGACATAGGGGGGTGAATGGATAGTTTGATTGATTTTCGTTTTCTTGAAACTTAATTGCTGTAACTGATCGTGCTGTAAAGAAATGCGGAAGTAAATAAATAAGACACACACAATTACTTTAATCTACTTTGTATTAAGTAAATTAAATACTACAGCTTCCAGAATTTCACAAGGGAAATTCAGGCTTCTAAACAAGAACATAGTTTTCTTGCTTTTGCTTACAGTGAAAAGAAGTGCTACAAGATATTTCTATGATTAACTCACTTACAGCTAACAGTAGGGTGTGCACAATATATATATATATATATATTGTCATATACAAAACTAGTGCACACACACCTAATTACACAATTACCCTTCCTGCAACTCCATTTTGTCGTTCTATAAACGGTTGGCTGTGTCAGGGAGAACCACTTGCTTTCTGTGGTCCTCTCCCTTATCTGAAGCTGCTTGTCTTTCTTCTTCCTCTCCAAGTTTAGCTGTAGATTTGCCATCTATATTTTGGACCACCTGACCAATACAGATGCTTCAGTATTTGTCTCCATTGACTTTGATCTTGTACCTTCATTTGTCTTGTTGTAAATGGCTAAGTGTTGATATCATGAACTCCACTTCATTCCTGACTTCGCGATGTCCCTTGTGAAGACTACGCGACATGGCCTTTGAGGACTTTGCGACATAAGCCATTTGAGGACTTCGCGATCTAGCCTTTTTGAGGACTTCGCGATATAGCCATTTTGAGGACTATGCGACATAGGCTATTTGAGGACTTCACGATCTAGTACATTTTGACTTTGCAGATTTCAACACTTCACGATATGAGTCTTGAAGACTTCACGACATATTACAAATTGGACTATGCGATCTAGCACTTCTCGACATGGATTTTGGTGACTTCACGACATAGATTTATTCTGACTTTGCTATATAATGCCTTAGACAAATTTCTGTAACTTATTTCTTTAGGGCCTTATTCATCTTCACCCTGCTGCATGAACAATTCTGAACTTCTACCAGGATAATTATTCAATGGCCTATGTACATTCTAGATGCAAGAAACTTACTAAGCTCATTATAATTTTGAGCATACATGATCAAGCTAATGTTCATGAGAACAAGACAAGTACAGAGAGACCTATACTATATCCCAGTGATAGAATTCACTAGGTCATGTAGTGTGACATAGTCACATAGTGTAGGCTTGTTAATGGTGGTATACAGACATGTCTTGAGCCTAACATGGTATCGTATCGAATAAGAATATGTGAATCGAAAGTTATGTATTGTGTATCGTTATTGTATCGTATTGAATATCGTATTATCTTGTATGTATACATGTTATTTGACCGACTAGTTGGATCGATTGGTTTCTTGCTGGACTGTATGGCTCATTCCTTACAATTTTCAGGTTCGGTGTAACTGAAAAGGTTGGTGTTACTAAAAAGAAGAGTAAGAAGAGAGCCCTTACTCTAATTGATGATACTGTAGATTTAGGTAGTGAGGAACCTGAGTCACAACTCACCAGACAAAGTAAGAAATCCAAACAAACAGCCACCACTGAATCCTCCCAACAGGATTCAGATGTGATAAAAAGGGTAAACCTATTACTATCAATGGCCTCTCAAAAGGTCATTGGTATTGAAAAGAGTAGTCTCCACACTAAAATTTGTACAGAGTCAGCATAGGGTCAAGAACTCACTCTTGACTCAGGTGAACATCAGGGTGGAACTACACAGAGTGGAGAGCACATCAATATTGAAACTCCTCCTATTTCTCGGGGGAGTTGCCAAAATCAAATCTAAACTCCTCTTCTCTTTAGTTTTTACTGGAGACTCTGTGCCTACTTCTCAAATCCTCAGGGATTTGGAATTGCCTTTACATGTAAATAGAGATGATGTTGTAACTCATCCCATTTCAATGGAGACATCATCATACTTTACAGCCATTCCAAGTCTGGAGGAGACTCAAACAACCTTCATCCATGTTGCAGAACCCTCATTTGTGACAGAAGTGTCTAGCACTAGCTCTCACTTGGCTCATGCCACAATGTCTCAATGGCTGAAGTCTATGCAACATGACAGACCTTCAGGATCATCTTCTGTGCCCATTTAATTGACGGAAGAAGCTCTCCAAAGCTTACATGTGGCACAGATTGATGAGTTCTCAAAGATTGCCCAACATCTCCTCACATCTGGCCTCTCAAATAAAGATTATGAGGCAATACTCTTATGTCACAAGGAGGATGTTGAGGCACAAAAGGAGAAGATAGTAGATGAGGCTCAACATGATGGCAATGTAGATGCCGGGTTGGATGCCAAGAGATCTGTGAAGCTCAAAGATGCTCTAGCCTTTCCCATGGAAGAATATCTTACCTCTTTGGGGTCAAATGCCAAGAATCTTTCTCCTGCAGAAGTCTTTGATGTAGTCAATGAGGTGTACAAAAGTCAGCTAAAGGCTCTGCATTATCTTGGTAATGGTCTTCAATCAGAGATATCTACCATCAAGGAAGAAACATACCAATCTTTGGCAAAGCTCAGGAACTCCTATCTCTCTGATTTTCCCAAGGTAGATGGCATCCTCAAGGAAGTGCAGAAAACTGCTCAAAATGTCACCAAAATGGATTGCACCCTTGCCTTGGTTACTGATAATCTCAAGAAGCTGTCCACCAAGCTAGATAATCAGGTGTAATCCAATATCAACTCCAACTCCATGCTTTCTGTAATGTGGAGGAATCAGTATGGTGACAAGCTAGTGGATGAGGTTCCCATCTCAAACATCACAAAATTTGACTTCTCCAAGATTAAGGACCAGTCTCTCAACTCCTTCAAGTCTGAGCAACTTTTCTCCAAGGTTGATAGATTGGAAAGAGAGGTGGCTGAGCTAAAATCTGAAAACCAAGGGATTTCTCATTCTTTGGAGCTCCTAAATTCAAAATTGGATAATCAAAGCAATACCACCTCCAATATCTTGCTAGTCCGGCAGCAAATGATGGAAACAATGATGAAAAGCATGAATCTACCTATTCCTAGTGAAGCTCAAGACATCTTGTCCGATCCCAAGCCTAAGGGGGGGAAGGAAAAAGAGAACATCATTCTGGAAAAGAGAGGGGGGGGGGGGTAGCCAAGCAAAAGCTAAAGGGCAAAATCACAGAAAAAGATCTAAGGCCTCTTACCGTTCCTACTGTTACTGTCACCAGTAGAGATGGTCAGAAGAGCACTGTCACTTCAACATTCTATCCTGGCACTATGCCCATGGATGTCAAAGCTCCTCAAGTTATATCAACTGCTCAGCCAGTCATAACAGATATTATCACTGAGACCAATCTACATGAAGTTGCTAACTCAAACATCTATCATGATGTAGCCTTCCTGGAGTTTGTGAAAGCCATCAAAATCAGTGTACAAGGTATTCAGGAGAGTGAAAGAAATGCATTTGAGAGAAATAATCATGGTCACCAAAGGCAATTGCATCTGGCATTTGTCCTTTGAAACTCTTGACAGCTTGAAGTACACTGAACTGGATACAATACTGGAGCTTATTGAAAGAAAAGGGGACAACAACAAAAGGTTGTATGATGAACTGAAGCATGATCAATTCTTGAGGTTGCCTGAGGTTATCTCCAATCCAAGAACCATAATCTTCCAAAGCATCACAAAGGCAAACTTCATAGACCAAGTGGTGATTCCTAAGCACTTGGAGATGAAAAACAAAGACAAGATTGTTCAGGTGATACAAATGCTGAGAGCTGAGAGAGGATTCAGGACTGCAGAAGAATTAGAGACAATCCAAATTTTGCAAACATTTCTCTCTTCTGGCAGAATACCTGAATCAATCAAAGCAAAGAAAGAAAAGAAAGAAGACAAGGAGGATGAGGATAAGAGTGGTGGATGAAGGAGCCAACAAAGGAGTGATAAGGATGGGAAAAGTGAAAGCAACAAAATCAAATCATCCAAAAGATCCAAAGATGCTGACAATGACAAGAAGAACACTCAAAGGAAGAAAGAAGCTGAAAAGAGAAAATGTGGAAATCAACAAGCCAAGGACATTGCTAGCAGTATCTTAACCACAAAACAAGACTCTAGGTCTAGGGTGGATACTGTTAGTAATGATCCTCCAAAATCTAAATCCAAGGCTTCTGAAACTGATTTGCCACAGAAGAAGAGTAAAGCCACAACGTCAAAATCAAAAAGACACTTCCACAAAGTCACAGCTAGTGAAGTGTTGCAGTGGATTAAAGGGAAAGGATCAAGGCTACTTCCAAATGATGTGGCACTGAAGACTAAATCTCCTTGTTCAAGAAAGCTGCCACAAGTGAAGCACTGGAAAATTAAAAGTGTAGCCAAAAGGACAAGGATAACAAAGAGGAATGGAGTAATCACAAATGTTGTTGGGCGGAATGTACGTCCTCTAGATGAAGACTATGATGAAGAAGCCTTAGCATTCATGAGAGCCCAAAGAATCTTTGAAGTCAAAGTGATACAAGATCATCTAGAGATCAAATACACTGATGGAAGGGAGAAAGAGATGAAAACTGGAAGCTGGCAATATTTTCCGATCTATGATCTTGAAAGGATAAATGTCTTGCTGAATTTTGAAGAAAAGGAAGAAATAATGTGGAAGATAGAAATTGCCAGGTTTTTGAAAATGCATTCTGATTATCAAGAAGATCTAAGGAAGTGGAATGAAGAGAAGAAAATTCAGAAAGAAAGGGAGATGGCATAAATGGAAGAGAAAGCTAAGGAGTCAAGAGAGAAAGGGCTATGCAAAGTAAAGCTAAATCCTTATGTGGTGGAGTACAGTGCTCTGAGGACTGCTATTGAAGATTTAGAAGACTCTCCTCTTAGAAGAACTGATTGCAAGGGATGAAATTCTGGAAGCCATTTCAGAAATAAACAGAAGGGAAGAAGCTAGAAAGAAGAAGGTTTATGATGATTATCTAGAAAAGCAAATGGAATCTGAAGCTGCTCAGCAACAGAAAAATCATCTGTAAGCTATCATTTTCTATTTGTAATCAAATCATGTTCATAATGTTCATATGTTATTTTCTCTGAAGTGTGTTTCCTTTTATGTAAGTTAGGCTTGTTATCAGACATGAAATTGTGCATAAGTTTCTTACTCACAATTTGGGGGAGATTGTTAGGCTCAAGGCATGTCTGAATACCACTATTAACAAACCTACACATTGTTACTATGTCACTCTACATGACCTAGTGAAATCTATCACTGGGATATAGTATAGGTCTCTATTGTACTTGTCTTGTTTTCATGTACTTAGCCCTATTCTGTATGCTCAAATTTATAATGAGCTTAGTAAGTTTCTTGCACCTAGAATGTACATAGGCCATAAAATAATTGTCCTGGTAGAAGTTCAAATTGTTCATGCAGCAGGATGTGAATAAGGCCTCGAAGAAATAAGTTGTAGAAATTTGTCTAAGTCCCCATATCGTGAAGTTAGAATGAGCTATGTCGTGAAGTCCCCAAAATCCATGTCGTGAAGTACTAAGATCGCATAGTCCAAAATGAACTATGTCGTGAAGTCTTCAAGGCTCATGTCGTGAAGTGCTGAGATCGCATAGTCCAAAATGAACTATGTCATGAAGTGTTGAGATCGCAAAGTCAGAATGTACTAGATCGTGAAGTCCTCAAATAGGATATATCGTGAAGTCCTCAAAGGCTATATCGTGAAGTCAGAAATATGCCATATCGCATACTCCTAAAATACTCGTATAGCAAAGTCCTCATATAGCAAAGTCTCAAATGTTCTATGTCGACAAGTCACAGGATAATGAGTATGTTGGAGTTCACGATGTCAACAACAAGACAAATACTGAAGCATCTGTTATGGTTAGGTGGTCCATAGACAGATGGCAAATCTACAACAAAACTTGGAGAGAAAGAATAGAGTAGGGCTGTCAAACGGATAATTCAGATACGGATCTGCCTGTATCCGAATCCGAATCCGAAAATCTGAATTCGTATCCGGATCCGTATCCGAATCCAAAAATATTTAAATAAAAATATCCGAATCCGCCGGATACTATCCGGATACGGATAATATCCGAATCCGAATTTCAGTTAGAATTTTTTAGTTTTTATATTAAATTTTAATTCAATAAAATTGAAAAAAATAATAAAAATTTTATTTTTTTTAAAAAAAGTAAACCTAACTAAAACTTAAATTTATTAAAGTCTATTTTATTTTTTTCAAAAATTTACTTTTTAGTATAATTTTGTTTATTTTAAAATATTTAATTTGTAATATATATATATATATATATATATATATATATTTACAATTATCTACAACTTATATAAATATATTGTTTAATGATTAAATTATATATATATATTCTGTAAACTTAAAATATAATTTCTAAATAATATGTAACTATATATATAACTATATATATTATTTATTTAATTTCGGATTCGGATATTACCGGATACGGATGCGCCTATATCCATATTCGTATTCGCAAATACCGAATTCGAATACGGATAATATCCGCTTTATTTCGGATTCAGATAAAATCCGCTTTATTCCGGATACGAATACAGATATTTCGGACGGATCTCGGATTTTTCGGATTTTTTTGACAGCCCTAGAATAGAGACAAGCAGCTACAGATACGGGAAAGGACTACAGAAAGCAAGTGGTCCTTCCTGTCACAGTTAACTTCTTATGGAAGGACAAGTTGGAGTTACAATTAGGGGTAGCTATGTAAATAGGAGTGTGCACCAGTTTGTATAGGATATATATATCGTGCACACCCTATAGTTAGCTGTAAGAGAGATACACACAGAATTATCCAAGCACTCTTCTCTCTGTAAGAAAACAAGAAAACACTGTTCTTGTTTATAAGCCAGAATTTCACTTGTGAAATTTTGGAAGTTGTGGTAATTAATTTACTTTATACAAAGTAGATTAAAGTGATTGTGTGTGTCTTGTTTATTTTATTTCCGCATCTTCATACTACACAATCTAACATAGCTATTAAGTTTCAAGAAAACGAAAAACATTCAAACTATCCATTCACCTCCCCCATCTGTCTAGTTTCCTAGTGATATTCATATCTAACACAATACATCGAGTGTCAACATCATACAGTGGAAGTTCGTCATTAATTTCAGTGGTTCAAGGAATGATTCTGCTATCAAGAAATTGTATTAATTCTCTTCTAATTAATTAAATCAGTTAATTAATTTATTCAATAAATTAACTCATTCAGAATTAATTTATTCCTTAAATTAAGTAAAAGTTTAATTATATTAGAATTAATATAATATTAAAAGACTTACAAAATAAACTGGAAAGACTATCCTGGTCAGTCTTGTCGATAGTCTTTCCAAGTCATTTTTAAGTCTTGGCGATAATATTTCCAAGTCATTTTTAAGTCTTGGCGATAGTATTTCTAAGTCATTTCTAAGTCTTGCCGATAGTCTTCCAAGACAATTCACAGTCTTTGCGATAGTCTTTCCAGTTCAATTGTTTGTCTTGCCGATAGTATTTCTATTGCAAGTCAACTTTGCGTACTAAAAAGGAAAAAGAAGATAGAAGCATGATATAGAAGTTAAAAAGGAAAAAGAAGACAGAAACAAAATATCACATCTTCACTGTCTTTAAGAACACCAACTACCGAGCTCCATTAATTCAAGTGAATTAATTTTTAGATTGTATTGTCAAATCTAAACCACTAGAAGTTAGTTACTTGTTGTTGTGTGACTATCTAGCGGATCATTATCCCTAGAAATTATCTCCAACTACTTTTTAGTATTCGATCTTTTATTACAAATATAGATAAATTCATGTCGAATTTATTCTAATTTGTTTTAATTAGTTTGATAATCATTCCCTGTAATTTGTACTATAATTGTAACACCTTTCAAGTTTAATATCAGTTATATTTAACTTGAATTTTGTTTCATTTTATTCCGCCTAAATTTGTTCTTGAATTATTATTTCACGAACCGAACAAATTCGAGAAAACAATATAGTTTGTATTCAACCCCCCTCTACAAACTTATCAGGACCTAACAATCTTCAGTAATGTAAATCTTAATTACATTGTATTCTCCTAAACTTTCTCTTTTAAGTCAAATTATAATCTTAATATTCTTCTAAAATTTATCTTCAAGTCAAATTAACATGTTGATATATTCTTAAACTTCCCCTTGAACTGAAAATTACCATCTTAATATTCTCATTTTTTTTCAAGTTCTAAAATTTATCTTGAAATCAGATCATCTTAATATTTTCCTAAAACAATAATTAGAAATTATGTTCTCATAATTTTTTTTAGAAAAACCCATGTTTTACATATATATATATATATATATATATATATATTTTTTAAGTTTTACCTTATAATTTATATAGAATATAATACTTACAGAAAATGCAAGTTTCTATAAAATAAAATGTAGAAGTCTTATTTTCTTTTCATTTATTTTCTCGAGTACCTATATTTTAAACAATAAAAAATAAAATTTTAAAAAATACTTGAATAAAATTTTATGATATAATAAAATTGATTAACAAATGATGTAATTTATTTATTAAATTAGTTTGTTATCTGTTTAAATTTGGTAACAACAAGAAAGCGGGTCACTGGGAAGAAATATGTTTAACGAGTGTGTGATTCATTAGGAGGGACATATTATATTGTATGCTAGAATTTAATATTGATGCTATATTATGTATTTTAAAATAGAAGTTGAAATATGAATTTTGAGAAAAATGAAAATGATTATAAATATACTAATATTTATAATATTAAAATATTAAATAATTGACATTTTCAATATTTATTCAAAATTTCGGTAAATGATCAAAGACGAAAGAGAGAATTAAAAAAACTTAATCATCAATATATATATATATAAAGGAGGATACGCGGGAGGTTAGGTGGCGCCCCTAAGATCGTCTCAATCTATTTTTCTAATTTTCTAGAATTTTAGAATTTTAAATACTGATAAATAAAAAAAATATCCTTTAACATATTAGAAGTCGAATAGATGTTCGAATTTATTGAGGAGAAGAGTTCGAATTTATAGCGAAGACATGTAATTAAAAGTTCTATTTGAAGTAGAATAGGTGTTTGAATTTATAGAGGGGAAGAGTTCAAATATAAAAGAAGTACTTGCAAAGTTCTATTTGAAGTAGAATATGTGTTTCGATTTACAGAGGAGAAAAGTTCGGATAAAAAAAAGTACTTGCAATTAAAAGTTCTATTGGAAGTAGAATAAACGTTTATAATACATAACTAAAAGTTCTATTATTTGAAGTAGAATATGTAA
The DNA here is from genome assembly GCA_030848705.1 of Heracleum sosnowskyi. Classification (NCBI taxonomy): domain Eukaryota; kingdom Viridiplantae; phylum Streptophyta; class Magnoliopsida; order Apiales; family Apiaceae; genus Heracleum; species Heracleum sosnowskyi. Next base: position 112,242,497 of record CM061240.1, on the reverse strand, counting down.
AGTTATATATGTATTTTTTTCAATGAAAGAGTGTCTCATTAGAAAAGAGTATGGTAACATAAAAATTAATATATAAGACAAATATATATTCAATATATTAAATTTGAGATTTTGATATTAAAAAGGAAAGCGTGTTTCACGGGAGGACGTCTTATTAGCGAGAACCGAGTAATTTTCGTAATTTATTTGATAGAATTTTTTAAAAAAATTATTACGTCATCGCGAAGCGCGACTTTTTCAAATAGTTTTATCTAAAAACATAATTCTAGATACGATCTCGTTTACCAAAATATCTGAGAAAATATATAAATTTGTAAGATATATAAGTCTAAATATTAAAATAAAATAACAATAACAATACCTATTTTTTTATTCAAAAAATATGATATTACATTTCTCCTAAAAAAAATTAAAATTTCAAAAATCGTAAACAAATTCGCAACATACTAGTGTTTACGCTCAAGTCCACGATATAACCGCTCGGCCCACACGATTATCTACTCCAGTCCGGAACCCTAAACCATTACTTACAAAGCCTATATCTCTTTATTTTGCTCAAAACTACTCGCCCTTTTTTCTCTATCTTTCTGTATCCTATATAAACAAACACACAATATTTATTTTTTTATAAATCGCCGAAAATCACTCTCTCTCTATCTCTCTCTCCCAAGTGAGATATTAGGGTTTTACGAGATCTTAATTCGAAGATCGAGAGAGATTCACCTCGCGAAGCTCGATTTGGTAAGCTAATTCAATTTAATTACACATTCATACAATGTTTGTTGCTCTTTAATTTGATAGAGATGTTGTTTTTGATGTAATTTGTGTGTGTTTGGTTCAATTGATTGTGTTTTTGCATAATTGATAGGTTAATTTGTTTGATTTTAGTTTAGATTGGTTGTTTGTGGTGGAAAGATTAGATTTTTAAGTGGATTGTAGTTTGTGTTAGGGTTTGCATGTGAAAGAGGTGGATAAATGTTGTGAACTTGATTTTATGGAGATGTGAATGTGTTTTAAGATGTGGTGTTGTTAGTGAGGATTGTTGATGACATGTACTTTTCGAATAATGTTGCGTATGTGAATTTGTGTAGATAGGGGGATTTTTTTGACGCGTAAAGGATTGGTGTCTGGTGATGATATGTATTAATTGTGTTGTACTGTTGTAGATTATTATTGGTAAGTATAGCCACTGCTTGATTGTAGTTTGTGTTAGGGTTTGCATGTGAAAGAGGTGGATAAATGTTGTGAACTTGATTTTACAGAGATGTGAATGTGTTTTAGGATGTGGTGTTGTTAGTGAGGATTGGTGATGACATGTACTTTTCGAATAATGTTACCTATGTGAATTTGCGTAGATAGGGGGATTTTTTTGACGCGTAGTTGTCGTGGTTAGTAAGGATTGGTGATGATATGTATTAATTGTGTTGTATTGTTGTAGATTATTATTGGTAAGTATGGCCACTGCTGAGTCAGCAGCGGCAGGTGATGGACCTCGTTATGCGCCTGATGATCCTACTTTGCCGAAACCTTGGAAAGGTTTGATTGATGGAAGTTCGGGTGCTTATTATTATTGGAACCCGGAAACTAATGTTACGCAGTATGAAAAACCTGTTGCCTTGCCTCCACCGCTGCCAGCTGGTCCTCAGCCGGGGACACCTAATTTAGCACCGATTCCGGGTACTCGAATGATTCAGCCGAATGGTGGTCCAGCTCAGTATGAGCAGCAAATGGCACGGGGCACGGGACGTGGGGAAGTTCCTTATTTTTCTCAAACCGATGCGCAGCAACAGCCGCATGGTGCTCAGCAGGGGTCACAAGTAGGATCTGCAATGCAACATCAGGGGCAGGTAACACCTCAGCATGCTAGGACCCAAACGATGGGGCAGCCTAGCCAACAAGCATTTCCATTCTCGGACCAACAAAGGCCACCCCAACAAGGAAACCAAATGGCACAGGCTCCACATCAAATTTCACAGCAAATAGGGCACCAGACAGCAATGTATCAAGGCGGAAATTCAGTGGAGCCGCAGAATTATCAATATCCAAATCAGCAGATGCAGTATAATGCATATCAGCCAAATATTCCCCATCAGGACCAGCAACGGTTGCCACAACAGAATCAGCAAACACAGGCGCAACAGTTTTCGTACCAACAAGAGCCCAAAGCAGGATTCTCACACAGAGGAGATACAGATTTCCAACAAGGAAGACAGAGTGGGTTTCCTGCATCGCATGCTAAACAAGGTGCCATGCCAATTGCTCAAAGTCCGACATCAGGAACCAAGTCTGAATCGCACATGGGCGTTCAGCCTGGTCAAGCCACCCATTTTGGCGGCCCATCCTTTAACATGCAGCAACCTCCTCCTTTGGCTCATCAGGCACAAAGTGGTCCAGATTTAGCTTACCAGCAACATGTTCCTAGATTTCAAAATCAGATGGGTCCAGCATTGATGCATAGCCAGCATTCTAATGTCCCAGCTGCTGGATTAAAAAAGGTGTATGAAGAAAGCCCACCTGGAAGAGTGGACAGTGAATATTTTACAAGTGCGAATAAGGCTGTGCATGGTATGCCACTGCAGCAGCCTAAGCTTGCAGCGATCCCATTGGCTAGAAATCACATGGTATGCTGTATGATGCTTTCATCTTTTAATTATTTGTCCATCTTCACAACCTTTCGATCTAATGTTTGCAATTCTGGCATATTCTCTTCTTGTATGACACGTTAAATAACTTGCATAATTTTTTCCAGTTGGCCCATTTATCATGCAATTATCTTTCTTTCTTATTTGTTTTTAATTCTATCAGGACACTAGGACGGCCCCTCCTCTTCAAAGTACCCTGCATGCCCAGGTTGGTGCACCTAACCCAGGCCCTGCATCACAGGATATCTATAATCATGCACATGGCGTTCCACCATATTCCCGTAATCCTATGAGCGGACCTCCATCAATGGTCATGGGATCTCCTGATCCTAATAATATCTCAGCTGCTGAAGTTTACCGTCAAAAGCATGAAATAACAGCAACGGTTCGTATTATACTTTCTGTCATTTTGTAAATTTAATTCTTCTCCATTATATTTCTGTAGATTTTTTTTGTGTAGACAGAACTTAAGTAGGCAAATTTTCTTCAGATAAAGTCAATTTTAAGAGTCTAAGGGGCTCTTTGCCTAAGTGTTTTCCTTATATACAAGTCAAAAGTTGTCACCAGAAGTACCTTTTAGCAAGCTTAGCCAAGCAGGCACTAGTACTTGAAGAAAGCAATTGCTTACTCATCTGTCAATATGAACATCTAAGATGGTGTTTAGAACATATATTATTCGATTCCAACTGTAGTAACTCTGTTAAATTGTTCACATCTTACTAAAAAAGAGAGGATTAAACAATACACTTACTATCATGGCTATCAACTCTGGCCCGGTAAGAAATAGGCAAATATCTTGTATTTTCTTGCTGTTTTTAGAATTAAAATGCTAATTTTATCCGCGACTAGTAACCCTAATCCTATCTTATACATGCTAATGAGTTGGATATGATGACACCAATTTGGTTGCTAATAAAAACCTTGATTCTCTTGTATTATCTTTTTCCTCCATTTAATGCCTCTCTTCTGATTTATGTTGTGTCATCTTTCTCTCCTTAGACAGCTACAACTCTCTCTATATATGGTGGAGTACTAACTATTTCCAGCTTGCATAATATAGTATATACACTATACATGCATTTATAATAAATATATTTAATAGCGTGTATTATACTAATATATAAATATATAAATATTCACAGTTCTTGCAACACAGAATTGTATACTTTCTTAATTTATTGTACGTCCTAAAAAATGTTGTTTATTGCCAATGAATTAGATGGATTCAACTATATATGGATATAAATACGTTTTAGTTATAAATTTATTTTAAGTTGTATATAGTCCTCAGGTTGCATCTTGGTCTCTGCTGCAGTATCAGTAAGTGCCCGATTCCAGCACCTAGGATCTGACTTAACCTTAAACCCACACCCATGTCGTCATTGTCATAACATATCCGGATACCGAAGCTTAATTATTACTAAAATTAATTATCTTTTATTATTCTTTCATTTTGTTTAAGAAGCCATTACATCCAAGTACATGCAATAACTGTATAGATTGTATTCATTAAAAGACATAGCTATTGAAGTTTTATTTATTTTAGTGTACTTGTCTATGAATCATAAATCTGTTAAGTGTCTGCAAATATATTAGTCGCAACTTTTAATTTGTAATTATTCAGTTTTAGATGAACATATATTTATATATTTTTTAACTTTTAATTGGTCAGTTTTAGATGAACACACACATATATTTGTTAAACTACTAAATTTAATAAATATATGTAAAAAGATGATGAATAAATAAAGTTGTGAACGGCTTGTTGACCTGTCGTCTATTGTTAGATAAGTTCCCTGGAAGTTAGATTTACTAAGAATTTTGAATTGGTATATGTAATACATATATACTCTACAGTCTACGGGTTACGTATTATTGGACTAGTTTAAAGACTGTTTCGTTGTGGTTGTATCTACCGGACTTCTTATTAAATATTTTTGGTAATTCTCAGGCCTTTGAAATTATTGTTTTTGTTAGAAGTAGTATATTTACCCACTTGCTGTTTGTGGTTACTGATATTTGAATTAAAATGCACAGGGTGATATTGTGCCAGCTCCATTCATGTCTTTTGAGGCTACTCGTTTTCCTCAGGAAATTTTGAGAGAGGTAAGTACCCCTTTGAGCCATTGGTGTGGTCAAATGTGTAAACTGTAAATAGAGGCGTATAATGAATTTCTCTAGCGGAGTTCAATTTTTTTAATAGATTTGTTACATAATTTATACTTCAAGTTTAACAATTCTTACTTATCGCAGGTGCGATATCTGCTCCGGAGGAGCATATGTCGTACACTGCACTGCTATGCGCATACTTACGCAAGAGCTATACTGAATTTTGGAGTCTGCAAATTGGACAGTTGGAGCCTCCCTTTGGCATTTCTATCACATTTGTTGTGACTGGGATTCTAGCTTGGCTCCTCTTTTCTTAATTGCTTCTTTTTGTTGCCTCCAGTTGCTTCAGTAAGCAACTAAATACCCATGGGCACTATGTCTTTCGTTTTACCCTAAGATTCATCTAGTGGATTGAGGATTTTTATCAATCTTAATGTGTATAAAATGACTGAAGGTTTTCATTGTTTCATAGATTCTGCCGGATTTACTTTATGTAGTTCTCTTTCAGATATATGCTGCCGGTTTTACTTCTCCTACACCCATCCAAGCACAAACTTGGCCTATAGCACTACAAAACAAGGACATTGTTGCTGTTGCCAAGACCGGATCTGGTAAAACACTGGGCTATCTGATGCCTGCCTTTATGCTTCTCAGACACCTCCATAACAATCCTCTGAATGGTCCAACGGTGTTGGTTTTAGCTCCAACACGTGAGCTTGCCACCCAAATACAAGAAGAGGTTATCAAGTTTGGCAGGGCTTCCCGGATCTCTTGCACAGTATGCATTTTACCTTTCTGTTTCCTAATATTCTGTCATTTATAATTTTGGTCAGAGTACGACATTATGTGACTGACTGTATGGCTATCAAGGACGCAGTTACTAGTTAGAAAGCCTGGAACATTAGTAAAATCAGTTCTAAGATAATACATTATTTCTTACTTTTTTGTATCTTAAGAGTTAATATTACTCAAATTTTGTTGCCTCCCCCAAAATTTGTATATACGTATCGGTTTAAGTTATATATCTGATGCATTGATTGTTTCTGAAAAACAATTATGGATTTTAATATAGAATTCAGAGTGTATTTACAGATTTTATAGTTTTGATTTTTTTAAATTAATGATTACTCAAATATCTAATAATTGTATATGTAAGTATGTAATTTGATTTTGGCTCCGTCCCTAATAAATATGTCCCTGTTGATTATGTTGGTAAAACTTGTAATCTTAGATCTGATTTAGCATATAACTTAACTAACCTTGTGAAATCATATTAGTGTTTATATGGCGGAGCACCGAAGGGCCTGCAGTTAAAAGAATTAGATCGTGGTGCTGATATTGTTGTGGCGACTCCTGGCCGGCTTAATGACATCCTTGAGATGAAAAAAATTGATTTTAGGCAGATATCACTTCTAGTTCTTGATGAGGCAGATCGCATGCTGGATATGGGTTTTGAACCTCAAATTCGGAAAATTGTAAATGAGATTCCAGCACGCCGGCAAACTCTTATGTATACAGCAACCTGGCCCAAGGAAGTGCGGAAAATAGCTGGTGACCTTCTTGTTAATCCTGTTCAGGTTAACATTGGCAAGGTTGATGAGCTTGCTGCAAATAAGTCCATCACTCAGGTTAGCTATACCCTTTGTGATAATGCAAAAATTATTCTTTATATATCTCAGTTAGATATTCTATACTTTCTGTAATATTGTGAAAAAGCTGGTGCTTAATTCTGGGGACTGATAAAATGTAATCTAGTTTTTATTTAGAGTGAGGTGTAGCCTACTTGTACAAAATGGTGAATTCAGTATTCCCAGAGGCGTGTCAAGATTTGCTAAGTCTTGCAAACTTCCCTTCAGAAATTAGGTTTCTGAGAGCAGAAGTCCTGTAAAGTGAGTGAAGCAGATGGAATTGTAAAATGAATATCCTATTTCCTGGTTAAACTGTCATGAATTCAGGCACGGGGTTTGAAATGGGCACTACTGCTGTGATGTTTGGATAGAAGTTCCAAACTAGTTTACCATATATTATGTTTTATTCTAGTTACAGTTGTCTGTAATTACCATCAATTAGTTAAAATTCTGTGCAAGTATCTGAACATTATTATTGAGTTTTATATCGTCAACGGTAGTTACTTGAGCAGCTTTTGAGCCTACCAAAAGTAGACTGATAGCGTGTAAAACCCGCGATTGCAAGTTGTAGTCCAAGACATTGACATAATTATATAAACTTGGTGTCCTAGTGTCTTTAATCTTTTTCTCTCCAAAGTGTTAACTATATTTGCAATCCTTTTCCAGTAGGATTGTTATATGTGATGACTTTTTATGAGCAAGTATATAATGATTTAAATATGTTTTTTGCTTGTTTATCATGGTTAAATATATTTACATTGCTTGCTTTTCTTTTTAAGTCCTTGGTTGCCATTCTTAAACTGTAAATGTATCTGGCAGTATGTTGAAGTAGTTCCCCAAATGGAAAAGCAGAGGCGTTTAGAGCAAATTCTCATGTCTCAAGAACGGGGTTCTAAGATCATTATATTTTGTTCCACGAAGAAAATGTGTGACCAGCTTACTCGCACTATTAGTCGTACCTTTGGGGCTGCTGCAATTCACGGGGACAAATCTCAGACTGATAGAGACTATGTTTTGAATAAATTCCGGTCGGGAGACTGCCCAATTTTAGTAGCTACTGATGTCGCTGCACGAGGGCTTGATATAAAAGACATAAGGTGCTGCTTTGATTTCACTCTTCCATTTTAACCCTTCATTCTCTTTCCTCTGCTGGCCTTTTTATAAGTATTTGCAGCATACATCTCATTTTATGGTTGGTGAATTTTTTTGCAAGCATAGTCAGTTCATCTTATATTTTCTTGTACGTCACATTACAGGGTAGTGGTCAACTATGACTTTCCTACGGGAGTCGAGGATTACGTTCATCGAATTGGACGAACTGGGAGGGCCGGGGCTACAGGTGTGGCATATACCTTCTTCTCTGAGCAGGACTGGAAACATGCTCCCGACCTTGTAAAAGTTCTGGAGGGAGCAAACCAGCCTGTACCTGGTGAAATTCGAGATATAGCTCTGCGTGGTGGACCGGGATTCGGGAGGGATCGAGGTGGGATGATTCGTCCGGATTCTGCTATTGGCGGACGCTGGGATTCTGGTGGGCGTGGTGGTGGCATGAGAGATGGAGGCTTTGATGGCCGTGGTGGAATGAGAGACGGGGGATTTGGTGGCCGTGGTGGAATGAGAGACGGGGGATTTGGTGGCCGTGGTGGAATGAGAGACGGGGGATTCGGTGGCCGAGGTGGAATGAGGGACGGGGGATTTGGGGGCCGAGGTGGAATGAGAGATGGGGGATTTGGTGATCGCAGTGGAATGAGGGATAACAATTTTGGTGATCGTGGCAGTATGAGAGATGGTAACTTTGGTGGTCGAGGTGGTGCTAGGGGTGGAGGCTTTGGTGGTCGTGGTGGCTGGGATAGGAACGACAGTAATGGCCCACCTGATCGTTACAACAGCATAGATGGTCGTGGAAGAGGCAGGGGAAGGGGCCGTTATGACAACAGAAGTGATGTTGCAGGTCGAAGCCGTGACAGAAATTATAGCCCCAGTCCAGAAAGAGGCGTTCGAACATGGATTGGTCGTGGTAGGAGCAGGACGAGGAGCAGGAGTCGGAGCAGGAGTTGGAGTAGGAGCCGGAGTCGGAGTTATAGCAGAAGCAGGAGCTGGTCCCGCAGCCGGAGTCCTAGGCGCAATCGGAGCCGCAGCCGGAGTCCTAGGCGCAATCGGAGCCGCAGCCGCAGCTGGAGCCCCAGAAAAGAGAGACGACGTGAGTCCAAGTTTGATCAAATGGAAGTGCCAGTTGCTGAAGCTCACCCTGAATCTGGCACATCTCATGTCCCCCAAATCCCACAAAATAACGCTTTCTTTGGGACAGAGAATGTGGATCAGTCCCAGGTGGTTGATAGCATCAATTCTGATGCCCCCAAGTCTACATTTGACGATTCCGGTCCAGCTGCTGAACCTTAAGGTCTGATATTGTTGTATTCATTCTGGTGTTTGGTTTTTACTAGATGATTCTTGCTTCCCTTGAAGATAGACTCAATCCAATGTTGTTGACATATTTAGGCTCCGCTTTCTGTTCTCTGGTTATCTTACAGCAAGGCAATTGAAATGACGAAGGATATGTTAGTAATTGTTGGCAGAAGAGTCTGCCTTTTAGTGTCTCCATCATTGCTAGCCATGGCCCTTCCCTGCAGGACTGCAATTGCTCCAGAGTGTATTATCCTTGCTGTATTTTTAGTTTCCAACGGTTGGTTTTGGGGTCTAATTGTGGACTTGTGGTCACATTTACTGAAGTACTTGGTTATGGCTTTTATGAATTTAACAGTGTCTAATTAAGTATTTGAAAAAACATCTCTTTTTAGTTTTGTAATTTGTATTTTTGATATCCCGCCTTTTTTATGCATCTTGTTTCCGTCTATGATTAACCTAGAAAATCTATTTGATTAATGATCATGGTCTTAGTACTGTAGTGGAAGACAACTGAAAGTAATTTGTTTTTACTTTATCGTTTTGGCAAAGATCCACGGAATGTATAAATCTTATAAAATGACTATTCAGTTTGTACAAGTTGCTTGTACTTTTTATATAGAAATCCAATATTAATCTAAAATCTGTTAAGATTATATTAATAATCTAGAGAGTTCAGTGTTAACCCGATTATTCAGCCCCTGAGCCAATTTTCAGAGCACTGGACATGGATCTGGTCATATTAAATTGGGTATTTACTACTGTATATGATAAGCTGAGGACAATAAGGTCAGGTGACAAAACAGAAATCAGGCTTCAGTAACTCTAAACAGCAAGCGAGAGTTGAATAAGATTGTCTTTGAATTACATAAAATAATAATTGGCTAAAATTTATTGAATATATAAGATATTGTTTCAATTGATTGACTATTGTATCTTTATTATATCTATACTATATTATTAAAGTCGAAACATTAAAAGTTTTCGGTTTTCGGTTAGTTTTGGGTTTTTGGTACTTTTTCTAATTAATAAATTAACAATATAATCAAAATTTGAAAAGTTTTATTCTACATTAATATTTCACAATATTTACTACATAAAAATCAAATAATATTGAAATCTAATCAAAAAAATGTAAATGTGGGATCTAATTTGTTTAAATTTATGATACAATGCTACAAATATATTTCTTTATTTTTAGGATAACGAAACCTACTACAAATCAAATCTTTTATGGAATTGTATTATTGTCAAGTTACCAAAATAGTAACTAGATGATTGGCTTTTATAATTAAAATATTTTTTTCTAACAAAATCTACTTTTTTTTAACTAAAACATGTTTGTTTTTATATTTTTCTTTACTAAAACCCCTCCTTTTTCAAAAATATCACGGACAAACCTTTACTTATTTATTTTTAAACCTATTTTAATATTATAAATATTTTTTTAAAAGTTTACATATTTTAACATGTCTACTTATTTTTTTTTAACAAATGCAATTACTAAAAATATTAAAATATAAATAATCAAATACCTATTTATAACCAAATATCTTTTCAGCTAAAACACATTATATATTTTTTCTAACAAAGTCCATCTTTTTCTAAATATATCACGGAAAATTGCCTTTTACAATTGCTTTTTTCTATTTTTCTTACTAAAATTCATTCTTTTTCCAAAAATATCACAGGAAACTCTTTACTTATTTATTTTAAAACGTATTTAAATACTTTTAATTATTAAATTTTAAAACCTCATTTTCCAAAAATATTACGGACATTTACCTTTTTAAACTAAATATATGTTACATTTTTTATTTTTCCTTACTAAACCCCCTCATTTTTCAAAAATATAACGGGCAAACCCAGACTTATTTATTTTAAAATCTGTTTTAATGTTTTTAATTAATTAAAAATGTTTAGCTATTTTAACATGCCTACTTATTTTTTGCACAATTACAATTAATAAAATATTAAAAAAATAATAATAAAATAACAATTAAAAATCAGTACATCGCACGGGTTTTAAACTAGTACTATCAATACTATTATATAATAGACGAAACATTAAAAGTTTGGTTGGTCGGTATGGTACGTTGTGATTTTACTTAACTGCCCTTAATTTGGTTGGTCGGTATGGTACGTTGTGATTTTACTTAATTGCCATTAATTAGTTTTTACTTAATTAACCTTACTTATTTATAGAAATATATTATTAAATAATAATATTACCTATTTATAACCAATTACCTTTTTCACCTAAAATACATTATTTTTTCTATTTTTCTAACAAATTCAATATATCACGGGCAATTATCTTTTTTAACTAAAACATGTTAGTTTTTCTATTTTTCCTTACTAAAATCCTTCTTTTTCCAAAAATATCACGGACAAACATTTAGTTATTTATTTTTAAACCTATTTTAATATTATTATTATTTTTAAAAGTTTACCTATTTTAACATATCTACTTATTTTTCTTAACAAATGCAATTACTAAAAATATTAAAATTTAAATAATCAAATACCTATTTATAACCAATTACTTTTTCAGCTAAAACACATTATATATTTTTTCGAACAAAGTCACTCTTTTTCTAAATATATCACGGGAAATTGCCTTTTACAATTTACTTTTTCTATTTTTCTTACTAAAATCCATTCTTTTTCCAAAAATATCACAGGAAACCTTTTACTTAATTATTTTAAAACGTATTTAAATACTTTTAATTATTAAATTTTAAAACCTCATTTTCCAAAAATATCACGGACATTAACCTTTTTAAACTAAATATATGTTACATTTTTTATTTTTTCTTACTAAAACCCCTCATTTCCAAAAATATAACAGGCAAACCCATACTTATTTATTTTAAAATCTGTTTTAATGTTTTTAATTAATTAAAAATGTTTAGCTATTTTAACATGTCTACTTATTGTTTGCACAATTACAATTAATAAAATATTAAAATAATAATCAAATAACAATTAACAATCCGTGCATCGCACGGGTTTTAAGCTAGTCTATACTATATTATTAAAGACGAAACATTAAAAGTTTTGGTCGGTCGGTCGGTCGGTCGGTATTTGGGCCGATTCACGGGCCTATCTATAATCAATTTATTAATAACCAATTACCTTTTTTCACTACATTACTTATTTTATATTTTTTTTAAAACCAAACAACTCATCTTCTAAAAATAAAACGGACAACATATATATAATATGGTAATATTATAACCGATTACCTTTTTCAGCTAAAACACATTATTTTTATATTTTTTACCTAAAACAACTCATCTTATAAATAGGACACATATATGGAAACCAAGTTATTGATAACCAATTACCTTTTTCAGCTAAAACATATTACCTATTTCATATATCTATTTAACTAAAACAAATCATATTCTAAAAATAAGACGGGCAGTATATATATAAAATGGTAATATTATTATATATTTATAACCGACAGCTAAAACACATTATGTGTTTTATATTTTCTAACTAAAACAACTTATCTTCTAAATATAATACATGCAAAATAAATATACAATGGTAATATTGTTTTATATAAATATTAATAAATAACAAGTTATTCTTTTCAGCTAAAACAAATTACCTCTTTTATATTTTCTAACTTAAACAACTAATTTTCTAAAAGTAATGCAGGCGTATATATAAAAAAATTAATACAATTTTATATAATTTTTAATAAGTAACTAATTGTATTTTTAAGGATATTACCTGTTTATATTTTTTAACTGAAACAACTAATGTTCAAATTAAAAATAACACGGGCAAAAGATAGATATATTGGTAATATTGTTATATTAAACTTATGAAATTCATGTTTATTATAATTTTTTTAACATTCAATTTAAACGAGATAATTAATGAAAATAAAAGTAACAATATATTCAAATAAACTCGGTATATTGAACAAGCACATATTTTGATATTTGCACTTGAATCCCTTTTTAGATTTTTAAGAGTAAAAAAATACGAATCATTAAATATGTTATTTTAAAATATTTTATATTTTAATATCTAAAATACTACTATTGATTACGTCAATAATATATTAAATTTAAATATTATATTGTTAGATTTATAAATCCAATATATATATATATATATATATTAAAATTTTATCAAATTATATATAATAACTAAAATCTAAATAAAAAATAAGAAAATATTAAAGAAGACCGTGCATCGCACGGGATATAAGCTAGTATTATATAATAGACGAAACATTAAAAGTTTGGTCGGTCGGTATAATACGTTATGATTTTACTTAATTGTCCTTTTTTAAATTCGTGTTTTTACTGAATTAACCTTACTTATTTATAGAAAGATATTATTAAATAATAATATTACCTATTTATAACCAATTACCTTTTTCACTTAAATACATTTTTTTTAATTTTTTCTAACAAATTCCCCATTTTTTCAAATATATCACGGGCAATTACCTTTTTAAACTAAAACATGTTAATTTTTCTATTTTTCCTTACTAAAACCCCTCATTTTCCAAAAATATCACGGACACAAATTTAGTTATTTATTTTTAAACATAATATTATAATTATTTTTTTAAAAGTTTACTTATTTTAACATGTCTACTTATTTTTCTTAACAAATGCAATTACTAAAAATATTTAAATATAAATAATCAAATATCTATTTATAACCAATTATCTTTTCAGCTAAAACACATTATAGATTTTTTCTAAAAAAGTCCCTCATTTTCTAAATATATCACGGGAAATTGTTTTTTTCAATTTATTTTTTCTATTTTTCTCACTAAAATACATTATTTTTCTAAAAATATCACGAACAAACCCTTAACTTATTTATTTTAAAACGTATTTAAATAATTTAAATTATTAAATTTTAAAACCTCATTTTCCAAAACTATCACGGGCATTTACCCTTTTAAACTAAACATATGTTACATTTTTCATTTTTTCATACTAACCCCCTTACTTATTTATTTTAAAATCTATTTTAATGTTTTTAAATAATTAATAGTGTTTAGCTATTTTAATAGAGAGATAATCTCCGGGTTATGCTTGCTGCTGGTGGAACTAGAGGTCATATTTTGTAGATCAGCTAAAGAAAATCAACCCTAATACACAGAATCTATTTATCAAAACCCCGAATGGAATGGAAAACATTATTGTCCCGTCTGCTGGTTACGATTTTAGAACTGTTCCATCTACCCCCATTAACCGGTCCATTGGTTTCGCTTCAAAATATTTTTGTATTTCCCTTTCAACTAATGAAATCTATGATTATGAGTTTTGAAGAATTACAAAAGTTTGACCCTAATATTATTGTTGGGACTGGTGGGTATGTGTCGTTTCCTGTTTGTTTAGTTGCTACACTAAAATGAGTGAACTTGGTTATTCAAGAGCTGAATTCAGTGCCCGGGATTGCAAATTGGTGGTTGTCGATTTTTGTAGATAAGGTGTTTGTTGCATTTTATTCGATAATTGATAATTTTGTAATGAAGAAGAAGTGTGTGGTGTGTAGGAATCCGATGAGGTTATTTCTGACGCAGTAGGTGTCCAGAGTTGTGGCAAGAACGAATTTCTTCCTTAGGGCGGGCAACTCGGATGCATAAGTTTTGCTGGTTCTTGGTGGGTCTTTAGGTGCAAATGCTATAAATATTGTATTGTTGAACTTGTACTATGAATTGCTTGAGACAAAGGATTTGTTTATCATTTGGCAGACTAGTGTTGAAGCATTTGACGAGATGGAGAGTCTAATAAAAACTCATCCAAACGTGATTCTAACAACGTGAGTTTTTCCATTACAAGTTAAAGCTTTTTGCCTGCTCTGTTATTCTATAAACTTATTATCAGATAGTTAATTATGTGATACCGCACAATGAGTATAGATAGACTTCACTATAGACATAAGGTGATTTAGCTAAAGTGAAATTGGGGGTTTTAACCATGTCAAAGTGCAAATGTCTGAAATACCCTTGCAGAAATTAACGGAGTTAGGAAAAATTGACGGGAGTACACAACTTGTAAAAAATTTGGAAGTCTGGTATTGCAAGTGAGAGTTTATGAAGTGCAGTATCACAAGTGGTATGACACTCAAAGTACAGGTACACAAAGTGCACTTTATTCTTAATAATATGATATACATTATTCTCTTATATATGATACATAGAATATTTTTACTAAAGAATTCTCCTGTTGAACATGCTTTGCTTACATGTTAAAGATTATATTTCTTTTGTGACCAATCAACAGGAAAGAAGTGATGATAAGCGCATCTCCCGTAACAAATAATAACTATTAAATATTAAATTACAATATAATAATATCAATTTCAAAAATTAATAAATACTAGCTTAAAACCCGTGCGATGCACAAATTATTTTTAATAATTATTATTTTATTATTTATATTTTAATATTTTATTAATTGCATTTTTTAAATGATATACGTAGGCATTTTAAAATAAGTAAACTTTTTTAAATTATTAAAATAGGTGTTAAAATAAATAATTAAAGGTTGTCCGTGATATTTTTGGAAAATGAGAGGTTTTAGTAAGAAAAAATAGAAAAAAATAACGTGTTTTAGTTGAAAAAGGTAATTATCCGTGATATTTTTGGAAAAGGAGGGGATTTTTGTTAGAAAAAGGTAGAAAAAGTAATTTATTTTTCTGAAAAAAGTAAATGATTATAAATAGTAACATGTTTTAGTTGAAAACATTAATTACCCGTGATATTTTTGGAAAAGGAGAGGATTTTGTTTGAAAAAATAGAAAAAGTTATGTGTTTTATGCTGAAAAAGATAATTAATTTTAAATAGGTAATGTGTTTTTTTTAACCATTATATATATATGTTGCCCGTGTTAATTTTAGAATATGAGTTATTTTAGTTATAGAATATAAAATAGGCAATACAATTCAGGTGAAAAAAGTAATTGGTTATAAATAAATTGATTATAGATGAGCCCATAAATCGGCCCAAATATCGACCGACCGACCGAAACTTTTAATGTTTCGTCTTTAATAATACTAGCTTAAAACCCGTGCAATGCACAGATTGTTAATTGTTATTTTATTATTATTTTATAATATTTTTTTTAATTTTATTTGTTAAAAAAATAAGTAGACATGTTAAAATAACTAAACACTTTTAATTAATTAAAAATATTAAAATAGATTTTAAAATAAATAAGTAAGAGTTTGCCCGTTATATTTTTGGAAAAGAAGGGATTTGAGTAAGTAAAAATAAAAAATTTAACATATATATTTAGTTTAAAAAAGGAAAATGCCAGTCATATTTTTGGAAAATTAGATTTTAAAATTTAATAATTAAAAATATTTAAATACATTTTAAAATAAATATGTAAAGGGTTTGCCCGTTATATTTTTAGAAAAATAATTGATTTTAGTGAGAAAAATAGAAAAAGTAAGTAGAAAAAGGTAATTTCCCGTGATATATTTAGAAAAGTAGGGACTGTGTTCGAAAAAAATCTATAACGTGTTTTAGCTGAAATGGTAATTGTTTATAAATAGGTATTTGATTATTTATATTTTTTAATATTTTCAGTAATTGCATTTGTTAAGAAAAATAAGTAAGCATTTAAAATAGGTAAACTTTTACAAAATAATTATAATATTAAAATAGGTTTAAAAATAAATAACTAAAGGTTGTCCATGATATTTTTGGAAAATGAGGGGTTTTAGTAAGGAAAAATAGAAAAACTAACACGTTTTAGTTAAAAAATAATAATTGCCCGTGATATATTTGAAAAGATAGGAGAATTTGTTAGAAAAAAGAATGTATTTTACGTGAAGAATGTAATTGGTTAGGGAAAATAGATTGTTTTGTCACTAAAGTATATGGTCTTTTAGAAACTTACCACCGAACAATAATTTTACTCAAAATTATCACTAACGTTACAGACGTTTGTGATTTTTGTCATTCCGTTAAATTTAGTAAGGGAAAATAGATTTTTTTATCACTCAACTATTGACTTTTTTAGAAAGTAATCACCGGATTATCTAATATTTTTGTCATTCCGTTAAATTTAGTAAGGGAAAATAGATTTCAGTTTGTGATTTTTGTCATTCTGTTAATTTCATTTGTAAATACTTTGTAGTCTAATATTTTTATATAAAAATATTTCATTACCTATTTTATTTTATAATCAACAAACTGTACAGACTTGTTTTGTTCATGGATTTAAAACATTAAAATCCAAATCATTCACAATCACCAATTTCCATATAGCCAGCTCAGCACCACCTAGATATTTCCAGAACCCCAATCTAATACGACATCATACCACTCAAATTAACATAACGACGCCGTTTCACCTTCCTTGAGAAAAACTCATATATATTCCATTGATTCCCCTCTTTTTTATTTTACTCTTTTTTCACCCCAAGTCTCTCTCTCTCTCTCTCTCTCTCTCTCTCTCTCTCTCTCTCTCCCGATTCAATTTTTCTAGGGTTAGGGTTTGATTTTACTTTGAAAAAACACAAACACAAATAGTCCTTCATATTGTAAATGGCGCAAGTAAGCTTAGAATCAATTTTCAAGTGGTCAACCATGGCTTAATATCATCTCTCCGCCCTCTCTATCTCTCTCTGGTACTCCTCTCTCTCTCTCTCTCTCTCCCCTCTCTCTCTCCCTCTCCCTCTCTCTCTTCTCTCTCTGTCTCAGACACACATGTAAGTGTGTATAATTGTACTAATATGTTTTTGTATTATGTGAATTTTAGGGTTAGGGTTACTTGCCCCGCTTTGTTTTGGTATTTATATATGATTGATTGAATTCGTGTCTATCTATTACTGTACTTGAATAAACTTTAATTCGTGTGTTTAACATGAATTTAAATTGTTTCTGTTTGATTTGTTTGAATTTTAGTCTATTTTTTATCGTATAGGACTAGTTTATACAAATAGGGCGAGAATACCTGAGAGATAAAATATGTAATTCATAAAATTTTTGGAACAATTTTTACTTAAATTTAGGTTAAAACTGTTTACACCTGAGTGCTAGTTTGAGACGAATGTTTATATAGTCGAACTCCTTGAATTAATACCCCATGATAAATTATGTTTTTCGACATTTATTTCCAGTCACTTCTTCTACTACTTTTGATGCCTGGGAGCGGGCCTAACATAAGTACTGGTCAAAACTCATGAGAGCATTAATTTATGGAGGTTTAACTGTAATATGAGTTGTCTTTTAGGTTGTGATATTTGTAGTAGCATAATGTGAAGTGAAATTCTACTCGTGACTAGATTGCGTCTGTTTGTACAGTGGTGCTAGTCCTGGGATGGAAGTTTATAATATTCCTGAACATGGACATGCAGATGCCTATCTGGTAATTTCTTCTTGTATATATTTGTATACATATATGTATATATTTGTGTTTTATTGATTGAAACTATGATTTTGTAATGCACGGAAGCAATGTGAAAATTAAGAAGTGTATTTTGCGAAGTTTGTTGAATTGAGGTTGTGATTGTCTATTTTTGTACTTCAGATTCAAGGTACCGAGTTGAATTCTCAATTAACAAGTCCATTAATAGAACAAATCGGAACAATGTATAACAACAATGGAGCCCCAGAGTTTGCTCTTCAGCAGGGCTTGTACTATCCTACTACCACCAATTATGGGTATATCTGTACAGGTGATGTTTCGTGGTCGTGATACTGTGTTTTTGCACCTGTTATGATTTATATATTTTTACTTATTGGCAGTGCTGTTTTATAATATCAGGAATGGAATCACCTAATGATTGGAATGACCACCAAAGAATTTTTGGATTGGATGGTCAAGAAATTCAGTACGCGGTGAGGATATGGGCCTTTTGTTGTGGCTTTGTGAACCTCACTGTTTTTCCTAAAAAAATTGTTGATTCTTTCAATGTAGTTAATAATTTTCTATTTGTTCTTTTCCAGGGTGCGCAAGCTGAAAATTTTCCCTATTTATATTATACTCCTAGCTATGAATATACAGAGTCTCCATACAACCCGTATAACCCTTACATTCCCGGTGCCATGATAGGCATTGATGGGTCATATATTGGGTCGCAACAGTACTACACAGTTCCCTCCTATGAAAACACAGTAACAACCCCTGGCTATTACCCCATGGTTGTCCAGTCAGGACCAGATATCTACCCAAATAGTACTCTTGAACCATTCAGGGATGCTGCAGCATCCATTGCTCATAGGACTGATGGCCCTGTTCTCAAGCATCATTTGTCTCCAGCATCTGCTGCCTTTCCGTTAAATCCTTCCAGGATTGCTTCTAACCTAACTAACTCATTCACAAGGGGATCTGGTGGGTCAAAGATTAATGCTGGACCAAGCAAGCAGCCTGGTGCTCATGTTAGTGTACCATCAAATGGTTATTCCAAAGCAGCAGTGTCAAATGTTTTCCAGGTTGGCCTTTTTCACTAGTTTTTTAGCTAATAGCTTCTCATATGATTGAAGAATTTCCTTTAATGTGTTTTTCTATATTGTCTACAGGGTAGAGGCACTCAAATTGTTGATAACCTTCCTCATGGCAAGGTTTGGTCTAATCGTAACCAAGTAAAAGTATCACAGCCTGGTAATGTCTTGTCTAGTTTTGGTTCAAGTGTCCAGGGGAGAACTGTGATGGATAAGGTTCAAACAAAATTCAATGTTGGCCATGGAAGTCCTGATTTATCTTCTGAACAGAACAGAGGCCCTAGAACTAGTAAATCAACAAAAATATTGGCTGTAAAAGCCTATACAAGTAAGACTGGAGAAGGTGATCCTCAAGGAAGTATAATTATTCATACAGATCAGTATAACAAGGAGGATTTCCCGGTTGACTATGTGAATGCAAAGTTTTATACTATCAAATCATACAGTGAGGATGATGTGCACAAGAGTATCAAGTACAATGTGTGGTCATCGACGCCCAACGGAAACAAGAAGCTCAATATTGCTTATGATGATGCGAGGAGAATAGCAGGAGAGGATCCCAAAGGCTGTCCCATCTTCCTTTTCTTCTCCGTAAGACTTGTTATATGTTTCCTTTTCTGATATTACAGTGTTTGGTATTAATCTTTTTTTTACCCTTATCTGACTAAATGGATTACCACCTTTTCTCAATGAAGGTAAATGCTAGTGGTCAATATTGTGGAGTCGCTGAGATGACAGGAGCAGTAGATTTTAATAAAGATATGGATTTCTGGCAGCAAGATAAATGGCATGGGAGCTTCCCTGTCAAGTGGCACATTATAAAAGATGTTCCCAACCCAAACTTCCGGCATATCATCTTAGAGAACAATGAGAACAAGCCAGTGACCAACAGCCGAGACACCCAGGAGGTATGATTGCTATAAACTATTATTTTTCTTGACCCACCTCTGAATTGACATGATAACATATTAATTGTGTGGAATTATGTAGTAATAGTTAAACTGTAGTAACATTTTTTTTACTTGCTGATACTTGTTAACCGCCCTTTATAAATGAATTTGACCGTCTTCTAAGTTATTTTCTTCCCTTGTATTTTTAATATTCTTGGACTCCTGTTGTTCTTAGCAAAATCCTTCTAGAAAAGAAGTCAACCTAATCTACTTTTGACTGGAATAATTTTTCTAGTAATGTCATGCTAAAGTGACTATCTGAAAATGTGAATCCTGTGGTCCAATTATATAGAATTTTGAATTCTTCTTTGGCTCTGGCTAATTAGTTAGATTGGTCGTTAGGTTTGGGGTACTTGGCATTGTATGTGTTCTTTCTTGTTAAGTACAAGGTGAAATTGTCTCATCATTGTGATCTTAAAATCCCTGTGATTTTACAGATAAGGTACAAGAAAGGTATGGAGATGCTTAAAATATTCAAGCAATATACATCGAAGACGTCACTACTGGATGACTTCATGTACTATGAGAATCGACAGAAGCTCCTTCAACAGGAAAAATCAAGCCTGCTAATTAAAGGCTATGAGAAGCCATTTATTTTGTCTCGCATTGAACCGCACAAGCTCAGTGGTGTTCTTAATTTGCCTCTAAATGAAGTTGCGAAAATTGAGAACAAGGATGAAAGCAATTTAGAAAAGGTTTCTGTTTCAACTGAGCAGGTTTTGGCCGACAAAGAAGTTGATAAAGGCGCTGAAAAAGCTAATAAAACATCTGTAACTACAGATAATAAAGTAGAAGAGGTGAATGGTCTTATGAAAATTGGTTCACTCAGCATCAACCCGAAGAAGGCTGCTGACATGAACCCTGTGGATGATGCTGTTGCAAATTTGCCAGTCATAACCCCTGCTGTGGAAACTGTTAATGCTGCCAAACTGGTCGACATTGTCACTGTTGGTTCAATGCCTGTTAAAGTTAATGGATTTGCAAAATCTGTTGGATCTTTAACTGTTGGTACAATCCCTATTGATCCTAGAGCGCACAAGGTGAATGGGACTGGTCTCTCTGCAAAGAGTGGTTCTAAGAAAGGTTGATTATGATCGTAAGTCCATTATACAATTGGAAGTGCATTTTACAGGCTAATGCAAAAGGCTAGATTTAATAATATATATCTTTTGGTGTAAGCTGAGTATTATTCTCGGTTATATTTAGGTCTTAAGAAATATTCTTCTTAGGCCATCATTGGTGGTTTGTTACTTGTCTCCCCGGACTGAAGTTACGAGGTTGATTGAACTTTTAGGGGTATTAGTAATTTTGACTGTGGTACTAGTGATCTGGAAAATACAGAATGTAAGCTTGGCTCTGGGTTATTGGCCCTTTCTTTGGATTTAATTTCATGAAATATGACTATTTGCTGACTCAGTTTTATTATGTTTGATAAATGTTTAACTGTTTTATTACTGCATTTATTTGAGTTTTTGCCACCTGCTTTAAATACATAGTGAAGGGTCGGTAATTGCAATGTTATTGTTGATCCTCTGACTTGTGTGATGACGAAGAAAGCAATGTCTGTGTAGCATGTTAGATTCGTTCAAATATTAATTTGTAAAAAGAGAGACGAATATTTGCAAATAGTTGCAGTTCTTTTTATTCTGAATTGAATGTAAAATTTTCATTTGTGTATAAAATGTCAAATTCACGATATTACCTTTAACTACACAGAGCTGTAATTACAAGGAAAAAGTGAGATTTAAGGTCAATAGAACCCAATGCTTGCAACGATATCTCGTTCATTTTTTTTTTTACAGATATCGAGTGTTTAAAATCGGGTTTGAGCCTTGTTAAAAACAAGTCTGGGTGTGTTAATGTGTGAACTAGAAAAAATAAATAGATCTGATGGATTAAATGAGATACTTATTAGTTCATAAAATTTAATCAATTGAAATTCTAAATTTTTTGTTTTGATCGTGTTGATATTTAGTTCAAGAGAATTATATTAAAAACAGAAAGTCATTTTTCAAGATCAATTTGAGTGTGAGCAATCAATATTTAAATCTTATTTTTTCGTAAGTTTAATTTTGAGTGTGAGCCTTCTCCAGTTGCACATCTTTGTCCAAAAGTATACGATTTTCATCCGGACTTCAGCTCACCAGATCTTCAAATAATCAACAAGTATTAAGCTTCAAATGTCTTTTGTCCTTGGATATCGGACTTAGAAACCACATAAGTGTGCACTTGAAGGACCTCTCCTTGTAAGAACCACAACCAGCATCTGTAGTCCAATCTTATGAGTGCAGCCAATATCAACTTTTGTCAGAGGTTCACACACCTGAATTTCAGCGATCTAGCGAACCTTTTTTGTACCGTAGATATGGTGGATGAGCTTTCTTTCTTGAACTCTTCACATCGGAACCTGTCTTGTTAAGAACCCTCCAACAGCAGGTGAAGCTGATGAACCTGCAAACCAGCAGGTGAAGCCAATGAACCTGCAACAATGAAGCTGCAACCCGCGGCTAGAGCTGTAACCCACCTAAATTCCATCGAACCATAAGTGAAGCTACTGATCTGCACCAATGAAGCTGTAACCCGCAACTGAATTCCAATCAACCTGCAACCTACAGGTGAATACCAATCAACCTGCAATCAGTTGGTGAATGCCGTTAAACCTACTCCCCCCGATGAGTGACAATGAATCTGCAAAAAATCCACTTCAATCCGTGCCGTAGCTTCAAGTCCATATCCATGAGTACCTCCAGAATCAAATCCCAATAGAGGTTCACACATCTGAACCTCAGAATGCTCGCGAACCTGAACCACTTATTGATCGTAAACTCCATTTGCTTGAAAATTTAGCACTTTCAAGATACCATTTTGGACATCATGTCATCCACCACCCCCGGTTCCTTGTAGCCATTAAATGCAAGAGGAACCTTATATAATCCGCAGTCAGGTTCAAACAAACTTCGCTATGAACCTCGCAATCAGGTTCAAACAAACTTCGTCATGAACCTCGAGGCTTACGTGAACAGCTGCCACTTGTAATATCACTTCCAAATAGTACCATGTTACCCGTCCTTGACGACAAATCCATAATTCTGGTTGTCAAACCTCCGAGGTGTAGATGCCAGAACCTCGACATTGGTTCTACCAATGAATCATTCAATATTAGGCTCTTTGCTTGGGTGGAGAACTAGATCAATAGAACTGCTCATCAAATTATTCATCAAGTTGAGGTAACTCTCGTGGTGTACCTCGTCATCATCACGTATCTAATCCTCCACTATTTAAACAATCCAAATATACCTCCTTGATCGAGTAGTTCAGGTTCTGAATCTGATGGTCGTTGAGGGACTGCGAAGCTGAACCTCATTCCTATTCCCTTTAGTTTGGCCACTGGTTGCTTTAAAAAACCTTCCATATAGCATGGTATCCTCTACCCCCCGACTCTTTGAAGTAGTTTGTCCATAACGAAGAATTGAAGATTCCCTTGTAGTAGAAGTCTGAATATGCATCCACAAACCTGACAATAAACATGCAGTTGTAGCTTCCAACAAGTTTGGCAATCTGTGTGTGAAGCTGCACTTCTCCACATTGATGAGAGGTTTGAAATTATTTTATTCGGTCTTGATGGCAATCCTCCAATATCTCCAACAACTCCTTCTACTGGGCATTCCAGATTTCTTCCATCCATTGGTAATGAAGCTGCCAACAATAGTATCATAGGGGAAGCTACACCTTCAAAGATAGAAATCTCCTGATTTCTTTCCATTATCTCGACATACCAGGATTCAAGTCCATTCCAATTGAGATTTTATCGTCAGCTCTGTTGCTTTTCCGAGCTTCCATAGTTTTTGGTTTTCTCATCAAGAGGTTCATGTACAAACCTCACACCACTTCCCTTATTAACCGAGAGGTTACCCGTACCTCTTTCCTTGGACGGTAGCATCATTTTCAAAATTATATTGAGACTTTTATCATCAGCTTCTTCCACAATTCCTTCCCTGAGGTATTCCTAGATTACAGATGCTGGTGTTGGAGGAGCTTCCAACATGAGAACCTCTTTGGAGGTATATACCCTTTAGCTAATAGCAATATCCTCATGAGGTTCTTCATCAGGATGATCATTATAACCGCATTACCTGAAGCTCTCACGAACTGAGCTAGCTCTCTTCCATGAGCTTCCTCCATAGGCCGACCTTAAAGGCTTTCATACCCTTAATTCCACACGAAGATCTTCTTCAGAAGTTATCATCCTACCAATGCCTTGAATGATATGACCTCCTTTATCCTCATAAATATTTCCAGCAAGGTGGTTAAGAGTCCACCTTCAGCTTCCATGATAACCCTTCCGTTAGAGTTTTAGCTTGTAGTAGTGTAACCTCCAGATGGAAGTTCGCCTTCACCTCCAATGTAAGAAGAATGACTACTAGAGTTGCTAGTGTCGGACCTCGTGTTGAGTGGTAGAGCATGAACCTTAATCCTCGTGTCGTGATCAGTTGCAGCTCGGAAGCTATGTCATGGAAGCTCTTTCCTTGAACTTTTTTCTCAGACACCCTCTTTATGCTTTCTTTCAAGTGAGGTATGATGCAAATTGGAGTTCTACTCTGAACCTCCTTCATCAGATGTAAAAACTAGATATTTTGGAGAATCCTCCTAATCAAAGCACCTTCCATCGTTGAACCTCTCATAGCCGAACCTCATTCTTGGAATGAGCTTCGCTGTTAAGTCTTTTTCGCATTTTATTAAACATGTTGGTGCCTTTGGTAGGTGAAGCTGACGAACCAATCAACCGCAGGTGAAGTTGAACCTGCAACCTACACGTGAAACAAATTAACCAATGAAGCTGTAGCCCACAACTAATTCCAATAAAGCTGCAACCCGCAGCTAATCCCAATGAAGATATAACTAGCAGATGAGTTCCAATGAAGCACATGTGAAGCTAATGACCCGCAGAACACAACTGTTTGCCAATGAACCTGACCCATTCCTTGCTGAAAAATCTTTTTGCTTGAAAATTTAGCAATTTCAAGATACCTTCACGGGTAGCGTATCATCCACTACCCCCCCCCCCCCCCGGTTCCTTGCAACCATTAAATTCAAAAGGAACCTTAACCTCTTTATTACCGAGTGCATCCAATCTTCAATTTCTATAAACAGCTTCAGCTACGGACCTCTAAGCCTACATGAGCACGCTCATCGTAGGAAACAAGAGACACCATATGAGAAATTCCTCATTTTATCTTATCCTATCCAGACAACTCCAACCATCCTTTCTTGAAACACACAGGTTCAACCGCTTGAACCTCCTTCACAATGATTTTCCAGGTTCACATGCCCACCAGGAGCTTCACACCCTTTCCAATATGCATAAACCAAAAGGTTCACATCATTCACATGCTGTTAATCAATCAGGAGGTTCGCATCCTTATTGTCGTTGAGGTTCGGCTGTGTACTCCCCTTACGAACTGACCACAAATCCCACTACGGGAATCGTTGTACACCTTAACCTCCAATTGGATGAACCTCCAGTTGGTTGAACCTCTAGCTGGTTGAACCTCTCCAGATAGCATTTACCTTCATTAGAAGGTGGAGGTTAAACTTCTTGCCTGTTCCGTCTGACATGTCAATGCTCCCGATGTGAGAAGCTTCTAGGTTCCCGAACCTGTTCACACCTCCTCGTTGAAGAGGTTCGCATCTGGCTCCACCTGTACCTCCTCAATTAGGAGGTTAGCATGTAGCTCCATCTGTACCTCCTCAGTTAAGAGGTTTCCCTTGCATTTGCCGCCTGAACCTCTCGATTGAGCCTCTCCAAATGGCATGTACCTCCATTAATAGGTGGACGTTAAGCTTCATCTGCCCTGCCAATCATATCAGCGCTTCCGATGCGAGAAGCTCTAGGGTCCTTCGAAACTCTTCACACCTGAACCTGCCCGTGATTCACATGTATGAACCTGAAGCTCATATGGACCTATTTTCCAGCTCTTCCAAACCAGAATCACCATACGAAATCCATCATCGGTCGTTCTTTTCTGGGCTTTTCCGTCAAAATCAGAATCCAACCATTTCGGAGTTATATCTCATCTTTTATGCCTTTTTACCATCAAATGACCAGAATAAACGGCTGAGGGTAACCTTCTTTAGCGGTTCGTCGGAGCTTCAGCCAGAAGCTCTCTTGGTCGCGCCTCCCGGCGGACTCTCTTTCTCCTTTTTTTTCGATGAACCATGATTTCTCCTTCGTTTCTTCATCTTTCATATCTTTTTTCCAGAAAACCGATCTTCCTGCCAACGTAGTGAATTCCATCCACGAAATCCATGCTCGAGACTTCCTTCTCGGGCTCATTTTCATGGTCATATCCATCGTTCTTCGAGGTACGATCATCGCCGGAGCTTTTCGTCATCTTTCCTCTCAAAAGATCTGTAAATCCCCTCCTTCTAGCGTCAAAAATGTTGTGAGAGAAATTTGGTAACAACATCCCGAGAGAATATCGTTGGAATAACTGTTTTTGCCCTTGGATATCAGGCACAACTGCAGGTACGCACGTGCACAGCTTCAGCTCCCATTGCCGGAGCAGGTGGTGATATGTGGTGTTTTTGTGACTGAGTTTGCAAGGTTTCCGACAACTAGGGCGGAATAGCTGCCGAAATTGTGTATTACATGTGGATCTTAAATTGAACTCATGTGATATTTTAGGCACAACAGTACGTAATTCGAACATTTTGTAAGCAATTGTAACACAATATTTATAATAATTTATGTATATGTTCGGTTCATTATTTTAAAATGTTTAATACGTGATTCATAACCGAAACTTACATTTTTATTTTGATAAATTATTGATAGTCGACAGGTAACTTTTGTGATGATCATAGTTAATCAATACAACTAAGTTTCCCACAATGTATAGCAAAAAGAATTAAAAACTGAAAATTCATTATTTAGTTTCAGACTCAGTACATAAAATACAACTAATATTTTCCAATTACAAAATCCGATTGCACCGAAACAAAATTAACAGAACTACAGGGAGCTTGTCCACGTGGTCTTTTAGATACACGCGTCGCACTTATGTTCCATAGGGACCCACAAAGTGATGAAACAAATGTAGAAACATATCATTTAATTAATAAATCTTCCATAAGTGATTTTCTCGAAAACAGTGGCACCGAAATATTCCGACCAACCCGCAGAACTATGTGTAATTGTCTACACACACACACAGATTTGGCTAGTCCATCATTTTTTACATATCAACTCAGAACAAGCAACTCACACAGTTTGGTTAGTTCATTCCAGCTAGGTTGCCTGTTTAACTGATTTAATAGTAATTAGTATAGTTAAAACTGAATTAAGTGATTTATAAATTCCGTTTATTATTCGAGTTATAAGCTGATTTTGATCAGGTGGCAAATTTTTCATTTTTGTGTGTAATTATGTAGATTTAATTTGATTGGAAGAGTGTATTTCTACTTTCTTCACTAATATGTTTGCTTTTTGGCTCTTTTATATGTGTTTTTTGTTCGACATTTAGTTTATTTCTGTAGTTTTTTGTGATCTTTAAATTTATTTTGCGGAGATAATCAAGTGATTAGCTATGTAGCTGATTGTATATTTTTTGGGAACAGGTATAGCTTGGAGGTGTAAATTGGAGCTCGGACAGCTGATTACGGGCAATTGCCATCCGATATCATGTCCCCATATCCGAAGCAGGTATTCTCAGCATATGAAGTTTGCAGTTATAGCACTGTGTCACTGTGAATTATGAAGGGCTGTCACCTTTTTGTGTTGATCACTTTGTCTCTGCATCTGCATTCCGTCCAATTTATTTGCTCCCTGTTTTAAGAAATTAAGATTCACTAATAGTTGTTGGTTCTTTACAGTATGTTTCTTGCTCTAAATGATCTAGTGGCCTTCTCTTTTGTTATTTCATATCTTCAGAGAGCTTTTTATCATTTTTCGTCGTTTAGGTTTTACCGTCATTCTTAGTATAGACTGCCAGAATTTGATACTTGTGAAACGTTATCATTTAGATCCCTATACGGTGACTACTAATAGATTAGTTTGTTTTTTTTGGTTTTCTACTGTATTGGTCGGTTCCATGTAACTAGATGTGAATACAATGTCCACTCTGCTTGAGATATACACTTTCTAGTCGAGCATTAGGTACATTTCTGATTCAAAAACAATGTATTCAAAGAGTGAGGTCCTGGTTACAACCTGCAAAAACAATCAGATATACCACTTAAGCAATGCCTTCATGGGGAGGCCAAGATAAAATGAAAAAGAGCAAATTCGGCAAACTTAGTGCTGCTCCAAGAATTGAGTTCATTTTGCAACAACTATATTACATATGTGACAAAACAAGATCTCCTGAAGAACTAAGTAGGGCATGTCCATTGAATAAACTGCTTAACATATGCTCATCAAGCACGAATTATCTCATACCTACCAAAAAAGGGCGGGAAACTTGAACAGGGTAGTATCCCCCAAGTATATGTCATGTCCAGATTGTATGCCAAATTCAGAATATCTCTACAAGTTCATAGTATAAATTATTTCCAAATCTCAAGGACAGGGAGCCATGTGTGCATGCCGTTTTATTCTTTGTGCAGACGCCCATGCACATGATAGTATTAATCAGCCTGTGCGCAATGTGCGACCCAAATATTAAGTTGTAGCTTACATTCAAGACAATATTGTGTGATTTTTAATTTTGTGCATTAGCTAACATTCAAACAATATCCTTTTATGCTACATTTTGCGCATTGCGCAGATGGCTGCTCACAGAAAGAAAGAGATATATGCAATGTTCCTATATATTTGTTTTGTTGTTTGTATGACCATGGTTACACTATCTGAATTGTGGCTATAGTTAAATTGCTTGCCTCCAGCTCTAGTTTCCGTTATTTTATTAAAGATTTTATCACATTATTTATCTCCTTTTTTCATTATCTGAATTGTGCCTCTAGTTTTATATTAATCAGCCTGTGTGCAATGCTTGACCCAAATATTAAGTTGTAGCTTACATTTAAGACAATGTTGTGTAATTTTGAATTTTGTGCCATTAGCTACCATTCAAACAATATCCTTTTATGCTATATGTCGCGCATTGCGCAGATGGCTGCTCACAAAAGAAAAGGTAGAGGCAAGGTTACCATATATTTGTTTTGTTCTTTGTATGACCATGGTTACTCTATCTGAATTGTGGCTACAATTAAATTGTTTGCCTCCAGCTTTGGTTTCCATTATTTCATTAAATAATTTATTACATTTTTTACCTCCTGGTTCATTTTTCTGACATAACTCTCTGATCCTGTCAGGACCCTGATGCCCCTGGTGGATCTAATGCCAGTAAGGCGTTTTTACTACAGATGAACTTCTCTTCGAATGAAGTTGATTTTGCAATAGAGAAACTTGGTAGGTAGAAGTTACTACTCAATACACAATCCTTTGCCAGTCTTCTTTACTACTGCAAACACATACATGTTGCACAAGGACCAAACTTTTACACATTTGCTTTTGTACGGTAATTATTTGTAGGTGTGGTGCTCATATGCACAATCAGTTTCTTAAACTTTTTGATTGTACCTATATCTGGAAATGCTAGTTCACGTGTAAATTCACATATACCTAATGTCATGTCATGTGCACATCCCATAAATGTATCGGAATTACATGTGTATGTGTGTTGAAAAGAGAACCTAAAGACCAGAAATAAGTCTAGAAATGTAACGTCACCTAAAACTAAATATTTTTATTGTTCATATAATAATAAGAAGGTAAGGATCTGAAGATTAGACAATAACAAGTAATCATTCACATTTATTTACATAAATCAGTGACTTTAATCGATGACTTTTTAGCAGTCTAAAAAGTGGTACTCTTTGATGTTAAATGAAGTAATTTGTACTTTTTTCGTTCATGCCATTAGATCATAATACGAAACGATTCAAGTAAATGGTTTTGGTGGGTTTTGCTGAAGTTAAATTATAGAACTCCATTCCTATATACATAAAAGCATGTACGAGTGTATATACATAAGCTTCTAAATTTTCATGATCACCGTACTCTGTTTTTTTTTTCAATTTTAGCAAGGAAGGATTCTTCAATGTATTTTATCATAATATCAGGTGAAAATGCTCCAATAGACGAGCTAGTAGATTTTATAGTTGCTTCCCAGATAGCAGGAGAAACCAAGGATGTTTCTGCAAATCGCAATGATGAAGAGAGGAATGAGGTTAGATTTATTTGCAAAATAATTTTAGCAATGCTGGTTGATTATATAGCACCCTGAAGCAATTTTTCTGCATCAATCTGAATACGAAACACATTGTGTGGGTATGTTATAATTATTTGTGTTGGTGGGTGCCCAGATTAGCTTCCAGCTTATTACAATTGCAGTATGGGCTATGGTAAATATCCTTTTTATTAAAAAGAAAGAATTAAAATGTGCCAGGCACAACAAGACCTCTACGATAGTACAATGTAAAGAAACAGTAGTAGTCTAATCTAAAGCCAGTGTATATAAAAAGAAGAAGAAAATATTAAAACTATTTCAATAAAGTGGTGTTAAGGGTGAACACTAAAACAAGATCCTAGAAATGGCCAATAAAGGGCTGTATGTAGTTGATCTTTTACTTTGCCAGGGTGTTACATTTACATACCAAGGAGGATATATGATCAAATTCAAATATGCATCCAGCGGTGTATTTTAATATATATATTCCCTTCTGTTGTTTAAAATTCTTTTCCTCTTTCCTTAGGATTGCCCTTCCATTCAAAAAAGCATGGACAAGAGACACCAGTTGCTTGAAATGGGGTTTTCTGAGCAAGAAGTTTCTGTTGCTATCGAGATGAACGGTGAGTAGATATGTCAGTCAAAAGCATTACATGCTAATACTACTTGTCCCTCACATGCATATCCTATTGGTTTCTTCAACCATAGGGCCATTGTTGTTGCAATAGAATTCAACATTCTTTTAGAACATAAGCATTCCTCTCTTTTCTTTTCTTCATGAGAAATGTTGTTGTTATAATCTTCATAAGCTTTCTCATGACATTTTACTTTTTTTTATACTAATTATGACATTTCACTTTTTGTCGATAGCTATGATGATATTTTAGCTGTATGTAGAAACTAGAATATGAATAGGTAGGGCTACCATGTGATTAGGTTTAAATATATTCTATACAGTTCTTCCGTTAAGGTGGATTCTAAATTTTTTTTTAACAGTTGGATTCTTTTAATGTCTATCAGGTCCCGACAAATCTTTAGCAGAGCTCACGGAAACAATAGTTTCAGGTCAAGCTGCTAGCAGCAATAAGGTTATCCTTCCCATATTACTGGCAATTATTTTCGGAACATATTTACTTAGCTTTTGCAAGTGGGCTGTTTGATCTTCCAACTGCAATTCGCCTAAATATATAGTGATATACTAAAGTCTCTCTCTACAGTCTACGCACATACAAAGCCTTAAGCTTAAAACTTGTTTATCTGTATGACTTCACTACTTAAGGATCTTATGTTAGCGTATCACCTATTTCCTTTGCTCCTTATTGTTTTCTTGGCAGAATTCCTCAAGATTTCCTAGCCATATGTGGTCAAACCCACCCCAGAAGCCTAGATTATTAGGTGGTCAAGAAGCTACTTCATCTTCTATGGACCTCCATTTGACAGAGGAAAAAAGGAAAAGAGTTGAAGAAGGATATATTAATGAGCCTGCCTATCTGAAAATGTCAAAAGAAGAATACGAAGATAACCCAAGTTCTAGCTACGCTAAAAGGATGGAAGCAAGCCAAACATTCTCTAAGGTAACCAGCTCCATGCCTGTATCACAGAGAAAGCTTCCTTATAAATCTCAAAAGCCTAGGCTGGGACTGCCAAAGCCTATATCGTGCAAAAGTATTGATGCAATGGTAGCTAGGCCACCATACTTCTTTTATGCACATGTTGTGAACTTATCTAGTGACTCTTGGAATAGAGTATCTCAGTTCCTGTATGCCATTGAGCCAGAATTTGCAGATACTCGGTTCTATTCAGCCTTAAGTAGAAAGGAAGGATATGTACACAATCTTCCGACTGATAATAGGTTTGAAATCATACCAAAGTCACCAATGAGCATTCAAGAAGGAATACCTGATACAAAAAAATGGTGGCCACTCTGGGATACAAGGAAGCACATCACCTTTGTAAATGCTGAAACCGCTGGTATTTCTCAACAATGTAATACAGTTGAACGGATGTTAACCGATTCTAGAGGGTCACTCACAGGAAAGAGTCAACAAGACCTCCTTTATCAAATTCAAAACTCTAGTCTTGTGTGGGTAGGTCCCAACAAGCTGAAGCCAATGGAACCAGAACATATGGAGCGCATTTTAGGCTATCCAGTGAATCACACACTAGCTGCTGGGATCAGCCTGACTGATAGACTTCAGTCGCTCAGATACTGCTTCCAGACAGATACACTGGGCTATCACATTTCTGGACTTAAATCTCGGTTTCCAAAAGGATTGACAGTTTTATCAATCAATAGCGGAATTGGAGGGTCAGAAATCAGTTTACACAGGCTTGGCATTCATTTGAGAGCTGTGGTCTCCATAGAGCATTGTGAGAAAAACCGTAGGATCCTGAAGAGGTGGTGGAGTAGTTCGGGACAAAGTGGTGAATTGGTGCAGATTGATAACATTCGGAAGTTATCAAGTAACAAAATCGAAACGCTAACGAAGAACTTTGGCGGTTTCGACTTCATCATATGTCAAAACCCATGCAACTTCTCTTCTAAATCTCCTAGCGATTCAGAATCTCCCGACCTGAGTAAAGATGTTGGAGAACTAGAAGGTTTTGACTTCACATACTTTTGTGAATTTGTTCGGGTATTGCAACGTGTCCTAGATTTAAGTAGAAAGTGAATTTCTGCTGTACTACACATAC
This sequence comes from Heracleum sosnowskyi, assembly GCA_030848705.1. Lineage (NCBI taxonomy): Eukaryota > Viridiplantae > Streptophyta > Magnoliopsida > Apiales > Apiaceae > Heracleum > Heracleum sosnowskyi. The sequence goes on along the minus strand of CM061240.1, from coordinate 112,209,397 downwards.
TATTCTGTTTTGCACATCTTCTGCACAGTCAAGTCCTTCGTTCACATGTACTCTCATAGTTGGTTACTTGATTCTGTCATGCACATGTTTCGTATAGCTGAACTTGTTAATGTCCAAAGGACGTTTTTTGTTTGTGTAATGGTTACCTTCGTTACAGTTATAGATAACAGTGATGTACAAAAAAGAAACAAACATACCCGGAAGGAATGTGTCTGATGTGATTATTGCATCTCAGTGTCGTCGTTTTGTAAAGTTTCTTCCATTAATCCTCTATAATGTGCTGTGCTTTGCTTTGTTTCCATCTTCGAAAGTCTTGTGATCCAACAATTTTATAAAACTATACCTATATGTTTTCCAAGACCAAGAAATATTGTATGTGGTTGACAGGAATATATCCAGGAAGTTGAATTCCTAGGAAATAAGATTTCATGAAGTTATTTGGTTATCACTGATAAATGAAGTGCAAGTTCACCGGAAGTTTGAATACCCATAAAACAAGAGAAGTTGCTCACCGAGACCCTCCTGGTAATCCGCACTTCCTGTAGTAAATTAATTCCTACATACCAACCAAACACAGTTTTCAACTTCCTAGGTATTACAGTTTCAATGGGTAATCTTAATTCCACATGAACTTGCTTCCTATTCCAAACCAAACGGCCCATCTGTTATTTTGATTCAACGACCTAAATGGTTCCATCACTACCAATCATTTCTAGATATTTGTAATATATTGTATTTTCTTTTGGGTATTTTTGGCACAATTTGGAGTTAAACGTAACTTTAAAGTGGCTTTATTTGTACTACAGGAGGTATTTTTTCTGGATAGTGTTGTTCTAAGTATTTTTAGCCCTGATTATGCCAAAAGCATCTTTTCTCTCTTCTAAAGTAAGCTCATTTGCATAACATGGTTAAACGCAGTTGCTACTAACATATTACAGTATACAGTTGAATTATAGGAGCACACATGCACTGTCATTCATAGCCAAAATACAGAATCTAGTCTGTGCACAAGAGCAGCTACATTTATTTTAGCCCAGACAGGCAAAAATGATTGCAAAATAATAGACAGCTTTTTGCAGCTCAAACAATTCTGCATTTATAATTGAAAAGCAGCTGAATCTCAAAATTTTCCTTCACGGGTTTTTTTTCTTCATAAAACAAGGTAATGTTGATACAAGCAAAAGAATTGAACAACCATGCGTATCTTAAAAGTCTTCGAGCATTTTCTAGAAGTAAACAAGAAAGGATCTTGGAAGATATTTGTTTATTTCATTGAATGACTGAAAAACCTTAGATCCATACTACCCAAGCTTGGTGGACATATCAAACAGACTGGGTGAACTTACGACCGGACATCTTCTCTGTCTCGAATAACATGTGGTTGATAAGTCCCCTTGCAGCACTGCAAAATAATGTATGTAACTGTAATAAATACTTGCTTCATATAGAGTCTGTGTGCGTACGTCATCAGCTTCAAAGAGCAAACATGATATAAATTCGTGCAAACAAGGATATCCCACAACTTTGATTCAACATCAAGAGCATTCCTTCAGTGCACCGTAAATATAAGTATCCACGCAAGTACAAAGCTACAGATGAAAAATTAAGGGGAAATTTAACTCACTTATCCTTCATCTGCTTGATCTTTTCTGGATCTGTTTCATGCATATCTCTTTTGAACTGATTCCTTATCATTTCCACAATGAGAGGTGTATTATGTTGCTGCAAATCACATGAATCGAAAGACCAAGTTAATCACTAATTTATTTCAGTAAAGTTCAGGATTTTGATTAAATTTATTTCTCCAAAAATATTAGTCTTTGCAACTGCTGTCTGATTGTGGCCGCATCATAAAATCATTTGGTTCTATCCTCACATGAACAAGAATGGTGACTATATACCTTGCTACAACATTTCTCAACCAGATGGGAACCTAAATCTTGCACCTACTAAAAATATTGTATATATCCTGCCAATGTTTTACGAACCACTTGCAGCGGAAAAGATTATACAAACTTGGTGACCTGATATGGTTGTGAAAAGCAAATTTCACAAAAAAAAATGTAATTTAACCACTGCAGGAAGAGATCCAGTTCTACAAAAGGTAAGAAACAAGTCCCAATTGTAAATGAAGCTTAATAATCCTTTTTTTTTTGCTAATGTAGCGAGGCAACTTGAAAACTAACTAAAGTGTGTATAAAGGTCATTCATTTTAAGAGAACTTTAAAGAAGGTAGTAGAGAAGCAGAAATATTTTGAAGGTCAATTTTTGAGTGATAAACAGATTATAGTGCAGAAGATACATTTAGATTTCCAAATAAGTCACAATCAACTACAGATGCAAAAATTTAAAATAAAAATGAATCGGATTGAGATGGATCACATACTTGGGAACCAACATACTTAGCTCGTCTGAGGCATTCCCGATAAAGCTATAAAAACAAGAAAAGAGAAAACAAAGAGTATAAGTTCTCTGGTTACCATCCATGCACAAACTACCAAACGATAACAAACAATCATTGAAGAAGCAGGTTAGGTTATTTCATTGTCATTCTTGCCTCTAAATGATTGATCAGATATGCAAGCAAGCTTATTCTCTTTGTTGATACACTAAAAAAAATCGGACCTCGGGGAAATTATGCAGGGAGGCCTACACCCCATAGAAACTGTATTGCAGAGGCGTTTAATGTTTGGATTGACGGGAAAGGGATGGTTCTCATTAACCGAACAAATCATTCCCAACGTGCTCCTTGGGACTTCAAAATATTCCCATTCTTGTTAACCCCCAATCCCATTTCTAATTTCCATTCCCACCAACAATTGAAATGCCCTCTGAATTTCACCCACTCCTACTGTTTAAAAAAATCCTTTTCTTAATCAACATACACATATTAAAGGGGCGTATGGGTTATTGATGGGAACGCGAACGAAGGGAATGTGAACAGGGGAAATGGATAAGGGAACATGAATGATTTGGCATTCTAGGCAGGGGAAAAAAGGTACGGTTTACTTGATTAATAGAAATGAGGTTCCTACTTTAACAAATCCCTCCCCTAAACCAAACACTAACACATGGTAATAAGATTCAAATTTCCATTAACCGGTCTAAAATACCATAAACCAACCCCCCCAAGTCATCAGGGTTCAAAAATTCATCAAGTCAAGAAAACACAATTAAATAAAGTTACGATAACAACGATCATATATAAACACCAAGCTTCAAACAAATATCTATGTACACACAAAGCAAGGCAAGAGATTAAGGAAACTAACTCTAAGAGCATTGTTGGCAAGTTCAGGAGGCAAAGCTGTCTGAAGAGATGGCATTTTCTTGATTTCACCACCAATAAATCAAGATTCAAACTTTATCTGTAATAATCAAAACAAAAATAAAAACTAAATATAACCCACTTAATTTAACTTCAAATTCATCATTAGGGCACAAAAATTAGTCCACAAAATCATTAACACAAATTTGACCTAATAACAGAAATGCAATATAAATACTCACAATTATATGTATAGAGATTTTAAATTATAAAAAGGGGTTTGCATTTGGAGTCACCTGAAATGAATAGAGACCAGAGAGCAATGGAAGATCAACCAAATTACAATTTTAATGGTGTAGTGCTGAGCTGACTGCTGAGAAGACAGTCAAGAAACTGGGCCGGGTGAAATATTTTTGGTGGCCTACATTTTGGGCCTTGTTTTTTTATTTTTCTCTAATCAGCTCCAAGTCCAGCCCGGGAATGGGAAAATAGGAATAAAAATAGAATTAAATTTCACGGTATTAACTTCTCCTATTTTGCTTTTATGCAAAATGGAATTTTATCACACTTACATAGTAGGGTTGATCATTCGGATCGATTAAAAACCGAATTAGAAAAATCAAAAATCCAAAATGTCATTTTTGTAAAATTAAATCGAGGAGTTATTTTATAACCGAACTGAAATAATTCGGTTTTCTCGGTTTGATTTAAAAAAAAGCCGAAATTTCAAAACATCTTGAAATTTTGTCAAAACCACCAAACACTGTTGTTACAATTATGTTGTCATGAGATTCTTGTTCAACACTGAAGTAGTGAAGTCTCACTATCATTATTGTAATTTGTATAAAAAACATCCGGTAACTAATGTTCTTGTTATTTTATGTAAGAGTAAAGCCGTAGAATTCAATAAAATGTTTCAAAATTTGTACATGACGTGGTTGACACTTGACAATTTTTAATTTCTGAACTAGTATGTATACACACAGGTCTAGGGCTATAAATTGATCCGGGCTATCCGGTATCTCGGCTTATATTCGGCTCGAAAATATGATACAAGTCTCAGATTCATTTTGTAAACGATCCAAATCTGGCAAAAAAATTCAACTCGGATAAAATATGATCCCGGATATGAGCACTCATACATCCGCTCAGATTAAGTCTCATATTATTCTTAATAAAATGATCATATCCAAATATACCTTATGATCCGTATTTGGTTCAAACTCGAATATCAATTATATTTTTAGTTCATTACATTTCTAATTAAATAGCATATTATAATTTTTTAGTATCATTTAAAATTTTAAAATTTCATAAAATATGACTTATTCACCCAATTAATTATCATCATATATTTAATAGATCATTTATTTAAGTTTTCAATTCATGATTATTATATTTTTATAATATTATATTCATTTTAGAATAAATAACTATTTATATAGTTCAAATAAAAATGATACACAGTGTTAGTTGATCAAGTGTTAGTTGATCAGATTTGACTCGTATTTGATGAATCACAAACTACCCGGTTAGAAAAAAGAAAATACAGTATTGGCTCATATTCGGTTCAGATCCGAACCTCAATATTCGGGGATCGGTTTAGATCCGGATAAAACGACCCTGAACCCAATTCTGGACACGGTAAAAGTAAAATGATCCGATACTTGGGCAAAGAGAAAGAGGTGTCTAGTTCTATCCGGATCATTTTACACCCCTAGCGAAGTCCCATATTTTTATAAAAAAATGTTACCTTCAAAAATAAATTTAGGAGATGTTTTGAGACATTTCATCCGGAACTCTAGCATTTTCTTTATGTAATATAGTTCCCTATGAACTTCTGCCTATTCAATCAAAGCAATATAGTTATTCATGTCATCAAATATAGCCTTATATTAGCGCAAGCTTTGGAATCGGTAAACTTGAGACGTCCTTATGTTTTTAGCACGATCCAAGTTTATTAGACAGACAGCAGGCAGACCTGATGATTCGAATAATTGGTTCGGTTTCGGATCGGTTCAATCTCGAATCGGATTAATTTTCGGTTATGATATATTTGGGTATAATTCGGATCATATCTGATTCGGTTCGAGTGTATTTCAGATTAAAATCGGATAAAATTTGGATTAAAATCAGATGAATTTGGTTCGGATCAAATTTAGTTCAGATTTTTTTAGATCATTACTCATTCATTTTTTTAATATATAAGATTTTAAAAAATATCTTATTATTAAATATATTATTTTAATACAAAATAATATACTTTTTCAAAAATATTGATTAAATATCTATGTTATTTTTTACATTAAATTATTCTAAATATGAATTTTACTTATAAATAGATTAATTTATTGAATTAAAAGTGGCTTAATATATGTAGATTATGATATGTTAAAATTATAACTCAACCAAAATTAAATGCACCATTTTTTTAGTTCGGATATAAATCGGATCCCGTATTTTGAATTATATTCGGTTCGGATAATTTATTATTCGGTTATGATCGGTTCTAGATCATAATCGAATCGAATCATTTTCGGTTCGAATAATTTTTGAATCAGTTCAAATCAATTTTCGGATCAATATCGAATTTACTAATTCGGATACAAAATCGGATTCGATTCTATGCATTTCGGTTCGATTTTTCGGATCTGAACCCATTTTGCCAGGTTTAGGGAATACATCTTATCAATTATGTTTTTTTAGAAACTAATATCTAATATAATATATGTAATATATTTATAATTTTCAAAAATATATTAATATATTTTAATTTTGGGGTTTTTAATCAATTTAATATTCTAAAGACCGAAATGAACCGATTTTATTTCGATTTAATCCGAAAAAACTGAAATAATCAAAATATTGAAAAAAACTTAATCCAAACCAAATCAAAATTCTTCGATTTCAGTTCGCTCAGCCCTACTGACAAGTTTTGAAAAATTAAAATCTATCTACAGAGCATTACTGCCGAAATGATCCAATTTCGATCAATGATGAAATTGCGGATATTTTATACATGAAAACTGAATTTGAGTATTTTTTTTAAATGAGTAATGTTAGGTACTCCAAATTCTTGTCAAATAATGTGATCGTCAAATATTAAATTATAATTTGAGGATACATATGTATGCATACACGATCAATTATACAAGTATTTGATAACAAATTTGAGATATTTTTTGATGCTTCTAATATTTTTCTTTCCAAATAAATCAAACAGCTAAAGTTAAAATTTTATGAGGCAAGTTCTACACGAACTCCACTTCTTCGACTCATGTAGCTAAACGAAGTACGGTGAAACGAACCTCTATATGTTAATATCATTGGAATTGGCAAATTTTATTAATTTATAAAGGTTATTAATTAATTGAGATTTAATTTATACTATTGTTATTATTTTTGGATCAAAAATTTATATTGAAAATATCAATTTATCATGATATCGAGTATTAATTTAACGATATTAATTTATCGTGGTATCGAATATTAATTAACAAGGTAATACTGTTGTGTTCGAATTAGTCTATTATATGAATTCCAGCTAAATCACAAAAATGTCAAATTCGAATATAAATCGTTAGGCTTAAATAACAAACTTATCTCACATGAAAAACGAGTCGAATTCGAGTTTAAATTATTAGACTTATGTAATAGGTGAGAAATGACCCCATATGACACAATTATAAAATAAATGGTCCAAAATGGCACTATTGAAAAATATGGCCCAAAATAGCATATTAAAACACTACATCGTCTAGCTTTCTGAAAATAGCGTGAAAACACAACTTAAAGTAGTGTTTTCACCCAAAAACACAACTTAAAGTAGCGTTTTTAATATAAAACCCAACTTAAATCAGTGTTTTTAGTGTGTCTATGCTATTTGGGACCATTTTTTCCAATTATATTATTTGGGACATTAAACTTATAATATGACCTACATCACCTGTTCCTTTTACATCACCTATTCCTTTTCAATAATTTTTCCTTTACCGTAAATGTTCATGAGAGTACTATATGCAAATGTGACATTGTGCCAACAACCGACCATGTAAAAGATTGGCGCACACAAAATTTGCTACTTATCTTTAGAGTACAAGCAAGAAGATATAGCTAAAAGGCTAAAAGACCAAAGCGAAGATGCCAACACAAAGCTGCTCTCGCTTATTTCTTAACCAGAAAAAAATGGCAATGTCATCACACATTCAGGGCAACAAGCCCCAAAGGGATATGTTTTAACAATCAACCAAGTCCAAATCAAATTATGGCTCTTGGGATCCTTCTCTATATCATCTACATGTAAATTGTATGTATGCAGTTTCAAATTATTTTTATATCTTAACTACATTCGAAGTTGATGAGCTCTGCTACTGCTTCTGGTTCACCTTCTAATAAACAATCAATTGGAGGAATGGTTAATGTCTCTTGAACTCCATAAGCATTCCAACAGAATGGATCATCCAATAACACTCCTTCTTCGGGGAAAAGCTCGACTTCGGACATCGTTATGTTGGTGCAAGCAACCGAGTCACTGCATGCAAAGTGTATTGGAGGGCTTCGGACATCGTACGTGCCTTTTATGTTCTTGAATGATATGTCTTTTACATAAACTGCAGAAGTTTGGTTAAGGCAGTCCTTTGATGAACAGTAGTACTGGTCGATTATTACAACGTTTCTGACATTGTTCATTTGAATGTTCTCGAATGATATGCCTGTCACTGATCCTGCCCCTCCTTGCCATGTCTTGATCCTCACACCATTATCCGAATTCTTTATTAATGCGTTTGTGACTGTAATATTCGAAACACAGGCTTGGGAGTTGTGCACACCCAAGCTTCCGATACTACATTCCAGATAACAAGTGTTAGTCGATATCTTGCAAATAATATCGAATAAAATCATCACTTGCACAAGAAAATAACATACCTGATTCCGTGACTAGGGCCACAAGTGACACCGTCTATGTTAACATTTGCACAACCAGGTCCAATTGAGATACAATCATCACCTGTAAAAATTATCAGCAAAGGCACACTTTTTAACATTTGCAGTGTTGAGCTGAATACCAAATATGGTGGAGCCTAAAGCTTCTGCTGGTAATGTTCTGTTACCTACCATTTGCGATCACCGAGTCGTATATGGCCACGGATTTTGTGTTCTCAAGGTGGATCCCATCAGTATTCGGACTAAACTTTGGCGAAGAGATAGACAACTTTTCAATTAGAACTCCTTCACAGCCATCAAATTTCATGTGGAACATTGGACTGTTTCGTATTCTTAATCCACTGACTACCAAGTTTGAGCTCATAAAGAATCTGATCAACTGAAATCAGTAAATAATAAGTCAGTAAGTGCAATTTAATCATTTGTGAACAAATGAAGAAATTATTGAGACTTGAATCTGTGCGGTTCTTCTGAAATGAAAAGGTCAAGTGGTTTTTACTCACCGCAGGGCTGTCACATGGTCCGGGCAAAGTAGACCCATTGGGACCCTGAAATAGCATTGCGTAGAGCACTTTAGTAGAGTTTTAGATTTCATCACATAAAGTTAAATGGACAAGGAGTTACACTTATCACAACCAGTAGAAACTGCAAATTTTAGATAAACCAAAAGCTGAAAATAATCAAAAATACATACTTGATAGATCATAGTGAACTTAGTCTCTTCTCAAAAAAAAAAAAAGGAACTTAGTCCGGACTTGGAAGTAGGGCGTATATCTTACTTTTAAGTAGTGTCTAGGAATAAGATGGTTAAATGTACGCAAACTTTACCTCTACTCTTACAAGTAGTAGAGAGGCTTATTTTCGGGAAAGTGAACTAAACATACAAAATGCAGAAGAGAAAGTACCTTGTGAGGTTTGCATGGAAGATCCCACCATTTCTCACCATTCCCTTCTATTGTACCAATACCAGTAAAAGTCAGATCATCCAATCTATAGAACACAATCCATTGCCTAACACTATCTTTTTTGGGCCAACAATCTGGTCCATCGGGTGGCATTAAAACTCCATCCACCTGCATAACAAAAATATATTAATCTTGAGCATAATTACGACGAAAAATAGACTATATAGGATTGCTAGAGCCTAGAGGGTAGATAGTATCTTTTCAAATTCTTACCTGAAATACAAGGCCTGGTTTACATGGACCATAAAAAACAGTTGAAGTGATCATGAATGTATAACCTGAAGGAGCAAAAACAACAGCTGATTCTACGACACAAGCTGCCTTCCAAGCAGACACAAAGGCAGCAGTATCATCAGTTGTGCCATCACCAACTGCCCCGAATGATGTCACATCGAATACGCAGTTCGAGGTGGAATTTTCGAGATCTTTAGGAAGAGGACTACTAACGGGGTTAGAAGAAACAGGTGGAGGATATGAAGGAGATTGTAAAATAGGGGATTCATGAACAGGGGAGCCAGGAATTGGAGCAAAAACAGGGGAATCACTGGGAGCATAAGCAGGGGAATTGCCCTGATTCTTGTGAAAGTGATATCTCCCTTCCACATTGCCTGGATTGAAAAATAAAACAACCATGATAAAAATGGGCAATTTCCCACTAAGATGATCCATGTATCTAAGCGATTTCCAACAACTTCGATATCGAAAAATGGTTTGCCAGAACCTATAAGCCGATAACTGAATAATTTTTTCTAGCTCTAGTGAAGTTGAGATTCAAAGAAATGGAAGAGAGAGCTAAGAAGAACAATGCACAATGGAGATAAAAGTTGAGAACTCAACAAATAAAATGATGTAGCTAGTGGTTGTGTTTTGGACCTCTAAAGCACAAGCTGTATTTATACTCGAACCTAGAACAGAGCAAGTCATTCGTTTAACAGCACACGTGGCTAGTCTAGGTTGGTTCAAACATCACTTCTTCCAGGAATGAGCTTGAAAACAACAACAAAAGATTCAGTAAAATGGTCACATGTCAAATCACGGTAACAAACACTGTTCGCATATCAGACTCTCGGAATATCATTATCATGACATTACCATAATATATTTTCTACCCCTGTTCATATCTGGTTGATAATCTAACAATGACGCAGTTCTCTGTTCTTTGACTTGATATCATAGTATGTCAAGAGTCAATTGTTCATGAAGCTAGTTCGATGTCATTTATAAAATATTTCTCAAGTGCTTCATTAGCATTAGCTCAAAAGTGCAAAGTAGACACATGGCCGTTTAAAGTTTACTAAACTTTAATCAAAATCAGTTTACGAGTCCTTTTTAAGTACTCGGACGACATTCGTTTATAGGCGGGATCACCCCGAGAAACAACGAATGTATGTCCTTAAAATAATTGAAAAAGGGAAAAGTAAAATATTACATATGTGAGTGTGATCTGTCAAGCTAAAAGCTAAAACTTTACAAATATGAGTGGATGTATGTACATAATATACTGTGCTTTGCAATACTGAAATAATAGAGTGAGAGAGTTCTCGTGACTCTTTATTGTTTTGTAGCTCTTTGTGGCTGTGGTTACTGGTTATGGCCGTGGAGGTTTGGAATTATAAATTAAGCGAAAAAGAACATATTATTAAAACAATTCACGGGCTCAAGCATTATTTTTCGATTTTCATACATCCGTGTAATTTTAAACTTCCATATTGTAATATATGTACTTGTCCTGGTACTAGGATCATATCATATTATCAACATTCTCCTCTCTCGAAAATTCATTTATAGATGAAAGAGTAGATCATGGATGTCCATTTTTTGGGACAACAAAATCTCTCGTATTCATAATAAATTATAAAAATATTGAGTAACCGGTTACTTAACATAAACTTGTACAATTAAGGTCTCGATCACTGCCGGGGAGTTATGTACTAAGTCGACCATCACCGGAAAACTACAATTAACTCTATAAGCATGGGAGCTAAAGGCAACTTCACATGCACACTTTCAGTTTATTTGGTAGATGTTTGGCTTTGGTTTGGGAAATAATTGGTTATGATTATAAATTATTTTTTGGAACTAAAGGGTACGGCGGAAAAATGGGATTTCAACATTATCTTAATGATCCCCTAAATGACTAGCACAATCTCAAATTTACTAGTCATTGTATCCTCTAGTCATCCCCTATTTCATTTTTATAAATAAAATATTCATTTCCCCATATTTTCCCTCTTTTTTTCTCCCTTCCCTCCTTTTAGTTTTACCGCTGAAATTTTTCCTTTTTTTTCTACCTTCCTTCTGGTTTTAACCAATGAGATACTAGAAGTCCCCTATACTTTCTTGTCAAAATCACTATTTAAAATATAGTAAATCATATACCATAAGAAAGATCTTAGAGTCTACTTTTTTAAGCAAAAAACGGTTCGTAAAAAGGAATTTTCTATAAAAAATTATAACAATTTTAGTGAAGGAGTGTATACCTGTCCAGATTTATAACAATTTTGGTGATAATTTAATATTAACGAGAAAGATAAATAGGGATTGTTGTTGGAGCAAATATTAAAAATGATATCCGTAAACTAATAGGATTCCTTATTATATAGAAATTATAGGAAATGGACTAGGATTTGCTCTAAAATCACTTTGATATACCTCTTATTTTATATTAGGTAAAAGTTTAGTATAAATTTTTTTGTGAGGATTATAATTGGGACTGTATAATTTCTGTGTACTACCACACTTGAAATTACATGATCTAATTTCAGTCGCACCTTTTAAAAACATTATAGATAACAAAACCCTACTAATTAACCATATATTCCTTTAATTAAGTAAATGAGCATTTAGTCATTTATACCTAAATATCAATTAATCATTTGATTTGATGTGATTTCTTGGGAATACACTATTTGATAGTAGGTGATTGATGTATGCATTCACTTACATAGGTCTCACAATATCTGTTAATGCCGACCACGTGTCTCCATGCATTTATAACACGTAGTTATCTACCTAAATTCGTAAAGTAGATGTACATTTATATTATAAGTTAGACCTGGTAATGGGTCGTCGTATATTTTCGTTTCGTGTCAAAAATTTGTAAACCAGACTCAACGAATCCGTGTACCATTTAGGTGACACTAATCCGGAATGGATACTTTCGTGTCTCTACACTGAAGTACACAAATTTTAAATAGGGAAATAAATCTTAAATATCAGAAAATGTACTAGCTAATTATTTATAGTGATACTTTTATTTTATTTTTCATGTATAATTATTTATATATTTTCTAAATATACAATATTATAACTAATATATATTTTTTAATTTTATTTATTTATTTATTTAATTCGTGTACTTTTGTTCCGTGTCGTGTACCTATTTTAATAACCCAGACCCGACACTAATTAAATTCGTGTTTTTTCGTGTTCGTGTACTAAATTTTTATATCCAAACACTAATTATTTGTATTGTGTTCTTACCGTGTTCACGTGTCGTGTATCAAATTGTCGGCTATACCGTAAGTAGATGTGCGGCCTTTCTAACTTTCATCACCTCATAGTAGTCGTATTTCCTTCTAATGTCGCTATTTATAATCGAAATTGTTCGTTAAGTAAATTTATGGCAAAGAATCTGTGTTTTAGTGTCTTTAAAAAAATTATTATTTTGTCATGAAATTGGATTTTTGTTTGTTTTCTTCTAAAAGATTTACTAATTTCGTTCATGAATTATGTATATGTAAATAGAGAAATGTTAGTGTATAAAACCGTTCTCAAATGCTGCTGAGTTATAAATTTGTGATTACTTATATTTTTATAAATAAAATGGTACTCATCATGCATATATATAGGTCTCACGAACAAGAAAACGATATATGTCATTCGATAAAAAAAATTTGAATTTTTTTCGAGTCAGGTAATGACATTACTCATGTTAATATAGGGCATGTTTGGCAATTGATTTATAAGTCAACTTATGGCTTATAAATCAATTTTGACTTATTGAGGGTGTTTGTGTACTCAACTTATTTCATTAACTTATAAATTATAACTTATTTTTTTAGCTTATGACTTATGGGGGGTGTTTGTGTACCCAACTTATAATCTAACTTATAACTTATAAATTGATAAGTTGAATGTTAGAAAATACTAACATTTTGCTCAACTTATTTCATTTTTCATGATTTCTTTATCTATTTAGTAGTTTATATTTTTATATTTATACTTTTAAATGTTTTTTAATCTAAAATGTATTTATCGAGATCAGTATATTAATTAATTATTTTTTCAATTTAGTTGTTTATATTTTTATATTTATACTTTTAAATGTTTTTTAATCTAAAATATATTTATTGAGATCATTATATTAATTAATTATTTTTTCAATTTAATTTAATAAAAAAATTATTAACTTATAAGTAAATTTATCCAAACACTTACGTAACTTATAAGTTTGCATCAACTTATCACTTATAAAACACTTACTCATTATAATACATAAGTTCACTTTTTTTAGTTCTCCCAAACACTTATAACAATCCATCAACTTATCACTTATAAATCACTTACTCATTTTAAGCTATAAATCAACTTTTGCTTAAAACCCCAAACGCCCACAGTCATAGATGTGCATTTTTGTACATCCACCGTACAGCTAGGTGTAACACGGGTGAGTATGCTTTCTGTTTTGGCAACGAATATTACTAATTATAAAGTATATATCTACAAAGATTAGGGTTCTGTGGGCACTAATTAAGTAGATCTTAAACCACTTTAGATGCTTAATTAACCCCTAGGCACATAGACTGATGGACACAAGTACATAACATAAGACAAACAATCACAAGACTTGAGTTCTAAGTGTCTACTCATTCTGTTATCTAATTAAATTACACTGTACATGCATACGTTGCTTCCAGGCTCCAGCTTTCATACGTTGACTGGTCCAATTACTCGGATGATATTTGGAAATCGAAGGTCAATTGATTTGAATTTAAACAGTATTCAGCCGAGTACTCGGATATTAAAAACGATGTATGATATATGATGAATAGTATAGTATAATAATTAATTAAGTCCTCCATGCAATGTACTGTGAATTGTGATGCTATTTTCATAAGAAAACAAGAATGCTTTAATATGGGACATCTATACTCGTTCTCCCTCGAGTAAGTAGGCCTTGTTTTTATAGTTATGATAGCTACAGTCTAGAGGTCTATAAATATATTCTCAGGACACCTCACCATTTTTTAGTGAATTTTTCGAATGTCGACCAGATAAAAAAAATTGCAACCTCCTGGAAAGTGTTGCCGCTCATTTTCCTATTCTTTTTACTTCGATTAACTTATTAATCACTTTCAATTCAAAATATTATAAATGTAAAAAATTTATACTATTTATTAATAAATAAAATAAGGTGTAAATAATCCATAAAAGTACCAAATATCAAAGTATCGAATTTGGTTAGTACATAATTCGGTTCGATTCCCTGCAACTAAATGATTAAATAAGATTTATTTAATTGATTTAATTTCTTTGATTTCGGTTTGATTCTCTATAAGTCTATAACTACATAATTCAAAATTTTAATTATTTAATTTAATTTCTTTAATTTCATCTCAGTTTCTATTAATATTGTAAATAGCGCGCAAAAGTATCAAAATACCAAATTTGATTATTTCCCTACAACTACATGATTAAATAAGATTTAATTATTTGATTTAATTTCTTTAGTTTCACCACATGTTTGATTCCATATAACTACATAATTCAAAGATTTATTTATTTGATTTAATTTCTTTAATTTCATCTAATATATGTAATAATGATATAAATATTTTTTTTGTCTCCTTTGAGTGTCAATTGATAAACCTCACTTATTTATTTGGTTTTGCTTTTCGTTTGTCTACTCTAAAATTATTGTTTTATTTGATTTCAATTATTGTATTTTATCAAACAAAAGAAATATTAGCCGAACCCATAGACAACACATAGTAACAGAAAATGGACTTGCCGGATGAAACAAAAAAGCCCCGCGGGAAGTCGACTGGATCAGAACAAAATCACCCCCCACCATGACAATTATGAGCATCCACCAGACCCGTATTTGATCAGGTTTAATTTGCATTTTCCACGAACAGAAATTATTAGTAACAGATTTGTCATAGGTTGAACTCGATCATGATATTCACGTTCGATGCACTTGTTGGAATCGAAAAAAATTATATTTAGTGTCGGGTTTTGGTTAATGTATGTGTTATCTTCGTTAGTAAATTCGAACCAATGACTTCAAAGTTGTAAACAAGAACGCATGTTTGAGCTTAAAATATGGTTAATGGTAAAAATTATATTTGTTCACTATTGGAATGAAATCATGTTTAGTTATGCATTTTGACATTAAGCTAGAGAATGAGTAACTCAAGTTGCATACCTTTACTTGCAATATGATTTTGAGCTTAGAATGAATACTTCTGGTGAAATTTCTGAAGAAGATGAACTGTTTATCACAGCAATATCATTTACTTGGTGAGACTCATACTAATTTTTTGGCGAAATGTCTACGAGTAGGGTGTAGCATAACAGCAGCAATATTAAGAGGGATTCTAACTAATTGCATCTCAAGTTTGTAACTGGTGAAAATTCTCTTATTAATGAGCTATAGTACATTTGCAAATGCAAATAAGCTAGATGTTAATATTTGTAAAAGAAAGGCATGTAATGTTAGGCAATCAGTAACAAATCATGTTCTGTTATTCTTTGTAATGGCTGCTCTTATCTGATGTTTGCTTGCTCCTTAACCTTCTGCACCCCGGCTAGATGGCTGCCCTCTGGCAGCTTCAGGGGCGGACCTTGGGCTGGGCTAGGGTTGGCTCCAGCCTAGGTCAAAATCTGCCAGCCTTTATAACATGCAAGCTACAGGGTTGTTCCAGCCCTGGTGAATAAAATCAGTCTAGCCCATGTCAAATATTTAAAGTCAGCTGAAAGTACATCTCACTACTTTAACTCCCTATAATAATGTATAGTGCTAGTTTTATGCCCTCTTTTCTTGTAAAATACTTGTCTATGAATGTTTTTTCCAATGATTTTCCGAAAATTACAACTTGAAATTACATATTTATTTACTAGCTTTATATATGTGTTTATAAAATTAATTTGCTCAAATTTCATTAACTTTATTTATTTGTTTATCAATTTGATTATTTTTTGCTCCAAAAATATTATGTATCTTTGTTAACCATATTTATTTTACAATTATATATGTTTATTCTTTAATTATACTAACTTATATTCCGTGCAATTTATGATTATTTCAAAATTTTGTTTTCTAATATTTTTTTTTTAATGTTGATTGTCGGATGTATTTTAAGTGCTTTTAGTTACAATAAATTTGTAAAAGAGTAAACCCATTTTAATAATCAATACTATTATATAAAGGAGAAGACGGGGGCGGTGAGGTGGCGGTGAGGTGGCGCTCTCAGATCGCTTCGTTCTATTTTTCTAATTTTTTCAATTTTTTGAATTGATAATATTAAAAATTCGAAAAAATCTCAATTACTTTTTAAATGCTTACTAAGAGAGGAAACATATAATATTCTTGCATTTAAAATCTCTACTAATGGAGAAAGTAAAAATACAATAGATCTTTATTAATGGAGGAAACTAAATATCACTAATGGAAGAAATTAAATATTCAATTATAATATTCTTGGCTTCAAAATATCTAAATTAGAAAAACAGTGTATTACCTTACATTATTTTGAACTTTCCTATATTATTATCTAAATATTCTTATAATATTTTTTTTAATGAAATTGCCATCTTAACATACTGCTCTCCTAAACTTTCTTTTATTATGTAATATAATAGAAAATACAGGAACGTTTTGGTAAATAAGAAGTTAATAAATTAGATCGGTCTTGTATAATAAATTAAGTAATTAATACCAAAAACTAGAAAAAAACTCAATTGTCTTTTAAATATTTACTACTGGAGTAAACTAAATATACAATTTCAATATTGTTGCATTTAAAATCTCTACTAATGGAATATAATATTCTTGCATTTAAAATCTCTACTAATGGAAAAATTAAATATACAATAGATTTTTACTTATGTAAGAAACTAAATATCAGTAATGGAAGAAACTAAATATTTGATTATAATATTTTTGTCTTCAAAATATCTAAATTATAAAAAAAAGTGTATTATCTTAAATTATTTTAAATTTTCCTCTATTATTATCTAAATATTATCATTATATTTGTTTTCAAATGAAATTAACATCTTAACATTCTTTTCTCCTAAACTTTCTTTTTTTATGTGATATAATAGAAAATACAGGAACGTTTTGGTAAATAAGAAGTTTAGAAATTAAATCGGTCTTGCATAAGAAATTAATTAATTAATACCAAAGATTAGAAAAAATCTCAATTGCCTTTTAAATATTTACAAATAGAGGAAACTAAATATACAATTTCAATATTCTTGCATTTAAAATCTCTACTAATGGAGGAAAGTAAATATAATATTTTTACATTTAAAATCTCTACTAATGGAGAAAGTAAATATACAATAGATCTTTACTAATGGAGGAAACTAAATATTACAAATGGAGAAAACTAAATATTCAATTATAATATTCTTGCCTTCAAATATCTAATTTTTTTTAAAAAAAAGTGTATTACTTTACATTATTTTGAACTTCATTTTATTATTATCTAGATATTCTCATAATATTTCTTTTCAAATGAAATTACCATCTTAACATTCTGCTCTCCTAAACTTTCTTTTTTAATGTAATATAATTGAAAATACAAGAAAATATTAGTAAATAAGAAGTTAAGAAATTAGATCGGTCTTGCATAAGAAATTAAGTAATTACTTGGTAAATAATTAACTATCTTTAATACTTTCATACAAACAGCTAATTAATAGTATAAATATACACCTAAACTCTGTTAATTGTCTACTGCAATTTTTGTTGTCAACAATGTTTTTCTTTACTTTTTTGTTTGTTCATGTTAAAAGTGTGTATATGAGTACATGAGTATGAGACTTTTTCCTTTATGTTATTTATCTTATTATTACGTTTGTTTGTATCCTATGGAAGATCATATTAAAATCTTTGACAAGACAAGTTATTTGCTATTAGTGTTGATTGAGTTAAGACATGGATTAATAAGGAGAGGGATTCATCAGTTAATCAGTTAAAATAATAGGTCGAGCAAGGCGATTTTCATGTATATTCAGTTGTGAATTGATTTATATGTTTATGTGTGTACATTATTAGTTTTGAATTTATAGTTAAAAGTTGATATACCTGTATACAAGGTAACTCGAAAGTGGAGAATTCATCATGTCTTCAAAAACAAATTTTATCATTGTTTTTAAACGTTTAGATAGTTATTGCTCTAATTTTTATGAGAAAAGATTATATCTTTTAGTAAAATATTTTCTCTAATTCATACACGAAAATTCAAAGATAAAAATTGTATATTAAGAAATTTATAGTGTATAAATTTCGAAAATATCATTTTAAGATTTATTCGACTGAAGAATTTATTTAGTGTGTGCATTTTTAACAAAATTCAATAAATCGGTGCATCTATAACAAAAGTTATACAAGAATAAAAAATATTGAGAAGAGGTCATTAATATTTTTTTTTAAAAAGGAAGAGTTTGTTGTTGTTTTTGTTGTTATTTGTTTTGACAAAAAGAGATCATTATTAATAAAAAATTCTCCCAGCAACAAAAATGATGTTTGTTCATATTTTTTGATTTTTTTCTTACTGGGAGAAGATTTGGAGGTAGTGAATTTTAATAGCTGTGAAGGTATAATTGTAGTTTTTGATTGAACGATCTAGAACTATATATATATATATATATATTAAAAATATTATTTTATTTAAAAACGTATTTTGTAGAATATTTTTTGAGAAAATTTAGAGATATTATTATAAAGCCGCTGCGAAGCGCGGCTTAGTAAACTAGTTTAAAATAAGCTCCTCAAGATGTGGTTATATATTATTTTAGGATCAAAATAAAAATTAAAAGGTGACCAAGTAAAATTTATAAAGTAAAAATACAAAATATCAAAAGACAATATTGACTTCTAAACCAAACTTCTAAGGTTTCGTATTCAATAATATAGTATAACATGTTATTCTTTTACTAAATGTTATGTCGTGACATGTCAATTATATACATCTTGCAATCATACATATCAATAATTTATTCATTTACTCTATGTTGTGTTTTTGATATGCTATTTATTTTATTAAATGTGATTATTTTATAATTTAGTAATAATTTATATAATTTAAAACAGGTTTGAGTTGGATCTTGAGTCGAGTCAAGTTCGAGTTTTGACTCAGGCCTGGTATGGTTCGACATATACTCGGCTTGACTCGTATAACTTAACGAGTTTGAAATTGTAATCGAACTCGGCTCGTATACGAGCTCGAGCAGCTTGCAAGCAGTTTCGCTTGAATTAGAGCTCTAATGTTAGTCAAGATCGTTGATACGGTTTTTTTATTACTCCAGCCCAGAGAGTTTAAAAATTCTGGGTCCGCCCCTGGGCAGCTTAATGGCATCAACAGTTCCAATTGCATAATTTCTTGATCTCTATTAGCCATCTTCTTTTATTTCACTCACCTGCATAAAATAAACAAAGTTTTTATCTGTCTAGAATAAACCCGAGCTAGTACCTCAACAATGTGGAGTTCCTTCACTGTGAGGTTATATCTTAACTGAACAGTTGCAAAAGGAGCCTTACAGTACAACTTTCTTGATTCTGAAAATTCTTCTGTTCCATTTCTACTTAAAACAAGAGCATATCCAAGCCTTTGCAATGCTCTGCAGCTCTGCTGACATGACCTCTAATCTACGAGCTTTCTCCAGCCTCCTTTCAGTGACTTGTTCTCGATACACCATTTAGGAGAAAATTATTCCATCTTACATGATCTGTACAAGTAATTCAACTTCATTAGAACAATGTGGTTCACATACTGTCGGGCATCTCCTGTGTCGCTATCTTACTAATTGGATGGCAAAGAAATAGATGATAAATGTATAAGGGCATCGATAAATGTATAGAATTAAGAATGTAATTTTGGTACTAATATAGAAAGCAAAAATATATATATATTGATGATTTCATAAAAGAAAACATAAACAATCCTGCATGTACACACGATTCAAGAAGTATATAGGGGTTCTAAGAAAAACCATATATCAATTCTTAATTTTGATGAAGCATATAATTAGGTCGTATGTTAATCACGCTGGTTCAAGAAAGGTAAATTATATAGATATTATGTTGATCACGCTGGTTTATGAAAGTTGAAGTACCGGAAAGTTGATTGATCCTTCCAAATCTTCTTCATCTTCTTCTCCATCGCTGACAAGCTAGCTTGATCACATCGATCAAATAGTTCTTCTTCTAGTTTCTTCTTTCTTATGAAATTATGAACTGCAAAACAAGCAATCACAATATCTCGCTGAATAGAGAACGAGTATGGAGCCATCTGTTTCAGGATTGGAAATCTTGCTTTCAACACGACATAAGCACGCTCGAAAACATTTCTCAATTTTGCATGAGCATGGTTAAATTTTTCTTCCTTACTTAAAGCACCCCGACGACGAAAATCCCCTAACCAATATCTTATGTTTTTAAATGGGGTTAAATAACCACGAGTATTTGTGTATGCTGCATCACAAAGATAGTATTTATCTACAATATAAAATGTATAAATTATTTAAAAAAGTACAAGATTATATATTAGTTTATTTAGCATGAATAAAATAGTAAGAATTACATACTTGGTGGAGGAACTGGAAACCCTGAACTAGGATCAAGTGCCACTTCTGTTAATATTCTTGAATCATGTGCTACTCCCTCCCATCCGGCCCAAACAATGTGAATATCATATTAAAATCACATACACCCAAAACATTTTGATAACATTCATCCCTTCCACGACCTCTATATCGAGCTTGTTGGTCAGCTGGAATAATTGCGTGAACAAGTGTACCATCAAGTGCTCCGATTGCCCCCTTATAACACATAAATATAGAAAACTGTTAAATGTGCCACTTAAAAAAAGAAAGACTTATTATTTATTATTTATTATAAAAGTGCACGAGAGAAAATTAAAAACATTCGCTACTAACCGGAAATATTTTTAGTAGCTCTCTTTGTCTCCGTGAAATATTTGAGAGTTGATTAAACTGTGTAGGCACTATAACTTCTTTTGCGAACTCCATCATTCCGTTCAAAACCTCGTGAAAATATTTATGTAATGTTTGTGTAGAGTGCTGGAATATGTTTTTAATCTTTATAAAACGATCATTATGGCTTATAACATGCAAAAATATAGCCATTTTTTCTTCAACTGTTGAATATCGACTACCTTGAACCCAACCACGTTCCTTAAAAAGATTGCAAAGTTCAATGTATGCGACGCGAGAAAGGCGCATCATATCTTGACACTGTGTGTTAGAACCATTTAGCAACTCCCTTGTATAAGCATATCCAGACAAAACTGAATTATTATCTTTCAGTCGTGGCACACTTCTTGAGTGAAGTTTTCTCATATAACAGTACATAATCATTAAACATATAAGTTGATCCTGAATTTCCATTGCTAACCTATGTCATAAAAAGAGTACCAAAGTAAAAATTACATATCAAAATATCAAAAGAAAATGTCACCAAAACAAATGCATTTATTTAAATAAGTCAATATGCATTACACCTGAAAAATTTAAAGTTTCTAGATGCAAAAGAAACAATATGCAAAATCAACTAAAAAACTATCAAGATTCAAGATGCCAAAAAAACACCAAATAGAGAAACTACGCACTAAATCCTGATTTAGTTGACACCATTTTAACCCAATCTGCGTTTTCATTTTCCTCGAGAAGCATCCATTGTTCCCTATACTTTGCGCTCTCACAAAATATTCCAGAGCCATTTTGTGCAGGGGACTAGTTGCTCCCCATCCAAGGCCGTTTAGCTTCTCTTTACATTCTTTAAGTGATGGTCCACTATTAGCCTGAACCATAGGTTTTAGTGCATTAGTCATCTCATTTTCAAATTCTGTGATTTTTGAAAGTTTTGGTGATGCTTTAGTTCTTTTTTTTAGGAGTTTCCTCGACATCTAGATTGAAAGAATTTTGAGAATTTGGAGCAGTCGAAGCATTTGACTGAATTTCTTCTATATCAGGAATCTCTTTTTCATCACTTGTGTCAAATGTCCTGCTCCTTTTAGAACTAGGTCCCCAACCACTAACTCCAGTAGCAGCAATTCCATCGTAAAGATGAGTGCAAAGCTCAGGATAACTCAAGGGTGTTGACTTCAAAGTTTCTACATATTTATTTCTCTGTAGACAAAAATTAAGTGTAAATTTTCTTAAATTGAAATTACTTGAATTAAATTAAGTTTAACTTATCATAATTACCTTACAAAGCTGATCCCATTCTTCTTCAGTGAAGTTGAATGAGTTAGTTACTGGGTTATAGTGGTTTCCAGTCTTGGATTTAAGTTGACATCAAGCAACATAGTGATTTCTTAAGTAATCATACTGATTCCTCATCTGTCTAGCGTTAACTTCAAAGTCATGAGTTTTCTTCAGAATTTCTCCCACTGTTATCCACGAATGTGGTTTTAGACTACTATCTAACCTACCATTAGCCGTAACTTCCTCAATGCACGCTTCAAGAAATGTTTTTGTTAAAAATTCACCCCTCCAATATACTTTTCCTTTCTTTTGGGTTTCATTAGGTTGATTTTCGGTTTTGTTTGATTGATCCATACCTAAAAAATAAAATAAAAAAACAAATTGCACATGAAGCATGCGTAGGGAATTACAGTAACAAGCCTACAACTCAAACCAAAACAAAAGCAGAAGAGACACACATGTACGCGAACTACTGAATAAGCTTCAAGATAACCATAGCATATCAGTCAATATAAGGTTGTTCATTGTCAGAACCTCTTCCTAGAATATGTCAACTGAGCCTTGTTACAAAATATACTTGGTCGACTAGCATTTTTTATGGTTAAAGACATAGATCAGAACTCTTTGAATATGATCACACATGCTTTTAGGATATACTATATATTAATATAGATGTGCACTGCTAGGCTGCTATATATAAAGTGAGTAAGATACTTCAAACACATTTAGTAAATTGCCTTCTAATACATGCTTATTTATTTTATCTATAATGATTATATCATCTCATAGAATAAAAGTAAGTACCTTAGTCATTTATTTACGTGAGATAACAATAACCACTTGCCAATAGTTTTACAAGACTAGGGTTCACATACCCAAAATACTTTAGTCATTTACGAAAATTGCTGGTGGTTTTGTAGTTCTGCTTATGATCCTTCATGCTTCATTGTTAAAATATGAAAGCAACTACAAAGAGTACCTCCGATTCCCCAAAATACTTGATTGTTTGTTTTTGTATATATACTAATCAACCAAACTAAACACAATGGACGCTAGTAGCTAGAACAGAATCAAATCCAGCAACTTATGTTTCGTAGGCCAAGTTAATACATCATATATTTTAACCCAACTCAAAATATCTCTCTAGGACCCTTCTTCCATCACTCGAGTCCTTATCTCAGTATTCCCATCATCATTTATGATCCAAATTTTCAAATTATTATATTACATAATATATTGCTAGTTTGATATTTTTTGGTAAGGACTGATATGATAAGGTATTAAGTTTTACAACTATGGTTTGGACTCAAAACTCTTCTATTAGGATACCATGTCAAGTCTCCAAAAAAAATTAAATTTGTAAAAGTTAACTACACCAGTTGTCGGCGAACAAGTTTCACCTAATTATGGTTTGTATTCTTGAAGTCCGTAAACATGTCACGGAAAGAATTTCATGAAAATGTTCAAGCCTCAGTGACAGCAAAAGAAACAAGACTTTCAAGACTACAGAAGTATGTGAATGATTTAGGGTTAGTACCACAGGACTCCCGTGATTTATTTGAAGCAACCAGATTGACAAAGGACTTATCAGCAGCATTGAATTGAAGACATAGAAGAATTGATCAAGTGCTATTCATCTGTGAACCAGACCAGTTGCACCAGTTGACGACACTTAGAAAGATCAAGTTGTTTTATCGTCTCGGAAGAAATTGATACAATCTAAAACTTAAACACCTTGGAGCTCAGAAGGTTTTCTAAAAAGATCAAGGACAAGAAAAGAATTCGATGGTTTTTCTATTTAGAAAACCATCGAATGTGATTTAAGAAAACCATTTGAAAACAAGAATAAAGTAATTTACTTTTCGATAGTTTTTATTTAAAAACTATCGAATGGTAAAATTCTTTATTACTTTCGATGGTTTTTAAATTTGGGAGCAGGTGAAAAGTTTCTTTGTTTGTCAGGTTGATTGGAAATTGGACGGCCAAGATTAATTCTTTGATTTTGGTTTGATAGTTTTCAAAAACAAAAGACTACAATTACTAAGAGAGAGACAGTGTCTTCCTCAATCAGGTTCATCACAGAAGCAATTACGAAGAGAGAAGTTTGAGCCAGAAAGATTATCAGTGAAATTAATATTGCTCAGAATTCTATCATTGTATTGATTGTGTATAACCTAGAACTCATTGAAGCTAATCTATGGATTAGAAATTGTAGCACCCCTCGAGGTTTATATTTATAAAACGATATATTCCCCGACTCTTGGTTTGATTTGGTGTAGTTGATTTTGTTATAGAACTGAATGATTAATCCGCGAACGAAATTGAATAATTTGTGAGTATCGTATTCAACCCTCCCTTCTACAATACTTTGGACCTAACAATTGGTATCAGAGCTACTTGATTGACGTACAAATCAGATCCGGTGAATGAGACCAAAATCAAACGTAGCTTGAAAATTCGAAGCAAATTTTTTAACTTTCAAAATTTTTCATTTAATTGGAATTTCTTGAATTTTAAACAATTTGAAATTTTCAAAAACCATGAGTGCTCCAAAGACAACTGCTGGTATTAAAGTTCCCCCGTTTACAAGAGATGATTTCGGTTTGTGGAAGATGAAGATGCTGTTATTTATCAAGACATCTAATCCGTTGTATATTGGCGTATTAGAGAACAGACCGTTTGTACCAATGAAACCAGTTAGTTAATCTACAGCTCCTAATGGTACCAGGATTCCTCAAGGCACCCAACCTAAGGATATTACTGAGTACACAGATTCTGACAAAGAACTGATTCGATTGGATACAGGTTTGATGTTGATATTGGCAGACTCCGCAGACAAGGAAATGAGCTATCAGTTAATGAACTGTACAAGTGGGAAACATATGTGGGATACCATAAACTTAATAATGGAAGGAACTGAAGACGTGCAGGAAAACAGATTGGACATCCTGACTTCTCAGTACGAAGCTTTTAGGTCTCTTCCAGGAGAAAGTATAACTCAGGTCTTTGAGAAATATACTAAGCTTCTTAATGAATTGGCAATGAAAGGGAAGACCTATCCACTGAGAGAAACAAACAGGAAGTTCATGATGACACTGCCCCATCATGTAGAACACAAGTCCTCATCCATAAGGGAAAGAATTGACTTCACAAAGATGTCATTAGAGATGATCTATGGCAAATTGAAGACTTATGAGATGGAGCAAGAACAACGAGTGATAATCTACGGACCAGGGACAGTGGACAACAAGCAAAATACACTTGTGAGATCAGCAACACTTATAGTGGATGAACCAACAACATCTGATATTCAGGTTCAAACCCCTAGAGCTGGAAAGGAGGTGATTATAGAAGCTGAAATGGATTATGTGAATCTGGGTGTTGATGAAAGTGATTACTACACCCTAGAAGAGCTTGAGCAAATGGAAGACAAAACCATGGCGTACTTAGCTGCAAAGTTTAGTCATATTCATTTCAAGAGAAACCCTAAGTATAAGTTCAAGGGCTCAATCAACAGATTCCAGAAGAGCAAGTATTCACCAGGGACTGGCTTTAAGGGAGGCTACAAGACTGACATGATTGATAGAAGCAAATCAAGATGCTACAATTGCAATGAGTTAGGGCATTTCACCACTGAATGCCGGAAGCCTCGTCAAGCAAGAGACAAGAAAGATGTCTATGAGAAGAAGGATTCTTATGATGAGTTGAAGAAGGAAAATGCCAAGCTGAAACAGCAACTGGAGGCATTGTCTGGAAAGTAGAAAGGGAAAGCTTATATAGCAGAGGGAAAACACTGGGAGCAGAGGGAAAACACTGGGACGATACTGATTCAGATGAAGAGGAGGAATATGTAAATGTTGCCCTAATGGCTGACTCTTTAGAGGAATAACCACAATTATCTCAGGTACCTATCCTAACTACAATTGACATGTCTAATTCCGAGTACAAGAAAACTGTGCAAGATCTAAGTGTAGAATTGTTTAATGTACACACAAGCATGCTAGCATCTGAAATGGAAAATGCTAAACTAGTTCTTAAGATTAAAAATCTAGAATCTAAAAATGAAGAACTAGAGCTTGTAGCTGTCACATTAGAAGATCTTAAGCAAAAGAATATGTACTTAGAGAATAAGGTCAAGTGTAATGATGAGATAAAGACTATCCTCAGGAAGCAGATTTCAGAGTTAGATTTGAAACTAAATGCTTTTAAGAATTCCGCCCTAATTGCTAAGGAGATTATTGATACTCAGACCATAGGGAACAAAACTGCTATAGGATTTGACTACAACAAGAAAGCTGGTAAGAAGATAGTGGAATTCCCTGTGACACCTTCAGCTGTCAAAAGGAATACTCCATATGTTCTTAATAATGTTGATTGTCCAGTTTTTGTTAAGCCATTTCCACCACTTTTCAATGAGGATGATCTTTTCATAAGACAAGAATTGCTTGAGGAGGATTTATTGAAGGAAAAGGAGGTAAAGACTAAGTTGCCTAGGAAATCAGTAAAAACTGAACTACCTAAAACTGAAGTAGGTGACTTAGTTATCAAGGCTAAAAAGAACAGGAATGGGAAAAAGAATGTTGTTAATCAGAATATTGTTACTTCTTCTCCCATTGCATCCAGGAAGTTGTGCACTATTTGTAATTCTGTTGGACACCTTACACATGCATGTAAAAAGGTTAAAGTATAAACTGCTAATACTTCTGAAATGCATAACATGTCTGATCTTCATGAACCCTGTGGAAAGAAAGAGTGTTTTCTATGTAAATACAACATCATGCATGCTTATTTTAAGTTGATGAATGATAGTAGCAAAAGCACTGTTAATGCTAAAACCACAGAAAGCATGAATGTTAAACAAGTTAAGACTAACTTGAATGTTACTCCTGTTAAAGTATCTAAACCTTCAGGACCCAAACAAGTTTGGGTACCAAAGTCCGCTTAATCAATCTGTGATTGCAGGGTAAGGTTAAAAGCTCAAAGGTCGTGTGGATTCTGGATAGTGGTTGTTCTAGACACATGACTGGTGAAGAGTCCCTACTTACAGAGGTGGTTAAGAAGACCGGCCCGATTGTAACCTTTGGAGATGACAACAAAGGATTCACTACGGGATATGGTAAATTGAAAATTGGGAATGTCATCATTGAAAACATCTCTCTTGTTGAAGGATTGAAACACAATCTTCTAAGTATCAGTCAGTTCTGTGATAAAGGCTACAATGTAGATTTCAGAAAGGACAAGTGCTTGATCACAAACAGGAAGGATGAGAAGCTTGCTCTACTGGGAGTAAGAAAAGCAAATTTGTTTATAGCTGACTTAAGTTCTACCAGTGAAGGAGAAGTTACATGTTTCTACAGTAAGGCTTCTTCAGAACAAAGTTGGATATGGCACAAGAAGCTCTCACATTTGAACTTCAAAACTATGAACTCTTTGGTAAAGAGAGAGTTGGTTAGAGGGTTGCCCCTGATGGAATTCAATCAGGAGGGACTATGTGAAGCATGTGAAAAAAGGAAGTCGAAGAAAGCATCACATAGAAGCAAAGAAATGACAAGCATTGATGAACCATTACAACTGATTCATATGGATTTATTTGGTCCAGTCAATGTTATGTCACTTTCAAGAAAAAGATATGCATTGGTGATGGTGGATGACTACTCCAAGTACACGTGGGTGTTGTTCTTACAATCAAAGGATGAAGCAACACAACTAATCATTGATCACATCAAGAAGATAGAAGTGGAAGCCAAGCTACCTGTGCGGACAATCAGATCAGACAATGGAACTGAATTCAAGAATGCAGTTCTTAATGATTTCTGCTCAGAGAAAGGAATATCAAGACAGTTTTCAGCACCAAGAACTCCTCAACAGAATGGAGTAGTGGAAAGGAAGAACAGGACCTTGGTTGAAGCAGCAAGGACCATGTTGAATGAATCAAAACTTCCCACTTACTTTTGGGTTGAAGCAGTGAATACATCTTGCTACACTCAGAATCGAACCCTGATCAACAAAGATCATGAAAAGACTCCGTATGAGTTAATGGCCAACAAGAAACCAACACTGGAGTACTTTCATGTGTTTGGTGCAAAGTGCTTTGTACTTAAAGATGGAGAACATCTTGGCAAGTTTGATGCCAAAGCAGATGAAGGCATTTTTCTGGGCTATTCTCTGGAATCTAAGGCTTACAGGGTATATGT
Organism: Heracleum sosnowskyi; assembly: GCA_030848705.1. Classification (NCBI taxonomy): domain Eukaryota; kingdom Viridiplantae; phylum Streptophyta; class Magnoliopsida; order Apiales; family Apiaceae; genus Heracleum; species Heracleum sosnowskyi. The sequence goes on along the minus strand of CM061240.1, from coordinate 112,180,565 downwards.
GATTGAAGATAAGAAGGTGTTGGAAAGATTTAATGTAACATTTGACGACACCAAAAGACCAGGCCTGCAAACTAGAGAGAACTCTGAATCCTTGGTATTTGAAAATCTATCAGGAGATCTCTCTGACAATGAAGAAGAACCTGAAGTTGTTACAGTTATTAATAATAATGATAATGATAATGATTCTGGACCAAGTGGTGATAGTGGTGGACATACTCAAACTACTACTAGATCAACTAGTCAATCAACAGGGTCAACAGATCATACTGTCAACAACTCAGGGGGAGCAGGAGAAGGATCAACTAGTCACACTCCACAACATCTAGAACAAGGAGAATCATCAAGATCGCATCTGCCAAGACAAAGGGTATATAATAGAGATCATCCCTTTCACTTGATCATTGGTGATCCGGACACAGGAGTGAGAACTAGGAGTACATCACAAAATGAATGTCACTATTCTGGGTTTCTTTCAGAAACAGAACCCAAGAAAGTTGAAGATGCCCTAGATGATCCAGATTGGGTGATTGCAATGCAAGAGGAACTCAATCAGTTTGAAAGGCAGAAAGTTTGGAAGCTAGTACCCATGCCTAAGGGAAAATCTGTTATTGGAACAAGATGGGTATTCAGAAATAAGTTGGACGAAGATGGCATTGTAACGAGAAACAAAGCTAGACTGGTTGCTAAAGGTTACTCTCAAGAAGAGGGTATAGATTATGATGAAACCTATGCACCAGTAGCAAGAGTTGAGGCCATCAGAATGTTTTTGGCATTCGCAGCACATTCCAATTACAAGGTATATCAAATGGATGTGAAGAGTGCTTTTCTGAACGGGGAGTTAGAAGAAGAAGTGTATGTGGAACAACCTCTAGGGTTTGAGGATTCAAAACTGGCAGACTTTGTGTACTTTCTATTCAAAGCTCTCTATGGACTCAAACAAGCTCCAAGGACATGGTATGACACTCTCTCTGAATTCTTACTTGAAAATGATTTTACAAGAGGTGTTGTAGACAAAACTCTCTTTTACAAAAAGCATAAAAATGATTTGATATTGGTGCAAGTATATGTTGATGACATAATATTTGGTTCTACTAATGATGATCTATGCAAGAGATTTTCTAAGTTAATGCAGAGTCGATATGAAATGAGCATGATGGGTGAATTGTCATTCTTTCTTGGACTGCAAGTGTATCAAAGGCAAGATGGTATATTCATTTGTCAGTCCAAGTACAACAAAGATCTTCTGAAGAAGTATCAAATGGAAGACTCATCTACATCAAAGACTCATATGCCAACTGCCACTAAGCTTGATAAAGATGAAACTGGTAAGAAGGTTGACATCACAGGCTACAGAGATATGATAGGCTCATTATTTTATCTCACTGCAAGTAGACCAGATATAATGTTTGCAACATGCTTGTGTGCTAGGTTTCAGTCTGATCCTAAAGAATCTCATCTAATAGCTGTTAAGCGAATATTTAGATATCTTAAGGGGACTCCAAATCTTGGAATTTGGTACCCTAAAGATACAGGATTTGATCTTATTGGATACACAGACTCAGATTTTGCAGGTTGTAAGATTGATCGGAATAGTACTTCAGGAAGCTGTCAGTTTCTTGGAAGAAGGTTAGTTTCCTGGTATAGCAAGAAGCAGCATTCAGTGTCCACATCAACAGCTGAGGCTGAATACATTGCCGCTGGTAGCTGCTGTGCACAGATCTTGTGGATGAGAAACCAACTCCGTGACTATGGGTTTTTGTTGACAAAGATTCCAATATTTTGCGACAACACGAGTGCCATAGCAATCTCCAACAACCCAGTGCAACACTCGAGGACGAAGCACATTGACATCAGGTATCATTTTATCCGAGAGCATGTCATGAATGGAACTGTGGAGTTACATTTTGTACTCACAGAGGAACAAATTGCAGACATCTTTACTAAACCGCTTGATGAATCCACTTTTTCTAAGCTGGTTGGTGAACTTGGGATGTTAAATCTTTCTAATTGATTTTGATTAGAAGTCAGTAACTGCAAGATAGTCCTAGTGAATACATGAGTTTAAGAATTTCTATATCCTTAGGACTCGTGAATTTATTTTCTGGAGCAATTCTCGTAGTTAGGATTATTGTACTAATTTTATGTCATAAATATGAATGATATATCTTCTGGCATTTAATTGGTTATTAATTCTAAAATTATTTAGGTGCTAATATTTGTTCTAAATATTTAAGCATCTATTTAATTTGAATTAATTTACTTTGTTTTTAAACATTGTAGATTAATGCAGCATAATTTATTGGATTTTAATTGGTTGATATTTAATGATATTTAGTCGATTTTATTCTAACAAAATTGTGAATTTTCTGTTAGCTGTGATTTTGGTAAATTTGTAAAAGTTTATACAGATTCTAAGTTGACAGGAAAAACAAAATGTTTGATTTTTAAAACAGAACAGTTTTTAGAAATTGAACAAGAAGCAAAAAATATCGAATTTAGAAAATTCGATAGTTTTTCTAAGTACTAAAAAAATCTATCGAAAGCAGTTTTCGATAGTTTTTGAAAAGGAAAAGAAAAACTATCGAAAACAATTCTCGATAGTTTTTGAGATTGAATAGAAAAAATATCTAATGGAATTTAACTAAAGTAATATTTAAATTCTCGATAGTTTTTCTAAAAATACTTCGATAGTTTTTGAGTTTTCAAAGAAACAAACCTTCGATAGTTTTTCAGAAAAATGCTTTAACTTCCTAACTTCAAATACTTCGATAGTTTTTCAAAAACTATCGAAGTCATGTTGACATTTTTGCCCCTCTGAAAATCCATCGACAGTTCAAATAAAAACTATCGAATAGTTAAATGACTAAAATGCCCCTGTCAGTTCAAAAGTGTATATAAGAACCACTTAGACGTTTTTTTTCTCCTATTCTCAGATCTAAGAAAGATTTTTTTTTTTTATATACAAAGATACTTACACAAACATAGCATCACTATCGATACTTTTCTTCAAAATTAACCGAGGAAAACCTGAGAAAGATACTATTCTTTCACTGTTAATTGTTTTTAACCGTGAAGATTGTTTCTTTTTGAGTTTTTGTTATATATAAAGGAAGAAAAACCATCGAACTTGAACTTTGGACCTTATAAAATTGTTAACAGATTTGTTCTTTAGAAATTGATTGTTTTTCAATTGATTTCTGTGGATTACAGTTAATATTCAAAGTTAACAATTTAGGGTTCTAATTTGAGTTGTGTTTTGTTCAAGTTTGTGTTTTTAAAGAAAAAGGGTTATTTTGCTTAAGTTTGATTAATTAGAAATAATTAATTGAAAAATTAGTTTTGGTTTAAAATTAATTTTTTGGAAATTTGAAATAAAATGGCCGGAGAATTTATCGTAACCAAAACTAACCACATCTCGTTTCAGAATTTGCAATCCATTACGAACTTACAGTTTCGTGCATGGGCAGAATTTCTGAACACACGTTCATTAGTGGCATATTCTTTGAGTACTCCCGTGGACCTTTGTATCGATCAATTGACTGTGTTGTACACATCCGCCACTGACACATCTGAGAACAATATTAGATCTTTTAGTTTTGTTGTGCCAGGGGGCAGAACAATAAGGGTGACGGAACATGACTTTAATAGGGTTTTACATTTTCCAACAGAAAACCATGTTCCGGATCCCACAACTGAGGAGATACATGCTTTCTTCACTCTCATAAGAAGTCAACAACCAAACTTCTTTGTGGGAGAGTTCCTTAAGCATTACTTGACAAAGCCGTGGAATTTCTTCTTTCACACTCTTGTCCATGTTTTTACTGCAAAACTGACGAATCTGCATGGTATTCCCTTATTTCTTCAGAAGATAGGGTTTGTCATTTCTAACAATAGGCATATAAACATAGGAAGATTAGTGATTGATCAAGTTATTCTATGCATGGGACCACTGGATGAAAGAACATGCATGGATGATGTGTTGTGTTTCTATCATAGGTTCCTACAGTTAATTCTAAATGATGTGTTAACAGGTGTTGAACGGGAGACATTCGAAGGTGAGGAGACCATGGAGTGTATGAGGATGAAGATCAATGCAATAACCGCTCTGATAAGAAAGAATCATCTTCCAGGGGTACCCACTGTTCTAACTGAATATCTAAGAACGGTGCCCCTACCACTTCTACCCCCAGGGGAACAGGTAATCGAAGGTAATGTTCCTGAACCTGTACTGGCTCCTGAACCACAACCAATGGATGTTGATCCAGAGCCCTCAGCGGCCATTTATGACCATGAGATTGCAAACCCACAATCTCTAACCACGGTCACAGAGCCTTTGGAAGAGCCAAATGAAAACATAAACGAACCTCCTTCCCCTACTATACCCATCATACAGACATCCATGAGTGTAGAGGGAGATAGTGCCATAGCAGCACCACATAAGGAGATGCACCCTTCAACAACAGCTTTGTCTTCCTCTAAAAGGAGAAGAATAGAAACCGAGGTAACTGTTGAAACTTCATTTTAATCATCCAAAGAGCCCTTCACAGATTTTTCTGATGCTGATTGGGCTACACTAACCAAAGCTATATCTGAACCTATAACTCAATCAAGTAAGGAGGAATTGACGGAAGCAACTGGTGTTCCGACCATATTACGGTCAGGTTCACTGGTTGAAGGTTCTAAGAACCAAGTGTCTTCACAGACGTCGAGAGAAGGCTCTGACCCAAATGCAAAATCTAAAGGGTCATTGCCTAGCTCCCCAGATGGAACATATCTGGATCCTACGGGTAAAGGGTCTGACGTAGGTGCGGATCGGCAACTCGGTGACAATGAATCAATTTCAATTGAGGAGTTAACTGAGGAAAAGTCTTCACAGACTATTGAGGAAGTTTCAGGATCTCTGCTGTTAATAGAGCCTGATTCTAGCCTCCTAGAGATTCAAACTCTAGATCTTCTAAGGATACATCATCTACTGATGATCAGTAACTTGGTTTAACCAAGGACGGGGACTTGCGAAGCCCCATTACACCACCGGTGACCACCTTAAGGATGGCTACGGTGTTTTCTGATGCAGGTACAAAGAGCAACAAGGGACTGAGTGAAACACAAACACATACACCTGGCCTGAGTGGGAAAGGAAAAATGAGTGAAACACCAACAGAAACGTTGAGTGCACACCCAGAGCCAAATGTGAGGAGTGACACCCTAACCCTACCAAATATTGATGATCTCCTATTACCTACTGAGAGAGAAGTACATGTTCAATCCACACTCAAGGAGATGATGGTTCATGATAAACAAGGAAATCCACTATTCAAGGTTCCACTGAGACCTTCCTTTGACCAGGGGATCTCCGCTGATCAAGCCAATGCTTCTTCAATGTCTATTCAAGGGAAGGTTGACTTGGCGGCGGCTGATTCTAGAAGAACTTATTGGGTCTTAGGCAGTGCATCTGGCACTATAACAGGTACTAAGCAAGCAATGGACTCCTTGAAGAAGGAAGCAATGGAGGAACTAGTCGACTTGAGGACAGAAGCTTTGAGAGAAGACGTTCTGGTTATCCGGGATGGTCAAGCTAGGGTAAAAGATGCAATGAACACCCTTTCTAGAGTGGAGTCTAAGCTGAACCAGAGATTGGACAGAATTGAAAAGACTACCAAGCTGAGATTGGATGACATTGACCTGAAGCTAGCTTCTGTGCATGAAATGAATAAGGAGATGACTGAGTTCATGGAGAACCAAAGTGATGGCATACAGTCTATATGGAATATTGTTAGATCAGAATTCAATGATCGTCAGAAGCTAGACTCAACTGATCAGGATTGCTGACGTCATCAGTATTGCATGGTCATCAGTATTTGATCAAGCGTCAGTATCTTATTGATCATCAGGATTCCTACTCAGACTATGATCAGGTTTGATCATCAGGACTTGAAGCTGATCAGGATTCCTACTTCGAGTTATATTTGGAGTCTAGATAAACATGGAAGTTTATTCTATTTGTTCCTGGTTTGTAGAATGCAGCTATCGATTAAAGATATGTTTCTATCTTTGTTATGATTAGGACTTATCTTGTTATTGATAGAGAAGCTGTGTGCACTATATAAACACAGTTTTGGTTTCGATTTATGTATTCATTCGAGAGAGAACATAATCGGAGAGAAGCTCTTAAGAACAGAATTTCTTGAGAGAGTTTTTGTAAGCTAGCAGCTCTTAAGAACATCAGAATTTCTTAAGAGAGTTTGTAACAGTTTTATATCAAAGTTAATAAAGTTGTTATTGTTATTGTTATTAATCTTTCATATTTGTGTTATATAAAGTCGAGAATCTTATACAATTGTATTCAACCCCCTTCTACAATTGTTATTTACTGGGCAACAATTGGTATCAGAGCAAACTGATTTAATTCTGAATCAGATACGATCTAAAGATGTCGACAACCAAGTATGAAAGCATGAAGATTCCCATCTTAAAGATATCAGAATATCCCACATGGAGGGTAAAGATGCTGATGTACCTGGAGGCTATGGATCCTGACTACTTGGACAGGATTCGTGATGGACCATATATACCAACAAAGTTCGTAGAACGAACAGATACAGTACCAGAACATTATGTGGTCAAAGCTAAAGCTGAATGGACTCCAGAAGAAAAAGCTCATGTACTCAGAGAACCAAAGATAAAGAATATCTTGCATAATAGCCTTGATGCTGTCATGTCAAACAGAGTGATTGCATGCAAGTCTTCAAAAGAAATCTGGGATACTTTGGAAACTCAGTGCCAGGGATCTGCATCTGTTAAGAAAAACAGAAGGGCTCTTTTGATTCAAGAATATGAACAATTCGATGCAAGACCTGAAGAGAGCCTGACTGATCTATATGACAGATTCCTGACACTATTGAACAGCTTATCCTTAGTTGACAAAGTATATGAAACTGAAGATTCAAACACCAAATTTCTTAGAGCTTTACCTGAAGAATGGGATACTCAGACCTCAATCATTAGACACCAATATGATCTAAACATTGTGTCTCTTGATGAGATCTATGGGATGCTAAGAACTCATGATCTTGAAGTTCAACAGAGGAAGAACAAGAAAAGCAGCAAGGCAAAGTCAATTGCTTTGAATGTAGAAGCAAAATCAAAAGAGAAAGCTATGGAGGTCTCTAGAAGGAAAGCAAGAGTAGCTGAATCAGATCCTGACGACTCTTCATCAGATACTGATGGCAATCCTGATGCCAATACTGGTGATGAATCTTCTGACTCAGACATGGAAGAGATGGTTGCTATGATTGTCAGAAACTTCAGAAGGATGAAGTTCAGGAAGAATAGAAGACAAGGCAACTTTCAGAAAAAGACCTTCAAAGCAGACAAAGATAAGTATATCAAGAAGGACAGCAAGGGTAGCAAATTTGACAAGTCAAAGGTTAGATGCTACAAGTGTAATGGTATGGGTCACTTTGCTTCTGAATGCAACAAGACAAAAGCACTCATCACATCAAGCAAGGATTGGATGGACTCTTCCTCAGAATCTGATACTGAGGTAGTCAACTATGCGTTAATGGCCAATGCTGATGTAACTGCTGCTCCTGATGATAAGGTACTAAATACTATCTTTGATTTTGATACTGATAATGTTAGAAAATGGAAAGTTTGAGGCATATTTTATATATGTTCTTGATGGAATTTCCGGAAACTAACACTTGGAGGTTGTTCCTTGTAATGAGGACTTAAACTTTCATGTTTGGATCTAAGACATTTTCTTAGTGTAATCCATAAATAAATTGAGTTGAAATAGGTTGCTTGAAATGGGTTATGTGGGTTGGTTATATTGAAATAACTTGTATCCCACATAGAATTGGTAATGAGAGGTTGGTGGGTTTATATAGAAACATGTGCAAGAGTAGTGTACAACTACTAAGGCATGTGGGTGTGCATGGTGTTAATATGTGCCTCGCGCACACACACACACACGCGCGCCGCCGCCGCTCGCCTCGCCCCGCCACGTCACGACTCGACTCGGGTCGGGTCGAAGGGCGAATGTCTCGGCGTCTCGCGTACGCGAGGCGACCTGGGCGAGGAATTTTATTACCTGTTTATTTAATATTATTTATTGATTTAATTTAACAGTATCAGTATTTATTTGTAACAGCTATATGAACTGGGTCAGGATTTATATTAAATCCTGATGGACCAGTTCTTGGATCAAATCCTGATGGTCTAGTCAGTACTTGGAGTAAAATCCTGATGACTACTGATCCTGATGGCCTGCGTCAGTATTTGGATCCTGACGGAGTTAAATCCTGATGATGGTCCAGTCCTGACGAAATCCTGATGGTCGATCAAGTACTGATGCCACTCCTGACGGACAGCAAGTCCTGATGGCTTGGAGTACTGATGATGATCAAATCCTGATGGACCAGGAAATCCTGACTGAGCTGTTAAATCCTGATGACTACTGTTATGGTAATTAAATCAGAATAATTAGTATTAAATACCATATCTTCAGTTACAATATTTGGTCTATTACGTTTTATTTTGTATTATATTTTTTATATATATACAAATGAGAACGTTGAGATAGATGATGCAGATACGTAACTCTGAAAACCCTAGCAACTATTCTCTTCTCTGTTTTTCTCTCAACACATACAGAATACATAGTTCTTGGGCGAAGTGAGGTGCTGGTCGCTGTTGATCATTCCGACTACTGTGAGTGGATTGATCTGTGCTGTTTTATCCTGGGAGTGATATTGCTGCAACCCAACACAGCGTAAGTGGGGCAATAATCTCTTCAAGAACAGTCAAGACTTCTCGAAGGCTTGGCGACTCAGCTGTTCTATTTATCTATCAGTATTTGCTAAAGCTCCTGAGAGATAAGTGTTCTTTCTTGTCTTGTTATTTTCAGTCTCTGATTATACTTTTGTTTCGACCTTTGTGTTTGTTTCGTTTATTGGTATTTTGCCTGTTCTTGTTAATACAATTATATATATAACTGCCCTATTGTTGCTGTGTAGTTAGTAATTATACCCAACAATCTTGAAGAGATTATTATTTCTGTGTTATATATTGTTAATTAACAAGATGGTTAACGGAACTGTAACTCCTGATGTTGCTATTGCTTCTGGTTCTGGTGTTACTGTACCCACAATTGATTGGACCACGTACCGTTTCCCACAGCCTATTGATTTGTCGGGAATGCCTGATAAATTCGGTGGGGGTGTTGGTTTTTCTCGTTGGCAGAAAAAGATGAAACTGTGGCTTACGGTAAAGGGTCTATGGCCGGTGGTGCAGTATGAGAAACCAGTTATTGATCAGGAAAAGGCTGAAACTGTTAAGGCCTATGCCATGTGGGAGGAAAAAGATGGGGTGGCTAGGGCTGCTATACTGGCAGCTTTGGCGAACACTCTATTTGATGTTTATTCATCTGACTCTTTCACTGCTAAGCTTTTATGGGAGAAGCTGGACCAGACACACAATACTGACTCGCAAGGGTTGGAAAAGTATTCTGTGGCTAGGTTTCTTGATTTTAAACTGGTGGATACAAAGTCCATGACCGAGCAGGCACATGAATTTGAGATGTTGGTGCATGCTTTGAAGGAGTCCGGAATGGACCTTCCTGAAAAGTTTCAGGTTATGGCAGTGATTGAAAAGCTCCCTAAGTCTTGGGAAGAGTTTGCTCTCTCCCTGAAAAGACAGAAAGGAGAGATCACTTGGACAAACCTGATGTTGGACATCTCTGTGCAGGAACAACACAAGTCCAAACAGGGACATGTGATGCCTGCTGAACATGGGGGTTCAAAGGTTAATGTAGTGACTGTTGGACAGAAAAGAAAGGCTGTCACTAAGAAGGATAACACTAAAACCAAAAATGACAAGAACAAGGCAAAGAAACCAAAGACAAACAAACCATGTTGGTCTTGTGGACAGGTTGGTCATTGGAGCAAGGACTGTCCTACAAAGAAAGCAAAGAAAGCTGTTGTGGTAGCACAAGCTAATACTGTGCTTGCAACCACTGATGGGCCTAAGGTTAACATGGTTGTTGGTGAGGCTGTTGCCTCTGGAACCAATGACGGGTATGTTACCTACAACCCTGTACTTCTTTCCACTTATCTGTCACATGAATGGTTGATTGATACTGGAGCTAATGTACATATTTGTACTGATATTAGTTTATTTGTATCTTATCAACAGAGTCATGGAGTGACAGTGACGATGGGGAATGCTAGTGCTGCTCAAGTTCTTGGAATAGGAAACGTGGACCTGAAGTTTGCTTCTGGGCGTGTTCTATCCCTCACTAGAGTGCACCATGTTCCTGATATTCGTAGAAATATAATAAGTGGAAGTTGTTTAGTTAAAAATGGTTTTGAACTTTCTTTGAAATGTAATAAAGTAGTTATTACACATACTGGTACATTCTTTGGCAAAGGTTATTTGTCTGATGGTTTATTTTTAATAAATGTTGAACCTGTTTTGGGCAGTTTTATTAATGATAGTGTTGCACCTTCTGTTAATTGTGTTGAATCATCTGATTTATGGCATGCTAGACTTGGTCATTTAAATTTTGGTGCTCTAAAGAATATGATGAACTTAGAGTTGATTCCAAAATATGCTATTGAAAAGAAATCTAAATGTCAAGTATGTGTGACTGCTAAACAAACTAGGAAACCCTTTCATAATGTTGTTAGGGATTCAGGAGTATTGGATTTAGTACACACTGACATATGTGAATTTGGTGGCATGTTGACTAAGGATAATAAACGATATTTTATTACCTTTATAGATGATTGTAGTAGATATTGTTATGTTTATTTACTTAGACATAAGGATGAAGCACTAGAAAAATTCATTATGTTCAAAACTGAAGCTGAAACACAAACTGGTAAAGTACTTAAACGTTTGAGATCTGATAGAGGTGGTGAGTATACTAGTACCTCGTTTAATGAATTTTGCGCAAGCAATGGTATAGTTCATGAGGTGACTCCACCATACACACCTGAGTCTAATGGGGTGGCTGAACGAAAGAACAGAACTTTTAAAGATATGATTAACAGCATGCTTATTAATTCTGGGTTGCCTAAGTACATGTGGGGAGAAGCTTTGAATACGGCTTGCCATATTCTGAATAGAGTTCCTCTGAAACATATGGACAAGACACCTTATGAATTATGGAAAAGTAGAAAGACAAGTTTGAAATATCTTCGTGTGTGGGGGTGCCTTGCAAAGGTGCTTGTCCCTGAACACAAGAGAAAGAAACTAGGTCCGAAAACTGTTGATTGCATCTTTCTGGGCTATATTGAAACCACTACGGCTATGAGATTTTTAGTATTAAAATCTGACATAGACGGGATAGTGGCTAATACTATAGTTGAATTTCGTGATGCAACATTCTTTGAGGATGTGTTCCCTATGAAGACTGGCATACCTCAAGATATTTCTAATGATGATCCTACTCACACATCGAGTTCTATTCCTGATCATGTGGAAAAGATGACAAATGTGGGGGCAGATCCTGATAGTAGTTATACTCCTGACGAAGTAGATGAACCTAGAAGGAGTAAGCGTGCAAAGGTAGTCAAGGACTTTGGAAGTGATTTTGTCACTTACAATGTCGAGGATGAACCTTTAACTTTCAGACAGGCCATGGATTCTTCGGAGTCAAGGCACTGGAAAGGTGCTGTAAAGAGTGAGATTGACTCTATTGTTTCTAACGGAACATGGGAGTTGGTTGACCTGCCTCCTGGGTGTACTACTATAGGATGTAAATGGATATTCAAAAGGAAGATGAATCCTGATGGCTCAATAGATAAGTATAAAGCTCGGCTGGTAGCTAAGGGTTTTAGGCAAAAGGAAGGCATTGATTACTTTGACACATACTCTCCTGTTGCAAGGATGACAACAATCCGAATGCTTATAGCATTGGCTTCTGTACATGGTCTTATCATCCATCAAATGGATGTAAAGACGGCTTTTCTTCATGGTGATCTTGAAGAAGAGATTTATATGGATCAGCCTGAGGGATTTGTTGCATCGGGTAACGAGAGAAAAGTTTGTAAGTTAATCAAGTCTATATATGGCTTAAAACAAGCTCCTAGAGACTGGCATAAAAAGTTTGATGACACTGTTTTAGAATCAGAATTTGTAGTTAATGAAAGTGATAAGTGTGTCTACTATATGGTTAAAGGAAATGAATGTATTATCGTGTGCCTATATGTGGATGATATATTATTGTTTGGAACCAATATTGAGATTATTAACGAGACAAAAAGTTTCTTGAGAAGGCACTTTGAAATGAAGGATATGGGTGAGGCTAGTGTGATTCTTGGGGTCAAGTTGACACAGTCAACTGATGGAATAACATTGTCACAATCTCATTATATAGAGAAATCTATACTTGAGAAGTATGGTTATTCAAATTGTAGAATCGCTAGTACACCGTACGATCCTAAAGTTGCCCTAGTCAAGAATAGTTCAGGTATACCTGTGTCTCAGTTAAGGTATTCTCAGATTATTGGGAGTTTGCAATATCTTGCTAATGTGACTAGACCAGATATTTCTTATTCTGTGTCTAAGTTAGCTAGATATACAAGCTGTCCGAACAAGACTCATTGGGAGGCACTGGATAGAGTTCTTAGATATCTTAAGGGAACGATTTCCCTTGGTTTGCATTATCGAAGATTCCCTGGAGTACTCGAGGGATATAGTGATGCAAGTTGGATAGCTAAGAAATCTGGTACCAATGGAGTGACTGGATATTTGTTTACCCTAGCAGGTGGAGCAATATCCTGGAAGTCTACTAGACAGACTTTGATTACTCGGTCTACTTTTGAGGCTGAGTTGTGTGCACTAGATGCCACGGGGACGGAGGCTGAATGGTTGCATGGACTTATGTCAGTGTTACCTGTAGTAAGCAGACCGCTTCCAGCCATTGCTGTTCATTGTGATAGCCGTACAACTATCGACAAGATCAGTAGTGAAAAGTATAATGCTAAAACAAAGAGACACATCCAAGTTAGACTTAAGTCTATAAGGGGTCTAGTGTCTGAGAGGATTATTGCTGTAGAGTTCATTGGAACTCAGGATAATATAGCTGATCCTTTGACTAAAGGACTTGAGCATGCAGTAGTCCTAAAGTCTAGGTTGGGGATGGGACTGATAGCCCATCATGATTCATCAGCAGCGGGAACCCAATACACCTGAGAGGAGATCCCTTGAAGTGTATTCAATGTGGTAATAACAAGCTGTGAGGATGAGTTGGTAGTACCTTTACTATATACCTTGATACGCACGTATCTGAGTCTATCCCCTGTAAACCTAAAAGGTACTGTTACTGCCAGTATAGTAAGAGTTATTTTGAACTCTGAATGGGGTCAAGTCATTTGACGAGATGATCGCAGTACATCTCTGGAGATGCCCAGCTAAGCGAATGTAATTGTGTGGTCGCAATTAGAGGAAAGGGTTATTCCTTGAAACATTCGACGAACAGGATCGAGACAGGACCATTAATGTCTCAAAGCCGTAGATCAGCACCATAGCCTTTGATTTGTCGTCGTCTATGGAGTGTGGTTACACCAAACGGATAAAGATTCAAGGTGAAACATTCCATCTAGATCCGGTAGCCATCGAAGTAGAGGACTTAGGAGGGTTCAAACCCGGAAGGGTACCGACTCTGAAAAACAAGTCATGATAAGGACCGATATGTAAGCATTTCTGTATGGATTTGTGGGGGATTGTTAGAAAATGGAAAGTTTGAGGCATATTTTATATATGTTCTTGATGGAATTTCCGGAAACTAACACTTGGAGGTTGTTCCTTGTAATGAGGACTTAAACTTTCATGTTTGGATCTAAGACATTTTCTTAGTGTAATCCATAAATAAATTGAGTTGAAATAGGTTGCTTGAAATGGGTTATGTGGGTTGGTTATATTGAAATAACTTGTATCCCACATAGAATTGGTAATGAGAGGTTGGTGGGTTTATATAGAAACATGTGCAAGAGTAGTGTACAACTACTAAGGCATGTGGGTGTGCATGGTGTTAATATGTGCCTCGCGCACACACACACACACGCGCGCCGCCGCCGCTCGCCTCGCCCCGCCACGTCACGACTCGACTCGGGTCGGGTCGAAGGGCGAATGTCTCGGCGTCTCGCGTACGCGAGGCGACCTGGGCGAGGAATTTTATTACCTGTTTATTTAATATTATTTATTGATTTAATTTAACAGTATCAGTATTTATTTGTAATAGCTATATGAACTGGGTCAGGATTTATATTAAATCCTGATGGACCAGTTCTTGGATCAAATCCTGATGGTCTAGTCAGTACTTGGAGTAAAATCCTGATGACTACTGATCCTGATGGCCTGCGTCAGTATTTGGATCCTGACGGAGTTAAATCCTGATGATGGTCCAGTCCTGACGAAATCCTGATGGTCGATCAAGTACTGATGCCACTCCTGACGGACAGCAAGTCCTGATGGCTTGGAGTACTGATGATGATCAAATCCTGATGGACCAGGAAATCCTGACTGAGCTGTTAAATCCTGATGACTACTGTTATGGTAATTAAATCAGAATAATTAGTATTAAATACCATATCTTCAGTTACAATATTTGGTCTATTACGTTTTATTTTGTATTATATTTTTTATATATATACAAATGAGAACGTTGAGATAGATGATGCAGATACGTAACTCTGAAAACCCTAGCAACTATTCTCTTCTCTGTTTTTCTCTCAACACATACAGAATACATAGTTCTTGGGCGAAGTGAGGTGCTGGTCGCTGTTGATCATTCCGACTACTGTGAGTGGATTGATCTGTGCTGTTTTATCCTGGGAGTGATATTGCTGCAACCCAACACAGCGTAAGTGGGGCAATAATCTCTTCAAGAACAGTCAAGACTTCTCGAAGGCTTGGCGACTCAGCTGTTCTATTTATCTATCAGTATTTGCTAAAGCTCCTGAGAGATAAGTGTTCTTTCTTGTCTTGTTATTTTCAGTCTCTGATTATACTTTTGTTTCGACCTTTGTGTTTGTTTCGTTTATTGGTATTTTGCCTGTTCTTGTTAATACAATTATATATATAACTGCCCTATTGTTGCTGTGTAGTTAGTAATTATACCCAACAGATAATGCTTCTGAGTTAAGACGTTTTCTAAAGTCATTATATATTAGCTTTAGAAGTCAAACTGCTGAGAATACTAGAATCTTATCTGAGATGTCTGACCTTAGAAAAAGGAATGAGATATTAGAAGCTGAATTTTCTCGTATGCAAGAAGTACAAAAAGAATGTGATAATGCTAAACACATGCACTTAGAGATGACATCTAAATGTACTTCCCTTGAAAAAGAACTTGAATATGCTAATGAGAAAATCAGAACCTGGACAGACTCTGGTAGGAAATTTCATGAGATTAATACCTCTAAGAATTGGAGAGAGTGTCTAGGATATAAGTCAGATGAAGATAAGAAATTGAAAGAGAAAATTGTCATTGATGAGACAGTCAGTCCAAAGACCTATAGACATGTTATAGACTCAACCAAATCTAAGATTACTCCTGTTAATTTTGTTTTTGGTAAGGATTCCAATTCTACTTTTGAAAAGGGATCTTCTTCTACTCAAGGAATTAAAGTTATAAAGTCTAAACCTGTCATGAACAAAGTCACTAAGAATGTAGGTCTATTGTCTCAGAAACAGCTTAAAGATAAAATCTGTAAGGTTACAGATAAGAAAAAGGAAGCTACTGTTAAGAGAAACAGGAATGGTAAAATTGGGATCAATAAAGAGAATGGTTATAAGTATATCCCAAATGCACCTAGAAAGTGTTGTTTTAACTGTGGTAACTCTAATCATCTTGCTATTGATTGTAAGAAGAGTAAGAAGAAGATTACTGATATTCCTAAGTCTGATGTTAGGAATAGATCAGTACTCTATAAACCGCAGAAGTCCTGTTTTCATTGTGGTAGTCTATGGCATTCTATTTATACATGTAAAGAGTATCATGATTTGTACTATAACTTTTATGATCCATTGCCTAAGTTTGAAAGTAGTACAAAGTCTGATAGAACTGAAAATGTCATAATGAAGCATGCTTTTGTTAATACTGATACTGACAAAGCAAATCCTGATGGAGTAAATCCTGTCAGGACTGCTAAAGTCAAAAAGTCTTCTGCTGTTAAAATTAATAAATTGCATGAGAAAGGAACCCAACATGTATGGGTTCCTAAGTGTTCTAACTAGTGTGTTTCTATTCTGATGCAGGGTAAAAAGAAAAATGTGTTAGTCATGGATAGTGGATGTTCTGTGCACATGACTGGAAACAAAGCCCTGTTATCAGAATATGAGGAAAAAGCTGGCCCAACTGTGTCTTATGGAGATGGCAACATTGGACAAACCTTGGGATATGGCAATATAATCATTGGAAATGTCATCATTGAAAAAGTAGCTCTAGTGAAGGGACTAAAACACAACTTGTTGAGTATTAGTCAAATCACTGACAGAGGTTATCATGTCAATTTCTATTCCACACATTGTGAAGTAGTCAGTAAAGCAACAGGGAAGATAGCACTAACTGGCTACAGGCATGGTAACATATATGAAGCCAACATTCTCTCAGATACTGATGGCTCCCCTACATGTTTCATCAGTAAAGCTTCAGTAGATGAAAGTTGGAATTGGCACAAGAAGCTTTCTCATCTCAACTTCAGCAACATCAATGAGTTGGTTAAGAAAGAGTTAGTAAGAGGATTACCTAATGTCTTATATACACCTGATGGACTCTGTGATGCATGCCAAAAAGCAAAACAAAGAAGGACATCATTCCAGAGTAAATCAGAATCCTCTATTGAAGAACCATATCACATGCTACATCTTGATCTGTTTGGTCCAGTCAACATCATGTCCATCAGTAAGAAAAGGTACACTCTTGTAATTGTTGATGAATATTCTAGATTCACCTGGGTGTATTTTCTGCATAGAAAAGATGAAACTCCTGAAGTTCTGTTGGATCATGTGAGGATGATTGAGACAACCACAAAGTACAAAGTCAAGATTCTGAGAAGTGATAATGGTACTGAATTTAAGAATTCAAAGATGGAAGAGTTCTGCAAATACAAAGGAATCATTCAACAATTCTCTGCTCCTGGCACACCTCAGCAAAATGGAGTAGTAGAAAGGAAGAATAGAACTCTTATTGAAGCTAGCAGAACTATGTTGGAAGAAGCTAAATTACCTACATATTTCTGGGCAGAAGCAGTCAACACAGCATGCTATACACAAAATCTCACATTGATAAACAGGCATGGTGTTACTCCTTATCAGTCTCTCAAAGAGAAGAAACCAAGTCTGAAGCATTTGCATGTGTTTGGCTGTAAATGTTTTGTTCTCAGAACTCATCCTGAACAGCTAGGGAAATTTGAAACAAAGGCTGATGAAGGAATATTCATAGGTTATCCTACATCAAGAGCCTTCAGAGTTTTTAATTTGAGAACAAGAACTGTCATGGAGTCAATACATGTATCTTTTGATGACAAGAAGATAACTGGAATCATTGAAGACTCGCATGATAGATTGTTATTTGAAAATGAAGCTTCCAAGGAACCTGAAGAAAGTGAATCAGATCCTGTCAATACATCAGATCCTGATGGGTCACCAAATCCTGATGACACACCAGATACTGATGGTGCTAATACTGATGATACAAACAATAGTGATACAACTAGTAGTGCTAATGTTGAGGGGGAGCAACGGCATTCTACTACAAGTTCAGATTCAACTCAATCATCAGGACAGAATTCTTCAGATACTGATTCAAGTGAAGATCCTGATAACACATCAGGAGGGCATAGCAATAATTCAGGGAGAGCTTCAAATCAATCAAATTCTTTCAATCAAGATAACACCAATCCAGGGGGAGCATCTATTTCAAGAAACAATTTGACACCAGCAAGGAAATGGACTAAAGAACATACTCCTGATTTGATAATTGGAGATCCTGATGCAGGTGTTCAAACAAGAAGTGCAACTCAGAATGAATGTTTATATAATAACTTTCTATCCAAGGAGGAGCCTAAGAAAGTTGAAGATGCACTTAAAGATGCTGATTAGGTTACTACAATGCAAGAAGAACTGAATGAATTTGAAAGGAATGAAGTCTGGAAACTGGTACCAAGACCAAAGAATAGATCAATTGTTGGTACAAAGTGGATTTTCAAGAACAAGACTGATTCTGATGGAGTCATTATCAGAAATAAAGCAAGGCTAGTTGCAAAGGGGTATTCCCAACAAGAGGGAATTGACTATGATGAAACTTTTGCTCCTGTTGCAAGACTAGAAGCCATCAGGATATTTCTTGCTTATGCAGCACATAAGAAATTCAAGGTTTTCCAGATGGATGTTAAAAGTGCTTTCTTAAATGGTGAACTGGAGGAAGAAGTTTATGTTGAACAACCTCCTGGTTTCATTGATCCTACATATCCAGATCATGTCTACAGACTGGATAAGGCACTTTATGGACTAAAGCAAGCTCCAAGAGCATGGTATGAAACCTTAGCTCAATTCTTACTGGAAAGTGGATTCAAAAGAGGTGCAATTGATAAAACTCTATTTTATTTGAATCATGGTAAGGAGTTGCTGTTAGTTCAGATTTATGTTGATGATATCATTTTTGGGTCAACAAACAATAAGCTGTGTGAAAAGTTTTCCAAGCTTATGCAGTCAAGATATCAAATGAGCATAATGGGAGAAATGAGTTACTTTCTGGGTCTTCAAGTTAAACAGACTGATGAAGGGATTTTTATTAATCAGTCTAAATACACAAGGAACTTACTGACAAGGTTTAACATGCAAGACAGTACTCCTGCTTCAACTCCCATAGCTACAGCTACCAAACTTGATCCTGATCAAGGTGAAGAGGTAGATGTAACTCACTACAGAGGAATGATTGGCTCTTTATTGTATCTCACTGCCAGTAGACCAGATATCATGTTTGCAACCTGTCTATGTGCAAGATTTCAAGCAAAACCTAGAGAACCACATCTGATTGCAGTCAAAAGAATTTTCAGATATCTCAAAGGCACTCCTTCACTTGGCCTTTGGTATGCAAGGGAATCAGATTTTGGGTTGTGTGGTTATTCAGATGCTGATTTTGCAGGATGCAAAATAGACAGGAAAAGTACTTCAGGAAGTTGTCAGTTTTTGGGTGGAAGACTAGTTTCATGGTTCAGTAAAAAGCAGAAATCTATTTCCACTTCAACTGCAGAAGCTGAGTACATTGCTGCAGGAAGTTGTTGTGCTCAGATTATGTGGATGAGAAATCAGTTGTTAGATTATGGCCTGTCATACTCAAAAATTCCTATTTATTGTGATAACCAAAGTGCTATTGCAATGACAGGAAATCCAGTTCAGCATTCTCTTACTAAACACATAAGTATCAGATATCACTTTATAAGAGAACAGGTTCTGGAAGGAACAATTGAACTTCACTTTGTTCCTACTGATCAACAACTAGCTGATATATTCACCAAGCCACTGCCTGAAGCTACTTTCAATAAGTTGGTGAATGAACTTGGAATGATGAATTTTGAGAATTTCTGAGGAAAAGCTACAGAGAGGAAATCCTGATAACTGTCAAATCCTGATGGTTATTCAGAAAGGTATGTTTTCTTTGATCAAATCCTGATAGGATGGAATCCTGACAGGAAGTCCACTGGTCAAATCCTGATGCTCAGATGTTTGAAGCTGGTATGAAAACCAGAGGTTCTATGCTAATTTGTCATCAACACTCCTGGTAAACTCTGGACAATTAGATTATTACTTAGTCTTTGATTAAGTTTTTAGTCTTAATTATCAATCTCAATTTCATTATTATCAGAGTTTATTATTTATCATCTGAATATCACTATGAGTGTTACTAACAAATTTTGCAGGCAAGTACAAGAAGCAAACAATTGAGAAAATAGACAAATTTCATTAATACTTGAAGATACATTACACATGAAATATGGAAATTACATATTTGTTTTCCTAGTCTATTTTCTACTCAGGAACTCGTGCTTTACAGATAAGCATGAACACGTGCCCTGCAAATTAGCATGAATGCTCCTGAGCAGCTTCACAGTTCATCAGAACTGGAAGGTCTCTTGTTCCATCCTTAAGAGACAAGAAGAGGAGCTGATGCACTTGAAGGCGGATTGTCATCGTGATCACCGGGATGCTTCCTTGCCTCCACCGTGCATGAAGCACTTGCATCAAGCACTTTCCTTCTTCTCCTCTCTCGCTCTTCAACAAAGTCCTCATCCTCTTCATCATCCTCATCGTCTTCATCCTCTTCATAGATGAGATTCTCAAGAGGATTCCAGCCAGGATTGGCTTGCACAAAGTCGTGCCACACCACATCAACCATAGCGTTTATAAACGCTTCATATTCCTGAGGGTCAGGAACTGGTTGTGGCTCCATCTCTGCTAGAGCCTCATCCATTTGTTGCCAAATTCTATCAATTTCTTCATCAGGTATGTTGTTTTGATTGTTGGCAGCCATTGAAAAACAAAGAAGGTGAAAGGTTTTCGTAAGTTTTTCTCTGGAGAGGGTTTGTGTTTTAATAGATATATGATGATTATGCTTAACAGTTCTCTTTTATAGAGAATGTGTATTAAGGGTGCAGGTCATTTCTACAATCTCGATGCGACGGTTCGGTTTTCCATAAATATTTTTGCCTCGTTTGCTGGTAAGCGTGTTTTAATTCTATGACCATTAATTTGGTTATTTTTCTTAAACCAAAACGCTATTCAGGATTGTTAAAATAAATTTTGTTTTCTTAAATAAAATTTTATTTTAATCTTTTTGAATATTTCTTTTCAATCCTGATATGGCAAAATATTTTGTGCGGAAATGCTTTTATTCCTGATGAGGTTAGGTTTTTCTTACATCAGAAAATGCCTACTCGTTATGGACTACTTTCTAATGCTATGGTACAAGGACCAACCCACCTTGTTCCTGACACAAGCATGCAACCTAAACAGTCTAAACAGTTAACAACCACCTCTACTGTCTCTCAAAAGACTTTAGTTGTAAAATCAAAGAAATCAGCTAGAACTGATGTGTCTGGAAGGCAATCAGGTTCAAAGGATTTTTCCTCTACACCACTCACTAAAAAGAAGATACAAGGGGGTGTACAAGGGGTCCTGGTGAAGAAAGCTGATAAGGTTGTTAAGGATGTTCCTGTGAAAAGGAAGTTAAGGTTGACTGATGAAAGTGATTCAGAGGATGACTTACCTATATCCTCTGTGATGAATGTGAACAAGGAAGTTGCTGATACTGCTACTAAAGCTGTGGTACCTTTATCAAAACCACATAAGACAAGGAAATTATCAAAGAGCAGGTATCATATTCCTTTGACAGTGCAAATGAAGGATACTGATATTCAGACATCAAATCCTGATGTTAGTATTCCTGATGCAACAACAAAAGTTGTCTCTATATCAGACTCTCCAGCCTCTCCATCTCAGATTCGAGGACATTCTTGGGAGAAGGTATCTACAACTGCTTCCTTGGTTGGTCTTACACCTACATCAAAGAAAAAGAGGAATGCAGAAGAGTTAGTCTATCAGAGACAGAAGAAGCTGAAAGGATCAAGCCCACAAGAACCTGAATTTCAGAGTAATTCAGCAGCTACTGTTGATCCTGCCACACAAGAACCACTCAATCAAAGTTTGGGTGAAGGCTTAGCTAGTGGAATGGTCACACAAGAACCATTTTCTCAAAGGGAGAATGAAGACATCAACATTCCAGCTACACAAGAACCATCTTCTCAAAGTGAAGATGCAGGCAAAGCTACAGCTTCTGTTGAAAGATTGGTCGAGAACATTGTCAATGAGGGAAGCACACAAGAACCTTTAGCTCAAAGTGTTGAAGCAGCTTCTGAACCTCAAGCTCCACAAGAACCATTGGTAGCAAATACTGATGCAAGCATATCAAATCCTGACGATGTTCATCCTGACGCTAGTGGTGCTCCTGATAATGAACCTATTTTGATTCAGCCACTTCGTTCAAGACCAATAGATCATCCTATCTCAGAACCACAGGATAAACTGAAAAGTATTGCAATTCCTGATCCTGACATATCTCATGGTTCTGATGATGATACTTCTGATGATGATAGTGATGATGATAATGAGAATAGAAAAGAGAAGGAACAGCTTGCTACAGCACTCAAGATTAGTCTTGGAACTAATTTTGGTTCATCAAGTACATATATGGCTGGCAAAGCTTCCACTGGGAAAGATCAGAGACAAGATTTTTCTTTTCCTTCCTTTGATCCTGCAGAGGCATTTAGACAGAATGAATGGAACAATTCATGGCACCAATCTGATGAATCTATCAGTTTTTCTTCTGCTATTGAACATGCCTATAATGCAGTGAAGTCTATAGAGAATCAAGACTTGAAGAATCATCTGAAGGCTACAACTCTGTTATCCAAAAGCCTGAAAAGTGAGATTGATTCTATCAAGGGTTCAACTGAAAAAGTGAGGACTGATATCTTTAATAATTTTACAAAGGTGCCTACTACTTTCCAACTGAGGGTAGTGGAATCCCAAGTGAAATCTGTTGTTTCAGAACAAACCTCAATCAATCAAAGAATTGATTCTCTGGATACTAAGGTAACTGAAATTCAAGCCTCTCTTTCCTTAATTTTGCAATTATTGTCAAATCCTGATGTCAAAAAGGGGGAGAAGGTTATTCAGTCAAAATGTACACCTGATCTAGTATTAAGGAATAATGATGATGATACTGGAGATGATGGTGGTGACAAAGCGATACAAGGAGAAACCTCTGATGCTGTTGTTATGAAGACAATCCAAACTTCTCAAAGTCAAACAACGCAGTCAACTCATGTTTCTGATTCTGGAGTTAAGACAGTAAGAACATTGGTGCAATCTCAGATCCTGACGGAAGATCAAATCCTGACACCTGGTCATGGACACATTCTTGCTACAATTCCTGAAGGTGATGAAGATGTGATTATTGATAATCCTGAAGATGCATCAAATTTATTCCAGAAGTTTTCTACAAAAGACGGCAGAATTGTTACTCTTTATCACACTGATAAAAGAGTTCAACAATTATATGCAAGAAAAGCACTCTCTACAGCAAGTGAAGAATATCCAGATCTCTCACATGAAGAATTCTTGAGACTACAAAGAGAGACAATGGAAAGCTATACTGCTCCTGCTAGAGGTAGAGGAAGCAGAGGTAGGAGAGGTGCTAGAAGAAGTAAAAGAGGTTCTTCAACTCAAATATTACCTAGACAGACAAGGTCTAGAGGGTTAAGAATTGAAGAAATTCCTGAACCTATTCAAACTCTAGTAGTTCCTGACAGATCTACTTTTGGTGATGGAATTGTTGAAGAAGAACCTGAATTGAGAAGAAAATCAAGTAAATCAACTCTCAGCAATACAAATCAAATTGAAGATTCTAATCCTGACAATATTCAAGATCCTGACGAATCTGAAATTCTGCAAGAGGTTGATTTGATAATCTTATCTACTGTTGTTGATTGTCACAACAAAGAAGTAGATGAAGAAGAAGAAGCCAGAAGAAGAGATATTACAAGAAGAACAAATGAAGATTTTAATCTCTATCTACAAAGGCTTAAAGTTTCAAATGAAAGAAAATGGAGAAACTCAAGCAGACAAGAATTTTCACTGGAAAGAAGCTATGCTTTTGAAAAGGAAAAAGACAAGAAGTGGAAACATATTAGCACATTAAGTTGTGATACACCTATCAATTTTCAGTCTGGTGGAATTATTACAAGCGCTTCAAGTGTTGTTGATTTGTCTGATATGGCTAGATCAAAAGCACTCTGGTTAACGATGTTTTCAAATCTGAAGCAATTGTCAAGTAATTCAAGAGGAGGTATTGGACACAGAGATGGTGAATATCTGAATATGTCATATGTTGATCCTTACTCTTTGACAGAAACTGGAGGTACTTTAACTTCTGAAAACCTGAACAATTTATTAGCTGTTGATATAGTTATAGATTGTCATGATGGTTTTGAAAAGAAAGAAAAGCTTCTGTACTTCATGAAAGATGGTAGTGTGAAGATTCTATCTATTCAAGATCTGCTGATGAAAACTACACAGGAACTGAAATATGTTCACTATCTGTTAAGATGGAAGAACCAAGTGTACAAAGAATGGAGTGACATGATTTTGTCAACTATAAGAAGAAGACTGGATGGAAACAGTAATTTCGATGGTAATTATACTCCCATGTACTTAAATCAAAGAGGTCAGGATGTGGAAATGCAAAGGGGTTCTGCTGTTAAAGAAGTAAATTTTGGCATGACTCATCTTTCTCTCAATCCTGATGGGAAGGAAATTGCTTATCTTTTGCTTGAAGAGCACAGTCTACAGAGAAACTCCATACAGAATCTCAGAGCAGCTATCTACCAGATTAATGAGGAAGATGAAGAACTCAGAAATCTTAAGGAAAGACTGATTCAAATTCTTGAAGAAAAAGAAGAAAGTTTATTATCCAATTTCTTGAAGATGAATCTGTTCTATCACAAAGCTTAAACAGATAAGTTGTTTCTGAAGATACT
The DNA here is from genome assembly GCA_030848705.1 of Heracleum sosnowskyi. Lineage (NCBI taxonomy): Eukaryota > Viridiplantae > Streptophyta > Magnoliopsida > Apiales > Apiaceae > Heracleum > Heracleum sosnowskyi. Next base: position 112,155,957 of record CM061240.1, on the reverse strand, counting down.
CGTACATTTTGATACATGTTTTTGACATCATTGAATATTTGGAATCTATACTTTATTTTACAAAGTATGAGATTGGGGGAGATTGTTAGATCAGAATTCAATGATCATCAGAAGCTAGACTCAACTGATCAGGATTGCTGACGTCATCAGTATTGCATGGTCATCAGTATTTGATCAAGCGTCAGTATCTTATTGATCATCAGGATTCCTACTCAGACTATGATCAGGTTTGATCATCAGGACTTGAAGCTGATCAGGATTCCTACTTCGAGTTATATTTGGAGTCTAGATAAACATGGAAGTTTATTCTATTTGTTCCTGGTTTGTAGAATGCAGCTATCGATTAAAGATATGTTTCTATCTTTGTTATGATTAGGACTTATCTTGTTATTGATAGAGAAGCTGTGTGCACTATATAAACACAGTTTTGGTTTCGATTTATGTATTCATTCGAGAGAGAACATAATCGGAGAGAAGCTCTTAAGAACAGAATTTCTTGAGAGAGTTTTTGTAAGCTAGCAGCTCTTAAGAACATCAGAATTTCTTAAGAGAGTTTGTAACAGTTTTATATCAAAGTTAATAAAGCTGTTATTGTTATTGTTATTAATCTTTCATATTTGTGTTATATAAAGTCGAGAATCTTATACAATTGTATTCAACCCCCTTCTACAATTGTTATTTACTGGGCAACAAATATGTTGAGGAACCAACAACCCGGACCATCAAATCAACAACCTGATCCTGCTACGAACTTTTATGCTGAGGATAACTTCATCGAGGATTCCTCAACTAAGGGGGAGAAAGTTGGAGAATGGGAGGCAAATGGATGGGGAAGATGGGAAACCAATGAAACTATTCCGGTTAGACAGTACTGGATTGAGAACATGGTGCAAGAAGAGGAGAGTGAGGATGAATTTGAAATCATGCATGAGCAACCACTACAAGAGGAGCATGAGCCATATTATCCAGAGCCAATAGAACATCCTATCTTGGATGATGATATGGAAGAAGAAGCAAATTCTCTGTCACTGGAAGAAGAAGCTGCCTTGGAGATAATAAAAGCTGAAAGAGCTGAAAGAGATGCCAGGCAAGCTGAAAAGCAAAGACACCAAGCAGTTCTAAGGAGTGAGAAGCTGAAAAGATTCAAGGTGTATGCTGAAGTGAGGAAGAAGAAGATGATGGATTTGGAAAAGAAGCAAGGTATTGACTGGGAGATGGCTTATAAAACCTTTTGTGGAGTTGAAGACGGATTAGAAGTCAACGACAATGCGGAGGTGGAAGTTATCATTCAGGACATCAGAAGTGCAAATCCTGAAGATCGGACTTACTTCACTGCACTGAGAAATTCTGTGATCTTTCTGAAATCTGGAGTGAAATCAAATGGTGCCTGGAACATATTGATCAATTTTCTTGAGAAAGGTACATTTGTGATTTCTACTAAGTTTTTCGAACAGAGAACATACACGGAACTGCAAGTGATGCTCGTCAAGATACAAAGGACTACAAGGCTAAATGAACTGCTCCATGAGCATGTTAAAGAGATCTTGGTGAAAGTCAGTCCATAGATTACTGATAATCCTCCAATGGTTAGATTCATGACGAATGACTTGTTCAGAATCTGCTATTTGACTGAGGACAAGCTGAAAGACTATCCAAGCAACTATCTTATATCAGTGGAGAAGTATCTTAGATCCACTGGATTCACATCAACGGAGAAGGACAAAGCAGCCGACACTCTACGAAGATTTCTAGTGGAGAATGTTCCTAACTATAGGAAGAGAGTGGAGAGAGGATTGGAAGTGCGTCCCAGACTACCAAACATGCCAAATCTAAACAAGAAAGATGTTAACATTGCATGGTTGTGGGCTGGAGTGGGACAAGAGGTTGAGTACATTGGAAGACACATCAAAGGAGCAATCCTTAAACCTGGAGAACCACTGCACTATCCTTCCGTGATTGATTATCAAGCTGCTAACTTCAATCCAATGATTGAAGAAGGTGAGATTGAGATGGACTGAAGAAAAGAAGCAAAGAACAAAAGAACTATCAGCTCAGTCTAGAGGAGCAACTTCTATGTATAAAGTTTTATTGTTTTTTGAATTATGAAATCTGGAAATGTATATAAATCTGATCCAGAATGCATTTAATATTATTAAGTTGTCTTACTTTAATTAGTTTCATGTTTCCTTAGTTAGTTGAGTTATCCTCGAAGTATTTGCTTGTCAAACTCTATACAATCAAATAGGGGGAGATTGTAAAGCATAATGTAACATAAGATGTAAAAGAGAGAACTGCAAGTCAACAAAGGACAAGACAGACAATAATATTAACAGAAGCACATGAATCCAGAATCAATGAAGAAAAGGTAAACTCAAAAAATCAAAATATGGTATGTATTCTTGAAGTCCGTAAACAGGTCACGGAAAGAATTTCATGAAAATGTTCAAGCCTCAGTGATAGCAAAAGAAACAAGACTTTCAAGACTACAGAAGTATGTGAATGATTTAGGGTTAGTACCACATTACTCTAGTGATTTATTTGAAGCAACCAGATTGACAAAGGACTTATCAGCAGCATTGAATTGAAGACATAGAAGAATTGATCAAGTGCTATTCATCTGTGAACCAGACCAGTTGCACCAGTTGACGGCACTTAGAAAGATCAAGTTGTTTTATCGTCTCCGAAGAAATTGATACAGTCTAAAACTTAAACACCTTGGAGCTCAGAAGGTTTTCTAAAAAGATCAAGGACAAGAAAAGAATTCGATGGTTTTTCTATTTAGAAAACAATCGAATGTGATTTAAGAAAACCATTTGAAAACAAGAATAAAGTAATTTATTTTTCGATAGTTTTTATTTAAAAACTATCGAATGGTAAAATTCTTTATTACTTTCGATGGTTTTTAAATTTGGGAGCAGGTGGAAAGTTTCTTTGTTTGTCAGGTTGATTGGAAATTGGACGGCCAAGATTAATTCTTTGATTTTGGTTCGATAGTTTTCAAAAACAAAAGACTACAATTACTAAGAGAGAGGCAGTGTCTTCCTCAGTCAGGTTCATCACATAAGCAATTAAGAAGAGAGAAGTTTGAGCCAGAAAGATTATCAGTGAAATTAATATTGCTCAGAATTCTATCATTGTATTGATTGTGTATAACCTAGAACTCATTGAAGCTAATCTACGGATTAGAAATTGTATCACCCCTCGAGGTTTATATTTATAAAACGATATATTCCCCGACTCTTGGTTTGATTTGGTGTAGTTGATTTCGTTATAGAACTGAATGATTAATCCGCGAATGAAATTGAATAATTTGTGAGTATCGTATTCAACCCCCCCTTCTACGATACTTTGGACCTAACACATATCCTTATGTATCAATCACAATGTTTACAAGTATCCTATGAATTGGGTTTCTTTATCGTCCAAGGTATCCTATGCATCATATGCATCAGATGGACGAGAGCATTAACAATTCACTGAAATCGATCACTCAAACAGGTTAGTGGTAAGGTTTTGTATTGATATGTCATGTATGATCCAACCTTTGGTGATATTACATTATTTCTATGAGTTTTCATCATGTCTAGGTTCCAAAAGGCCACCTACGTCCAACTAGTCTTCCCACATGTCTTCGAAACCAAGTATTCTTTTATTGTGGAGATTTGATATTGATATATTTTACAATTTCTAGATAAAAAAATATAGCCTCATTGAACAGTGGATTGTTTATATTGAGTATGATTCATTTTGATTTTTTGATGTTTGTTAGTTCCATGCATTTTACATAGTGTTAAAACGTCGTCACGGTAGTGCTTCGCAGACAAATAATGCTCTGCGTAGTTTGGATCTAAACTTAGAATCTCAACCATCTAATGCAGCAGGTAATGTCGTACAAATTTAACCTCCCTTACAAATTTGGTTCATTTTAGATCCAAGATTTTCCGTATTCAAACAACTAACAACTTAATGCAGTTTACCTTTCTATCACAGGAACCGAAAATGCTGATGTTGTCACACCAACGCCAAATCAAAATCCTTTAAAATCCTCATCCAATGTACTCCATAAATCTGGTATTAATGTTCTCAATCTAATACCTTACATTTTGTCTTTGTATTAGTCAATATAACTTGATATTGTTTTGTAGTTCTCAACCGTCATCTGAATCCAATTCAGAACTTCGCTAGGTCACCTTCAAACATTCATTATCATGATAAGAACAAGGAGAATCTACCTCCCAATACTGGAAAACAAATTAGTAAACTGAATGGTGAAACTCTTTGCTCAGGTAAAAGTAAGTTTGTTCTTTTTGGAAGCTTTTTGGTAATTTACAAAACTTTTGTAGGTCCGCGTACACCATTGGGAATTTCTCAGTCGCCTTCATTAACTCCTCAATCTGGTACTCTTTTTTATCATATTAAGATCCTTTTAACTTTTTTATATATAGACTTTTTGATGCATGTCTGTATTACATGTGATATGCAATCATAGGCCTTACTCAACGTTCCCTACTGATTTCTGCAAGTAAACCATTTTCTACGCCACTTATTCTTGATCAAAACCTATCGTGTTATGGTAAGAAACACCATACAGTGGCTCACAAATACTATTTATATAATCATTTTAGTTCAATCACTTTAACCATACACGCTAATTGGTCAACTAAGAAGTAAATAAGAATTAGATTTATTGATATCAAATATTAACCAGCTGGTTTGATATATTTTTTTGGCGATCTGTAGAACAACCTGTGTCCACCAGTTCCATAAGGTCAGACAAATCATCATTGGCACATAGATCTAACGTTGATTATCTACAGAAAAAGATAAATGTGTCATCACTTATTTCCCCATCTGCCAGACAGTTGGCAGAGGTTGATCTCCAAAGTATTCTACATTTAACCAACATAGTCTAAAACGTGATGCATATAGTTCACTGTCGTATAATCATAACTTATTTATTTTCGCTTTCAGGTGTGAATTCTCATGTTTATAAACCAGCAAAATCGAATTTAAAAGTGCAGACATCGGCAAGTCACAAGAATATTTTTCATCTTCCTTCTTCTTCTGTATTGACCAAAGTTCATCCAGGTAAATGATTTTCTTATATTTCACTTATCAACATTATTTTGTAATCATTGTGGAATTAATTATGTTCTTTAATAGTAAAACCTTTGATTATCCTATCACAATAATTTTAATTAATTAGTTTTATTAATTCCATAAGGTTCATCAAAATCTTCAAATATATTGTCGGTCGATGGTCATAAAAGAAAAAATAAAGATGACGTCCAAGGTATGATACTCAACATTTTTTTTCAGAGTAATTCTTTTTACGTTATCTATTTACGTAATTTGTTGCTTCTTACTGCTCAGCAAAATTCTAATGCTACAAAATCAAGGGAAACTCCACATATTACACCAATTCCAATGAATCTTAAATAGCTTAATGCTTACTCTTCATTGACCAATGAAGATATCGAACAGAGCAAAATGAGTAATACTTTTTGCATTCCTTATACTCCACATAAGTATCATATAGATGCATTCATTTGAAGGCATTTGGAATAAGGTCTATCACTTTTACAGGTCCATCTATATACCCAAATCATCAATCAGACCAAACTGAAAATAACTACGCATCCACTTCTGGCACCAAAAATTTGTTAGATACTTTCAATGCTGCGGCCGAAGATGATGATAGTTGTAGAACTAGTGCAAATGGTGGCCATGATGGTGAAAGGAACTAACTTAGCATTTTCAATTTCTGATGCTAGCATGCTTGTGTGTACATTAAACAATTCTGCACTAAGATCTTGCACAGTTTTCTTGTACTCAGAATTAGACATGTCAATTGTTGTTAAGATAGGTACCTGAGATGATTGTGGTGATTCCTCTGAAGAGTCAGCCATTAGGGCAAGATTTACATACTCTTCCTCTTCATCTGAATCAGTATCATCCCAACTTTTACCCTCTGTAATATAAGCTTTTCCTTTCTGCTTTCCAGATAAGGTTTCCAGTTGTTGTTTCAGCTTAGCATCCTCTTTCTTCAACTCATCATAAGAATCTTTCTTCTCATAGACATCTTTCTTGTCTCTTTCTTGACGAGCCTTCCGGCATTCAGTAGCAAAATGCCCTAACTCATTGCAGTTGTAGCATCTTGATTTGATTCTATCAATCATGCCAGTCTTATAGCCTCCCTTAAAGCCAGTGCCTGGTGAATGCTTGCTCTTCTGGAATCTGTTGGTTGAGCCTAGACCCGGCAATTTTCGACATGACATGAAACGACACGAAAATTTAGTGTTTGGGTTTCCATTTTTAGTACACGAAACGAAAGTACACGAACACGAAAGTACACGACCGAGATTTAGTGTCGGGTTTGGGTTTACCCTTCAAGTACACTACACGACACGAAGTACACGAAATAAATAAATAAATAAATTAAATAAATTTATATATATATGTAATATTTTTTAACATAATATAAAACTTTATGTTCAATTTTATGACATACTTTATATTCACAAATGTAATATACGTTCAATTTTATGACTGTGAACTGTGAAGTAAGTGTGAAGACTAAATCTAAAAGTCAAAATCAATTAAACAAAAATCGACCTTCCAATACCAAGACCCAATAATTCTTAGGGTTAGAGAAGAGCAGCCGCCCCGCAGCTTCCAAGACCTTCAACTCCGACCTTCCAAGACCTTCCTCCGACCTCCAAGACCTTCGACTTACTTAATTAAGTTAATTTATTATGTCTGAAGAGCATCCGAGTCCGACTTCGAATATTCCGGTAATTTTAAATCCATTTTGTTTCCTATTTGTTTTATTTGTTCGAATCTTTCATTCATTAAGTATTTACAGTTAGATTTTGTTTAGATTCGCTCGCGTTACTTTCTTCAATCAAATTGGGTTTAAGATTTCACTTATTCTGGTAGAATTGATAAAATTGGGATGTGTAGTTATTATTCGGCTATTATCATTGTTTGGTAATCCTCTCCAACCAATTTTCACAGTAAAAATTAGTCAAACACTTTCGATCCTTGCTTGTATCTATCTGTGTTTCTATTTTACTGTTATCTTAGCATCTGTGTGATTAATTAATTATATGTTGTTAACTATTTCATTCGACTAATCCAAATTGTTTGTTTGAGTTGGTCAGTGATGGCTGGTTTAAGTCAGGACCACAAACAAGTTGTTGTTGGTGTAAATGAGGTTGAAAATAGGTCTAAAACATCACTGTGACTTGCAACCATCACTGTGACTTGAAAATAGGTCTAAAACATCATTGTGACTAGAAAATAGGTTTCTGTAGGATTTTGTTGGTTTAGTTTCTTTGAGATTTTGTTTGATTCGTTGCTTCTTATACTTTTCTTCAGGTATATGAATCTTTAAGTGAAGATGAAGCAGATAATAGGGAGAACGAGAACGAAAATGATGAAGTACCAGCAACAGAAGGTTCTGTGAAACCAGCAAAAAAGGGCAGTAAACGGAAGCGTTCTATAGCATGGGAAACATTCAGTTTCACAACTCCTGCTGAAAACGAAGTCAAATGCAAAAAGTGCAGTTATACGATTACGTATAACTCTTCATTCGGGACTGGTAACATGTTGAAGCATCAAAAACTTTGTGCAACCTCTTCCGATGTAAGGCAGATGATTATTTCTAAGAGCCAAGGAACCATGATGGTGCATAATGGAGCATTTGATCCCAAGGTTTTTAGAGATATGATCACGGATGCCGTGGTAAGACAAAATTTACCTATTCAATTTGTTGAATATGAGAGCATTAGAGAAGCTTTTATGTATGCAAATCCGAAAGCTACTTTAGTTAGTAGAAATACCTTGAGAAGTGATATATTACTCCATTATAAAACTGAAAAAAGAAAGGATTATGTTCTGTTCTGCCACAATAGTTTCATTTTTATGGTTGCAGACTTGCAGTGCATATTCTGTTCTGTTCTGTTCTTCTGTCCTGCAACGGTTTAAACTTTAAAGAACTAATATGAGATGTTGCTGTTTATTGTTTAGTGCTGCAATTTAGGGTGTTTTTATTTCTTAGTTAATGTGGACTGTGCCATTGGTTTCTGACTTTCTGTCTGAACATTGAAGACTTGAAGTAGTTTTATTTGAACTTTGAAGATGTATAATGTATTGTTAATTCTGGTGACATGAACTGTTAAAGCATTTCATGTACAGATTCGTGTTAATTTCGTTTCGTTATTGGTTCGTTTCGTGTCGTTTCGTGTAAACGAAAACTACACGATTAATCTCGTGTCGTTTCGTTTCGTGTTTTTACTGTGTCGTGTTCGTGTCTAGATTTTGGGCACACAAATTTATTTCGTGTCATTTTCGGGTAGACCCTTCAGGTACACGAAACACGAAAGTACACGACACGAAAGTACACGACACAAACGAATTGCCAGGTCTAGTTGAGCCCTTGAACTTGTACTTAGGGTTTCTCTTGAAACGAATGTGGCTAAACTTTGCAGCTAAGTACGCCATGGTTTTGTCTTCCATTTGCTCAAGCTCTTCTAGGGTGTAGTAATCACTTTCATCAACACCCAGATTCACATAATCCATTTCAGCTTCTATAATCACCTCCTTTCCAGCTCTAGGGGTTTGAACCTGAATATCAGAAGTTGTTGGTTCATCCACTATAAGTGCTGCTGATCTTACGAGTGCAGAATTCTTGTTGTCCACCGTCCCTGGTCCGTAGATTATCACTCGTTGTTCTTGCTCCATCTCATAAGTTTTAAGCTTACCATATATCATCTCCAATGGCATCTTAGTAAAGTCAATTCTTTCCCTTATGGATGAGGACTTGTGTTCTACATGATGGGGCAGTGTCATCATGAACTTCATGTTTGTCTCTCTCAGAGGATAGGTCTTCATTTTCATAGTTAATTCATTCAACAGCTTAGTATACTTCTCAAAGACCTGAGTTATACTTTCTCCAGGAAGTGACCTAAATGATTCATATTGAGAAGTCAGGATGTCCAATCTGTTTTCCTGCACGTCTTCAGTTCCTTCCATTATCAAATTTATGGTATCCCACATTTGTTTCCTGCTCACACAGTTCATCAACTGATAGCTCATTTCTTTGTCTGCGGAGTCTATCAATATCAGCATCAAACCTGTATCCAATCGAATCAGTTCTTTGTTTGTATCTGTGTACTCAGATAAATCCTTAGGGGTTGAGCCTTGAGGAATTCTGGTACCATCAGGAGATGTAGATTCACTGACTGGTTTCATTGGTTCAAACGGTCCGTTCTCTAATATGCCAATATACAACGGATTAGATTCCTTGATAAATAACAACATCTTCATCTTCCACAAACCGAAATCATCTCTAGTGAAGGGGGGAACTTTAATACCAGCAGTTGTCTTTGGAGCACTCATGGTTTCTGAAAATTTCAAACTGTTTAAAATTCAAGAAATTCCAATTAAATGAAAATTTTTGAAAGTTAAATAATTTGCTTCAAATTTTCAAGCTTAGTTTGATTTTGGTCTCATTCACCGGATCTGATTTGTACATCAATCAAATAGCTCTGATACCAATTGTTAGGTCCAAAGTATCGTAGAAGGGGGGGTTGAATACGATACTCATAAATTATTTCATTTCGTTCGCGGATAAATCATTCAGTTCAACTACGAAATCAAATGTACCAAATCAAAATACGAGTCGGGGAATATATCATTTTATAAATATAAACCGCGAGGGGTGCTACAAATCTAATCCGTAGATTAGCTTCAATGAGTTTAAGGTTACACAAAAACATTACAATGATAGAATTCTGAACAATATTAATTTCTCTGTGATTCTCTGGCTCAAGCTTCTCTCTTCGTAAATGTTCTGAGTAAATTCCTCTAACTGAAGAAGACACAACTTCTTTCCTCTGTAAATGTAGACTTCATTTGGAAAACTATCGAACCAAATTAATTGAATAATCTTGGTCGTCCATTGTCCAATCAACCTGACACAAATACTAAAAACTCACATGCTCCTTCAATTAGAAAACCATCGAATGAATAAGTAATTTCTCCTTCGATAGTTTTTATTTAAAAACTATCGAATGACAAATTACTTTGAAATGGTTTTTTCTAATAGATTCTCTTAATCATATTCGATGGTTTTTCTTAAAAGAAAACCATCGAACCTTTTCTTTGTACTTGATCTCTTGAAAATCCTTTTGAGTTTCAGGGTGTTTAGATTTAGACTTAAATCAATTTCTTCTGAGACGATAAAACAACTTGATCTTTTAAGTGTTGACAACTGGTGCAACTGGTCTGGTTCACAGATGAATACCACTTGATCAATTCTTCTATGTCTTCAATTCAATGTTGCTGATAAGTCATTTGTCGTTTTGGTTGCTTCAATTAAATCATTGGAACCCTGTGGTACTAACCCTAAATCATTCACATATTTCTGTAGTCTTGAAAGTCTTGTTTCTTTATTTGTCACTGAGGCTTGAACATTTTAATGAACTTCTTTCCGTGACCTGTTTACGGACTTCAAGAATACATACCATATTTTGATTTTTTGAGTTTACCTTTTCTTCTTTGATTCTGGATTCCTGTGCTTCTGTTAATATTATTGTCTGTCTTGTCCTTTGTTGTGTTGTAGTTATCTCTGTTACATCTTATGTTACATTATGCAGGGGTCTGTTTCTACTGCAAATATTTGTCCAAACTTTCATTTTTTCCTTTGTTCGGCTATGCGAGCTTGGTATGCAGCTTGTCTTGCTGCTTTCTTAGTGGCACACAAAGGCGCAGATTCTTGTTGTTGCTTGAGTGCAGCCCTCTTTCTGTTGGCTTTGTGGGTTTCTCCCATTGCGATGGCAGCCCCGTAGCATCGTTCTGCAACTTCAGGTTTCGCCTTGAGTGTTCCTACCCCTTGGGGGGTTGGGAACTTCACCTTGAGGTGTGGTGTAGATGTTACTGCTCTAAGTTTTGACAATGTGGGTCTTCCAAGGATGATGTTGTATGGTGATGCAGAGTTTATAACGTAAAACTTGATCATGTGATGGACCTGTCTTGGCTTGGATCCAAAAATGACGGGAAGTCGGACAGTCCCGTCGACTTGCACAACATTGTGTCCGAACCCATATAGTGATTGTTCACTTGGTTCCGGTTTGTAAGGCTCTACGTTCATCCTTTTGAGTGCATGAAGAAAGATAATGTCTACAGAGGATCCATTGTCCACCAATACTTTACGAACATCATGATTGGCTGCGTCTAGAGTAATGACGATGGCTTCATTGTGATTCGGATCTACACCTTCGTAATCCTCATCACTAAAAGAGATGACACTGCAAATTGATGGACTATGTGCAACCTCCATGACATCGTCGTGCCCGGAGGTGTCAGGTCTATGTGGTCGCGGTGGAGAACCTTCGACCACAACATTGATCACAAGCTTTTTTGCTCCTTCTGGCTCCGCTCTTTTTACATTCTTTTGCGAGAGATAGTTGTCTAACTTTCCAGCCTTAGCCTGTCTCTCGAAGAAGTATTTGAATGATACGCATTCATTAGTAGCATGCCCAACATCTTCATGATAGTCGCAAAACTTGGTTTGGTCTCTGCTTGTTATGGGGGCCGTCATGGGCCTTGGTTTTTCAAAGAACGGTTTGCCTTTAATTTATTGGAGTATGATCGCAGTGCTCCGGTTGAACCTTGTCCATTCTTGATTTCGTTTTGGAGGCAACCTAGGTGCGTTCTGAGTTTGGGGCCGGACATTTCGATTGAATTTCACGCCACGATGTGGACCATGATCGTGTGTCACGTTGTTATGATGGCCTGAACCATTATTTTTATGCTTCTTATCTTTGTGATGGTTTCTGAACTCTTTAGGAGCATGCTGATCAGCTTTGGCTTCGTAGTGCTCTCTTTGTCGGGTAAGCCTCATGGCTCGAAGCGCATTGTCTCCGGTAATGTACTCGGATGCCATTGCGTAGACCTTGGCTAAGTCTTTAGGGTCTTTGCGAATGAGATCAAGGACATAGTCTTTGTATTCGTAGGAGTCCAGACCTCGTCTAAAGGCGCTGATTGCTTCGCCTTGATCTACATAAGTGACACGATTTACTCCTTCTTTGAAACGAAGAATGTAATCGTCAAGGCTTTCACCCTTTTTCTGAACAATTCCTTCAAGAGAGACAGTGTGGATATCGTGTGGGCGGTTTGCCCGAAACCTTCGGAGAAAGCAGCTCTGAATTCCATCCATGTATCGATGCTCCGTGGAGTTAACAGGGAGAACCATTTTTGAGCATGACCCTCGAGGGTGGAAGCGAATAACCGACACTTAGTTAGGTCATTATAGTCATGCAACGCCATTTGTTGATCGAAAAACTGGGTATGATCGCTCGGGTTCTTGTCTTCATTGTAGAACCTGAGTTTAGAGTGCTTTGATTTCTTGTCTCGGGGTTGTGTTTCCAGCCTTAATGTGAACGGAGACTCAATTATCTCAAAGTTGGGATCCCCATCGACTTTCTTATGGAGTTGGTCAAGTTGTTTTTGAAAGCGAGTGTTCTGCTCCGTAAGTTGCTCAGCTGTGAGCCCATCCCTTGTGTCGTGAATTCCCTCCCGAGGGGGAGTTCTTTGTTCATTACGTCTCTGAGGGATAGGGCCTCTTGGGGGACTTTGCTGCATGTCTCTTGGTTGCTCGGACTCTGCGCGTCTTTGTTGACGGCGATGGTCAAGTTGGTGTCTCAAATCGTACTCGCGGTTTCTTCTATAATGAGCCCATGTTACGTCTCTGTGGTGATCCCCATTGTGCCTTTCATGATTAGGATCCGAGGAGACTGTAAACGTTTGACCTTGATCTTTGTGGCAAGGGTAGAGCACGAGAGTGCCTTGAGTTTCCTTCAGATTCGCCCTCATTTGGATCGACCAGAGGCTGTATGACCGGGGCTGTCGGTTGCACCATAGATTGGAGGAAGGCGATGAGCGCATCCATTTGTTGAGGGTTCATTTGTTGGACCTGTTGTTGTGTCAAGTGTTGAGGGTTCAGGGCCATAGGTGCGTTCGGGGTTGCTGGGGCAATGACAGGTTGAACTTGTTCCGGTTGTTGTTGGGCATGAACCGCTCGGACAGCCGGAACCTCTTGGTTTTGGTTGATCACATCCCTTAGGTCTCTAGGAGCTATGCGACCAACATTGAGGGTTGAGTCGGTGTCGGCATTACGGACTCGAACGTAGTTGGGGTGACTAGGGCCACCAACCTCCTGGATGACAAAGGTTGTTGATTAGAACTACGTGTGACAGGTGACATGTTGGACAAGTCCACTGATGGGCTTGCAGAGTGTCTGGATGAAAATGGCAAGTTTGATGCTGGTTTGGAGAGCGTGGGAAGCCCCCTCCTTCTAGCGCCAAATGATAAGTCGTTCTACCGTCAGGCTCTACTTTCTTGATATTATGCTGGAACAGATGCTTGTTTGGCTTATTGGGCTCGTAATGCTTGTTTGGCTTTGTTGGCCTTGTCTGACCTGTTGGGCTTGTAATGCTTGTTTGGCTGTGTCTGTCTTATTGGGCTTGTCAGGCTTGTTGAGCTATGTTGGCCTTGCTGAGCTTTACGTGTCTTGCCTGAACTCCACCGGAATTGCCTCTGAGCTCCCTGAAACGGAAATGCCCGCGGGGGGTTATGTCCCCGTAAGCACCTCCGGCGTGAGAATAAGTATCCGGTGGACGGAAAACATAATACATGTATATAGATGGGTATTAATTTCTAGAGAGAGAAAGTAGAGAGAAGGTAGAGCAAAACCTATCATAAGTTGAATATAGTGAAAGTGTAATGAATGTTGTGAACCCCCTACATTGAAGTGACTAGGGGGTATATATAGGCTCATGTCATGTGCAGTACACATGATTGAGTGTCCACATAGGGGACATGAGCTGCAAATTAGGGTCTTGGTCGGGTGTTAGTGTCCACCTTGTGTCAGTTGCATGTTGTCCTGACATTTGGACCTTGTACTTATGACAGCTTTGTTGCAGATGTCAGTTGTACTTGTGCCAGATTTGTCTTGTTCGTACTTGTCTGTTGTGCAACGTGTCATGTCCAATCCTTATGGGCTTGGTGGACATTGCAGGCTTTGTGGACCTTGCAGACATTGTGGCCTTGTAGGCATTGTGGGCCTTGTAGGCATTGTGGACCTTGCATGCACTGTTTTAGACTTGAGCTTGATTTTAATAGGTGAATTGGCCCTTTACAAATTACATACTATCATTGTGTATTATTGTAACAAAATTAATAAATACATTTTCTATATAAATTTTCAATTTTTTTTTTAATTTATTATAAATTACTAAACCCGTGTGCGTAACACGGGCATATTACTAGTTGTAAGTAATTTATGAATATTAAAAAATATAAATTGATTTCTGATGCCAAATCAAATCTAAATCAAAAGATTTATACTTAGCAGAACAAAACTTCCGCAGTAGTAGAATAGCAGGTCAAGTGAAAATCTCAGAAAGCTACTAACATTGTATGCATAATAACTAACTAGCTTTATAGCCCGTGCGATGCACGGGCATACTCTAGAATATTATGTATTTTTTTGTTAATTTTTACGTATTTTATGAATTATTTGAAAATTTAAGTTAACAGTATTTGAAATATTATTCCCCATCCCTCCCTCCCTAAATATCTATCTCTCTCTCTCCCTCTCGATTTCTGTGCCAAAGTTTTAGCCTCATTATCTCCCCCTCCTCCAGCAGTGGTTGCCTTCTCTTTTCGGTATCAGGGCCCGGAGATCCCTACCTCTTTTATACCTCTTATCTTTCTTTTACTGTCTCATTAGCTTTTCTTTTCTTCCTCCATCCTCCGTCCAGTATTTGAAATATTATCCCCCCCTGAAATCAATCTCTCTCTCCCTCTCTCTCTCTCTCTCTCTCTCTCTCCCTCTCTCTCTCTCCCTCTCTCTCTCTCTTTATTTTGTGCCAAAGTTTTAGCCTCATCCACTTCCCCTCCTCCAGCAGTGGTTGTCTTCTCTTTTCGGCGTGACGACCCGGAGATCCCTCCCTCTCTTATCCCTCTTATCCTTCTTTTATTGTCTCTTTATCTTTTCTTTTCTTCCTCCATCCTCCGCCCTTTCTCCTTCCTCCCCGTATCCTTTACCTTTTCTTCTGAACTTTTGTTTTAGATATGTATTTTGATCGGTTCATTCTAACTCTATGTCTTCTAGTTGATGTTCGTTCTAGGACGTTGTGGCAGATCACTGGTAGTTTTCATGGTCGAAGACGGATTTCAAGATATGAAGACATGTTACGATTGTAGAATTATTTTAGATTTAGTTTAGATTTTGTTAGTTTCCCTATTAGTTGGCGTTCTTAGTTCTTGCGTACACTAACACAAATTTCTGTTTTCTAAAAATTTTATCGATTAGAAATCGACAGTACTGCATTGTTTCCCCCACTTGCGTCTTGGTGATTAATCTCTTTGATTCAATATATTTTTGGATTTTAATATGGTCTAATGCTTTGTATTGTTATATCCCATGTTATATCCCAGTACTGTGGATTGATTTTTCTCTCATGTAATATCTAGTATGTAAATATTTCCTCTTAATATTGTATAAGTATTTGATGCTGCATATTATGTATTTTAAGATACATGAATGATCATATTACAATAAATTAGTTGGTGATGAATAACTCTATTTCGTCAATTCGTTAAAAAACAATTAACATTATATGAAATCATGTTATGTTACTAAAAAATTGATATTACAAATTCATGTCATATTTATAATTATCTCAATATCACTCTCTTTTTAATTATATTTTATTAATATCTTAAATTATATATGTTATATAAAATAACATATGTACATCTATATGCAAGTATTAATTACTCCATCCGTTCCACTCAAACTGGCTTGTTTGATTTTTCTTGGTCAAACTGACTAAACTTTGACTAATTTAAAAACAAAATTGGCATGCATTTTTATAAATCTAAAATTTATATGCTATAATAAATTATCTATATTTTCAAATAATATATCTTTTATTATTTATATTTGACATATGATATACGTAATTTAAATTACAAAATTGGTCAATTTGACCAAGGAAAGGCAAACAAGCCAGTTTGAATGAAACGGAGGGAGTATAAAATAATTAGTGTACTTAATGAAGATTAGTTATTAATGATTAGAGATCTTAAGATTTATTAATAATGTAAATATTAATATGAAGTAAATAGAATAGGGGTTGAAAAGTAATTTTACACTTTAAGGGTATAATTGTCTTTTAACCGTGAATAAAATAAGACAATGATATGTAATAATGAGTTGAATACAATTAATGTATGCATATTAAAGTAGATGAGTAATAATAGTAATTAATATATGTATATTAAATTTTAAAATTATTAAAATATAATTAAAAGGGGTACTTTAGTGATTTAACTTGAATAAATTGTCTCATGAAACCCCCTAGTTGCTCTATTATATATATAACTAGTTTACTAAGTCGCGCTTCGCAGCGGCTTTATAATAATATCTCTAAATTTTCTCAAAAACTATTCTACAAAATACGTTTTTAAATAAAATAATATTTCTAATATAAAATTAAGTTTTGTTTTGAATTTTATATATATATATATATATATATATATATATATATATATATATATATATATATATATATATATAGTTGCATTCTAGGAAGAACACCTTATATAAAGAACACTATTATAAACACTTTATTTTTCATAAAAATTGATTTTTTTTTAAATTAGAATCATAAAATTGAACAACAATTAAGCCTAACATATCGAATTTAACGTAAAATCTCTTCTAAATTTAAAAATTAAACAATACATATAATCCAGTATAGAATCCATTACAGAATCTTGTATATATATTTGTCACAATGAAATTACATGTAATCATGTTTTATTTGAGTCTAATTTTTTGTTAGATTCTATTTTTATTCATAATAAATCTTTTTTGGTGAGAAAATTAGAATCAACATGCAATTTATGTAAGATTCTCTGGTGTTCTTTCTTGTTATTTATATAAGAGTGTTCTTCATGGAGCAATGACCTATATATATATATATATATATATTTCTAGATCATTCAATCAAAAACTATAATTATACCTTCAGAGCTATTAAAATCTTCACTACCTCCAAATCTACTCCCGGTAAAAAAAATCAAAAAATATGAACAAACATCTTTTTTGTTGCTGAGAGAATTTTTTATTAATAATGATCTCTTTTTGTCAAAACAAATAACAACAAAAACAACAACAACCTCTTTCTTTTAAAATAAAATAAAATAAATGACCTTTTCTCAATGTTTCTTATTCTTGCATGACTTTTGTTATAGATGCACCGACTTATTGAATTTTGTTAAAAATGCACAAATTCTTCAGTCGAATAAATCTTAACATGATATTTTCGAAATACATACACTATAAATTTTTTAATATACAATTTTTATCTTTGAATTTTCGTGTATGAATTACAGAAAATATTTTACTAAAAGATATAATCTTTTCTCATACAAATTAGAGCAATAACTATCTAAACGTTAAAAAATAATGATAAAATTTGTTTTTGAAGACATGATGAATTCTCCACTTTCGAGTTACCTTGTATACATGTGTATCAACTTTTAACTATAAATTCAAAACTAATAACGTACACACATAAACATATAAATCAATTCACAACTGAATGTACATGAAAATCACCTTGCTCGGCCTATTATTTTAACTCATTAACTGATGAATCCCTTTTTCTTATTAATCTATGTCTTAACTCAATCAACACTAATAGAAAATAACTTGTCTTGTCAAAGATTTTAATATGATCTTGCATTATGATACAAACTGTTGGGATTTATGGGTGATAGCATAGGAACAACTTAACTTTGTATATACTTAATTTTTAATTAAGTAGAACATATTGTCACAGCCAAAGTATGTTCTTGTAATCAGTATGCAATGTTAGTTTAATTGTGTAATTTGGAAGAAGTTCACTTTCTGTGTTCAAGCCTCAAAGAACGCATATTGGATGACAGCATGAATAAAGGTTACTGTCATAAGAATTGACAGTAAGATTACAAGAAGACAGAATGTTGCAAGTCAAGACAGCATATTCACTCTGACAGCAACATTGGCGGAAGACTACGCGACAGCAACTTTAGCCCTCGACAGCAAGTTTGGAAACCTCGACAGCACACTATGCGGGGAACTCCAACTGTCACCAAAAGCACATTCCTGTGACAACAAGCTTTGTGGCAAAAGTAACTGTCTCGAGAAAGACCCTTGTTCTAAGTATCTTTCTCAGTCAAATCCCGTGACAGTTTCAATGTTCAAGAAACAGGCGTGATGCAGTATCCCTAAGCTGCACCAAGTCTGCAAGACTACGACAGAAGCTTCAAGCACTGCAAACAAAAGTGAATCAATTCAAGAGCAAGGTCAAGTCTCTATTTGCTGAATTGTTTTAGCTAGAAATAGAATGAATCTAGGTTGCTTTTGTTATGATGTATATCTGACATATTAGCAATTTAGGAAAGTCACATGGGTAAGACAATCTGTAAGAAGCTGCCGCTTGACAATGACAGCAGCTTCACAAACCCGTGACTGATAGTGATAGGATTAGTCTTATACCTACTGTCAATTCATTCTAGAGATGAAACGAAGACTAGCAAGTGCCTTGAAGAAAAACGAAGCTCAAGATTTCTTTCTTGAGGTTGTAGCAACACTTTGCAAAATAAATAAAACATTTATTTTGTGAATACTGTCTTCTCTATTTTACTGTTTGTGAATGCATACATATTATTGATAACATTAAATCTTAGTTTTAGTTGTTGAAACTGAGATTGAATTTTATCAGTATTGCATTCATCCCCCCCTTCTGCAATACTCAAGGACCAACAACTAGTATCAAAGCGTTCAGATTAATATACATATCTGAGATCCCGACGACAATGCAGAAATCAAACAGTATCAAGATCCCAGCTTTTGATAAAGAGAACTACAGTATTTGGAAAAGAAAGATCTTGTTGTTTATCAAAGTTGCGAATCCACTATACCCAGGTATACTCGAGAATGGTCCTTTCATTCCAAGAAAGGAAATTGAAGCCACAACAGTAAATGGTGAGATCATTCCTGCACATTGGGTTCCCAAAGATCCCTCGGAATTTTTGGAAACTGAAAAGGAGAAAATGGTGCTAGATGATCACTTGCAACTCATCTTGCTCGATTCTCTCACGTTGGATAAAGCCATGTGTGGAAGTGTGATAAGCTGCACATCAGCCAAGGAGATGTGGATCAGGTTAGCTTTACTCTGTGAAGGAAGTGAAGAAGTTAAGGGCAACCAAAGGCAAATACTTATATCTCAATATGAGGCATTTATGGCCAAGCCTGGTGAAGACTTAACCTCCATGTTTGAAAGGTTCAGTAAGCTCTTAACTGAACTGCAGATACATGGCAAGTACTATGACAGAAAAGAATTGAACGTCAAGCTCTTGCTTACACTGCCTGATCATCTTGAACACAAGACAACAGCCATACGAGAAGGAAGAGATCTTAACAATATAACCTTTGAGACACTTTATGGCATTCTGAAATCATATGAACTTGAACTCTTTCAAAAGAGAGCCATACAAAGTGGAACAAGGAACAAGATGGCTAATATGTCAAGTGCCCTAGTCGCACAAGTGCCAAGGATCACACAACCTAGTGAAGCACTACAAATCACTCAACCAACCCTTGTACAATCCTTGAAGATAGAAGAGGTTGTTGAAGATGATGAGAAAGTAGTACTACAGCTCAAGGATGTGGAAGATGAAGACTTCTACACTATGGAGGAACTGGAAAGCATGGACAATCCTACTATGGCTTACATGGACAAAAAGTTCAAGAACTTTAGATTCAAGAAGGATAGGTCATTCAGGCCCCAAGGCCAAACATCCAAGTTCACCAAGGGAAGCTCATCAAAGGCTGCTGTGGGAAGCTCATTCAAAGGAGGATACAAGACTGGATTTGTGGATAGATCTAAATTCAAGTGTTACAACTGTGGTGAACCTGGTCATTTTGCTACTGAGTGCAAAAGACCCAAACAGGTTCAGAGATTTGAGAAAGGAACTGGTGGATACTCCAAGAAGAATCAAGGTAGAGCCTATGTGGCTGAAGGAAAGTGTTGGGATGAGTCTGATGATGAAGATGAAGAAGAATATGTCAACCTAGCTCTCATGGCTAGCACTGATGAAGTAACATCAACATCCTCAAGTCAGGTACCTTCACTTGTCTTACTTGATATGTCCATTGATGAGTATAAGAAAACCATTAAAGACTTAAGTGCTGAAATGTTCAATGTCCATACTAGTCTGCTGCCAATGAGGAAATCACTAGGCTGAGTAAGCTAAATGAAACACTAAAGTCTGAAAATGAATCTCTTGTTCTCAAAACCAGTTCACTAGACTCTTTAGCTCAGGAGAATGCTAAACTTAAAAATGAATTGAAATGTGCTAAAGAGGTTGAGGAATACCTGAGAAATGAGATTGCTGAAAATGAATTTAAAATCAAGGCTTATAAAAACTCATCAAAGATAGTTCAGGATTACAATGATAAGCATACAGAAAATCAGTCAGTTGGTATAGGTTTTTCTTATGGTAGAAGACCTGGAAAGGAAACTGTGATTCAAGATTGTCCTGGGAGTGCTGCTGTCAAACCCACCATTCTCAAGAAAGTTAAAACTCCTATTTTCAAAGCTGCAGAAATTGAGTTTGATGAAGAAGCCATGCTCATCAAACAAGAAATACTTGATGAGGATGAAGGTGTTGACAGCACATTCAAGGATGGAAAGGATACTGTCACAATCCCCAAGACAGTAAACTTACCAAGCAATCAGACAGTAAGTTCAAAAGATGTTGTCACAATTGGCAAGACAGAATCTTCCAAAGATACTGTCAAGAATGGTTCCAAGACAGTAACTTTAAAACCTTCTGTCAAGACAGTAGGAATAAAAGATACTGTCAAGGAAATTTCGACAGCAACTTCTGAACATACTGTCAATCCAGTAACTCCCAAGTCTAAAAACATGAATGGTAAGGTAGGTGTCAATAAAGGAAATGGATACACTAATGTTGGAGGTGCTTCTAGGAAACTGTGCAATAACTGTGGATCTACTCATCACTTAACACATGTTTGTAAGAAACCAATTGAGAATAAGATCAATGCAACTGAACTCAATGGTAACTTACACAGAACCCCCCTTTTGCATAGAACTATGAGTGTCTGTAACAACATTGAATGTATGCCATGCAAAATCACTGCCATGAGTACATGCTTTAACTTACCTGTTCTCTCTACTGAAAAATGCTCATACCTGAACACTGTTGAGACTTCTGAGCCTGCTGGAAACAGCAAAAAGGCTTCATCCACTAAGAAAAGGACCAAGTCCAATTCTAAACCTAAGTGGGTGAAAAGAGAAGTCAAACAGGAGATTACTGATAATGCTTATGACTTTATGACTGAAAGAAACTCAGGAGACACTGAAACTGCAGGACCCAACAAGGATTGGGTACCATATGCATCTTAGACACATTCTGTTTTGCAGGGCAAGAAGAAAGATCAAGTCATGTGGATCATTGACAGTGGCTGCTCAAGACACATGACAGGTGATAAAGCCCTGCTGTCACATTATGTTGAGAAAGTTGGCCCAATCATAACCTTTGGAGACAACAGCAAGGGTTACACAGTGGGATATGGTTGTCTAGAAATTGGAAATGTTGTCATTGAAGATATTGCTCTTGTGGATGGATTGAAGCACAATCTACTCAGTGTCAGCCAATTCAGTGACAGGGGATTCAAGGTTGATTTTGATATGATGCTGTGTAACATTTATCACAAGAAGAATAGTAGCCTCTCTCTAAAAGGGGTTAGAAAAGGAAGCTTGTTTGTTGCTGACTTAAATTCAACAAAGAAGGATAAGGTTTACTGTTTCTACAGTAAAGCAACTGTTGGTGACAGTATGCTTTGGCACAGGAAGCTCTCACATCTCAACTTCAAGACAATGAATATTCTGATGAAGAAGGAGTTAGTGAGAGGTTTGCCCCAACAGGAATTCTGTCAAGAAGGACTGTGTGAAGATTGTCAAATGGGCAAACTGAGAAGAGCTGTGCACAAGTCTAAGCAAATGAACACCAACATTGAAGCACTCAAGTTGATTCACATGGATCTCTTTGGACCAGTCAATGTACCATCAATGGCCAAGAAGAGATATGCCTTAGTAATGGTGGATGATTACTCAAGGTACACCTGGGTGAAGTTTCTAGAATCCAAAGATGAAGCTGCTCAAGTGATTATTGATCAAGTCAGAGTTCTTGATAGAACTCCAAACTCAAAAGTTCAAATCTTGAGGAGTGACAATGGTACAGAATTCAGAAATGCCACTCTTGGAAATTTCTGTAAAGATGAAGGAATTGTACAACAATTCTCTGCTGCAAGAACTCCACAGCAGAATGGAGTTGTAGAAAGAAAGAACAGGACTCTCATTGAAGCAGCTAGAACTATGTTGCATGATGCCAAAATGCCAACATATTTCTGGGCTGAAGCTATCAACACAGCCTGTTATACTCAGAACAGAACCATGATCAACAAAACTCATGCAAGTACACCTTACTGTCTGTTAACTGGAAAGAAACCTACTGTCAAATATTTTCATGTGTTTGGAAGCAAATGCTTTATGATGAAGGATAACCATGAGAAAAAAGGAAAATTTGACACCAAGGCTTTTGAAGGACTATTCATGGGTTACAGCACAGAAAGGACTGCCTACAGAGTTTATGTTATGGAACACAGGATTATTGAAGAAAGTGTTAATGTCACATTTGATGAAACCAAGTTTCCAGGACTGCATGAAGAAGGAAAGATGCAGACATTCAGATTTGAGAATCAAGGATACTTGGAAGCTGAGGAGATTGTGGATGAAGAACCTAGCTTCACTCAAGTTGTTGAAGTTGATAAAGATACTGTCAATGCCACTACTGTCAACCAAACTCCAGCTCAGTCACAGACCATATCCTCTAACATTCATGACAATGGTGACTCTGGAGACAATGAAGAACATGGTGAAGCCAATGGGATTGGTGATCATTCAACTCAACAAACTGAAGAAAATGTTCTTGTGCAGTCAAGTAGCTTGCCCAGAATCACCAAGTGGAACAAGGATCACTCAAGTGACCTCATCATTGGTGACCCTAATTCTGGAGTGAGGACCAGGAACAAAGTCTCTTCTAACAGCATGTTTTCATGCTTCCTGTCTCAAATGGAACCTAAGACAATTGATGAAGCATTGTTGGATTCTGACTGGGTGATAGCCATGCAAGAAGAGCTAAATCAGTTTGAAATGAACAATGTATGGAAGCTAGTTCCAAGACCTAAAGGAAAGTCAGTCATTGAGACCAAATGGGTTTTCAGAAACAAGCTTGATGAAAATGGATCAGTGACAAGAAACAAAGCAAGGCTAGTAGCTAAGGGTTACTGTCAACAGGAGGGAATAGATTATGATGAGACATTTGCACCTGTTGCAAGACTTGAAGCTATAAGAATCTTTCTAGCCTATGCTGCACACTGCAACT
This sequence comes from Heracleum sosnowskyi, assembly GCA_030848705.1. NCBI lineage: Eukaryota > Viridiplantae > Streptophyta > Magnoliopsida > Apiales > Apiaceae > Heracleum > Heracleum sosnowskyi. Next base: position 112,132,362 of record CM061240.1, on the reverse strand, counting down.
TCAAAGTATTTCAGATGGATGTCAAAAGTGCCTTTCTAAATGGAGAATTGGAAGAAGAAGTGTATGTTGAACAGCCACCAGGGTTTGAGGATGTTGAAGTGTATGATTTTGTGTACAAACTCTTCAAAGCTTTGTATGGACTAAAGCAAGCACCCAGGGCATGGTATGACACACTTTCCACCTTTCTTCTGGAAAACCAGTTTACTAGAGGAGTTGTGGACAAGACACTTTTCTACAAACACCATGGCAAGGACATCATTCTGGTACAAATCTATGTGGATGATATCATTTTTGGTTCTTCAAATGAGAAACTGTGTGAGAAGTTTTCCTCTCTCATGAGTAACAAATATGAGATGAGTATGATGGGAGAATTGTCATTCTTTCTGGGATTACAAATTCTTCAACAATCTGATGGAATCTTTATTTGTCAAGCTAAATACATCAAGGAACTTCTCAGAAAGTTCAACTTGGAAGATTCATCACCTGCAAAGACACCAATGTCCACCTCAACCAGTCTAGATCTTGATCCTAAAGGGAAGAAAATTGATTCAAGCACCTATAGAGGTATGGTAGGATCTCTCCTATACCTAACTGCTAGCAGACCTGACATCATGTTTGCTACATGTCTCTGTGCAAGGTTTCAGAGTGATCCAAAGGAGTCTCACTTAGTAGCCATCAAAAGAATCTTTAGATACCTAAAAGGCACTCCTAACCTAGGTCTTTGGTATCCTAAGAACACTGGATTTGATCTAATTGGCTACTCAGACTATGCTGGATGCAAGATTGACAGAAAGAGTACTACTGGTAGCTGTCAATTTCTTGGTGGAAGATTGGTCTCATGGTTTAGCAAGAAGCAGCATTCAGTTTCTACCTCAACTGCAGAAGCTGAGTATATTGCTGCAGGCAGTTGCTGTGCACAAATTCTATGGATGAAGAATCAACTTCTGGATTATGGTCTAGTGTTAAGTGAAACTCCTATCTACTGTGACAACACTAGTGCCATAGCCATATCAGACAATCCAGTTCAACACTCTAGGACAAAGCACATTGATATAAGACATCACTTTATCAGAGAGCATGTTGAACAAGGAACTGTGAAGCTGATCTATGTCCCAATTGACAAGCAACTTGCTGACATCTTTACTAAGCCATTGGATGAAGCAACCTTCAACAGGTTGGTAAGTGAATTGGGAATGCTGAACCTGATATGTTGATTTACTCAGTTTTTTTTTTATTTCCAAATTCTCTATTGAAGCTCATGACAGCAACTTCAAACCTGCTGTCAAGAGAAGTTACTGTCTACTTGGTTTATGTCTGTTATGTGACAGCATGTGTTGATTTGACTTTTCATGTCAGTATTTTGTGCCAGTCTCATACTTTTAAACCGTGTATGACTTTAATGTGGTTATCTGTTAAGTTTGAGAGTTAAAAATCTGTTCCATTGGACTTTCACACCCTTTTGCATTAATCTGTAGGATTAAAGGAGGACACGACCATTAATTACTTTTGTGGTAGTTGTATGGGTACTCTAACTGTTGACCATTAGACTTTAATCCTTAGACGGTTTTGCCTATAAATTAACCTTAGGTTTCACCAGTCTGCTCTCAGTTTTAAAGTAAATAATGGAAAACAAAGTAGGAATTGAAGTTGGTCTAAAGAAGTGTGATAGTGAACCCGACAATGAAGAGATCGATGAGCTCTTTGAGATACTGTTGGACGCCTTGGATGAGATAGACGAGGAAAAGGAGGCCAAGGCTAAGGAAGAGGAGGCCAAGGCTATGGAAGAAGAGAAGGAGCTTCAGGCACTTCTTGAAAAAGAAGGTCGCTCTGAAGAAGAGATTAAGGAAGAAGTCTTAGAACTAGTTGATAAAATCATAAAATGATGTACTCAATGTTCTATTCTGAATGATTTTATTAATAATAATAATAAAAGTTCTTGTCTTTGTGGTTATTGAGTTTATGATTTGTCTGTGTTAATTGCTTAATATCTGTGTTCAAAAGATTACATTGCTAAATCCATAATTTGTCAATATTAAGTTAAGTGTATGAATCAAGCATTCTAATAAGTTCATGACAGAACCATTTCCTAATCGAAGTTACTGTCGTTAAGAAGGATACTGTCGTGTGTTTCTTGACAGCAACCTTCTTGACAGCAGGAAAAGACTTTCTGTCAAGACTTGTAAAGGATACTGTCATTCATATGCTTAACGGTGACAGCAAGTTTTTGCGCAATAGTTGCTGTCGCGCAAAACCTACTGTCACCACCTCTTATTACTGACAGATTGTTTATAGCGCACAGGTTACCGTCACCAATAGTGGACCGTTGAAATTGGATATTTATCCCACGTTGGTCAGTGAATAACGGGCAGTAACTCACGTGTTTAAGAGTGGGTTAAGACACGTTCTTGAAATCCACTTTTTATGCACAAAACGTTTGAGATACCCCTATTTATTCTCCAGTTACTCAGACATATCACTCTCATCGAACTCAAGGCAATATACTTTTCTTTAAGCAAAAAGCCATTTTCTTGCTTTCTTCTTTTCTTGAAATCTCAATGGCCCCCAAACAGACTCTCTCTCAAACAAACTTTGCTGGCATCTTCTCCCCAAATGATGCTGGTGAAGGCTTCAAAGGACTAGTGTTTTTCTTGAACAAGTCCTATCTCGGTTATGCCATAACCTCAACCCCCATTCTCGACTTAGACAGACTTGAGGCGTTTTGGCAAACTGCTTTTGCTCAAACTGAGGGTGAGAACCCTGGTATTCAATTCACAATCTCTGGGCAACAATACACTCTTACAGCTGAGGTCATCAACAATGCTCTTGGAATTACACTTGAAGCAAGACAACAATTTACTGAACTTGCAAATGATGACACTCTCAAGAAGCTCTTCTTGAAGATTGGGTATGCAGGCCCTACTCTCGAAGAGGGGACTACCAAGTGGTATCCAACTGGTGAAATGGATAGGAAACATCTGCGAAAGGAGTGGAGTATGATATTTGATGTGATGGTCAAGGTGTTCTCTACCAAGTCCACAGGCTGGAATGGAATACCCTCCTACATCAAGAAACTGACACATTCTCTTGTCCATGGATACAAGGTGAATGTTGGAGCTCTCCTCATGGCACACCTCAAAGCTGCCATAGGTAAGAAGGTATCACTCTACCCTCGCTTTCTTATGTTGTGCATTAATTCATTCTGTGATTTTAATGATAATGCTCCTCGTTTAGAGGCTTGCTCAGTTTTGAAAAAGAACACACACACACACACTGTTATCATCACAAGATCTCAATGCACACATTCCACTCTGTTTCACTCAACACATGGTTGATCAAGTGTCCAACCTTGATTATCCATTACCTTCTGGTTATGATTCCTTTTCTCTTGAGAATGAAACTGAATTAGACCCAAATTCAGTTAACTCACATTCAACACCATACACTCAGCCTAGGCCCTCTAGACTTCCCAAAGCCCAAAGAGAAGCCTTGCAAGAATCCAGAAAAAGATCCTTAGAAGCTGATGTTGGTGGTAGCTCTGTTAGTCAAGAGGGAGACACTGTACCTAGTGCAGCAAATAAGGAAGGTAGTCAAACAGAACCCACAGTGGTTCCCCCTGAGCCTAAGAAGAAGAGGGCTAGGAGGACCAAAACCACTGTCAGCCACCCTGCAGTCTCCCAAAAGACTGTAGAGGAAACCAGGGAAATAAACTCCTCCCTAGATGTGCCTTCTCAACAAGGGACATCTATTGAAATTGGCCTGTCTCCCAAGGCACCCTGTACAGAGTCTGCACAAACTCATGGTTCCCAACCTGAGATACCCCCACTTGAAGAAACACACAGTGAGTTAGGGCACAGTGAGGATTTCTCTACTCCTATTGATGGTTCACATGTTTCATCTGTGAATCAGCCCCCACTCTCTACTACACTTTCACCTTCTTCCTTCCCTACACATTCCTTTGTTTCTTCTCCACAACCTAGAGAAGGGGACAGTCCCAACCCTTCAGGTTTTGATCATCCATCTCCAATCATGGATGAGCCCCCATCTAGTGGTCCACAAGAACCCATTTCTCAAAGTGAGATGGACACCACTCCTCCAAACACTGAGCTAGGGCAAAGTGGTATTGTGTCAGAAAATGAAACAGCCAACACTTTGTCTGAACTCCAAGGAGCATCTTACCTTCAGGAAGATGTTGTCACAGCCTCTGTTGCTGTCAAAGACACTGGCAATGTTGCTGTCCTGGACACAGCTGCTGTCATGGGTGGAGAGAAAGATACTGTCACTACAGAACCTACTGTCACTCCACCTCCCAAAGTTGCTGTCATGCCAGAACCTGCTGTCTAGACTCCAACTGACAGTAACATTCCTGCCAAAGATGTTGTCCAGTCCTCTCAGCCTGATTTTGATGCTGTGATCATTGAGGATGCCTCTGATGATGATCTACCTCTTGCCAAACTCTTAAAGGTACATTCTAAATCTACTCCTTCCATGCATGTTAGTACTGCTCATACCCATGCATCTAGGTTGAGTGAGGGTGTGCAAAAGAAAAGAGAGATAAAAGAAAAGAGAAGTGAGCATAAAAATGAGAGGCAGCCAAATGAGCTGGCAAAAGGAGAGGGACTTGAGCATGTCCAGAGAGTTATTGAGGGAGCCCACACTATTCAGGCACTAGGCCTTGAGAGTCAAACTGTGAGGGGTGATGAGATCACTCAAACACCCTGAGAGTGTGAGAACCCCCATAGCCTCCAAGCCCCTTTCTTTTCCTTCCCCTCCAAGAAGGTTAAGGTATGGTGGCCCCTTTGCTACTTATGGTAATAGGATTGCAGCTCTGGAAGGACAGTGTGCTACCCTCAACTCCAAGATGGACTCTCTCTCTCAACTGGTGGTTGATGGTTTTGCTGCTACTCAACTCTCTATTCAGTTCCTTACTGACCTAGTAGCTGCCAACTCAACTAAGGGGGAGAAGGTAGCAAGATCAGAATTATTGCCTATTCAGGAATCAGGTGGAACTCAGGGGGAGCCTGTAGCTGTGGAGACCAGAGGGGGAGCTAAAAGGAAAGCAATGTCTAAGGGGGAGCAAGTCAAACCAAGCAGTGCACAACCACAGGATAAAGCTGAAAAGCCTGTTGAAGTGGAAATGGATGGAGAAAGGGTGTTAATGTCAAAGGAAACTCAAGATGCATTGCAAAGAAGACCTGCATCTAGACATCCAATCTTGCCTCCTGTGTTGAATAGAGAGCCAACTCCAGAAACTCAAGAAACTGCTCTACAGAAGAAATGGAGAGAAATGGAGGAACAAAACAAAATTGGGAAAGGTAAAGGGAAACTGCCTGAATCCATCCAAAAGGGAATTATTTGGACAAATGGCACTCAATTTGATCAAGAAGAAGCCAATGTCTTGATGGTGGATTACAGGGAGAGCACATTACACAACCATGACAGTGAATTTAGCAGTTTGGTGGAAAAAGCAATGAATGCTCCAAGCAACCGTCCAACCAACACCACAAAACTGTTAAAGGAACAAATTACTAGTGTCAGTGTAATGGTGAATGATGAGAAAAGATGGGCTGTAAGTATTTATCTCACTTCTGGCATATCTTATTTCATCACAATGCAATTATTGCAGAGTCTGCCAGCAAAGGTGTTGTGTGCCTTGAAGGGAAAGATCAGGGCAACTCAAACACCATTCAATGAAATATTATATATGCAAATCCAGAACCTGCTCATACAAAAACTACCTGAAGTTTACACAAATCCACCATGTGTTTTCTACAGATCTGAAACTAAGGATGGCACAAGAAGGAACAGCTTCATGAATTTGGTTGGCACATCCAGAATGGAAACCAAGTCAATTCTGAAAGTGTTAGATGGAATACTCAATTCAAATGCCAATCCAGGAAGAGCTTATGTTGTTCAAGAGATCTACAAAATGCTGGTGTTGAGAGACAAGGCACTGGGAGCTAGAGTGAAGGAACTAATCTCTAGAGCCAATGCCAAAAGAAATGATCAAGGTGGAAGTTGCCTCTATGACCTTCCTCCTCAGGATGATGATGATGATGAGGTTGGAGGTGGTGAAGCTTCTGGAAATGCTGGAAATGCTGGTGGAAGTAATTCTGGGAATACTGGTATTCAATCCCAAAATGAAGGCAATGAAGAAACTCCTAATCAGGAAAAGAAAGATGCTGGTGCTACAGATGAAGAGGAGTCAAGAATACTGGAAGCTTTGGAGGCAGGCATTCTTAGATGTGCTATTGACTGCATAAATGCAGAAAAAGATGTTGTCACCAAAGGTACTGTCGACAAGGATACTGTCATAGAAGATGCTGTCATGGAAGATACTGTCGACAAAGGTACTGTCAAGAAAGGTTCTGTCAAAGATGAAGCCAAAGCTACTGTCAAGCCCATAAGACTGAAAGCCAAAGCAAGAGCATGGTTTTCTAGACAGAAACCTGAAGGAAAGCACAAGTACTCAGGAAAGGAAAAGACCACTGGATTTGGCAGGAATCTTAAGAAGCCAATTCAATCAATTCCTCCCAACAGTCTTAAGATACAACAGATGCAATCTAGAGAAATCAAGAGTGTTGAGGTAAAGATGGATGCAAATCAAGAGGTCACTGAGTACATTCTTTGGTGGGAAGGTTCAAGATCTACCGAGGTTGATAAGGACTTCAACCTGGTGTCCACATCAACCAGTGGTAGGACATCTACCATAGATAAAAGGAGAATTGACTTCTTCTACCTGGAAAGAATGGTAGAGTTGTTGGAGAGTTATGATAATGTTCCAGAGTCTGTCATGGAACATATTTTGAAATATCAGGCTGATAGGGATGCTGAATTCTATCAGAAATTTGGCTACAATTTTGCAGATTTTGATGATGCTGATATTCTAACTGATCTCCCAGCTTCTCCTATACCATATCACTGGTACTATGAGTTTGATGACTCACCCACAGAAGAAAGGAAAACCCAACCCACAGAGGAAGGGCAACCCAAGCCAAGCAAAAGACCTGACTCTTCTCAATACGCTAAATATCAGTCAGAACTTGATAAGAAGGAAGCTGAACTCCTGGAAAGATGCAAGACTGCCAACAAGGTAGAAAGTGAAGCTCCAAATTATCAAACATGTATGCTGGAAAATCCCTTAAGAATCAAGCATCTAAAAGAAGAAATCTATGTTTGCAGCTTACACAAGCTAAAAACAACTATTCTGAAGGATTTACAGTATATGGTTGCTGGATCAATTCATCCCCTGGAGCAGATATGTTCTGACAAGATAGAGGAATTATTGGAAAGGAGAAAAGGAGAAGATTCGAAGCTGGACAAGCAAAGGAGGATGTCTCTCAATGCTTATCGAGGAAGTAGATTCAAGCTCATTCACGAAGAACTCCATTTCAGAAGCTATCCATTTGATCAAGAGCAATGGTTGAATCTCAGGGATGCCAGTTCTCTTATTTCTCCTACTATCAAGAAGATCATTGAAGAAATAGAAGATGATGCAGTTTCTGCTGCTGAAATTTCTCTTATAGAAGGTCTAAGAGGCTGCTTGGTAGAAGCTCTCAGAAGAGAGGAAGTAACAAGACAGAAGAGGAAATCTCAAGCTAAGTAAACATTCTAAATCCATTCTGATCTTGTTAGTTAAGTTGTCAGCATATATTGTAAATTTGTTGTTATTGTCCATAAAAACAAATTGGGGGAGATTGTTGGGATTTATGGGTGATAGCATAGGAACAACTTAACTTTGTATATAATTAATTTTTAATTAAGTAGAACATACTGTCACAGCCAAAGTATGTTCTTGTAATCAGTATGCAATGTTAGTTTAATTGTGTAATTTGGAAGAAGTTCACTTTCTGTGTTCAAGCCTCAAAGAACGCATATTGGATGACAGCATGAATAAAGGTTACTGTCATAAGAATTGACAGTAAGATTACAAGAAGACAGAATGTTGCAAGTCAAGACAGCATATTCACTCTGACAGCAACATTGGCGGAAGACTACGCGACAGCAACTTTAACCCTCGACAGCAAGTTTGGAAACCTCGACAGCACACTATGCGGGGAACTCCTACTGTCACCAAAAGCACATTCCTGTGACAGCAAGCTTTGTGGCAAAAGTAACTGTCTCGAGAAAGACCCTTGTTCTAAGTATCTTTCTCAGTCAAATCCCGTGACAGTTTCAATGTTCAAGAAACAGGCGTGATGCAGTATCCCTAAGCTGCACCAAGTCTGCAAGACTACGACAGAAGCTTCAAGCACTGCAAACAAAAGCGAATCAATTCAAGAGCAAGGTCAAGTCTCTATTTGCTGAATTGTTTTAGCTAGAAATAGAATGAATCTAGGTTGCTTTTGTTATGATGTATATCTGACATATTAGCAATTTAGGAAAGTCACATGGGTAAGACAATCTGTAAGAAGCTGCCGCTTGACAATGACAGCAGCTTCACAAACCCATGACTGATAGTGATAGGATTAGTCTTATACCTACTGTCAATTCATTCTAGAGATGAAACGAAGACTAGCAAGTGCCTTGAAGAAAAACGAAGCTCAAGATTTCTCTCTTGAGGTTGTAGCAACACTTTGCAAAATAAATAAAACATTTATTTTGTGAATACTGTCTTCTCTATTTTACTGTTTGTGAATGCATACATATTATTGATAACATTAAATCTTAGTTTTAGTTGTTGAAACTGAGATTGAATTTTATCAGTATTGCATTCATCCCCCCCCCCCCTTCTGCAATACTCAAGGACCAACACAAACAAACGTAATAAGATAAATAACATAAAGGAAAAAGTCGCATACTCATGTACTCATATACACACTTTTAACATGAACAAACAAAAAATTAACATGAACAAACAAAAAAGTAAAGAACAATGTTGACAACAAAAATTGCAGCAGACAATTAACAGAATTTAGGTGTATATTTATACTATTAATTAGCTGTTTGTATGAAAGTATTAAAGGTAATTAATTATTTATCAAGTAATTACTTAATTTCTTATGCAAGATCGATCTAATTTCTTAACTTCTTATTTACCAATATGTTCTTGTATTTTCTATTATATTAAATTAAAAAGAAAAGTTTAGGAAAGCGGAATGTTAAGATGGTAATTTCATTTGAAAAGAAATATTATGAGAATGTCTAGATAATAATAAAGGGAAGTTCAAAATAATGTAAAGTAATACACTTTTTTTTTTAATTTAGATATTTGAAGGCAAGAATATTATAATTGAATATTTAGTTTCCTCCATTAGTAAGATCTATTGTATATTTACTTTCTCTATGATTTTAAATGCAAGAATATTATATTTACTTTCCTCCATTAGTAGAGATGTTAAATGCAAGAATATTGAAATCGTATATTTAGTTTCCTCCATTAGTAAATATTTAAAATACAATTGAGATTTTTTTAAATCTTTGATATTAATTACTTAATTTCTTATGCAAGACCGATCTAATTTCTTAACTTCTTATTTACCAAAACGTTCTTGTAGTTTCTATTATATCACATAAAAAAGAAGAAAGTTTAGTAGAAGAGAATGTTAAGATGTTAATTTCATTTTAAAAGAAATATTATGAGAATATTTAGATAATAATATAGGAAAGTTTAAAATAATGTAAGGTAATACACTTTTTTTATAATTTAGATATTTTGAATGCAAGAATATTATAATCGAATATTTAGCTTCCTCCATTAGTAATATTTAGTTTCCTCCATCAGTAAAAATCTATTGTATATTTAATTTCTCTATTAGTAGATATTTTAAATACAAGAATATTATATTTATTTTCCTCTATTATTAGAGATTTTAAATGCAAGAATATTGAAATCGTATATTTAGTTTTCTCCATTAGTAAATATTTAAAAGACAATTGAGTTTAGTCAAAAAAAAAAAAAGACAATTGAGTTTTTTTTCTAGTTTTTGGTATTAATTACTTAATTTCTTATGCAGGACCAATCTAAATTATTAACTTCTTATTTACCAAAATGTTCCTGTATTTTCTATTATATTACATAAAAAAAATAAAGTTTAGGAGAATAGCATGTTAAGATTGTAATTTCATTAAAAAATATTATGAGAATATTTAGATAATAATAGAGGAAAGTTCAAAATAATGTAAAGTAATACATTTTTTTTCTAATTTAGATATTTTGAAGGTAAGAATATCATAATTGAATATTTAGTTTCTTCCATTAGTGATATTTAGTTTCCTCCATTAGTAAAGATCTATTGTATATTTACTTTCTCCATTAGTAGAGATTTTAAATGCAAAAATCTGAGAGCGCCACCTATTAGTAAAGATCTATTGTATATTTATTTTCTCCATTAGTAGAGATTTTAAATGCAAGAATATTGAAATTGTATATTTAGTTTCCTCCATTAGTAAATATTTAAAAGACAATTGAGATTTTTTCTAATCTTTGGTATTAATTAATTAATTTCTTATGCAAGACTGATTTAATTTCTAAACTTCTTACTTGCCAAAACGTTTTTGTATTTATATTAATTTCATTTGAAAAAAATATTATGAGAATATTTAGATAGTAATAGAGGAAAGTTCAAAATAATGTAAGGTAATACACTTTTTTTATAATTTAGATATTTTGAATGCAAGAATATTATAATCGAATATTTAGTTTCCTCCATTAGTGATATTTAGTTTCCTCCAAGATCTATTTTATTTTTACTTTATCCATTATTAGAGATTTTAAATGCAAAAATATTATATGTTTACTATATTTGTAAGCATTTAAAAGTAATTGAGATTTTTTCGAATTTTTAATATTATTAATTCAAAAAATTGAGAAAATTAGAAAAACAGAACGAAGCGATCTGAGAGTGACACCCCACCGCCTCCGTCTTCTCCTTTATATAAGTATATTGAATATAAATGTGTAAAAATAAAGTAACTTGTAACAATCACAGATCGATCCACAGAGACTACAAATTTTTAAAACCCTAACAATTAACTCAGACGAACTAGACAATAAGATTTGAGATGAAATTTGTTTAACCTAATTAACAATTAAAATCAAATAAGGAAAACCTAGTAATCTGAATCCATTAATCAATCAAAATTAATATCAACTCGCTCTAAAATCAATTCTCTTTCATTCACAAATAAAATATATCAATTAACGAGACAAACATATACTATGAAATTTGTTATCTAACAATAACCTATCAAAACTTCATGGAGTAATCATATGCTATGAAAAATAAATCTGGTAACAATAATATATCAAAATCACTTTGTCAATTGAACAATTAAGCACAAAAAAAAATTATGAAAACTAATTAATAGGAACGAGAAGATATCAAAAATAATTAAACTAACTTCATCTTCATCGTAGGGTAAGAAAATTAGTTAGACATGATTATAAAATTAACAAAACAATTAATGTGACACATATTAAACTAATTAAATAACACATAAACTAGGTGGCCAAATTAAACTAATTAAATAACATATAAACAAGGTGGCCAAATTAAGGTACGAAAGTTAATGTTTGTAAAATATCAACACATGCATGCTATAACCGAAGGTAAAAGCTATCTTATTGTGTACTTCCTGTCACCGAGAATCACAAAACAAGTCACCAGAATAATGAATAAAAATGCTGCACGAAGTTGACACCGAAAACCAAACGAAAATAAATTGTTGAAAATAATACTATAACTAATAAACTGTTTGAATAGAAAAACGAATAAAAATCTAAAACTACTCCTAATTATCGGATCTAGGTCTAAATTGATGTCCCAAATACAAGAGAAGAGACCCAAGGAAAAATAATGAGTTGAGCTTTTTGATTACAAATCGGATTCTAAAAATATTTCCTTAATTTCTTTTTTTCTCGGATAAATTTTCTAATTTCTTTTTGATTTCAAGTATTTTCACCTCTTTGTCTTTTTTCACATTTTTCTGCTCGAAATAAGATTTTATTTATTTATCTACAAAACAAAATAAAATAATTTATTAAATAATAAAATTACAAAAATAAACATAAAATAGATATTAAAAATATATTAAATTATGGACATATCAATAACTAACCGAGGGATTTTTGATTTTGGATCCCTGGCTCTAGTGGACTCAGTGCGGGAATAGTACTGGGCAATACTGTCCCTGTGCGTCTAATTGTTTTCTACTTTTGAGAAAGAGCTATTAGCTGAAAAAACTAATTAAATTAAACATTAAATATATTAAATTCATTTGTTTAATTTATAATTTAATCTATATTAAATATATTAAACCTATTTAAATTAAACATTTTTATTGTATATATTAAATTACTTTTAGCCCATGTCACATGAAGTCCTTAAAAACACACGGAGCAATTTTAAGTCTATTTTTTCAAAATCCATTAACATTTAAATTTAAATTATATAATAAAAATATTTTCTAACAACCAAACTAACATCTCATAATTATAATAAGCCAATTTATAATTATAATAAGCCAATTTTTATTATAATACACATGTTAAATCTTACTTGTATTATTCTATATAGCTTATAGTCCGTGCGATGCACGGTTACTTAAATTTTATTTATAATTGTTTTGTTTATAATTATATTTTTATTATGATGCAACACACGATTGTTTTTTTAATATTTATAATTATATTTATTTATGAATATTTTAATATTTAAAAGTTATTAGTTTACATGATTAAATTATTGTTAAAAAGGATTTAGCCAAAAAAAAATTATAGTTAAAATTTTGATATTTATTATATTTTACACGCTCAATTTAATATTTGTTTATATTGAGTTATAAAAGTTAGATTTGGCCAATTTTACGGTTCACATGAAATTCACAAAATAATCTTTAATTTATTTGTGGTTTAATAGTTTTTTCAATTAAAAACTATTCTAAAACTAAAAAGAGAATAAAGTAACGAAATTTAATGTTGAGAATTCTATTCGATTTAGGAAATATATCTAACTTATATGTAGTTTAGATTATTAGAATAACCTTTATTAACCAAATACATGTTTTAATGTTAAATCTAACGGTTTTCACCTATCTATTTAAGATTAAACGATTTTTATTATTTTGGTTATAAATGGGTTTCCTTATTTAATTACAACTATTTTTATGTTTTAACTTTTTGGAAAATCCAATCCTAATATAATATCTTTTAACTTATATCATTTTTAGATAATAATTTTTTTTTATATGATATAATCTTGATCATCTATTTTTAAAAGTATTGGATCTAACGGTTGAGAATGTTTTGACGGTATTTAGGACCAAACTATCAGGATAATAACATCATTAATTTTTCTTAATATTTATATTTTTTTTATTTTTTTATTTTTTTAAATATTTATTGCTAAAATATAATATACTCTTTTTTGTAATATGTTAATGATGCGGGAACTTTGAACTTTTGAGAAAATAAATTATCAATTAAAATATATTTTTTTTGTAATAGTTCTTCTTTTAAAGTAGTACATTGTGACGATCAAAATTCTGTATAAAATTCATTTTTTTTATAGTATATCCCGTAAATATCTATGTTATTATATTAAAGACTAAATAATGAAAGATTTCTTATAAGTGTGGTCGCTTTGTTTGATCACCCAATCCATAATCGTTGGATCTTTCAAATTAAATTGTTGAGAAACGTTACATATAACAGTAAAATTATCATGTAGAATGATTTAAGATTTGAATCTAACAACAACATATTAAAATTTACAGGTTTTTTTTTTGAAAAAAAAAAGAATTTTTTTCATTTTTTTTCTTTCAGACATAGGTTATTTGATAATATTTTTTATAAAGTACGATTTTTCAGAAAAGTACTATACTAATTGATTAACAAACTTTTAAAGTTTCGAATTTAATAATTTACGATGTATGTAGGTTAAAAATGTTAGGTCTGTTCTGTAGTAGCTGAGTCTACAATTTCAAAATACGTTTTTTTTTAATATGAATATAGTCCTGCTAACAATGAAATTAGGTTTATATGATTGCTTATAAAACAAAATCACCATTTGCGTATAATTTATTATTAAATAATAAATTATATTTGATTAGTTATGATCTATAACTTAATAAAATAGGATAAAAAATATGCACAATTTTATAAAATTTTATCCTCGTATTATTATATTCTTTGTTGATTTGAATTTTCTTAGATTGATTTTAATTTTTGAACATAGATTTCTAAATTTAAAATAGCTAGAAAAAAGTAATTAAATTGGCATTAAAATAATGATGACATACTAATCATTATTAGAATTTAAATACTCACTTTACTGATTTGGGCTTTATCTTGTGTTTTAAAAATCAGATTTTGACGATTTTACACCCTATGTGAAGATAATTAAATTATTTTTAATTAAAAGATGGTTTAACAATTTTTATCTAACTGGAATTGTCCACGGAAGAGAAAAGAAAGTCACGAATTTTTTGTGTGGAGAATTCTATTAAATATAGAAAACTTATTTATATTTGGTATATTTGGTTTAAATTATCAAAATACACTTTTTAGAATTTAAATATAATCCTATTATAAATAAAATACACCTTTTTAATATATATTATGCTTATTATATAAAATAGTTTAATATAATAAGGATATTAAGTACATACTGATATACTGATATAAGTATCTTAAAATAAATTATTACTTTAAAATTATTAAACAGAATAAAAATTATGTTATGATTATATTAAATTTGATTCTCATATTATTATAGTCTTTATCGATTTGAATTTGTTCTTAATTTATTTTAATACTTTATTGAAAGAAAGATAAAATTTCAATATTTAAAAGAATTAGTGGAAAAATAAATAAATTGGTGCTACAATTATAAAAAATATTTATTAAATTTTAGATACTCACTTTACTATTTGGGTTCTATCTAGAGTTTTATAATTTGAATTTTGACGATTTTACAACCTATGTGAAATAACGAAATTATCTTTAATTTAATGATGATTTAATAATTATTATCTAACTTGACCAGTTGACTTACCCCTAAACCGAAAAGAAAAGATGGTTAAGTACTATATTCAAAATTATTGTTTATGAATATGAAACTCTCAATATTTTGATATTATCATTTTATGTTTGTTATACGTTAAATAATATAATTATAATTTGGATTAATCAAATTGTTATGTTCCTCCAGAAAAAAAATGTTTTATTCATGTACATGAGTTCTCCTAAGTCTCTACGCGGGTCAACATGTATCATTGTTATTGTTATATGATATACATGAGCATTATATTGATAATTTTTAATATTGTAATCGATATGAATTGTTATCTGATATTTGGTTTAATAATTATTATCTAACTCGAACTATACATAAATTAAAAAGAAAAGATATTTAAGAAATTTTACATAGAAAAATTTTAAATTATCAAAATATACTTTTTAGTATTTAAATATAATTCTATTATTAATCAGATACACTTTTTAATATTAGATCTAACAATTTTCATCGATCTATTTAAGATCTAACTGTAATAATTAATTTGGTCGTATAATGGTCGTACACGGACCAGATCGATTTTAATTTTTTCTTAAATTGATTTTAATATTTTATTGAAATAAACATAGAATTTATGAATTTAAAAGAATTAGGAAAAAAATTAAATTGGTGCTACAATAATAATAAAAAAATTATTAAAATTTAGATAATCACTTTACTGTTTGGGCTCTATCTTGAGTTTTAGACAACAGATTTTAACAATTTTATAGCCCACACGAAGCTAACAAAATTATCTTTAATTTAATGATGGTTTAATAATTATTATCTAACTGGAACTATCCATAAACTAAAGAGAAAAAATAATTACGATTTTTTACATAAAGATTTCTATTCAATATAGAAAACTTATTTATAATTGGTTTAAATTAAAAAAATATATTAAAATTTAGATAATCACTTTACTGTTTGGGCTCTATCTCTAGTTTTAGACAACAAATTTTAACAATTTTACAGCCACGCGAAGCTAACAAAATTATCTTTAATTTAATGATGTTTAATAATTATTATTTAACTGGAACTATCCATAAACTAAAGAGAAAAGATAATTACGATTTTTTACATAAAGATTTCTATTCAATATAGAAAACCTATTTATAATTGGTTTAAATTATCAAAATACACCTTTTAGTATTTAAATACTATCCTATTATTAATCAAATACAATTTTTTATATTATATCTAACGGTCCTCATCTATTTGAATATTTATAGTTTTATAATCCAACGGATCATATACTTTTGGTAGTACAGTGACCGACCAAAATTTTGGATAAGATCTCCCTTACGCTTATTATATACTAGCTTAAAACCCGTGCGATGCACGGATTGTTATTAATAATTATTATTTTTATTATTTATGTTTTAATATTTTATTAATTTGCATTTGCTAAAAAAATAAGTAGGTGTGTTAGACTTTTTTAAATAATTAAAAGTATTAAAATAAATTTTAAAATAAATTAATAACTGTTTATCTGTGATATTTTTGAAAAAGTAGGGGTCTTAGTAAGGAAAAATAGAAAAAGTAACATGTTTTATCTGAAAAGGTAAGTGCCCATAATTAAAAGTATTTAAATAGGTTTCAAAATAAATAAGTAAGGATTTGTCCCGGATATTTTTGGAAAATGAGGGTTTTTAGTAAGGAAAAATAGAAAGAGTAACATGTTTTAGTTGAAAATGATAATTGTCGGTGATTGTTTTTAGAAAAATAGAGGATTTTCTTAGAAAAAAATAGAAAAACAAATGTATTTTAGCTGAAAATGTAGTTGGTTATAAAAATGTTATTATTTAATAATAATTTCTTTAGAAAATGAAAAAATTGAAAAAGTAACATGTTTCAGCTGAAAAAGTGCTCATAATTAAAAGTATTAAAATAGATTTTAATACTTTAAATTATTAAAATAAAAAATAGATTTTTAAAATAAATAAGTAAGGGTTTGTCCGTGATATTTTTGGAAAATGAGGGGTTTTAGTAAGAAAAAATAGAAAGAATAACATGTTTTTGTTAAAAAAGATAACCGCCCGTGTTTTTTTAGAAAAAGAGAACATTTTGTTAGAAAAAAAATAAAAAAAAGGTAATGTATTTTAGCTGAAAATGTAATTGGTTATAAATAATGTTATTATTTAGTGATAGTTTTTTAAAAAATAAGTAAGGGCAATTAAATAAAATCACTAAGTACCGACCGTCCGTCCATCCGACTACCAAACTTTTAATGTTTCGTCTTTAATAATATAGCTTAAAACTCGTGCGATGCACGAATTGTTTTTAATAATTGTTAATTTTATTATTTATATTTTATTAATTGCATTTGTTAAAAAATTAAGTAGACGTGTTAAATATTTTTAAATAATTAAAAGTATTAAAATAGATTTTAAAATAAATAAGTAACGTTTTGCCCGTGATATTTTGGAAAAAAAAGGGGTTTTAGTAAGAAAAATAGAAAGTAACATGTTTTCGTTGAATTTTAAAATATAAAAGTAACGATTTGGCGGTGATATTTTTGAAAAAAAAAAGGTTTTAGTAAGAAAAATACAAAAGGTGACATGTTTTAGTTGAAAAAGATGATTGTCAATTAAAATTATTAAAATAGATTTTAAAATAAATAAGCAAGGTTTGCCCGTGATATAATTGAAAAAGTAGAGATTTTAGTAAGGAAAATAGAAAATATAACATGTTTTAGCCGAAAAAGGTAATTGCACGTGATTTTTCTAGAAAAAGAGGGGAAATGTAATTACCAATTAAAAATTTTAAAATATGTTTTAAAATAAATAAGTAAGAGTTTGCTCGTGATATATTTGGGAAATGAGGGATTTTAGTAAAGTAAATAGAAAAAGTAACATGTTTTAGCTTGAAAAAGAAATTGCTCGTGATTTTTTTAGAAAAAAAATGGTAATGCATTTTAACTGGAAGGGTAATTGATTATAATAATTTTTATAATAATTAAATAGGAAAGTACCGTACCAAAAAAACAGGTACCAAAACTTTCAATGTTTCGTCTTTAATAATATAGTATAGATAGATAGATAGATTTATAATACTAGGGAATTAGCCCGTGCTACGCACACGGATAAAATATTTTGAATTTATTTAATATTTTATAATATGATATTTATATATTATTTAATTAATTTTCTATTTACATTAGATAAAAGCTAAATGATACTTAAAATTAAATAAAATACATAGGTTTTATCTTGTTGCCAAAATACGAAAATATCTTGAATATAAAATCATATAATAATTATAGACTAACTAAAAATTAAGTATTACAAAAATTTAAATAATAAAAAAGAAAAATAGTATTTAGATGAACAAATAATAGTAATTAATAATATAGATATACTTGTAAAATTTATAATAATTTTTGGATACATGAAATAAAATTAAGGTATATTTTATATAGCTAAAATATTTTTTTCGCACACATGTAATTGTTTTAAAAATTATACAAAATATTTTTATCATCAAATTAAAACATAGATAAAACTTGTGTTATGTAAATCAAAATTGATAATATCTACAATTTTAAATAAGAAATTGTGAAAGATTAAAAAAAGTACACAAATATGAAGAATAAAATTTTAATGCATATGCAGAAAATTGAATATTTTTCGCAACGCGTCCGATTCAGATTCAATTCACCCCCAATAATTCAGGAAAAAATACGAAACGGGAAAAATGAATGACTTTATAAAATTTTCGGTCTGACACTGTGGTTAGTGCCAATATACTCCAATAAATAGTTTTAATCTATGTATTCAATATTAATAATATATTGTAAAACAAACCTTTTGACCAAAATTTTCAGTGAAAGGTTTCTCAGCGTCGCTTAACAGCGACACCTCGCAATTCGAACAATAGACAATTAAAAACTCAACAAAAAAAATAACTAAATATCTAGGATGTAAAATTACTATATGTGGCACAATATCATCCAATAAAAAATTGTACATATATCTATTTAAGATCAACTAATTTATTTTTAATCATATATTGCATAAATAAATAAAAGTGTACCATATAATTAACATATTAAAATTTTAACATCTAAATGAGGCACAAACTACGACTAAGAGAAAGATAACACTAAAATTACAAATATCATATGTTAATAAAAGAAAAAATAATTATAAACAAAATTTATTGAACTAAAACATGATTTCTTTGACGGACTGAATTCTACGGATTTTTCAAACGTTAGTGATCAAGTGGTACAACAAATATGATTTTTGAAACACACTGTCATGGATACACATGCAAATTAGTTCGCAAGTAACGATTCAGTTTCTTAAAATATGCAAACAAATTCATGGAAATAGAAACATAAAAAATTCATCATGAGTAAATACAAAGAAAAACATAACTAATGGAAAAGAAGAAATTTCAAATACAAATCTAAATAAACTAAACACATCAAACATATATATTAATATTATACACAATAATACAGTGTTCAACTATACATACTTAGGTACAATTTGATTAAAAAAATTACCGCACCTTCTATAGATATAAACACCAATTTAAAGAAATATAAGTATGCAGTATTGACAAATACATAAATGTATTTTGCCATACTTAACTATCATTAAGGCAACTCTATTAAATATCATTCATGTTTCATATCCTGCAAACTCGTATATATATATATATATATATATATATATATATATATATATATATATATATATAACACTCACACAAAAAAGGTCTTGAGAGTAAGAGAAAGTTAGAATATGAAGAAGGATAAAATAAAAAGAAAGATGAAAGAGATGATCATTAAAATAACTGAAATATTGAAATTTTATGTTAAAATTAAGAGAATGAGTTATATTTATTTGTAAGCAATCAAGATTTTGCATTTGAAAAATGATAAAAATTAAGGATTGATTTGAAACGGTTTTTATTTTTAAAAATTATTTATACATTGATCCATAATATAAGGAAAGTATTGAATTCACGTATATCTATTGTAGGTGTCAAAATGGACAAAAACTAAATGGTTTAGGTTATAAAAAAATTAATGGATTTTTTAATTTACAATGAAAAATAACAGAAGAGTTGTGAATCTAAGTACTCTGATTTGATTGATGAATAAACGAAAAAAAGAAGAAACTGAATAATCTTTTCAAATTTCAAAAATATTATGAGATCAGATGATTTGAATGTTGAAATAATACAAATTATAAAATTTAGAATTGAAAATATATATCCAAATAGTAATTAAGTTGCCATATATAAAACTTTAATTAACAACTTCTCGGTGTCGCCTAATGGCGACCCCTCGCAATTTAAACCATATACATTCTAAAACTCAATTACAAAGAAGCTAAAGTAACAAAATACATATGATGTAAATTAGTAAATGTAGTACCAATGTCACCACCAAAATATGTAAATATTTCTGTTTATGATCAAATAATATAATTGTTTATTATATATTGTATATGTTATATAATTTTTTTTAAATAAATATAAGTGTACCATACACATAAACATATAAAACATTCAACATCCAAAAGAGGTACACACACAAAAAAAAACTAAAATTACAAACATCACAAATTAATCCAAACACATTTAATTATGAGTAAGATTCCATTTATTGTTGATTAAAAACATGATTTATTTGATCAAGTATTACAACACATATGATTTTCGAAACAATCTACAATGGGTGCACGTGCGATTTAGTTCGCAAATAATGATTCAGTTCCTAAAAAATATACTAAAAGAAAAAAGTCAATCATAAGTAAGTAAGACAAAGAATAAAAAAATTAACAAAAAAATGAGAAAGATAAAATACAAATTAAAGTAAACAATATCTAATAATAGATATATGTATTTTATTAAATGGACATGTAATATGTAAACAAAATCTAATATCTATCTAATAATATATATGTAATTATTTATGTATTTACACCAATTTATATATGACGTGCATAATAAAATTTTACTGGAGAATGAATAATAATTTTACTGGTCAAGTTGGTGTCACTTAAAGAAATATAGATATCATCCCTTTAAAGAAAACAGCTTCACTGAAATACAAAAATATAACGATATAAGTCATTAAGTTAACAATCTAAAAAATAACAATATATCAATATGTATTGACCATATAAGAAAGTATAACTAAAATTTGTTATCAATTTTACAGATATATTAACATTTGAGGCAATTTCTTTAAAAGATCCATCATTGCTCATTTTCTTGTTACAAAATTAAACATTAAAATCAAATAAATATATCTATATAACAAAAAATTACACACACTACAAACACCTACATATGAAAAAGAGAGAAAGAGGGAGATAATAGACAAAAACTTAAAAAAGTACATTTACAAACACTTGTGCCAATTTATGGTTTAAGAATTGATGAACCCATCTGCAATAATGGTAAAAAACAACAAACACATGTAAGTTACAAAGTTATAAACACTGAGATAAATTAAAAATTATACAACAAACATGAAATAAAATTATAAAAATAAATATATATGAGTATTTCTCTGATAAAACAAATAACATAAACCTGTAAAATATATAGAGTGAGAATGAAGATTAGCCTGATCGAGGAATCAAGTCACATATTGTATTTAAAACTGTAGGACTTTCTTATAGATCAACAAACCTCTATAAGAATTTTCATCAAATATATAAACCGTATAACCAATTGAGATGTCAGTATTGGAACCAACTGAGACTTCATCGCCGTTTTAAAATCTGTATCATAGCAGAAACATGAAAAATATCGTCAAATAAGATATAAACATGTGTGTATGTGTGTATAAAACTCAAATGTATAGAGAGAAAAATAATGAATAAGAAAAAGAGAATGAAATTTATGAATTTAAAATTTAATCAAAAATCCGAAAGCAATGATAATCACAAACTTAAATTTGTATCATTTTTACAAAAAATAAATAATACCAAGATGGATGGAAAATAATCAAAATTGTGAAACATGTAATAAATTATGTGTATATATGATACAATATATGTGTATTGATAATATCACATTAATGTTAATAGCATGAATTGAGGATCTATGATTGATCAAAACAACACACATAAAAAAGTAGTCATATTAAAATATATAGATAAATTGTTATTTTAAATTTGAAAAATGAAGAGAGAGAGAGAGAGAGAGAGAGAGAGAGAGATTTACAGTGAAAAATAAGATATGAGTAGTGAATTTAAAATTTGAAATTATGAGGTTTCATAAATTTGGAAATAATTGATTTGAGACGTTGATTAACATTTAACTATACTGATTTGATTTAGATATTTACTATATGCAAATTTTTCGGGATGAAGTTAAAATATACAATTATTTGATTTCTTCTCTACTTATTAAGGAAATAAATAGATATTACCTTAATTATTTGATATATCACCAAATTTGTGTGCTTAATTGATTCATAACTCTAACTACCTTATATTAAATAAATGATGTGATAGTTGCATAATTTTTTATAAATAGGAAAGTGATAACATGCTATTAATAATGATGATGTAAAATCTGAAATGAGTTTTGAACAAAAACCTCATTTGATTTAATCATATTATTTTAAAAAAGTAATCACAACTTGAATAAGAGTGGTCACTATACGTAAAACTAAAACAATAAAGTGTGTGAACTTGTTGAACATGTTGGCAAGTACTCAAGATATGGATATGATACATAATCGAAATCATAAAAAATTAATATTTACAATGATTTAATCACTTTTATCAATATCTCAAATCACAATCATAAGAATATCTCAAGTTGCAATCATACATATAATTCTTTTAAAACATGGATATCATATATACTAAACATCATAAACAAAAAAAAAGTGTTATTAAACATCTATCAAACTAATATCATACCAATATCAAACCAATAACATTGAACAAAATGTGTACAAATACATCAATTAATATAAAGATACATTATAATAACATTAACTATTAGTTGATTCTTTTGAGAAAATCAAGCCCATGGAACGATCTCTTCCGATCAAGAATTTTAATATATAAGATTTGAGATTCACATGTAGTTGGTTTAACCATCATTTTCAAAACAAAATAACTAATATTAACAGCAAATTTAAGTAAACGGCAAGATATTCGACAAAGGTGAACAAATACATTACGTAAATCAATGACACATTACATTAACATAAAAAATACCTTGGTTTTTTTTGTCACACTTTGAATTCATGGATACCACGACCTCTTATGTTCAAGAATTCAAGTCTATAAGATTTGGGATTCACCTGCAATTACCAAACAACACAATCAACGTAAGTAACGATCCATTGTAGTGTATATTTGTCATTGAAAAAATGGTTCTGACTTTTAATTCTGCACAATTTAAACAAATATTAGTGTCATATATAAGCAAGCAACAAAAATATAAAACACATACATATACACAACCTATATAATCAACACAAACACTAACAAAAAGCAATAGAAAGACAGTAGACAAAGAATAAGAGAGAAAATGAAAAACAATGAGAGGAAAAGAATAAAGAGAAAGGAGACATTATGAATGGTGGATATCAATGTTTTATAATCAAGAAATACTTGGTAATCAATTATGGATTTGAATTTTGAAAATAGGTAACAAAAATTATGGATAAAAATATATATATTTGTATGTAATTATTTAATGCTTCCACTGATTAAGGATTCAAATAGATATCAAATTATTGATTTGATATATTGCCAATTTTATGTCCTTAATTGGTGGGTAATTATAGCTATATTAAATTGTGTAAATGATGTCATAATAAGTATAAGCGAGATTATAGTTGTGTGAAAGATATTTAGGAATAAAATAGGATATCTGTTAATTAATGATGATGATGTAAGATGACATAATATTTTTGAATTGGGAAATTACCAACATAGACATAAGATATATGAAGAGAATAAAATTTTAAGGGTATTTTGTGGAATTTTCCAAATTCTTCACTAGCAACTATTAAGAATATAATAGATTAGTATTTTATGCTACTAAATGAAATAGTCCGTGATATTTTTGAGGTTTTAGTTAAGAGAAATATTAGTTATGAAATATAAAAATGAATATACGTTTTGGGAAAAAAAGTTAATAGGTTAGTCATTAATAATTATAATATTATTATTTTATTTTATTAAATAGATCTGTTCGTGATATTTTTGAAAAATGAGAGGTTTTAGTTAGGAAAAATAGAAAAGTAAAAATTTTAGTTAGAAAATATGAAAAAGAATATACAATTTGGCTAAAAAAAGGTAATGAGTTAGTTATTAACAATTATAACTTTATTATGTTATTTTAGTAAATGAAATTGTTTGCAATATTTTTGGAAAATGAGATGTTTTAGCTAGGAAAAATAGAAAAGATATTCTATATAATAATTTTAATATTTTATCTAACGGTTCTCATCGATTTGATCAAAAATATCTAACGGTTATGAATTAAGTGACCAGACTACAAAAACTTTCATGACCAGACTACAAAACTTTCAATATTTCGTCTTTAATAATATAGTATAGATAGATAGTATAGACAATGAGTTAATTTTAAATTAATTTTAATCATATCTAAATTTGTATTACACATAAATTTTTTGAATTTTTTGTCTTAGATACATAAAATTATTAAACTAATATAACGTGTTGTAATTTTGGCTAACAAACTGTTGTCAAAACTTTTATTTTTGTATTAGTTAGTTTATAGTTAATTATAGTTAATTTTCTTTCCAAATTTAAGTCGGTTTTTTACAATTTACAAAAGTTTGCTGGCTTTACAAAAGAAAAAATAAAATTGTTGGTTAAAATGCAAAAAAATAAGAAATTTATTAATTTTTTTAGCTAATAACTCTTTGAGAAATCCTCTTTTTCTATTCATATGTATTTTTCGGGATTAAAGTCAACTTTAATCCTTTTTTATACAAAATAAACAATAATAATCATTTTTAAAAACTTGATCAACTTTAATCCATGGATACCCAATGTATACATCTATTACTTCTATCTATTACTATATATAATAGGCCAACACAATGGCAAAAGTTGCCAATTAAATGGCCGCGAAATTACCGTTTTACCCTTTTCTTTTGAAAAATAACAAAAATGCCACTTGTATATTATTATACAAAAAAATTTTAATAGATATACAAAGATTCGAACCTCCCACCTCCTTCCAAGATATTCATGGGCTTAACCACTATGCTACATGTCTTTTTGAGTTTATTTCAAAAAACTTATTAGATAACCCACGTCTTTTATCTCTTATATTATTTTTTTTGCTTTGATGTTTGAATAAATAAAATGTTGGTTTGAATTATTTATATAAATTTGTTTTTCTTTTTTTCTTTTCGTAATTTTATATATCTATATATTCAATCACTATATATTATTGCAGTTGTATGTTTTCAATTTAATATATATTAATTATGTTGATTATAATTCATAATTTATATTATACTTTATTTGAATTAAATTAATTAGTCATGCATAAAATATACTATTAAAATTCGATCTAATATAAGAAATATTATACACATTATATCTCTCATTATTAGTTATTTCTATAATTTTTAAACTAAGAACATTAGCATTCAAATTATACAAAAAATTCGTCTACCTACTCTGTTCGTCGCATCCATTTCTTAATAATTTTCTTTTCCAGAATGTATTGTTCATTTGTTAAAATTTTCTAAAGTAACATGTCATTCTTTATTAACTTATCTATATTTTTTTTCACCTTTCTAACCCCCTCCCCTTCAACCCCAGTGACGTTCGTGTCAAAAATCGGGGTGAGTTTTTAAAATATAGGATATTACATAGTATATAATTACATAATGATCAGTCATACTGTTAGTAGACGATAAAGTTTGGGAAAATTGAAAATTACAAGTTTTGAAAATAGAATTTCAAATTGTATTCCAAAAATTATTGTACGATGTTAAAAAAAGTATAATCTTTCATAATAATAATAGAACTTTATAGAATACATTAAATTGATTCGTAATGTCATATAATCATTTTGATAAAATGAAATTCTAAATAGGGTTTGTGGGTCCTTGACGACATCCTCTACAACATATACAATATTTCTTATATTAGGTCGAATTTCAATAGTATATTTTATGTATGAATAATTAGTTTAATTCAAATAAAGTATAATAAAGATATATAATATAAAAGTATGAATTTTAAACAACATAATTAATATATATTTAATCGAAAACATACAACTGTAATAAAATTCAGTGATTGAATATATATGTATATAAAATTACAAAAAGAAGCCTCCGGGCCTGTAGATGAGTTGGTGAGAGCACTGGTTATTGACCAAAGCATTCAAGGTTTGATTCATGGGAGCGTGGGGAATTCTTCCTGCACTCTAGGGTCTGGCGTGATACCGGTTGGGGTGTCCGGAAAATAAATTTTTTGACCAAAATTATGAAAAGATGAAAAGAAAAACTGATTTATATAAATAATACAAACCAATATTTTATTTATTTAAACATCAAAGTAAAAATAATATAAGAGAAGAGAAGAAAGACGTGGATTATCTAATAAATATTTTGAAGTAAACTCAAGTAGGCATGTAGAATAGTGGTTAAACCCATGAACATCTTAGAAGGAGGTTGGAGGTTTGTTTCTTTGTACTAACAACTATTAATATATTTTTGCATAATAATATATGAGTGACATTTTTGTGACGACCATTTAATTGGAAATTTTTGCCCTTGTGTTGAGGTTTAATATATAGTAATAAATTGGATTAAAATGTGTAACTGTAAAACGATATTCCAAACACATTCTTAATGCATTTACTAAGTGTGTTAATATAATTTAATATAAAGATGAACACATGAGAGGAGTGCAAAATCAGTTCCCAAGTAAAAAACCAAAAACAAATAGGTGACATGAATACTCCAAACTGTAATAGGTGTTCATCTCCCAAGGTGTTTATCACAAACTTGGGTGATGTGAGGGTGTGCAAAGATGCGTCGGCCTTCAGCTTCTTTTTAAAATCCTCTATCTCATTCATGCATGTTCGATTATATTACAATAACATTGCATGCATATAACCTATTCATAATCTAGATTGCAAAAAAAAAAAAACAAATCAATTCCCGAAAAACATATAACGACCGTTCTCTAACGCAAATTACCAATCTACAAACTATCCTTTCTCTGACACACAAAACACAGGTAAATCTGCTTATAATCACAAGAAGAACAATAGTATATTCGTGCTTCAAATTCTACATTATTTCAATCTGGTCTCAAAATCAATAATAGTCACTATAAACAAGTCTTAGAGCCTTGGCATAGTTACGTTTGTGATTCAAAGTAATTACACTATTCGTCAAAAAATTCTTTACTCCTCACCATGCATGAACCATACTTCTCATTTTACGCTCTCAAACTTAAGAATACAGAATCCTTAATCTAATAAATCGATCACGACCAACTTTTTCACGATAAAAATTATTGACATCTCTATGCAGGCGGGCTGTTACGCTAGTATATATAGAATACTCCATTATTAATCAATGAAGTATCCCGGATATCCAAGTGAAGTATCTTAGGATACCCAACCTACCAATGGAGTATCAGAAAATCAAAATTGATCACTATTTTCAAAATAATTTATTTTTGTTAATTTCATCCAAAAAAATAATTATTTTTATAATTTTTTCTATTTTCCGTCCTTTTTCTACATTTGCGATTCTGGTACGGCCTGTAAAAAGTCAAAGTGACGCTGGTAAAATAAATGGAAAGACAAGTGCAGGCAGGAAGGCTGTGATTTTTACAAAGTCAGTAAGCTGAGGACATCTTATTTCTCCAAGTCGGCCACTGCTCAAAATCTCATCGATTTCTGAATTTACTTGTTATTATAAACTTTAACTGCCGTTGTTATCACTCTGCCTATACACACAAGCACTCGTGTATACATCCCAACCCCACAGCTAGGGTTTTGATCTTACACAAATATATTCAACATTATTTTCTATTTAATGGCGCTTTTTAATATCCTCAGCAATCAATTCGACTTGTAGCTTGTTGTGAGGATCGATTAAGCTCTCTCAACATGTTCGAAGCACACGTAAGAGTTTAATTTATTTCATTTGTTCGTTTGATTGTTTTTGATTTATTTTTTTCAGTTGTATTTGAAGTTGAAATGGTTGTAATTATTATTTGATGAGTTGAATTAGAGTCACGAACTCAATCAGAATTCACACAGTATAGACACATCGAGAGAGAGAGAGAGAGAGAGAGAGAGAGGGGAGAGAGAGAGAGAGAGAGAGAGAGAGAGAGAGAGAGAGAGAGAGAGAGACTTTGTTATCTTGTATTTGATGTTAATGAGTGTGACTTGATATGAAAGTTTTTGATATTAGATTGCTATTTTTTTAATTGAACTTTTAGTGATTGGTTTAAGCCTCGTGTGTGTGTCCGGAAAAATTGTATTAGACTAAATAGCTTTAGCGCGTGATGATGATCATTGTTTATTGCTAAGATTGTTTCCAATCGTGATTATGTGGAAACTCTTAGTACATTTTATTGTTTGCATATTAGTAAAAAAATGAGTTGTATTATGTAGGTTTTGCACTTGCTTAGGAGGTATTTGGGTGAGTATGTTGACGGTCTTTCAGCAGAGGCTTTGAAGATCAGTGTATGGAAAGGTATGTTATAAACAATTAGCAATTTGTTGTTTTATTTGGTTGAGAAGGACTTGCACAAATTAATATCTCATGGAGATTTTGCAATAGCCAGATTTTTAGGAACATTATCTAATAGTTGAATATTATAACCAAAATAACAGTTACGACTTTAAGTCCATAATTTTGTTGAACATTTAATGAATCTTTTTTTAATCTCTGATTTCGATAATGGGATAATCATCTTTAAAAATTCTACAATGACTAAAATCTGAGTATGGATGTCTATATGGCCATAGAATTAATTTAGTCCTTACAAAAGCTAGGGTATGTTGTACGGAAAGTTATGTTATGAAGAATTTGTAACTTGTTGTTTTAAAGACTTGGACAAGAATTATATTATTGGAGATATATTGCTCTTCTCGGAGGTCTAAAATTTGATCGAGGATGGGATTTAAGAAGCAGAGAGGGTAGTTATTTACGGTCCAAGGTGCAAATGTCTCATTGTGGCCTTAGAGGGAAATATTATAAATATTTTAGTTATAAAGAATTAGACTCCTGGTGATTTAGGATATTATAATGTAATGTATACCAATTCCAACAACACTGTATATACTCATCATTATAATAATTATAAGTTCAAGAGTAAAGTGCACTTTAGTCAAGACACCACTTGAAATCCTCTAGTTCAAAACCAAGCACATGCAATACTAACATTTGATTTTCGTTACACTTTGTGGCATTCTGCAACTTTGGCTCAACTCGGTTAGGGTATATTTGTCTGGTCAATATTTTAACAATTATATTGGGTTTATGTAACAAAATTGCACTCTATTTTCTCCCCCATTATGCTCTTTTTTTCAGACACTACACCACAATAAACAGAATTGCCAGTCAAATCTAAATCCCACCCAGTTTTCCTCATAAAACCAGTCAAAAGCTTACTAAACCTCCTTAAAAACTTACCCATATCAACCGCATCCTGAACTTGAGCTTCTAGACAAGACCCAACTAACAAATTCACGTAAAAATAAAAATCAGGGTTGAATCTTTATACAAATTTCTCACCTCATAAAGCTTCTTTAACTGCAAGATGGAAGCTTTATGAACAACCTTTGCAATTCTTCATCAAACGGCACATCAGCAGTTTGCAATTGTAAATAAAAAGTCTCAAACAACGACGTAATGGAAAAAAGAGACAAATTTAGGGTTTTGGCAAAGTGGGTATTGATGGGTTTGATGAATTCGGGGAAGAACTAATCCAGGTTGGGATTTACAACAATTTTTTGGTCAATTGTGAACTCTTGTGAGTCGAGGAGAGTGAAATAAGGGTCGGTATCGGAGGTGGGGTTCTCAGCGATTGACAATTTTGGCTCTGAATGCGAGTGCAAAATTTTAAAACTATTCAGGGATTTGGCGTTGTGGGGTTGTTTGAAGAAGAGACAATGATACATTTTTGCCTAAATTACCTAAATTCACAATATATACATTTTCTGGGAAAAAGACAATGATACCCATGGCTTTTGCCTAAATTACCTATGACGTTAATACAAACATATGGAATGCAACAAAGTGTAACGAAAATCAAATGTAAGTATCGCATGTGAGTGGTTATGAATTAGAGTATTTCAAGCGGTGTCTTGACTAAAGTGCAGGTGCACAAAGTGCACTGTACTCTCAATTCAAATTTTACCTACTTTTGTGACATTAGAAGAAGATTAGAAATGGACGGAAACAAATATTTTGCTCATAAAATTAATATAAGAAATGACTTAAGATTCCTTAAAAATAAGGAAAGAAGGAAAGAGATGAAGCATTTAACTTTGTAAGTAGCCACTATGTGAGCAAGATTTTGCTCCAAATTCCTTATATTTCCATTTAGGAGTTGCTCTTGGAAGAATAATAGTTTACTTCAGTCATTATCTTCCAAAACTGATAGTTGGATAAACAATCCATTCAATATGGATTAGAGATCTAGCAAAGGATATTGGATATATGCTTCTTAAATCATGTAGTGAACTCAGCAATGATATATAATTTCAATTGTTGCAAGTTTAGCTTGTTTATATTTCCAATTACCTAATATAATGTTTTTATTTTGTTATTGATTTCATTTGTTCTACATTTTCTAGGTGATGTGGTCCTTAAAGACTTGAAATTGAAAGCGGAGGCACTTAATTCACTACAACTACCTGTCACAGTCAAAGCTGGACTTATCGGTACAATAACACTCAAGGTACCTGATTAAGTGTCAAGGTTAAACAATGGTAAAAAATAGGTAAAAATAAGATTGATCAATGGGATGATCACACTGCAGTGAATTAGTAAATCAGTAGTAAACCGAATATATCCTCAAATTTTGTTCATAGAAAGTCCTTTCTGTATATTATTTCAATTTGTAAATGTTCATCAATTCTTTTTGATGTCTATGCCCTGATAGTAATCCACACCCTAATCAAAACATTTATCTTCTAATATAGTTAACCTACTTAATTAATTTACAATCACTTCACTTTTATAAATTGATTTATAATGAGTAATTTTAGCCACCTAAATCCGTGCTCTAATCATGGTGCTTATATTCTTTCCCCATAGTCATTGATCGGGATATTGTTGTAATACATCACAACATATTTAGTTCTTTAACTTGATAATATACTCATTTCTGGGAAAATGACGCATTGATCTTGGATTCTTGGTAGAGCCACAGTTAGCCTGGGAAAGTGCCATAAACTCATATAGGAGGTTGGGTAACTTTTAGGACGTAAAATATAGGTAATTGCTTTGTAAAATTACATAAAGTTGTTAATGTGGATCTTAGGCAGTGAGCTTAACTAGGACACCATGCATCTGATTTACGATTTGCGCCGGTCTGGTCTGATATAGATATACACGTGACAACGAAAGTATCCAAATTTTTAATTTGACATTTGGTGGACTTTCATATTAGTATCGACAAGCAACACTTGACCGTTCTTAATTTGACAAATTTTTGTTTAATCTACTATTTGTGTAATTCATGTGTTGGTTTCTTTCAATATATGCCGTATCATAGGTACCTTGGAAAAGTCTTGGCAAGGAGCCTGTGATCGTGCTCATTGATCGTGTGTTTGTTCTTGCTCGTCCGGCACCTGATGCAAGGTCTCACGAGGTAGATAATATATCCTCGTTCAATTTATGCATTTTTTCCTTACACTTGCATCCACCCATCTGCTAGAGATGTTATTTGGTTCTAATCTTAATTCTTGTAGGAGGAGGATCGAGAAAAACTTTTTAAAGCAAAACTTCAACAGATTGAGGTGATCCTCTTTTAAATTCATATTTGTTTCGTTCAGTTCTTGTTTTCCTTCAACCTAGAATCTAAGTAGAGTATAAGCACGTGTTTGTACCATTTTCTATTTTAATATTCTTTTTGGTACATTGTAGCACTACTCTTTTATTGTCACAGATTTTAGCTGTATGTATACATCTTTTGCAAGTTACGCTGCCCATGTATACGAGTTACATCCTTTATTCAAGCTTTAATAATTTTTTCTTAAAACAATGGGCTGTTAAACCCCAACCGTTATTTGTTAAAACATTTTGTTTCTTGCCTCGTTTTTTTGAGTGATCCTAATAATTGTTTATTTGGAGCTAGGTTTCACCTCTCTCTCTCTCTCTCTCTCTCTCTCTCTCTCTCTCTGTATATATATATACATATATATTTGTATATATACATGCATGCTACTTTATATACGATTGTCCTGTAAATTTATCGATGTCTGTCGCGCGCAGGAAGCTGAATCAGCTACACTTGAAGCAGTATCAAGAGCAAAGCATGGAAGTGTAATGTCCCTAAATCTATGTGCTTCGCTTCATTCACTCAAAGGCATTAATCTATTCCACGAATGATGTTATTCTAATGCACGAAATTGCCTAGGAGTGTATGAATTGATTGCGAGAAAAAAAATGCTAAGATATCTCAAAGAAGCCTAACGTGGTGATTTGTTCAGTTCTCCTTAGAGCTGAATAATAGATATATAGCACCACAAGAAATCACAGTTCAAACTAACTTGCTGTGTGTTAATGGAAATGAATCCATAGTGGATGAGAAAGGTGATCAACGTTGAAGATCACAAAATTATTCTAGAAAATTTATGTAGAAGTCATTGCTAATTATCTATTGAAATCATTCTCTGTGTATTGCTGCAGTTCAAGCATAAGCCTGTGCTGGTTCCCCTACAGTTGGCTATAATTATTCACGTTATCTCCCCATTTACAATAGAGTGTATGCCTTTAACAATAGCATGCTAGAAGCAAATATGAATATATGTTATGGAAAAGTAGTTTGATTTAGGGATTTTGTTCCTAAAGAGCATCTTTAGGGGTTTCATCACTCTCAACTCCTCTATTTGTAAAATACATCCATCAAACAGTGTTTTTTCTTCAACAAGTTGAAATTTGCCACTAAAAGAATATTCTCATTATTGTATTACTTCTATCAGTTCTACGTACATTTTACATATATAAATAGTAACTTCATATTAGGATTTTTTTTTTCTGGGTGAAGTATACTAGGCAAATGAGCAAGGGGTTTTAAAAGTGGCATGTCATTTTCCTATCTATGCAACTTAGCATATTTCTGGACCAAAATTGCTATTTATGAGTCTAGAAATCCAAAAATGGGTTTCGGTTGGCGATTCCCTTAAAGTGGTAGTTGTATAATTAATGTTAAGTTCTGTTGGCCGGGTTTTATTAATAAAAATTTCACAATCATTGTGAAATAGTTGATTGCCGAATTCTATTATACCATTTTTCACATGTAAAAATTACTTCCAACAGCTTTGAAATATCATTTTTTTTTTTGAATCTATGGCTGGGTTTTGGTATTCTAGTTGATAGTCCAATTTGAAGATATTTGTGCCTGGTTATCTTTTTGCAGGCACCTTCGGGAAATTCTTGGCTGGGTTCTTTAATTGCTACAATCATCGGGAACCTGAAAATAACCATTAGCAATGTACATGTCAGATATGAGGATTCTACAAGGTTTCTGCACATGCTTCTGTTTGAAGTTGTACTGCACTATTGAAAAGATCTATATCCTTTCTGTGCATATGTTTTTGTTCTAGATATTCATTTTGAGTATTCTGTTTCCGGTAAAATATAAGAATGTCTTTTCTGCTGCAGCAATCCAGGAAATTCATTTGCTTGTGGTGTTACTTTGGCAAAGCTTGCTGCTGTTACAATGGATGAGCAGGGGAATGAAACTTTTGATACAAGTGGCGCTCTAGATAAGTTGCGAAAGGTTAGATCCATTTTCCTGATATATGTATTGTTCAGATCAATATTTTTGACTGAGTGTTTAAGGTCTCCTTTTTGTCTTTAAGCCTGAGCCTGTTCCTGCCAATGCCAAAAAATTGATGTTTAGGAAAGTAAGTAATTGTGAACTTGAATAATACTTGTGTAAAACGGAAATGTCTTAATAGAGGGTATTATTCAGATCAAATTTTTGGATTGACCGTTTAAGGTCTCCTTTGCCTCCAAAAGCCTGTTCCTGGCAGTTTAAGAAAGATTTATTTTCAGAAAAGTAGTAATTTGTTACTTAAAAAGTTTAGCCTCAATATGAATTTTAGGTTTCATGCACATTATAGGTGTCCCAGTCTTTTACCACCACAAGACTGGATGCTCTTGGAAATTAGTTAACACACTTGGTTGTAACAGGCTTATTATGCCTGTGTTCATGCAGTTGAGTTACTATGCTAACTATGCCTGTTCAGTTGTTACCTCATTTCCTGTACTTGTTATTTGGTATTGCTTATTGCTAGTTTTGGTTTTTGTATAACTACCCTGGTTAGAACTTATCTGTTCTTTTTGTAGTCTGTGCAACTTGAAAGGCTTGCCATGTACCATGATTCCAACCAACTTCCTTGGAGATTGGATAAGGAATGGGAAGATCTTACTCCTAAGGAATGGATTGAGGTATGCTCTAGTCTTATCATTCAAGACTAGAAAAATGATGATAGCATGGATTGTTTAATCAATCAGAAGGTTTGATTTGTACTGTCTCTAAAAGAGTTGATAATTTTTGAATTTAGATCTTTGAAGACGGTATCAAAGAATCTGGTAAAGGCGGTGGATCAGTGTCTAAATGGGCTCAGGATCGCAACTACTTAGTTTCTCCTATCAATGGAGACCTCAAGTATCATCGTTTAAGCAATCAAGAGAAAAGTAATATTGATGACCCATCTGAGAAGGTTTCTCTGGTCCTTACTGATGTGTCCTTGACAATCACCGAGGTGCTTAAATATTAGTTGGTTGTATTGTCTATGACTTTGTTCACCACTTTTTCTTGCGATTTGTTTATCGATAGCCAAGTTGTTGGATTAAACAGAAATTAATAGGGGACAAAATGCTTAGCGACATTTTGATTAAGATTTATTAATTTACATAGCATGAGAATTTCTTTGGATCTCATTAAGTTCTTTGTTTTTTGATGAGGTTACACTACCTCATCATTTAATTTTTCATTCAACGGAAGAAGTATTATGACTTCCACTGCCACGGTTTTTCTTTTGTTCGTATAGTAACTTAAGGAAAACAAATATGTTCGACTGGTACTTTCTGTTGATGGAGTAAGCGGAAAAAATGTCATCTTTTACTCTTTGCAGGCTCAGTATTATGACTGGATTCGACTCTTCGAGGTTTTGTCAAGATATAAGACATATATTGAGGTTTCTCATATCAGACCCATGGTGCCAGTTTCAGAAAACCCCTATATGTGGTGGCGTTATGCTGCTCAAGCTAGTCTGCAGCAGAAGAGAATGTGGTAAATTGCAATGATCTGTTCTATTGTGTGCATTGTTTACGTCATGTCTATGA
Source organism: Heracleum sosnowskyi (assembly GCA_030848705.1). Lineage (NCBI taxonomy): Eukaryota > Viridiplantae > Streptophyta > Magnoliopsida > Apiales > Apiaceae > Heracleum > Heracleum sosnowskyi. The sequence continues at coordinate 112,096,830 of CM061240.1, read as the reverse complement.
TTCCCTTGGGCGCAACATAACTGGAATACACACTTCATTCATTGGTTCACAAATTTTTATCTATAAAAGTGTGACTCTAAATGTAATTCAGAACTATTGCTCCACCTGTTAACATAGTTTGCTACACTGTTTTTATGCGGAACACATTTTAAACATATTGAAAGTACTTCTGTATGTAGAGATTATACATTAAGATATAAAACATATACATTATTAATTAAAAATTAAATTTGTTTGGGGTCATTTTCAATACCATGCACAGGCTTCTAAAGCGGACAATTTGCTATTCAAGTAGTATAAGTTTGTTATGACAGTGGAGAACAAGTTTAAGTCTTGTCTTAATACTTATTATCAACTTCTGTATTTTATCAGCTACAGATTCTCTTGGGACCAAGTTCAGTTCCTGTGTCATATGCGCAGACGATACATTCAGTTGTATGCTAGTTTTCTGCAGAAGATGTCAAATGTTGATAACAAAGAAATGAGAGATATTGAAAAAGATCTTGATCCTAAAGTGATTCTTTTGTGGAGGTATGGAATCTTAGTAAATTATGTGAGAATGTTGTTCGTATCTCTTATACCGCACTTTTTAGTGCTTTGGCTAGTACATGTTACTATATTAAATATATGCTGAAAGTTCTTGCTGTATCATTTACAGTTTGGTTCTTATTTTTGCTACTCCTTTTTTGCCATGTCTGTACTTGGTCTTGTCATAATCTGGAACCATGGAACTGTTTTTGTTATCAAAGTGTCAAGAACTTTCTTATGACAGCAGTGCTCTAGGGTTTAGGTTGTAATTAGGAGGATGAATATGGAAGTGGCTGACATGCTGTCTTTACTATAATATCAGACTACATTTTTTCTTTTCCAAAATATTTAACTTCAATACTAAGCTATAGCAATGTATAAGAAACAAAAGCCACTATGCTTGTTTTGGAAAGAATTACTTGTAGAGACAAGGGAAGGTAAGATCACCTCACCTATGATAGGTAAGATAAGTATACAACACTACACCGTTTAGACATACAACTTTAACGTAGCCAATGTAGAAAACATTTTATAACTAACAGAAACATTCAGTTTATGTGATTTGCTGTGTTTAGCAGCAGAGCATTGTGTTCTTTTCTGCATTTTATATATGGAAACTCATTATTCTTTATATTTTTACAAACATTTTGCAAGCTTAAATACTTGTCCGGCAGCATAAAACTGTGTTCTGCAATGTGGTCTGGCGGTCAGCTACGTTAAGCAGAACCTTGTGTTTTGCAATAGTGTTCTGCATTGTTATACAATGTTCTTCATTGCTCCGACCATCGATATAATGAGAAAACTACAAAAAGGAATAAACAAGAGTTGTTGATGAAGGAGAGGGGGACTGAGTAGTTATGGTAGAGATGAATAAAGGGGCGACAAGAAAAAAAGAAACTTGTGGTATTGTCACATCATTTGCAATCCTTACATTAACAAGAAGCAACCCAAATCAAACTCAAAAAAATTACCATGGTTTTCACTTTTTTACAAAAAAATCTGCAAGCAGAAATACCTATTCTGCACGAGAACACTGTGTTCTGCAGCAGAACACTAAACAAATAATCCAATATAGCACTAGTATACATCTCTAGAAATGTATCCAATATAAAAATTGATTAAAATGTCAAACTAGAAGACCTTGATCACACAAACCACATGGAGGAGATAACACTTACTCTTGCCAGAATAGATGATTTGTAGATCAAGGAAAGCACAAGTTTAGACTTTCGTGCACGATTATTGGATGGAAGTCACTTCCGGAGAACATGGGTGGAGCCGTTAATATATGAAGAAAAGGAATACACACATCGTTTTCTTAATAGCTATTGGCTTTGTCAGCCTTTGTTTCAGCAGATTCATGCTTCGGCCTTTTTTTGTATTTTGGGATTCTCTGCTTGGTTGGAGTAATGCCTTTACAAGGCCACATTTGGATAATGTGTACCAACTACTAGGCACTAGCTACCGACTAATAACCTAATGTTATTTGTCTTTTGGTAAAGGGGCATTGCTGGGTTACTTTATTGAATTAAGAAATAATAGTCTACCCAATTTCAATGGTGAGAGGCACTACACTGGCTGACCAGGTCATGGCATGTCAATCCTAACCTATAAAAATGTTACGACTAAGTTGAGTTATTTCAGTATCTACTTCTGAAGAAAATTTGGACAATACTAGTACTGATAAGTTGCCGCACTTAGACTTGTCGAAAACTTGTGTCTGCAGTGATCACCTGATTTTGTTCCTTTGGTTGTGGATGAGTCTAGTTTATATGTTATATTAACCGGTAAAGATTCGGGTTTAAAATAGGTTCATTGCTGCACTATTGAGTAGTTTTGTTAATATTTATTTATTCTTGATGTTTACTTCAGTTCTGTGCTTTTTACTGAATCCTCAAGAGTTCACATGTAGTGGATTATGTGTATCTGGTGCAGGTTTCTCGCACATGCCAAAGTTGGATCTGTAAGATCAAAGGAAGAGGCTGAGCAGAGGATGATGAAGAAAAAAAGCTGGTTTTCGTATACTTGGTTGGTTACTTTGGAGGCAATTTATAACAGTTTTTTGCAATTCACACGTACATGACAAAATACGTATATATAAGATTGTTCATCTGTTCTTCCTATATGTAGCTATGCTTGCATTTAAATATGAGAATAATGGCCCTGAGGTTGTCCTCAGGGATCTTACCTAAGGTTAGGTGTATTTTCCATACAAAAAATGAATGGCAATTTTGTAATAATATAACACCCACCCCCTGTATTTACAAAAATAGCCTTACTCTTATATGTATTTTGTTTTAACCTCAGGCTTGTTACCTGTGGGTGACCTCAGGGCCATCAATCTCTTCAAATATTGAGTTATGTTTATTGAGGATATCATTATCATTGTCACCGTCTTATTTCTTGAAATTTTAGGCGTACTCCTGAAGATGCCTTAGCAGAGGAGAAAGATGCACAAACTGAAGACGAAAGATTAACTAAAGAAGAATGGCAGGCAATCAATAATCTGCTAAGCTACCAGCCAGATGAGGATTTGACATTTCATTCAGGGAAGGATATGCAAAATAGGACACAATATTTAATTGATGTATTGGTTGGTTGTGCTGCTGCCAAGATCGTTAATATTAGTCAAACAGAAATTGTTTGTGGTAGGTTTGAGCAACTCCACGTGTCCACAAAATTAAAACATGGAAGCACTCACTGTGATTTGACACTCAAATACTATGGTGTGTCTGCCCCAGAAGGTTCACTTGCTCAGGTTTGTTAGTTTGTCAGTTTGCACGTTCGTTTTCTATAATATCAATTTCTTACAATATCAGAATATGTCCCTGGTTTAGTTCTTGGTTCTTTTTTGATTTCGTAATCCACAAGAACATTACTTTTCGAAGCTTATAGTGACAGTTGTAAATCTATGCCACTAGTTGGTCTTATCAGTTAACTGAAACTTTTTTATGTTGAGTTGTTATTTGGTTTTAATGATTAGGAATTTCCTTGTTTTAATTAGAAGTAGCTATGTTAATGTATTTGAAATCTCAACCAAACGAATATTTGATGTTTTCCTGGCTGTATACTTTCTTTACATTTGCAGAGTGGCTGTGATGAGCAGAAGGTGAATGCATTGGCTGCTAGTTTTGTATACTCACCCATTGGGGAAAATGTTGATTGGCGGCTTTCAGCAACAATTTCTCCTTGCCATGCCACAGTGAGTTTTGGAGCTTATCTTTGCTTATTATTCTTATTGTACTATGGGTCGTACTAGATTGGTGAACACATATTCCTTGTAATTGTTATATTAAAAAACAGCGTTACTGTTATATAAGAAAAAGAAAATACATGCAATTTTAAATTATAAATATAGTGTGCTTCTTCATAACACAATATTTTTCTTGTAAATTACGTAATATTTTTCAAATAATACTAGGATGGAAATATTTTGTTTTTATCCTCTTGTATAATAAATTATGCATTTTTGATAATACAGAACTAAACCGTACATCCTGGCTCGAGTAGAGTCTTGGAACAATAACATCAATACTATTATATAATAGACGAAACATTAAAAGTTTGGTTGGTCGGTATGGTACGTTGTAATTTTACTTAATTGCCCTTAATTTTGGTTGGTCGGTATGGTACGTTGTGATTTTACTTAATTGCCCTTAATTAACTGTACTTTGTGTTTTTACTTAATTAACCTTACTTATTTATAGAAATATATTATTAAACAATAATATTACATATTTATAACCAATTATCTTTTTCACCTAAAATACATTATTTTTTCTATTTTTTCTAACAAATTCCCCTACTTTTTCAAATATATCACGGACAATTACCTTTTTTTAACTAAAACATGTTAGTTTTTCTATTTTTTCTTACTAAAACCTCTCCTTTTCCAAAAATATCACGGACGTTTAGTTATTTATTTTTAAAACTATTTTAATATTATAATTATTTTTTAAAAGTTTACCTATTTTAACATGTCTACCTATTTTTCTTAACAAATGCAATTACTACAAATATTAAAATATAAATAATCAAATACCTATTTATAACCAATTACCTTTTCAGCTAAAATATATTATATATTTTTTCTAAAAAGTTCCTTCTTTTTTAAATATATCACGGGAAATTGCCTTTTACAATTTACTTTTTCTATTTTTCTCACTAAAATCCATTCTTTTTCCAAAAATATCACAGGAAATCATTTACTTATTTATTTTAAAACGTATTTAAATACTTTGAATTATTAAATTTTAAAACCTCATTTTCCAAAAATATCACGGGCATTTACCTTTCTAAACTAAATATATGTTACATTTTTTCTAACTAAAACCCTTCATTTTCAAAAATATAACGGGCGACCCCATACTTATTTATTTTAAAATCTGTTTTAATGTTTTTAATTAATTAAAAGTGTTTAGCTATTTTAACATGTCTACTTATTTTTTGCAAAATTACAATTAATAAAATATTAAAACAATAATAATAAAATAATAATTAACAATCCGTGCATCGCACGGGTTTTAAGCTAGTACAATATTATGTAGGTTAGGTTCAAATTAGAACCATATGTTAAGTTAGAACTTAGAACTAATATATACCATAGATTTTGTGTAATCAACGACTAAGATTTATGCGTTCTGCTGTAGCACACGATATCTTTAGTTATGCTGCGGTACACAATTTTGTAGAGTATGATGTACTTATGCAGTGCACAATAATTTTAATTTTTCTAAAATACATAATTTTTTAAAAAGATAAATAATTTTTCACGTAACCCAACATGCACTTCATCATTATAATATGTTTTAAAGAAATAATCATGTCAAAAAATAATTGATGATAATTAAAATACTATAAAAAGTACAACGTGCTGCAACATAATATATTAAATAGTTCTAAGGTTCTAATATTAAAGCGGTTCTATGTGGAACCTGACCCATATTATGTAATTTATGAAAATGTGGTTTCCTGAAGACGAAATTAAATTGTTTTGAGGTTCTAAGGTGAACCTGACCTTATATTTATTTTAATATATTTAATGTAATTAATATAAATGTAGTTAATTTTCTGAAAATATGAAAATTGACTCATGCTCTGCGCAGATCATCTAGAACACACACACACACACATATATCAAAGTAAATTGAAACTCAGACTATATTCTAAGTTTATTTTTTAAGGAATTGTAGTAAAATAAGAGATGTCCATCCGTCATTAATACTATAAAGTTGTCTGTCGAACTACTTTATTCAGTTTGAATAGTGTTATATATAATTGTAAGTTAAAATTGTTTGAAGCGGTGAAAATGATAAAGAACAAGAACATGACAGATCCCACTTGCACGATCTACTCTATGGTAACTAAGGAGCGCGGTACTAGCCATGGAGTATGAAAGTCTTCCTTCTTTTCCAAGCCACTCTTTGTTAAATGGCTAGGAATATTCTTTCTGTAAAAGCATTAAAGAGAATGAGCCTATCTCATGTATTTATAGGGTGAGATAATTAACCAAATCCTAATCTTGTTATGTATACAATTAAGTTAGAATTATTATATTTTTTTTTATTAAGCCTCACACAATTAATAAACATATTTCAGTTTACTTTTAATTTAAATTCGTAGTTTAAGTTGATACTTCTTTTAAGCATCATTCTAAGTGTGTGAACCTATAAGTTATTATTACGATGACAATAATTTATAAAATCATATAATAAAATAATTAGAAAGAGAGACATATACCAAGTAATAAATATAAAATTGGCAATCCTATATAACCTTTTGTGATCAATGTTCAGTGTAATTCAAAAAATTTAACCTTGATAGATTTAAAGTGAACTCGAGGAATGGTTTGTGTCATCCTCTTCATTTTAAAACTCAATAGTCTTGATCGATGGGTAGACTATTAAAACAAACCCATATTTGAGCACAACCATGCATTTCATTGGTTTACTCAATCAAGAGCAAATACATATCACTCCTGAAATAAGACAGTTAAATTTTATTTAGATCATTCATATTTCTCAAACAATTCATAATATACCCAATAATCAACTTTATTGTCATAACCGGTAACTCTAGATGAAACCAAAGTACAAAAATACATGTGTAGAAATAGAATGATATTAGGTTAGAGAACCATTACATCATTTTCACTTTTAGAATTACTTATGACACAATGTTCAATTAACCATATAGATATCTCATGATGGGTTAGTCCAATATAGTGTTCTATAGCATGTACCTATGCACTGACTTGGTATCGTATGCATTGACTTGGTATCTTATGTACATATGACGGGTCAGATGTGACCATCAATCAGTTGACATATCAGTCTCAATGTATAATTGTAGTCCTAATAACAATTATACTTGACTAGGTTCATCTAAGAATAAAAATACATATCAATTATTATATTATTTCATGTTAAAGTGATATACCTGAAGCTATATAATCTATATCATAATTTTAAGGGATGTTAACATGCTAACATTTATATGATGCAGTAAGTAAAACATATAAAACTATTCAATAAATAATTAAAACATAAAGTTAACAATGTTTGTTTACACAATAGATTGCCTCTAGGGCATTAAAACTAACAAAATAATTAATTTTCCTCAGAGTTTGATGTTTTTGGGTTAGATGAGCTACTTGTCGTTTCTTATTTATATGACAATGAGCGGGTTTTTTCTTTTTTTGATGCTTTTTTGAAACTCAACTTGCAATCATATTTAAAATTATTTTTGATAAACGTTTTATGAGGTGCGTCTACTTCATCAAACCTTTTTCCTTGTCATTCAACCTCCCTATGCCATGTAAAATGATTTTACTGCTGTATGGCTGATGCTGTAGTTTTGTAAATAAAAAGCCAAAATTTGGTATAACAACCGTTTTCTCGTTTAAATGTTTTTCAGGTTTTCATAGAAAGTTATGATCGTTTTTTTGAATTTCTGAAGAGAAGTAAAGCGGTTAGTCCTGCTGTTGCATTGGAAACTGCCACTGCTTTACAGGTAATGTAATGTTGTCAAAGATTGTTTGCATTTTGATTCTTCTTTAGTTACTAAGTTACATTCTAATGGAAATTTTAGAATAAGTTAGAGAAGGTGACTCGTAGGGCTCAGGAGCAGTTTCAAATGGTGTTGGAGGAGCGAAGCAGGTTTTCCTTGAACCCGTTCTCCTGAAAATGCTACTCCCTCCGTCCTACTATTATTGGCCATCCTAATTTTTGCACGCATTTTTGGGTGCAAATAAAATATGGCTCTATAACTTTTTTTCAAATTTTCTTTTTCTAAATTAAAATTTAAAGAGTAAATCTTAATTCAGAAAAAAAAATTGAAAAAAATAAATTACGGAGCTATATTTTATTTGCACCTAAAAATAAGTGTCAAAATAAATGTGGCCAACATTAGTGGGACGGCGGGAGTACTTTTTTTAAACGACTTTGTTTACAGTGTGATATTAATGTAACATACTTGCTTTTGTCTTGCATATCTAACCAGTGTCTTTTCGGAATAACTGATTGAGTTACTAGGTGGAGAGGTTGAGAATAGAGGCCTTATTCTAAATAAAGTTAGGATGTGTGTGGCATAAGATATAACTGTAAAGCAATTGCATCATGTAAAGCTAATAATGTGCCTCGTATTGTACTTGGACGGTGTTTAAGATGATCGTGAAGATACGAACTGCTGAATTTTAAAAAGAATTTAAGTTTAGCCAATGTATATGGTTCCTACTTTTTGTTATAAGCTGAAGGTTGTGGAAGCTAACGATTCACACAGTCCATGGTCACAAATTTTTGAGAAATTTAAGTTGTCTGTTATGGTGTTAATATTTGTTCGGAAATTGGGGGAGGGGGTGGGGTTGCAGTAGCATGATGTTTGGCTCCAAATGTGTGGCAGTGTCAATTTCCTGAATGCAGCGATAATCTGAAATTATATCTAGACCCGCCCAAACAGTAGTCAAATAAATATTTCTGTAGGATCATATTCATGTTGTCCCTTAAGTGAAGTTCTTAAAGATTTAAATTCAGATCAAGCAGCGAAATTCAGATGCTTAGCAAATTTATTTGGTGAATTGTCTTTCCAAATTCTATGGACTGCTTGTTTTGGTATATCCTGGAGTGTGGACTGGAGGAAGGATTTTAAGCTTTGATGAATCCATCTCTTTTCCTCTTTCTAAGATAAGATGTCATGTTTGTAATGTGTAGAAGTAAATGATATTTGAAAATTCTTATTTAGACATTCTTAAACACCATCCCTCTATAAGATTCATTCTTAGATAAACTCACAAAATATTGCTTGTAAGCAGCTTTGAATGTTTATTAGCTGTTTTTTTTCCTCTTAATTATCTTTTGCACTTACCTTGATAGACGTCTTTGGTCAGCTAGATGCCGTGGAACTTTGTCCTTCCATCTTCTTTTGGGATTTCAAGTTTGTGACCAGGACTCCTTTTTTCTCTTTTTAATTGTATCTAAAAAGTTAAGGACTAATCTGAAGACTCTCTTGGAAGGCTCTAGATGTGTGGCAGACTCTAGTGTCTACATGTCACGCCTATCCCGAGATTTCATGCTCTTTGATCATTCATCAGGTTAATGTGTTTAATCTGGAAATGTGATGGTGTGAGGTGTATGGATAGGATGTGTTTACTTTTACGAGTGTATTTGTGTACTCCGCCTTGCTACATTCAGAGGTCAATCTTCTTGGCATCCCTTGTGCTTTGCTGGAGGCTTTAGTGTAGCACCCTTTTCCAGTCTTGATATTCAAAAGAATTTAGGTCTATTTTTGGATAGAAAGTGATTAATAATATTTAAAAATAGAATGTTGGATGGATTTGCTGCCTGTTGTATCTTTGTCTCTTCCAATACCAGCCAAATTTGTCTTGTAACTAGAAAAAGATACAATTTAACTGGTTGAGGACATCATTTATAATTTTTTTCTTACGTACACCATTATGTTTAGTTTAACTGCAATGTTCTTCTGTTACTCTATTGGATTATTGTTTCTTATACAGTTATGTTCATGAAATTTCTACTGTCCAGGTTTACCCTTGACATTGATCTTGATGCCCCAAAAGTTAGAATTCCTATTAGAACTGGTGACTCATCAACATATGATAGCCAGTTTCTTCTGGATTTTGGTCATTTTACATTGCACACTAAGGTACGCGTCTATTATATTCTTTGATGTTTCTTCCTACTACATCAACTTCACTATTTTTATGTTTACCCTTTCAGGAGTCCGATCCTGTTGATAAAAGGAAGAGTCTGTATTCTCGTTTTTACATCTCTGGAAGGGATATAGCTGCCTTTTTCACGGATTGTGGTTCTGATAGTCATAGCAGTATTTTGGCATCTTCAAACTTTGATAACAAACTCTCTCTATCTCCCAGTGCTGATAACTTTTATTCTATAGTTGATAGATGTGGAATGACTGTAATTGTTGATCAGGTACCTGATCTTTTGTTTAAAGACATCACCCAACGTTAATGACATGCTATTTGGTTATACTTGAATGGAAGAAAAGTAGACATACATTAATATAACAAGTTTGTTCTGGTCATTACGCTGAGTTGTACATCTTATAATTTAATTTCTTTTCTCTGAAGATTAAAGTTCCTCACCCAAGTCATCCATCAACTCGTATTGCTGTACAAATGCCTACCCTTGGCATTCACTTATCACCAGTCAGATATTCTCGACTTCTGAAATTGTTGGACGTAATGTACGGAACAATTCAAAATGGCACTCAGCCTGTTGATGGAAATTTTCAAGATGAACTTGCACCATGGAATCCCCCGGATCTTGCAGCTGAGGCGCAAATTCTTGTTTGGAAGGTGTCTGCCGCTAATTTCAGACTGTTTTCTAGAATCTATTCTTTGTATGATACATTTATAAATCAACATTTATTCTTTAGGGAATCGGCTATTCTGTTGCTACATGGAAGCCCTGTTTCATTGTGCTATCTGGATTTTATCTTTATGTACTGGAGTCTGAAACATCCCAGAGTTATCATAGGTGCTCAAGGTAATGTTTCCCATCAGCATTCATTTAGGTTCACTATCGTTAATTATTCTGTAAAAGAACTTTCTGGTAATATATTCAGTGTACTTCAACAACTTATATGTTCTCTATGCGTGTTTTAATTATATTATTTCTATATTTTGCAGCATGGCTGGTAAACATATATTTGAAGTTCCTCCAACCAATGTCGGTGGTTCGCCATCTTGTATTGGTGTTGGTGCGAGAGGCCTTGATAGCCAGAAGGTTGTCCATGCTGACTTCAGCCATTTACTGCCATATATCTTACAGTCACAGTTTCATACAGTTTATGGGTTCGGGGAAGCATGCTATATTTCATTTGTAGTTTTTAAGTGTTACTGTAGATGCTACTATGATTTTTCATTTATTTTCATGCTAATTATGATTTTTCCTTTTAGTAAAAAAGGAAAAATCATAATTAAATTAAATTGCCATTCTTGGCAAGACTATCAAAATTAAATTGCTCTCACTTCCTTTCATATCCCAGTTTATTTCCAGATGTAACAGCTGGAGATAGTTGTTAAAGATACACATAAACCTTGGCAAAAGGTTGGATAAGATATAAGAAGCTAATGATATGCTGATGTTTCATTCACATATGTTTGTCCTTGAAATTCTTATGTGTTGCTTATGTCTTCTGTTCCTTTCCACAAGCAGCATTCGCGTAACAAACGAGATTTTTGATTGTTTGAATGCCTTGTGTGAGGACATTTTATATGTAGGAATTTATGATTCTCTGTGCTATGCTGATGTCAACTTTGTGTTGTGAAGATTTTTCTCTGATAAAAATATAAAAGCACTTATTCCCATCTTTCTTTCTGCAGGCTCTGGAGTCTTTCAGTACACTTATAATAAAATTTCAGGATGAGGAGCAGAAGGCTTCTTGGTTAAGGGGACTTACACATGCAACATATCAAGCTTCTGTATAATTACGATCTTTTTACTCTTTTTTGTTCACTGGGATAATTTAATACACAAAAGGAGTGTCATTACCTTTATTAAGACGTGTTTGTCCATTTTCCTGGATGTAGGACCTTCCTTCTGTTGACGTACTTGGACAACATGACGGCGATGCAGTGTTTCCTGGAACTAGGCCGACGAACCTAAAAACAGCTGACCTTGTTGTCAATGGAACATTAATGGAAACAAAGCTATCAATTTACGGAAAGGTATACGTACCTCCTATTGAAATTTGTCTCATACATTGTGTGCATCGGAGACCAATGTCACGTGAATATCAGTTGTTACAGCTTTAAAATCTCATTGGACATCATTAGATTCTAAGGCTGTTCTTTTTCTTCCACTTATCTTTTTCCTTTTCAATCATCTCATATTAGATTGGAGATGAGGTCGATAAGAAGCTTAAAGAGACATTAATTCTGGAGGTTCTTGCTGGCGGAGGAAAGGTATGCCCAAAAATTCTTTCAAGAAATAATCTATTCTTTCCATGTTAGCTTAACTCGATATAATCATTTTATTTTCTTTGGTATTTGTGATTTAAATTCTTTCTGGATATTGATATAAGATTTCGGGTGTTAACGTGATAACTTCCAATTTCTTTAGAGGTATATGTTCTCTAATGAAATTGCCCAACAGGCCAAAAGTACTCGTCTTTCCTCGGTTAATTTTTTTTGCACTATAGCTCTATATTACAGGTAAGTCTGGAATTCCAGTGGACTTTTTTTAATTGTTTACTCCCAGATTTTGTATCTAGTCCAATGTATGCTTTTAATTATGCTTCTTTAGGCAGTTGTTGACTGTGATGCTTCCTTATGATGGATAGTTTAGTTTCACAAGGAAGCTTAATAGCTTGAGCTTTGAAACGTTTTTGTACACATCGATTATCAAATTTACAATGTTGCCTTGATCCATTGCAGGTGCATGTTGTTCGTTGTGAAGGCAACCTAACTGTCAAGCTGAAGCTGCAATCTTTGAAAATAATCGATGAACTGCAAGCTTCTCTAAATTCTTCTCCACAATATCTAGCTTGCTCTGTCCAGAAGGATAACCATTCATCTGCTTCACTTGGTAACTTGGATCCTCAAAATAATGACTCATTGTCAACAGAGGAATATGACATCTTCAAGGATGCCTCAACTGATTTTTTATCTTCTACCGATTCGGCTGAGGCTGGAAATATTGATAAGGATCCTGCAGAAGAAATAAGTAATTCTGCTGATGTTTATTATGAGGCCGAAGATGTTGAAAATTCTCAGTTTGTTTCACTTACATTCTTGACCAGGACGTCTGGCTCACCTGATTATGACGGCGTTGATTCACAGGTACTGTAGAAGTTAATAGAAGACTTGATGGCAACAAACACACAATAATGGTCAATACTGGTCAAGCTGCTCATTTGTCAAGAGAATAATTTCTCCCTCTTTTGTTCTCTTTTTCAGATGATAGTTTGTATGTCAAAACTGGAGTTCTTTTTCAACAGACCGACACTTGTTGCTTTGATCGGTTTTGGCCTTGATATGAGTGCTGCAAATGGTGGTTCGAGTGTACCAGATGAAGAAAAAACTGTGAATGAAGATTTATCAGACAACAAAATGAAGATAAAAGACTCTGGTGACACATTTGTTAAAGGATTACTGGGATATGGGAAAGGTCGTGCTTTATTTCGTCTGAATGTGAATGTTGACAGTGTTATTGTGTGTCTCAATAAGGAAGATGGTTCCCAGCTGGCTATGTTTGTGCAAGAAAGTTTTGTCTTGGACCTCAAGGTAAAGGAGAACATAGAATCTGCTGTCTTTACTTCCCACGTTTTCTATCCTGCTTGTGATAACCTTTTGAATTAATTTATCATATTTTATATCTGTTTCTTATTTTATTTAATCCATTGTTACTCTTCTTGTTTGAAGGTTCACCCCAGTTCTATATCCCTTGAAGGCACACTAGGAAACTTCAGGTTGTGCGATCTTTCTCTGGGAAGTGAACACTATTGGGCTTGGCTTTGTGATATCCGCAATCAAGGGGCTGAATCCCTGATCCAGGTATATATTGAGCTTTTCTGAAGTTATCACACTAAATTCTTAGGTTCACTTATTTTTTATTGCTCTGACCTTAGACTAAGGTGTTTCTTGCTGTTTGTTTGTTGTTTTTTCTCTTCAGTTTAGATTCAACTCTTATACTGCTGAGGATGATGATTATGAAGGATATGATTATAGTTTGCAGTGCCGTCTTTCTGCAGTTCGAATTGTTTTCCTGTATAGGTTTGTCCAAGAGGTAAGCTATATGATTCAACTTGTAAGATAAGAGGTATTCAGTACAAACATAATTGCGTTATCTACTTTTTTCTGCTGTTAAGATTATCCTAACTTAATAAGTGATATAATATTAAAATCATTATGCACTGTTCTGCCTTTGATGGATTATAGCATTCATAAATTTGCAGATAACTGCCTACTTTATGGGACTTGCAACTCCACATACAGAAGAAGTAGTTAAATATGTGGATAAGGTTGGTGGGTTTGAGTGGTTGATTGATAAGAATGAGATTGATGGAGCTTCTGCTCTGAAACTGGATCTTTCATTGGATGCTCCTATAATTATTGTACCAAGGAATTCCATGAGCAAAGAGTTAGTATCTCTTACGACTGCTCTACAATCCCATTTGACCTCTTTAATTGTTAAATTTTATGGCTGGTCTTTTATAGCAATAAGTTGCATTAACATTTTGATGATGAATACTGTTATGCTTTAAATGGTCTGCATTATGCATATTAAGTTTGACCAACTTGATACGGTATTTCTTTGCACTGAACATTAGACTAGGGAGTGACAGATGTGTTGATGATTAAGTTGTCTTTGGTGTACCTAACACGGGATTAAATAAACGGGTAATTGGCCAAAGTGACAACTATTTTCATTTTGAGCCTAGTGCCTGCTAGCAAATTACATGTTTAATTGATTTCTTTATGTCCAGAATTGTATGGTGTTCAAGAATCTTCCCTTCATCTAGTGATTTTATTCCTCGAATTGTATGGTCTTCAAGTATCTTCGCTTTATCTAGTGATTTTATTCCTCGTGGAAGCTCCTGTAGCCACACAAAATCTTATCAGTTTACTTATGTTATATTTTGATTATCAGTCCTCATCTTCTGGAATTTTCTTGATTATGGATGTATAAGAGTTACTGATAATATTTAGGATGCTCTGTCTGTCCCTCTTCTTCGGTCAACGATGAGATTTTGTTTGTAGCTAAATAGTCAACTATGATTTTATAAATAATAAATCACATTTTTAATATATTCATAATTTTTGGTGCTACTTATTTCATTTACATGTTTCTTATATTGTTCATAAATCTTTATGCTGCTGTCATTTTTCTATTATTGCACCAGTTTCTTGGCTGATTATTTTTTTCCTTTTTTTTTGTGGCATTGGTCCTATGTTACACAGATATTTGCTTCTCTTATCTCTAGTCTAGACATAATTGATTTAGCATCTATATTTGTTATCTTCGATATAAATCATTGACACTGATTTCTTTTAGCTATTTCTTAGTGAGACTTATTCTTTATGGATGCAGTTTCATACAACTTGATCTAGGCCACCTGAGGGTGGGAAATAAATTTAGCTGGCATGGGTGCCCTGAGAACGACCCTTCAGCTGTCCATCTTGACATCCTTGATGCAGAGGTATCTACCACATCGAAACATGACATACTGGTTTTCGGAAACCTGAAATTTTTGACTGATTAAAATTTGCAGATATTTGGAATCAATATGGCTGTTGGAATCGATGGTTGCCCAGGTAAACCCTTGATACGAGAAGGCCAGGGTATTCATATTAATGTGAGGCGTAGTTTAAGAGATGTTTTTCGGAAGGTTCCAACTCTCTCTTTGGAAATAAAGGTACGTTTGATCATCTGTACTTGTCTTCTAGTTCTTTCTTATCTGGTGTACTACTATGATTGAAGAGAAATTTTCAACTTATATTTCTACTCTTGGTTTTTAGAAGACATGTCCTATCAGTTTTAAATTCTTTTTGTTATGACTTTACTTTTCATTTAAAAATCAGGTCAATCAAGGGGTAAAGTAGATTTTTATCCTCCTTTTGCATTACTCTGGTTATATGCGATTGTCTTTCCAAGTCCAAAGGCACCTAAATCTTAACAAGTGGCTTTATGGTTGATTACTCGCTAATATAGGTTTTTTCATCTCAAAACGATACATGTTATTTGTTTGCTATTAAATTCACTTTCTAACCAGGTCGGTCGCTTACATTGTGTAATGTCTGATAAAGAATACACCATCATTCTCGATTGTATCTCGGAAAATTTGAGCGAGTCACCAAATTTACCTCCTAGTTTCCGGGAAAGCAAGGCTGACTCGAAAGGGAAAATACCATCACTGGCTGATAAGGTCAACTCAAATAGCCAAAGTATTCTATCACGCACAGTTACCATAATGGCTGTTGAAGTAGATTATGCATTGCTTGAATTATGCAACGGTATCCATGAAGAGTCACCTCTGGCTCATATTATTGTAAGTTTCCTTCTACATGAATACAGATTTGTTTGGTGAAACCAGCCGACTCTTGTTTCTTTTTTTGGGTTTCTGTTTTCTTCTTTCTAAGGCCTCTGTTTGTAGGATTCAACTCTTTGTTTATAGTGCAACAAAGTTGTGTATATTCTGAATGCATTATTGTCCTTTATGCAGTTAGAAGGACTTTGGGTATCATACAGAATGACTTCATTGTCTGAAGCAGATATTTATGTGACAGTACCTAGATTCTCTGTTCTGGATACACGTCCGGATACAAAACCAGAGATGCGGTTGATGCTTGGATCATGTGCAGATATTTCAAAACAGACTTCAAGCCGAAGTTCGACGTTTTCCACTAATGAAGGAGGCTTCAAAAGATTAGACTCTAAAACACAAGACAACATGAATCTACCTAATTCAACCATGTTCGTGATGGATTATAGATGGCGAATATCATCCCAACTATTTGTGATTCGTGTTCAGCAGCCCCAGGTTCTTGTTGTTCCTGATTTTCTTCTTGCTGTTGGTGAGTTTTTAGTACCTGGTCTTGGTTCTATTACTGGCAAGGAGGAATTGACGGATCCTAAGAATGACCCAATTGGTAAAAAAAGTGGAATTGTATTATTGGATCCACTTTACAAACAGAGTGAGGATGTAGTACACCTTTCTGCAAATTCTCGGCTTATTGCTGATGCACCTTCAGTCGACAAATATACATATGACGGTTGTGGGAGAACTATACGTTTAATTGAAGAAAAAGAAACTAAGGAACTTCACTCACCAGGTTTTGGGCCTATTATTATAATTGGACGTGGCAAGAGTTTACGATTTGTAAATGTGAAAATTGAGGTACCTATTGATTCATATATTTCCCTTCAACCCTATGAATCTTTAATTTCTTCTACAATATTATTGCTCTGATCTTTCACAATAGAATGTGCCATTTAACTATATGTACACAACGCCTTCTCTTCTACCGACTTGTAAGTTATAATAGTGGGTTTGTTTTTGGTTCGTAGTTTTATTGTAAGATTGGATTTGCTAGCAATGTTCTAGATTAGTATGTGCACATTACTCGTATTTAAGTGATGAGTAGTTCTGATTACTTGAATTCCTATTCAGTTTTGTAGTTGGTATATCTTTTGATCAGTTTCTGGTGTCCTGATCTTGATCCCTTCTTTGTGCATATCTTAGAATGGTTTCCTTTTGAGGAAGTACACATATTTGAGTAATGATAGCAGCTACACTGTCCTTCCCGAAGATGGTGTTGAAATTTTATCTTTGGAAGATAATTTTTCCGGTGATGTTAAAAGGGGTATGAAGGTAATGGAAGAATCATTGCATACCTTTGTTTCTACTGAAAATTCGGAAAATGACCCAAGCAAGATTCGAAGTTTCAGTTTCGAGGCTCAGGTAAACAATTTATATAGTTCAACTAGTCTTTCAAACCACATGTTTTTGTGGTGGTACTAATTTTTTATTAACATTCTTTGATATTGGTTTTTTTTAATAGTTTTCATGCCCCCCAAAATTAGAATTTGGCCTGTCAAGCAGAGCAATAAAAACTTTTATAAAGGTCCTTTTGGTATTTTCTAATGCTTTTACTTGTTCTTGTTAACTGTGCCAAAGGCAATCCTTTCTTGTATCTTTGTAGACCTTTTTGCATCGTTCCAAATTCGGTCAGCCGTAAGCAATTTTTTCTGCATGCAGTGGCTTCCTTTGAAGAGAACCTGTTTAATTAAACTCTTACACTGAGCAGCAGATGAAAGAATACCTTTAAAAATCTATGTGTATTTCATTATAATCTGTGTATTTGATTATAATGTATTTCATTTTATTTGTCAACTCAGTCTCTTATTATCCCATACTGAGACACATGTTTCCAGGTGGTTTCTCCAGAGTTTACATTCTATGACAGCAGTAAGTCTTCTTTGGATGATTCCACAAATGGTGAAAAGCTTCTGCGTGCAAAACTTGACTTCAGTTTCATGTGAGACTTATTTACCGGCATGCACCTCCAGTGTTGTCTGTTACTAACTAACTATTATTTACCTGAAGCTTATTTTGCATTTTTGTTGAAGACTTGAAGCAATGTAATAAAAACAAATAGATTGAGCCTTTCATCGTAAGTTGCGGCCGAAGTATGGTACTAAACACTGAACAGTCGTAGCTGCTTTCTTCTTTAGGAGCTCAAGATATATATTGGTGAAATAGGAAATATGAGTAGCTCCAAATACTTAGGTATACAATGTAGAAGCTAGTAGGGTCGATTTTATAATAATTTATAGGAGAACCAATTTTCTTCTAAGAGATATGATTTCAGCTATATGTATGCTGTTTCTTGTTTTCTGTCTTTTGCTTTTGTCTTGAGACCTGTGGGTCCCAGCACCATGTAAATTAAAACTGGAGTTCTTTGGAAATTGAAGGAAGAAAAAAAAAAATCTTTGTTTCAGCATAAGATTTCCGATGATTGTAATAGCTTGCACGGTTAATATGCTTTTTTGGAGGTGTGTTTAAATCTGTTTTGTCTCTAAATCCTATTTTTATCAAATTTTGTCCTGCTGAGTTGTCATTTTACATCTATGTGTAGCTTCGTAAAATCTTACAGGACTATCTGTCATCTGAATGTTTTAAGGCAAATCTGAGTTTATGTTTCATTTGTAAGTGTAATAAAGTCTCTTTTATTGTGTTTAATTTTTAAAAATTGTGTTCAGGTTTCATTGGTAAGTGTACTAAAGTCTCTTTTTATGTGTTTACTTTTCCATATGTTTTATGCGTTGGTCTGTGTTCTCTTTAATGTTGCATTTGAATGACATCTGGCATGTACCTCAACTTTTCGTGCCATCAAATTGCAACGTGACTTTCAAGTTTCATAAGTTTTATGTAAGGAAGTAATTGTATCTATTTTTGGATGAGGAATAAAGCATAATATAGGCATTTGTTCTGATGATCCTTTTGTCTTCTTAACACGCACAAAGATAAAACAGATATGCTTGCTTGGAAGCCTTATTCTCATAATTTTGTAAGCTGCACTGTAGTAGCTTTGGTGAGATAGACAAGTGTGATATTTGATTCCTGTCTTCTACAAAAAGTTTTACTTGTTGCGCATAGTATGTATCCTTTTAGCTGTAATGGAGTTCAAAAACACTTCTTTAGAGAAAGTAGGTCTTTTTGGCTTTGCGATCCATAGCTTAGTGCCATTGATATCTAATTGTGTAGATATCCTTTAGTAAAATTATACTTATAAAAAGTATTACTTGGATAGATCTGAGATTTTTTTAAGTGGTCTACATGTTCAGTTGTGCAAAATCATTCCAGAAAGTGGGGAGCATAATATAATTTGTATGATCTGTTGACTTGAATGCTAGTTTACTACTTGAATTCCAGGTTGTCATGTACTTTCATGATCACTTTTATAACTGAAACTTAGATATCTGTCTATGTATCAGGGTAATGCTTTTCCTATGATTTTTACAATTCGCGAGCTTTTGCTTTATCAGAAAACATGTATGCACTTTTTTAATAGATTTATATTGCTTCTTTGGATCTCAATATGAGCATTAAGTTATTTTGTTTTATTAGTTGATTAAATTTTTTATTGTTGACGCTTAGATATTTATTTTAATTTTGTGCTCTGATCTATATATACTACAGATTGAATAAAATTGATCTGTAATGACTCTATAGCCTGTTTGTTTAAATAGGTATGCATTAAAGGAAAATGATATTTGGATTAGAGCTCTTTTTAAAGATCTTACCATAGAGGCTGGTTCTGGCCTTATCATTCTGGATCCAGTGGACATCTCCGGAGGATATACTTCTGTAAAGGACAAAACAAATATATCTGTGATATCCACCGACATGTATGTCCACCTTTCTTTAAGTGTTATATCCCTTGTTCTTAACCTTCAAAACCAAGCAGCTGCAGCATTACAATATGGAAATGCTGATCTTCTGTCTCCTTGTACTCACTTTGATCGAATATGGGTGTCGCCAAAAGGTTGCTTCCTAAGCTTTTCCACATGAATTGTGTCATCAATATGTTTACCCACATCATTTTGCTTGTTTATTCTGTATTTTCATTCAAGTCTCATCTCAGTTAAATGTGTTGACAAGAATTGCCTATCTATTTAGGTGCAACAAATGGGGACCTAAATAATCTTACCTTTTGGAGACCTCGGGCTCCCTCAAACTATGTTATATTGGGAGATTGTGTGACATCAAGGTAAAGTCATTTGTATCTTTGACAGCCCTATTTTGTGTAGATGTTTGAGGGATCAAATTGCATAATGCTTCATTTTGTTAATAGCGAATCTCTGCTTCACTATTCCGTTTCAGTATAATTCTCTTTCCAATCTCTCCATCTTATGTTATTTTATTTTGGTTATTGTTTTAATTAGGTCTAAAGTGTTTCTGTGTACCTCTATTTATAGTTGTATAATATATGAATATCATATTGTGATGGATTAAACTTACTATTTAATACATTCTTCAGGCCAATTCCTCCTTCATACACAGTAATGGCTGTGAGCAGTACATATGGACGTGTGAGAAAACCTCTCAGGTTTGAGCTTTTAGGATTATTCTCTGCCATCCAGGGAGGTGAAAGCTCAGAGGGCAGTTCCAATGCTAATGGTGACTGCTCTATCTGGATACCTATACCACCTCAGGGATATACAGCATTAGGGTGTGTTGCGCATAGAGGAAGCCAACCACCACCTACTCACATTGTTCACTGTGTACGTTCTGATCTTGTGACATCAGCTAGATATTCCGAGTGTATATTCTCTACATCTGCAAATCAATCTTTCTTATCTGGATTCAGCATCTGGCATTTAGACAATGTTGTTGGATCCTTCTATGCCCACCCTTCAACTGATTGCCCTCCCATTAACATTTGTCGTGATCTAAATCATCTCGTTCTATTAAATTCAAGTCAAGCTCATATATCTTACGAGAAATCTTCCTCCGATTTGGATTCTGGGCATGACTATGAATATGGGAAATCGAATAGCCAGGGTGCAAATTCATCGAGATGGGACATAGTTAAATCAATCTCGAGAGGAACTAGTTATGTTTCAACATCCAACTTTGAGAGAATCTGGTGGGACAAGGGCAGTGATATAGGTGGACCAGTTTCCATCTGGCGACCTTTGCGACGTCCCGGTTATGCTATTCTTGGTGACTGCATAGTTGAAGGGTTGGAACTTGGAACTATTCTTTATCTTTTTGTTTTTGTATTTCTCACAATAATTCATATCAAATAATGCAATTACTCTTTTCCGTCTCAGTTTTGAACCACCTGCTCTGGGTATAATTTTTAAAGTTGGTGATCCTGAAATCTCTGCAAAGCCAGTTCAATTCACTCAAGTTGCTCATATTGCAAAAAAAGGTGTGGATGATGCTTTTTTGTGGTACCCGATTGCTCCCCCTGGCTATGCTTCAATTGGATGCGTCGTCTCACGAACAGAAGAAGCACCAGCTTTGGATTCATTTTGCTGTCCAAGAATAGATCTTGTTAGGCAAGCCAACATTCATGAGACCCCTGTATCACGATCTTCAAGTGCAAGAGGATCTCAGTGCTGGAGTTTATGGAAAGTGGATAATCAGGTCAGAGTAATGTTTTGGGAGACTGAAGGTTCAGGCCGAGTAGATTAGCTATATATAGTATTTACACGAAGCATTATCACCCATAGATATTGCAATAATTATATGACCATTGTTCTTCGCTGATGCTTTCTGTTACATGTAAGTTATAATCCTCACCCTGTACTTAACACATTGGGTTTATTTTTGTTTGAACTTATTTATGTAGGCTTACACTTTCCTAGCAAGCTCTGACATGAAAAGGCCTTTTGGTCAGCCGGCCTTCACCGTTGGTGATTCTGTTAGACCTAAGACACAAGACAACATAAATGCTGAGATGAAACTGAGATGTTTGTCTGTGACAGTTTTGGACAGCTTATGCGGCACGGTATGTGTTTGGCATGGATTTTTTTTCTTATTGTCTTCAGTATCTTTACCATCTCTATTACACATTCACTTACAAGTTTTTTTTTTCAGATGACACCACTTTTTGATGTTACGATTTCTAATATCAAGCTTGCAACACATGGTCGACTAGAGGCATTGAATGCTGTACTTATCTCTTCTACAGCTGCGTCAACTTTCAACACACAGTTAGAAACATGGGAGCCACTGGTGGAGCCGTTTGATGGAATATTTAAGTAAAACATCTTTCATTTTAGTTCTTATTTGTTAAACTTGTTAGCAGCCTGTTTTTCTGTTTAACTTTATTTTTCGCCAAATAATCTAATCTTGTCAATATATTTCTTTGGTAACTTATATTCTCTCTATTTGAAGGTTTGAAACATATGGTGCGGATGCGCATTCAACATCAAGATTTTGTAAAAGAGCACGTGTTGCTGCAACCACTACACTTAATATAAATCTTAGTACAGCAAATCTCAATATGTTCTTGGAATCGGTCATATCATGGAGAAGACAGCGAGAATTTGAACACAAAGCAAGCGAACAAAATGAGGTTAAAACTTATATCTTGGTTTTCCGTGATATGTCTACTGGAGTGTGCTTTTGCTAACATTGTTTGGTTTTGTTAATATTTATTTCGCCGCTGTCTACTGGAGTGTGCTTTTGCTAACATTGTTTGGTTTTGTTACCATATTTATTTCGCCGCAGGAACAGCATCGTCAAGGAGATGATCCCAGTTTCTCTGCATTGGATGAGGAAGATCTTCAGACTGTTATAATTGAAAATAAACTTGGTTGTGATATTTATCTAAAAAAGGCTGAGCAGGATTCAGATGCGGTGAGATTACTGTGTCATGATGATTATGTCTCTCTGTGGATTCCACCTCCAAGGTACACTGACCGATTAAATGTTGCTGATGAGACACGGGAAGCCCGCTGTTATGCTGCTGTGCAAATAATCAAAGCCAAGGTTATGATAATTTTTTTTAATGTTTAATGTATGTAGTTATCGATACTATATTATTAAAGACAAAACATTAGAAGTTCATTGGTACTTTGATTGGTATGATCACGTACAATTATATACAAACACTGCAGATATGAGTTTTAACCGAATTATAATTCTGTACAACTCCACCCCAAACTATAATTCTATACAGTTCTGCACACACACACACAATTATATTTATATCAAAGACTGTATTCATGTATACTATCTATACTATATTATGAAAGACAAAACATTAAAAGTTCTGTTGGTACTTTGGTTGGTTGGTATGGTCACGTACAGTTATATACGAACACTACATATATGAGTTTTAACCAAATTATAATTCTATACAAATCCAACCCCAAATTATAATTCTCTGCACACTGTACAACACATTTATATCAAAGACTATATCCGTCTATCCTATTTATTAAATCATAAAGAGAATCCAACCCATATAAATATATAAAACAATTAATTTGATTAACAATATAACAATGTGTATATACATTATATTACAAAATTTTAAAATATTATTAGAATAATATATATATATATATATAACTATTAAAAATAAATTAAAAAATTATATAATGTTAAAGAGCACCGTGCATCACACGAGTTATAAGCTTGTAATAATTACCATAAAAGAGAAACATGAATTTCTCCACTTTTGCAGGATTTACCTATTATTGATGATGGAAACGGTCACAAATTTTTCTGTGCTTTGCGCCTTGTTGTTGATAGTCAAGAGACAAATCAGCGGAAACTTCCTCAGAGTGCAAGGACTAGATGTGTTAGGCCTTCAGTTTCAAGAAGCAATGGTGTTGATGAAGGCACTGCTTGCTGGAATGAACTTTTCATATTTGAAGTTCCTAGGAAGGTAATAACAGTGTCATTTATCAGTGGATCTTTTGGACTTCTAAATTTCCTTCAAGTAATTTGGTATATGGAGTCTAATATACAATTTGTAGTCATGAAAAATATTTTTATCGAAGCTGCTAACACTGGGCACATATTATGTACATCAGGTTGCAAAAGCTTGTTGATAGTTAAGTTGCTACTCTACGGAGTTTTACAGGGTTCATATTTAATTGAAAATTCAATAATTTGCTAACAACCTTCTCTCTTCAAAAACTAATCTTACTTAAAAGGCCACTGGACAATTGTAAAATTGTATCCCCCAGAAAGCACTATAATTTCTTTTTGGCACAATTGATGTGCACAAAAACTATGCTAAAAAACAAAAATTCAGAGATGACATCGAGTCAACCGGATTCCCGCATGGAATTCTGCCAGAAGAAAACTCACAATGCTTCTTAAGATATCTTGTAATAAATGAACTAAAGGGTTTTTAGTGATGGTTGAAGATGATAATTCTCAATATGAATGAAGGTGGTACATGTATATACAAGGAAATTCCTGGTGACTAATGGATGATAAATCCATTTTTCACAAACTAATTTATATAATTCAAGTAGTGTATCGGATGTAATGCCAAATCACTGTCAACACAATCGATTTGAGGAATAGATATCTATCATTTGTTGAGGACAAGGGAATTGATAAATTAATTTGTGTTTTTTTAGGTATCTTAGTTTTATTAAGTTAATAGATTACTAAAAATATTCCAAATTTGTAGTAATATGGTAATATTCATAAACTGTTGGTTTCTATTTATAGAAATATTGTAGTATAATAATATTTGGATGTAGTTTTCTTTTCATTTAGGAATTACTGTGCTTCCAACTAATAGGATATCTATGCGAACTCTTTGAATTCTCATCATTGATAAGATTCTAAATATTTTCAATTGAAGAATATTTGATAAATCCAAGGATTTATTTGTGTTTGTACAAATTATCTGTGGAGATATGTTTTGTCCTCTAATTTGAATACTATTCTTATCCCCGTCCTAGAACATCATTCCTAGTTTGTTTGGATTCAAATCGTTGTCTTGACAAGGTCTTAGCTAACACTTCAGTTAACTGCAATCTTTTAGGAAAATACATGTTTATTGTTCCTTGATTAACTTTCTTCTTATGAAATGTTGGTCGATTTTACATGCTTGGTGTACCAGATTACGAGGTATCCTAACTGCTTGATTACCACAAAGCACTATACTAGGTTTTGATGTCATCCTCAATGCTTTGAGGATTCTTTTTAGCCATCACCGTCTGGTTTGTGCCATCATGTATCTGGCCCATCCTTCTACTTGTCACCAAATTACACCATACATCTCTACAATATCTTTAAAAGTTGATCACTTTATAAAGATCCTACCAGCTCAGCATCCGTTTACACCTCAAATACCATTGTTAAAGTGTTGGGAACCGATCTCTATTGACGGAATGATCAGAGTGTTCCATTGGCAAGAACGATTCAGCAGTCTTATATAGTTAATTATTAGACAGAGAATGTTATTAGCTTAGACCTATTGTTGTGAATTGAATATTCTGGTTCTATTATGCTTTTACTCCCTCCATGGCTCCATCCCTATTTAGTTGTCCCTTTGAATATTTTGCGTATATTAAGAAATTTTAAATAGTGTGTATTTTTCCTTCATACCCATAATGAATGCATTAATTTTATAAGTATAAGAGAAAAGTCCACATTGAAAATGATAAATAAATGAGGGTATTAGTGAAAAAAGGTCACAAATTTGTGTTGGAGAAAGAGATGGACAACTAATTTGGGACAAATTTTTTTCTCAGAAGGGCTAAATAGCGACGGAGGGAGTAATGTTTTTCTTAACTATAATTACATTGGTTAAAACAAGTGTTCTTTTTAAAATATAGTTTAATCTCTCACCGTCATAAATCTAAATATAGAACTTATGAATCCTTTTTAAAATGATTAAGGGTCTTCTGGCAAAGTTGGAAGTGGAGGTGACAAACCTAGCTGCAAAAGCAGGAAAAGGTACTCGTCCCTGTCAGAATACCTTTCTAATAATACTTTGTGTAGTATTAACTTGTTTCATATTGGAAGGACAAGGTCATTGTTTGACATGTGTTAGCATTTTAACTTTCTAATTCACAATGTAGGTGAAGTCGTGGGTGCATCTTCATTTTCAATTGGACATAGTGCAAAAACGCTAAAGAAGATGAGTTCAGTAAAAATGCTGCATCAAGCGTCCGAAGTTCAAAATATTGCAGCATACCCTCTCAAAATTGCAGTAAGTCAAGCTAGAGCGTAGTTGTATCTGTGTGCTCACAAGTGTACATGTTTCTATTACAGACATGTTTTGTATAGATGCTAATATTCTTTTTTCTGGCACTGTTATTGCTTGGTTGTGCACAGGTTTTGTCCAGTAGTGACGATATTCATTCCCGTAGCAGCCTTCTTGTTTCAACCTCTTATTTTGAGATTGCTAATATTCAGACTGAATTTGAAGAAGGAAGCAATGTAGATAGAGACATAGGTTTCCGGGTAGGTCTTTCGCCAAAAGGTTCATGGGAGAGTTTTCGTTCATTCCTTCCATTGTCTGTAATTACTAAAACATTAAGCGGTGATTCTATTGCTGTTGATGTGATCTTGAAAAATGGCAAGAAACATGCAGTTTTAAGAAGTCTGGTTACAATTTGGAATGATTCTGATATTAAACTGGAAGTATCAATTGGCCATGCATCAAGGATTCACAGTCACAACCTCTCAGAAGACATTGTTTTTAATACTCTAAATCCTGGTTCTTCTTTTGTCTTACCCTGGAAAAGTACGTCAAAAGGTTCTGATTGCTGTTTACTACTCCGTCCTTGCACTGATGGTACTCAACCTCCTTACTCATGGGGAAATCTTGTTAATATTGGGTATACATTGGGAAAGGACCAACAGTCCAGCGAATCAGGTTCACTTTCTAGACAAAATACCGTGAAGCATGGCAATCAAAGGCCCACTTCATCGTTCAATCTCAGTCAACTTGAGAAGACTGATGTATTCTTCTGTTCGGGTACCCCCAGTAGTGATCAGTTCTGGCTTAGTGTCAGCACAGATGCATCAGCTCTTCATACAGAGCTTAATATTCCTATATATGATTGGAAAATATCTGTAAACTCTCCCCTGAAGTTGGAGAATCGGCTTCCTTGTCCAGCACGATTCATAGTCTGGGAAAAGTCAAGTAATGGAAATCATATTGAGCGGCAACGAGGCTTTATATCATCTCGTGGAACTGTAAACATACATTCTGCTGATGTCCAAAAATTAATATACGTTACATTGTTTATGCAGGGAGGGTGGTCTTTGGAAAAGGTATTGTTTTCTATTATAAATCATCCTCTGTAGTTATAAGTTGAGATTGTGAAATTTAATTTGATTGCGAAGCCTTCTCATGATCTCTTGCTACAGGACCCTGTTCTTGTATTGGATTTATCTTCTAATAGTCATGTCTCGTCATTTTGGATGGTTCGACAGCAAGGAAGAAGGTTAGTCTTATTGTATTCATGTCCTTTTATCCTGCAACATTTACTTAAGAGAACCATGTACAAGGAAACAGAATAATGGGATTACACACACACTCTCGTGCACACGTACTTGCGCACACACACACACACACCTACATAAATGCACATTTAATTATGCGAGTCAAAGTAGCTTTCTTTTTCAACAAAAATTAATTTGTGTGTGTGTGTTCTGTAGTCCTTGTATCTTTAGCTCAGACTGAAATCATATTTTATGCAACTGTTTTATGCATTGGTCTTCTGTTCTTGTTACTGCTCATTATGTGAGGCATGCATTGTCTTTTTTATCTAAATTTCCACGTATTTGTTATTTGTAGGGGTATAAATGAGTTGAAAGCAAGCATATTGCATGTTCAGATTCTTCACAACTTTTATTCATTGATTTAGATCCGCAATACTCCTGACTACCATGTCCAATTCATTGCGAGTTGAATACACATTGCATAACAGAATTTTAAATCCGTAATAGTAAACGTACACATGCTAGGCACCTGATTATAATTTTTTTTAAAATATATTAATCATTAAGTAACAAGACTTTTTATTCTCTTTTGGCTAGAAGGATAACATATTATCCTCTCTATAATAACACTATAAGAGGGATCTTTGGTGTATTTCATGGGAGATAAGCTTGTATAGTAATAAAAATTATGATGATTTAGCTAGAACAATGTAAATTAAGTAACTTTATGAAGCATGAGAGATTATAAATTAAGGAGACGAATATTTTGACTCCTCTAAAAGTGTGAGAACTGGAAGTTAGAAAGAGTTTGTACTATACACGTTCTTCATATTTTATCTTTGCTTTTAACTTCTAGAAGAGGGGGGGGGGGGGGGGGGGGGGGTGAGAGTGAGAGATCAGAAAAACTGCCATCCCATGTATGTCATAACTGATTATATCTGTTTTATGATTATAAATTACTCCCTCTGTCCCGTTGATTAATATACATTGGGTTCGGACACGGAGACCAAGAAAATGTATAAAAAATGAGTAAAGTTAGATGAAAAGTGGGTAAAGTGGTGGGACCTATCAATATTTAATAATAGATTTGAGATAGTGGAGGAAAATAGTGGGTGTAATGTGTTTTATATTATTAAAAGTTACTATTTTTGGAATGTATAGAAATGAGAGGGACATCCCAAAATGGAAACTGTATAGAAATGAAAGGGACAGAGGGAGTATGTTATTACTAAATATTAATTAAGTTTAAAACAAAAATATATACAATAAACGAATAAGTATATTATCTTAATTTAAACTAAACAAGTTTTATACATAATGTCAAAAGAACTAGCAAACTTGAGTCAAATTTGTCTTTTCTTATTCTTTATTCCTTCTTTATTTGGCTGAATTGTGTATTATATTATAGAAGTTTGGAATATTTGGAGTAAGGAAGGGCCTTGCCCTTAGCGCCTAGGCATAGCCATGGTGGGAAACAATCTAGACAAACATAAATTCCTAGCATATTGTCTTCATTGATTTTAATACAATCAGTATATTGTCTTCATTGATTTTAATGCAGGAGATTGCGTGTAAGCATTGACCGTGACATGGGAGGAAGTATAGCTGCTCCAAAAACTATAAGATTTTTTGTTCCGTATTGGATTAGTAATGATTCGTCTCTGCCTTTAGCATACCAAGTGGTGGAAATAGAACCTTTGGAGACTTCGGATGTGGGTTCCCGTCATATTTCTAAAAAAGTTAAGTCTGGAACAGCATCAGTTAGAAGTCCCAAGATCTCTGCAGACAAGAATTTTTTTGGCTCGAAGAAAAACCTTCAAGTACTTGAAGTGATTGAAGACACTAGTCCAACACCTAGTATGCTTTCTCCGCAAGAATATGTGGGTCGTGGTGGTGTTGTGTTGTTTTCATCTCGTAATGATGGATATCTGTCTCCACGGGTGGGCATTGCTGTTTCCATACGAAATTCTGAAAATTATAGTCCTGGAATATCTCTTCTTGATCTGGAGAAAAAGGTAATATGGACAAAAACTTGTACAACTCTGAAATATTTATCTGGTGTTTGCTCCGTCTTGGAATATCCTCTAACCTTGTGCGGGTTTTTACTTATTTCAGCAACGAGTTGATGTGAGGGCTTATAAATCAGATGGATCTTACTACAATCTTTCAGCTGTATTACACATGACGTCAGATAGAACAAAGGTTTATATGCTAATCAACCATTTTTTTGGCAGTAATCCTTAGGCTCTTCGATACTTTTTGCTGTCTTAAAAGTGTAGATTGACTAAAGCGGGACTTAGTTTTGATGACTTAGTTTGAATGTGATTTATATCATAAACTATTTATCTTGTATATAACTTTATCAATTAGTATGACATGTGTGCCTCTGCTGATGAATAATAAAATGTAGAAGGGCATTTAAAGTTATTGGAGGTCCGTTTGCGAGATTTCTGAATTCTCTAATTGTAGGTGTTATGGAATAGAGTTAAAGACAACGCAAGGCAATATAACCTGGACTAGAATTTAAAGTTTGTCGTTGTCCTTCTGAGGCACCAACTTATAACAAGAACAGCATGATGCAGACTGGGGACCAAGTGCACTTAGGCAAGCAATAGAGTAGGCAATAACCAAACTTACAACAATGACAGCAATAGTGCAATAGAACATGGAGTGATTCTTAGAGTATTTTGGGATAGTTGCCCATTCTATCATGTTTTTGTGAACGGGGTTGGCTTTACGTTTTTGTTTCTTTCCATGCTTCTCATTTAAGGAGTATATTTTAGGATAGAGTATTTTCATGCTTCTACACCTTATGATACTTTCCTCTAGTCTAATGTATATCATTTTTAGAGCACATCTTAGAAGCTCATTTTGGGAAGGTAGAAGGGTTGTAGGTATGCAAGTATAATGTTATAACTGTTTCTAGGAAATAAGTGGAAAGTTTCGTTTTAATAACTTAGAAAAGATTAAAATAATAATTAATAGCTTTTAAGTAATAATAATTAAATTTTACTTTCAACATCTCATGCTATATAAAGATTGTTAACTTATAGGGAGGTATGTTGTATTTATGAGATGTTTGCTTGTAGTAATTTAATTGTCTACCTCCATCTGCTTTTAAATGGATATATTTGTCCATAAAAGTCGCAGAAGAGCCACTTTATACTGTCACACTATCTCAGTCTATGAAAACAGTTCTCACTAGAAATCAAAATTAGGGAAGAACCGATTTATACTGTCACATTTCTATCTGCTGATAATTAATTCCTAATGGATGATTTACTGGTGTAGGTTATTCATTTTCAACAACAAACCCTGTTCATTAATAGGGTTGGCTGCAGTATCTGTCTTCAGCAGTGTGATACTCAGTCATTGCAATGGATACATCCAACTGATCCTCCACTACAGCTGGGATGGCAGTCTCTCCCAAAGACTGAGATGTTGAGAGTATGTGCTGAGAAACTAAAAATCAGATCTGCCTTGTGTAAATTGTGATTTAAGAAGTACTTCTGTTGATTTCAATTGATCTTTCATCCAATAATTTCTGTATTACTCTTAATAATTGTGTGGGCTTTATTTTGTACAATAGACCAACTTTTCTCACTTGATTGTCTACCTTTTCAGTTGCGAATTGATGGATATAACTGGAGTACGCCATTTAGTGTTGGAACTGAAGGTGTTATGTGTGTATCTTTGAACAAAGTACCGCCAAGTGATCCAGCACAGTTAAGGGTAGAAGTTAGAAGTGGTACAATGAGTTCACACTATGAAGTTATATTTCGACCCAATTCATTTTCAAGTCCTTACAGGTGAGCAAGTTATAAAGCTCTGTGAAAATTTTGACTTAAGCTTGCCTTAGATAATAGGTCCTGCCTTTTTGTGCAATCTCTGCCTCATGTCAGTCTAACGCACTTTCGATATTATATGAGATACGTATATCTAGCATAATTCATTCATATTCTCATCAATATCTTTCATATTTTAATATATAGTACTCCCTCCGTCCCATAATAAATGTCCTAATTTTTTCAAGTTTGTTTCACGCATTTCCACGCAAATAAAAAACTTACTTGTAGATATTATTTTCTCATTTTTTTGTTTTGTATAAAAATAGGATGTTCAAACTTTTATACAAAACAAGAAATTCGAAAAAATAATATCTACAACTACTTTTTTATATGCATGGAAATGCGTGAAACAAACTTGAAAAAAATTAGGACGTTTATTATGAGACGGAGGGAGCATTTGGATCAAATGAAAGCTAAAATGATAACCACTAGAATTCAACACATTTATAACTGAAGTTCAACATACTGCATATTTCAATTTTATTTAATGGCAACAATCGATATTGGGATTTATGGACGGCTTTATCTTCTTAGATCAATGTGTGATTTAAAGGCTAACTCAAAAAACAAAAATGAAATTGGCACAGAGTAGAGAAGTTTATTTTGGAAAGTCTTTATTAGTAGTAATCGCTGTTCCTTTCCCAATTTACTCAGAGCACTTTGTGGCTTTATGCATGCGCCTTTGGAACTTATATGAATAACGTCATATGGGTATTCATTAGGAAATAATTATCATTTAATTTACTATTATATTTGTTGATACATGATATATCCAGGGTTGGCTTCTACATTTTGAAAATCTGTTGTGGCAGGAATAATAAGAAACTTGACTATTTACAGGATTGAAAATCATTCTTTGTGTTTCCCGATCCGTTTTCAGCAAGTGGATGGTCCCAGTAGTTCATGGAAGTCTCTTTTACCTAATTCATCTGCTTCCTTTTTATGGGAAGATCTAGGGAGACCACGACAGTTGGAACTCCTGGTAGATGGTGATGACCGTTCTAAATCTCTAAAGTACAATATTGATGAAATATCCGATCATTATCCCGTTTTTGTGAATGAAGAACCTACAAGAGCTCTGCGAATTAACATTCTGAGGGAGGATAAAGTATATGTTATCAAGATCAGTGACTGGATGCTAGAAAATGAATCTGAAGCAGCTCCAAGTAAAAGCAGTTATTTGTCTTCATCCCAGATCTTGAAAAATGATACTAATCTTCAACAATCAAGACCTACTGCGGACAGTGAATTTCATGTTAGTTTTGAGATTTCGGAGCTCGGACTATCCATCATTGATCATACACCAGAAGAGTTATTATATCTTTCCCTGCAGAGTCTTCTGCTGTCGTATTCAACTGGCTTAGGTTCTGGGATGAGCAGGTATAATTATTTCTTTAATCACCAAGACAAGTACTTCGTGTGACATGAACAGTTAATAACAAATTGCTTTGGAGTTTGATTCATATGCATTTTTGTCATTTTAGTTTCTGGCAAATTTAATGTTCTGCATCCATTGTTAACAAAATTTACATACGTTGCAGGTTGAAATTAAGAATGCGTGGAATTCAAGTGGATAATCAGTTACCACTGACTCCAACACCTGTTCTTTTCAGACCACAAAGAGTTGGAGATGAGACTGATTACGTCCTGAAATTTTCAATGATACAGCAGTCCAATGGATCACTAGATTTATGTGTGTATCCATATATTGGCTTTCAGGTATGTCAGTATTTTTTTCTTACAACAATTTGAGCC
Organism: Heracleum sosnowskyi; assembly: GCA_030848705.1. Classification (NCBI taxonomy): domain Eukaryota; kingdom Viridiplantae; phylum Streptophyta; class Magnoliopsida; order Apiales; family Apiaceae; genus Heracleum; species Heracleum sosnowskyi. Next base: position 112,063,774 of record CM061240.1, on the reverse strand, counting down.
AAGTCTATTCCAACACCTAGGTGTATTTATTTTAATATGTTTTTACTTCTACTTACCAGGGACCGGAGAATTTAGCATTTCTGATTAGCATTCATGAACCTATCATTTGGCGCCTTCATGGGATGATCCAGCAGATCAACCTAAGCAGGGTATCTGAAACCGAAACCACTGCAGTTTCGGTTGATCCAATCATACAAATTGGGTACATATAGTGTGTAATAAAATATATATTTTAAGATAATATGCTTACTTAAACATCATCTAGATAACATCTTAACTCATCTAGATAACATCTTAACATAACAGTGCCTTCAATTTCTCGGAACTGCGCTTGAAAGTCTCCATGTCTATGTCGCCAACTCAGCGTCCAGTTGGTGTTCTTGGGTTTTGGGCATCCTTGATGACTGCACTTGGAAACACCGAAAATATGCCAGTAAGCTATTAATTCTTCTTTAATATTCATTTGAAGTTTTGTATTTTAGTTACATGCTTACATTACGATTTTTGAATCTTAAATTGTATCCGAGGAAAATGTATTAATATAATTTTTAGATGCATGTCTTGTTAGAAATGGAGAAAAACAATAAACATGTAAACACCACAATCAAACTCATCGGTCTCCATATATGTATATCAACAGGTTCTAACAATATTATTAGATCTCATTGTAACAGATGGGGTTGAACCCTTCTAGCACCAAAAAAGACATTAATGTTACATATAATATTAACAGCCTGAATCTATGGTGTCATTACAAGTTCTAAGTTAATACAAAGGACTTTGTCACTTAAAGGGCAGCAGAAATTTTATTTTCACAGGCGTTATTCTGACATAATTTTGCATTTAGTGCTCCACTTGGCCATTCAATTTCTACGTGATTCAAACTATATATGTTATATAGTCTTTTCTGTTGGTGCTTTTAAGTAGCATTACTTATACTTCTTTGAGCATGATTTTAGAGAAGCACAAATGTTATGGTATTAAGTGAAATCTGTTTTTATGCTATACAGATTCGAATAAATGAAAGGTTCCTGGAGAATATATGCATGAGGCAAAGCATGCTCATAAGTAATGCTATCTCCAATGTCAAGAAAGATCTTCTAAGCCAGCCTCTTCAACTGCTATCAGGTGTTGACATACTGGGCAACGCAAGTAGCGCACTTGGGCATATGAGCAAAGGTGTTGCGGCTCTATCTATGGATAAGAAATTCATTCAAAATCGGCAGAAACAAGTATGAAAACAACTCTCATTTTTTCCAATTTTCTTATTAGAGATATTGTTTTTAGTTGGCTATTAACTCCACCTTTTAGTTGTCAAATCGGCTTTTACGGGGAAAGGATTCCACCTATAAGTTGTCTGATCAGCTTCCGTTTGAATAACTTTTCCCTTTTTCGTACTTTGGAGCAGTTATACCACAATAGTAGGACGCCGCTGTAAAATAGGATTAGCAAAACCTACACCTGAAACATTTGCGAATCAGCCAATATTCCTGAACAGACTACCAGTCTGGCTCCCACCTCCACACATCACCACACGTGGCAACTTACATCAAACAATATATAGTTTATTACAAGCGCAACTAAGTAATTATATTTGTATTTTAACTAAATTAAAATAGTGTGTATTCACAAACATTAGAATTCTGTTACTTTAAATGATGAACTCTCGGTCAGATTTATATGTCGTCTGTTGAATTTTAAAAGTTAAATGATTTGGTAGGAATGTAGATTAATACTGACCCAGGGATGCATTAATTTAGGTCAAGTTTTTGAAGACCATTTATCTGTAATTAGATATATTTCTAGTTATTAAAAATGAAAAAAATAAAACAAAACAAAGTAAGTTAAAGTTATCTGATACCATACAGTTTGTTAGGGTTAAACCTATCTTGATTGGGTTAGGCCAATAATTTGTATCTGCAAGAGCTTTTAAAATATACAACTTCGTTTGGATAAGATAAAACCTGGAGTAGGAAACTGTGTTGAAGTCAGAATAGGACAAGGAAAAGGATCACCTGATAGCAAATTTCCGAGATCTATAATTGATTAAGGGCATTGATTGCAGTGACTAGATATTACTCTGAAACTAATATGTTTATATGTGAAATGATCTTAAAATGTTAATGTGATACAACTAAAACTGCAACAAGTCTATGTGCAAGACTTGGTCTAGCGGACACCCCTCTCCTGTTGGTAATAAGAGGTTCAAGGGTCGAACTCCAATGAGGGCATGGGTGTGTGTTTGAATTTATGTGATTTAACTTCACCAAGAAAGAAAAAAAAACAAGTTATTCTGTCCTTTCTTTCGTATGATGGACTTCACAAGGATATTGTTATGTTCCTTCGCGTAGGATCTAGTCACAGGCCTTGACACGATAGAATGTTTAGATGAATCTATAATGAACTGGTTTGAGCAAGACTCGTCCTTGACAGAGCCCTCTCACACTTAACTTTGAGTCCAGAAAATTAACTTTTATTTTCTCTTCCAGTGCCTTATATAGGCTACAAATAATAGAGGGTTGCAGATCCTAAATTACAGGCATTATTTTAGGATCATAACTAGTGAAATAAAAGCATTACAGGAAAGCAAATAAATCAGAACATGAATCACAACTGTGTTGATTTCCTTCCTATATTATGCAGATCTCTTTTCTTTCATAACGCAGCCCAATAAAAGCATCCATATCATCACTCTCCACCTCGGCTTTAAGCTTGTCCTCAAGCTAAAACTCTGGATAAACAGCTGGGAAGTGTTCAAAAGGTTCCCATGTGGCATTCTCAGGAGAATTGCCTGCCCATTGCACTAACAGCTCACGTTGTCCGTAACTCGAATCTAAGTGTTCCTAGATTTTCAACAGGAAGATACAGTTGTCTCGTCTGCCACTGAGAAACTTGTTATGATATAAGAACCTTCCGTTTGATCTTTATCAACGTTGGTCATAAGTTGTTGATCTACAATGTTTTCTATTGATATGCGGTGCATCATCCGGATTTCAGTAGATCAAAAACAACTCAATTATGTCTATATTCACTTAAGTATAGGATATCCAGAAGACATTTCTTGCATTATTATTATATTTATGCTGGTATATCTTGAAGCTCTATTATTACAATATGGCATTATGTAAAATCTTTTGTTTTCAACAAGGATCTATGATTTTTTGTCCAAATGGCTTTCTTGAGTCTGACCTAAAGTCTTCAAACCACAGACCTTCACCTGTGCTTTTTTTTATGCTCCAAGTTAAGTGGTTGAGGTCATGCAATGGATACTAGTCATCTTTGATACTGTAGTTTATACTATGTGTTTCCATGATACATTATTTCAGTAGATGTAACATCTTTGTCAATGATATCTGTAACTAACAGCGAGCACATTGTTGTTTGTCAGGATAGCAAAGGTGTGGAAGACTTTGGTGATGTTATAAGAGAAGGGGGTGGGGCCTTAGCGAAGGGATTTTTCCGAGGTTTTACGGGAATTCTAACAAAACCCCTTGAAGGGGCAAAAGCTTCTGGTGTAGAGGGGTTTGTTCAAGGTGTTGGAAAAGGAATAATAGGTGTAGCTGCGCAACCTGTCAGTGGAGTTCTGGATCTTTTGTCGAAAACCACTGAAGGTGCAAATGCTGTAAGGATAAAAATAGCGTCTGCTATTGCTTCAGAAGATCAACTACTCCGCAGGAGACTTCCCCGAGTAATTGGTGGTGATAATTTGCTAAGACCATACGATGCCTACAAAGCTCAGGGACAGGTATTTTATTTTTTGAGAATAAGAATTCTTAAACTGAAACTATCAGTAGCAGATACTGAGCCAACTTTACAAGCGGTCAAGGGTCCGATGATATATCTAATAGACCTAGAATTCTTAGTGTACCTTCATTATCATACAAGACAACTACCAACTTTCTCATAATATATCCAGCTAGTTTGACTATAATTTGGACACAACAACAATGAAATTAAGAGATGACAAGGGTTATTATATATGTGATGGTTGAAGCTGTAATTTTCTTAATGGGAGGGAGGGAGGGAGGGAGTGAGAGAGAGAGAGAATGAATACCAAGCCATAATTATTTTCCATATGAACGCATTTGTCACTTAAGGTTATTTAGGTGCTAGGTGATCACACAGTCGTCTTCACACTTCTTACTTCAAATAAGTGTCAATGAAGGTCCTTATTTTTAAAAGCAACACTGACTAACGACTGGCTGGTAAATGTCAAATGCTTAGATGAGATGAAATCCGTCAAGTAAAACTTGTACTTGTGCAACTCTATCTTTTAGTCCTGAAACTCCATCCTCTGCTCTTTAGTACCTGAAGTAAAAGTATTTGGTGATATGCCTGAATAACGTGATATTGTAAAGTGTTCTACAATAGGCCATGGTTGCTTTGAAATCATGTAGAAGATTATACCCCAGCTAATTATACACCTCTCTCTATATTCATGATAGCATGCGAATATTCTGAGTTCAGCTGGACAACTTGCATATTACTACTGAAGACACTGTTTGGGATATTTTGTGTTGATTTAGTTATTCCAAGTCAAGTTAATTGAATCTAAAGTTTACACTAATCTACTTGTTATTGTTAATTGTGCAAAGGTGATACTGCAACTAGCAGAATCTGTGTCTTTCTTACGCCAAGTCGACTTGTTTAAAGTGCGTGGGAAGTTTGCCTTGTCAGATGCATATGAAGATCATTTTTTGCTCCCCAAAGCAAAATATCTTCTTGTCACACATAGAAGGATCATACTTTTGCAAGTGAGCCTGTTTAACTCAAAAACATTATTTTGTCTACTGGGCTATGCCTGAACTAAGAAGTATATATCTGTCTTTTTCAGCAATCATCCAGCATTATTGGGCAAAAGAAGTTTGACCCTGCGAGAGATCCGTGTTCTGTGTTGTGGGATGTCCTGTGGGATAATCTGATGACAATGGAGTTAACCCATGGAAAGAAAGACCTTCCAGATTCATTACCTTCACGGGTCGTCCTGTACTTAAAAACTAGATCACTGGATCCCAAGGACCAAGTTCGCATTATAAAGTGCAACTGTGATTCTAATCAAGCGGTAAAGGTTTATACTTCAATTGAACATGCAACAAATACATATGGGCCAAACCAGTCAAAGGTTGGGATTTTAATTCTCTGAGTGCATTACAGTTTGCTACATATTGCAGTTTTTCATCCTACTAGAATCTAACATATTTCGCTTATTATATCCAAAAAAAGTACTGCGCTTAATGCTACTGTCAGTATTGACTTCCAGTGATGATAAGCATGTATGCAATTCTTTGTTTTTACTTAAAGATGAGTCTTAGTTACTGGGTGAAGAATGTTTTACTAAATTCTAAAGCTATTCAGGATATGCTGAAATGGAAAGTTGCAAAACCGTACTCACCCATTGTTGATGCTGCCAATGCTGAAGCATTTTCGAAATATACCTTTGACCTCATGTCTCCACAGCAAATGCCTTCATCTGGTGTTCTCAGTTCAACTTTTGGCAGTGGTGCAAATTAGTTGAGAGAGAGATTTGATTGCATCATGATAGAAGTTTGAGCTGTGGCTGTCAGGATGTCTATCCATACAATTAATTGGAGGAGGTAAGTACTGTTTCGTATTTCATTTGACATCATTGCATAAAATTTGAGTCAGAGATGAATATACATTCTTACAAGACAGGTGACAGAAGACGATGAGTTTTCATTCGAATTATACTGTATTTGGCAGAACCCAAAAAAGTGTTTTTTTTTTAGAATTGTTAGCTTTCCTGATCTGTAGCATAAGATTTTCCTGGTCTCCTGTCAAACCTTGCAGTAACTTGCATGTTGCCACCATCGCTAATACCGTTCCCAGTTCACCCTATAAATAAATTAATTGTCTTCATGCTGACATTCTGTGTCTTTTCCATGCAATATACTGGAGATGTTTTAGCCATGTTGGTTTATTTTTTGAAAAACAATAGCCATATTTTTGCTATCAAATTTGTTTGAATTGCCTACCCTGTGTTCTAGTAAAAAAAACACCATAAGTCATATTTTAATTATAATGTTATATGTTGCAGAGAGAATACAAGGCCTGTGCAGGACATATAGCTACGGATAATTTCACCTATAATTGTCAGCTGCTAGTAGAGGCACACCTGTTTGTGGAAAGCAGTCCTGAATGTAAATTCCGTTTATAAAGGGAAAGTGCGAGGCAGTTTAGCAATCAAGTCCAGCGATTCTGTAGTTGTAGATACATACTACATGCATATACATAGGGCTGCAGCATATTTTATAAAAACAAGTTCAACAGTAGTTCTAAAAACTGTATAGTTCAAGAAAGTGTATAGATGGCATCTAATGCTGCTTAATGTCTAGTCTAAATCCTGTAAATTCTTTATGGTTATATTCAAACCTCTCAAACAAAATATTTAAACCCAGTAGTTTTATGATGTGGTATAACGTTAGGATCAAACCAGAAGTAAGAAACAATATTAGAATATTTTTTCCACAATGGTCTTTTCTTTTTCTTTTTTTCTTTTTTTTTTTGTAAATGACAATGTTCTTTTTATATTACATGGTATTTCAAATCTTCCCAAATAATGAATCAATTTATTCTGTATGTAATAGGGGAATTGATCAAATACGTCCCATATTTATTTTTTTACTAAATAAATACGTCCCATATTATTTGATTAATCACAAACTACTATATGGTTGTGCTCATATTCGGTTTAAATCTAAATTTTAATACCTGAAATGACTGATATCTGAGTAAAAAAATGTTGCCTGAATCAATATACTTATATAAAGGAGAAGACGAGGGCGGTGAGGTGGCGCATCTAGAATTGTTCCGTTCTATTTTTCTAATTTTCTCAATTTTTCACAATTTTTAATTTTAATAATTACAACTGTCTTATTATTTCGAATTTGTAGAACTTAATAGAACTTTCTTTGATTTAGAAAATTACAGCTTCCTTATTATTTTCGAATTTATAGGATTATAGAACTTTCTTTGATTTAGAAAATTTATTTGATTTAGAAAATTACAACTTTCTTATTATTTTCGAATTTGTAGGACTTGCTAGAACTTTCTTTGATTTAGAAAATTACAACTTCCTTATTATTTTCGAATTTGTAGGATTGATAGAACTTTCTTTTATTATTTTCAAACTTGATAGAACTTTTTTTGATTTAGAAAATTACAAACTTCCTTATTATTTTCGAATTTGTAGGCTTGATAGAACTTTCTTTTATTATTTTCAAACTTGATAGAACTTTCTTTGATATAGAAAATTACAACTTCCTTATTATTTTCGAATTTGTAGGACTTGATAAAACTTTCTTTTATTTAGAAAATTACAACTTTCTTATTATTTTCAAATTTGTAGGCTCTTATGTTAATAATTGCAATTTTCTCTTTTATTATTTTCAATCTTGATAGAACTTTCTTTTATTATTTTCAAACTTGATAAAATTTTCTTTTATTATTTTCAAACTTGATAGAACTTTCTTTTATTATTTTCAAACTTTATAGAACTTTTATTTATAATACTTCTTGACTTTTAAACATAATGGATTTTCATGTTAATCACCTTACAAACACATATAAATTAAAGGTCATTCATAAAAAAAAATCTACACTGAAATTTTTTTACATAACTTCAAATTTTTACAATCATATTTACAATCAATACAACTATGGCTTACACCATGTTGGATGCTTTGAACGACATCAACTATACCTGGATGATAAGAGTACGAGTGTGTAAAATGTGGAAATCTGTCAATCCAAATACTGAAGAATTGATCAATCTTGACATGATTTTGATCAATGAAAAGGTTAATAAATCAATATACTTATAACTTATTAGTTTGTCAAATTGCATGATGTTATTAACTTTTCTAAGATATGTTGTATGACAGGAAAATTTGATCCATGCTACGATCCCGAAGATTATGGTCTCTCGGCTCCGTGTACATCATCAAAAATCTGAAAGTTGTTTCAAGTACAGAGAAATATAGACCACTATCACATGGGTCTAAATTGCTCTTCATACCCATAACGTTACCTAAGAAATTGGAAGAAGACATCGTCAACATATCACTGCATGGATTTCAGTTCATATGTCCGGATATGATTGATGCACGTATTAATGACACCAACATACTCTCAGGGTTTTTTTGATGCAGTAATATATTATAGTAATATATAAGTAATACTATTATATAAGTTATAATTCAAACTATCATGTTCTAATATTATTTTTTCTATGTTGATTTAGATGTTGTAGGCTGCTTGACCTACTTGGGTGGCATTGAAGTTGTAAAAGGCGGTTGAAAAAAAAAATCTCAAAATTGTCACAAATTAGTAAGTTATGCATTATATTAATTTTAATATAACTGTTAATTGTTTTTTTATTGTTCTTGTAATTTTATATTATTTCTTTGGTCACCCCAATTTATTTGTTTTACTTATTTAATTTGTTCTAATTTTTTTCTTAAATAGTTCCATCACCAGTACCATAACTTTGTGGGAAAAGTTGGCCGAGATGGTCGATACAAATTTATACAAGGAGGATGGTGGACCCTATATAATCATTATGACATCTACCCAGATTAAAAAATTTAAAATTAATTATCTTTATTAATGTTTTTATAATATATAGTTTTAGAAATTGCACATATATAAATCTATCTTATCTCGATTGAACGAATATCATTAGATATTATACAAATATTTGTTTCATTGATATCATTGATTTAATTCTTATATTAGTTTTTAACCATTTATTTACTCTTATATGCAGATACAATTAGCTTTTCTATCACAAGAAATAGTAAAATTTATACAAATCTGGATACACCGTATGTGTCATCCCTGAGAAAATAGTAATATTATATGTTTATATTGATTTTTATCAATATAATATTTTTAATATATATATGGCAATGGTATCGGTCCGAGAAAATAATTTTTTTTCTAATTTTCTCAATTGTTTGAATTAATAATATTAAAAATTCGAAAAAATCTCAATTACCTTTTAAATGCTTACTAATAGAGGAAACATATAATATTTTTGCATTTAAAATCCCTACTAATGGAGAAAGTAAATATACAATAGATCTTTACTAATGAGGAAACTAAATATCACTAATGGAAGAAACTAAATATTCAATTATAATATTCTTGCCTTCAAAATATCTAAATTACTAAAACAGGGTATTACTTTATATTATTTTGAACTTTCCTTTATTATTATCTAAATATTCTCTTAATATTTTTTTTTAATGAAATTACTATCTTAACATACTGCTCTCCTAAACTTTCTTTTTTTTATGTAATATAATAGAAAATACAGGAATGTTTTGGTAAATAAGAAGTTAATAAATTAGATCGGTCTTGAATAAGAAATTAAGTAATTAATACAAAAAACTAGAAAAAAATTCAATTACCTTTTAAATATTTAATAATGGAGAAAACTAAATATACAATTTCAATATTCTTGCATTTAAAATCTCTACTAATAGAGGAAAGTAAATATAATATTCTTGCATTTAAAATCTCTACTAATAGAGAAAGTAAATATACAATAGATCTTTACTAATGCAGGAAACTAAATATCACTAATGGAGGAAACTAAATATTCGATTATAATATTTTTGCCTTATCACTAATGGAGGAAACTAAATATTCGATTATAATATTTTTGCCTTCAAAATATCTAAATTATAAAAAAAAGTGTATTACCTTACATTATTTTAAACTTTCCTCTATTATTATCTAAATATTCTCATAATATTTCTTTTCAAATGAAATTAACATCATAACATTCTCTTCTCTTAAACTTTTTTCTTTTTTCTTTTTTATGTGATATAATAGAAAATACATGAACGTTTTGGTAAATAAGAAGTTAAGAAATTAGATCGGTCTTGCATAAGAAATTAAGTAACTAATACCAAAGTTTAGAAAAAAATCTCAATTTCCTTTTAAATATTTATTAATGGAGGAAACTAAATATACAATTTCAATATTTTTGCATTTAAAATCTCTACTAATGGAGGAAAGTAAATATAATATTCTTGCATTTAAAATCTCTACTAATTGAGAAAGTAAATATATAATAGATCTTTACTAATGAAGGAAACTAAATATTCAATAATAATTGTTGTGGAATAAAATCTGAGCTTACGAATTTAATGCGAGGGTTTAATGAGCTTCGAGCTTTTATGGCTGCACTCGTGTTTCGAGACTAAATCGGTCCTCACAAGATGCCTAAGTATCTCAATTCGTTATTGAGAATCAAGCCAAAGACGTAGTTCTTGGTGTTGCCCTCGGGGCTATGGCGGCAGGGGCAGACCAAGGACGTAGTGACTTGTATATCCTTATTCGAGAATGAAGTCTAAAACGTAGTTCTAGGGGTGCCTTTATGGCTTATTGCGCCTTCGAGGCGTTGTGACGTATGGGGCTGTGCCCAAAACGTAGTTCTGATTGTAGGATCAAGGTCCTTATATAGGCGTCTAGAGCCTAGTATTTATGGTATGTTTATGAGTCTTAGCGAATAAGTCTCCATTTTGATATTGGATAAACATTGTATTTCTTGCTGGAGAATTCGTTTCCTTGTTGATAAAGGCTATGACTCATTAATTGCCTTTAATTGGGATTCTGGATCCTTCTTTGATGAATTTACCATATTTTGGACTCTTTTTATGAGCTGTATATTTTCCCTATTCATTAATTACGAAATTAATGAATAATTAGGGTGTCGGGCCTTAAATATCGGTCTTTCCATTGACTTGTCAATTATATTTCTATAATTACTTTTCTGACCATATCATTTGCCCCCCAACTTCTGGGAAAATCTCCTTGGGATTTTCGTAGAAGTTATAACGTGTTTTCCTCAAAATTTTCCATTTTTAAGGGCATTTTCGACCTCAAATTAGGTCATTTTCGACCTGAAATTCGATCTGGATTTCGACCTCGACTGGAGTGAGGTCGAAGGTTTCGACCTCGATTTTTAAGTCTTTTTTGACCTCATTTTGCAGGTCATTTTCAACCTGGGTCATTCGACCTCGTTCCAGCCTTTTTCGACCATGATTTCTAGGTCAATATCGACCTCGATCTCTAGGTCATTTTCGACCTCATTTTGGCGTGAGGTCGAACGCTTAGACCTCGTTTTCTAGGTCATATTCGACCTCATTCTTTCGACCTTGAATCCTTCTGTTTTCGACGTCACTTGGGTGTGAGGTCGAGGGGTTCGAGCTCGATTTATAGTGTATTTTAGATCTCAATCAATCGACTTTGATCTAGGGTCTTTTCGAACTCGAATTTTCAATTTTTTGACTGGATTTTTGGTGCAAAGTCGATGGAAACGACCTCAATTCCTCGTATATTTTCGACTTCGAGCCTTCAATGTCGTTCTAAGGTTTTTTCGACCTCAATTTCATTATTTTTCGACTTTATTTGGGAGCGAGGTCGTTGGAATCGACCTCGTTTTCCCATATGTTTTCGACCTCGGTCGTACGATTTCGATTTAATGTCTTTTCGACCTTAAATCTTTGATTTTGCCTTGGCTATATTTCAAATTTCATTCTTTTCTTGGGCCTTAACTAGCCCAATTTTTAATTGGACTTAAATTATTCCAGCATTGGGCCTTATTGGGCCTTTATTGTTTGGGCTTCGAATTTGCCTGAGACCCAAATTATTTGGGTTTTAATCTCTATAATCCATAAATGGATTTGTGGGCCTTAACTGGCTATAGACGGTTTCCCTTCCTTAACTGGTTGGGTTTCCAGTCACTAGGCGATTCCTGGCGAGATTTTCTATTGAATCTCATCGTTTTCTGGGTTTCTTACTTGAAGTTTTGAAGAATTCTTTGAAGATTCTGGGCTTTCTTTGAAGATTCTGGGTTTAAAATGGCTGATTGCGCTTCCCAACGTCTATGATAATGCACTAGGATTTCATAGAAGTTATACCGGTTTTTTTCGAGACTTGGGGTCTTTTTATCCCTTACCTGGGACTTACTACCCTTTTTTGGGGATTTTAATATACACTAGTGTTTCACGAGTATCGTCTTGGTGTAAAGTGTGAAGCGACCTACACATTTACGACGATTTTGCCTTATTCGAGGCTAACTTGACATTTGCATAAGCCTTTTATGTCTTATACCGTCTTGTTTTGGCTTCAAGCCTTTCATTGAGCATATCGAATGATGGGGTTTGGACTGAATGTCTTAGGTTTCTGGGGTTTCAACCCTTCATTTGCTTTCTAGGAAGCTCATGATTTCATCGAACCTTATTTCTATTTGTCCTAGTAGTGAGTCCAATCAGGACACACTTTAAACATAATAGACTTTCAAATTTGAGGCATGCCAAGTCATTGGCACCTCATGCCCTTCGAGGGTTTCTAGCTTGTACGAGGCTCGACCAAATACGTTTTTGACGCGATATGGTCCTTCCCAATTTGGGGCCAACTTGCCTTTTTGTCCAACTCCGGATGGCTCAATCTTTCGGAGGACTAAATCTCCTTGTCGAAAGAATCTCTCTTTAACCCTTAGGTTGTAATAGAAAGATGCTCGTTTCTGATGCTGAACTATCTTGGCATTTGCCTCATCTCTAACTTCATCAATCAAATTTAAGTCCAGCCTCAAGCCTTCCTCATTTGTTTCTGGCTCATAAGCCTCAATTCTTGAAGACGTGTGAGTAATCTCCACTGGAACCACTGCCTCTGCCCCATATGCCAACAGAAAGGGGGTAGCTCCAGTGGTGACTTTGTAGGTAGTACGATATGCCCATAGTATGGGGAGCAATTTGTCCACCCAAGTGTTTCTGGAGCGTTCAACTCTTTTCTTCAATCCATCTAGGATAATTCGATTTTCAACCTCAGCTTGCCCATTTGCTTGAGGATGGGCGACAGAAGTGAAGCGCAACTTGATATCGTTCTCATCACAATATTTCTTAAACTCATCGTTGTTAAACTGAGTTCCATTGTCTGTGACCAAGATACGTGGAATCCCGTATCTGCATATCACATTTTCCCAGAAGAAATGCATCACTTGCTTGGTGGTTATCTTGGCTAATGGCTCAGCCTCAATCCACTTGGTGAAGTAGTCGTTTGCTACTATCAAGAACTTTCGTTGTGCACTTGCCATAGGGAAAGGTCCAAGTATATCCATTCCCCACATGGCAAATGGAATTGGTGAGTTTATGGATGTCAACATCTCTGGTGGTTGCCTAACCACTGGTGCATGCTTCTGGCACCTTTCACATTTCTTCACGTAGCTTTTAGCATCTGCTAGCATGCTTGGCCAGTAGAAACCTAGACGAGTGATCTTATGGGCAAGGGCTCTGCCCCCCAAGTGCTGCCCACAAATTCCTTCATGTACTTCCTTCAGGGCCAATTCTGCCTCTTGAGGTCTCAAACATTTCAGATATGGAACGATGAAAGACTTCTTGTATAGGATTCCCTCAATCAGGGTATACCTTAGTGCTCTCACATACAGCTTTCGTGCTTCTGAAGTGTCGTTGGGTAACCACCCAGTTTCCAGATGAGCCTTGATGGGATCTATCCAACAACTAGCAACATCAATGGGTGCTACCAACTTTCCGTTGATGCTTGGGGTCCTCAGGACTTGGAAGTATACACTCCCTGCATAGTTTTCAATTTCGGAAGAAGAAAATTTAGACAAGGCATCAGTCTTCATGTTTTCTTCCCTTGGAATGTGCTCTACATAGCATTCGTCGAACTGAGTCATGATGGCCTTGACAAGTTTCAAATACTTGGCCATGACTTTATCTCTGGCCTCAAATTCCCCATTTACTTGGGAAACCACTAGCCTCGAATCTCCACATACTTTCAGAGTTTTAACTCTCAAGGCTCCAGCCAGCCCTAAGCCAGCTATCAGAGCTTCATACTCGGCCTCATTGTTTGTCGTTGGGAAGTCAAGTTTTAGTGCATACTCTATGAGGAATCCATCAGGATTTTGTAGCACTAAACCGGCTCCACTTGATTTTGTTTTTGATGCTCCATCAAAATAGAGCACCCAATATTCTTTGAAATCCATCTCTTGATCTTTCTCATCCTCCACTATTACTTCCTGCCCCCCGACTTCTTGGTTGTCAATGGTACATTCAACCATGAAGTCAGCAAGTGCTTGAGCTTTTATGGGCGTTTGAGGCTTATACTTGATGTCAAATTCGCCCAATTCAATGGCCCATTTGATCAACCTTCCACTAACTTGAGGGCTATGCAAGATGTTTCTTAGAGGTTGATCAGTCAAGACCTCTATTTTGTGAGCCTGGAAGTACGGGCGTAGCTTTCTTGAGGCCATTATCAAGGCTAAGGCAAACTTCTCAATCGTTGAGTAGTTTATTTCTGCCCCATGTAGAATCTTACTCACATAGTAGATGGGTTTCTGAACCTTCAATTCTTCTTTTACCAAAACGGCTCCAAGGGCTGTGCTAGAAACCGCCAAGTACAAATAGAGAATTTCCCCTGGCTTGGGCTTTGCCAACAGTGGTGCCTCAGCCATGTATTTCTTCAGGGCCTCAAAGGCCTCTTGGCTCTCCGTTGTCCATTCAAAATTTTTCACGTTCTTGAGTGCTTTGAAGAAAGATAAACACTTCTCTCCTGACTTGGAGATAAATCTTCCCAATGCTGCCACTCTTCCCGTTAGTTTTTGGACATCCTTGACAGTCTTTGGTGGTTCCATGTCTAGAATTGCTTTGATTTTGTCGGGATTGGCCTCGATTCCTCTCTTGGAAACCATTAGGCCTAAAAACTTTCTCGAGCCCACACCAAAGGCACACTTAGCTGGATTCAACATCATCTTGTGGTGCCTTAGCACTTCAAATGCCTCTCGGAGGTGCTCAATGTGATCGGCCTTATCGAGGCTCTTGACTAACATGTCATCTACGTAGACCTCCATGGTTTTTCCAATTAGGTGTCCAAAAATTTTGTTCACCAATCTTTGGTAGGTTGCCCCTACATTCTTAAGTCCAAATGCCATGACTAGATAACAGAAAACACCAAAGTCAGTGATGAATGATACCTTGGAGATGTCATCCTTGTGCATTTTGATTTGGTTGTATCCACTGAAGCCATCCATGAAGCTGATCATCTCGTGTCCAGCTGTAGCATCTATTAATGCATCAATCCTTGGAAAGGGAAAACAATCCTTAGGACATGCATCATTCAAGTCAGTGAAGTCTACACACATCCTCCATTTCCCATTGGCCTTTTTGACCATTACGGGGTTAGCCAATCATTCCGAGAATTGTATCTCTTCAATGAATACGTCCTCTAGAAGTTTTTCAACTTCTTGTTTAATGGCCTCTTGCCTTTCTGGAGCAAAATTTCTCTTCTTTTGTTTCACCGTCTTTCTTTCAGGATCCACATTCAACTTGTGAGTTATCAATTGGGGATCAATCCCTGGCATGTCAGCCGCTGTCCAAGCAAAAACATCATTGTTCTCTTGAAGAAAAGATATGAGCTTGCTTTTCAATGGCTCGGGTAGTAGTGCCCCGACATAAGTCACCTTCTCCGGTTCACCAGGGACTAAGGGAATTGGGATTAAATCCTCAACTGGTTTCCCTCTTCGGTCCTCATTGTCCTCAGTATCCATGTCTTCAATTGGGAGAACTTGCCCCCCGATTCCATCAGGCCTTAACGCGGCTACATAACAACTTCTAGCCATCTTTTGGTCTCGTCGTTCTTCACCAATCTCATTCCTCGTTGGGAACTTGATTTTCAGATGATAAGATGAGGCAACGGCCTTGAACGCATGAAGACCAGTCCTTCCCAGGATTGCATTGTAGGTTGAAGTTGCCTTTATAACTATGAAGTTCAGCATTTGAGTAGACATATTCATCCCTTGCCCCATGGTCATTGGGAGTTGGATAGTGCCTTCCACTTTTGATTCCACCCCATTGAATCCGTATATGGGCATATTTGAGGGTGTTAACTGAGAATCAGTGTAACCCATCTTGATAAAAGCATCGTGGAACAAGATATCCACTGAAGCTCCATTGTTGACTATGACTCTCTTTGTTTCGGAATTGCCAATCACAGGTATGATGACTAGAGGGTCATCGTGGGGGAACTTCACCCCTTCCAAGTCTGAATCATCAAAACCTATTGACACTTTTGTTCTGGCACGCTTCGGTGCTTCTCCAACCACAATCATTACCTCTCGAGCATAAGCTTTTCTTGAGTTTCGGGAGGACCCAGCAGCAGTTGGCCCTCCGAATATCATGTTGATGACTGGCCCTCGGGGCTTAGGGTTACGATCTTGGTCGTTGTCCCTTCTGTCGTAATCCTTCCTTTCATAGTTTCCTCTTTGACTCCCTTGATTTCCATCCTTGGTGAATTTGCTGAGTTTTCCTCTTCGTATCAGAAATTCGATCTCATCTTTCAATTGCCTACAATCGTCGGTGTCGTGACCGACTTCTTTGTGGAACCGACAGAACTGATTTTGGTTCCGTTTGGACATGTCAGCCCTCATTGGCTTCGGCCATTTAAGATCTCTTTCCTTAGCTATCTCCATCAGAATTTGACTCATGGATGTGTTCAATCTTTCATACTTCGTAAACTTTGGCCCAAAATTGTTTCTCTTGGGTGGAGAAACAGAGTCCTTTGACGTTCTGGGAAAATTTTCCTTGACGTCATACTCCTGAGTTTCTTTTCTTTTCTTTGATTTTCCACTACCGCTAGCAGTGGGTTCATACTTTCTCATGCTTTCTTCAGCCTTGATATACTTTCCGGCTCTATCTTGGAGCTTCAGCATGCTCTCAGGTGGATGTTTAGTCAACGACCTTTTGAAGTGGTCATCAGTAGTTCCTTGTTGCAGGGCTATCATAGCCACTCTGTCCTCTAAGTCCGGGACTTTCAAAGCCTCCCGAGTGAATCGATTGATGTAGTCCCTTAGGGCTTCATTCTTTCCTTGCTGGATTGCCATGAGTGATGCATAGCTTTTCTCATGCACCCTTCCACTAATGAACTGATTGACAAAAACTTTGCTTAGTTCCTTGAAAGACCCAATTGAGTTGGGAGGAAGACGACTATACCAGCGTTGGGCCATGCCTGCCAAGGTTTGTGGAAACGCCCTACACTTGACCGCATCGTTGGTTGGCTGCAATAGCAGTGCATTGGAGAAGGTCCTTACATGATTTGCGGGATCTCCCGTTCCATCATAGGCTTTGATCGAAGGCATCTTGAATTTTCTGGATATAGCCATTTTCATGATATCTTGAGTAAACGGTGGTGTAGGATCATCAGGATCTCCTAGGGGCAACAGAATACTAGGATCACCCCTTGGGGCTTCGGCCCTCTTGGTTCTTCTTGTCGGTGGATCCAAGTTGATTATCGGGATCCCTTCAGTCGTTCGGCCTTGAGATTGAGAGGCCTCCTCCTCAGCAAGGAGTTTCTTGAGTCTTGCAGTCTCTGCGTCATGGGCTGCAATTTTCTCCTTAGTAGTTTGGGGTTGATCCTGATTTGTCTGGGAAGAACGTCTCCTTCTTGGTGCGACATCCTCTCCAGTTGTATAACCCTCATCCTCGGTGTATGGGCCCGAGTAATCTTGAACGAAAGGGGTCTGGCGAGTTTGTTGATTTTGGGGTCCCAGACCTTGAATATAAGGGGGCACATATGCCTCATGGTAGATTGGATTAGTTCCACTACCGCCCGCCATGGGTCGAGGGGGCATGCCATAGCTTGGCATCCCCAAAGTCTGATTCGCGTATTGAGGGAGATCAGTAGTATGGAGTTTGAAGGCTTCTTGGCGCATTCATGATGAGTGGAGAAGTCGAGATTGGTTGATGGTGAACGGTCTCTTGTGGATTAGATCCATGAATGACCATCTGCAGGGGATTCGTCCCTTCAACCGAAATTGGGATTTTCGGTCCTTGAGTGTTGGTGGGGATATTCGTCCCTTGAGTGCCAGTAGTCGGCGGTGGTTGATTTCCGTGAGTATCAGCCTCAGAGGTGATAGGGTGATCTTCAGGAGTTTGAGTATCCCGAGCTGTTCTTCGTGTGTTTGCCATGGTTAATGTTGTGTCCCACAGACGGCGCCAAATGTTGTGGAATAAAATCTGAGCTTACGAATTTAATGCGAGGGTTTAATGAGCTTCGAGCTTTTATGGCTGCACTCGTGTTTCGAGACTAAATCGGTCCTCACAAGATGCCTAAGTATCTCAATTCGTTATTGAGAATCAAGCCAAAGACGTAGTTCTTGGTGTTGCCCTTGGGGCTATGGCGGCAGGGGCAGACCAAGGACGTAGTGACTTGTATGTCCTTATTCGAGGATGAAGTCTAAAACGTAGTTCTAGGGGTGCCTTTATGGCTTGTTGCGCCTTCGAGGCGTTGTGACGTATGGGGCTGTGCCCAAAACGTAGTTCTGATTGTAGGATCAGGGTCCTTATATAGGCGTCTAGAGCCTAGTATTTATGGTATGTTTATGAGTCTTAGCGAATAAGTCTCCTTTTTGATATTGGATAAACATTGTATTTCTTGCTGGAGAATTCGTTTCCTTGTTGATAAAGGCTATGACTCATTAATTGCCTTTAATTGGGATTCTGGATCCTTCTTTGATGAATTTACCATATTTTGGACTCTTTTTATGAGCTGTATATTTTCCCTATTCATTAATTACGAAATTAATGAATAATTAGGATGTCGGGCCTTAAATATCGGCCTTTCCATTGACTTGTCAATTATATTTCTATAATTACTTTTCTGACCATATCAATAATATTCTTGCCTTCAAATATCTAAATTAAAAAAAAAGTATATTACTTTACATTATTTTGAACTTCCCTTTATTATTATCTAGATATTCTCATAATATTTATTTTCAAATGAAATTATCATCTTAACATTCTTCTCTCCTAAACTTTCTTTTTTAATGTAATATAATAGAAAATACAAGAACGTATTGGTAAATAAAAAATTAAGAAATTAGATCGGTTTTGTATAAGAAATTAAGTAATTACTTGGTAAATAATTAATTACCTTTAATACTTTCGTACAAGCAGCTAATTAATAGTATAAATATACACCTAAACTCTGTTAATTGTCTACTGCAATTTTTGTTGTCAACATTGTTCTTCTTTACTTTTTTGTTTGTTCATGTTAAAAGTGTGTCTATGAGTACATGAGTATGAGACTTTTTCCTTTATGTTATTTATCTTATTACGTTTGTTTGTATCCTAATACATGATCATATTAAAATCTTTGACAAGACAAGTTATTTGCTATCAGTGTTGATTGAGTTAAGACATGATTAATGAGGGAGATTCATCACTTAATCAATTTAAATAATAGGTCGGGCAAGTTAATTTTCATGTACATTCAGTTATGAATTGATTTATATGTTTATGTGTGTACATTATTAGTTTTGAATTTATAGTTAAAAGTTGATACACCTGTATACAAGGTAACTCGAAAGTGGAGAATTCATCCTGTCTTCAAAAACAAATTTTATCATTATTTGTTAACGTTTAGATAGTTATTGCTCTAATTTTTATGAGAAAAGATTATATCTTTTAGTAAAATATTTTCTTTAATTCATACACAAAAATTCAAAGATAAAAATTGTATATTAAGAAATTTATAGTGTATGTATTTCAAAAATATCATGTTAAGATTTATTCGACTGAAAAATTTATTTAGTGTGTGCATTTTTAACAAAATTCAATAAGTCGGTGCATCTATAACAAAAGTCATACAAGAATAAAGAATAAGAAACATTGATAATAGGTCAATATTTTTTTTTAAAGGAATACGTTGTTTTTGTTTTTGTTGTTATTTGTTTTAACAAAAAAAGATAATTATTAATAAAAAAATTCTCCCAGCAACAAAAAAGATGTTTGTTCATATTTTTTGATTTTTTTCTTACTGAAAGTAGATTTGGAGGTAGTGAATATTTTAATAGCTCTGAAGGTATAATTGTAGTTTTTTATTAAACGATCTAGAACTTTATATATATATATATAATTCAAAACAAAACTTAATTTTATATTAGAAATATTATTTTATTTAAAAACATATTTTGTATAATATTTTTTGAGAAAATTTAAAGATATTATTATAAAGCCGCTGCGAAGCGCGGTTTAGTAAACTAGTTATTCATAAAAGACAGAAGAAAGAATATGATAATATTCATATTCTGTTTAAATATAAACAAGTTGTAAATTGCAGATTCTGCCAAGTTTGTCAGTGCGGTCTGAGTTGAAATGGGTGGCTGTGACTACACGGACGACAGAAGCCAATTGTAGTGGAATTAGTGGTTCAAACTTGAGAAATCTTGTTGTGATGAGATTAAAAATCTGTAGGCATAAGCAGCAGCCAAGTATGATAGATAATGTATACACCACACAAAAGAGAGATATTGCTTGTGTGACTAAGCATGCCACTGTACTTTTCGTTTTTCTAGTAATCTAGGTTTTCTTTAGGTTCTTTTAATATTTGGATATTAAATTAAATATAACGTGTAATGCGAAACCAATTATGTGATGTAATAATTTATTAATGCATTTGTTCTAGAAATGGTCCCTTGACCCCTTCATCAATCGTCCGTACACTGCGTTTTCATTTGAAACCCTTTTAGCTGATAGCCTGATACAACTAATCCCAGAAATTATCAAAAATACTATCTTTTTTAAGTTTTTTTACAAATTTATCATCTTCTGAAAATATTTGTAAAAATAAGGTATGCAACCAGATGCAATCATATCAGCAAAAATACTATGTTTTTGCAAAAAAAACTCGGGCTTTTTTCATAAATAATCAATCATAAAAATCTTTTTACAAAAATACTACGTTTTTTTGAATTTTTTTGTAAAAATACCAAAATATTTACAAAAATACCAACTTTTTAAAAATATTTACAAAAATACGGTTTGCAACTATATACAACCATATCTGCAACTAAAACAAAATCAACCCCAAATACAATTTATTAAAATTTAATAATTGAAATCATTTTGATTGCATAATAAGTTGTATAAGTTAGTATCTATGTGAGACCTTGTTGATTAATTAGAATCTAAGCCCAAATTGTTGATTCTGTTGAGATGAAACTTCTTATAAACTCTTAAGTACGCTCGTATCTATGTATGTTATGTTATGTATCTATAGATAGGGCTGAGCAAAACCGAACCGAAACCGAAAAACCAATCTGAATCGAATTATTTCGGTTCGGTTTGGATTGAGTTTTTTCGAATATTTCGGTTTTTCGGATTAAACCGAAATAAAATCGGTTCGGTTTTCAGAATTATGGTTCGGTTAAAAACCGAAAAACCGAAATATTTTTATATGTTTTTTAAAATTATATATATATTAGCTTAAAACCCGTGCGATGCACAGATTGTTTGTAATAATTGTTACTTTTATGTTTTAATAGGTATTAAAATAAATAAGTAAGCATTTGTCCGTGATATTTTTGAAAAAGAAAGTATTTGAGTACGGAAAAATAGAAAAAGTAACATGTTTTAGTTGAAAAAGTGTAATTCTCTGTATTTTTTTAAGAAAAAGCGGGAATTTTGTATGAAAAAACAATGTATTTTAGCTGAAAAGGTAATTGATTATAAATAATGTTACTATTTAATAATAATTAATAATTTTAAAAAAAATGTTTTTAAATTTCGGTTTTTTTATAAACCGAACCGAAAAACCGAATTATTTCGGTTCGGTTCGGTTTCACAAAATCGATATTTCGGATTTTCGGTTTTTCTAATTCGGTTCGGTTTTTAACCGAATGATCAGCCCTATCTATAGATGAGGGAGATGGAACCTAGATCGCAAGCTTTATTATTCATTTTTATCTTCATTCATCCCCTTTTATTAACAAATTTTTTGAATTATTAGATGTTTTTAAATTATTTTTTAAAAAGTTGCATCTGGTTGCGTTGGTTGCATACCATATTTTTGGAATTATATTTAGGTTGTATCTCGTTGCATCTAGACCGTATTTTTACAAATATTTTCAGAAGGTGATAAAATTGCAAAAAACTTTAAAAAAAATTGTACTTTTAATAATTTCTCAATTATTAATTACTAGTACAATGCATGAGTTGTTTTATAAATTATATATATAAGTACAATATGAGTTGTAGGGAAAAATAGAAAAAGTAACATGTTTTATCTGAAAATGTAAGTGCCCGTAATTAAAAGTATTTAAATAGGTTTCAAAATAAATAAGTAGGGATTTGCCCGGGATATTTTTGGAAAATGAGAGTTTTAGTAAGGAAAAATAAAAAGAGTAACATGTTTTAGTTGAAAATGATAATTGCCGGTGATTGTTTTTAGAAAAATAGAGGATTTTGTTAGAAAAAAATAGAAAAAGTAATGTATTTTAGGTGAAAAGGTAGTTGTTTATAAAAATGTTATTATTTAATAATAATTTCTTTAGAAAATGAAAAAATTGAAAAAGTAACATGTTTTAGCTGAAAAAGTGCTCATAATTAAAAATATTAAAATAGATTTTAATACTTTTAATTATTAAAATAAAAAAATAGATTTTTAAAATAAATAAGTAAGGGTTTGCCCATGATATTTTTGGAAAATGAGGGGTTTTAGTAAGAAAAAATAGAAAGAGTAACATGTTTTTGTTAAAAAAGATAACCGCCCGTGTTTTTTTTAGAAAAAGAGAAGATCTTGTTAGAAAAAAAATAAAAAAAGGTAATGTATTTTAGCTGAAAAGGTAATTGGTTATAAATAATGTTATTATTTTGTGATAGTTTTTAAAAAAATAAGTAAGGTCAATTAAATAAAATGACTGAGTACCGACAGTTCGTCCATCCCGTCCATCCGACTACCAAACTTATAATGTTTCGTCTTTGATAATATAGCTTAAAACCCATGCGATGCACGAATTGTTTTTAATAATTTTTAATTTTATTATTTATATTTTATATTTTATTAATTGGAGTTGTTAAAAAAAATAAGTAGGCGTGTTAAATATTTTTAAATAATTAAAAGTATTAAAATAAATTTTAAAATAAATAAGTAACGGTTTGCCCGTGATATTTTGGAAAAAGAGGGGTTTTAGTAAGAAAAATAGAAAGTAACATGTTTTCGTTGAATTTTAAAATATAAAAGTAAGGATTTGTCAGTGATATTTTTGAAAAAAAGAGGGGTTTTAGTAAGAAAAATACAAAAGGTGACATGTTTTAGTTGAAAAAGATAATTGTCAATTAAAATTATTAAAATAGATTTTAAAGTAAATAAGCAAGGGTTTGCCGGTGATATAATTGTAAAAGTAGAGATTTTAGTAAGGAAAATAGAAAATATAACATATTTTAGTCGAAAAAGGTAATTGCCCGTGATTTTTCTAGAAAAAGAGGGGAAATGTAATTACCAATTAAAAGTATTAAAATATGTTTTTAAATAAATAAGTAAGGGTTTGCTCGTGATATATTTGGGAAATGAAGGATTTTAGTAAAGTAAATAGAAAAAGTAACATGTTTTAGCTTGAAAAGGAAATTGCTCGTGATTTTTTTAGAAAAAAATGGTAATGCATTTTAACTGAAAGGGTAACTGATTATAATAATTTTTATAATAATTAAATAAACAATTAAATAAGGCAAGTACCGTACAAAAAAATAGGTACCAAAACTTTCAATGTTTCGTCTTTAATAATACTAGTTTAAAACCCGTGCGATGCACGGATTGTTAATTGTTATTTTATTATTATTTTTTAATATTTTATTAATTGTAATTGTGCAAAAAATAAGTAGGTATGTTAACACTTTTAATTAATTAAAAACATTAAATCAAATTTTAAAATAAATAAGTATGAGTTTCCCCGTTATATTTTTGGAAAAGTAGGGGTTTTAGTAAGAAAAAATAAAAAATGTAACATATATTTAGTTTTAAAAGGTAAATGTCCGTGATATTTTTGGAAAATGATGTTTTAAAATTTAATAATTAAAAGTATTTAAATACATTTTAAAATAAATAAGTAAAGGGGTTCCTGTAATATTTTTGGAAAAATAATGAATTTTAGTGAGAAAAATAGAAAAAGTAAATTGTAAAAGGCAATTTCCCGTGATATATTTAGAAAGGGAGGGACTTTGTTAGAAAAAATATAAAATGTGTTTTAGCTGAAAAGTTAATTGGTTATAAATAGGTATTTGATTATTTATATTTTAATATTTTTAGTAATTGCATTTGTTAAGAAAAATAAGTAGACATGTTAAAATAGGTAAACTTTAAAAAAATAATTATAATATTAAAAATAGGTTTAAAAATAAATAACTAAAGGTTTGTCCGTGATATTTTTGGAAAAGGAGGAGTTTTAGTGAGGAAAAATAGAAAAACTAACATGTTTTAGTTAAAAAAGGTAATTGCTCGTGATATATTTGAAAAAGTAGTGGAATTTGTTAGAAAAAATAATATATTTTAGGTGAAAAAGGTAATTGGTTATAAATAGGTAATATTATTATTTAATAATATATTTCTATAAATAAGTAAGGTTAATTAAGTAAAAACACGAAATACAGTTAATTAAGGGCAATTAAGTAAAATCACAACGTACCATACCGACCGACCAACCAAACTTTTAATGTTTCGTCTATTATATAATAGTATTGATAGTATAGATAGATAGATAGATTTATAATATTAGTATTTTATGCTACTAAATGGAATAGTCCGTGATATTTTTGAGGTTTTAGTTAAGAGAAATATTAGTTATTAAATATAAAAATGAATATAGGTTTTGGGAAAAAAAAAACTAATCGGTTAGTCATTAATAATTATAATATTATTATTTTATTTTATTAAATAGATCCGTTTGTGATATTTTTGGAAAATGAGAGGTTTTAGTTAGGAAAAATAGAAAAGTAGAAATTTTAGTTAGAAAATATAAAAAAGAATATACAATTTGGCTAAAAAAGGTAATGAGTTAGTTATTAGCAATTATAACTTTATTATGTTATTTTAGTAAATGAAATTATTTGCAATATTTTTGGAAAATGAGATGTTTTAGTTAGAAAAAATATAAAAGATATTATATATAATAATTTTAATATTTTATGTAACGGTTCTCATCGATTTGATCAAAATATCTAACGGCTATGAATTGAGTGACTAGACTACAAAAACTTTAATGACCAGACTACAAAACTTTCAATGTTTCGTCTTTAATAATATAGTATAGTATAGATATATATATTACTAGCTTATATCCCGTGCGATGCACGGTCTTCTTTAATATTTTCTTATTTTTTATTTAGATTTTAGTTATTATATATAATTTGATAAAATTTTAATATATATATATATATATATATATATTGGATTTATAAATCTAACAATATAATATTTAAATTTAATATATTATTGACGTAATCAATAGTATTATTTTAGATATTAAAATATAAAATATTTTAAAATAACATATCTAATGATTCGTATTTTTTTACTCTTAAAAATCTAAAAAGGGACTCAAGTGCAAATATCAAAATATGTGCTTGTTCAATATACCGAGTTTATTTGAATATACTATTACTTTTATTTTAATTAATTATCTCGTTTAAATTGAATGTTAAAAAAATTATAATAAACATGAATTTCATAAGTTTAATATAATAATATTACCAATATATCTATCTCTTGTCCGTGTTATTTTTAATTTGAACATGAGTTGTTTCAGTTAAAAAATATAAACAGGTAATATCCTTAAAAAGACAATTAGTTACTTATTAACAATTATATAAAATTATATTAATTTTTTTATATATACATCTGCATTACTTTTAGAAAATTAGTTGTTTAAGTTAGAAAATATAAAAGAGGTAATTTGTTTTAGCCGAAAAGAATAACTTGTTATTTATTAATATTTATATAAAACAATATTACCATTGTATATTTATTTTGCATGTATTATATTTAGAAGATAAGTTGTTTTAGTTAGAAAATATAAAACACATAATGTGTTTTAGCTGTCGGTTATAAATATATAATAATATTACCATTTTATATATATATTGTCCATCTTATTTTTAGAAAATGATTTGTTTTAGTTAAATAGATATATGAAATAGGTAATATAATTTAGGTGAAAAAGGTAATTGGTTATCAATAATTTGGTTTCCATATATGTGTCATATTTATAAGATGAGTTGTTTTAGGTAAAAAATATAAAAATAATGTGTTTTAGCTGAAAAAGGTAATCAGTTATAAATATATAATAATATTACCATATTATATATATGTTGCTCGTTTTATTTTTAGAAGATAAGTTGGTTTGGTTTAAAAAATAAATATAAAATAGGTAATGTAGTGAAAAAAGGTAATTGGTTATTAATAAATTGATTATAGATAGGCCCGTGAATCGGCCCAAATACCGACCGACCGACCGACCGACCAAAACTTTTAATGTTTCGTCTTTAATAATATAGTATAGATATATATATATATATATTTAAATTGGTTTAAAACTTTGAATTTTTTCCCCCTAAAATGTGCTATTAATTTAATTTCAATTATAAATTTTAGTATATATTGATTTTTTGACGACCACATCGTATTAACTTTCTTTAAAAATAATATGTGTGTGTAATTTTTAAAATCGAAACTTGATTCTTTCACTTTAATGTACCCTGACCAAATCACAGCCTAATTATATATAGAATATCTATAATATTATTTCCTATGATTTACATTTTTGATTTGATAATTCAAACTTTAAATTAAATAATTGTTTTAGTTTTAATATACTTGTAGGGCCAGATGAAAGTATTTTTTTTTCTGAAAATATATATTGTAAGTCATCCTAACTAAGTTATTCGTAATCCCTGAAAAAAAAGTTTATTCCATAATCACAAAATTAACAAAAAAACAAATAAAGCCTGAGCAATGGTATTTATTTCCTTGAATAATATAAAATAATAACTATGTTAAATGTGATGCATCTATGAGGCAGTTTCTTTTTACTTGCTTTTTAGATTATTTTTTTTGTATTTTTCGAAAGCATAATAGTAGTAGTCTATTAACAAATGATCTTTCTACCGACTAATCATGCCATTAACAAATGGGAAGTGGGCATACAATTGGATTTAAAGGTGTTAAGTGAGCATGATTGGGGTTTTGAAAAAGCAAAATTACAAACTTCCGTTTCTTTCTTTTTGGCATGACATTGACTTTGGAAGATGATGTCAAATGTCAGAATACTGTATGTTTGTATTTCTTGACGTCCAATTTTTCTGATACGGAAGCATTTCAATTTTCATGCTGATGGGGTTTATTTTGATCCTTCTCCTTGTCTTCTTTTTACTACTAACAAAAGAAAATGGTATATGTAAAGACTCTTTTTGGTACGGTTGATTTTGATGATAACACATAGTAAGGAAGCTGGATATGTTGTGATTGTATTAATTATGTTATATTAGCATTTCAGTGTTGTTTTAACTTTTAAGTTGTTACGCAGGTATTTAGGGGGAGTTTAATTCTCCTAAATAGATGAGTTAATAATCATCAAAAAGGGGGAGATTGATACTCTCTTAATTTTGATGATATTAATCTTAGCTAGCTGGTAGTATAAGAAATGATATTATCTATATTTATTAACAGTCTTGTTGCAGGCTTTATATTACTTGTTATATCAGCCAGCTAAATTTGCAGGAACACAGTATCTTAGCAAGCTAACTTTGAAGTAACAGTACATTTCAGCAAGCTAAAACTGTTCCGCCAGAAACTGTCCAAGTCAAAACAGAAGTCCTAATTCCATGGAGATTTTATAGGACATGATGTGTAAGGACTCTATAAATTATATAAACGTAATATATATAATTTTAGAGCTCGGTTTTCACAAAGACTTTTTCAAAAACCGTTTTCCTATTTATTAGGAGTTTGTATCTTTCAAATATCTTATCTTATACAAACTCTCTAAATCTGGTTTTTAGTTATATACTGAATGGTTTATATTCTAAACGTCTTTTCTCCTAAACTTCAGTATGTTAACGTTATGTGAACGTTGATGAACGAATTTATCAAACAAACTAAACGTGAGAAAAGGTTTCAAGACCGTTGGTGTTTGATTGGTTAATTCGAACGTTAATAGTTCTTTATAAATACTTGTGTGGTGGTTTTCGTTTGAATTTCTTAGAGAACACACAAGAACAACTCTGTGCTACTTTGCAAAATCTTTTACTTGAGCTCTACTTTTATATACATACGTTTATATTCTATTTAGAGTTCATAGTTTGAGTTGTATTACTCTTAATTGTTTGTATTGTTCAGATGGTAAGGGTTGTTGCTGAGTTGCAAGCTAGGACACAAGGGTTCGGGAATTAATTTGATAGAGAAGTTTATACTTGGGAAGTATAGTACTTAAAGATCTTTTGATTCAGGGAACAAGGGTGTCAGCTAGCTGCTACCAGTGACAAGGAAGAAGGGAGATATATTTATTAATCTTGTAATCGGTTTTTATAGTGATTAATAGTATATTCTCTTACCAGGTTTGGTAGGAGACCAGGACGTAGACCATTAGTGTTAAGGGTCGAACCTGGCTAAAACTCTTGGTGTTTTTACTTACTGCTATTTCAATTCTGCATTGCATTGTTTATCTTAGCTAGCTGACAGACTACATTCTGTTCATCTTAGCTAGCTGACTAGTTAGCAGTTAATTATTTGGTAATACTTTAAAATTGGATATAGTTGGCCATAGCACCTATTCACCTCCTTCTAGGTGTGCATTTTCATTTGGTATCAGAGCATTGGTGTACTAACATTTCTGTAACAGGAAAGTACAGATCCTATGGCACACTTTTCTGTAGAGGGAGAATCCTTAAACACACCACCACTTCTCAATGGGGCAGAAAATTATGATTTATGGAGACTAAAGATGAAGGTGTTCTTGAGCAGAAATCCATTTGAGTGAAGAGTCGTTAAGGACGGTCCATTCACTTTTTTGGATAATAATGGCAAGCCAAAAGATGTTGATGATCTTACCGCGGCAGAATTGATGAAAACAAGCTATGATGGAAGAGCAAGGTACACACTAATATGTGGTCTTTCAAATTCAGATTTTGACAAGGTTTCTTCATGTAGCACAGCAAAGGATATATGGGATACCTTAAAAATGCATTATAAAGCTACAACAAAATCAGAGGAAGAATGTTTCAAGTCAAAGCAGCAAGCTGCCTCAAGAGACGAAAACAAAGCAAAGGCTCAAATCACTTGGAGTGAAGAGGAATTTAATTCCAATAAAGACTCAAGCGAAGATATGCTAAATATTGCATTGGTTGGCATTGATGATATGGTTCGAGGAAACACCGAAGAAGTCCTTGTAAATAGTGATGTATCACATTCGGACTCCGATGTTGAATCTAGTGCGGTAAACTCATTTCAGTTTAACATATCTTCTGAAAATGTTATATTGGAATCACTAACCATGCAGGAACATAGTAATATATCTATTGTAGAGTTCATGGAATTAAAGAATGAGAACAATGAGCTTGAAAAGAAGAATGCGTCTCTTCGGAAAATGATTTCTGAGCTAATGGCTGAAAAAACTCCATCAAACAATCATGAAGATCTAATTTCTGATCTAAAGGGAAAGCTAACACAACTTAAAGGGTTTAACAAGCTGCTCCTCAAAAGAAATGACACACTGATGAAAGAACTCAGCGAGCTACGTGCAGAAATTGAAGCAAGAGATGTATGTCTTGAAACATTTAAAATCAGAGAATCCATCTCAATTGAAGTTACTCAACAAGATGAGAAGATAAAGGAATTAGAAGCTGAAGTTGCAAAACTTGAGAAAGGCATGGGATAATTTGTTCAAGGAGAGGAAGTATTAAAGACAATCATGAAACAGACAAAGGTTCCTATGGATAAAGAAGGACTTGGAGTGGCTTCTACATCAAAGAACAAGGCTTTTCAATATGAAGGCAAACATGGTATTCCGTATAATTATGATATGCCTTGGAAAATTTGCTTCAAATGTGGGAAGAAAGGTCATTTGTCAAATCATTGCACAAGTCAGAATGCTAAACCAGCAAGCTGGAACAGGCAGACAGCTTACAGGCAGCAAGCTGATAGAACAAGAAGAACAGGAAATCAAACATCTAAAGTGGTCCAAATGTGGATCAAGAAATCTGACTTGAATGTTAATTATGTTCTATCAACTAACCATGCAGGACCCAACAAAATTTGGGTACCAAAACGTTGAGTGTTTGTTTATTTGTTTTGTAGGTATGTCTTGTGGTCAAAGTCAATGCAAATCAATGGATATTGGATAGTGGATGTACAAGACATATGTGTGGTGACAAATCTCAGTTCCTTAGTCTCAAAATGAAAAAGGGTGGAAGCGTTACAATTGGTGATAGCAAAACACTCCGCATACTTGGCAAAGGAAAAATTGGTAATAGTAACATTTCTATTGATAAAGTTCAATATGTTCAAGGTCTTAAGTATAATTTGCTTAGTATAAGTCAGTTATATGATGATGGACATACTGTGGTTTTTGATAAAGAGAAATGTACTATTAATGTTGGCACTAACAAAGTCCCCCTAGTTGCTAGAAGGGAAGGAAACATATATATGTTGGACTTTGAGATGCAGGAAGTAGGTTGTTGCTTAGCTACTGTTGATACAAATCCAGATATTTGGCATAGAAGGCTTGGACATGCTCATATGGATTTACTCAGCAAGCTGTCTTCTAAGAAGCTAGTTAGAGGATTGCCCAAATTGAAGTATGTCAAGACGGAAACATGTTCGGCTTGTCAATTAGGCAAACAAATCAGGACTCCACATAAGTCAAAGAAAATGGTATCAACTACTAAACCTTTAGAGCTTCTACATTTGGATTTATTTGGTCCGGAAGCATATAAAAGCATTGGAGGTAAACAATATGCATTTGTAATTGTAGATGATTATTCTAGATATACATGGGTATGGTTTCTTTGTACTAAAGATTGTGCTTTTAGTAAATTTGAGAAGCTAATCACTTTACTTGAGAACAAGTTGAATACAAGACTTGTAGGTATAAGAAGTGATAGAGGAGGTGAATTCATTTCAAAAGACTTCATTGCTTATTGTGAAGAAAGAGGTATTACACATGAATTCTCTGCTCCAAGGACACCTCAACAAAACGGAGTTGTGGAGAGAAAGAACAGATCTTTGCAAGAAACTGCGAGGACTTTGCTGCAAGAAAGCAAGCTGCCAAGGAGTTTCTGGGCAGAAGTTGTTAACACAGCTAGCTAAGTTCTTAACAGGGTACTTATGAGGCCTATACTCAACAAAACTCCATATGAATTGTTGAGGAATACGAAGCCAAACATTGGATATTTCAAAGTCTTTGGCTCCAGGTGTTTTGTACTCAAAACTATTGATCGAGATGGTAAATTTGATGCTAAATCTTATGAATCAATATTTTTGGGTTATTCTTTAACAAGTCGTGCTTATAGAGTGTATAATACATCTAAACGTATTGTTGAAGAATCTATTGATGTTTCATTTCAAGAATCTAATTTTGATCTGTCAAGAGATGAGGAAGATATTGCAGGTGCAGGTCATGACAGGGAGCTGACAAGGCTAACATCTGTTTCTCAGCTAGTTGATAACCAGCCTGAAGCAACTCCAGAAGCTGACAAGCCAGCTGAAACCTCTTCTCCAGTGGATGAAACTATTGCTCAATTGTCAAAACTCACTTTGGAAGGTCTACGAGGTCAAAGATCACAGGAAAAGATGCTTATTTATGAAGGCGGTGAAGCATCTCCTCCATCCAAACGAATTCGAGTAAATGAGGAAGTCATAGCTCAACATTCATTGCCAAAATCAACAAGAACAGTGAAGAATCATCCTCCAGAGTTGATCATTGGTGATAAATCAGAAGGAATCAAGACAAGGGCGGATAAACCAAAAGAGTCTCACTTGAGTTGTCAAATTGACCGCAAGAGTACAAGGGTGTTTGTGCATTTTTAGGACAGAGTTTGGTGTCTTGGCAAAGCAAGAAGCAAGCTTATGTTGCATTATTCACTTCAGAAGAATACCAGCGAGCTGACATCTTCACTAAGCCATTGATCGAAGAAAGATTTTTGTTCTTCGTAGGGAAATTGGCATGTGCAATGTCTAGACAACAAGCTACCTACGGATGTCTGGTAATATTAGCTCAATTAACATGATAATTCATGCTTATTTGAATTTTCTTTCAATGATAACATGCGGAAAACCTTTTTGTTGAATAAGGGGGAGAAAATTCAGGATCATAGTATGTGTGATTTAGGGGGAGTTACATGTCAATATGCTTAGCTGCTTGTATAGAATGCTAATCTTTTTGCAGGGGAAGCATAATTTTAGGGGGAGTATTTTGCTCCTGAATGTTGGTGTGTAATCATCAAAAAGGGGAGATTGAAACCCAATTGATTTTGATGATAACACATAGTAAGGAAGCTGGATATGTTGTGATTGTATTAATTATGTTATATTAGCATTTCAGTGTTGTTTTCAGTTGTTACGCAGGTATTTAGGGGGAGTTTAATTCTCCTAAATAGATGAGTTAATAATCATCAAAAAGGGGGAGATTGATACTCTCTTAATTTTGATGATATTAATCTTAGCTAGCTGGTAGTATAAGAAATGATATTATCTATATTTATTAACAGTCTTGTTGCAGGCTTTATATTACTTGTTATATCAGCCAGCTAACTTTTCAGGAACACAGTATCTTAGCAAGCTAACTTTGAAGTAACAGTACATTTCAGCAAGCTAAAACTGTTCCGTCAGAAACTGTCCAAGTCAAAACAGAAGTCCTAATTCCATGGAGATTTTATAGGACATGATGTGTAAGGACTCTATAAATTATATAAACGTAATATATATAATTTTAAAGCTCAGTTTTCACAAAGACTTTTTCAAAAACCGTTTTCCTATTTATTAGGAGTTTGTATCTTTCAAATATCTTTTCTTATACAAACTCTCTAAATCTGGTTTTTAGTTATATACTGAATGGTTTATATTCTAAACGTCTTTTCTCCTAAACTTCAGTATGTTAACGTTATGTGAACGTTGATGAACGAATTTATCAAACAAACTAAACGTGAGAAAAGGTTTCAAGACCGTTGGTGTTTGATTGGTTAATTCGAACGTTAATAGTTCTTTATAAATACTTGTGTGGTGGTTTTCGTTTGAATTTCTTAGAGAACACACAAGAACAACTCTGTGCTACTTTGCAAAATCTTTTACTTGAGCTCTACTTTTATATACATACGTTTATATAATTTATAGAGTCCTTACACATCATGTCCTATAAAATCTCCATGGAATTAGGACTTCTGTTTTGACTTGGACAGTTTCTGGCGGAACAGTTTTAGCTTGCTGAAATGTACTGTTACTTCAAAGTTAGCTTGCTAAGATACTGTGTTCCTGCAAAGTTAGTTGGCTGATATAACAAGTAATATAAAGCCTGCAACAAGACTGTTAATAAATATATAGAATGCTAATCTTTTTGCAGGGGAAGCATAATTTTAGGGGGAGAATTTTGCTCCTGAATGTTGGTGTGTAATCATCAAAAAGGGGGAGATTGAAACCCAATTGATTTTGATGATAACACATAGTAAGGAAGCTGGATATGTTGTGATTGTATTAATTATGTTATATTAGCATTTCAGTGTTGTTTTAATTTGTTACGCAGGTATTTAGGGGGAGTTTAATTCTCCTAAATAGATGAGTTAATAATCATCAAAAAGGGGGAGATTGATACTCTCTTAATTTTGATGATATTAATCTTAGCTAGCTGGTAGTATAAGAAATGATATTATCTATATTTATTAACAGTCTTGTTGCAGGCTTTATATTACTTGTTATATCAGCCAGCTAACTTTGCTGGAACACAGTATCTTAGCAAGCTAACTTTGAAGTAACAGTACATTTCAGCAAGTTAAAACTGTTCCGCCAGAAACTGTCCAAGTCAAAACAGAAGTCCTAATTCCATGGAGATTTTATAGGACATGATGTGTAAGGACTCTATAAATTATATAAACGTAATATATATAATTTTAGAGCTCAGTTTTCACAAAGACTTTTTCAAAAACCGTTTTCCTATTTATTAGGAGTTTGTATCTTTCAAATATCTTATCTTATACAAACTCTCTAAATCTGGTTTTTAGTTATATACTGAATGGTTTATATTCTAAACGTCTTTTCTCCTAAACTTCAGTATGTTAACGTTATGTGAACGTTGATGAACGAATTTATCAAACAAACTAAACGTGAGAAAAGGTTTCAAGACCGTTGGTGTTTGATTGGTTAATTCGAACGTTAATAGTTCTTTATAAATACTTGTGTGGTGGTTTTCGTTTGAATTTCTTAGAGAACACACAAGAACAACTCTGTGCTACTTTGCAAAATCTTTTACTTGAGCTCTACTTTTATATACATACGTTTATATTCTATTTAGAGTTCATAGTTTGAGTTGTATTACTCTTAATTGTTTGTATTGTTCAGATTGTAAGGGTTGTTGCTGAGTTGCAAGCTAGGACACAAGGGTTCGGGAATTAATTTGATAGAGAAGTTTATACTTGGGAAGTATAGTACTTAGAGATCTTTTGATTCAGGGAACAAGGGTGTCAGCTAGCTGCTACCAGTGACAGGGAAGAAGGGAGATATATTTATTAATCTTGTAATCGGTTTTTATAGTGATTAATAGTATATTCTCTTACCAGGTTTGGTAGGAGACCAGGACGTAGACCATTAGTGTTAAGGGTCGAACCTGGCTAAAACTCTTGGTGTTTTTACTTACTGTTATTTCAATTCTGCATTGCATTGTTTATCTTAACTAGCTGACAGATTACATTCTGTTCATTTTAGCTAGCTGACTAGTTAGCAGTTAATTATTTGGTAATACTTTAAAATTAGATATAGTTGGCCATAGCACCTATTCACCCCCCCTCTAGGTGTGCATTTTCAGTAGATAATAATAATAGCAGTTTTTCTAAAAAAAAATTATTTGATAAATTTCAAATGCATTTTTGGATGAAAGGTTTGTTTTTAAAGAAATTAGTTCCACCATATTTTGAAAAAAAAACAGTTTTTGCAGAAAGAAACTACTAGTTTTAACATCGAACTTTATAAAAAATACCATTTTTTTAAGAAAAATGGTCCCTAAATATACATACTTAAGGGACTTACCTAGTATATTTTTAATGACATAATTGTAAATTTATGATCAAGTCTTGTAATTATAAAAATACCCATGTACATTCATATGAAAAATCGATTGTGATAATTGGTAAAAATGAAAAAACTAAGTTACAGTTAGGAGAAAGCAAAATTTAATATCAGATCATGATTAATATAATTTGAAATTGGATATTCGCTTTTTCAGATTATGAAAAATCAATTTTGGTTTCAGTTTAATTGGATAAGTAAGCTTTAACTTTACAAATTATAAATTAATTAACTAAATGACATTAGAATTTTATACTATAAATTTTATAAATTCATTTTTCTCTAATTTTATTTTGATCAATCATAAACTATTATGTATTTAGTTATTCTTAACATTTTTTTAGAGATATTAATAGCACACTAACTCTGGAATACTATTTTATTTACTTTGTTTTATTTTTTTTTCAATATTTTAACTTCTTAATAAATCACTTAAAGTAAAATAATTAATATGAAGAAATTTTTCCCAAGTGATCTTAAGTAAGTTATCTAAGATTTATGTTAAGGACAAATATATGAGATTGTGTATATAATTGGTAAAAATGAAAAAACTAAGTTGCAATTAATGGCTAATTTTAGTTTTCGTGTTTTTAAAAAGTGGCTCATACTATCTTTTTTTTTAAAGGATGGTCATATTTTGTTTCAAAATTTTAAAAGAATGACTCATTTTCACGTTCACAACCATTCTTTTAAAAAACAAAAATAAATTTGACCATTAATTTGCAAATTCAAAAATGCAGTCATTTTTTTTGAAAAATGGTGTAAAATATGGTCATCATTCTATATTTTACTCCTCAAAATATATAATTTGAAGTGTATCATTATTATTTTTACATCTGAAATGCTTATAAACTCAAGTAATCCACAACAAATTAATTAATTTATTAGTGATAACTAATTATTTAAAGTACCAAAAATATTACTTTTTTCTAAATCTTTTTGTTATTTTTTCAGTTTTTTAAAATATTTCCAAAAATATGATTTGCAATCAAAGCAAATCAAATGCAACTCACTTTTACGTCTTTTCTGAAAAATTAATTAAAGTTGTTTTTTGTTGCAGTTGGTGTCGATTTCGGTTGAATTTGAGGTTTCATTTTATTAATAAGTGTAACTTGTTAAGCAACCTATTATGTAATTAAAAAATAATTTCAATTACTAAATTTTTGAAGTTGTATTTTTGGTTGATTTTGGGTAATATTTGTTGCAAAGTTGTAAACCATGTTTTTTGCAAAAAAAATTCAAAAATTGGTAATTAAGCAAAAATATAATAAAAAGGTATAATATTTTTGGAAAAAAAATTTGAACCTTGCGTATTTCTAGAAAGAGCCCTTTAATATATTATAAGTCTATAACACGTGCAAAGCACAAACGACTTTAATATTAATTTTAAAATTTACTTTTAATTTTTTTTGAGATTTTAATACTTCTGAAAATGCTAACTTTTTAAAAAGAATTAAAACTACTACTTTAATACTTTAAATCTAAAAAAATTTATAGATTTTATAAAAGTTTATTAGTTTAGTAAGCATGTCAATCAAGATAATCGTCAAAATTATCAATATATTTTGTTGTAATATATATAAATATAAATATTTTCTAAAAAAATGTTGTGTTTTTGAATTCTAAGTAAAGTATAATTAAAAGAGTTTGTAGTTATGTTATATATGTGAGAAAATCGAAAATCAAAACTTTCAATGTTTGGGCTATTATATAATAGTACAAATAGATATATTAAATAGAATAAATTACCGAAAATCGAAATCAAAAATTTCAATGTTTCGACTATTATATAATACTAGCTTAAAACCCGTGCGCACGAATTGTTAATTATTATTATTTTAATTGTATTTGTTAAAAAAATAAGTAGGCATGTAAAAATAGTTAAACACTTTTAATTAATTAAAAATATTAAAACAAATTTTAAAATAAATAAGTAAGAGTTTGCTCGTTATATTTTTGGAAAAAAAGGGGTTTTAGTATGGAAAAATAAAAAAATTAACATATATTTTGTTTAAAAAGGTAAATGCCCGTGATATTTTTGGAAAATGAGGTTTTAAATTTAATAATTTAAATTATTTAAATACATTTTAAAATAAATAAGTAAAGGGTTTGTCCGTGATATTTTTAGAAAAAAATGTATTTTAGTGAGAAAAATAGAAAAAGGCAATTTCCCGTGATATATTTAGAAAATGAGAGACTTTGTTACAAAAAATCTATAATGTGTTTTAGATGAAAAGGTAATTGGTAATAAATAGGTATTTGATTATTTATATTTTAATATTTTTAGTAATTGCATTTGTTAAAAAAAATAAGTAGACATGTTAAAATAATTAAACTTTTTAAAAAATAATTATAATATTAGGTTTAAAAATAAATAACTAAAGGTTTGTCCGTGATATTTTTGGAAAATGAGGGGTTTTAGTAAGGAAAAATAGAAAAACTAACATGAGTTAAAAAAGGTAATTGCCCGTGATATATTTGAAAAAGTAGAGGAATTTGTTAGAAAAATAAAAAAAAATGTATTTTATGTGAAAAAGGTATTTGATTATAAATAAGTAATATTATTATTTAATAATATATTTCTATAAATAAGTGAGTTTAATTAAGTAAAAACACGAATTTAAGAAAGGGCAATTAAGTAAAATCACAACGTACCATACCGACCGACCAAACTTTTAATGTTTCGTCTATTATATAATAGTATTGATAGTATAATATAGATAGATGTCGTCTGCGATAATTTTAGAAAAGAAGAAATTTTAGTTAAAAAATATATAAAAGAATATACGTTTTGGCTAACAAAGGTAATTGGTTAATTATTAGTATTTATAATATTACTATTTTATGTTACTAAATGAACTTACATGTGATATTTTTGAAAAATGTAATATTTTACTTGGGAAAAATTTTAGTTATAAAAAAATAAAAAAGAATACACGCTTGGAAAAAAAAGCTAACCGGTTAGTTATTAGTAATTATAAATATTATTATTTTATTTTATTAAAAAAAAACTGGCCGTGATATTTTTTGAAAATGATAGGTTTTAGTTAGAAAAAAAATAGAAAAGTAAAAAGTTTAGTTTGAAAATATAAAAAATAATATACACTTTGGCTAAAATAGGTAATGGGTTAGTTATTAACAATTATAATTTTATTTTATTATTTTAATAAATGAATCTGTCTGTGATATTTTTGGAAAAGAAGAGGTTTTAGTAAGCAAAAATAAAAAGCTTATATGTTTTAGTTAAAAAAACTAATTGTCCGTGATAATTTTGGAAAAGTAGGGGAATCTTTCAAAAAAAAAAATATATATTTTAGGTGTAAAATGTAATTGATTATAAATAGGTAATATTATTATTTAATAATAGTTTTTATAAAAAAGTAAGGGTAATTAAGTAAAAACACGAAATACAGTTAAGTAAGTGCAATTAAGTAAAATCACAACATACCAAAAAATATTTAGTATTATATCCGATGACTCTCATTAATTTAATTAAAAAAAATCTAACAGTTAGAGATTGGATGACCAAACTATGGAGGATGAGACTACAAACCGATTACAAAAACTTTTAATATTTCGTCATTAATATAATAGTATAGATATTAGATATATAGATTTATTGAATTATTTATCTTGAATTTTCACTATTTATTTGTAAAAAGTTGTGATCCGGACAAATTTATAAAAGAAATCTAGATCGAATATTTGGTCCCATTTTTATAATTGGCTATTAAAAATATTGAATTATTAAAAACGAACATCGAATCAGAACTTAGAATAATTCGGATTTAATTAACCAAGGAAAAAAATTCGGATTTTGAAATTTTACCTGATCGCTGACATCACAAAGACACAAACTCATTTTCGAGCTACAATCGAAAAATAAAAAATCTACATAATCGTATTTTCTCAAAAAAAAAAAATCCAAATACACCATATTTGTATAAAATAGAAATTTCAATATCCTTGAAATAAAAAAATAAAATAAAACACCCAACCGACTTTTCCTCGAAATCGAATAATCTAGACAAATCCCACACGCGGCTTTCCCCCCACCAAAAATTGACCTAATTTCCCATTCCTATTACGCCTCAAATTTGCTTACACACAGCCATACATTATACATATACGCTACGCGCCTATATAACAACCCCCCTCTTCACATCCTTACCACTTTTCCTGCCAATTTTCTCATCAATTTTCCAAAAATCTCTCTCATAAAGTTTCAATTAAATTAATTAAAAACCCTAATTACTTTGATCAATTCGCTTCATCTGAGCTAAAGAGTTTAGTAATCATGGTGGCTGAAGCTAAGATTATTTGTGAACAGAGCACTAGTCTCTCTGTTTCGATCCGCCCCGACTTTTTCGATCTCTCTACGGCGTCGTCTAAAACTCTTGTTGATATCTGTGCTTCTGAGTCTGTTTCTGTCGAGTTGACTCGTTCTGAATCGGTATGTTTATTTTCCTGATTAGTTGAATTATTATGTGTTTTGTGTGTGTTGATTAGTTGAATTGTGTGTTTTTGTTGTGTGATTTTGGTTTTGTTGATTGTGGTTTAGCTGATTGTGTTTGTGGTGGTTGTGGAGATTGATTGATCAAATTGGATTGAATTTTGTGTTGCGGAATTAGGGTTTGTGTGTTGATGATGGACTTTATTGATTGCTTTGCGTTATTACGAAGCATCGGGTTGATAAGTTTGTAGAGTTATGATTTATGAGCTTGGATAAAGTGATTAAGCTATTAGATTTGTTTGTATGAAAAAGTAGTTTGCGTAAAAACATGGCGATTAAAATTAAGACTTATGGGTGCTTTTTGATCAACATGACTAGCATATCATAGTTTGCTGGTATTGATAGTTATTTCTCTAAAGAAATCGTAAGGGAATTCTTTCTAGAATCATTATATAGCTGATAAAATAAAGCTGTAGATTTCTGTAAAAGAGTATCTCAAATGATTGGATGGATCATGACTTTTTTATTTTGGGAATCATTTGAGTTAAGCATGAATATCTTAGGTTGTCGTGTAAGTTTGAAAGCTGTTTAAAATTTAAATTACGTTTGTTGTTGATTAGTACGTGGTATCCTTACAATTATTAGATTATGACTCGTGAAAATAGATGATGATAGGGTCATTGGCCCATTACTTTTTTGTGAAACCATTTTTGTTCACCTTGCATAGTTATCATGCATCTGGAGTTTGTGATCTGCATTTTAAGTTCCTTTTGTGCCCAATCATGTTTTTCATTCTCCTTTCCTATATTTCTATGACATTGTATTCCTATTATATAAGTTTGCAATATCGCTTGGTATTGCACAAAACTATATTCTATATTCTGGGATTAATCTTATCTGCTTTTTAAACAGGTTGTTAGGTGTTCGACTATTATTGATGCTTCTTCGTTTGAATCTGGTGCCTCAAAGTATGTTCCAAGCATTCGTTCAGGCAGTCACACTGATATTGGACCACGCCATCGCAATGAAGATGAACACATCTGTGTTGATGATCTGTCTGCCCAGTTAGGATCCCACTACATGTGGCCACTTCCCAGTTCCTTTTATGCTGTGTTTGACGGTCATGGCGGTTCCGAGGCAGCAGCATACGTGAAGAATAATGCTATGCGGTTGTTCTTTGAAGATACTCCCTTGCCACAAGTATATGATAATGACGATAAATTATTAGAAGACCTAAGAAATTCTCATCAGAAAGCATTTTCACTTGCTGACCAATCACTGGCTGATGAATGCACTGTATGTGACTTCTGCGGAACAACTGCTTTGACCGCTTTGGTATTTGGAAATCATCTGCTGGTTGCGAATGCTGGTGACTCCCGTGCAGTTCTTTGCAGAAAAGGAGTTGCAGTCCCTATGTCTGAAGATCATAGACCTAGTTGCTTGCCTGAGCAGATGCGGGTCAAGCGTTTAGGTGGCTACATCGAGGATGGTTACCTTAATGGTGAACTAGCTGTAACCCGAGCTCTTGGAGACTGGTACATGAAGTCTCCATCTGGATGTCCTGCACCGCTCACTGCTGAGCCTGATGTTCAACAAACCTTATTGACGGAAGATGATGAGTTCTTAATACTTGGTTGCGATGGAATCTGGGATGTGATGTCAAATCAGGAAGCTGTTAGGCTGGTTCGTAGCACTCTAAGACAGCATGACGATCCTCAGGAATGTGCCAAAGCTCTAGTGGATCAAGCATTACGCCTAAACACATCTGACAATCTCACTGCTATTGTCATCTGCTTCACTTCCCCTGTAAAACAAAGAGAATCTGTCCCTCAACGCCCAAAGTCAAGATGCTTCAGTTTGTCTGAGGATGCCCGGATCAGACTGATGAGTTTGCTACAAGGCAACTGAATTTGATGGTAATTTGATTGCTTGCTCGCGGATGTAATAGTATATATCGTAGAGTGTAAACCAGAGAAATTTTGCTGAATAATTTTGAATAGATATTGAAGTTATATAGTCTTACCGGCTCTTGTTAGGCATTATTTGGAAGAAAATTTGTAACAATTTCTCAGGTTTAGAAAGAAGATTGTAACAGAGTACTTTATATGTAACAAGGTTTGCAGTTTGTTTGACCTTTTGTCACCTATTTTCAACGGTTTGTGTTACTCTTTTTCTTTTGAAAGGCAGTTTATGGTACTTGATTTAGTTATTTTGAATGGGGGGCGTTCCACAGCCCCCGTTGGATATCCCCCGCCCTCAATGTTTCATTGAGGGTGCCTCAATGTTTCATTGAGGGTGCCTCAATGTTTCATTGAGGGCGTACGT
Source organism: Heracleum sosnowskyi (assembly GCA_030848705.1). Classification (NCBI taxonomy): domain Eukaryota; kingdom Viridiplantae; phylum Streptophyta; class Magnoliopsida; order Apiales; family Apiaceae; genus Heracleum; species Heracleum sosnowskyi. The sequence continues at coordinate 112,021,851 of CM061240.1, read as the reverse complement.
TTTTAAATAAATAATTAAAAATAGAAGACTACTAGAAAAAAATATAACATTCAGCACGAAAATAGTGGGCATGGTTTTCTGGATACGTATAAATTTAAATTCAAATTTTGTACAATTTTCTATTTTTATTTAATTTTTCATGTAAATTTACAAATTATCTAAAATTAGGCGCCCTCAATGAAACATTGAGGGCGTAGAAGGACAAAAATGTAATTTTAGGAGACACCCTCAATGTTTCATTGAGGGCGTAGTAATAGTTTTCGGCCTTAAATTCTTGATTTAATTATTTAAAAGTTCAAAAAAAATTCAAAAAATTATAATATTCAAATAATTATATTTTGAGTATAAGTATGATTAATTGGGTGTGTATGAATTTAAATTTAATTTTTTTATATAATGAATTATTACAAATTAATAAAAATTAAAAAAACAAATTACTTTGGTGATTATGATTACTTTGGTGTGTATGAATTTAAATTCAAAATTTTCCTTTTCTTATATTTTATTTAGTTTTTCAAAGTGACTGCCCGTAACGAAACATTGAGGTGTTGAACCATGTTTATTATTCTCGAATCATTACATACATTGCTATTACTACTACTATTATTAGTTGTCTTATAGTGTTAATAGTGAGTGAGTACGATTACTTGGGTATGTATAAATTTAGAGTATAAGGTATAAGGTATGGAATTTAGGGTAAATGATTTAGGTTTCAGGGGTTAGGGTAACCCTTAAACTTTAAAATTTCTAATCTTTCTCTTATATAACTAAAATCTTTGAATCCTTTTGTAGTTGATAGTGTTTATAGTGAGTATGATTACTTTGGTGTGTATGAATTTAAATTCAAAATTTTCCTTTTCTTATATTTTTATTTAGTTTTTCAAAGTGACTGCCCGTAACAAAACATTGAGGTGTTGGATCATGTTTATTATCCTCGAATCATTACTTACATTGCTATTACTACTAGTATTTTTAGTTGTCTTATAGTGTTAATAGTGAGTGAGTACGATTACTTGGGTATGTATAAATTTAGAGTATAAGGTATATGGTATAGGATTTAGGGTAAAGGATTTAGGGTTTAGGGGTTTCGGTAACCCCTAAACTTTAAATTTTTTAATCTTTCTCTTATATAACTAAAATCTTTGAATCTTTAATAGTTGATATTGTTTACAGTGAGTATGATTACTTGGTTGTGTATGAATTTTAATTCAAATTTTGCCTTTTTACAATTTTTATTTAATTTTTCAAGTAAATCTTCGAAGTAGTTAAATGAGTGAAAAAAATTCAACAATTAGAAAATTAATGAAAATAAGGTAAAATTCGTCACAAAAATGGTAACTAAGATTACTTGTGTGTGTATGAATTTTAAATTTAATTTTCACCTTTTTTATATTTTATTTAAATTTTCAAGTAAATTTACAAACTAGTTAAAAATGAGTAAAAAAAATTCAATTATTAGAAAATTAGTTGAAATAGTTACTACGATTGTTTGAGTGTGTATAAATTTTAATTTTGATTTTTTATATATTTTTAAATTATTTTTATTAAACGAACACCCTCAATGAAACATTGAGGGCGCCCTCAATGAAACATTGAGGGCGTAGAAGGACAAAATTGTAATTTTAGGAGACACCCTCAATGTTTCATTGAGGGCGTAGTAATAGTTTTCCGCCTTAAATTCTTGATTTAATTATTTAAAAGTTCAACAAAAATTCAAAAAATTATAATATTCAAATAATTATATTTTGAGTACAAGTATGATTAATTGGGTGTGTATGAATTTAAATTTAAATTTAATTTTTTTATATAATGAATTATTACAAATTAATAAAAATTAAAAAAACAAATTACTTTGGTGAGTATGATTACTTTGGTGTGTATGAATTTACATTCAAAATTTTCTTTTTCTTATATTTTATTTAGTTTTTCAAAGTGACTGCCCGTAACGAAACATTGAGGTGTTGAACCCTGTTTATTCTCCTCGAATCATTACTTACATTGCTATTACTACTACTATTATTAGTTGTCTTATAGTGTTAATAGCGAGTGAGTATGATTACTTGGGTATGTATAAATTTAGAGTATAAAGTATAGGGTATAGGATTTAGGGTAAAGGATTTAGGGTTTAGGGGTTAGGGTAACCCTTAAACTTTAAAATTTTTATTTTTTCTCTTATATAACTAAAATATTTGAATCCCGGCACTTTGTAGTTGATAGTCTTTATAGTGAGTATGAATTTAAATTTAAATTTTGTCTTTTTACAATTTTGTTTTTAATTTTTCAAGTAAATCTACAAAGTAGTTAAAATGAGTGAAAAAATTCAACAATTAGAAAATTAATGAAAATGAGGTAAAATTCGTCACAAAATTGATAACTACGATTACTTGTGTGTGTGTGAATTTTAAATTTAATTTAGGGTATAGGATTTACGGTTCAAGGTTTAGGGGTTAGGGTAACCCCTAAACTTTAAAATTTATAATCTTTCTCTTATATAACTAAAATCTTTGAATCCTTTTGTAGTTGATAGTGTTTATAGTGAGTATGATTACTTTGGTGGACTGTATGAATTTAAATTCAAAATTTTCATTTACTTATTTTTTTTTAATTAGTTTTTCAAAGTGACTGACCGTAACGAAACATTAAGGTGTTGAACCTTATGTATTCTCCTCTAATCATTAATTACATTGTTATTACTACTACTGTTTTTAGGTGTCTTATAATGTTAATAGTGAGTGAATACGATTACTTGAGTATGTATAAATTTAGAGTATAATGTATATGGTATAAGATTTAGGGTAAAGGGTTTAGGGTTTAGGGTTTAGGGGTTAGGGTAACCCCTAAACTTTAAAATTTCTAATATTTCTCTTATATAACTAAAATTTTTGAATCTTTTGTAGTTGATAGTGTTTATAGTGAGTATGATTACTTGGTTGTGTATGAATTTTAATTCAAAATTTTCCTTTTTACAATTTTATTTAATTTTTCAAGTAAATCTACAAAGTAGTTAAAATGAGTGAAAAAAATTCAAAAATTAGAAAATTAATGAAAATAAGGTAAAATTCGTCACAAAAATGGTAACTACGATTACTTGTGTGTGTATGAATTTTAAATTTAATTTTCACATTTTTTCTATTTTATTTAATTTTTCAAGGAAATTTACAAATTAGTTAAAAATGAGTAAAAAAAAAATCAATTATTAGAAAATTAGTTGAAATAAGGTAACATTCGTCAGAAAAACAGTTATTACGATTGCTTGGGTGTGTATGAATTTTAATTTTAATTTTGGCTTTTTATATATTTTTAAATTAATTTTTTTAAACGAACGCCCTCAATGAAACATGGAGGGCGCCCTCAATGAAACATTGAGGGCAGGGGGATGTTTATTATTATTGTAAATTTACTTGAAAAATTAAATAAAAATAGAAAAATATGAAAATTTTGAATTTAAATTTATACATATCCAGAAAAACTTGCCCGCTATTTTTGTGATGAATTTTATATTTTTTTCTAGTATTCTTCTATTTTTATTTATTTATTTAAAAACAACCGTCCTCAATGAAACATTGAGGCGCCCTCAATGAAACATTGAGGGCGCCCTCAATGTTTCATTGAGGGCAGGGGATATCCCCCGGGGGATCTGGACCAATTCCCATTTTGAATTATTTTACTTTTATCTCTTGTTGGCAAAATTACAGTAAAACCTCAATAACTTAATATTGTTGGACCGACAAATTCTATTAATTTATTGAGATTATCAATTAATTAAGTTAAGGCTCTGTTTGGGATTGCTGTTAAAAATTGCTGTGCTGTTGAAAAAAGTGCTGTTAAAATAAGTGCTGTTGTGAAAATCAGATAACTGTTTGATAATATTTTTGATATGTGCATGTTTTGGTGTATAATATAAAAAATTAATGTTTTTGGTGAGTTTTGATGTTGAAACCAGTAGCTGCTTCCCGCAAAAGCTGAAAAGCAGCTTTTTTCAAAAGCATGGGGGACCTGCTTTCTCTAAAAGCAGCTTTTGAGCCAAAAGCGCTTTTCAGAAAAGCAGCTTTTAAATTTTACCAAACACCTTTTTAGCTGTTTTTCAGAAAAAAGCTGATGTTGCTGTCTGCAACAACAATGCCAAACGGACCCTAAATCTGTAACCAAAAATCTGCATTTAAGATCTTGATATCGAGTATTAATTTCAAAATTTTCTAAAAATATCAAGTAAATATTTTATTTATTTATTTTAAAACATATTTTAATATTTTTAATTATTAAAAAAGTTTACATATTTTAATATGTCAACTTATTCTTTTTTAAAAATACAATTAATAAAATATTAAAACGTAAAATAATGTAAAATAGTTGCTAAAATAATCGGTGCATCGCGCGGGTTTTAAGCTATTATTCTATAAAATATGTTTTTAAATATAATAATATTTCTTACATAAATTTAAGGGTTTTTTTTAATTCTCCATTTCGCCTGGGTCATTTATCAAAATTTTGAATAAATATAAAAAAGGGTAATTATTTAATATATTTTATTATTCTATATACCCATATATGAAGAAGCATGGTCCATAATAATGAACTAGCATAAAAGTCCGGGCGAGGCACGGACCGCTAACTTAAGTTGTGTTTATAAATTATTCTATGCATGATCATTATCGTTTCAAGTATATGATTGATATATATAGAGTTTTTCTCATTGATGGTATATGTAGCTATTGGGTGCTTACTTAAGTATGTTCAAGTTTTTAATTTAGAAATTAATACGAGTATTACGAATAGCTGTCATGTTAGTTTACAAGTTTTTTTTTGCGGGATAGAATAGATACTGGGTGTTCTAGATGAGTTTTAGAACATTGCAATCCTAAATTTTCTTCCAATTCTTCAAGATGTTACATTCTGGAGAGTAGGTTTTATTACTGATTTTGATCAAAAGTCTTCGTAAATCTTCTAATACTCTACTTAGGTCTTGCGCTTTCAGTTCTTAAAACTTTCTTTCTAACTCGTTCATATCTTTTCTTGCAATTTGTTGATTTTAAGCATTCTTTTCCTTTGTTTCGCTTCCTCTATCTTTCAGACTTTCAAAACATCAAATAATTCAGTGCCAAGTAATTAACTCAAATGCAACAACTTGGGTAATCCACAAACCCACCCCAAGTTCCCAAAAGATCATGATTTGTTGGTGCAATTTGTAGTAATACTTTGTGTTATAAACTGAACTAAAGTCCCAACTTTTCTCAATCTTGAGACTCGAGTGGTACAAACTCCCCCACTTAAACTATTGACGCCATCGTTAGATCTGAACGGATAGCTCATAGGTCCAAGATCGTACATCTCTAGCGATTGTGAGATAATACTGGCTAGTTTATGTCCCCGCCTCTGGACCTCAGTCAATTATGAAATAATACCATCAGTCTTCGTGTCCCCACCTCCAGCAACTTCACGAATCAACCGCCGACCAATTGGCCCAAATGCAATAACGTGGGTAATCCAAAAACCCACCACAGATCTCCAAAAGATCATGATTGTTGGTGCACTTAGTAGTTGTACTTTGTCTTAAAACTGTACTAAAGCCCCCACATTTCTCGATGTGAGACTCGGGTGTTACAATATGTTTTAATTTAATAATATTTCAATCTATTGTCAATATTAGTTCTTTATATATATATATATATATATTAAAATAATTTTCAAATACAATAATTTTTTTTATTTTACTACTAAAATTTTAAAACATAATTATGTTTAAATGACCTGGGTATGTCTAACTGATAATAATATTAACATTCGTGAAATATTATTTGCTATTATAACTTCAATTCTCATATTTTGTTGCATGAACCCGTGCAAAGCACGGTCATTTTCTAGTGATTAAAAATAAAATTTTATTCTTTGCTGTTTAAATATTATATTTAGTTATATTTGTACATATTTTGTTCGTTTCGTTATAATATACTTACTTTAATTTATATAGATAATTTGATTGATCGGGACCTATGATTTTAAATAACTCGGGGTGTCTAATGTGATCGATCCGATCATAATATTTTTGTATGCTATATAATATCTTGTTTTCTAAAATTTGTTAACTGGACTATATATTTTTATCTATTTATTTTTTACACAAATTAGTATCATCAAGTATTTTTCCAACCCAAATTTATGTGTTTATATTGTCTAACCTTTTCAACAAGACCATATAATTCGTTTAATTTTTTTTGTTGTACTATCTATTTATTTTTATTATCTCATCTTTTAAATTGTTTTAATTCAAAACAAATAGTTTTCATATGTTATATATATGTATATATTAATTCAATTCCAAATAACTAATTATTTTCTTCCATAAAATGACATTAAAATTCATGTGATAATAATTAAAAATGTCTCATATACACAATGCATCCAATCTAATTATAAATCTACTCACTTTTATTATATCTATCTATTTATATTGTTTTATTAAAACCGAAACATTGAAAGTTTTGTAGTGAGTCGGTAAGGTACTCGTATTTTGGTATTTGCACTTTAGTTCATTTGTTTTTACAACTTAACCTTAATTTATTAAAAACAACGATTTTGATCAAAATTTAATGTAGTCGATCGGTTAGAATGATACTCATATTTTGATATTTGCACTTTAATCCATTTACTTTTGCAACTTGACCTTGATTTATTAAAAATAACAATTTTAATTAAAAAATATTTGTTTCAATACTATTAAACACAAAATTCTTGAAACACAATTTAATCACGCTCAAACACAAACACATACGTCAATTCAACATCGAGTTCAACAATCACATAAAACTATTTAAATTTAAGTTCATCTTCGTTAAAAAAAGTATAAATATAAAATAAATTATTAAAATACATATAAGATAACAAATTTAAAAGTCATCTTTGCATTGCACCGGCCCTATGCTGTATACATAAGAAGAATATTCATAAATATCATGTATACATTTTATCGATATGTGTTATATAATAATGCTTATTGTAGAGATAGACACTCATCCCTTCCCGCCCAACCCCAATCCATTCTCTGCCCCATTTCAGGCGGAGAATTGAGAACTTTTTAGGCGATCGGGAAAAAATATGTAAAAATTTCGGGGATCGGGATGGGGTCAGGGATTAGTGTCTCCCTGCCACGCTTCCCGGTCCCCAATTTCTATATTTAACAAAAATATTATATATTTTCATGTATATTAAATAAATTATTGTGAATAAATATGATTTGTATATATTCTTATAGTTTAAACTTTTAATCCATTTTTCTAATTCAAAGTTTTCACATGTAGAATACAATTAAATTACAATAATATTTATTTTGCCTCTTATTTTAAATAAATATTAATTTGAATTATTATTTAAAATATTAAATTAAATTTAAAATATAAATTATATATCATGATTTATCAAACTAATTTTATTATAAAATTTTAAAGAGATTTTATAGAAATTAATAAGTATGATTTAATAATTTAAATATATTGTATAGTACAAGAAAAGTTAGACGCTTATATAAGAAAATAGAATATATTATAGTTAAAGTTACACAACCGAAATATTTATTCTAAACTAAATAAAAGATAAAAATACACCACACTTAATATTATTTTTGAAAATTAATATAATTTTTTTATAAGATTAGTAGTATATAGTTTTGTATGATATTTTAATAATTAAAAAATAAATATTATAAATATCATTTGCAAACATAATCTAAAAAAAGAATTTAAAAACTAAAATTTAATAAATATTATAAATCACCTTGATTTTTACTTAAAAGTTTAAATAATAATTAATATAGGATTAAGAATGATGTGAGGTTTATGTAATGTGATTTTTTGCTCAAAACCAAAATGAGTCATGTAGCTCAATGGTAATAAGAATGATTTCCTTATGGAAGGTCATGGGTTTGATTTTGCACAAAAACATTATTTACTTTTTTTTTCTTTAGATAAAAGAGTAGTGGCATGCCATGTAATTTCAAAATATAAAAGGGTAAAATTGTAATTTCACAGGGGTTTATTTGCTCTTTTTACCCTTGTGTTCTCCTATTATATATAGAAGAGATGTCGGGAAAGTGACCTTAATTACCCACATGAGTGATGAGACGCTATCACAACATGCGTATCAACTTTCTAACTTGGTAGGGTCATCTGCCAACTTAGCTTGTACATTAACTGATTAAAGGTGTGCTCCACGCCTCCACTGCCCCATATACGTATCAGAATATATGTGAGACTATAATACGTGTCAGTAGCAGATACGTTACACATAAAGCAGTTACGTTACACATAAATGCATGTCCAGACTTGAGGTGTGTGTCTAGACTTGAGGTTGAAAGACAAGACTGAATGATAAGTTAGATACGCCACCTTATAATGTGCGTCTTCAATACATTGTTGTTCAATGCGTGTTTAGTCGGTAAATAGGACCGCCCCTCCGGCTTGTTGACATATAAGCTATAAGGCCCTTCCATCCGGTTTATAGGCACAAAGGGCCATCACCCAAATAATAGTATATTTATCAATATTTTTATTTTTCTCAAAATTTATATTGCAACTTCTATTTTAATATGCTCCTCCTAAAAATAGTTCTCGTTAACCGTTTTCTCATATATTTTTTTACCAAAGTTAAACAAATTACAAACTAATTTACTAAATATATTACATCATCTATTAATCAATTTTATAATATCATGAAATTTATTTCAATTTTTTTTAAAATTATAATTTTTATTGTTTAAAATATACACTTGAAAAAATAAATGAAAAGAAAATAAGACTTCTATATTTAATTTTATTTTATAAAAACTTGCATTTTTAGTACATATTATCTTCTCTATAAATTAGAAGGTAAAACTATAAAAAAAATGATTTTTTAATATATATATATATATATATATATATATATGTGTGTGTGTGTGTGTGTGTGTGTGTGTATGTGTGTGTGTGTAACATATAGATAAATTAAACGTGAGTTATTTTACAAAAAAATAATGAGAATATAATTTCTTATAGTTTTTTCAGGAGAATATTAAGATGATAATCTGATTTCAAGATAAATTTTACAATTTCAAGAAACAATATATGAGAATATTAAGATGATAATTTTGAGTTCTAAAGTTTAAGAGAATATCAACATGGTAATTTGAATCGATGATAAATATTAGGAGAATATTAAGATAGTAATTTGACTTAAAGAAGAAAATTTAGAAGAATATAAGATATTTAAGATTTCCATAAATAAGGTATTTGATCGCAAAGTCTTCTCATACTTTCTACCTCTCCGACTTTACGACATAGTTCATTTCTGGACTTTGCGATCTACTTTGCAAGACTTCGTGATACAGACTATTTTGAGACTTCACGATATCAAATTAGTCTGTATATCGCACTGTCTCAGTCATATAAATACAAATTTGCAAACACTTTCACATCTTTTCATCTTGTCGATTACTCTCAACTTTCAAACCTAATTTCCAATTCTCTTCTTTCTTCTTCAATCTCAATTCCAAACAATGGCACCCAAATCTCAAACAGTTACTTCATCAAACCCTTTGACAATACCCAAAGAAACCAACTTTCTCACCATTTCATCAGATGCAGAAGCAAACCCCAGGTACAAGTGTTTTGTACGGTTCTTGAACACATCCTACCTTCGTCAAGCCTTAACAATGAACCCAACCATGTATGTTGATGTACTGGAAGGCTTCTGGAGAACTGCTATGGTAAGCACAATGGCAAGGGAGGATGGGACTACATTTCAGGAGATTACTTGCACAATTGGAGGCAAACATTTGTAGTTTGGGGAGAAGGAGATCAATGAAGCTTTGGGTTTTAAAACTGAAGGTCATGATGCTGAAGCAAATGACACTGAAATGGTGGCATTCATGGACCTAATCAAGTATGCTGATGAGATTGATATGGCAAAGCTCAACAAGAAGAATGTAAGGAGGGAGTGGTCGTTTCTGTTTGACGCACACCAAAAGGTGTTCATGTGCAGAAAGACAGGATGGGACCAAATTAGCCACATTGCTGTGAAGCTTGCCTATTCCTTGGCCAACAACCAGGAGATTAATGTAGGAGCAATCATCCTCAAGGAGTTGGCTCAAAGGTTAGGCAGGACTATCCGTGAAAGAGGTAATAAGATCTTTTATCCTCATTTTATTCAATGTATTCTAAATTATCTTGATAATCAATTGCATGAATTAGAAGGAATAGATAAAACAAAGTTGGCTTATCCTAAGACCATGTCCAAAGTTCTTTTTGGTTCATTGGACACTAGGAATCAGGTTGATGTGATTTTGAGTGTGACAAAGCATATGCAAGACACATTCAAAACTTATCAACTTGATCAGCCCATATATAGGGCTGAGCAAAAAAAAACCAAACCGGCCGAATCGGACCGGGTCGAACCGACCAAACCGCATTTTACGGTTTTTTTGGCGGTTCGGTTTGGTTTAGGTTTGATATAAATAAAAACCGTTATTTAATGGTTCGATTCGGTTTTCATATTCAAACCGGACCGTTAAGACCGAACCAGACCGTTCCATTTTATTATATTATAAAATAATATATTTATTCATTTTATTGATATCTCACATCTTACACTTTATTAAATGTATTTCTATCTTAAAATCCTAAGTAAAAAATACATATTTTTTATACCTCATGCACTTTGCAATTTTATTCGGAAAGGATGTTATTTATGCTTTAATTATTAATATCAATATATTTTTGTGTAGCAACTACCTATCAAATTTTAGTACTATCATTAATTTTTTAGTTCATTTATCTTCGAATGTCTAGTTAGGTTTAAAACCGAACAGCCCAAACCAAACCGTTTAATTCAGGTCTGGTTCGGTCTGGTCTCAATTTTTAAATGGTCCGGTCCGGTCTAGTAATTTACGAAACCGCCGGATACGATCCGGTCCGGTTTAATCGTTAAAAACCGACCGAACCGACCGTTGCTCAGCCCTACCCATATATCATGAACTTTCCTGGAAAGGGAAGGCTAAGACTGAAGGTGCTTCACAGTCTATCCCAAGCCTCCCTACCCCATCCAGTGACCCTCCTGCAAACAGTACACTAGTGATTAGGGAACCAAGTGCACCAATCTCTCAAAAGGTTGGTGTTACTAAAAAGAAGACCAAGAAGAAAACCCTTGCTATAATCAATGAGTCTGTAGAGTTGGGATGTGAGGAATCTGAGTCACAGCTCACCAGACTAAAGAAGAAATCTAAAAATATAGCCACCACTGAATCCTCCCAACAGGATTCAGATGTGATAAAATGGGTAAACCTATTATTATCAATGTCCTCTCAACATGGCATTGTTATTGAAAAGAGTAGTCTCCCCACTACAACCTGTACAAAGTCAGCACAGGGTCAAGAACTCACTCTTGATTCAAGTGGTAATAAGGATGATCCAACATTGAGTGGAGAGCACATCAACATTGAAACTCCTCCTATTTCTCAGGGCCGGAGTTTCTAAAATCAATTCTAGACTCCTCTTTTCTTCCAGAATCTACTACAACTCAAATTTCTTTGTTACATGAAAATCATTCACATGACAATTCTGTCCTTGATCATTCACATCTAGATTCTGTGAATGAGCCTCATTCAAGTGACATGGTGCTTGACACTGTGATCACCACCCAGGACCCACATTCTGTTGGTCAGGAAATGCATGCTGGGGCATATTCCAATGACACCAACAAAAACATAGAGGATTCACCAGTTTTTACTGGAGACTCTGTGCCTAACTCTCCAATCCTCGGGGATTTGGACTTGCCTTCACATGCATATGGAGATGATGCTGTAATTCATCCCATTTCAATGGAGACAACATCATACTCCACAGCTATTCCAAGGCTGGAGGAAACTCTAAATACATTCATACCTGTTGCAGAACCCTCATCTATGACAGGAGTGCCTAACACTAGCTCTAACTTGGCTCATGCCACTATGTCACAATGGCTGGAGTCTGTGCAACATGACAGGCCTTCAGGATCATCATCTGTGCCCACACAATTGACGGATGAAGCACTCCAAAATCTTCATGTGACACAGATTGATGAGTTCTCAAAGATTGCCTAACATGTTACCTTTTTATCAAAACACACCTAAAGATACCAATTGTACAATATCTTTCAATCATTAATACACTCCCATTAATACCTTACGGAAAATCTTTCAATATTTAATAATATATATAACTTATTAATACATCCAAATATATCTTTTAATTGTTTAATTAATTAATAAATTTTATTTAAAAAACTCGTACATGGTATGGGCTATAAGTTAGTATATATAAATAGTGAACATAATATTTTACAAAATAACATACATAAACAATAAAATAAACTACTAACATATTTTTATGCCGATTTTGTATCATATTTTCTTGTTTTGACACCCGTTACTCTAAATAAATATTGTTAGGCTCAAGGCATGTCTGAATACAACTATTAACAAGCCTACTCATTGTGACTATGTCACTCTACATGACCTAGTGAATTCTTTCACTGGGATATAATATAGGTATCTACTGTACTTGTCTTGTTTTCATGAACTTAGCTTTATCTTGTATGCTCAAAGTTATAATGAGCTTAGTAAGTTTTTTGCAATCTAGAATGTACATAGGCCATGTAATAATTATCCTGGTAGAAGTTCAGAAATGTTGATGCAGCAGGATGAAGATGAATAAGGCCCTGAAGAAATAAGTTGCAGAAATTTATCTAAGTCCCTATACCGTGAAGTCAAAATAAAGCTATGTCGTGAAGTCCAAAATATCCATGTCGTGAAGTACTGAGATCGCATAGTCCTAAATGAACTATGTCGTGAAGTCTTCATTACTCATGTCGTGAAGTGTTGAGATCGCAAAGTCAGATTGTACTAGATCGTGGAGTCCTCAAAAAGGCTATGTCACGAAGTCCTCAAAAAGGCTATGTCGTGAAGTCCTCAAAAAGGCTATGTCGCGAAGTCTTCAAGAAGGCTATATCGCGAAGTCCTCACTAAGCCTATATCGCATACTCCTGAAACAATCATATAGCAATGTCCTCATATAGCAAAGTCAAGAATGCACTATGTCGACAAGTCAAAGAATTAGGAATATGCTGGAGTTCACGATGTCAACACTTAGCCGTTTATAACAAGACAAATGAAGGTACAGAACCAAGATTCAAAGGAGACAAATACTGAAGCATCTGTTACGGTAAGGTGGTCCAAAGAACAGATGGTAAATCTACAGCAAAACTTGGAGAGAAAGATAAGAGACAAGCAGCTACAGAAACGGGAAAGACTCCGAAAAGCAAGTGGTCCTTCCTGACACAGTTAACTTCTTATGGCAGGACAAGTTGGACTTACAGTGAGGGGTAACTGTGTAAATAGTAGTGTGCACTAGTTTGTATATGATATATATATATCTTGCACACTCTATTGTTAGCTGCAAGAGAGAGTAACACACAGAAATATTAAAGCACTCTTTTCTCTGTAAGAAAAGCAAGAAAACATTGTTCTTGTTTAGAAGCCAGAATTTCACTTGTGAAATTTTGGAACCTGTAGTATTTAATTTACTTAATACAAAGTAGATTAAAGTGATTGTGTGTGTTCTGCTTATTTTCATTCCGCATTTTACACAACATAATCTCTCACAGCTTATTAGTTTTCAAGAATCGAAAAATATCAAAACTATCCATTCACCCCCCCCCCCCTCTATCTAGTTTCTTAGTGACATTCATAACTAACAAATATAAAACAAATACTAAAAATATACAGTAATATAAATTTAAGTATTAACCACCATTTAATTCTTCAGCCATTCGTATTATCACAAAAATTATCTTTATATCCCCTAGACTTTATACGTCGATTTTGTGTCATGTTTCTTGAGCTGACACCCGTTACATAAATACATATAACAAAAAATACTAATAATATATGAAATAATAAAATTTAAATATTAACCTTTTTGAAAATTTGACTATAACTCTTTTTCGAGAATTATTTAGACTTAATGATCTTTTTTTTAAACTTCGGATGATTTTTTTTTGGTGTTCCTGTTAAATCAATATTATTTTTAAAATTTTTAAATTAATTACTTTTCAATAATATTTTTGTTTTTTCATTTTTTTATTTGTTGAATTATTACTGTGAAATACGATATAAAGTATGTTCACCGATTTGTAAATCTGAAAGTATAACCACTATTTTGAAACTTGGTAAAAACTTTGGCCATCGATTTACAATTTTCAAACTTTAGCCACCATTTTGGAACTCGGTGCAAACTTTGGCACCAAAATGCATCAAACTCTTTCTTAAATATCCATAAACTTTATATGTCGATTTTGTGTCATACTTTCTTGAGCCGACGCCCATTGCACTAAATACATATAAATTAAAAATATTAAAATTACGGAATAATAAAACTTGAAGTACTAACCACCGCTTCAAACTTCAACTATTTGTATTATCACAAAATTACAAATTTCTTAAATAATTTTAGACGTCATAATAAAACTTTTTAGAAATTAAAATATACAAACAGTTATTATCAATATGCAATGTTATTAATGCACACATGTTATCATAAAATCCTCAAATTTGTGACGTGGGGAAAACTAATCAGTATGCCATGATTTTATTGGCAATTTAAGATATAATAAAGATTAAATTCTAAATATTATTATAATATAAAGATCTAATAAATATTAAATCGTAAACATGATTGTAATATAACGTTATAATGAAGATTAAATTCTAAAAAATGATTTTTATATATTTATTGTCTTTTCTATAAATTCAAATCTAAGTAAGATAATTTAATTTTATTGAATTAAAATAGAGAAACTCTACAAAAATAGATTAAAACTTAAATACAATTTAATTTAGTTGAGAAAAAATATTAAACTTGTTTAATTAAATTTTGAATAAGATTGACTTTTATATATTATTGTCTTTGCTAAAAAATTTAATTGAATTAAAATTGGGAAACTCTGAAAAAATTGATTAAAACTTAAATAAGATCTAAGTTAGTTGAGAAAAAAAGGTAATATTTATTTAATTAAATTTTAAATAGGATTGACTTTTATATATTTATTGGCTTCCCTAAAAATTTGAGTGTAAATAAGGAATGTCTTCCCTGAAATTATATCATGTTAAAATTTTTAGGAGAATATCCATTAGTCAAGATTTTAAAGGCAAAAATATTAAAATTGTATATTAAGTTTCCTTCATTAGGAAATATTTGAAAAAACAAATGAGATATTTTTTAATCAAGGAGAATATTAAAATTGTATATTCAGTTTCCTTATATATATAAAGAAGAAGATAAATAAAAGAAGAAATAAGATAAAGATTGATAAGCTAAAAAGATAAAGATGTTGAATATTAATAAAAAGATAAAGATGTATAAAAATATCACGACTAAAAACCTTACTTATATAGTTTAAAACCATTTTAATAATTTTAATTATTAAAAAAGTTTACCTATTTTAACATGCATACTTAATTTTTTTAATAAATACAATTAATAAAATATGAAAATATGAATATTGAAATAACAATAATTAAAAACACTCCTTTAAGCTAGTACATATAAAGAAGAAGATAAATAAAAGGAGAAAAAAAATATAAAGATTGATAAGATAAAAATATAAAGATATCGAATATTAAAATAGTATATTTACTTTTCTCCATTATTAAAGATTTTAATGGGAAAAAATATTAAAATTATATATTTAGTTTCCTCCATTAACAAAAATTTAAAAGACAATTGAGATTTTTTCTTTCCTATAAATTTAAATTTAAATAAGAAACTTTAATTTTATTGAATTAAAATTGAGAAAGGAAAAAATATTAAAATTGTATATTCTGTTTCCTCCATTAGTAAAAATTTAAAAGAAATTGAGATTTGTTTTCTATCCTATTAATTCAAATTTATATAATGAACTTTAATTTTATTGAATAAAAATTGAGAAAGGAAAGAATCTTAAAAGTGTATATCAGTTTCCTTTATTAGTAAAGATTTAAAAGTTATTTCATATTTTTCTATCCTATAAATTCCAATTTAAATAAGGAAATTTAATTTTATTGAATTAAAATTGTATATTTAGTTTCCTCCATTAACAAAGATTTAAAAAACAATTGAGATTTTTTTCTATCATATAAATTCAAATTTAAATAAGGAACTTTCATTTTATTGAATCAAAATTGAGAAAGAAAAGAATAATAAAATTATATATTATATTTCCTTCATTAGTTAAAATTTAAAAGACAGTTGATATTTTCTCTATCCTATAAATTTGAATTTAAATAAGGAAAATTTAATTATATTAAATTAGAATTCAAGAGCTCTAAAAAAATAAAAAAAATATTTATATTTAGTTTCCTTTATTAGTAAAGATTTAAAAGATAATTGAGATTTTTTCTAAAATTGAGACTCTATTAGTAAAAATGTAAAAGTAAATTGAGATTTTTTCTATCCTATAATTCAAATATATATAAGGAACTTTCATTTTATTGAATAAAAATTGAGAAAGGGAAGAATCTTGAAATTGTATATCAGTTTACTCCATTAGTAAAGTTTTAAAAGGTATTTGATATTTTTCTATGCTATAAATTTTAATTTTAATAAGAAATTTTAATTTTATTGAATTAAAATTGTATATTTTGTTTCCTCCATTAACAAATATTTAAAAGACAATTTAGATTTTTTCTATCCTATAAATTCAAATTTAAATAAGTAACTTTAATTTTATTGAATTAAATTTGAGAAAGAAAAGAGTATTAAAATTGTATATTCTATTTCCTCCATTAGCTAAAATTTAAAAGACAACTAGTTTACTAAGCCGCGCTTCGCAGCGGCTTTATAATAATATCTTTAAATTTTCTCAAAAAATATTCTACAAAATACATTTTTAAATAAAATAATATTTCTAATATAAAATAAAGTTTTGTTTTGAATTTTATATATATATATAAAGTTCTAGATCGTTTAATCAAAAACTACAATTATACCTTTAGAGCTATTAAAATATTAATTACCTCCAAATCTATTCTCAGTAAGAAAAAAATCAAAAAATATGAACAAACATCTTTTTTGTTGCTGGGAGATTTTTTTTATGAATAATGATCTCTTTTTGTCAAAACAAATAACAACAAAAACAACAACAACCTCTTCCTTAAAAAAAATAAAATATTGACATCTTCTCAATATTTCTTATTCTTGTATTACTTTTGTTATACATGCACCGACTTATTGAATTTTGTTAAAAATGCACACACTAAATAAATTTTTCAGTCGAATAAATCTTAACATGATATTTTCGAAATACATACACTATAAATTTCTTAATATACAATTTTTATCTTTGAATTTTCGTGTATGAATTAAAGAAAATATTTTACTAAAAGATATAATCTTTTCTCATAAAAATTAGAGCAATAACTATCTAAACGTTAAAAAATAATGATAAAATTTGTTTTTGAAGACATGATGAATTCTCCACGTTCGAGTTACCTTTTATACATACAGGTGTATCAACTTTTAACTATAAATTCAAAACTAATAATGTACACACATAAACATATAAATCAATTCACAACTGAATGTACATGAAAATTACCTTGCTCGGCCTATTATTTTAATTGATTAACTGATGAATCCCCCTCCTTATTAATCCATGTCTTAACTCAATCAACACTAATAGCAAATAACTTGTCTTGTCAAAGATTTTAATATGATCTTGCATTAGGATACAAACAAACGTAACAAGATAAATAACATAAAGCAAAAAGTCTCATACTCATGTACTCATATACACATTTTTAACATTAACAAACAAAAAAGTAAAGAAGAACAATGTTGACAACAAAAATTGCAGTAGACAATTAACATAGTTTAGGTGTATATTTATACTATTAATTAGCTTCTTGTACGAAAGTATTAAAGGTAATTAATTATTTACCAAGTAATTACTTAATTTCTTATACAAAACCGATCTAATTTCTTAACTTTTATTTACCAATATGTTCTTGTATTTTCTATTATATTACATTAAAAAAGAAAGTTTAGGAGAGCAGAATGTTAAGATGATAATTTCATTTGAAAATAAATATTATGAGAATATCTAGATAATAATAAAGGGAAGTTCAAAATAATGTAAAGTAATATACTTTTTTTTTTAATTTAGATATTTGAAGGCAAGAATATTATAATTGAATATTTAGTTTCCTCCATTTGTAATATTTAGTTTCCTCCATTAGTAAAGATCTATTGTATATTTACTTTCTCCATTAGTAGAGATTTTAAATGCAAGAATATTATATTTATTTTCCTCTATTAGTAGAGATTTTAAATGCAAGAATATTGAAATTGTATATTTAGTTTTCTCCATTATTAAATATTTAAAAGGTAATTGAATTTTTTTCTAGTTTTTGTATTAATTACTTAATTTCTTATGCAAGACCGATCTAATTTATTAACTTCTTATTTACCAAAACGTTCCTGTATTTTCTATTATATTACATAAAAAAAGAAAGTTTAGGAGAGCAGTATGTTAAGATAGTAATTTCATTAAAAAAATATTATGAGAATATTTAGATAATAATAGAGGAAAGTTCAAAATAATGTAAGGTAATACACTGTTTTGGTAATTTAGATATTTTGAAGGCAAGAATATTATAATTGAATATTTAGTTTCTTCCATTAGTGATATTTAGTTTCCTCATTAGTAAAGATCTATTGTATATTTACTTTCTCCATTAGTAGGGATTTTAAATGCAAAAATATTATATGTTTCCTCTATTAGTAAGCATTTAAAAGGTAATTGAGATTTTTTCGAATTTTTAATATTATTAATTCAAAAAATTGAGAAAATTAGAAAAATAGAACGAAGCGATCTGAGAGTGCCACCTCACTGCCCCCGTCTTCTCCTTTATATAATAGTATTGATTGATATTTTCTCTATCCTATAAATTTTAATTTAAATAAGGAAATTTAATCATATTAAATTAAAATTCAAGAACTCTAGAAAAATTAATAAATAGTTATATTTAGCTTACTTTATTAGTAAAGATTTAAAAGGCAATTGAGATTTTTTCTATCGTATAATTTCAACTTTAAATAAGGAACTTTCATTTTATTGAATCAAAATTCAGAAAGGAAAAAATCTTAAAATTGTATACTAGTTTCCTAATTATTAAAGATTTAAAAGGCAGTTGATATTTTTATATCCTATAAATTTGAATTTAAATAAAGAAATTTAATTTTATTGAATTAACAAATAAAAAATTTAGGAATATAATTAAAGTATATATTTAATTTTCTCCATTACTAAAGATTTAAACACAAGAATATTAAAATTGTATATTTAGTTTTTTGCATTATGAAAGATTTAAAAGACAATTGAGGTATTTTCTAATCAAAAATTTAGTAGAATATTTAAATTGTATATCTACTTTACTCCATTTGTAAATATTTTAAAGACAATAATATTAAAATTATATATTTAGTTTCCTTCATGAGTAAAACTTTAAAAGGCAAATGAGATTTTTTCTATTTTTTGATATAATTAATTCAAAAATTTGAGAAAATTAGAAAAATAGATTATATTAAGATGGTAATGTCACTTTAATTAAGATGGCAATGTCAAGAGAAATTTAGAAATTTAGGATAATATTAAGATGATAATTTTAATTTGAAGAGAAAGTGTAAGAGATAATTTTAGTATTTTTAAAGATTAACTTAATTAATGTTAGAAACTTGTATTTTATGTATATTAAGATGATAATGTCACTTTAGTAGAAATTTAGAAAATTTAGCAGAATGTTAAGATGGTAACTTTAAGTTGAAAATAAAAATTTAAGAAAATATTAAAATTATATATTTAGTTTTCTCAATTAATAGAGATTTAAAAGACAATTGAGGTATTTTTTATAAAAAAAATTAGGAGAATATTCAAATGGTTATTTAGTTTCCTCCATTAGTAAAGATTTTAAAGACAAGAATATTAAAATTATATATTTAGTTACCTCCATTAGTAGAGATTTAAAAAAAACAATTGAGATATCATTAGTAGAAATTTAAAAGACAATTGAGACATTTTTTAATAAAAAATTAGGAGAATATTAAATTGTATAATTTGTTTCCTCCGATAGTAAAAGATTTTAAATGTCAGGATATTAAAACCGTATATTTAGTTTTCTACGTTAGTAAAGATTTTAAAAGCAATTGGGAAATTTTAGAATCTTTATATTATTAATTCAAAAATTTGAGAAAATTAAAAAAATAGATCGATGTGAGACGTCACCTCACCGTCATGTCTTCTCCTTGCTAGAGCACCCAATTTTTAACTCTGGTTCCTATATTTTTATTAAAAATGTTACGGATGAATTTCAAAAATATTTTGGAAAATTTTGTTGGATATTCTAGCATTTTTCTACGATTATACAAAAGCTTCTATAATTTTGACAAATATTAATGCAAAAAACAATTTCCTTTTATCCACACCACGAATTTTATTTGGATGCTCAATATTTTATAATCTTTTAATATAATATTATAAATTTTGTTTATAGGTAGTACACGAATATTGAAGATACAAAAAGGTACTGTAACAGGAAAATATAAAAGTGAAAGAGCTTAAACTAGAAATTATTCAATGAATAAAAATAAAAAATAGAATAAAAAGAGTAACTTCCTCTCCAAGACATAAAAGTTTGGAAAAATTATATATCCATGAAATTAAAAACAACACTTTTCCAAAAATTAGACACCAATAAAAAGAGAAAATGAATCACATCACACGTTCATCATCAAGATAATAATATAAATATACACACAAAAAGTCACCAACATATTACACAGTCCATCCCTAAAAATATATACACACAAACTCTTTATTCTATACATACAAAAAATGGCGATGGCGAGTATTGCTCGAAGAAAAGCGACGCTTCTCTCCGGCAAGACTTCCGACGTGTTCCGTTACTCTCTTTCACTCACCTCTTTTTCTAGAACTTTCTCTTCTGGATCTGACGAAAACGACGTCGTTGTCATCGGCGGCGGTCCTGGCGGTTATGTCGCGGCGATTAAGGCGGCGCAGTTAGGATTCAAAACGACTTGTATTGAGAAACGCGGAACTCTCGGTGGCACTTGTCTTAATGTTGGATGTATTCCTTCTAAGGTAGCTTTGATTTTGAGTTTTTTGTGTTAGATCTCTTTTTAGCTGTGATTTTGTTTGTTTTGGATGTGTTGAATGTGTGTTTGTGAGTGAATTGATGTTTCGAGTGTTGAATTTGCGAATAATTTAGGTAGTTTGGATGATTTGTGTGTGTTTTATTGATTTAGTTTTGTAAATTTTACGCGGTACTGAATTGTACTGAATTTTGTCGTATTCAAACAAAGTGATGTGTTATCCGTAAGTATATGTTAGTGATTTAGTTTTGTAAATTTAATGCGGTACTGAATTTTGTTAGAGTGTGTATTTAGTTTCGTAAATTTAATGTGGTACTGAATTTTGTTAGAATGTGTTTTAGTGATTTTGTTTTGGAGAATTAGGTGATTTGTATCCGTACCGAATTTTGTCGTATTTGAACAAACTGATGTGTTATCTGTATGTATCTGTTAGTGATTTAGTATTGCGGCACTGAATTTTGTTATATTTGGACAAACTAATGTGTTGTATGTATGTCTTAGGTAGTTATATGTATACTGACAAATTAAGGCTCTTTCTATGTTGTGAATTGTAATTTGTATGCATGTTTTAGTGATTAAGTTTCGGAATATTAGGCGATGTATAATGGTACTATATATTTGGTCAAAATGATGTGTTGTTTGTATGTACGTACATGTTCTAGGTGTATTTAGAATGATAGGTTTATCCACAAAATCTTCTCGCATTTCGTGCTGTTCTTTGTGATTTAGTGTAGCTTTGGAAAGTTGTTTTTTTATTAATTAAATCTCATAACTATTTTTTTTTTGCTAATTACTCATAACTATTTTTTGCTTTACTGAGATTTACTGTCGATTCTGCTAACTTTTAATATTAGCCTTTGTGAAGTGTAATTAGCAGTTTCTGCTTTAAATTATTTGGATCTATTTATTTCAACAGCAAGTAGGAAAACGTTTCGTAGGAAATGATCGAATCAGATGGCTATCTTAATTTCATAATTGAAGCAATCAAATTGGCTTTCAATCAAGCAGTTTTCTTATGGATCTCTTAATTGTGTGTTTCATTAGATTGTCAATATCGTGATGTTTGGAGTATTAAATGTTGTGAAGATTGTAGCGAATTTTGATAATACTTGTTCATGTAAATTGGCACTAAAGTTTCTCACATTTTAACAAAATGTTGCTTTATGTATTTCTGTATTTTAAGTTCAGCTAGAGTGGTACTGGTGCATGTATTGGTAATATAATATCACAAAGTCAGATTAGGAAAACCGTTACTTAATTATGTCACATTCAAAAAAGTGATGTATTATATATTTTTAAATGCAGCTTGACTGTGTGAATGATAGATATCCATTTTGGTTTTTGAGAACTCCTTTTTCACACAAATGTGTTATATCTGCACTTCAGTTCCTTTAGATTTTGAGTACTAAAATAAAAAACATTAAATATTATGGCTGACCATAGGTGTACTTTAATATTGGATTTAATTAGGTTGGATTAGTAGTAAAAGCTTTGTATTCAACATATACCATGAAAGCTAAACCATGAGCCTGCCATCTGGTGTGTAAACTGAACGGGTTCGCAACATTTATTAGTTGAACTTTATGCGACTATGTGTGTTTTAATAATGCATCTTGATGATTGATTTAGGATGATATTGAAGGTGGTTTATGGAACAAGTAGTTTTATGAAGGCAATTGAGCAATATAGATTTTATAATAATGTGTTTCAGTCCTCTGTTATGACTATAGATGCTGTAGCTGTAGGTATTCAGCTGAGAATTGATGAACCTATGTTATAGGTCAGAAGATTAGCGCCTATAATTTTTCTTGGATAGTTTATACACTGTTTACGGGACTTAATGTGTTAACAAAGGCTTGGCCTACTAGGTCACTCGAATACCAATGAAAGTTGAGATTGTTTATACTAGAGGTTTGTTAGCTAAATGCAGAGCTGAGATTTTGGCTATTGTCAGCTAAGCAGCACCTGTATAAGGAGTTGATGGTTGTCTATTTCTATCCATTTTGAAAAAAATCTAATTTTTGTTCTGCAATGGCAAAATTTTCTTTTTCTTTTTGCTATATTACATTCTTATCCTTTTGTTTTTAAAAGGCAAATTTATCACTTCGCAAAAAAAAAGGCAAATTTATTATCTCTCATCTGTTTCAACTTCATTCAGGCCCTTCTCCATTCCTCACATATGTATCATGAAGCCAAGCATTCATTTGCCAACCATGGTGTAAAGTTCCCTTCTGTTGAGGTCGATCTACCTGCAATGATGGCTCAAAAAGATAAATCTGTGGCTGGCCTGACAAAAGGTATCGAGGGTCTTTTCAAGAAAAATAAGGTGAATTATGTCAAAGGTTATGGCAAGTTCATCTCCCCTTCTGAGATCTCTGTAGACACTATTGAAGGTGGAAATACTGTAGTTAAAGGAAAGCATGTAATTATTGCCACTGGATCTGATGTTAAAAGTCTACCTGGGGTCACAATTGATGAAAAAAGGATTGTGTCATCAACGGGAGCTTTATCATTGCCAGAAATCCCTAAGAAACTCATAGTTATCGGTGCTGGGTATATTGGCCTTGAAATGGGATCTGTTTGGGCCCGTCTTGGCTCAGAAGTCACTGTTGTTGAATATGCGTCAGAAATTGTTCCCTCAATGGATGGTGAAATCCGCAAGCAATTTAAACGTACACTCGAGAAGCAAAAGATGAAATTTAATCTCACAACTAAGGTAGTGTCGATTGACACATCCAGTAGTGGTGTGAAATTGACCCTTGAACCAGCAGCTGGTGGTGACCAGAGTGTTCTTGAAGCTGATTATGTTCTTATTTCTGCTGGTAGAAGCCCATTCACTTCGGGACTTGGATTGGACAAAATTGGAGTTGAAACTGACAAGATGGGTAGAATTCCAGTTAACGAACGTTTTGCTACAAATGTTCCTGGAGTGTATGCTATTGGTGATGTTGTCCCGGGTCCAATGTTGGCTCACAAGGCCGAAGAGGATGGGGTTGCATGCGTTGAGTACCTTGCTGGGAAAGAAGGTCATGTGGACTATGATTTGGTACCTGGCGTAGTTTATACCCACCCTGAAGTGGCTTCTATTGGGAAGACTGAAGAGCAGGTCAAGGAATTAGGGGTTAAGTACCGTGTTGGCAAATTCCCTTTAATGGCAAACAGCAGGGCGAAAGCAATTGATGATGCAGAGGGACTGGTCAAGATTATAGCTGAGACGGAGTCGGACAAGATATTAGGCGTACACATCATGGCACCAAATGCTGGGGAGCTAATTCATGAAGCAGTGCTGGCAATGCAGTACGGGGCCTCAAGTGAGGATATTGCACGCACGTGTCATGCTCATCCAACAATGTCTGAGGCCTTGAAGGAGGCTGCTATGGCCACCTATGACAAGCCAATTCATATGTAAAAGATGTGGTAATTGGTCTACAATTGTTTTTCTTTCTATAGCATCTCTCTTGCAAAGATCTGAAATAACTCAAAACAAGTTTGCTGATTTATAGTTCTGATTCCGACCTCTTATATAAAGGTTTTCTGGACTGAAACAGGCTTTCCATTTTTTCCCTTAAATTTAATACTACATTTTTGTTGTTCCTTTACATCTGCATAGTAATATGCTTAATAACAAGTAGTGGACAATTGTATCCTCTACTCAGCTATATTGTGCCAATCATTTCCTTTGGACAATCATATTAGGACATATTTGTTTTGTGAGTTATGTTTTTTTTTGTTAAGTATTTTGTGAGTTATGTTACATATCATTCTCCAGGCATGCTCCTTGACGCATCCCTTCATCAAGATGATGTATAGTGAGTGACTTGACAAAAAAACAATGGAGTAGTGTCGGAACTTTTGTATAAGAACATTTTTGGGGCCTTGTGCACCCCTGAATATATTCCTGAACAAAAAGGAAAAAGGTTGCAGTTCTTGTCTTGCTAATTTTTTGGCACATTTGTGGTACCTTTTTGGGCTCAAGTTCTAGGGTATTCATTCTGATTTGTATTAAATCTGTGTGAGCATGAGATCGATGATTAAGCTTTAGTCAGACTATAGACAGCTAAATCAAGGCTTCTTAACTACTTGCTATTACCTAAATGCCAAATCCTGGGTTTTAAACTACTACTTGTTAATTACCAGTCATTGGTATCCTCGTTATTGAAATGATCTTCAATATTGTTAATACCAGTCTTTGGTCCCGTAATTGATCTTCATTACCCAATGCAACTATCTCTATTGGAAGCATGTACAGTAGTTCCAGTCCCTGTCCACCAAGCGGGCCCAACAAGCATTAAACACAATGATTAATAATCAGCAAAAAGGTTACATAAACAAGTGTTTTGTTATAAAGTTGGAAAGGAAATGGATGGAAAACGCGGCACGCTTTTGCGTTTTAACGTAAATGCTAAAGAAAGTTGCGTTTTGAGGGATAGAGAACGCTGGATTATCTTGCGTTTTTCTGTTTTTTATTAAAAAAAAATAAGAAAACAACAGAAGGTATCACACAAAACGTAAGACACCATTGCGTTTTGCAAAACATTATTTTATGTTGTGTTTTAATATACTATTTGAAGTCATTTTTTCAGATTATGTTAATTAGAACATTAAATTTATAATTTGTGTCACAAAGGGCTAACACCCGATTGTTCATCAATGGTCTCGGAGAACGGAAGCTATATCTTTTCTTTTTTCCTTCTAAATTTTAAAACTCAGAGTACATATTGAATATTTTCCAATGAAACTGAAACTGATTGATACAAGTCGTAGAAGATCGCTAATTAATATATTTCTTTTTTACTTTCGCATACAAGCTTGTAAACAGTTGCATTAAAACAGAACGATATTTTATATACTACGGTCGACGCGAGACCAACACGAAATATTAATTTTTCCTGAACATTATTAGTTAACTAGGTCCTCTCTACTATGCTGTTATCCCGTGAAATACACTTTCCTTTTTAATATCAAAATATCAAATTTAATATATTAAATACTTGTATTATATATTAATTTTCAGTTAACATATTTCTTTTTTTAATGAACCGCTCTCTAATTGAAAAAATACATCTATCAAAAAATACATTAACATGAAGCAATATGCGTAGACACGCAAAGACGTACAAGTTTCATTTTGTTTCTCCAATGTAATTTAAAAATATATTATATTTCGTGATTAAATATTTTAATGAAATGAATTTGAATTGATTAGTGAGAAAGTTTTGGTCAATACGAACTATCAAAAAATTATTATTTATAACTTAAAATTGCTTAAAATGAAAAGTAAAAATAAAAATTTTAAATTGATATATGTTTGGGTAATTTTGTATTATAAGTAATTTATGAGTTATTAAAATTGTAACAATTAAAATAAATTTGAAAAATTAAATATTTGAATGATTATATTAATTTTTATCAAATAAAATCAAGAAAACGAAATAAGATATTCAAAAAAGTATTTCATATCAACTTAGAAAAAGTAACATTTTTAATAATTTCTCAAAAAAATTGTAATCTTGTTCAGATATATTATTTCTTGAGCTATTATTCACGTGCAAACTTATATTAAACACACAAAGAAAAAAAGTAAACAGCAACAACAATAATCTTGAATTGTAACAAAAGCATTCATTCTTTTGTGTATAAACAGCTTATGGTGAACATACTTTTACACTGGTTGGATAAATTTGATCAATCTAAGAAAACTTTCGTAAGAGATTCCTCAATCAATAATAACATATTAAAGCGTTTTACAGTTCAAACTCTAAAACTACCCGATTTAACATGTACTCACAACATCGAATTAACATGTATAATCTCATTAAAAATATCCGCCAGGATGAACATCTGTTCTACTGCTTCAAATTACAAAATTTATATATTTTCCGATCTTTCTTACACATTCAAATATTTATCCTCTGTAAATTCGAATACTTATTCTAATTCTAATATGTTAAAAGATATTTTTATTTGGGGTGATATACAACTTTAACCTCTTTTCCACACAAAGTTAACAAAAATAACCGGTTCCTAATATTTGTACATATATAGCCGATGGGTTACGCAATTCAGAACGGAGTATTGACGATACGCATTTTTTAACGGAGTATTCAGCTTTTACGCATTCGCCACTAGGGTATTCAATGTTGAATAAGCATTTCCCTTTGAAGTAACGAGTGAATACGCAATTACAAATATAAGATATACAGATATTTTCACAAATTGTAAGACAAACGTGACTAGATGGAGAAGACGAAGATGCTTCACTCTCCCATTCTCACTTCTCTGAGAGATTTCTCATCTATCTTTATGTGCCTTTTTTGTTATTCTACTGCAAGTCCCTTTATCCATCTCCATACATGTGTGTATTCATCGTGTTGGGTTGTATAATCTTCTGAATCTTGATACGCATCTGGGGACGGCAGATTCAAACGGCCATAATTGGCCATCAATTTCATAATTGTCATTTTGGTATTGTTTTGTTAAAAATTGGGTTATATTTGTCATTTTTTCTTTTATTTGTTAGTATTATTTTAAAGGGTTCTCTCCTTCATAAATTCGAACACGTACTATATTTCAAATGCAAACTCTTCTCCGCTATAAATTTGAACTTTTCTCCTCTATTAATTCGAACACCTATTCTACTTCAAATATGCTATTTTTTTTATTTATTAGTATTTTTAATTCTAAAACTCTAAAAAAATAGATTGAGACGATCTTAGGGGCGCCACCTAACCTTCCGCGTATCCTCCTTTATATATATACTAGTTGAGAAAGCCGCGTTTCGCGGCGGCATTATAATTTTTTTTTCAAAATCTATATCAATAAAATTATAACAATTAATCAATCCTCCCGATTAAGCTGTTCTCCCGTTAAATATGTTTCCCTCCTTAAGATCGAAATCTTAATTATAATATATTGAATACTTGTCTTATATATTAATTTTTATGTTAACATATTCTTTTTTAATGAGCCGCTCTCTCATTGAAAAATATACTTAAATAAATTCGCACTCCTATTTTACTTCCGATGAAACTTTTAACTATGTCTTACAAACACCTATTATACTTCCAATAGAATTGTTTTTATGTACATTTCTTATAAATTTGAATTCTTTTATGTTATAAATTAGAAATTTTATTCTACTTGCGGTAGAACTTTTAATTATATGTCTTACCTGAAAATTCGAACCATTCTCCTTTATAAACTCGAACACATATTCTACTTCAAATATAACTTTTATTTATATATCTTCCGTATAAATTCGAACTCTCTTCCTCTACAAATTAGAACACTTATTGTACTTATAATATGTTAAATGATATTTTTTCTATTTAGTAGTATTAAAAATTCTAAACTGTTTTTATGTATATTTCTTATAAATTTGAACTCCTTTACGCTATAAATTCGAAAACCTAGTCTACTTTCGATAAAACTTTTAATTATATGTCTTACCTAAAAATTCGAACAATTCTCCTTTATAAACTCGAACACCTATTCTACTTTAAATATAACTTTTATTTATATATCTACCGTATAAATTCGAACTCACTTCCTCTACAAATTCGAACACTTATTCTATTTCTAATATGTTAAATGATATTTTTTTCTGTTTAGTAATATTTAAAATTCTAGGAATTAGAAAAAAAGATTGAGGCAATCTTAGAGGCGCCACCTAACCTCTCGCGTATCCTCCTTTATATATATACTAGTTTACAAAGCCGCACTTCGCGATGGCGTTATATTTTTTTAAAAAACTATATCTATAAAATTACAACAATTACTCATTTCTCCCTTATATGTTATGCTCCCGTTAAACACATTTTCCTTGTTAAGATCGAAATCCTAAATTTTATACATTGAATACTTGTCTTACCTATTAATTTTCATTCAACATACTCCTTTCTAATAAGTCTCTCTCTCGTTGAAAAAACACCTATATAAATTCGCACTCATATTTTACTTCCAATAGAACTTTTAATTATATATGTCCTACAAACATCTATTTTACTTTTGATAGAACTTTTTTTTATATGTATAAAAAAGTAATTTATATAAATGGAAAGTAACTTATATAAATTTGCACTCTTATTTTACTTCCATTACAACTTTTGATTATATATGCCTTGCAAACACCTATTCTATTTTTTATAGAACTTTTTTTATATCTATTTCTTATAAATTCGAATTCTTCTGCTGTATAAATTCTCGAAAACCTATTCTACCGATAAAACTTTTAATTATATGTCTAACATACAAATTGACAAAGCCGCGCTTCTTGGCGGCGTTATAATTTTTAAAAAAAAACTCTATCTATAAGATTATAACAATCACTTATTTCTCACTAATAAGTCGTCGTCCCGTTAAACACACTTTCCTTGTTAAGATTGAAATCACAAATTTTACACATAGAATACTTGTCTCATATATTAATTTTCTTGTTAACATACTTTTTTCTAATGAGTCGCTCTTGTTGAAAAAACACATATATAAATTCACACCGCTATTGTTGGGATTTATGGGTGATAGCATTGAAACAACTTAACTTTTTATGTACTTAATTTTTTAATTAAGTAGAACATACTATCACAGCCAAAGTATGCTCTTGTAATCAGTATGCAATGTTATTTTATTTGTGTAATTTGGAAGAAGTTCACTTTCTGTGTTCAAGCCTCAAAGAATGCATATTAGATGACAGCATGAATAAAGGTTACTGTCATAAGCATTGACAGTAAGATTACAAGAAGACAGAATGTTGCAAGTCACGACAGCATATTCACTCTGACAGCAACATTGGCGGAAGACTACGCGACAACAACTTTAGCCCTCGACAGCAAGTTTGGAAACCTCGACAGCACTCTATGCGGGGAACTCATACTGTCACCAAAAGTACATTCCTGTGACAACAAGCTTTGCGGCAAAAGTAACTGTCTCAAGAAAGATCCCTGTTCTAGGTATCTTCTCAGTCAAATCCCGTGATAGTTTCAATGTTCAAGAAACAGGCGTGTTGCAGTATCCCTAAGCTGCACCAAGTCTGCAAGACTACGACAGAAGCTTCAAGCACTACAAAACAAAAGCGAATCAATTCAAGAGCAAGGTCAAGTCTCTATTTGCTGAATTGTTTTAGCTGGAAATAGAATGAATCTAGGTTGCTTTCTTTGTAATGTATATCTGACATATTAGCAATTTAGGAATGTCACATGGGTAGGCAATTTGTAAGAAGCTGCCACTTGATAATGACAGCAGCTTCACAGACCCGTGTTGACAGTGATAGGATTAGTTTTATACTTAGACTATCAATTCATTCTAGGAATGTAACGAAGACAAGGAAGTGTCTTGAAGAAAACCGAAGCTCAAGAATTCTCTCTTGAGGTTGTAGCAACACTTTGCAAAATAAATAAAAACATTTATTTTGTGAATCATGTCTTCAGATTATACTGTTTGTGAATGCATATATATTATTGATAACATTAAATCTTAGTTTTGGTTGTTGAAATTGAGATTGAATTTTATCAGTATTGCATTCATCCCCCCCCCCTTCTGCAATACACGAGGACCAACAACTGGTATCAGAGCAAATAGATTAACATACATATCTGAGATCACGACGACAATGCAAAAATCAAACAGTATCAAGATCCCATCTTTTGATAAAGAGAACTACAGCATTTGGAAAAGAAAGATCTTGTTGTTTATCAAAGCTGCGAATCCACTATACCCAGGTATTCTCGAGGATGGTCCTTTCATTCCAAGGAAGGAAATTGAAGCCACAACAGTAAATGGTGAAGTCATTCCTGTACATTGGGTTCCCAAAGATCCCTCTGAATTTTTGGAACCCGAGAAGGAGAAAATGGTGCTAGATGATCACTTGCAACTCATCTTGCTCGATTCTCTCACGTTGGATAAAGCCATGTGTGGAAGTGTGATAAGCTGCACATCTGCCAAGGAGATGTGGATCAGGTTAGCTTTACTATGTGAAGGAAGTGAAGAAGTTAAGGGCAACCAAAGGCAAATACTGATATCACAATATGAGGCATTCATGGACAAGCCTGGTGAAGACTTAACTTCCATGTTTGAAAGGTTCAGTAAGCTCTTAACTGAACTACAGATACATGGCAAGTACTATGACAGAAAAGAATTAAATGTCAAGTTCCTGCTTACACTACCTGATCACCTTGAACACAAGACAACAGCCATACGAGAAAGAAGAGATCTCAACAATATAACATTTGAGACACTTTATGGCATTCTGAAATCCTATGAACTTGAACTCTTTCAAAAGAGAGCCATACAGAGTGGAACAAGGAACAAGATGGCCAATATGTCAAGTGCCCTAGTAGCACAAGTGCCAAGGATCACACAACCAAGTGAAGTACTACAAATCACACAACCAACCCCTGTACAATCCTTGAAGATAGAAGAGGTTGTTGAAGGTGATGAGAAAGTAGTACTACAGCTCAAGGATGTGGAAGATGAAGACTTCTACACAATGGAGGACCTGGAAAGCATGGACAATCCTACTATGGCTTACATGGCCAAAAAGTTCAGGAAGGATAGGTCATACAAGCCCCAAGACCAAGCATCCAAGTTCAACAGGGGAAGTTCATCAAAGGCTGCTGTGGGAAGTTCAACCAAAGGAGGATACAAGACTGGATTTGTGGATAGGTCAAAATTCAAGTGTTACAACTGTGGTGAACCTGGTCATTTTGCTACTGAATGCAAAAGACCCAAACAGGTTCAAAGGTTTGAGAAAGGAACTGGTGGATACTCTAAGAAGAATCAAGGTAAAGCCTATGTGGCTGAAGGAAAGTGTTGGGATGAGTCTGATGATGAAGATGAAGAAGAATATGTCAACCTAGCTCTCATGGCTAGCACTGATGAAGTAACATCAACATCTTCAAGTCAGGTACCTTCACTTGTCTTACTTGATATGTCCATTGATGAGTATAAGAAAACCATTAAAGATTTAAGTGCTGAAATGTTCAATGTTTATACTAGCTTATCTGCTGCTAATGAGGAAATCACTAGGCTGAGTAAGCTAAATGAAACACTAAAGTCTGCAAAATGAATCTCTTGTTCTCAAAACCAGTTCACTAGACTCTTTAGCTCAGGAGAATGCTAGACTTAAAAATGAATTAAAATGTGCTAAAGAAGTTGAGGAATTCCTGAGGAATGAGATTGCTGAAAATGAATTCAAGATCAAGGCTTATAAAAACTCATCTAAGATAGTTCAGGATTACAATGATAAGCATACAGAAAATCAGACAGTTGGTATAGGTTTTTCTTATGGTAGAAGACCTGGAAAGGAAACTGTGATTCAAGATTGTTCTGGAAATGCTGCTGTCAAACCCACCATTCTCAAGAAGGTTAAAACTCCTATTTTCAAAGCTGCAGAAATTGAGTTTGATGAAGAAGCCATGCTCATCAAACAAGAAATTCTTGATGAGGATGAAGGTGTTGACAGCACATTCAAGGATGGAAAGGATACTGTCACAATCCCCAAGACAGTAAACTTACCAAGCAATCAGACAGTAAGTTCAAAAGATGCTGTCACAGTTGGCAAGACAGTATCTTCCAAAGATGCTGTCAAGAATGGTTCCAAGACAGTAGCTTCCAAACCTTCTGTCAAGACAGTTGGAATAAAAGGTACTGTCAAGGAAAGTTCGACAGCAACTTCTGAACACACTGTCAATCCAGTAACTCCCAAGTCTAATAATAGGAATGGTAAGGTAGGTGTCAATAAAGGAAATGGATACACTAATGTTGGAGGTGCTTCTAGGAAACTATGCAATAACTGTGGATCTTCACATCATTTAACACACGTTTGTAAGAACCCAATTGAGGATAAGATCAATGCTACTGAACTCAATGGTAACTTACACAGAACCCCTCTTATGCATAGAACTATGAGTGTCTGTAATAACATTGAATGTATGCCATGCAAGATCACTGCCATGAGTAGATGCTTTAACTTACCTATTCTCACTACTGAAAAATGTTCATACATGCACACTGTTGAGACTTCTGAGCCTGCTGGCAACAACAAAAAGGCTTCATCCACTAAGAAAAGGATCAAGTCCAATTCTAAACCTAAGTGGGTGAAAAGAGAAGTCAACAGGAGATCATTGATGATGCTTGTGATTTTATGACTGGAAGAAACTCAGGAGACACTAAAACTGCAGGACCCAACAAGGATTGGGTACCATATGCAACCTAAACACATTCTGTTTTGCAGGGCAAGAAGAAAGATCAAGTCATGTGGATCATTGACAGTGGTTGCTCAAGACACATGACATGTGATAAAGCCCTGTTATCACACTATGTAGAGAAAGCTGGCCCAATCATAACCTTTGGAGACAACAACAAGGGTTACACAGTGGGATATGGTTGTCTGGAAATTGGAAATGTTGTCATTGAAGACATTGCTCTTGTGGATGGATTGAAGCACAATCTACTCAGTGTCAGCCAATTCAGTGATAGGGGATTCAAGGTTGATTTTGATATGATGCTGTGTAACATCTATCACAAGAAGGATGGGAGCCTCTCTCTAAAAGGGGTTAGAAAAGGAAGCTTGTTTGTTGCTGACTTAAACTCAACAAAGAAGGATAAAGTTTAATGTTTCTACAGTAAAGCAACTGTTGGTGACAGTATGCTTTGGCACAGGAAGCTCTCACATCTCAACTTCAAGACAATGAATATTTTGATGAAGAAGGAGTTAGTGAGAGGTTTGCCCCAACAGGAATTCTGTCAAGAAGGACTGTGTGAAGATTGTCAAATGGGCAAACTAAGGAGAGCTGTGCACAAGTCCAAGCAAATGAACACCAACATAGAAGCACTCAAGTTGATTCACATGGATCTTTTTGGTCCAGTCAATGTACCATCTATGGCCAAAAAGAGATATGCCTTAGTAATGGTGGATGATTACTCAAGGTACACTTGGGTGAAATTTCTTGAATCCAAAGATGAAGCTGCTCAAGTGATTATTGATCAAGTCAGAGTTCTTGATAGAACTCCAAACTCAAAAGTCCAAATCTTGAGGAGTGACAATGGTACAAAATTCAGAAATGCCACACTTGGAAATTTCTGTAAAGATGAAGGAATTGTACAACAATTCTCTGCTGCAAGGACTCCACAGGAGAATGGAGTTGTAGAAAGAAAGAACATGACTCTCATTGAAGCAGCTAGAACTATGTTGCATGATGCCAAACTACCAACATATTTCTGGGCTAAAGCTATCAACACAGCTTGTTATACTCAAAACAGAACCATGATCAACAAAACTCATGCAAGTACACCTTACTGTCTGCTAACTGGGAAGAAACCTATTGTCAAATACTTTCATGTGTTTGGGAGTAAATACTTTCATGTGTTTGGGAGTACAACCATGAGAAGAAAGGAAAATTTGACACCAAGGCATTTGAAGGACTATTCATGGGTTACAGCACAGAAAGGACTGCCTACAGAGTTTATGTTATGGAACACAGGATTATTGAAGAGAGTGTTAATGTCACATTTGATGAAACCAAGTTTCCAGGACTGCATGAAGAAGGAAAGATGCAGACATTCAGATTTGAGAATCAAGGATACTTGGAAGCTGAGGAAATTGTTGATGAAGAACCTAGCTTCACTCAAATTGTTGAAGTTGGCAAAGATACTGTCAATACCATTACTGTCAACCAAACTCCATCTCAGTCACAGACCATAACTTCTAACATTCATAATAGTGATAATTCTGGAGACAATGAAGAACATGGTGAAGACAATGGAATTGGTGAGCATTCAACTCAACAAACTGAAGCAACTGTTCCTGTACAATCAAATAGCTTGCCCAGAATCACCAAGTGGAACAAGGTTCACACAAATGACCTTATCATTGGTGACCCTACTTCTGGAGTGAGGACAACGAACAAAGTCTCTGCTGACAGCATGTTTTCATGCTTCCTGTCTCAAATGGAACCCAAGACAACTGATGAAGCATTGTTGGATTCTGACTGGGTGATAGCCATGCAAGAAGAGCTAAATCAGTTTGAAAGAAACAATGTATGGAAGTTGGTTCCAAGACCCAAGGGAAAGTCAGTCATTGAGACCAAATGGGTTTTCAGAAACAAGCTTGATGAAAATGGATCAGTGACAAGAAACAAAGCAAGGCTAGTAGCTAAAGGTTATTGTCAACAGGAAGGAATAGACTATGATGAGACATTTGCACCTGTTGCAAGACTTGAAGCTATAAGAATCTTTCTAGCCTATGCTGCACACTACAACTTCAAAGTATTTCAGATGGATGTCAAAAGTGCCTTCCTAAATGGAGAGTTGGAAGAAGAAGTGTATGTTGAACAGCCACCAGGGTTTGAGGATTCTGAAATGTATGATTTTGTGTACAAACTCTTCAAGGCTTTGTATGGACTAAAGCAAGCACCCAGGGCTTGGTATGACACACTTTCCACTTTTCTTTTGGAAAATCAGTTTACTAGAGGAGTTGTGGACAAGACACTTTTCTACAAACACCATGGCAAGGACATCATTCTGGTACAAATCTATGTGGATGACATCATTTTTGGTTCTACAAATGAGAAGCTGTGTGAGAAGTTTTCCTCTCTCATGAGTAGCAAATATGAGATGAGTATGATGGGAGAATTGTCATTCTTTCTGGGATTACAAATTCTTCAACAACCTGATGGAATCTTCATTTGTCAAGATAAATACATCAAGGAACTTCTCAAAAAGTTTAACTTGGAAGATTCATCACCTGCAAAGACACCAATGTCCACATCAACTAGTCTGGATCTTGACCCTAAAGGAAAGAAAGTTGACTCAATCACCTATAGAGGCATGGTAGGATCTCTCATATATCTAACTGCTAGCAGACCTGACATCATGTTTGCTACATGTCTCTGTGCAAGGTTTCAAAGTGATCCAAAGGAGTCACACTTAGTAGCCATCAAGAGAATCTTTAGATACTTAAAAGGCACTCCTAATCTAGGCCTTTGGTATACTAAGAATACTGGATTTGATCTAATTGGTTACTCAGACTCAGACTATGCTGGATGCAAGATTGACAGAAAGAGTACTACTGGTAGCTGTCAATTTCTTGGTGGAAGATTGGTCTCATGGTTTAGCAAGAAGCAGCATTCAGTTTCTACCTCAACTGCAGAAGCTGAATATATTGCTGCACGCAGTTGCTGTGCTCAAATTCTATGGATGAAGAATCAACTTCTGGATTATGGTCTAGTGCTAAGAGACATTCCTATTTACTGTGACAACACTAGTGCCATAGCCATTTCAGACAATCCAGTTCAACACTCTAGGACAAAGCATATTGATATAAGACATCACTTTATCAGAGAGCATGTTGAACAAGGAACTGTGAAGCTGATCTATGTCCCAACTGACAAGCAACTTGCTGACATCTTCACTAAGCCATTGGATGAAGCAACCTTCAACAGGTTGGTAAGTGAATTGGGAATGCTGAATCTGGTATGTTAATTTACCAAGTTTTTCTGCATTTTCAAATTTTTATTGAAGCTCATGACAACAACTTCAAACCTGCTGTCAAGAGAAGTTACTGTCTACTTGGTCTATGTCTGTTATATGACAACATGTGTTGATTTGACTTTACATGTCTATATTTTGTGCCAGTCTCATACTTTTAGACCCTGTATGATATTAATGTGGTTATTTTCTAAGTTTGAGAGATAAATATCTGTTCCATTGGACTTTCACATCTTTTGCATAAATCTATAGGTTTAAAGGAGGACACGACCATTAATTACTTTTGTGGTAGTTGTATGGGTACTCTAACTGTTGACCATTAGACTTTAATCCTTAGACGGTTTTGCCTATAAATTAACCTTAGGTTTCACCAGTCTGCTCTCGGTTTTAAAGTAAATCATGGAAAACAAAGTAGGAATAGAGTACAGGCCAAAAGTCTCGTGTGAATCTCACATCAGAGATGAAGTAGAAGTCCTGTTTGATGAACTTGAAGACTTGCTTAATGAAAAAGATGAAAAGTCTCAAGCCATTCAAGCACAGGAAGAGGAAAAATGGAAGATTCAAGAGGAAGAACTTCAGGCACTTCTCAAGGAAGAAGGTCGCACTGAAGAGGAGATTAAGAAAGAAGTTTTAGAATTAGTTAATAAAATCAAAGATTGATGTACTCAATGCTATATTCAAATGATTTTATTAATAAAAATAAAGCTTCTTGATGTTTTGTTTATTGAGTCTTTGTTTTGTCTGTGTTAACTGCATAGTATCTGTGTTCAAAAGATTAATTTGCTAAATCTATACTCTATTGATTTTAGGTTAAGTGTGTGAATAAAGCATTCTGAAAAGTTCATGACAGAAACAATTCCCCAACTAAGTTACTGTCATTAAGAAGGATACTGTCCTGTGTCACTTGACAGCAAACTTCTTGACAGCAGGGAAAGACTTTCTGTCAAGACTTTTAAAGGATACTGTCATTCCAATGCTTAACGGTGACAGCATGTTTTTGCGCAATAGTTACTGTCACGCATAACCTACTGTCACCATCTCTTATTACTGACAGATTGTTTCTAGCGCACAGGTTACTGTCAACAATAGTGGACCGTTACAATTGGATACCCATCCCACGTTTGCCAGTAATTAACGGGAAGTAACTCACGTGCTTTATGAGTGGGTTAAGACACGTTCTTTAATTCTACTTTTGTGCAAACGTTTGAGATACTCCTTTTATTCCCCAGTTACTCAGACATATCACTCACATCGAACTCAAGGCAAAATACTTTTCTTCAAGCAAAAAGTTACTTTCTTACTTTCTTCTTTTCTTGAATCTCCATGGCACCCAAACAGACTCTCTCTCAAACAAACTTTGCTGGTATCTTTTCCCCAAATGATACTGGTGAAGGTTTCAAAGGACTAGTGTTTTTCTTGAACAAGTCCTATCTTGGTTCTGCCATTACCTCAACACCCATTCTCGACTTAGACAGAATTGAGGCATTTTGGCAAACTGCTGTTGCTCAAACGGAGGGTGAGAACCCATCTATTCAATTCACAATCAATGGGCAACACTACATTCTTACAGCTGAGATCATCAACACTGCTCTTGGTATCACACTTCAAGCAGGCCGGAATTTTGCTGAACTTTCTAATGATGACACTCTCAAGAAGCTCTTCTTGAAGATTGGGTATGCTGGCCCTATTCTCGAAGAGGCCACAACAAAATGGTATCCGTCTGGTGAAATGGATAGGAAGCATCTGAGAAAGGATTGGAGCATGATACTTGATGTGATGGTCAAGGTGTTCTCTACCAAGTCCACATGCTGGAATGGAATACCCTCCTACATCAAGAAACTGACACATTCTCTTGTCCATGGATACAAGGTGAATGTTGGAGCTCTCCTCTTGGCACACCTCAGGGCTGCCATAGGTAAGAAGGTATCAATCTACCCTCGCTTTCTTATGATGTGCATCAATTCTTTCTGTGATTTTAATAATGATGCCCCTCGCTTAGAGGCTTGCTCTGTTTTGAAAAAAGAACACACACACACACACTGTTATCTTCACAGAATCTCAATGCACATATTCCACTTTGTTTCACTCAACACATAGTTGATCAAGTGTCCAACCTTGATTATCCATTACCTTCTGGTTATGCATCTTTCACTCTTGAGAATGAAACTGAACTAGACCCAAATTCAGTTAACCCCCATTCAACACCATACACTCAGCCTAGGCCCTCTAGACTTCCCAAAGCCCAAAGAGAGGCCTTGCAAGAATCCAGGAAACGACCCTTAGAAGCTGATGTTGGTGGTAGCTCTGTTAGTCAAGAGGGAGACACTGCACCTAGTGTAGCAAATAAAGAGGCTAGTCAAACAGAACCCTCAATGGTTCCCCCTGAGCCTAAGAAGAAGAGAGCTAGGAGGACCAAAACCACTGTTAGCCAAGCTGCAGTTTCTCAACAAACTGTGGTTACTGAAAGGGATTCATACACCTCCCTAGATGTGCCTTCTCAACAAGGTGCATCTATTGAAATTGGCCTGTCTCCCAAGGCACCCTGTACAGAGTCTGCACAAACTCATGGTTCACAACCTGAGAAACCTCCACTTGAAGAAACACACAGTGAGTTAGGGCACAATGAGGATTTCTCTATTCCTTTTGATGATTCACATGTTTCTCCTGTGAATCAGCCCCCACTCTCTGCTACACTTTCACCTTCTTCCTTCCCTACACATTCTTTTGTTTCTTCTCCACAACCTAGAGAAGGGGACAGTCCCAACCCTTCAGGTTTTGATCATCCATCTCCAATCATGGATGAGCCCCCATCTAGTGGTCCACAAGAACCCATTTCTCAAAGTGAAATGGACACCACTCCTCCATACACTGAGCAAGGGCAAAGTGGTATTCTGTCAGAAACTGAAACAACCAAC
Organism: Heracleum sosnowskyi; assembly: GCA_030848705.1. NCBI lineage: Eukaryota > Viridiplantae > Streptophyta > Magnoliopsida > Apiales > Apiaceae > Heracleum > Heracleum sosnowskyi. Next base: position 111,982,247 of record CM061240.1, on the reverse strand, counting down.
ACTTTGTCTGAACTCCAAGGAGCATCTTACCTTCAGGAAGATGTTGTCACAACCTCTGTTGCTGTCAAGGACATTGGAAATGTTGCTGTCATGGACACAGTTGCTGTCATGAGTGGAGAGAAATATACTGTCCACACAGGACCTACTGTCACTCCACATCCCAAAGATGTTGTCATGCCAGAACCTGCTGTCCACACTCCAACTGACAGTAACATTCCTGCCAAAGCTGATGTCCAGTCCTCTCAGCCATATTTTGATGCTGTACTGCTTGAGGATGCCTCTGATGATGACCTACCTCTTGCCAAACTCTTGAAGGTACATTCTAAATCTTCTCCTTTAATGCATGTTAGTACTGCTCATACCCATGCATTTAGGTTGAGTGAGGGTGTGAAAAAGAAAAGAGAGATAAAAGAAAAGAGAGGTGAGCCTAAAAATGAGAGGCAGCCAAATGAGCTGGCAAAAGGAGAGGGACTTGAGCATGTCCAGATAGATCTTGAGGGAGCCCACACTATTCAGGCATTAGGCCTTGAGAGTCAATCTGTGAGGAGTGATGAGATCACTCAAAAACACCCTGTGAGTGTGAGAACCCCCATAGCCTCCAAGCCCTTTTTTTTCCTTCCCCTCCAAGAAGGTTAATGAATGGTGGCCCCTCTACACTTTTTGGAAACAGGATTGAAGCTCTGGAAGGACAGTGTGCTACCTTGAACTCCAAGATGGACTCTCTCTCTCAACTGGTGGTTGATGGCTTTGCTGCTACTCAACTCTCTATCCAGTTCCTTACTGACCTGATAGCTGCCAACTCAACTAAGGGGGGAGAAGGTAGCAAGATCAGAATCAATATCTATTCAGGGATCAGGTGGAACTCAGGGGGAGCCAATAGCTGTGAAGACCAAAGGGGGATCACAACAAGTTTCAGGTGTCAAGAGTAAATCAATGACAAAGGGGGAACAAGTCAAACCAAGCAGTGGACAACCAAAGGATAAAGCTGAAGAACTTGTTGAAGTTGACTTGGATGGAGAAAAGGTGTTGATGTCTAAGGCAACTCAAGATGCTCTGCAAAGAAGACCTGCATCTAGACACCCAATTCTACCCCCTGTGACAATTAGAGAACCAACTTCAGCAACTCAAAAAACTGCTCTACAGAAAAGATGGAGAGAAATGGAGGAACAAAATAAGCTTGGGAAAGGTAAAGGGAAACTGCCTGAATCCATCAATAAGGGACATACTTGGTCCAATGGTACTGAGTTTGATCAAGAAGAAGCCAATACTATAATGGTGGATTACAGGGAGAGCACATTACAGAATCATGACACTGAATTTAGCAGTCTAGTGGAAGAAACAATGAATGCTCCAAGCAACAGTCCAATCAACACCTCAAAACTGCTAAAGGATCAAATCATCAGTGTCAGTGTAATGGTGAATGATGAGAAAAGATGGGCTATAAGTATCTATCTCACTTCTGGCATATCTTATTTCATCACAATGGAATTACTGCAGAGTCTGCCAGCAAAGGTGTTGTGTGCAATGAAGGGAAAGATCAAGGCAACTCAAACACCATTCAATGAAGTGTTGAATATGCAAATCCAGAACATGATCACAGAGAAGCTACCTGAAGTCTACACAAATCCACCATGTATTTTCTACAGATCTACTACAAAGGATGGCACAAGAAGGAACAACTTTATGAATTTGATCAGTCCATCTAGGATGCAAACTGAATCAATTCTGAGAGTGTTAAATGGAATACTAAGCTCAAATTCCAATCCAGGAAGAGTCTTTGCTGTTCAAGAGATCTACAAAATGCTGGTGTTAAGAGACAAGGCACTGGGAACTAGAGTGAATGAGCTAATCTCTAGAGCCAATGCCAAAAGAGCTGATCAAGGAGGAAGTTGCCTCTATGATATTCCTCTTCAAGATGATGATGATGATGATGAGATTGGAGGTGGTGAAGCTTCTGGAAATGCAGGCAATGCTGGTGGAAGTAATTCTGGGAATACTGGTATTCAATCTCAGAATGAAGGCAATGAAGAAACTCCTAGTCAGGAAAAGAAAAATGCTGATGCAACAGATGAAGAGGAGCCAAAAATACTGGAAGCTTTGGAGGCAAGCATTCTTAGATGTGCTATTGATTGCATAAATGCAGAAAAAGATGCTGTCACCAAAGGTACCGTCGACAAGGAAACTGTCATAGAAGATGCTGTCATGGAAGATACTGTCGACAAAGGTACTGTCAAGAAATGTTCTGTCAAGGATGAAACCAAAGCTACTGACAAGCCCAAAAGACTGAAAGCTAAAGCAAAAGCTTGGTTGTCTAGACAGAAACCTGAAGGAAAGCACAAGTACTCAGGAAAGGAAAAGGCCACTAGATTTGGCAGGAATCTTAAGAAGCCAATTCAATCAATACCTCCCAACAGTCTTAAGATACAACAGATGCAATATAGAGAAATCAAGAGTGTTGAGGTTAAGATGGATACAAATCAAGAGGTCACTGAGTACATTCTGTGGTGGGAAGAATCAAGATCTACCAAGGTTGATAAGGATTTCAATCTAGTATCCACATCAACCAGTGGTAGGATATCAACCTTAGATAAAAGGAGAATTGACTTCTTCTACCTGGAAAGAATGGTAGAGTTGCTGGAGAGCTATGATAATGTTCCAGAGTCTGTCATGGAACATATTCTGAAATATCAAGCTGATAGGGATGCTGAATTCTATCAGAAATTTGTCTACAACTTTGCAGATTTTGATGATGCTGATATTTCAACTGATCTACCAGCTTCTCCTATGCCATATCACTGGTACTATGAGTTTGATGATTCACCCACAGAAGAAAGGCAAACCCAACCCACAGAGGAAGGGCAACCCAAGCCAAGCAAAAGACCTGACTCTTCTCAATACTCTCAATATCAGTCAGAACTTGATAAGAAGGAAGCTGAACTCCTGGAAAGATGCAAGACTGCCAACAAGGCAGAAAGTGAAGCTCCAAATTATCAAACATGTATGCTGGAAAATCCCTTAAGAATCAAGCATCTAAAAGAAAAAATCTATGTTTGCAGCTTGCACAAGCTAAAAATAACTATTCTGAAGGATTTACAGTATATGGTAGCTGGATCAATTCATCCCCTGGATCAGATCTGTTCTGATAAGATAGAGGAATTATTGGAAAGGAGAAAAGGAGAAGATTCAAAGCTGGACAAGGAAATGAGGATGTCTCTCAATGTTTATCGTGGAAGTAGATTCAAGCTCATTCATGAAGAACTCCACTTCAGAAGCTATCCATTTGATCAAGAGCAATGGTTGAATCTCAGGGATGCTAGTTCTCTTATCTCTCCTACTATCAAGAAGATTATTGAAGAAATAGAAGATGTTGCAGTCACTCCTGCTGAAATCTCTCTAGTAGAAGGTCTAAGAGGCTGCTTGGTAGAAGCTCTCAAAAGAGAGGATGTATCAAGACAGAAGAGGAAATCTCAAGCAAAGTAAAAATTCTTAATCCATTCTGATCTTGTTAGTTAAGTTGTCAGCATATATTGTAAATTTGTTGTTATTGTCCATAAAAACAAATTGGGGGAGATTGTTGGGATTTACGGGTGATAGCATTGAAACAACTTAACTTTTTATGTACTTAATTTTTTAATTAAGTAGAACATACTATCACAGCCAAAGTATGCTCTTGTAATCAGTATGCAATGTTATTTTATTTGTGTAATTTGGAAGAAGTTCACTTTCTGTGTTCAAGCCTCAAAGAATGCATATTATATGACAACATGAATAAAGGTTACTGTCATAAGCATTGACAGTAAGATTACAAGAAGACAGAATGTTGCAAGTCACGACAGCATATTCACTCTGACAGCAACATTGGCGGAAGACTACGCGACAACAACTTTAGCCCTCGACAGCAAGTTTGGAAACCTCGACAGCACTCTATGCGGGGAACTCATACTGTCACCAAAAGTACATTCCTGTGACAACAAGCTTTGCGGCAAAAGTAACTGTCTCAAGAAAGATCCCTGTTCTAGGTATCTTCTCAGTCAAATCCCATGATAGTTTCAATGTTCAAGAAACAGGCGTGTTGCAGTATCCCTAAGCTGCACCAAGTCTGCAAGACTACGACAGAAGCTTCAAGCACAACAAAACAAAAGCGAATCAATTCAAGAGCAAGGTCAAGTCTCTATTTGCTAAATTGTTTTAGCTGGAAATAGAATGAATCTAGGTTGCTTTCTTTGTAATGTATATCTGACATATTAGCAATTTAGGAATGTCACATGGGTAGACAATTTGTAAGAAGCTGCCACTTGATAATGACAGCAGCTTCACAGACCCGTGTTGACAGTGATAGGATTAGTTTTATACTTAGACTATCAATTCATTCTAGGAATGTAACGAAGACAAGGAAGTGTCTTGAAGAAAACCGAAGCTCAAGAATTCTCTCTTGAGGTTGTAGCAACACTTTGCAAAATAAATAAAAACATTTATTTTGTGAATCCTGTCTTCAGATTATACTGTTTGTGAATGCATACATATTATTGATAACATTAAATCTTAGTTTTGGTTGTTGAAATTGAGATTGAATTTTATCAGTATTGCATTCACCCCCCCCTTCTGCAATACACGAGGACCAACAGCTATTTTACTTTCAATATAACTTTTAATTATATATGTCTTACAAACACCTATTCTACTTTCAATAGAACTTTTTTTAATATGTATTTCTTATAAATTTGAACTCTTTTACTCTATAAATTCGAAACTTATTCTACTTTTCATAGAACTTTTAATTATATATCTAACCTATAAAGTCCTTATAAATTCGAATATTTCTCCTCTATAAATTCAAACACCTATTCTACTTCAAATAGAACTTTTAATTATGTCTTACAAATATCTATTCTACTTCCAATAGAACTTTTAATTGCAAGTATTTTTTATATATTCGAACTCTTCTCCTCTATAAATTCGAGCACCTATTTTACTTTAAATAGAACTTTTAATTCTATGTCTTACCTACAAATTCGAACTCTTCTCCTCAATAAATTCGAACACCTATTCTACTTCTAATATGTTAAAGGATATTTTTTGATTAGTTAGTATTTAAAATTCAAAAATTCTAGAAAATTAGAAAAATAGATTGAGACAATCTTAAAGGTGTCATCTAACCTCCCGCGTATCCTTCTTTATATATATATATATATATATATATATATATATATATATATATATATATATATATATATATATTCAAAACACAACTTTTTTAAAAGATTTATATGTATTTCAACTACCCGCATGCAATGTTGTAAAAAGTGGGAATCAGAGTTAATCGGTGAAGGCACCGTCCATGGATTAATCGGGTAATTGAGGATTAATCGGAATGATTAATCAGATCATTAATCGGAATAAATCTAATAATATTTTTTATATACATTTATATTCATATATATAATTGTTTCGTTATTTTAACTAAACATATGTTATTATCATATATTTATGCAAATATGTTAAAAATGTTATATAATTGTAATAAATAAAATTTTGAAGTTTAAACTTTTCAATTAGAGATCAATTTAAAAGGAAAAATTAAAAGAATTTACGATTTATGCATCTAAAATTATAATTATATGTAAAAAAATAATGTTTTTTCTATTGTTTAATCAAGTTTCTTCCTTTTTAATTTTTAATTATTTTTTAAAATTTTAACTATTTTTTACTATTTTTTATTAATTAGCCCGATTTTTGACCGATTAATCCGATTTTTGACCGATTCAGCCGATTTTTGACTGTTTTTCTGAAAAAACAATTATTTGACCGATTTTCGCTTAATCAGTTCGGTGGCCCGCCATCTAGCGATTAATCGACGATTAATCCCGATTAATCGTCGATTAATCCCGATTAATCGTCGATTAATCCCGATTAATCGTCGACTTTTAGAACACTGCCTGCATGAATTAATTATACAAACATAATCAACAACTAATTATCTACATCAACTTTTTCCATTTTTGTTCCTATAAAAAAAATTGTGGAGTCACACTTGGATTGATAACGACCCTAGTTAAATAATAAAGTTTTTGGCCTCAAAATAATAATAATAATTAAGTTTCTATATATTAGTTTCATGAGCGGTAAACTAGTAAAGTAGCTTTTTTACCTCCCCCCACCCCCAAAAAAAAAATCCTTAATCTTAACATGGATTTTTTAAAAATTATATTTTTTGACTTTTTTAATGGTGTATATTCGATATGCACTACATATACTAGACCTGACGTTCGTGTCATGTAATTTCGTTTTTCGTGTACTTGGGTGTTTAACATGAAAATGACACGAATTTTAATCGTGTACAAAAAAAGCAGACACGAACACAAACTGGTATGGAACGACACATACACGAAACGACATTAAAGTACACAAAATTTTCCGTGTACACAAAACGAAATGAAACGAATAAGCAACGAATGATTATTTTACACGGCTGGATATACGAAAATGGTACACGAAACTGGTACACGAAACTAGTACACGAACCGGTACAAAGTTAACATTACATGTTCAAATTAAAAACTTCAAAAGTTCAACAAAATCCATAAATAAAAGTAGAAAAGTTCAATAGATCCAGGACTACAAATCCAGGTACTAAAGATAAAATTGGTCTTTAATCTTCATTAAATTGCCTTTGAGAGTACCATGTTGTATGACTGTATCTATCCGTCCACCAGACAGACCACCAACGCCCGTACTATGTTGCCTTCCTGCAAAAAAAAGAATGTTAGAAAGATCTAATTTGAACCAGGATTAAGCATTCTAAAGGCAGTGGCATTTAGTTCATATGCATGATGTTTCTAGTTAGCATGGTCCTGTTTTGTACCGGAGAACACTAAATTCTTTATGACCAATATAGACGCTTTCAAAGAGGATCAAAATTGAGACCTTTAAGTCTTTACCCAAGTTCCTTATGATCTAGTCCCTAGATTTATTTGTTGAAAACAAGTTAATGATGATAATGCCCAGAGAAGTACATACTTGAAGAGAACTTTCAAGATAAACATGGATCAGTATAGACTGCGTTTAACAGAAATCATGTACTCTAAAAGAAATGCATATCTAGAAATATATTACACCCCTATATATGGATTGAATAACAAGGGATAAAAACTCATGTAGGAGTTCACTGAATCTTCTGTAGAATTCATACCGGCCGATGACAATATCCAAAACACATATATGTAAACATTTCTAAGATTTTTACCAACATATATAACATCCAAGATGAATCGGTTCAACTTACTTGCATTAATATCTAGCACAAAAAGGTAAATGACAACAAAGTCTTCCACGAAACACAAATTCGAATACACAAATTTGAATTTTAGAAAAAGAGGCCTCGATAATCTTACCTCAAACGCCTTGATCCGGGGCATCCATAATATCAAACCTCGTGATATCTTCGGTAAGTTGCTCCAAGATATAATTATGATAGACTATAATTGGAAAACAAAGCACACTTATGAGCTTGACAGAATATGTTGACAAAACAGCAAATGAAAATATAAAACATTTTCATTATATCACCTTCTTCATTGAATTTACAATCACGAGTACAAATCAAACTCTCCACGATGTTGTGTGCCAAACAACTACGGTATTAGTCTAAGAACTTTCATCCTACACTAAAATCCGAAAAGCCGACTCTGACGCAACAGTTGAAATAGATATTGTTAACACGTCTTGAGTCATAAGTGCAATGTTAGTAAATCGAAACTAATTTGTGCTCCAATAGTCCAAAACATCTATGTCAATGGATTTATTCAAATCTTTTTTCTTTCAAATACCTATCTAATCCAATTTTCTCTGAGGTGAGATTGAGATCGTTATCCAAAACATCAAATTCCTAATATAAAGAAAATAAAATAAGATGGCAAAAAATTTTTAGCAAAAAAAAATAAAAATAAATCCTAATAAAAAACCGGACCCACCCCTCTCCCAATCTATCATCATCTGTAAACTCTTTCATCACACTCAAAAAACAAGAAACAAAATCAACAACCCAATTCTATCTCTATCCCCAACCTATACATACAACTCTCAACAAAAATGGCTGCTCTAGCACACCAAATTGGGTGTGGCTTAAAATGCCCATCTCTCTCCACAACCCATCTCTCCAAAAAGACAAATAATCTCTACAAAAAACCCACCTTTTCTCAAAGAACATACATAGTAAAAGCAGCAGTAACAGCTCCAGGAGTGAGTGTACCAACAGCAGAAACAAGAGAGAGAGCTAAGCTTAAAGAAATGTTTGAAGATGCTTATGAGAGGTGTAGAACTAACCCCATGGAAGGTGTTTCTTTTAATGTTGAAGATTTTCATGTGGCTATTCAAGAGTATGATTTTAATTCTGAGATTGGCACAAAGGTGACCCCTTTTCCTTTTTTATTTGTGTGTATACTTGTGTGTATTGTTTGAATTGGTAATTAAAAGAATTGGTAGGTGGGGTTTGGGTAAAAACTAAAATGTAGTTAAAAATTGTGAATTTATATGTTGACCTTGGAGCTGTGGACAAAATTATGTGTGGGTAATTTTTGTATGTTTAGTTTGAGTTGATTATGAGAAGAATTGGTGAGTGGGATTGGGATAGTACGTAAAGTGTAGATAACAATTGTGAATTTTTCGATGTTTGTTTTCAAGATGTGGGCAAAGGTACTTTTTTTAGGGTGTTTTGTGTTGCGATTTGTTTGGGCTAGTTTATAGTTGACATTTTGATGAGGTATTGATTGTTAGGTTAGATGGGTGATCTTTTTGAGATTATTGTGGGGGTTTGGATTAATTTTGGTAGAGGTTTTGATAAGGACTCGTTGGATGTGTTTGATGATGAGATTGGAGTAGTAAAACACCTTTGTTTAGACTAGGAATATCAAGACTCTTCTTTTTTTACTAGTTTAGCTGCCTGTTTGTATTATAAGGGTTGATGATAGAAAGGAAGAATAGAACTCTGTTTGGTTGGGAGGAGTGGAGTGATATTTGCACCGAATACAAATATTTAATTTTCTATTTATTACTTCTTCCACTCTGTTCGTGCACTTGATAGAGCTCAGTTTAATAATTTATGAGTAAATGATTGTTCATATCTCGTAATCATATCCTTTGAAATTTTATTGTAAGGATATTAAATTTAGATATCTCATTTTCTTCACTCTTTCCTCTTTCATCCTCCTCAAGCCTCTAAATTTCATCTAATTTTCATTGCATTCCAATTCTTCCAAGAAAAAGGAGTGATTATCTAAATTAGAAATTTCATCTGCTTTGATGTTTATTAAGAAAAATTACACAACTTGATGAACTCAAATTTCATTCTGTATCTTTTTGGTAGTTTACATGGTTCTTTTAAAAAAAGAGAGGGGAAATGAGGTTTCAAACCAATGACCTACTAGTGAGGGGGAAGGAGTGGGGGATGAGCCTTCGCCATTAGGCTATCCCTGAGTCCATATTTACCCTTGAGGACCTAATTCATTTGGTAAATTGTTTTAAGCAGAATGTGCTTCATATTGTATTTGTGTGGGCATCGTGTCAGTATCCACTACCATGAAAAGGTTCTCCTTGTATAGAGATTCAGAATTTGAAATGGGACTTTTTTAGTAGAACATATGAGGTATTAGCTTACAGTTAAGAGTTTTATACGTTATTTTGATGATTGCATTCAATACAATATAAATTTATGAAATCAATTAGATTGCACCAGAAATGATAAGAACATTTGCTTTAACGTGCAAGAACAAGCTTGATAATGTCTGCATGTCTGTGTTTAGGTCACAGGAACAGTATTCATTACAGATGCTAATGGAGCACTGGTAGACATAACTGCCAAATCTTCAGCATTCTTGCCTGTTCGGGAAGTTTGCATCTACGATATAAAGCATGTGAAAGAGGCGGGAATAGTTCCTGGTTTGCGTGAGGAGTTTGTAATTATTGGTGAAAATTCAAACGACGATAGTCTGATCTTGAGCTTACGGTCCGTCCAGTTTGACCTTGCTTGGGAAAGATGTAGACAGCTTCAGGCTGAAGATGTTGTCGTCAAGGGTAAGGTGGGAATTCTGATGCCAGACATCTGTGGTTTTATTCTAATAAATATTTGTCCCTTTTTGTGATTGACTGATTTTAATTACTCATTAAATTATGTCAATCAGAAGCAAACAATGATTTCTGCTGCAATACTTGATGTTCATGCTTTCATTTATCAGATTGTGTATAAACATTATATTCTGCTGCACTGGTTAATGTTTATGCTTTCATTTATCAGATTGTGTAATCAGTTGGTAAAAAATATTAAGAATGTATTGGATAATATGATATGCTTGGTGATGAATTCATGTAGCAATTTGCATTGTGCTTAAGTACGGTCCTTCGAATCAGAACTTTCTTTTTCTGTAAAATAATCATTGTCGTCTCTGGTTATGCAGGTTGTTGGTGCTAACAAAGGTGGAGTCGTCGCATTGGTTGAAGGCCTTCGTGGATTTATTCCCTTCTCGCAAATATCAACAGTATATACTTAGAACTGACATTTGACTTTCAATAGAATGTCATTTTTATATTGAAGTCATTATTATTTTTTAATGCACATGCTGTTTTTCTGTATGTCTAAATTGCATGCACTTGTCTATGTCATGATAATCTTAGGAAGAGGGCACCTTTAAAAAGTATAGTTTACATTTGTAACTTTCTAAAATCAACTCCTAACCCTTGTTCTGTTGCACATCTACTATGAAGAAGGCTGAGCTCCTAACATATCGCACACGTGAAAATATATGCGACGTGAAAATATATGCGACTTTACTCCCCCTTTCTTTTGGTTTACATCCTCAAGCTCTGTGATTAAGTCACAAGTTTAAGCCATAAGACCATTCCACATCACTATAAAAAAGTTGTTAATATTGGAAAATGGAAATTTGATTTTTTCGATTCTTCACCAATTTATCATAACGTGATATTGTATCATTTCAGTAAATTGATACTGGCTGATACTCTCATAGTCTCATGAGGCGTAGGGTTCAAATCTGGTTTCCTTATCGTGCATTGACAGTGGAAAAGCTGCTAGGCGTTTTTCGGTTAAAATTCTCTTGTTTTAAAATCTCTTTTGAGAAGAGCGCGATGAGATAGCTCAAGTGGTAAGAGCTTATCTCTTGTCGTCCCAGGTCCTGGGTTCGATTCTCGCTCACCCCGAGATTTCTGAGAGAACAGATACTCACATGTAAAGGCATATAAGCCTAATTAGTCAAAAAAAAAAAAAAAAAAAATCTCTTTTGAGAAGTGGATCTAATTTCACCAGACATATTAAAGCTGGAAGAGTTGTGCAAGTAATTGACTGATGCACATTAGAAGCATGACTGCATTTTAAATATACTCCCTCTGTCCCCTATATTTGTTTAGCATACGAAACAAAAAACATGAAAAAATAATATCTACAAGTATGTTTTTTTAAGCTTGAAAATGCATGAAAACTCTTGAAAAAAATCAGGATGTTTATTGTGGGACGGAGTAATAATTAGTATACAAAAGAAAGTACATTCGATCTTATGGTTCCATCATTTCCAGTACAACACGGCGTTTGGAATTCTGATCGCTTCTAATTGTGAAAGGGGGACCGCCCTCTAAGCATATTTATTCTTCAATGGCTGACATCATAAAAGTTCCCCTTAACTGTCTACCACAATAGCTGCAAATATAAATCTCCTATTCAGTCTTCATCTCCAATTGCTCTTTTCTTTTCTGTTAATGAAATGTTTATACGACCCCCTCCTTAAACATTTTGGAGTGTAATTGGATGATGTTATAAATTGTAATAGGGCAAATCATGTTATTACATCAAAAGGTCCTTGAGATGAATCCAATAATGATTTTAGATGCAATTTTTTTTTTCTTCTTCTTCTTCTAAAATTGAATTTTTACTCAACTTTCTTTTGAATTAGTTTTTAATTCTTTTAGTCAAAGCACTAAATATAGTTTAAACTTCAATTTTATTACTCATTGTACTTATTTACTCATCAGAAATCACCTGCAGAAGAGCTTATTGAAAAGGAAATTCCACTAAAGTTTGTTGAGGTAGATGAGGAACAATCTAGGCTTGTTCTCAGTAACCGGAAGGCCATGGCGGACAGCCAGGCTCAGCTTGGAATCGGGTCAGTCGTCATTGGAACTGTACAAAGCTTGAAACCTTACGGTGCCTTCATAGATATCGGGGGAATCAATGGGCTTCTTCATGTTAGTCAGATCAGTCATGATCGTGTCTCGGACATCGCCACAGTCCTTCAGCCTGGCGACACTCTCAAGGTGAGTAATAAAACCGTATATTCCGACATGGTGCTAGTCAGCAACTAAATCTCCACTTTTTTCTGAAGTTAACAGCACTTTTCCTATCTGTAGGTCATGATACTGAGTCATGACCGAGAAAGAGGTCGAGTTAGTCTTTCTACTAAAAAGTTGGAACCTACTCCCGGAGACATGATTCGCAATCCCAAGCTAGTTTTTGAGAAGGTAATTATTTTGGATACATGATGATAGATTTTTATGGATTCATTAATTTAGTTGATGGATGAAGGGCACATCTTTTATTTTAAAGGCATTGACTGTGAAGGGCTAACCTAGGATGAAGCTCCATTTGATCTTAAGAAATCAGTTGGAATTTTTTCTTGAAAAATCAGTAAATTATTATACTTTTAACCACAGGTCTGCCAAACTTTTGGTCTGACTTCTGCCATTAATCATAATAACGCACTTGCTTATGAATCCTATTTTTGTAATAATATCTTTCTTAACAACTTTTGACATTGTTACGAATGAATTTTTTAGAAAAATATGTATCTGAGTGCCGTTTCTAAATGATGCATGGATGTTGCCATTAAACTTTTTACCTCATAATTTGTTTTATGGCACATCTTGTATTTTTTGCTTCATCAACTTGACAATAGTCTGAGGTGCTCCTTGTCTATTTATAGGCGGAGGAGATGGCACAGACATTCAGGCAGAGAATTGCGCAAGCTGAAGCCATGGCTCGTGCTGACATGCTAAGATTCCAGCCTGAGGTATTTATTAATGTTTTTAGTTAGCCTTTGCATCGATATTACTCTAGAAATATAGATAAGTGGTAGATGGTGAGATATATTCAGCTTACAAAGAGTTAAATTTGTCTGAAAACTATTGTGACCTGTCTGCCTTCTACCTTCTCTAATGCTGCATTTTCATAATAGCACCGCGGAACGGGTGGGGTAGAAGGCTTAAAAGCCAATATCTGGTTAATAATTAGCAATTTAGTTGGCAGATTTATTCATCCACTACTGACAAGTATTCATAACAGCAATAAATATATTAGCAATTTAGCATTTGTCAGTTATATGTCATAGTTGCCTATAATATTGCTGGTCATTCGTTATATATATTTTATACATGGTAAGTACTCGAAGTTATGATTTTTGCCTTGAAAAATGAGTCATGCAGGACAAGAGCGAAAAGCAAAGATAAACAAACCAACTGGGTGCTACCCCAAGTGTAAATCCCCAAATTTGATACTGAAACAATATTAATGGATCAATAGTTTGTATAATCCAAATTCCATGGTGAAAACCAATTTCACCAATAAATTGTCAATCACATGTATAACAATAAACAGTTTCGCTAAAATAAAATAAATAAAATAAGCCGTCAATTAATAATTCCCCTAATATGAAATAGCGGAAAAGTTAGGCTTTGTCGAAATAACTCTGTATAATGCTAAAAAAGATCAGGAGCAAGCCAGTGAAATTCTGAAGCATCAATCCAAGTAAGCTCATCTGACCTGCCACGCTAATGAACCAATTATTGTCTACAACCACCACCTTGAGTCTACAAAACCTTCTAGTCTAGAACATCAACATGCACAGCTGTTGTCTACTGTAAAGAAACATAAGGGGTTGCAGAGGGTACAAGTAATGGTGAGGCAGATACAGGCTCCATAGAGGTAGAAGAACGAAGCTATGTATTAGAAATGAACAAAGCAAAGAAGATAGAGAAATATTATAGGGTTAACATAAAGTAGTAAGATCTTCCACATTAAACACATGACAACTAGGAAGAACCAACGCATAAGCATTAGTAACCAACTTTCTCTCGAATCAGAAATGGATCCATCCTCTCAGCAAACACTTTCTTTTAAACATCATGAGGTAACCTCTCACTCCCAGCGTGATTTCGCAACATAACCTGATCACCTTCATTTTTAGCTATAAAATTATTTAAATATATTAATTTATTTTGTTGGTTAAACTTCGCGATTACTTAGTCACATACCTGTTTCGCAAAGGCTAATGTTTCCCGTACCCGAACGATCCATGAACCATGTAACACTGTTATAAATAGTAGACACAGTCTAATTATAAATCCCTCTAATATAAAACAGTGGGACTGATTTCTATCAGTGAGGCAAAGTTTGAGCTTTATTTTTCCTTTGAATGTTTACTTTATACAACACTAGACTTTAAAAGAGCGAATTGCTACATTTTCTAGACCAATGTATTACGATTTCAGAAACCGAGTCTTTATCTGTGTATCCAACCATTTATATCAGACAGATGCATAAAAGCTAAAGTCTACTGTCCATGTGCATTATATATAGTTGCCAGGCAATTTTGTCGAATCTTATATGTATTTTCCTACCTCTGCAGAGTACGCTTACTCTTACCCCCGATGGGATCCTCGGTCCACTATCTTCAGACCTGCCTGCAATGGGTTTGAATTTGAATGATATTCCCCTAGCTGAAGATTGAAGAAGATGAACATCGATTGGCTAGTAAACTCCTAAGAGTATGTAAGCCATTGTTTTGTATTGGTAGTTATGTAGCTGGCAATATGTTAAATCAACAATCTTGTAGCAGTCTCCTCACCATCATGTTCCTCGCCTCGGTATTTGCTAGTATTTTCTATTGCAGTACTTATGTAAATTATACATTGTAGTTTCACATAATTAGAGGCCAGTTAAGCATCAATGAACACTACAAAGACTTGATTGCATTTGCACCTTAAGTTTAGTCAGCATCTGTAGTAGGCTTCTGTCATTAAGTGTTGCCCTAGTGCATTCATTGGTTCTCCGGTCTCCAGTTTCCATTTAAACTTTTGCATATGTGGCTATATATTGGAAGATATTAAAGTTCTTATACAATGTTTAAACTTTCAGTATAGAATTTGAATTTGCTGTCTGATTCTTGAAAATGATGATTGGGTAATCCACGTGTTCTGCCTAAAAACCATGGCAGCCCATAACTTTTGATTTGCGTTGGTTTTATAAATGTATAAATATATCAGCCCAAAACCGGACTGCCCATAACCATGAGCAGCTACGACATCTTAGGGCTGCCGGGTTACCACCATTTTAGTGACCCAAGCCAATTAATTCGGCTTACGAAATATCAACCCATTAACCTCTAAAAAATTACACAACCCAATTCTATCAATAATGTGATGGGGTGGGTTGGCTCGGGTTGGGTTGAGTTACACAAGATAATATAATACACTTGAATAGACCTTTAAAAATTTAAAATCCGGAAATCAAATCATAATTTAAAACATTACAGTCATCCAAAATATTACAGTCATCCATGGTTTAAACTCTTAGGAAATCTTGACTAAAACATGCGAGAATAATTTGAATAACAATCTTATCTCACTTCAAATAAAAACATTAAACTAAAAAATAACCCGTCATCAATAACATTGATGGTCTTGCTCCTGATCTTGGTATTCTCATTTGAATTTGCACTGTCCTTCACTTTGCCCATATTATCTACAAAACTCATAATAGAAAACTGATTAGGTAAACTTCACTTCTTAAGTATAAGCAAAACTTCTTAAGAAAACTGATTAAGCAAAATTCATATAATACCTTATTCATGTTCAAGAAACTGACAAGTATAAGTTTCATCCAAGTAAATATCAGATTTTATCCCACCATGACTCGCCTTCAACCAACTTTGAGTACATACAAGAGCCTCCAACATTTTCGGGCTCAAAGAACTCCTAAAAGGATCAAGTATATGTCCACTCATGCTAAACGTAGATTCTGAAGCAACATGTCCACTCGTGCTAAACATAGATTCTGAAGCAACAGTAGATATCGGAACAGGGGTTGAGGCATTTTGGACAGGGATTGAGGCATTTTGGGTCGGGGTTGGAGTATTTGGGACATGATTAATTGGTTGGAAAAAGATCTCCATTTCTTTGATTCTGTAAACATCAAACAAAAAGAACAAACATATCATACTAAGGCTTCATTTGATAACCACGGAACAAGATTGAATGGTCTGGATGAGACTAGTTTGGATAGTTAAGATTATTTGTTTGGTATATGTAATTTCTGGACGATCCCTATTTTAGCTGGACGATTGGGCTAGAAAAATCTAGCTGAACGGTTCATAAAAACAAGTTACAATCTATATATATCTTTCAAGTGTTTTTTTTCATCAATAAATAGTTCTTTAACTTACATATTTTACGAAATTTATTTAATGCACACAATAATATTTATAGTTACATTGCTATAGTTTCTTGCCTAAGATATTATTATAATTTATAATGTGAGAAATAAAAATTATGTTTATTAATTCATTTTTCGAATATCTCGTTGAAATGTAAAATTATGTTATTTTTTTTGAAAGGCACGTAAAATTATGTTGTTAAAAATTATGATTAATATTTTCAATTATTATGTCTTTTGTTAGCCAACCTATTCTACAAGAACATTATCAACTTCTGAATTTCAAAGCTTTAAAGTTGGGATAAGTTTTTATTCATTTGTATTAACAACAATATATTAATCTATTTATAAAATTAAAATAACACCAAAAATTTACAAATTATAATATATGCCTCGCATTGTAATTTGATTTCATAAATAGTGTATAATTCTTTTTTGTGTACATATTAGTTTTGAGATTATATTTTAGTCATTCAGATTTATCAACCAGTTTATTAAATATTCATTCTAATGGTTCAGAAATTAATCGGTTCAAAAATTTTAATCATCAAAAAAATGTGATTCAAATTTAACAAATGACCCATAAATACTAACATACTAAACAAAAAGAACAAACATCATATTGATACAAAAGTCCAAGTCCCGGCCCCTTTAATGGATCACATGGGATTGATATAAGAATTAGTTAGACTGATCCATTCTTGATACAAAATTCTCAGCTTTTTCATATTCATCTCGATAGCATTTACTTGCTGACCTAGTCGGAACACACATATTTTGCACTGCGGATATTAAAGTAATTAAGGTTGTCTGGTTTTGACTTAATAACCTCATTAACCTGATCCATACTTGGGTAACACCCTTGGCCAGTTGCTACTTAATTAATTACTATTATATCTGTTGTCATGATTTACTTGTAGGGCGCAGAAAACAAAATTAATTTATACTATGCGACATCATAACAAAACCATTGACAGTATTCCTGATTTTGCTGCATGTTTTGGTTAGCAATTAACATCTTGATGTTCTAATTAATATTATTTTATTTCTTTAATTAATACTAATGGAGATAGTTTTGTAATTAGTGGAAACACACACTGTCCTCGCACACACTTGTTAATTTTTTTTATTTTACTGAGTTATTTTTGTTTGCTAAATTGGTTAAAAATTGAGACCCTACTTTTCTGTGGGTACAAGTAGAAGAAGCATGTAAGGTGATAACGTATGTGTTTATTCGAAAACAATAAAATAATTGTAGTTCTTTCACGTTTTGTTTTTCCTAATGTTAGATGTTAAAATCAGACTATTGTTTTTTTTAGCATTCTCTTCATAATTGAATATATATATATAGAGGGTTACTCTAGTGAGACCCCTCTTATAATGAGAACTGAGTCCAAATCACCAAATCACTAAAAACATATCATTAACAATTTTAAAATAAATCACCAAAAATCGTTGCTTATACCATGTATACCACTACCAGTATACTAAATTATAAACCACCGCCAGTATACTGCCATCATAACTACAAAATCACCAAAAATTTAATACAAATCATCAAAATTTCAACACAAATCACTAATTTTCAACGCAAATCACCAAAATTTCAGAATGTTTTTTGCCAAATCAATCCTTACCACCAACGTTTGACTATTATCACGCCGTCACCTTGACCACCACCACACCACTAACCAGTCCACCATCACGTTGTTGCTATTACTACCTCTAATCACCGAATTTAAACTATAATTATTAACATTTAAATCACAGCCACCATTATACAATCACCAAAATCAAACTAAAATCACCAGAAAATTAAACATAGAAACTAGCATTATCAACCCCACTTTCTACGGAATCACCAAATTTCAATACAAATCACCAATTTGTAAATTATTAATCTCAGCAGAAGCTGAAAGTGCGCGGCCGAAATGACGAAGAGTCATATTAACAGAAATATGAACGAGATCAATATTTGAAGCTGTAGTAGAGCCAGGGAAGTCGAGGAGCGAGTCGACACAGAGAGTCGGGTACCGAGTTTTGCTACACACTCGTGACATTGCTTTACTCGGTTTACGATGCGCTGGTAGATCAATATTGTCTCCGGTGGCTTTGTTCCGTAGTGCAACTAGCACTGCGACTGAGACGCCACAGGCCACAATTAAAGTTGCTGCGAAGATGAGAAGAAATTTGAGTTTGGAGTTGCGGGGAGGAGGTGAGGACGTGGCAGGATCCACGGAGGTGCTGCTAGCATAGCGTTCGGAGGATCCGAGCCGTCCATAACCCATTAGTGTTGGGAGTAAAAATGAATGAGTTAGAGTTGTTGGGATAGTGATGAAGAATTAGTGAGTGAGGGCGACTTTCTCGATCGGAACGGCGAAATGGAAGATCGGAGCCTCGAAGATGAAGACATCGGAGGTAATTGTAGAGAGAGAGAAGTTAAGTGGGTGTGTGGAGAGAGAGAGAGAGAGAGAGAGAGAGAGATGGAAGCCGTGAGAGTGATGAGAGAGGAAAAAAAATCAGATTTTATAATTGTATGGCTACGATTTAGTTTAGGTATAAAATATGTGGGGTTGAGATTGATTCTCAGTTCTCATTTTAAGGGTGGGTCTCATTTGATCACTTGCCATAGAGAGCTATTCTAGTGAGACCCTGTTATTATGAGAACTGCATACTGGGTCACAAAATTAGGCCCAATAACTAAAACTATATACTGTACATGTATTACAAACATGAGTATCAGTGCTTTCATCACACCGTCATTCCTGTTACTGCCGAGGTCATTACCATCAGACTACCATCACAATCACCAACACCACAAACACAACCACCACATCATTAGCAACAGGAACATGTCACCGCAATTATCACCACTATTATCACAACATATTTGTCACCATCACCACCATATCGCCAATAACATCACTTACAACACCAAAATCAAATCGAGAATAAGTAAAAAATTTATCATCACTAATATACTGCTACCCCCACAACCTACAAAATCACCAAATTACAATCCCGAATCACCTAATTACAATCCCGAATCACCAAAACTTTAACACAAATCACCAAATTTCAAATGAAAATCATCAAAAATTAATAGCGTAAATCACTAAAACAACAATCAGATCTGACTATGTACTGGTATGGAATTACATAGATCGAATCATTAAAATTTTTCATCTTCTAAAATCAACATTCTTTTTGCATTTTCATATCTCCTTTTCACAAGAAAAAGATTATAGTAGAGAGAGAGAGAGAGGGGAAGAAGAAGAAATGAAGATATTGCCAGAGTTTATGGTAGAAGCGGCCGAAATTTGTAATATAAAAGGAGGTTGTTGTAATAGCAAAGCATGTGATTAGTAAAGAAGAAGAAGATGGTTAATTGAGAAATTAGAGGAGGATCAGATAGTAAATTGGAGATCGGAACTGAAAGTCTTTCTTGCCGGAAGTGAAACAGGTTAGATAGCGGTAAATGTGAGAGAGGATAAATAGATATACTATACATATGTATTATTTTTATATAATACGTGGTTGAGAGAGAGAGAGAGAGAGAGAGAGAGAGAGAGAGAGAGAGAGAGAGAGGTGGGTGGATGAGTGATGTGAGGAGAGAGAAATAATTATTCTAATTTAAATATATGTGTGTTTATTTGTGGTCCAGATTAAAAGTAGTTTTAAAATTGAGTGGATGAGATTTAGTCTCAGTTCTCATTTTAACATAGGGTCTCATTTGATCACTTGCCTATATATATATATATATATATGCTAATAATACTTTGAATCACTAATTATTGAGTATATATACACCATTGAACAAATTAAAGTTAATTAGTAAAAGTGCACCTAGTAATAATCATTGAGCTTAACTCGATGGTCAACTGCTCTTAGTAGTAATATAATGTAAGATAACCGGATTAATTATCCGCAGCTTCCATTCAATGTGTGCTTTTGGCGATAGTGTCATAATTCTAAAGAAGCAGCCTGCAGAGTTAACATGATTTTTTTGAGTTCTCAAAATATTTATCAAAACTACTATCAAAATTACACTAGACACAATTTAATTTGTGATGCATATATATATATATATACACACACAAGAGTTTCATATTATTATTAGGATACTATCACATAAAACATAAGTATTGTTGTAACACCCCAGTCCCACATCGAGTAGATTTGAGACTTCTGTTCAGTTTATAAGGTAAAGTACTACTACTAATTAGCACCAACAAAACCATGATATTTTGGGGGCCTGTGGTGGGCTAGTCGTTACCCAAGTTGACTGCGTTTGGGCCAGTAGGCTTCGGCTTATTCGGACTCGGAATCGGGATTTGACCCGATTTTCGAAAAAAACTCGGGATTTGACCCGGGTTGTCACATATGGTATCAGAGCCAACTCTCGAAAGTTTGTTAACGCAAGTTGCCGGAGGTGGGGACACGAAGGCTGGTGGTATTATCCCATAATGGACAGAGGTCCGGAGGTGGGGACACGAAGCCAACCGGTATTATCCCACAATGACTAGGGAGGAACGATCTTGGAACCTTCAGTTTATAAGGCAAAGTACTACTACTAATTAGCACCAACAAAATCATGATATTTTGGGGGCCTGTGGTGGGCTAGTCGTTACCCAAGTTGGTTGCGTTTGGGCCAGTACGCTTCGGCTTATTCGGACTCGAAATCGGGACTTGACCCGATTTTCAAAAAAGACTCGGGATTTGACCCGAATTGTCACAATTATTCTATTTGTTTATGTCATTTTACGAGTCTCTTTCTTTTTGCGTATACTTACAGGAGAACGGGCCTCTATTCCCTTTATCAATTCTCCAATCCCGCCTAGGTCTATGAATTTCTCTATCAATTCCATTAAATATAGAAATCTTACTTGTTCATACATGATTTCTTTCTTGAGAAATTTACAAATGCATGCGTACCATTGTATCTAGACTGATCCGTATTTCACATTATACACCGTAAAGTCATGTTTTCTTCTGATAAGTCGACATCTCTGGATCCATTATTTTTATTTTCGCAACACCATATATATAGAAAATCATCTTGTTTACTTTGATATATACACGTTATGTTATGTCACATATATATCGTTATTTTTGTATTGTCATTCTCAGCTAGCCCATCACAATTCCTAAATGTCTGCTCGTATTTCTACTCTCATTGTACATCTATCCATTTACACATGCATAATAAACTATTAGTATGCCGAGCTATATATATATTTTATGATTTTACAATACCATTTAAAACAAGTTTATAAAATATCCACCACCGCAAGAACAATAAAATAAGTATTAAGTTTATAAACATAATACATGTATTATATTCAAGTAAAACTATATACGTTAAATATTCTTCACCATGTTGATAGTATTGGTCTTCACTAAAAAGATGAGAGGGCCTTCGTTCTTCATTATTATAATTCGAACACATACAAAGAATATATATTAATACGGCAGTATTAAATAATAAAAACCAAACATAATCCATATATATATTATGTTTAGAGCTGAGTTTGGGGCCGTATACCACTTTAGAGTCGGGTTTGGGAGGATAAAATGTACGTATTTTAATTTCTGGTGCATGTGAGATCTAAATCGATCTCTTCATTAATTTAAAAAGTAAACAACCAACGAATTTACGCTAATTAACCAAGTATTTGTTACGTACACAATTACGTATCCCCTACATATTCAAGTCTGTTTTCATGTTTAGTTGACCTGACTATTTGTACAATTATGCTGAAGAAAGAACTAACAAAAGATTGCTGATTTGATTGTTCCGCGAAATTATTTTTCTAACATAAGAATACCGGTCTGTCCGCTTACTACCAAAAAGAGGGCCTACCATATTCATCAGATTTATTTATTTAACTAAAATATTGAAAATATTAAATAATGTAACTAAAATATTCAGTATTAAAGCAAAATATTTTAAATATATACTCCCTCCGTCCCACTCATTTCTATACAGTTTTTTTTCAATGCTTGACACACATTTTAAGGTGTATATAAAGTATACTTCAACAACTTATTTTTAAATTATTTTTTCTTTGAATAAAAATTTCAACGTTAAATTTTAATTCAGAAGAAAAAAATTTAAAAAAAAAATTATGAAAGTATACTTTATAGGAGCTTTAAAATGCGTGCCGAACCCCCGTCCTCTAATGTATACAATTGATTGGGAGAGAGGGAGTATTGAATTAGAATGGATATTGTCATTTTGCTATATGCTGTTCTACTAGCTAGCTCATTCCTCATTTTTGCCCTATATCCTAATCACATAAGAAAGAGAGTCAGATCCGATTGAATGATAACCGACGATCACTTAACAAGAAACATGCCAGGGGCACTACAATAAATTTGGCCAATTATGACGGAAAACTTATGACGGAACTGCTAGGCGCGCCAAACTTATGACGGAATTACAAATCTGTCGTAAATGTGATCATTTACGACAAAAAACTTATGACGGAATTGTTGGGCGCGCCGAACTTATGACGGAATTACAAATCCGTCGTTAATCTGACCATTTACGACGAAAAATTTACGACAGAATTTTTGGCTGCGTCGAACTTATGACAGAATTACAAATGAAAAACATTTCTGTCGTAAGTTAATCTGGGCAATTATGACGAAAAAAAATTTCCGTCGTAAGTTAATCTAGGCAATAATATTTTTAAATAAATTTACGACGATTTTTCCGTCATAAAAGAGTTGTTGGGGTGGTAAATTCAAAATTTTCCCAAAAACATTTGGCGGTAAATTAAAAAATTTCCCAAAAAATAGGCGGGAAATTCAAATTTTTGGAGTCCAATAACTTATGACGGATTCCGTCGTAAGTTAGCACATGTGTTTTTCGTGTTTCAATTTTTTTTTTTGAATTTTTTTGACGATTCAACTAATTCATATATTTGAGTGATATTTTTGAAATATTCAAGACAAATTACCTTTATTCTGTTTAAGGTTATAGGTTATAATAGTCAACTTGTGATTTGATTATTATTATTCTATCTAGTGTTTAGTCCAAGATTGAAGTTCCAATTTTTTGTATATATTTCTCGATAATCCAGCCGTATGGATGTCAAAATTTTTAACCGTGGATATCAAGATTTATATTTTTTTAGTGATATTCCAAAAATATTAGAAAAAAAATAAATTTATTTAGTTTGAAATTATAATAGTAACTAGTTATTTGACTAGTACTTCTTACTAGTGTTTAATCTCATACTGGCATTTTGATTTTTTAAAAAATATTTACTGACGATCCAACCGTATGGATGTCAAGATATATATGTTTGAGTGATATTCCAAAAATATTAGAAAATTTAGAATTTATTTGTTTCGAGATTATAGTAGTCAACTAGTGATTTGACTATTACTTGTAACTAGTGTTTAGTCTCGGATTGTTGTTTTGATTTTTTTAAAAATATTTCCCGAAGATCTAACCGTGTGGATATCAAGATTTATATGTTTGAGCGATATTCCAAAAATATTAGAAAAAAATAAATTTATTTGGTTTGAGATGATAATAGTCACTAGTTATTTGACTATTACTTATAATAAGTGTTTAGTCCCATATTTGTATTTTAATTTTTTAAAAATTATTTACTGACGATCCAACCGTATGGATGTCAAGATTAATATATTTGAGTGATATTCCAAAAATATTAAAAAAAAAATATTTGTTTCGAGATTATAGTAGTCAACTAGTGATTTGACTATTACTTCTAACTAATGTTTAGTCTCAGATTGGTGTTTTGATTTTTTACAAAATATTTCTCGATGATCTAACCGTATGGATATCAAGATTTATATATTTGAGTGATATTCCAAAAATATTAGAAAAAAACAAATTTATTTGTTTCGAGATTATAGTAGTCAACTAGTGATTTGACTATTACTTGTAATTAGTGTTTAGTCTCAGATTGTTGTTTTGATTTTTTTAAAAATATTTCCCGAAGATCTAACCATGTGGATATCAAGATTTATATGTTTGAGCGATATTCCAAAAATATTAGAAAAAAATAAATTTATTTGGTTTGAGATGATAATAGTCACTAGTTATTTGACTATTACTTATAATAAGTGTTTAGTCCCATATTTGTATTTTAATTTTTTTTAAAAATTATTTACTGACGATCCAACCGTATGGATGTCAAGATTAATATATTTGAGTGATATTCCAAAAATATTAAAAAAAAAAAGAATTATTTGTTTCGAGATTATAGTAGTCAACTAGTGATTTGACTATTACTTCTAACTAATGTTTAGTCTCGGATTGGTGTTTTGATTTTTTACAAAATATTTCTCGATGATCTAACCGTATGGATATCAAGATTTATATATTTGAGTGATATTCCAAAAATATTAGAAAAAAACAAATTTATTTGTTTCGAGATTATAGTAGTCAACTAGTGATTTGACTATTACTTGTAACTAGTGTTTAGTCTCAGATTGTTGTTTTGATTTTTTTAAAAATATTTCCCGAAGATCTAACCGTGTGGATATCAAGATTTATATGTTTGAGCGATATTCCAAAAATATTAGAAAAAAAATAAATTTATTTGCTTTGAGATGATAATAGTCACTAGTTATTTGACTAGTACTTATAATAAGTGTTTAGTCCCATATTTGTATTTTAATTTTTTAAAAATTATTTACTGACGATCCAACCGTATGGATGTCAAGATTAATTTATTTGAGTGATATTCCAAAAATATTTAAAAAAAAATATTTGTTTCGAGATTATAGTAGTCAACTAGTGATTTGACTATTACTTCTAACTAATGTTTAGTCTCGGATTGGTGTTTTGATTTTTTACAAAATATTTCTCAATGATCTAACCGTATGGATATCAAGATTTATACATTTGAGTGATATTCCAAAAATATTAGAAAAAAACAAATTTATTTATTTCGAGATTAGAATAGTCAACTAGTGATTTGACTATTACTTCTAACTAGTGTTTAGTCCCGGATTGGTGTTTCGATTTTTCTAATTTTTAATTAAAAAATAATATTAAAAAAGATGGATCCCATAGAATCTTGATGTAAGTGTTGTAAAAAATTGCAATTTTTTTGAAAATACCCCGCTTCTAAGTTTTTTCCCCAAAATTTCCCCCTTAACCCAATATCTGATTTCCCCCTTAGATATTTTTCATTTCCCCCTTTTACTTTTCACACAAAAATACAGTACCCCCGCAGCCAAACACAAACACACTCACAAAATATATGAAACTACAAACACATATTCAACTCACCCATTTCATTCAACTCACGATTCTCAGAATCGATTTGTTGATTTTCGAACCATATCCGAGTTCACATCTTGAAACTCTAGTTCATCGGTTCGATTTGTTTGATATTGCTATTAATTGGGCTGTGGCCTTCATCATGCTAACAAATCTGAGGCTTCTGGGTTTTGTTATGTTAATGATATTGTTCTTGGGATTCTCGAGCTTCTTAAAAGACATAGGGTAATCTCTCTCTCTCTCTCTCTCTCTCTCTCTCTCTCTCTCTCTCTCTCTCTCTCTCTCTCTCTCTCTCTCTCTCTCTCTCTCTCTCTCTCTCTCTCTCTCTCTCTCTCTCTCTCTCTCCTCCCGCTCTCTCTCTCTCTCCCTCCCGCTCTCTCTCTCTCTCTCTCTCTCTCTCTCTCTCTCTCTCTCTCTCTCTCTCTCTCTCTCTCTCTCTCTCTCTCTCTCTCTCTCTCTCTCTCTCTCTCCAGTTATGGTTACATGTTGCTTTGATTAGGGTTTAATTAAAGTTTTGATTTTTAGGGTTTTTGAGATTTGGGTCTTGGTTGTTATATGGGATTTTAATTTTTTTATGTTTGCTTGTTTTATTTGATATGTAATGATATTGATTTTGTTATTTTTGAGCTTTAGTGATGTTCATAGGTTAATTTCTTTGTTGTTGTGCGCACTTGTGTGTGTTCCTCAATTATGCTTATTTGTTGGTTGACGTTTTTATTTTTGGTTTTTTGAGTTTGAGGTCTTGGTTTTGTTGTGGGGGAAACAGAGTGGCCGACCATAACACGTTTGTTTAATTTAAAAGCTGTTGATGTAAACTCGATATAATATTATTCCACCGTCATTTTTTCACTTTGTATAAATATGTGTATAATATTGATATAATCACATAACTAAGATCATCCCTACTTTACTTCATCAGGCATTGTATATCACACAAACGCAACTACTTAACCCTGTTGTAGCATTTCCTACAAAAAATCAATCCTTTCCCTGGATCGTCCATCCTATAAATTTTCTGCATATCGAACAATGATGTCGGCAACTCGATACTTTAGCTTTACCTGTCTGTCTATGTATCTCCTGATTTACTCTTTAGGTAACCATTTTGTAAATGTATGAAGTTACTATTCTATTATGTTTATGAACTTGTGAATTTTGTATTTGACCTCATTCTATGGATCATACTTACAGGTACGGTGTACTCTGCAACATTCACATTGGTCAATCAATGCAGCTACCCTGTGTGGCCTAGTTTACTCTCCGGCGCTGGCACTCCTCCTCTATCCACCACAGGCTTCCTTCTCTCTCCCGGCACTTCTAACTCCCTTTTTGTACCCCTTTCCTGGTCTGGCAGAATCTGGGGACGAACTCTATGTACCCTGGATTCCGCCAATAAATTTACTTGTGCCACTGCTGATTGTGGCTCTGGAACAGTAGAATGCGCTGACAGTGGTGCCATTCCTCCAGCCACTTTAGCAGAGTTTACGCTAAATGGCGCTGATGGCTTGGATTTCTATGACGTCAGTCTTGTTGATGGCTATAACCTCCCAGTGATAATAGTGCCTAGTGGAGGAACTGCAGGAAACTGTTCAGCTACCGGTTGTTCAGCTGAATTGAACGGTCCATGCCCGATGGAGCTGAAGGTAATTGGAGGGGAAGGTGGGAGTGAGAGCGTGGCCTGCAAGAGCGCATGTTTGGAATTTGGGGATGCCAAGTATTGTTGTAACGGAGAATATGGGACACCTGATACCTGCAAGCCAACGATGTACTCCGAGTTTTTTAAGAACGCATGTCCACATGCTTATAGTTATGCTTATGATGATGGTACCATCACTTTTACGTGTGCCTCTGCTGACTACACCATCACATTTTGTCCTTCCCCTGCTCCCGGGTATGTATTTCGATCAAATTTTTTGCTTTTGCATTGTTCATGTCGACCCTGCACCGTCAAATTATATACATAAAACAGTGCAAATTATTCATGTAGTTTGCACATACCTTATGGACAATATATATGTATATTTACTCGTAAATGTGGACTACAATGCACAAGTATCATTCTTGTTTTATCATTTTCCGACATTTACAGTTACCTTATTCATGACAGTATGACACCTTGAGGCTTGAAGTGATGCTATTTTCCTTTTCCAGTGACTTGTCTTTACTTCATTTTAGGTTCTTGTTTGCACTCACTTGACGGAAATATTTGAACATGGTTGCTTTAGATGCTGTCGCATGACTTCAGCACCCTGAAATCATGGTTGGTAACATCAGAATTACTATTCCAAGTTTAGGAAGCAAGCTTTGTAGGTCTGTACAAAGAGGCATTGCATCTTCTTTATAAAAGCATCAGATTTTATATGTATATAACAATAATGTTCTTCCCATTTTTCTTTTTAATATATTACTGCCTCTTTTTATCTTGTCATTTAATATGATTCGGGTTTTCATACTAGTTCTTTTCTGCTTTTTCTAGAATTTAATCAGTACTTCTATACCATATATTCAGGGTGACAACGTAATCTTGATTTCCAACCATCAAACTGAAGCAGATCCAGCTGTAATCGCGCTGCTTCTTGAGTCCACACATCCTTATATTGGGGAGGGAGTGGTAAATTTTTTATTGTTGCTTAAGTTACTGTACAATCAATTCATATGCAATGAACATATTTGTGGTACCAATATCTAGAAACTTTGATGCACACTTACATATCATTTCTGTTTATTTTTCTCACTAATTAAAGTATGTGCTTGTTCTACATAATATTTTATAGAAATCTCGTGTGCGTGTATTCAAAGAAGCACATGAATGATGATCCAGAGCTAGTAGACATGAAAAAGAGAGCAAACACAAGAAGTCTAAAGGAGATGGCTATGTTATTAAGGTAAGCCAACTTCTACTCATCTGAATTCTATGACCTGTATTACAAGGACTAGAGACACATACTTGATTCAAGTATTGTAATATACACGTTAAAACCTAAATCAAAATTACATCAATAACATGTTAATTCAACTTGCTGCTTAAGTTCATTATTAGTTTGAGCACCTTTGTTTCCAAGTATGATTTGTTTGAAATTCAGTACATATATTTGATGCACTTGTCTCACAAACTGTCATTACCAGCCAATCTCTCTGCAATGAGACTTTTGCTGGTACAAATGAGTTAGTACTACTTATTATAGATAATTTATTGTGGTTTGTTTGATAATTAGGTACAAGAAAATGAAAGCATGCATCACTCCGTATGCTAAATCAAATACTGAAGCAGGCTAGGAGCTAAAGATATTCCCGGAAAGGCTTAATGATGTCCCTCCTAGAATAGCTAGTGGATCTGTTCCTGGAATTTCTGTAGAGACTTACTTGGAAGATAACAGGAACTGGAGAAAGCATATACATGCTTATAAAAGAATCAATAAAATAATTGACTCAGGAAGGTACCGAAACATAATGAACATGAATGCTGGGCTCGGAGGCTTTGCTGCAGCATTGGAATCTCCTAAAGGGTGTTGGCTATGTTTTAATATGAGGAGAAGGCAAAGCGTGAACAGAAGGTTATGGCTGATTTGCAGCGTTTGGTGCAGTGCCATATTGGGGAAGATACAGGCCCTTCTCATAATCCATTTGCAAGTGGGAGGCCGACTCAAGATGCAGATGATTAATCATATGCTATGTTTCATGTATTGTTTCTAATCTGTTTTAATTTTATCGGTCTATGGACTGCATGATTTATTTAATTTTATCTACATTTCAAGGCTAAGCGGAAAATTGAATATTAGTTCGTTATAAGTACTTGCTCGTTTGTTTATATGCAGTGTCAGAGTAGTTATAAGTATTTATGAACTTTGGTATTTTTATTTTTGGATTTGTTCAATTGCGTGGATGCATGTTGAAAACTTTCATATTTGATGGTGGTGTTGGATTGTATGTAGATTGGGATGGTTTAGGATTTAATTTCGAAGCCAAAAATGGCTGGAACCTGAAAAAGCAGCATAATGCTGTTTCTGGTCAGTCCAACTTATGACAGATTTTCCGTCGCAAAATATAAATTTATGACAGTATATTTCGTCGTAAGTTCATTTATTAATTTATTGAAAAAGGTGGGTCCCACGATGGAACTTATGACGAAAAGGTATACTTGTGACGAAAATTATACTTATGACGAAAACTATTCTTGTGACGAAACTGCTACTTATGACGAAAAACATATTTGTGACGAGAATGACATTTGTGACGAAAATGCGAACTTAAGACTTGAGCAAAAATGACGAAAATTTTCCGTCGTAATTGGACCAATTGCGACGATTTCAGTGTAAAATTTCCGTCATAATTGCCCAGATTTGTTGTAGTGGTACACGTACTTGTCATCTGTTTGGAACCCTAATTAAGTTAGTTTCTTAAAATGTACTCCCTCCGTTTCTTCAGGTCGTTTACATTTGAAATAGAAAGTATAGTTTCATAAATAATTTTAAATTTTTTTTCTTCTGAATAAAGATATAATATTTAAATTTTTATTCAAAAAAAAATTTAAAATAAATTATGAAATTATGTTCTATATACATCTTAAAATTCGTGTCAAACAGTGAAAAAAACTGTAAAAAAATAGTGATACATGGAGTAATTATTATCTTCTACACAAAACTTATCATACCAATTGATCGAGGTGTTCATTATCTGAAGAAATCAGTAGTTGTTTTTCGATCATATGCATGAATCCTAAAATTTGGAGAAAAAGACATTGAATACGAACGAATTGATACATAAAACGGAGAGCGGATACAAATCCACCATCCTTCAAGATGTCAATGCATAATTAGGTTATTCTGCACATAACCATTTGCAGTATCATGTGTATATAATATTTTAATTATTTTTTGATAATTAAAGACTCACATTTTATTTTTGAAAAAATGCGCATGCACACCGAGTTATAAAAAAAAAGGGATCGACACAAACACTGGACTGATTATATTATATATATAAATATACACTTTTAATCTTTTTTTTTTATCATATACACTTTTAATCTTTGATCAGGAATTTAGGATTTAATATTTTGTCCCAAACACGTACTCAACTAAATTAAGTGATTACAAATAAAATTTTCATATAAATACATAAAAGTAGAGTTTAATTATTAATTTACAATTAAAAATGTACTACATACCCTGCGGATAAGTTTCTTAAATACATACTTACGGCATTTTTCTCTTTGTTAAATACCTGGGAGAGAAAACGTATGCCTAGTTAAACAACAGAGCATAATATTTCAGGTGACATAATGAGAATGCAGAAATTATAGTCAATGATCAGCTAAACGGTGTTCTAGATGTGACTTGTAAAATTACAACTATAACCTTATTATATATGTGCACGCTAATACGCGCGGAATTATCCTAGAGAATATACGTACCCTACTCGATTTTCTTTCACGAGTTCTTTAATTAGTTAATTAATTAGGATAGGGCAGTAAATTAAAGCAAAACGTATAGCGTTATTCCTGAATACAGTATATTCTTTTTCTGGGCTGGTATTCCTGATTTTATTTGTTAATGTTTTTCAAGTTTAGATTAGTACAAAGTGAAATGCTGGAAAGTATTCTTTATTAACCATCTTGGTCTTTGTTTAACAAATTAATTATGTTTAGATCCCTAGTACTGAAGCATGCATCATCATTTTGTTGGCCAGTGTACACACCAGGACAAAGGTGACATATGCACATATTAATTACTAGTAATTCAGTTAGAAATGTCTTGAAGAAGAGTAAGACATGAACCCTAACCAGATGTTAAACAAAATTAAAAAAAGTCTAATTAAAATTAGTTTGCAGTGAATGAGTAATTTAATTTGTAATTAGTCCCGGTTACAATTACGGCTGTCAGATATAATTGCATTCTAACCTGTCGTTTTAATGGTGGACTGATATCCGAGCAGACGGAGTTAGGGATGAAATAATATTCTGTAGCATTGCATCTAGACCAATCCTCTCTTTCATCATTACTATATTTACAAGTCTTTATAGAGTAAGTTATCTCAATTATAAACCATAAAGTCATGGCATCTTCTGATACGTCCACATTTCTTAATCAGTTTCTTTTTTGGTGATCAAAACCGTTCTCATCTAAACTTTACATCGTTATCGTGTATGAGTAGGATGCACATGAGTTGGGTTGGCCGGGTTGGGAGCATTTTAACAACCCAACCCAATTAACTCGGTCTCGAAAATTTTAACCCATAATAAATAAAATTATTGAGTAACCCAACCCTACTCTATACAAGACGGTTCGGGTTGGTTCGGGTTGATGGGTTTTGAAGTGAAGGTGATGAGAAAATAAAATCACAATTTTAGTGAGCAAATATTGACACTATTAATTAACAAACTTTCATTTTTATAATTAATTAACTAATGAAATAAACTATAAAAAATGAAACTTCATGGACTGTCTGTCTTGATTGATTGTTTTCCTAATACACTACAACAAATCTGGCCAATTATGACGGAAAATTTTACACTGAAATCGTCGCAATTGGTCCAATTACGACGGAAAATTTTCGTCATTTTTGCTCAAGTCTTAAGTTCGCATTTTCGTCACAAATGTCATTCTCGTCACAAGTATGCATTTCGTCATAAGTACTAGTTTCGTCACAAGAAGAGTTTTCGTCACAAGTATACCTTTTCGTCATAAGTTCAAGTGTGGGACCCACCTTTTACAATAAATTAATAAATGAACTTACGACGAAATATACCGTCATAAATTTATATTTTATGACGGAAAATCTGTTGGAAGTTAAAGAATGGGGCCCACCTGCTACCAATATTTATTCGTGAAAAAAATAAAAATTAATATAAAAAAGATGAACATCCGTCATAATTTACCCAGAAATTCGTCATAAGCTGGACTGACCAAAAGCAGCATTATACTGCTTTTTCAGGTTCCAGCAATTAAGTGAATCCAAGTATAAAAGTACCAAAGTTACATAAATATTATCATAAATCCATATCCGACCACACAAAAGTTTAAACCATCAAACTTCTACAAGTCAACTTTAGTTCACAACATAACTTAGATTATCTTACAAACATTCGTAGTCTAAATTAAAATTCAGAATACTCAACCCCTAATTCTAGGACCACCATGAGACACGTGAGGCATCACACTCAAATCACGGTCATCATCAGAGTACTCTCGTCACTAAGGTCGCCAACGTCGAAATCGTCATCATCATCGACAAAGGCCTTCCCCTACAATGTACAACAAATAATGAATGTCACATACATTCATACTAAACCAATTAAACGGATGACAAAGACAATCAATTTGTAATAAATTTGCAATAAAGAGTTCACACACGCTTAACTTGGACTCCGGTAACTAAAATGATCATAGCATAGTAAGTATATTTTACATGTATAAATTGTACAAGTCAGCGAACAAAGATATATACTTTACATGTATATTAAGTATATTTTACATGTATTAAGATTTCTGCCAAAACCAAATTGCAAAGAACTTCATAACAAGATATATACTTGAAGAGAACAGTTTCATTCTCCTTTTGAACAGTTTCATACTTGAAGATATAATATTGGTTGAATTTGGTGGGTTGAAATAAAGGATATAACCAACAATAGCAGGTCTATACACATGGTTGGTTTCAATCTTATTCTGGAGGAACGGGTAACCGTCATACTTGAATTGATCACTTATGAGTTAATTTTGTTATATGTAACCTACAAATAAGTTGTCTTAGTGTCTTGTAAGAGAGGTTGAGTGTGGAGGCATGCAAGGCACAACTCCTGAGTGTTCTACTATTAGTGCTAATATATATAACTCAAGGCAAATCATAAACATAGAACAAGGTCCAGTTAAAAAATAAAATAAAACAGTTTATTACCTTCACTTGAGTAGGCTTGTAATTTTGATACGTAAAATGGACAAATTGAGGGTTCAACCGGCCTAAAATCCTACCAACCTCATTTCTTTGGGACTCGTCAAGGTGCCGATAGTTTTTATTGATGAATCTAAATAAAAGATAAAGAAAAAAACATTTAGTTAATAGAATAATAATTAAACAAATAAAACGCAAGACATGACGAATCGAGCTTCCCTCCTTGTCTCTCTCTTTGTCTCTATCTTTACATTCAAATACAATGTAAAACAACAAAACCTCATTGTACACATGTATTGTTGGATAAGTTTCCTTTTTCAAAGAGAGGAAATCTTACTCTTTTCATGAATTGATTTGCACACGAGTGGGATGACGGTTCCCAACAGCACCAACAGCACCAACAGCACCAACACCACCGGCAACAACGTCACAACCAGCAGCACACCACTGCCACCCGCAACAGCACCAGAATTACCAGCACCAATAGCAGCACCACCACCAGAAACATAACCAGCAACGACTGCGCCTGGATGGTTGATTCCAACTCCATTTTGACTGCTGCCAACTCCCATTAGGCCTGCCTCCTGACATCCTGTTTCTGATTTGTTTTTTTCCATTTTAATCTGTGTATGCCACAACATTAAGCTGATACATTAGTCAGGATATATAAAGCATGTATTTATAATTTATTAGTCACAATGTGTGGGTACATCAAACAGTAACTTTGAATTTAGACCCAGTCGAGCCCCAAATGCCATTGCTTCAGCTGCTGATGCTAGATGAACTCCAGCGAGTAGTTGGTTAACCATCTTTACACCACTACATCACCAAATTTAGAACAACTAATTTGGTTAATACACGTATCATGTCAATAAAATATGATATTGAAATAGACATGCATGTCATAAATGTAATACATGACTTCACAAGAATTGCTACTACCCTGCATATTAACCCTAAAGCCAATGGAATGAACAAATACCTTCCAGCACGGCAACCACCCCTTAAAACATATAGCTTCTCACTTAATGCTGGTTTGGGTTAAAATAGATCAATGAATAAGACATCAATAAAATAAATTCAAATTAATTAATAACAGTGTTTTTACCTGAAAGAATAGATCCAGCATGCTCAAGAGCTTCATTAGTGCCTGGTGCCATTATCTACATCACAATTAGCTCTAATTAAATTTTGCAGTCAGAATAGTCACTATTACAAATTTAAGCTTATGATACACTACTTACATAGCACTTTTTCTTATGTGCTATGCAAGAAAGAGACTTATATAACGTTTTAGTTAAGATAGTGCATTTTCATTGTTTTAGTTAAGATAGTTTAGTTTTGAATTTTAGTCTCATACATAAATTTCAAAAAGATTTAGCCACCTAGTTAAGCTAGTTAAATTTTAGCTGTTATTTGTTCTACCAGCAAGTGCAACCCTTAATTAAATCAATACATTGTCCAGTTTTTTGCTACTTTTGATGAAATATTATTGAAATGCAGGACACTTTCTGTGCCTAATTCCCTTCCCCTACCCTCACAATATATAATATTTGTGTGTGTATTGATTTCACTCATCGCCCTTTACTTGCAAGTATAGTAAGGGGTAATTCAGAGAAATAAAAATTCCGGTCAAGAACAAAAACATATCCTGGTCGGGTAATATCCCTTTTAGTACTAATCAATGCTACTTTCTGTGCAATAAACTCTACTTAATATCTATTGCACCTACTTTTATCAAGTCCTCAAAAATAAAATGTTAACCATCTCAAAGGCTTTATAATATACAGATTTCTAGACCATAAATGAAATCAACACCATTCTATCCTACTGAAGGCATTGGTCCAATTCAATCGATATTTGAACAACCAGTTGTTCTCCTTCCGACACTTGAATAGTATTTGCAGAAGGGATTCAGTTTTCGTAATAGAATCAGTTAACAGATCGTCCACTCTAAACATTTACAAAACATCTAAGCAGCAAATGTCATTTCATTTTAATCAAAAAACCAACATTTTGATTAAAGCTGTAGTAAATGAGTAAATCAAACAAGTAAATTACACACAAACACATATGTATATCAAGGCTCAAGCAAACAGACACGCGCATATATGCACTGAATTAATGAGCAAACAACTAAACAGAGTATATGATGCCGAACAGTACTAGACTGAATTAGTGTTTCTTTTTACAGATAGCAAAACATGTGTCCGCAGAATTATTTCAATATGCCTTTGTAATATTCAGTTCTACAAAAATAGATATGAATTAATAAAAGGTAGTACCAAATCTGTTGAAGGAAGTAGAATTAAAAAATCAAACAAAAAATTAAAAAAAAAAATTCACTTACTTTGACCTAATTGCAGAAATCCAGAAACCAATTGAACAATCTCCAAGTTGGGGTTTCACTCATTTGAAACAACATTCTTGAGTTAGGGTATTAATTTGTGTTTTGAATTTGTATGATGGTGAGGACTAATTTGTAAGAGATGATGTAAATTAGGGTTTGAGATAGGTTGTGAGAGAGAGACGGGAAAGGACGATGGATTGGTGTGTGTGTGAGAGATAGAGAAAGAGAGAGTCGGAGACGGGCCGGAGAGAGGAGAGAGAGAGAGAGAGAGAGAGAGAGAGAGAGAGAGAGAGAGAGAGAGAGAGAGAGAGAGAGAGAGGGGAAAGGGGGAAAACCGGGGCATAGAATTTTGGTTGAAGGGGGAAAATAATCTTTTTGTTTAAGGGGAAATTTTGTGTAATAAAGGGGGAAAGTGAGGCAATGGGGGGAAAGCTGCTGCCTTTGTTTTTTATTAAAAAAAAATTAACTTAATTTTTTAATTTATTTTTTAAAATTATTATGTTAACATAAAATTAAATAAAAACTATGTGCATTTACATGTTTATATGTAATATAATTTTACAAAATTAATATATAATAAATTATTTATATATAACTAATAATTTAAAAATTTGTATTAAATTATATATTAATTTAAAATACATTATTGTTAAATTTTACAACGTTTTGGTGAAGATGCGGCACAATAGAGTCTTTTTATTTTTTATTATTTTTTCTCAATACTAGAATGAGTACCGATTAACATCTGTATGGTTGGATCATCGAAGAAATCAATTAAAAAAATTATTCAGTGAAAATATGAAACTATTGTTCCAATGTTTTTGAAAAGATGCAGTACAAACGGACCTTTTTATTTTTTCGACTGACTGCAAATCACTAATTACGAGTAACAGTCAAATCACTAGTTGACTGCTACAATCTCAAACCAAATTTATTTATTTATTTCTGATGTTTTTGGTATATCACTAAAATATATAGATCTTGCATCGATATGGTTAGATTGTTGAGAAATATGTTTTAAAAAATCGAAACACCAATCCGGGACTAAACACTAGTTAGAAGTAATAGTCAAATCACTAGTTGACTATTCTAATCTCAAAACAAATAAATTTGTTTTTTTCTAATATTTTTGGAATATCACTCAAACATATAAATCTTGATATCCATACTGTTAGATCATCGAGAAATATTTTGTAAAAAATCAAAACACCAATTCAGAACTAAACACTAATGAGAAGTAATAGTCAAATTTCTAGTTGACTACTATAATCTCGAAACAAATAAATTTATTTTATTCTAATATTTTTGAAATCTCACTCAAACATATAAATCTTGACATCCATACGGTTGGATTGTCATTAAATACTTTTTAAAAACTCAAAATACCAATATGGGACTAAACACTAGTTAAAAGTACTAGTCCAATAACTAATTGACTATTATAATCTCAAACCAAATAAATTTATTTTTTTCTAATATCTTTGGAATATCAATAAAACATATAAATCTTGATATCCATACGGTTAGATCATCGAGAAATATTTTTAAAAAAATCAAAACACCAATCCGGGACTAAACACTAGTTAAAAGTAATGGTCAAATCACTAGTTGACTACTATATTGTTGAAACAAATAAATTTATTTTTTTCTAATATTTTTGGAATACAACTCAAACATATAAATCTTGACATCCATACGGTTGGATCATCAGTAAATAATTTTTAAAAAATCAAAATACAAATATGGGACTAAACACTTATTAGAAGTACTAGTCAAATAATTACTGACTATTATCATCTCAAACCAAATAAATTTAGTTTTTTATAAAACTAGAATGAGTACCGATTAACATCCGTACGGTTGAATCGTCGAAAAAATCATTTAAAAAAATTATTCAATGAATTTGACACATGTCCCGTTCCCGGAAGCAATACTGTTCCAACGTTTCTGGAAAGATGCGGCAGAACCAGACCTTTATATTTTTTGATGATATTTTCCCAACACTAGAATGAGTATCGATTAACATCCGTACGGTTGGATCGTCTAAGAAATCAATTAAAAATTTTATTTAGTGAATCTGACTCGTGCCCCGTACCCGAAAGTAGTACTGTTCCAACGTTTCTGGGAAGATGCGGCATAACCGGACCTTTATATTTTTTAATTATTTTTTCCCAACACTAGAATAAGTACCGATAAAAATCCGTATAGTTGGATCGTCGAATAAATCAATTAAAAAATTATTCGGGTTTAGGGTTCGGGTTTAGGGTTTATGGTTTAGGGTTAAAAATTAGAAAAATTAGTGCTAACTTACGACGGAATCCGTCATAAGTTATTGGACTCCAAAAATTTGAATTTCCCGCCTATTTTTTGGGAAATTTTTTAATTTACCGCCAAATGTTTTTGGGAAAATTTTGAATTTACCACCTCAACAACTCTTTTATGACGGAAAAATCGTCGTAAATTTATTTAAAAATATTATTGCCTAGATTAAATTACGACAGAAATGTTTTTCCGTCATAATTGCCCAGATTAACTTACGACAGAAATGTTTTTCATTTGTAATTCTGTCATAAGTTCGACGCAGCCAAAAATTCCGTCGTAAATTTTTCGTCGTAAATGGTTAGATTAGCGACGGATTTGTAATTCCGTCATAAGTTCGGCGCGCCCAACAATTTCGTCATAAGTTTTTCGTCGTAAATGGTCACATTTACGACAGATTTGTAATTCTGTCATAAGTTTGGCGCGCCCAGCGGTTCCGTCATAAGTTTTCCGTCATAATTGGCCAGATTTGTTGTAGTGATAAGAGTTATTCAAAGAGTTATTCTTATAGCCCGGGACGAAGGTCTATTTAAATTTTATGAACTCATCTATGACTTTCTAAAAAAACAATATTTACTTTAATATAACAAAAAAAAAGAAAGTGAAAAATGGCCCTTATATATAGAAGTGAACACTTGGGGAGTATATGTGCTCAAAGTTGAGAAAAAAGTGGCAGTGAATGGCAGTGGAGCGAATAGACACTATAGTGAGTTAAACCAAACACACAAAATAACTAACAAAACAAGTAGACACATATACCAAAATTAGAAAATCATAAAAAATTAAAAATTCTATATTAAAGTATCGGGTTGGGTTGGTTTAGGGTAAAAATAATAGTAACCCATACCCGACCCATTATATTCGGGTTGAGGAAATATCAAGCCATGCATGATTCGGTTTATGTTGGGTCGGGTTTTTCGGGTTAAAAAAGGGCTGGGTTGGGTCGGTTTGATCGGTTTATGCAACCCATGTGCAGCCCTATGTATGACTGCTTTACGGATTGAATTATATATGGGCGTGTTTGTGTTATCATCAAAAAGTTAATTTATAGCTTAAAATGAGTAAGTGTTATATAAGTGATAAGTTGATGAATTCTTATAAGTTATACGAGTGTTTGGATAAATTTACTTATAAGTTAGTGAAAAATTTGCTAAATTAAATTTGAAAAAATAATTTTTAAATACAATGATTTCAACACTTGTATTTTAAATTAGAAAAATATTTAAAAACACAAATGTAAAAATATAAAATATTAGAAAAATAAAGAAATCAAAAAATAAGTTGATAAGTTAAGTAAAATGTTGGTGATTTCTAACATTCAACTTATCAACTTATAAATTATCAAATAAACTGAGTACACATACACCCACGTAAGCTTTTCTTATGCTGCATCTACTCAGCTGTGTGTGTTCGTGATGCAAACCCTTTTACGTACTATGTTTAGAAGTTGAAGGTCGTTTATCCTGAAAAATCAGCCTATGATAGTCATAAATAATTATGTGATTTTTTTTGAAAAACGTTAAAATGTCATGAATCAATGTTTTGAATATTTTTTAAATATCGGATCAAATTACAAATTCAAACCCGGATTAAATACAAATTTTTTCATAAATTGGATATGTTTGGAATCCGAATACAAGATAAGTTCAAAACACTAATGGAATACAACATTTTTTTTTTTTTTGAAGAAACTGAAATTAATTCAATAATAAAAAGTTATACGACATCTACAAAAATAATCGAGTCAAACAAACATAAAATCTCGAACGCTAGATTGAAATACAACAATTTTGATAATATACAGATTCACTATGAATTTTCGACAAATTATGTTTTCGACAAATTAGAATTCGTAGAACTCCTCCAACTTGATCACTGAATTTTGTTCGCAGGCAATCTAACTATACTAATCTATACTCTTTATTAATAAGCAAAACAATGTAAAAATGGCGCGCGGTACTAAAGTACCAAAGTACCAAAGTACCAAATTTGGTTATCACTTAACTTAATCCGGGTTCGATTCCTCGCAACTACATAATTTTTTTACTTTAAATTCTTTAGCTTCATCCAGAGTTCGATTCCTTACAACTACGTAATTATACAAGATTTATTTATACCAAATTTGGTTATCACTTAACCCGGGTTCGATTCCTCGCAACTACATAATTATACAAGATTTATTTATTTTAAATTCTTTAGTTGCATCCAAGGTTCGATTCCTTACAATTACGTAATTATACAAGATTTATTTATTTACTTTAAATTCAATAGTTTCATCGAGCGTTAGATTCTTTGCAGCTACGTAATCATACAAGATTTATTTATTTACTTTAATTTCTTTAACTTTATGCACAGTTCGAACTACATAATTAAATAGTTATTTATTTATTATATATTTTTATCATTCAATTCTCAAGAAATACATTTTTAAATAATATTTATTAATAATTTATTAATACTAATATTTTAATGTCAACTCATACTCGGTCCGTGCTTGGCACGGGTTATAAGCTAGTTTAATATTAAAGGTTAGTTAAAAACAAGCATATTGATCGCGGTGCTTGCGGCTCAGAATGGCAAATGACCATATTACAACACGCATTGTAACTCTGAACGGTCAACTACAACAAGAGTACGAATGAAATCTTCCTCGTATCTCCTTTTCATTTTTTTTTATTATTTTTCACTTCTCTTAAGTCAATTAATAAGTCTAAAGGAATTGAAACATGTGTACAGAATCAGATTTTCCATAAGAAAAC
Organism: Heracleum sosnowskyi; assembly: GCA_030848705.1. NCBI lineage: Eukaryota > Viridiplantae > Streptophyta > Magnoliopsida > Apiales > Apiaceae > Heracleum > Heracleum sosnowskyi. The sequence goes on along the minus strand of CM061240.1, from coordinate 111,941,175 downwards.
CATTAGCCTTAATTATAAACAATAAAGATGTTTAGAGAGGGATATATAAAGTTAATGATGATTAGTCACCAAAGTATTATTATATCTAATCTGCATCGCGGTGGCACCACCGAGCCAACCCTAGCTACGCGTGGAACCCTCCACGTCATCATTAAGATCGAATATCACTATGGTCCGACCAGTGATTAAGAAAGATATACAGATAATTATAGGGTCCCGATCGATGTGTACACAGAACAATGAAATCAAATTATTCAAACTAGGCGAATCCTATAATGCTCCGTCCCTAGTGGCGCAACATGAGGCAACTTGATGGCTTTATGAGTAATCATTTGCCGAAGAATATATATAGTTTAATGAGTAAATCTTCACACACATACTTATACACTATTAACACATTACCCCTAAGATCAATTAATAACTTATTTTTATATCATTTTCAGTTTTTTTATTTTCTAATTTTTTTATTTTTTTATTTTGATTTTCTAAATTATTACTCCTAAATTCATGATAATGTGTTAGTAGTGTTTATGCATGTGTACGAAGATTTATTCATAGTTCAACATTGCACAATTTACTTGCAAGTTGTAACGGTCGCATTTTAGAATTAGTCAATGCATTGGTTGAACGACAACAAATTGGATCCCAAATATATTTTCGAATGACACGTATTGTGTTTTTATTCGTAAAAATCATATTTAATTATTTATGCACGAGGATCCATCTCATTTATGAGAGAATATTCAATAATATGATGACACATTGTCATTTAGGAGTCATTTTGAGAATGATTTTGCAGACTATAACATTTCTCATATTAAAATACTCAGTCAATTTCACTTATTTTGTCCGCAATAAAAATCTATCTTATTCAATTATTTGAACTAAACTGATATGATGGTTATCAAATAAATATATTATTTGTTTTATAAAAATTAACATAATTAGTTATCATATTAAGTAAATGATAATTTTGAGACAAATAAAATAAAAGATGGATAAAATAAGTTAAACAAAGGGAATAAATAATTTTTTGCTAAATAAGTAATAAGATATTTATTACTATCTAGAAATTTCAAGCTTCCAAAACCGGGGAAGCTTTAAAGTTTAAAGCTTTAAGTTATGAGTGTAATAGATATAGTGCGTGTTTGGTATATCACAAAAAGTTGATTTATAGTTTAAAATGAGTAAGTGCTTTAAAAGTGATAAATTCATGGATTCTCATAAGTTATACGTGTGTTTGGATAAATTTACTTATAAGTTAGTTAATAATTTGTTAAATTAAATTTGAAAAAATAATTATTAAATATAATAATTTCAACACTTGCATTTTAAATTAAAAAAATATTTAAAAATACAAAGGTAAAAATATAAGGTATTAAAAAAAATAATAAAGAAATCAAAGAATAAGTTGATAAGTTAAATAAAATGTTGGTGATTTCTAACATTAACTTATCAATTTATAAATTATATGTTATCAAACTGAGTATATGAGTTTATAAGTCTGACTTATAAACCACTCCCCAAACAAACCCAGAGATATATCTATGAGTCAAACTTGTAAAGTTTGAAAGTTGAAAAGACAAAAATAGTTGACTACGTGTAACGATAGAGTTCGAAAACGTGTTCCTAGTAAAATCTAATATAAAATATTAAAATAGAAAACCAATGTACTAGTTGTCATTGCGGCTTCTACTGCTCACGCATGTCTCTAATTTGCAGTGCATTGAAAATTTGGTCAGCAGAGGTTTAGCGCTGTTTGAAAAATAAACGCTTTAAAAACACTTCTCAAACTACTCTCTCCAAATTCTCACTATATATACCCCATTCCCTCTTAAAATTCTACTTCAAGTTTCAATTTCAAAAATCTCTCTCCTCTAGTTTTTCCTATTTATAACATCAGATCATTCACCGATCAATCGAAAACAGTCGAAGTTCATTATAAGGATTAAGATGAATGGTACCAAAGGTGATCAGGAAGAGATGATGATGACAGAGGAGGTCCGACGAGGACCATGGACGGTTGAAGAAGACTTTGCACTCATGAATTATATCTTTCGACATGGCGAAGGTCGCTGGAATTCTCTTGCTCGTTCTGCTGGTACGTACCATAATTTTACAATTATTATATGGCGAGTGCATGTTCCTGTTTGTGTTGTATTAATCTTTTTTAAAAAAATGAATGTGCAGGTCTGAACAGAACCGGAAAGAGCTGCAGATTAAGATGGTTGAATTATTTACGCCCAGATGTTCGACGTGGAAACATAACTCTTGAAGAGCAACTCTTGATTCTTGAACTTCATTCTCGTTGGGGCAACCGGTACTTAACATATATAGTTTTAATACATTTAATATTTGTGTGGGTATATTTGAAAACTTTACTTGGATGATTCTTAAGCTCTTTGACATTAATTATATTTGAATATAATTTTGACAATATCTTTTTAATTAATGACAACAGATGGTCAAAGATAGCACAACGTTTGCCAGGAAGAACTGACAATGAGATAAAGAATTACTGGAGAACACGGGTCCAGAAGCATGCGAAACAGCTCAAGTGTGACGTGGACAGCAAGCAATTCAAGGACGCCATGCGTTATCTCTGGATGCCAAGGTTAGTAGAAAGAATTCAGGCTGCCTCCGTCACCTCAGCAAGAAGCTCCAATGCCTCCTCCACGACGCCCTCTGTCTCCGCCAATACCTCTTGCTACAATACCAACATAAATAATATTGGTTCAAGTACTGATCAAGTCATCACAATGCCACGGGCAGTAGTGCCCCCTGGCATTCTCAAATTTGAAGGTACTAGTAACTCTGTTGAGTTACTTAAGCCAGCTGACAAATACAGCTTCACACCCGAGAATTCTAGTACGACGACAACAACTTCTTCGGATTCTTTTGGGCTATCACAAGTATCCACAGTTTCTGATCTCAGTGAAAATTCTTGTTACAATTACTATCCTCCTCCTACGGCTACTAATCAACAAGATTTCACAGAACCCCCCCTGATTACCCCCTGTGGCTACCTCAACCAAGGTCTCAAAGTCCAAAATGTTGAGCAAAGCAATCCATTGATGGGCTGTGAAGACTTACTGGACAATTTATGGGATGTTGAGGACATTTGGTTCCATCAGCAATTCAATTAGTGATGATAGCTTTAATTCAACATATTACAACGTTTAGATGTTCATAGAGTAATATAAAATTTAATTAAGATTATAAGATGCAATCTGTAGGCACTTTTGATTGTAAATTACTAGTTTTATCACCACTCCTTTCTCTTGTGATTGACAAAATTATTAATCTATCAGATTGCTTACTCCTTTAACTATCAAATATATGCAATTACAAAAAAGGTACATTTTTGAATAAGATTTCTTTTAAAATATAATTGATCAAAATAATAAACTGTGGACCACCTCGTCACCCACCTCTACATCATTCATACAATTTTATACTTGGGCTTGGACTTCTAAGAGGACGGTGCGGCCTCACTGGCCAATCCACAAGTAGCACAGTTGTGGATCGCATAAATTACGGACCCATTTGATTGCCCACCTAATTGTAGTTTTTCACATAAACCCAGTTGTCTACATATATTGCTTAAACCAACCCGATAGATCCGTATAATGCAAAGATATTTTATTTGACATAATTTATTTTTTTTTGAAAGAAAATTTCACTACAAGAAAAACTGAATCAGACGACTCAACCAGGACCGTTGTCTATTACCCCTGAAAACCGATGACACTATTGAGATGCCGTCAGATGGACCTCAGACAACGGTTAAAAAATGTTGCGCAAAATAACTGAAACGACAGTCACCCATTAACAAAGTGTTGTATAATAGCCAGAAACAACAACAGTTTATTACCATACAGCCCGTTGTATAAGTTGATTATCACAACATTCTGGTAAATCTAAAGTGTTGTATAACAGCTAGAAACAACAACGGTTTGCCTCTTAATAAAGCCTTGTTTATATTTCTTTTGCACAATTGTTTAAGTCTTATCTACAACGGTTTTCTCCTCAGTATCTGCATTTACTCAACGGTTTTTATCTCTAAGTGTGTAGTAACAAGGCTTTTGAACAACACTTCACATGTATTTACCTATTGTGCTTTGTTTTGTTAGACAACAGTTTTATTTTAAGAATGCGTTGTAAGAGATTATTTTTACAACGTTTTTGTTTGGTCAATCTTTTGTATTTAGTCTAAATAGACAACAGGTTTCTTTTATGAGTATGTTGTACGAAAAACATTTGCACAACAGTCTAAATAGACAGTGGCCATTGTTTGATACAGATAATAACAATAGTTCTTATAGATACCACACTAAGCTAAAAACATAAGAGATAATGATTTTATAACCAAATGAAACAATGGTAGACATTGTAATTACAAGCCAACAAAAATACCAAACTAAATACTTCACATATTACCAACTAATATTCACCATTACAACCACTATTCACCAAATTCACAAACTAATGCTCCAATCGAATGATTATTTTTGTTGTGGTAAAATCATCATCTATTGTACCTGGAGACTTCAGCCCACTTTTGAGAAGCAACAACAACATGTTTTAGGTGAATGTATCGTTTATGTTCATAAGTTAAGGAGTAGTCCGAATTTTTCGTGGCTTCTACCACCCAAATATGATTTATTCTGTCTTTTTCTTTCTTGATGATGTTACAGAAACCAACCTGCAAATTAGATTGAGTAAGCAGTTTAAACATAATTTAAATAAAAACAAGTGTGAAATGAAACAAATGTGATTTCAGGGCTGGTGAGAGTAGTCGGAGAAAGAAAGACAATAACAATGATGACTTCTTGCTGATAATGCATAATGCTCACCTGACTTCTGGAAAGAGTGTCTCAGACTATTATCAGGCTCACTATCTAGAGTCATCAAGGGGTATTCCACAAATAAACAAGCTGCAACAACGCCCTCCCAAGTGGCGAGAATGGTCTGACAGACAGTATGTTCATGAATCCACACTTGTAAAATATATTGAATGCATCACGAAACTTCTTAAGATTATTTTGGGTTGGAGCTGAGACCCTGCACCCGCCAGTGCAGAGACCCAAAACAAGTGAAAATGGGATAGTGGCTACTGGGGTCCAAACCAGTTATATAAAACAGCAGAAGAAGAAAAACAATTGTGAAATAATGTCAGTCAAGTTAACAAGTCAATACTGAAAGAAAGGCAACAGTAACAAGTAAAAAAAGGACAAAGACGTGTGCGAAAGAAGTCAAGAAGAAGCATCTCAGAGAAGAAAAGTGACACGCTCTTTCAAATAACACTACAAGTAAGAATAAGAAATAAGTGTTATAAAGATAGATTACGAAATTCAGTCTTTGCGCCATAAATTGAAACACACCAGAAATCAAATCAATAACTTGATACTTGACAGGAAGTGACGAAGCAATAACTTATATGTAGTGGGAGATAATGGAGTCTGCCTGCAAGTAGACATGAATAATTAATAAACTTGTCCGTGACATCCAGTTTACCGATCTGCTTCATATGATTTCAGGGCTTCCTGCAGAATTAAAGAGCTAATTATATCCATGTGTACAATTATGAAAACTTGATTGAATATAGTTCACAAATATCAAGTTATCCATAGCATAAATGATTTTAGAAAAGTGCCTTGCCAGTAGAAAGCCTGTATAGAAAAAAGGTAAATGATTTGAAATACAAGGTAAACTGTATGAGATATCCTTAACTTTTTTTGGGATTTGTAGAGGTGATGAAAGGGCTGTGGGCAAAAAAGTATGCAAAGAAGCAGAATAATCAAGCACAACCATCTGGGAAGGAAGTCATTAATTCAAGCTCAAAGTTTGATAATATTGCTGCTGCAACAAAAAGTAGCTTGGAGGAGAAAGCCAAACACGTATATAATTAGTTTCTTTTCTTCTTAATTTACCAATAATAATCTTTATCAAAAAGTATGCAGCTAGATATTTTTGCAATCACTAAAAGAGATTTAACAAAAATGGAATCTTTTTCTTTTGAGACCTGCACACAAAGGTGCCTGCCTCTCTGGTAAAGATTTATGCTTTATCCCCTCCTGAAGCTTCTTGATTTGCATCTTTTTTTCCTGCTCAACTTTGTTTAGCCAAATTGCATACAACTTTAGATAGTTACATCACTCAGTTTTAGCCTTATGGATCCTGTCCCTCTCAGTGACTCGGGTGCTAGTGAGAACTCGATCCTAGGGTGCTAGTATTAAAATGTATGGTTTGAGCCTGTGAGAGTATTCAAATGTCTAAGCATATTAAAAATAGAGACAATTGTATTTTGTGTACATAAATGATTTGAACTACAAGGTAAACTGTATGAGACAGTGATAAAGAAAGCCTGTATAGAAAAAATAGAGTGCCAAGGAGTACACAAGTACTCTATAAAACAGAACTCAGGAATTGTACTCATTGCAGCAATTTTACTCTATGGCCAGTAGAAACAAATCTAGGAACTTACTTGGATGGTGGCCGACAACAACCAACTTCTATTGGAGTTAATTTCGCTAATTTAAATTGCTTCAAAGTCTGTAGAAAACAAAGAGTAGATACAAAGTAACAATTAGCATAGTAACAAAAAACAAACCTCCAAATTGAACAATTAGCTCTAAATCGAAACCCTAAATTACCTGAAACCCAAAACAGAGCCCCAAATTGAACATTTAGCTCTAAATCAAAACTCTAAATTACCTGAAACCCTAAACAAAGCCCCAAATCTTCTCTGTTGACTGGCGTATGTTTTGTGAGAGAGTGACAAACTCGACTTAAGTTTCATGTTCATGATTTTGATTTGAATTTTGAACTCCATTTAGGGTTTCTGAGAAGATGTCTGGTGTATCCATCTGTGAGTTGTTTGTGTGTTTGGTGTAATGTGTATTTTGTGTTTTGATTGTTTGTGTAAGCCTGCAAGGGGGGAACTGAAATTTTAAGTTGGGGAAGTGAAATGAAAGGGGGAAATGAAATTTGACAAGGAAGGGGGAAAAATGAATTTGACGAGGGAAGTAAAATTTGGATGTAAAAGTTCTATAAAATTCAAAATGTTTTATATTATTTTTATAGATTTGTAAAATATATGTTACCTTATTTGTTATTTATTTTTATTTATATGGGTGATATATTATAATAAAAAGATACAAATTTATTTTATATGATTTTTTGACCAATATTAAGTAAAATACAAATTCCCTGAAACAGGATTCATGTATGATTTATAATTTTTTTAAATTTTTTTAATATCCAACCATATCGATGGTATTACCTACTTATTTTAGTAGAATCATCAATCTAGTACGAAACTAAATAATAGTCAAGCACTAGTTGACTCTTAAAATCTAAAATCAAATAAAATAATTTTTTTTCTAAAATTTCTAGAATATCACTAAAATATATAGATCTTTACATCCATATGGTTGGATAGTCATAAAATTATTTTTAAAAAACCGAAACAACAATTCGGGACGATACACTAGTTTACAAAATATCACAAACATACGTAGATCTTGACATCCATAAGGTTGGATCATCGACAATTTTTATATTAACATTTTCCTAGCAAGCTAATATTTCCTTGTAAACAAATATCAAGGATCGTAAATCATACAATATATGATGTCCACATCTACAACGTGTATAACAAAATATCTGAAGTATGATCGTATTCTATCTATCAATGATATTATTATTATCATTAACCTTTATTTAAGTGGTTTTAAATATTTAACAATTTTTTATACTCAATATCCAAATAAGAGATTTATACAATAACATTGTATGAAGTGTGTAACACTTATGTATGTATTAAGGGCAACAAATAAAGTATTTTTTTAAAAATCAACGCTTTTGATATAGACAACGGTTTAGCTAAACAAAACGTTGTAACGTAAATAATCACGCAAGGATTTTATAAAACCAAACCATTGTCTATATCATACAACGGTTTAACAACATAAACAATTGTTACAGAGATTATTCAACAACGAACGGATCAAAACGAAAACCCTTGTGTATATTATACAACGTTTTTTGGACAAAAACCATTGTTAAGTCTTACAACTTACAACACTTTGTCAAACAAAAACCATTGTCTTATACTTTTATAAAATCGAATAAACAAAACATACGTGAGTCCCGACTCGCATATATAAAATTAATATAAGACAACTTAATGACGACTTTATAATTAAATTATGTCATACTGATATGTAAAATGAGTTATTTGAATATGACAACATTGTTGTTAATAGTATTGGTATGTCACTTATTCGCTAATAGTATATAGTTATTATGTAATATTCGTTTAACTTCGGAATTAGTAATGTTATAATTATTAACATTTTCCTAGCTAGCTAATATTTCCTTGTAAACAAATATCAAGGATCGTAAATCATACAATATATGATGTCCACATCTACAACGTGTATAACGAAATATCTGAAGTATGATCGTATTCTATCTATCAATGATATTATTATTATTATCATTAACCTTTATTTAAGTGTTTTTATATATTTTACAATTTTTTATACTAAATATCCAAATAAGAGATTTATACAATAACATTGTATGAAGTGTGTAACACTTATGTATGTATTAAGGGCAACAAATAAAGTATTTTTTTTTAAAATCAACGCTTTTGATATAAACAACGGTTTAGCTAAACAAAACGTTGTAACGTAAATAATCACGCAAGGATTTTATAAAACCAAACCATTGTCTATATCATACAACGGTTTAACAACATAAACAATTGTTACAGAGATTATTCAACAACGAACGGATCAAAACGAAAACCCTTGTGTATATTATACAACGTTTTTTGAACAAAAAACATTGTTAAGTCTTACAACTTACAACACTTTGTCAAACAAAAACCATTGTCTTATACTTTTATAAAATCGAATAAACAAAACATACGTGAGTCCCGACTCGCATATATAAAATTAATATAAGACAACTTAATGACGACTTTATAATTAAATTATGTCATACTGATATGTAAAATGAGTTATTTGAATATGACAACATTGTTGTTAATAGTATTGGTATGTCACTTATTCGCTAATAGTATAGTTATTATGTAATGTTCATTTAACTTCGGAATTAGTAATGTTATAATTATTAACATTTTCCTAGCTAGCTAATATTTCCTTGTAAACAAATATCAAGGATCGTAAATCATACAATATATGATGTCCACATCTATAACGTGTATAATAAAATATCTAAAGTATGATCGTATTCTATCTATCAATGATATTATTATTATCATTAACCTTTATTTAAGTGTTTTTATATATTTCACCATTTTTTATACTAAATATCCAAATAAGAGATTTATACAATAACATTGTATGAAGTGTGTAACACTTATGTATGTATTAAGGGCAACAAATAAAGTATTTTTTTTAAAAATCAATGCTTTTGATATATACAACGGTTTAGCTAAACAAAACCTTGTAACGTAAATAATCACACAAGGATTTTATAAAACGAAACCATTGTCTATATCATACAACGGTTTAACAACATAAACAATTGTTACAGAGATTATTCAACAACGAACGGATCAAAACGAAAACTCTTGTGTATATTATACAAATATACAACGGGTTTTTGGAACAAAACCATTGTTAAGTCTTACAACTTACAACACTTTATTAAACAAAAACCATTGTTTTATACTTTTATAAATTGAATAAATAAAACAAAGTTAGTCAGCATCCTAATATATAAAAATTATTATCCAATAATTTACTCACAATTTTATAATAAAATTATATCAATTTACACAACGGTTTTTTTGCAACATTGTCTTACGTTTATTCACACAATACGACTAAGACAACCGTTGTCTCAATCCAACAACGGTTAAATTAAAACATTGTCTTAATATTATTTAGACAAGAGTTAAAAAAACTGTTGTCGAAACCCATTCATTTGCGTCGTCTATATCCACTATTTTTCACATTCTTAGACAACGGTTCGTAAACCGTTATAATGTAGTGGATTGGACAATACTTTTTCGAGGCAAAAAATAACCTGTCGTCTGTTAATTTTAGGCAACACTTTTTCGGCCGTCCGTTGTCTGAAAGGTTCGTCTGATTCAGTTTTTCTTGTAGTGTTTGACATAATTTTAATTGTTTAAGTCAGTAAAATATACACATTAACCAATCACTAAAAAATAACGGTAGAACTGTTATAAACTGTTGGATTATTACTAGATTAACTGTCCAAATTCAACTCATTTTTATTTACAAAATCCTTATAAGGGCATTGTTGGATTAAAATAACTACACTATTAGTTCAATTAATTTAAATAAAAAAGTTTAATCAATTACTCATTTTTTAAATTCTTCTCTTTTTATTTCAATTTTTTATCTCACATATCTTTTGGTCGTTTTTTCAATTTTAATTATTTATTTTATTCAAAATTTTATACAAGAAAAAAATTTCTAAGATAAAAGGATTCTACTGTAGAACTTATTTCGTTTCGTAGTATAAATACAGTATTCAACTACTGAATTTTAAAAGTTATGCACATGAACTTCAAAGTTCTACAAATGGACTTACTTTTTTCCACAAAGTTCTACAAGTGAACTTGATTTTTTTTATAATATTCAGCTGTTGAACGATGTTATTCATATTATTTTCATAGCATAACTTTCGTGTTCTACCGCTGAACATAAAAGTCATGAAATCGAATTTGAAGTCAAACACATAAATTTTAAAGTTCTACAACTGAACTTACTTGTATTTAAATGTTCAGTTGCTAAACACTGTTATCTCATATTGTGTTTATACCATAACTTGAATATTTTCATAAAAATTGATAAAAATTAATGGGGGAATTTTATGATGATGATTGAGAATTTTGTGATCGATATTGATGTATGATTATAATTGTCAATCAAATATTAATTAGCTCTAAATTGTGTATTTTGTATTTTTGGACAACTTTGCCCCTAGTCTACATATAATAACTATATATATTATTTTAAAATATAAGTTAGAGTTCTAAGGATTCTTAGGTTAGGAGTTCTACAAGGAACATGACCCTATTAGAAAAATATAAATACACACTAGTGTTTACACTTTATTGTTTCATTATAAATTAACTCAACTTCCAATATAAATTTTCTTTGTTTCTTGAAAATTAGAAGCATGTATATATTGCAATGCGTGATAACTTGAAAATGGGTTTTTTCATTTTGTAGATTCCGCTTCTAGATAGAATAATTTTTCCAGCAAGAGCGCAACGAGAGAATAAGTGATTTAAAGTTTATTTCTTATCATCTCAGGTTCTGTATTTGATTTTCGCTCACGTTAAGACTTGTTGGCATATAAACCTAATTATTTAATGTAAAAAGAATTATTTTTCTCGAAGTGCCTAATTACTTACTACTCCCTCCGTCCCCTTATATACCGGGTGATGGCCCTCCCTATCACAATATTGAGATAAAATGCCCCAAATATCACAAACCAAGAAAATGACCCTAAATATCACTCTAAAACGCTGCATAAAGTGAAGTTTATACAGTAATGCTAAAACGCCAAGTCGCTTAGCGTTTCCAGGGGATTTTTTTATTTTTTTTTCGAAAAACCAAAACGCAAGTTTATCTGTTGTTTCCAGATGAGCAAAACGCAACTTAAAGTTCTGTTACGCTAAGAACGCAAGACCAAATTGAGTTCAAAACGCAAGACAAAGTTCGGTTTTAGACTTAAAACACTAGACGAAATGCTGTTTTCAGTCAAAATGCTACATGATGTTCAGTTAAACTGGTGAAGAAACTCGCATTCATTTTCCATATGTAGAAACACAATATGAAATGGAGTTTAAGAGCAAAACGCTACATGATGTTCAGTTTTGCTCGAAAAATGCTAGACGAAGTGCAGTTTTGAATCAAAACGCTACATGAAGTTTAGTTTTGCCCTGAAAACGCTAGGCGATGTGAAGTTTTGGCTGCAAAATGCTAGACGAAGTGCTGTTTTGGTGTCAAAACGCTAGATGATAAGTAGTTTTGAGTTGTTTTACCAGAACCAGTCAGTAGCACATGCAGAAGGTCTGACTCTAAAACATGACCAAACCATCTCTAAAAACATAGTCCAAAACATAACACATTAAAAAGTAACGAATAAAACATAAAATTTATTGGAACAACAAAAGTCTTGGATAAAAAATAACAATACAATAGTGTCTGAAACACATAATATAAATCTTCATTACTCATAACGACATAAATAAAAAAGCATAAACAGATTTTGAAGTGTCTTTTTTCTTCCCGCGCAGTCCTTGAAAATCCATTTCATTTTGAAATCTTGTCATCTTTCTTCTTCCCTTCTTATTTTCAACGTCCTTGTCATGAATGACAATTGGAAAATCAATTTTCATTGGCCAACGCGGTTCTCCTTTGTTAGGTATTGGCTCAAATATCCCGGCATAAACTTTTGACACATTCTCCAACTTGTACCACTCGCCAACAAACATTTCATGTTTCATTTTTAAATAGGCACAACATGCAATCAAGTGAGAACATGGGATTCGATTATTTTTCCATTTCCCACAACTACACATAGCCTCTTGGATCTGAACGGTGTGACTATTACCTCCCTTGAGTCCAACCTTCCTAGTAATTACCTCAAACAACCAAGTATTACGGTCAAAAATCTTCACATGGTGTCCACTAGCATGTGATATAGCTCAACTCAATATCTTGTTGGCATGTTTAGTGAAGATATGACCTTTGGCAGTTTGTGATTCAATTTCCACGCGCCTCTTATCAAAATATTCCACATTTTTCAGAAATAGCTCTCGAACCAAAGAAGTAACCGGGAGTTTCCGAGCATCAAGAATAGATTTGTTCCAGCTTTCAGCATGGTTCGTAGTCATCATACCAAAATGTTTCTGTCCATCATGTGCTAATGACCACTTCATCAATGGTTTATTCTCAAACCATTCAGCCGCCTGATGTGTAAAAATAATGTAAACTGCAAGCGCACAGTGTTTAGTTGTAGCAATCACAGATCAATCCACATAGACTATGAATTTTCAAAACCCTAACAATTAACTCAGGCGAACTAGACAATAAGATTTGAGATGAGATTTGTTTAACCTAATTAACAATTAAAATCAAATAAGGAAAACCTAGGAATCCGAATCCATTAATCAATCAAAATTAATATCAACTCGTCCTAAAATCAATTCTCTTTCCTTCACAAATAAGATATATCAATTAACGAGACAAGCATATACTATGAAACTTGTTATCTAACAATAACCTATCAAAACTTCATGGAGCAAGCATAGGCTATGAAAAATAAATCCGGTAACAATAATATATCAAAATCACTTTGTCAATTGACCAATTAAGCACCAAGAAAAATTATGAGAACCAATTAATAGGAACAAGAAGATATCAAAAATAATTAAATTAACTTCATCTTCATCCTAGGGCAAGAGATTTAGCTACGCATAATTATAGAATTAACGAAACAATTAACATGCAAATCAATAAAAAGAACCAGGTGAATAACTTTGATATTAAAATATATTAAACAAGATCATGTACGTAACTAACATATATAAAACAAAGTGAACATATAAGTTATATAATATAAAAATAAGACAAAGGTCAAGTAAAACTCCCTGAACAATTATTGAAATCACCGAACATAACAATCCAGAAAATAGCTGCTGCTTGGAAAAGTACTCGCCGATTAACAAGTAAAAATAAAACACTCGGAAATAAACAACTAAAATATATAAATTGCGTGCATAAAATTTATGAATAACAAAAATAAAAACTATCAAATTCTAGGTGTCTAAAATACAAGAGAGGAGATCTATATATATAGGAAAAATAATGGGTTTGGGCTCTTTGATTACAAATCGGATTCTAAAAATATTTCCTCAATTCCTTTTTCTTCTCCGATAAGTTTTCCAATTTTTCTCTAATTTCCTTTTGACTTCAAGTATTTCCATCTCCTTGCCTTTTTCACCTTTTTCTGCTTGAAATATGATTTTATTTATTTTCCTACAAAACAAAAGAAAACAATTTATAAAATAATAAAATTACGAAAACAGACATAAAATAGGTATTAAAAATGTATTAAATTATGGGCCTATCAAATACCCCCATACCTATCTTTTGCTCGTCCTCGAGAAAAACTAATATAATATAAACTACTAACTAATAGATAATACCACTTCCGTAGGTGATCACGGTTGCATTTGGCATATGCAACAAGCCTTTTAAACCCCTAGGCAGCCCTAGTGGACGAGTAAGGTCTCGTGAGGGTTTATAGTGAATGTACCCACAAAATCCATCTAGCTCATGTAAAAGATCGCATGGCAATGCAACACCACACATACAAGCCCTCTCATGATACATCAACTTAAGAATCAAAAATGACTTTGCAATGTCTTGTCGTTGAAGATGCAAGGATTCACATAGTCTACTCAAAGAAATATGCATAAGTGCTCAAAAGTTCATGTCAAGTGTAAGAATAAGTTGGTAACCATGCTAAGCCCACAAGAGTACAACTTTGAGTCAAAACTTGGGATCTCAAATGAAGAAACAAGCAATAACTCACCTTTCACTCATAAAAGAATATTCACTCAAGAACAAGGGTAAATGTATCACTCTATTCCAACAAAATCATAAGCATGCTTGACATTTGGTATCAATCTAACTTTAACACAACATACATCAATGATGATAATCAAAAGGTCTTTATTTGGGTTGTAACGGGGCTAGGGACAAGGTATGTCAAGTAAGGCCAAATAAGGTGAAGTGTCAAAAGCTAGTAGGCACCATAATAAATCATACACATCACCAAACATCCTCCCCACACATGAATTTTCTAATTTTCTTCCAACAAAAGGCTTGATTAGTCGAATGAAGAAGGATCACACAAACATAAGTATGCTCTCATGATATTTTTTTTTTCTTTTTTTTTTTTTGCTTTTTTTTTCATATATCTTTTTTTTTTTCATATATCTTTTTTTTCTTTCTTTTTCGAGAGCTAAGAGATAGATATAAGCAACCACAATCCTCCTTCAAAAATTTCTTGAACAACGACTATCAAGTAAGCAATCAAACCAAATATTTCCTCAAAAGTAATGAACAAAAGTAAACCCATCTCACACACCTTATTACTCCATCAAGTTCCTACTAACCATTGACAATTTGGGATCAAACATAAGTAAGGCTAAACAAGAAAAAGGTATAGGCACATAATGTGGTGTGTCACCAAAAAAAAATAGGATTAAGCTCAAGAGGGTAACTAATTGATCATATATAAATGGTGTGGTAATTTGGAAAATATAGGTTATTCCTAAATGCCTGAATCATCATATCATCAAATAATGTCATGCATTCAAGAAAGGTCTCAAACAAATGCTAGCAATGCAAACAACACGTGGACACTCAAGCAAACGAATATAAAATGCAAAAGATATGCATATAGGCTCAAAAACTCACTTGGTGGTAAAACATAATCAATCCCAAGTAAAAATCTCTTTAATGCACCAACTTGTACTCAAAGCCTGGAAACCAAATCATTTTGCACATATTCATGTCCTTCTAATTACTTGCAACAATCAATAAGTCTACTAGTTTCAACTTGCTAGTGTATGTGTGTGAACAAGAACTTAGCAAATCACTTCTCAATCAAAATTATCAGAAACACAAGATTACTATAGCATGTAAGGGTGCATCAAGCCACAAGAAATCATTTTACAAGGCTAGAATTCTACAATTTACAACACTAAAATTCTTTTTGGGATTTTTCATTTTTCAATTTTTTTTGGATTTTTTGTTTTTTTATAATACTACTAAATCCCTCCCCCATACCTAAATCATGCATTGTCCTCAATGTATGCAAATGAGAGAAAAATGACAGAGTAAAAGGACGAGAATACATGATAAGGGCATGATGGAGATACATAAGAATACCTATAAGACACACACACTCACACACATTCCCCCATACCTACACTTGACTATGGGAGACACAAAACAAAAGCACATACTAACCAATACCAGATCGAGGAAAAACTTCTTTCGTAACAGAATCATCAAACATGTGAAACTCACCCACAAAGAAAATATCATCCACTGGAGAAAGAAGATCTTGAACCAAAATAAAACTCATACCACTAACATCATTCAAAGACCAATTAAACGCTTCTTTATGTTGTTTAAACAGATTAATTACTTGAAATTCTTGGTTATAAACTATATCACTAGAGATAACAACATGATGAGTTTCATTATTAACTACCAAAGACTGATCAAGAGTGTAAAAAGATATACTAGAATCAAGTGGGGGTGGCTCACCAACAGAAGTCTTAACAAATAACTTTGGATCAAAAGAACTATCCTCAAGTTTAGATTCATTCTTAAAACAAATAGCATTCAATTCATTTAACATCTCATCAGAAGAAAAATTCTTATATAGCTCATGAATTTCCTTATTACTCCCAGACTCTAACAAAATATCGTTCTCAAGAAAAGACTCAATTGCAATATCCTCAAGATTCGACCATGAAACAACCTCATCAATCAAATTAACTCCTACAGGTTGTTCAAAAAGCTCATTATGTTGATTACCTACATTAAAGACATTAAGATCTATCTTCATATTTCCAAAAGTGAGTTTCATCGAACCATTCCTACAGTTAATCAAAGCATTAGAGGTGGCAAGAAAAGGTCTTCCTAGAATGACGGGAATTTGATTTTTGAGATTTTGGACAGGCTCAGTTTCTAGAACAATGAAATCGACGGGGAAGACAAAATCACCAACCTTAATCAACACATCTTCCACCATACCCTTAGGAATTTTGATAGAACGGTCAGCTAACTGAAGAGTGATACTAGTCTCTTTCAGTTCACCTAAACCCAGGTCTTGATAGACAGATAATGGAAGAAGATTCACACTAGCTCCTAGATCGAGTAAAGCTTTATCAATGAAAGTATTACCAATGACACAAGAAATGGTAGGACAACCAGGATCCTTATACTTCAAAGGGATTTGATTTGACAAGATAGAGCTAACATTAGATGTTAGGAAAGCTTTCTTAGGAACATGAGTGGTTCTTTTATGAGTACACAAATCTTTTAGACAGTTAGCATAAGAGGGAACTTGTTGAATTGCATCTAAGGAGGAATGTTAATCTTGACTTGCTTGAAGATTTCCAAAATCTTATCTAATTGAGCAGATTGTTTGTTTGAAGTAAGTCTGTGAGGAAACGGAGCTTTTGGCTTAAAGACTTTTTCATTAGACAAATCAGAGTGGGATTTTGAAGGTGGTTCATCGGAGGGTGATGACTCATTAGATTCAACTTCTTCAGGACTCTTGGGATTGAAAGATTGTTTAAGACTAGGATTCGAGAGTAACGGATTTGGTTCAGATGTAATCTTATCTTCTGCTTGAGTATTGACACCAGCATGATTATTGAATTGATTACCAGACCTTAGAGAGATAACAGAATTCACATTTTCATGAGACTTTTGATTTGGATGAAATTTAGGATTAATCTCGGGTTGACTAGGAAATCGATTTTTCTCTCTCTCACTGATGGTGTTTGCCAACTGACTAACTTGGACCTCTAGCTTAGATATGGCTTGTGCATTGGAATTTAGCAATTGCCTATCTTGGGTCATAGTGTTCATGAAATTTTGTTGAGATTTGATTAATGCCTCCATACTCTTTTCTAAAGAAGTAAATCTTTTATCAGATTCGGCAAAACCAGGAGGATTCAAAGGAACTGAGTTTTGATATTGATCGGGATTTTGTGGAGGATATGAGTTAGGATTTTGAGTTGGGTATGGACCAGGATTGGGCTTTTGAAAAGCAGGCTGAGAATTTTGGTTATACTGATTGTATTGACCTTGGTTCCATGAGAAATTTGGATGATTTTTCCAACCAGGATTGTATGTGGATGAATAGGGATCATTCCTAACTCTAGATTGAAACATGGCATTGGCTTGTTCAATTTCAGGACAATTTTCTATCAAATGAGTGGGAGAATTACAGTTTGCACACATAAGCACTTGTGAGGACACCTTGTTGGTTTCTAAGGCTTCTAGACGTCTAGTGAGAGTAGCTAACTTAGCTTCGGTTGCAATAGAATTACCAACTACGTGTACGCCCTTAGATTTTTCAGTTTCCTGACTGGGTTCCCTAGCTAGTTGACTCCCACAACATTGTTCTTTCAGCTAACTCCTCAAAAAATTGCCAAGCTTCTTCATCAGTTTTATCCATAAACCTACCATTACACATAGACTCTAACAAGGCAGTGGTTTGGCTATCTAAGGCTTCATAGAGAATTTTACAAAGTCTCCATTTTTCTCTACCATGTTGAGGACACTTAGACAACAACTTTTGAAATCTATCAAAATATTTCCAAAAAGGCTCATTTCGATTTTGTTGAAATTGGTTGATTTCATTCCTAAGCCTGTTAGCCTTATGGTTGGGAAAATATTTTTTAAGAAATATAGCAACAAATCCCTCCCATGTGGAAATAGAATTAACGGGTAGACTATACAACCACTGTTTAACATCTTCTTTTAAAGCAAAGTTAATGAGTCTGAGCCTAATGGAATCCTCACTTAGTTGTTGAAGTTTTTGTAAGGCACACACTTCCTCAAATTCTCGAATGAAAAGATATGGATCCTCTCCCTCTACCCCAACAAACCTAGGTAACATGCTAATGTTATGATGTTTGATTTCAAAATTGTTTGCGGTTACTGTTGGTAGCACTATGCATGAGGGTTGAGCAGTACGAGCGGGGTAACAACGTTCTTTAAGAGAGACAGCCATGACAGTTGTTGGAACTTCTACTTCTTTTGACTCAATTTTAGTGGGTGAGGAGAAATCGAGTTGTCTTGCTACTACAGGTGATGAAAGGTCGGATTGTCTCACTAATCTAGATGTATTATCTCGAACCCAAATACTTTGCATACAAGACAAACAATCAACTAAGAACTTAGAAGACAAGAGCTATAAGTAAACACCCAAGAATATGGAAAATCAAAAGAAAAATGTATGTTATCCAAAAAAAAATCTAGACCTTGCTCCTAACAATAAGATACTACTAAAAGTAACAGCTCAAAAAGCATTCGTCGTGACTGGCCAGGCAGGAGGAAGCATTGCCAAGAGGCTAACCACCATTCTAGGCACCAGTCTAAAGGCCAGGTAAGCTTTCGCTAGCCTAGACACCACCGAAAAATACTTAGTGATTTGTTCCTCCTAGATTCTATTCCTAGTTGAGCGCGATATCCTAGGGGCTAACGTCTAATTGACTTTATTAAGGAAAGGGAATGCAAGATGAATGAATTAGTGATTTGTGGGCCAAGGAAAGGGAGATGAAATCCCTCACCTTATCTTGAAATTGGGTGGCGCCCTTAAGATTGATTTGATGATGCAACACACAAAGAACGAGAAATAAACACTTATGGATGCACTACACTACGTGTTTTATTCTAAATTGTACGTACCTCTTTCCTCCAGCAATCACCACAATTGTATAAGATGGAAAGCGATAAAGACAATAAAGAAATCTAGATGATGTGCTCCTATGTGAGAGAATTAATGATGCAGCAAATTGGTTTTTAACAAATAACTAACTAATATTTTTGGAATTTTCATTTTTTTTTTTTTTGGATTTTTCAATAATGATGGAAAGAAAATAGAGAGAGGTGATACGGAATACCGAAAAACACTTCCAAAAATTTCACCAGAGACGAAAAACCTTCTAGCAATCTTCTTGTCCAAGCTTTCCTCCGCTTCAATGTATCCTAAAAGACAAAAAATGCAGAACAAGAAACTAATCCGAAGAATTAAATATCAAGGAGTGAAAATTACCAATAATCCCCGGCAGCGGCGCCAAAAACTTGATGTGTAAAAATAATGTAAACTGCAAGCGCACATTGTTTAGTTGTAGCAATCACAGATCGATCCATAGAGACTATGAATTTTCAAAACCCTAACAATTAACTCAGGCGAACTAGACAATAAGATTTGAGATGAGATTTGTTTAACCTAATTAACAATTAAAATCAAATAAGGAAAACCTAGGAATCCGAATCCATTAATCAATCACAATTAATATCAAATCGTCCTAAAATCAATTCTCTTTCCTTCACAAATAAGATATATCAATTAAAGAGACAAGCATATACTATGAAACTTGTTATCTAACAATAACCTATCAAAACTTCATGGAGCAAGCATAGGCTATGAAAAATAAATCCGGTAACAATAATATATCAAAATCACTTTGTCAATTGACCAATTAAGCACCAAGAAAAATTATGAGAACCAATTAATAGGAACAAGAAGATATCAAAAATAATTAAATTAACTTCATCTTCCTCCTAGGGCAAGAGATTTAGCTACGCATAATTATAGAATTAACGAAACAATTAACATGCAAATCAATAAAAAGAACAAGGTGAATAACTTTGATATTAAAATATATTAAACAAGATCATGTACGTAACTAACATATATAAAACAAAGTGAACATATAAGTTATATAATATAAAAATAAGACAAAGGTCAAGTAAAACTCCCTGAACAATTATTGAAATCACCGAACATAACAATCCAGAAAATAGCTGCTGCTTGGAAAAGTACTCGCCGATTAACAAGTAAAAATAAAACTCTCGGAAATAAACAACTAAAATATATAAATTGCGTGCATAAAATTTATGAATAACAAAAATAAAAACTATCTAATTCTAGGTGTCTAAAATACAAGAGAGGAGATCTATATATATAGGAAAAATAATGGGTTTGGGCTCTTTGATTACAAATCGGATTCTAAAAATATTTCCTCAATTCCTTTTTCTTCTCCGATAAGTTTTCCAATTTTTCTCCAATTTTCTTTTGACTTAAAGTATTTCCATCTCCTTGCCTTTTTCACCTTTTTCTGCTTGAAATATGATTTTATTTATTTTCCTACAAAACAAAAGAAAACAATTTATAAAATAATAAAATTACGAAAACAGACATAAAATAGGTATTAAAAATGTATTAAATTATGGAACTATCACCGCCCTAGGCTTTATTGCCACCAAATGCTCCCACAACATATCAAACTTCTTCGGCTGCACCTGAGAAGCAAGCTGAAAACTCTATCCTTCAATCCTTTCTTGCTATGTGTAGAAGAAAAATTCGCATTTCAAGACTATCGTGACCTTGCAGATTGTGCTGACAATAAGGTACAAAGTTGCTGTCTATAGGCTTATGCCAAAGTTGCTGTCAAGACTGAAAGTTGTTGTCATGAAGAGTGTTGTCTTGATCGCATGTCTGATGTTCCTTGTAAAGTTGTTGCCGTCAAGAATCTTAACATCATGTTTATTCCTTGTACTTGTCATATGTAGAATATCTTCTGGGGCTTGAACATTGTGAACTTTTTCCAGATTACATTCTTTATTACATGTTTGTATGATAGTACAATTTGAATATTACATGGAACATTTTCTTGGCTGTGACAGTATGTTTCTCTTAGTCTAATTAAAGTCTAATTACATAGTTAAGTTGTCTATATGCAATTACCCATAAATCCTAACAATGCTCTTTAAATATTGTTGTTTCTTAGAACTCTCTGAATTAGTAACAACATTTGCAAATGACTAATATTCGCAAACTGCAGATGTCTTGGTCCTGCATTTACATAATTCTCCACACACTTGGTTCTGCATATATGTAAACCTTTCAATAAGACCTTCATGATTACATCATGTAATAAATAAGTTGTTGTCAACTCCTAATTCATTTTATCAATCAACTGTGTAGCATGCATTGAGGCTTTTGTACCAAATAACAGTCGAGAATTTTATTCTGTATCATTCTTTGATCAAATATCCATTGATTCATCATCAGGTGAATATCGGTTGATTCCGTGTCTTCATTTTTTAATTAGTTGAACACACTCACACACCCGCCTTATCTTTGACATGTTCCGAACCTCGACATCCCGTAAATAGAGTGAGAGAGATACCGTTACCCTAAGAGATGTTGGGTGTTGAGTCGTCATTTTTCTTTGTCAAAAAATACAAGCCTACAAGTATTTATAATTTTGACCCCTTTTCATCACATTCATTGATAGATCAATTTAATATCCATTGACTTACACAAATGACATCCATGGACCCTAAATTATTTAGCAATTGATTCAATTTTCAGTCGACAAGTAATTTGAAAATCGCACAACTTGTTGCAGAAAACATTCTAGTTTCATCCATTGAAGTACACTTAACTTAGACAATTATATGTATTGAAATTTTCAGGTAGCAAATTTTCTAATCAACTGATACTTCATACACTTGATTAATTACGTAGTAAAATAAATTCTAACCTAAAGTGGTTTGTTATTATCAATCACAAATATGGTTCCTAACATTTTCTTTTCAAATTATAAATTAAGAAACTTTTTAAGTTACACAAATGACATCCATGGACCATTAACTATTTAGCAATTGATTCAATTTTTCAGTCAACAAGTAATTTGAAACTCACACAACTTAGTTGTAGAAAACATTCTAGTTTCATCGTTGAAGAGAATTGAACTTGGATCTCTCCACTTAATTACACACCATACTACCACTGCACCACTCAATCATATGTGATTTTGAATCATACACATTATATGTGTACGTAGCTTGAGTCGAGAAATATTTGATATTTTAATTACTGCAAATTTTTTAACAAATTTTTATGAATAATGTTAGAGGTACCAAATTAGTTACCAAAATGAATCTCAAATGCCATATGTTAGGTTCTGATTGGCTACGACTCAATTAATAATGCACTCCCTTGCATTCACATTATTTTCACCAATAAAATCATTTCAAATTGTCATGTCATCGATGCAACGTGTACCCAATTCAGTACCAGCATTACTCAATTTTTAATCATGAATTTATTTTTACATTTATTGATTCAGATTATAATATAATAGATTGCATTATAATGTAAATTAATGACGTATGATTTATAATATATTTACACATTCGTAAAATTTTCAAATCAGTGTTAAAATAATATTAATAATAAAAAATTATAACGTAGATAATTTCCTTAAACAAACAAACCATCAAACCACTCAAATAATGTGTATTTTCAATCATACACATATCTATGTATGTGTGCGAGTCATTCTTAAAATATTGAAATTAGTATTAAATTAATGTTAATAGTAAAACACTACAAGAAGTTAGGGTTATTTATGACGGAAATCTAACAAAGAATCCGTCGCAATCTATTTAAAATATGACGGAATCGTTCTGTCGCAAATGCCTCGTCGTAAATTCACTATTCCGTCACAAATTCATATTCTGTCGCAAATTAAAGGGACCCACTTGTATCTTTGTGACTGAATGTCTGTCACAAATTGTGACGGAATTTGTCTGTCACAAATACTCATGTGACGGATCCATCCGTCACAAATATTATTGTGACGGAAGTATCCGTCATAAATATTCATTTCATTATGACGGAATAGTCCGTCACAAATATACACTGTGGCAAAATCAGAA
Source organism: Heracleum sosnowskyi (assembly GCA_030848705.1). Lineage (NCBI taxonomy): Eukaryota > Viridiplantae > Streptophyta > Magnoliopsida > Apiales > Apiaceae > Heracleum > Heracleum sosnowskyi. Next base: position 111,917,602 of record CM061240.1, on the reverse strand, counting down.
TCATGCAATTATCGAAATAATTTTTGAAATTCCCGCTGCTATGCAAGACGGACAGTTGTATATTAGAAATAACACGTCTTATTCAAGTAAACACATAAACTAGCAAAAAACAAAATATTGATTTTACCATAAAAAACTGCCGTAAGATAATAAGATAATATAACTTGTCAAACCTACAACACCATGATCCATTAAAAACTTATATAAAATCAAGTAGTCACCAGGTGGTCTACAAACCAAACCACAATCTGGTCTAAACCCATCTAACCAAGCTACTACTGCCTTGGCAAAGGCACCAGATAAATATCATAAAATCCAACATCCCAAAATTACAAAAGATAAGCTACTAAAATAAGCTACTAGAGCTACTAAAATAATCCAGCATGAGTTCATAACATCTACCAAAATAAGCTACTAGAGCTGGCCCCTTGGTTAATTATACTAACTAATCTGTTGTATGACGACTTCCATGTCAATCCAGATGTGGAGAATGAGGCGAATGGAGAATATCCCTATCAAAGCTTGAATAATCACCCTCACGCATAACAGATTTACCATTGCCCTATAAAGTTAAAAGCAAACACAATCATTACACTAATATAACAAGTACTCCGCTCTAGAAAAATAAACGGATTAAACAAAGGTTAGAATTGTCTAAACTTAAATAATGACATCTTAATACAGTATAATGTCATAGGTCATATATTTTGAAATTCTTCTTTTAATATTTGTAATTGTCTTTTAGAAGTCTATATTAATAGAACACAAATGCGCACACACTCATAGAATTAAATCATTTAGGATAACTTACATTGTTCCCATCATGTTTTTGACATGCCTGGATGTTAGCCAACACCGAAACCATCACCTGCACCAGTTCTGTCATAGTCCCCATGCTCAAAGGATGGTCTGCTGGAAGCTCACCATCTCCCTCCGCCACAGACACTGAATTTTCCAACATACGGACTTGCTCAGGTGCAAGACCGAATTCATTTGGATGTGCACGTGCATATGCTACAGTCTGGTCCACCGCCTGAATTACAAATTCATCTGCCACAAATATCACACTCTTGTTTGTCCCTATCAGCACCATAGAACAACATGCAATCATTCTCACATGCATGAATTTTCTCATATCCCAAATCCATATCCTTAAGCATCTTCTTGATCTCGTTGTAATTCGATGGCAATTTATGATCTTCAGGCAACACATCCCCAATAAGATCGAGAAGCTCATTGAATCCCCTCTCACTACACCCGTGCGTGCTCTTAAAGTGCAATAACTTACTAACAAATGTCAATTTTGTGTGCTTTGTACTTCCGGGATATAATGGAACCCCTGCATCCGTCTTCAAACCGGAAAATTTAAAGGACTCGTGATTCGGCTCCGAACCATCAATATCATCATCTTCGTCGTTCCACTCATCATCATAAGCTCCGGCATCCCTTAGCATTTCGTAGGGATCAAACACATCATCACAATTATTAACTATATTTCTCGAGCTACTAGCATATGGCTCTCTACCACCTTCACCGTGTACATCCCAAAAAGTGTAGTATTCACAAAATCCATATGTCAAGATATCAAATCTCACTTCTTCAAAACTTTTTAAAGGAACATTACAACAACGACAACAAGGACATCTAATCTCTTCATCATCTTCCTCACAATGACGTTTAGCAAATTTAATAAATTCATCAACACCATTCAAAAACTCTCTTGTATAACAATTTGTGCCGACATGAAAACGTTGATTGATCCAACTACGATCTAAAGACATCTACAAGCATATATTACACATATATGTCAATTACATATGCATATATACACTAATTACACATATATGTCAATTACATATGCATATATACACTAATTACACATATATATGAAAATTTCAATATATAAAGCATAATAATGAAAGAACTTGTAAAATGTACAAATAATTAAATATAGATACTTACATTGATGCATGGAATGAGGTTTGACGATTTGCTTGAATTTTTTTGAGGAAAATATTTGAGAAAAATGGAGAAGATTGGAAGTAAAATGTTGGTGGTCAAAATAGAAATGCTACTGGTTAGATCCGCAATATTCAAACACTTTGCGACGGATTAGCATTTCCGTCACAAAGTACAATATAATATTATTATTTTACGGCCACTCATTTATTTAGAGCGTTGGAAATAAATACATGTTGTTGAAATTTGCGACGGAAGCCGACGAATCCGTCACAAGTTATATTTTATGACGGATCTTTCCGTCGTAAAATAATATACGACGCTTTATTAGTAAATCCGTCGCAAGTTTAAATGGGCGGGAAAATAAATCTCCAAATACTAAATTTAGGACGGAATTGAGCTGTCACAAAGTACCTTACGACGGAATATGTATCTTCCGTCATTAATTCACTTTGCGACGGATTCTTCCTAATATTCTGTCACAAATACCCCTATTTCTTGTAGTGAAAATTACTATATAGAGATGATTTTTTTTAAATAAACAAACCACTATATCACCCAGTTATATGTATTTTCACTCATACACATGATATAATAATAAAGAAAAGGTTTTTCAAGTAGCTTGGTAAATACATAGACATCTTAAGATTTGTTGAACAAAATCTTGAACTCCGCACATTTGTTGGCTTTAATGTGGTTCGTTTCATGTTTTAAAAAATAAATTAAAATACTATTTGTTGGAATTGATCATATGAAATTAATTTTAGAAATTCATCAAAGATCGAAGAACTTGGTTTAATTTTTTCCCTAAAGCTTAATTGAATTGAATAATATTAAATTTACAGAAACAATATTTAAGGCTAGCAATTATTCGTACAAATATGAGAATAACTCAAAATACCACGTACAAAGATATTAAAATAATAACGAACAATGTTACAAGGCTCAAAAATAAAATACACGGTGGTGCAATATTTTTGGTATTTAAAAAAGAATTCTTGTGATAGAAAGTTTAGTCGCGAATGAGATAATCGAATTACGAAATCTCAACTCAAACATAAATCAAATTTAAAATTCTATTTTCAATAGAAGTTTTTTGCGTAGTAACATTTGAATTTGTAAATTTTTTAACAAATACCTACATAATTCTCAATATTGCGATATATACTTTCCATTGAAAAAATTTCTTACAACTTTAAAGTAAAATATATTTCATACCGAAAAATCTACCAAATACCCATATGTATTAACAATTCATATTCTTTTACACCTATATTGCACAATGGCTTCGTTGCTTGTAGTCAATAAATGAATATAATTGACATGTCTTGCCTTACGAATAAAATAAAAAATTTATAAGTAAACTATCAATATGTCATCGTTGTTTAAACATCAGTTGCCCACAATCCGAAATAACTAAGTAGTTCTTATATTTGACAATAAATTCCTTTACATTCTGTGGCATTCCAGGACCATTCCAATTCTGTTTTGAGATATAAAATACTTTTAAGGGCTATATTGTATTTACTGATTATCTGAATTTGCATAACCAAATTATTCATTATGGAAGTAAGAATAATTTAACAACGTACGTTATGAACGAAACAAATAACGAAAATCAAAATAAACATCCTAAGCGACATTGATACACAAATGTATACCCTCATGAAGAGCGATTATATTATTTTTCTATCGAGATCAACATATATTTTACTATATATTTGGATCCGTATAAGTTATTCGTTTGTGAAATTATTGATTTATCAAATATTAATTTCATAGAAAGAAAAAATTTAAGAAATTATGTAAAAAAAATGTCAGTTGAAAAATTATAACAAATTTTAGAAAAGAAGTTAATCTAGAGGCTCGGATCTCGCACATAATTTTAATAATCAAAAAAAAAAATCTCGACAAAGTATGTTCATACAAATCTCCTAAGAGTAAGAGTAAACTCACTCCAATTGTTAGTCTATATGTTCACTCTGTTTAGTGATTGTACATTTATGAAAGTTTTATCTGACAAAAGAAAGGATGAATTCATTATCAAAGTATTGACAGAAGACATATGAGTCATTTTAACTTATGAGGATAGAAGTACAAAAAATACCTATACATGCATAACTGATCAATTCTCAGCCTAGAGGTCAGAAGACCATTACACGGGTTAGATCTACTCCGTCAATTATTCATAATTGAATTTTCTAATGTCTTAAAAGACAGAAAGTGTTGGTATTTAATCTAAACTTATTTATTATTTATTTTATTCAAATAAGTTGTTGTTTTTGATTTATTTAATTGCAGCAAGACTAGGTCATAGTTGTTGGCGTTAGTTTAGGAGTTTATGCAGTTGTAGAGTTAGAATAGGTAGTTTCCTGATTTTTCTCCACCACTTCCTTTGTATTCAGTTTGAGCTTTATTTGTTTTGTTCCAACACTTATGAAAATACTCAGAGCATATTCATTTTGTAAGTTGCAGTTCATGAAATAACAGATGTGTTAATTCTCTTCTGCAAGTATATACACAGAGTTCAATCTAGTTTCTACACTTTGGTATCAGAGCTTGAAGACCCTAGTTCGTGATTTCGTGTATGTCATAGACAAGTACGATGGATGTAAGTAAAATAAATGGAGGGTTAGTTGGTCTGAGTTACCCAACGCTGACAAGAGAGAAATATACTGCATGGTCCATGAAAATGAGGGTGTTTATGCAAGCACATGGGTGTGTGGGACGCTATTGAGCCCAGTGACCCAAAGGTCACAGTTGAAGGAAAGACATATAAGGTAGCATTGGCTATGATTTATCAAGGAATCCCCGAGGATGTGTTGTTGTCTCTAGCTGACAAGAAGACAACAAAAGAAGCATGGGATGCAATCAAGGTCATATGCCAAGGAGCAGAAAAAGTAAAAGCACGGGTTCAAACACTAAAAGCAGAGTTTGAAGCAATGAGTATGAAAGATGCTGATAGACTTGATGATTTTTACATGAAGCTGAACGAAATTGTGTCAAATATTCATGTTTTGGGAGAAGAGGTGAGTGAAAGTTATGTTGTGAAAAAACTGCCCGTGCAGTCTCGCCTAATTCTTACAAATTTCCTCAACAATTGAGAAATTTGGTGATCTAGAGAAGATGTCGGTAGTAGAAGCAATTGGGTCACTTCAGGCCCATGAAGAAAGGCTGAAGGGACAGGCAGGGACAAATAGAGATCAGTTACTGTTGACAGAAGACGAATGGATGAAGAAAGAAAGTACTGAAGGAAAACTATTGCTTACTAGAGAGGAATGGCTTAAGCTTTCAAACAAAGGAGGCACGGAGGAGGCAACAAACTCACGAGGACATTGGGGTCGAGATAAAAGTCTTGTAAAGTGCTTTAACTGCTACGCATACGGCCACTATGCGGCTGAATGTCGAAAACCAAAGAGAGAGAGAGAGAACCAAAAGTGGAGGCAAACCTGGCAAAGGTCGACACTGATGGTGACGAGCCCGCACCCCTATTGTCTGAATGTGGAGGAGAAACAAAGAAAGATATGATTTTGTTAAACGAGGAGAAAGTGGTTCCTGAATTGAAGCAAAATAGAGGCAAAGATGTAGACACAAACATATGGTACTTTGACAACGGAGCAAGCAATCATATGACGGGCCAACGTGGCAAGTTTGGCGAGTTTGATGAGAGTGTGATTGGGGAAGTAAAGTTTGGAGATGGCTCTACAGTTCAAATCAAGGGGAAAGGATCTATACCTCTCAACTGCAAAAACGGAGAAGTACGACATCGAAATGAGGTATATTCCATTCCCCCTCTTTGTAATAATATAATCAGTTTAGGACAACTATTTGAGGAGGGAAATAAGGTTGTTTTGCAAGGAGAGTATTTGTGGGTGCATGATACGCAGGGAAAATTATTAATGAAAGTAAGACGTACATCAAACGGGTTGTACAAATTGAAATTGAGGGGCACAAATCTACTTGTTTGTTAACGAAAGCAGAAGAAAGTGCATGGCTGTGGCATTATCATCTTGGGCATGTGAATTTTCCTGCTTTGATTCTCATGTCCAAGGAAGAGATGGCCTATGGTTTACCGAAATTAATGCATCCAAAGAAAATTTGTGAAGGATGTTTGATGTCTAAGCAAACTAGGAAACCTTTCCCGGCACAAGCAAATTTTAGTGCAAAGTCTACTCTCGAACTGGTACATGGAGACATTTGTGGTCCTTTTACACCACCAACACCTGTTGGAAACAAGTATTTTTTCTTGTTGGTAGATGATTACAGCCGTTACATGTGGGTTTATTTGTTGAAGACCAAGGATGAAGCATTTAAAACATTTAAAAGGTTTAGGAAATTGGTTGAGAATAGTCACAGTTCTGAACCAAAAATAAAGGTGTTTAGAACCGATCGTGGAGGAGAATTTTGCTTGAAGAATTTTAAAAATTATTTTGAAGAGGTTGGCATTCAGAGACACTATACAGCTCCATACTCACCACAGCAAAATAGTGTGGTGGAACGAAGAAATAGAACGGTCGTGGCTATGACAAGAAGCTTTCTTAAAGGAATGGCGATGCCCTCGAATTTCTGGGGAGAAGCTGTGAGACACTCAATTTATATACTGAACATTCTTCCAACACGAGTACTTATTGGAAGAACACCATACGAAGCTTGGAAAGGTGAGAAGCCACATCTTCAACATGTTAAAGTATTTGGGTGTATCTCTTACATGAAAGTACCAGGTGTGCATACAACAAAGTTGGATGACCGTAGCAGAGCTGTTGTTTATCTAGGGAGAGAGCTGGGGACAAAAGCTCATCGTCTATTTGACCTAGAAGATGGTACTGTCCTTGTGAGCAGAGATGTATTATTTGATGAAAGCAAAGGTTGGCCATGGAATCTATAGTCGCAAAGTGATTCGAACACTTTCAGCACGTTCACATTGGCTGGAATGGCAACAAAAGATGTGGAAGAAGCAGAAACGGAAGAAAATTCAGGGGGAGAAAGTTCAGAAACAACATCTTAAATTGATTCGGGGGGTTCTGAAAATTCTGGGAGTTCTGAAAATTCCAGCAGTGAGACTGAATCACCTAGTCGACCTACTCGAATGAGACTGAGACTCCTTGGTGATATATATAATGACACATCTGAGTTCGAGTCACTTGATGATGAACTCATGTTGATGGTGTCTGTTGAAGAACCTACCTCATATAAGCAAGCTGCTGAAGAAAGTGAGTGGAAGAATGCCATGAAGGCAGAGATTGAGGCCATCGAACAGAATAACACATGGGAACTCACTAAGTTGCCACGTGGGCACAAGGCCATTGGATTGAAATGGGTCTTCAAACTGAAAAAGGATGCTGATGGAAATGTTATAAAATACAAAGCTCGTTTAGTCGCGAAAGGGTATGTACAATAGCGTGGAATTGATTACGATGAAGTGTTCGCCCCTGTTACTAGAATTGAAACTGTGAGACTCTTACTTGCACTTGCGGCGAAGAATGCATGGGAAGTACATCACCTCGATGTCAAATCTACTTTTTCAAATGGAGAACTTCAGGAGGAAGTCTATGTAGTCACTATGCCATAAATGGCCTTCTGCAACCCTTGAAAACCGTTGCCGGAAGTTCAAAATTAGTTGGCATAGCCTCAAAAATCTCAAAGGCAACACTTTTTCACTGTTAGTTTTTTCCCCGTTGCCTTTGGGGTCAACGCCAACACTTTTCTATCTATGCCAACAGATTAAATATGTTGCAGTAGAATAGACTTTGCTCAAAAAAATTTGGGCCCCACACGTGGGCCCCGCAATCTGGTGGACCCACGAGTGGGCCCCACTTATATATATATTTTACAATTTATATATATTTAATAATATATTATCCATATGTATATTTTATATTTATTTTCCATAATAATAAATGCAGCAGATTGGTTAATTTTTTTTTTTTTTTCATTTCACTAAATATAATCAACAATGACATTACAAAATTCATAATCCTCAACTCTAAAACAAAAAAAGAACATCAAATGAAGGTTTAAAAGCTTATAAAAGATCCTTACTTATGGGAAAAAAATCTATAAAAAAATATCTAACACTCTCCAAAGGCTCCTGTATCCATGTCAAGTTCTTCCGGACCTCCACCTCCAAGTACACCAGCAATACCACCTTCTTTTTTTTTGAAATAAACGTACTTGCTGTTATTATATTGAATCAATAATCAAAGCATCAGAAATAAAATCCGGAGCGGTATTAGTCCACTCATGGATGCCTGACATAGAATGAGTAGCCCTTGCTGACTTGAACTACCACCGTACCCCGTCCAACCTTTAACTAATACCACCTTTAACTAGGCGTCCATGCTAAAGAAACACTCATTCCTCTGAACCTAATAGTCCTTATTCCTCCATTTTCAGCATTAAACTTGGACGGTCAAGTACTTCATTAGTCATTCTGTCAAAGAAAAGTACTCCCTACAAATTTAAGAGAAATTCAATAAGTGAGGCATCCAGAATTTAAATGAAGGAAAAGTATATAAAAGAAAAGAAGAAACTCTATTTGCATTCAGGTATTTACAAGTATATTTTGATGGTTTTGCATTTACGAATCTCAATTTGCATTAAGAATCACAACAGTTATTGCACTAGTATAACAGGCTTCCTGAACTAACGTTGCAAGTTTGCAACATCCAACATACCCATCTTTAGAATACCGGCCATATAAAATTATCTCAAATATGTTACTAGAAAGGTAAGAGGGAGAGCAAAACCTGCAAATGGTCAAACTCATGCTGGAAGACTCTGGCAGGAAGCTCTGACAGGCTAAAAGCAAACCTTACACCCGTAACATCTCGTGCATCAATTTTTACAGATTCTGGTCTCTGCAAATTTTAAATCAAACATTCATATAAGAAGCTTGTTATAAAAGTGTACTCGGCATATCTTCATGTTGCTGGAAGTCTGAAGAATATCTTCATGTTGCTGGAAGTCTGAAGAATATCTTCATGTTGCTGGAGTCACAGTTTCAACTGAACCTGAACTTAGTTCTCTCTTTCTCAAACTCAACAAACTGTACATGGCTAACAAACTGTACATGGCTAACAAACTTGCCACTACTTGCAACTTCTGTATTAACAAGACACAAATTAGAAGCGACCAACTAACTAAACGAAATAATTAACTGACAAAAGTGTGATTGTGAAGTACATATATGAACAATTAACAGGAAATGAATCAAGACTATAACGGGGAGGGACCTAACCCGTAACAACAATTCTGAAGACAGAAGTGATTTTCTTCATTCTGAGGGACCTAACCGTAACAACAATTCTGAATAATTAACTTGCAAGAAGATTTAATCAACTCAGCTAAATTAAATTCCTAGATAAACAAAAGACATCAATGTATTCAAATTTTAACAGAATCAACCAAGATAGGACCAATTCTGAGGGACAGAAATAATACTCTTATATATTAGTAGTACAAACAGTCGAATACTATGTTGGGTACAGAGCAGGACTACTCAACATATTTAGTCAGATACAATGCAATCATTTCCAACCATCTGTATAACAACAGATCTTTCAGCAAAAACAGAACCCTTTACCTCATAGAATGTTTCTCCAGCTATATTATTTGTGTGCGCACACTCACACACACAAACATAAATTATTTAAGCATTATATGCAATTGACTTGTAAAAGTCTCAATTTTGCCTTAAACAATATTGCTTCCTCAGTACACACAAAAGATATAATTTAAGTTTTTTTTCTTTCTAAAACCATATAATTTCAGCTTCAGACTTATATAGTAACAAAAGAAGAATGTGAAAAAAGAAAAAGAAAATCATAGCAAAGTATTGCAATAAATCATATACGTACCATCAAACTTTGACGCTGTTCATCAGTTGCACGCATATAATCCTACAAAAAGTATCTTGGAAACATTAGAAGCAATGATTTAAACCTCCATGTCATTAACAAACCTTCATTAGAGAAACTTTGTACTACTGCATTTTTTTTTAAAATCTAAATGACTCTGTACCTAGACAACTTCTTAATTAAGGTTCTTTAAAGAGTAATATCGATCCTATGTCTCAAGTCTCGTTCATAGAATTACTTTGAACTAACTGTATACAAGTGCAATTGATAACCAAGACTTATGTTCGCATAACCATGATCTGCTGACTACTATGTGCAGTATATGTAAAATATCCAAGCTAAAAGCAATTTAAAGAACAACAATCCAAACCTAACACCAAAACAAATTAAAACAATATTAGTAAAATATTAGTCTGTGAAGAAGAAAGAACATATATTCAATATTGCAGACGAGCCATATTTCGCATTATAGAACAATATTAGTAAAATTACATATGTATGTTTGTATAATATAATATGACTTTTGGTTACTCTTTCAGTCCCTTGGGATAGTATAGCTTCAGGCTGAATTCACCTAATTTATTGTTGGTCCTCGTGTATTGCAGAAGGGGGGGGGGATGAATGCAATACTGATAAAATTCAATCTCAATTTCAACAACCAAAACTAAGATTTAATGTTATCAATAATATGTATGCATTCACAAACAGTATAATCGAAAGACAGGATTCACAAAATAAATGTTTTTTTATTTATTTTGCAAAGTATTGCTACAACCTCAAGAGAGAATTCTTGAGCTTCGGTTTTCTTCAAGACACTTACTTGTCTTCGTTAAATTTCTAGAATGAATTGATAGTCTAAGTATAAACTAATCCTATCACTGTCAACACGAGTTTGTGAAGCTGCTGTCATTATCAAGTGGCAGCTTCTTACAGATTGCCTACCCATGTGACATTCCTAAATTGCTAACATGTCAGATATACATTACAAAGAAAGCAACCTAGATTCATTCTATTTCCAGCTAAAACAATTTAGCAAATAGAGACTTGACCTTGCTCTTTGAATTGATTCGCTTTTGTTTTGTAGTGCTTGAAGCTTCTGTCGTAGTCTTGCATGCTTGGTGCAGCTTAGGGATACTGCAACACGCCTGTTTCTTGAACATTGAAACTGTCACGGGATTTGACTGAGAAGATACCTAGAACAAGGATCTTTCTCGAGACAGTTACTTTTGCCGCAAATCTTGCTGTCACATGAATGTTCTTTTGGTGACAGTATGAGTTCCCCGCATAGAGTGCTGTCGAGGTTTCCAAACTTGCTGTCGAGGGCTAAAGTTATTGTCGCGTAGTCTTCCGCCAATGTTGCTGTCAGAGTGAATATGCTGTCGTGACTTGCAACATTTTGTCTTCTTGTAATCTTACTATCAATGCTTATGACAGTAACCTTTATTCATGCTGTCATCTAATATGCATTTTTTGAGGCTTGAACACAGCAAGTGAACTTCTTCTAAATTACACAATTAAAATAACATTGCATACTGATTACAAGAACATACTTTGGCTGTGACAGTAGGTTCTACTTAATCAAGAATTAAGTACATACAAGGTTAAGTTGTTTCTATGCTATCACCCATAAATCCCAACAATCTCCCCCAATTTGTTTTTATGGATAATAACAACAAATTTACAATATATGCTGACAACTTAACTAACAAGATCAGAATGGATTAAGAATTTTCACTTAGCTTGAGATTTCCTCTTCTGTCTTGTTACATCCTCTCTTTTGAGAGCTTCTACCAAGCAGCCTCTTAGACCTTCTACAAGAGAGATTTCAACAGGAGTGACTGCAACATCTTCTATTTCTTCAATTATCTTCTTGATAGTAGGAGAGATAAGAGAACTAGCATCCCTGAGGTTCAGCCATTGCTCTTGATCAAATGGATAGCTTCTGAAGTGGAGTTCTTCATGAATGAGCTTGAACCTACTTCCAGGATAAGCATTGAGAGACATCCTCCTTTGCTTGTCCAGCTTTGAACATTCTCCTTTTCTCCTTTCTAATATTTCCTTTATCTCATTAGAACAAATCTGCTCCAAGGGATGAATTGATCCAGCTACCATATACTGTAAATCCTTCAGAATAGTTGTTTTTAGCTTGTGAAAGCTGCAAACATAGATTTCTTCTTTTAGATACTTCATTCTTAGGGGATTTTCCAGCATACATGTTTGATAATTTGGAGCTTCACTTTCTGCCTTGTTAGCAGTCTTGCATCTTTCTAGGAGTTCAGCTTCCTTTTTATCAAGTTCTGACTGATATTGAGAATATTGAGAAGATTCAGGTCTTTTTCTTGGCTTGGGTTGCCCTTCCTCTGTGGATTGGGTTTGCCCTTCTTCTGTGGGTAAACCATCAAACTCATAGTACCAGTGATATGGTGTAAAGCATAATGTAACATAAGATCTAAAAGAGATAACTACAACTCAACAAAGGACAAGACATACAATAATATTAACTGAAGCACAGGAATCCAGAATCAAAGAAGAAAAGGTAAACACAAAAAATCAAAATACGTTATGTATTCTTGAAGTCCGTAAACAGGTCACGGAAAGAAGTTCATGAAAATGTTCAAGCCTCAGTGACAACAAAAGAAACAAGACTTTCAAGACGACAGAAGTATGTGAATGATTTAGGGTTCAGTACCACGGGATTCCAGTGATGAAGCAACCAGAAGGACAAGGGACGTATCAGCAGCATTGTATTGAAGATATAAAATAAGAATTGATCAAGTGTTATTCATCTGTGAACCAGACCAGTTGCACTAGGTGACGGCACTAAAAAGATCAAGTTGTTTTATCGTCTCAGAAGAAATTGATACAGTCTATTTCTTAAACACCCAGAAGCTCAGTGGAATCATTTATGGACTAAAGACAAGAAAGAGAAATTCGATGGTTTTTCTAATTGAAAAACTATCGAATGGTAGTTGAAATGATTAATTAAAAACCAAAGTAAATTAGTTTGGCATCCGATAGTTTTGATTTAAAAACTATCGAATGACAAATTTATTTATTTAATTCGATGGATTTTTTATTCATTCGATGGTTTTTTATTATGGGAGCAGGTGAAAAGAATTCCTTTTCTGAAAGGTTGATGAAGATCCAACGGCCAGGATTGTTTCTACAATTCTCATTCGATGGTTTTTCAAAACAGACTACAATTAATACAGAGAGAAGATTGTGTCTTCTTCAGTTAAGGTATTCAACGCAGACACATAACTGAGAGAGAGAAGAGCCGGAGAAAATTACCAGAGAAATTAATAGTGCTCAGAACTTGATTATTGTTTTGTATTTGTGTTACCTTAAACTCATTGACGCTAATCTACGGATTAGAAATTGTAGCACCCCTCGAGGTTTATATTTATAAAAAGATATATTCCCCGAAACTTGATTTGGTTTGGTGTGTTTGATTTCGTTATAGAACAAAAGATTAATCCGCGAACGAAATTAAATTATTTGTGAGTATCGTATTCAACCCCCCCTTCTACGATACTTTGGACCTAACAATTGGTATCAGAGCTACTTGATTGATATACAAATCAGATCCGGTGAATGAGACCAAAATCAAACGTAGCGTGAAAATTCGAAGCAAATTTTTTAACTTTCAAATTTTTTCATTTAATTGGAATTTCTTGAATTTTAAACAATTTGAAATTTTCAGAAACCATGAGTGCTCCAAAGACAACCGCTGGTATTAAAGTTCCCCCGTTTACTAGAGATGATTTCGGTTTGTGGAAGATGAAGATGTTGTTATTCATCAAGGCATCTAATCCGTTGTATATTGGCATATTAGAAAACGGACCGTTTGTACCAATGAAACCAGTTAGTGAATCTACAGCTCCTGATGGTAGTAGGATTCCTTCAGGCACCCAACCTAAGGATATAAGTGAATTTACAGATTCTGACAAAGAACTGATTCGATTGGACACCGGTTTAATGTTGATATTGGCGGACTCCGCGGACAAGGAAATGAGCTATCAGTTGATGAACTGTACAAGCGGGAAACATATGTGGGATACCATTAACCTAATAATGGAAGGAACTGAAGACGTGCAGGAAAACAGATTGGACATTCTGACTTCTCAATATGAAGCGTTTAGGTCCCTGCCAGGAGAAAGTATAACTCAGGTCTTTGAGAAGTATACTAAGCTCCTCAATGAATTGGCAATGAAAGGAAAGACCTATCCACTGAGAGAATCGAACAGGAAGTTCATGATGACGCTGCCCCATCATGTAGAACACAAGTCATCATCCATTAGGGAAAGAATTGACTTCACAAAGATGTCATTAGAGATGATCTATGGCAAGTTGAAGACCTATGAGATGGAACAGGAACAAAGGGTGATAATCTACGGATCAGGGACAGTGGACAGCAAGCACAATGTACTTGTGAGATCAGCAGCACTTGTAGTGGATGAACCAATAACTTCTGAGATTCAGGTTCAAACCCAAAGAGCTGGAAAGGAGGTGATAATAGAAGCAGAAATGGATTCTGTGAATCTGGGTGTTGATGAAAGTGATTACTACACCCTAGAAGAGCTTGAGCAAATGGAAGACAAAACCATGGCGTACTTAGCTGCAAAGTTTAGTCATATTCGTTTCAAGAGAAACCCTAAGTACAAGTTCAAGGGCTCAACCAACAGATTCCAGAAGAGCAATTATACACCTAGTACAGGCTTTAAGGGAGGCTACAAGACTGGCATGATTGATAGAAGCAAATCAAGATGCTATAACTGCAATGAGTTAGGGCATTTCGCCACTGAATGCCGGAAGCCTCGTCAAGCAAGAGACATGAAAGATGTCTATGGAAAGAAGGATTCTTATGATGAGTTGAAGAAGGAGAATGCCAAGCTTAAACAGCAGTTGGAGGCATTCTCTGGAAAGCAGAAAGGGAAGGCTTACATAGCAGAGGGAAAGCACTGGGATGATACTGATTCGGATGAAGAGGAGGAATATGTAAATGTTGCTCTAATGGCTGACTCTTCAGAGGAATCACCTCAATCATCTCAGGTACCTATCTTAACTACAATTGATATGTCTAATTCTGAGTACAAGAAAACTGTGCAAGATCTTAGTGTAGAATTGTTTAATGTACACACAAGCATGCTAGCATCTGAAATGGAAAATGCTAAACTAGTTCTTAAGATTAAAAAGCTAGAATCTAAAAATGAAGAACTAGAGCTTGTAGCTGTTACATTAGAAGATCTTAAGCAAAAGAATGCGTACTTAGAGAACAAGGTCAAGTGTAATGATGAGATAGAGACTATCCTCAGGAAGCAGATTTCAGATCTAGATTTGAAGCTGAATGCTTTTAAGAATTCCGCTCTAGTGGCTAAGGAAATCATTGATACTCAGGCCGTAGAGAATAAAACTGCTATAGGATTTGACTATAACAAGAAAGCTGGTAAGAAGATTTTGGAATTCCCTGTGACACCTTCAGTTGTCAAAAGGAATACTCCACATGTTCTTAAGAATGTTGATTGTCCAGTTTTTGTTAAGCCGTTTCCACCTCTCTTTTATGAGGATGATCTTTTCATAGCTCAAGAATTGCTTGAGGAGGATTTAGTGAAGGAAAAAGAGGTAAAGACTAAGTTACCTAGGAAATCAGTAAAGAATGCATTACCTAAACCTGATTTACCTAAAACTGAAGTAGGTTCCTTAGTTAGTAATGTTAAAAAGAACAGGAATGGGAGGAAAAAGATTGTTAATCAGGAATTGGTTCCATCTTCTCCCATTGCATCTAGGAAGTTGTGTTCTATTTGTAATTCTGCTGGACACCTTACACATGCATGTAAAAAGGTTAAAGTAGAAACTGCTAATACTTCTGAAATGCATAACATGTCTGACATGCCTGATAATCATGAGCCCTGTGGAAAGAAAGAGTGTTTGCTATGTAAGTACAACATCATGCATGCTTATTTTAAGTTGATGTCTGATAGTAGCAATAGCTCTAGTAATGTTAAATCCACAGATACTATGAATATCAAACAGGGTAAGACTAAATTGAATGTTACTCATGTTAAATCATCTAAACCTTCAGGACCCAAACAATTTTGGGTACCAAAGTCCGCTTAATCAATCTGTGATTGCAGGGTAAGGTTAAAAGCTCAAAGGTTGTGTGGATTATGGATAGTGGCTGTTCTAGACACATGACAGGTGAAGAGTCCCTGCTTACAGAGGTGGTTAAGAAGACCGGCCCGATTGTAACCTTTGGAGATGACAGCAAAGGATTCACTACGGGATATGGTAAATTGAAAGCTGGAAATGTCATCATTGAAAACATCTCTCTTGTTGAAGGATTAAAGCACAATCTTCTAAGCATCAGTCAGTTCTGTGATAAAGGCTACAATGTAGATTTCAGAAAGGACAAGTGCTTGATCACCAACAGGAAGGATGAGAAGCTTACTCTACTGGGAGTGAGAAAAGGAAATTTGTTTATAGCTGACTTAAGTTCTACCAGTGAAGGAAAAGTTACATGTTTCTATGCAAAGGCATCTTCAGAACAAAGTTGGCTATGGCACAAGAAGCTCTCACATCTGAACTTCAAAACGATGAACTCTTTGGTAAAGAGAGAGTTAGTGAGAGGGTTGCCCCTGATGGAATTCAATCAGGAGGGACTATGTGAAGCATGTGAAAAGGGGAAGTCGAAGAAAACATCACATGGAAGCAAAGGAATGACAAGTATTACTGAACCATTACAGCTGATTCATATGGATTTATTTGGTCCAGTTAATGTTATGTCACTTTCAAGAAACAGATATGCATTGGTGATGGTGGACGACTACTCCAAGTACACGTGGGTGTTGTTCATACAAACAAAGGATGAAGCAACACAACTAATCATTGATCACATCAAGAAGATAGAAGTGGAAGCTAAGCTACCTGTGCGGACAATCAGATCAGACAATGGAACTGAATTCAAGAATGCAGTTCTAAATGATTTCTGCTCAGAGAAAGGAATATCAAGACAGTTTTCAGCACCAAGAACTCCTCAACAGAATGGAGTAGTGGAAAGGAAGAACAGGACCTTGGTTGAAGCAGCAAGGACCATGTTGAGTGAATCAAAACTTCCCACTTACTTTTGGGCTGAAGCAGTGAATACAGCTTGCTACACTCAGAATCGAACCCTGATCAACAAAGATCATGAAAAGACTCCGTATGAGTTAATGGCCAACAAGAAGCCAACACTGAAGTATTTTCATGTGTTTGGTGCAAAGTGCTTTGTACTTAAAGATGGAGAACATCTTGGCAAGTTTGATGCCAAAGCAGATGAAGGCATTTTTCTGGGCTATTCTCTGGAATCTAAGGCTTTCAGGGTATATGTGATTGAAGATAAGAAAGTGTTGGAAAGCTTTAATGTAACATTTGACGACACTAAAAGACCAGGCCTGCAAACTGGAGAGAACTCTGAATCCTTGGTATTTGAAAATCTATCAGGAGATCTCTCTGACAATGAAGAAGTACCTGAAGTTGTTACAGTCATTAATAATAATCATAATGATAATGATTCTGGACCAAGTGGTGACCAAAGTGGAAATCCTCAACATACAGGATCCACTAGTCAGTCTTCAGAATCAACAGATCAAACCGTCAACAACTCAGGGGGAGCAGGAGAAGGATCAACTAGTCACACTCCACAACATCTAGAACAAGGAGAATCATCAAGATCGCATCTGCCAAGACAAAGGGTATGGAATAGAGATCATCCCTTTCACTTGATCATTGGTGATCCGGACACAGGAGTGAGAACTAGGAGAACATCACAAAATGAATGTCACTATTCTGGGTTTCTTTCAGAAACAGAACCTAAGAAAGTTGAAGATGCTCTAGATGATCCAGATTGGGTAATTGCTATGCAAGAAGAACTCAATCAGTTTGAAAGGCAGAAAGTTTGGAAGCTGGTACCCAGGCCTAAGGGAAAATCTGTTATTGGAACAAGATGGGTATTCAGAAATAAGTTGGACGAAGATGGCATTGTAACGAGAAACAAAGCCAGACTGGTTGCTAAAGGTTACTCTCAAGAAGAGGGTATAGATTATGATGAAACCTATGCACCAGTAGCAAGACTTGAGGCCATCAGAATGTTTCTGGTATTTGCTGCACATTCCAATTACAAGGTATATCAAATGGATGTGAAGAGTGCTTTTCTGAACGGGGAATTAGAAGAAGAAGTGTATGTGGAACAACCTCCAGGTTTTGAGGATTCAAAACTGGCAGACTTTGTGTACTTTCTATTCAAAGCTCTCTATGGACTCAAACAAGCTCCAAGGACTTGGTATGACACTCTCTCTGAATTCTTACTTGAAAATGATTTTACAAGAGGTGTTGTAGACAAAACTCTCTTTGTCAAAAAGCATAAAAATGATTTGATATTGGTGCAAGTATATGTTGATGACATAATATTTGGTTCTACTAATGATGATCTATGCAAGAGATTTGCTAAGTTAATGCAGAGTCGTTATGAAATGAGCATGATGGGTGAATTGTCATTCTTTCTTGGATTGCAAGTATACCAGAAACAAGATGGTATATTCATTTGTCAGTCCAAGTACATCAAGGATCTTCTTAAGAAGTATCAAATGGAAGACTCATCTACAGCAAAGACTCCTATGCCAACTGCCACTAAGCTTGATAAGGATGAAACTGGTAAGAAGGTTGACATCACAGGCTATAGAGGTATGATAGGCTCATTACTTTATCTCACTGCAAGTAGACCAGATATAATGTTTGCAACATGCTTGTGTGCTAGATTTCAGTCTGATCCTAAAGAATCTCATCTAATAGCTGTTAAGCGAATATTTAGATATCTTAAGGGGACCCCAAATCTTGGAATTTGGTACCCTAAAGATACAGGATTTGATCTTATTGGATACACAGACTCTGATTTTGCAGGTTGTAAGATTGATCGGAAGAGTACTTCAGGAAGCTGACAGTTTCTTGGAAGAAGATTGGTTTCCTGGCATAGCAAGAAGCAGCATTCAGTGTCCACATCAACAGCTGAGGCTGAATACATTGCTGCTGGTAGCTGTTGTGCTCAGATATTGTGGATGAGAAACCAACTCCGTGACTATGGACTTCTGTTGACAAAGATTCCTATATTTTGCGACAACACAAGTGCCATAGAAATCTCAAACAACCCAGTGCAACACTCGAGGACGAAGCACATCGACATCAGGTATCATTTTATCCGAGAGCATGTCATGAATGGAACTGTGGAGTTACATTTTGTACCCACAGAGGATCAAATTGCAGACATCTTTACTAAACCGCTTGATGAATCCACTTTCAATAAGCTGGTTGGTGAACTTGGGATGTTAAATCTTTCTAATTAATTTATTTTGATTAGAAGTCAGTAACTGCAGAGAGTCCTGGTAAATACATGAGTTCAAGAATTGCTATATCCTTTGGACTTGTGAGTTTATTTTCTGGAGCAATTCTCGTAGTTAGGATTATTATACTAATTTTATGTCATAATTATGGATGATATATCTTCTGGCATTTAATTAGTTATTAATTCTAAAAATTATTTAGGTGCTAATATTTGTTCTAAATATTTTAGCATCTATTTAATTTGAATTAATTTGCTTTGTTTTAACATTGTAAATTAATGCAGCATAATTCATTAGATTTTAATTGGTTAATATCACTCAATGATATTTAATTGATTTTATTCTAAGAAAATTGTGAATTTTCTGCTAAGAATTGATTTTGATGACTTTTAACAGGTTTATTAAAATTAAAACTTGACAGGAAATAAAAAGTCTGAATTTTAAAACAAGAACAGGTTTTAAAAAAGAAGACAGAAGCAAAAATATCGAATTTAAGGAAATTCGATAGTTTTTCAAAGTACAATGATAAATCTATCGAAATTAATTTCGATGGTTTTTGAAAGGGAAAAAGAAAATCTATCGAAAAATTTCTCGATAGTTTTTGAGATTCTTTTAAAAATATATCGAAGTGGATTTACTGAATTAAATATTTAAATCCTCGATAGTTTTTAAAAACAGAATGAAAAATATATCGGGAGGATTTAATTTATAAATAATTAAACTCCTCGATAGTTTTTCAAACAAACTATGCTCGATAGTTTTTTTTAAAGTCAAAGTTCGATAGTTTTTCTGTAAACCTTTTAAATTCTCAAAATTCAAAAACCTCGATAGTTTTCAAAATCTATTGAAGTCCAGTTGACAGGTTTACCCCTTGCAAAAAAATATCGAGAGTACATTAAAATCTATCGAAACCTGAAAAGACCTTTTTACCCCTGTCAGTTTTCAGAGTATTTAAACGTGCCTTAGTTTTTTTTCTTTTCACTTTTTACAGATCTATCAAAAGCTTTTGTCGATTTCAATACTTACAAAGATATACACACAAAAACAAGAACTATTCGATAGTTTTCTCCATTATTAAGCAAGAAAACCTTAAAAAACTTACTGTTTGTCACTGTTGATTCACTTTTAACCGTGAGAACTGAAGTTTTTTTGTGTTTTTGGGACTTTCTGAGAAAGAAATCATCGAACTTGGCTTTTTGATTTGAATATTGATTTCTATTATTCAAGGGTTCAACAGTTCACAAGTGTTCGAATTTTTGTGTTAGTGTTAAAAGGGGTGATTTTCTTTTTAGGGTTATTTTGTATTAAAAGTTTGATTAATTATTTTTAATTAATTAAATTTTAAGTGCAAATTTAGTTTTGGTTTAAAAAAATTAATTTTCTGGAAATTTGAAACATAATGGCTGGAGAATTTATCGTAACCAAAACTAATCATGTCTCGTTTCAAAATCTGCAATCCATAACGAATCCTCAAATTCGTGCATGGGCAGAGTTTTTGAATACACGTTCGTTAGTGGCATACGCTGTAAGTACTCCCGTGGTCCTTTGTCTCGATCAATTGACTGCGTTGTACACAACCGCCACGGACACAAGTGAGAACAATGTACGGTCCTTTAGTTTTGTTGTGCCAGGGGGCAGAACAATTAGGGTTACGGAACATGACTTCAATAGAATACTTCATTTCCCTACAGAAAACCTTGTTCCGAATCCCACAACTGAGGAAATACATGCTTTCTTCACTCTTATCAGAAGTCAACAACCTAACTTCTTGGTGGGAGAGTTCCTAAAGCATTACCTGCCAAAGCCATGGAACTTTTTCTTTCATACTCTGATCCATGTTTTTACTGCCAAGCTTACTAATCTGCATGGCATTCCCTTATTCCTTCAAAAGATAGGGTTTGCCATTGCGAACAACAGGCATATTAACATAGGACGGATAGTGATTGATCAAGTCATCATGTGCATGGGACCACTGGATGAAAGAACAGGCATAAATGAAGATGTGCTCTGTTTCTATCCTAGGTTCCTACAGCTAATTCTCAATGATGTCTTAACAGATGATGAACGTGAGACATTTGAAGCTGAAGACACAATGGAGTGTACGAAGATGAAGAGCAATGCCATAACCGCTCTGATAAGGAAGAACAACTATCTTCCAGGGGTACCCACTGTTCTCACAGAATATCTAAGAACGGTGCCCCTACCTCTTCTACCCCCAGGGGAACAGGTAATTCAAGGTAACATTCCTGAACTTGAACTGGCACCTGAACCTCAACCAATGGATGTTGATCCAGAGCCCTCAGTGGCCATTCCAGACCAGGAGGTTGCAAACCCACAACCTCTAACCACGGTCGAAGAGCCTTTGAACGAGCCAAATGAAAACATAAATGATGCTCCTTCTCCTCCTATACCCAGTAAAGAAACATCCCTGAGTGTAGAGGGAGATAGTGCCAAAGCAGCACCACATAAGGAGATACACCCTTCAACAGCAGCTCTGCCTTCCTCTAAAAGGAGAAGAACAGAAACTGAGGCAACTGCTGATACTTCATTTCTCTCATTCAAAGAGCCCTTTACTGATTTTTCTGATGCTGATTGGGCTACGCTAACGAAAGCAATATCTGAACCAATAGCTCAATCAAGTAAGGAGGAATTGACGGAAGCAACTGGTGTTCCGACCATATTACGGTCAGGTTTACTGGTTGAAGGTTCTCTGAACCAAGGGTCTTCACAGACGTCGAGAGAAGGCTTTGACCTAAATGCACAATCTAAAAGGTCATTGTCTACCTCCCCAGATGGAACATATCTGGATCCTGCGGGTAAAGGGTCTGACGTAGGTGCAGATCGGCAACTCGTTGACAGTGAATCAATTACTATTGAGGAGTCAACTGAGGTGAAGTCTTTACAGACTCACGGGGAAGATTCGGGATCTCTGCTGTTAAAAGAGCCTGTTTCTAACCCCCTAGAGATTCAAACTCTAGATCCTACAAAGGATATATCATCTAAGGATGATCAGCAACTTGGTTTAACCAAGGACGGGGACTTGCGAAGCCCCATTGCACCGCCGGTGACCTCCTTAAGGACGGCTACGGTGTTTTCTTCTGCAGGTACAACCAGCACAATGGATTTGAGTGAAACACAAACACTTACACCTGGCCTGAGTGGGAAAGGAAAAATGAGTGAAACACTAACAGAAACTGTGAGTGAACACCCAGAGCCAAACGTGAGGAGTGACACCCAAACCCTAACTCATATTGATGATCTGCTGTTACCACCAGAAAGAGAGCTGCAAGTTCAATCTTCCCTCAAGGAGATGACAGTTCATGATAAAGAAGGAAATCCATTATTCAAGGTTCCACTGCGACCTTCCTTTGACCAAGGGATCACCTTCAGTCAAGACAATGTTTCTTTAAAGTCTATTCAAGAGAAAGTTGACTTGGCTGCAGCTGATTCCAGAAGAACATTCAGGGTCATTGGCAGTGCATCTGGCACTATAACAGGTACGAAGCAGGCAGTGGACTCCTTAAAGAAGGAAGCTATGGAAGAGCTAGTCGATTTGAGGATGGACGTAAGGGAGCTTAAAGATGGATTCATGAATGAAGTAACTGCACTGTCCCAGGGACATGAAGCTTTGAAAGAGGACGTTCTGGTTATCCGGGATGGTCAAACGCGGGTGAAGGATGCAATGGACAACCTTTCAAGAGTGGAGTCTAGACTCAACAGGAGGCTGGATCATATGGAAAAGACTACCAACTCAAGATTGGAAAACATTGACCTGTCGTTAGCTTCTATAAATGACTTTAATAAGCAGCTTATGGATTTCTTGGAGAATCAAGGCGATGGAGTACAGTCTATATGGAGTATGCTGAAAAACCAACAATCTGGACAACCTGGTCCCTCCTATCAACAACCTGATCCTTCTAATGTCTTTTATGCTGAGGATGCTTTTATCGAGGATTCCTCAACTAAGGGGGAGAAAGTTGGAGAAGGTGAGAAGGAGCAAACTAAGGATGGATGGAGAGTTTGGGAAACAGTTGAAGCTATTCCTATCAGGCAGTACTGGATAGAAGAACTTGTGGAGGAAGAGAAGAGTGAAGAGGAATTTGAATTCATGCAAGAGCAACCTATTCAAGAGGAGCATGAACCATATTATCCTGAACCAATAGAACATCCTATCTTGGATGAGGATATTATGGAAGAAGAATCAAATTCTCTGTCACCAGAAGAAGAAGCTGCCTTGGAAGCAATAAGAGCTCAGAGAGCTGCAATAGATGCCAGGCAAGCTGAGAAAGAAAAACAGCAAGCAATTCTGAGAAGCGAAAAGCTAAAGAGGTTGAAGGTGTATAATGAAGTGAGGAAGAAGAAGATGATAGATCTGGCAAAGAAAGATGGTACTGAATGGGAAATGGCTTATAAAACCTTTTGTGGAGTTGAAGACGGATTACAAGTCAACGACAATGCGGAGGTGGAAGTCATTATTCAGGACATCAGAAGTGCTAATCTTGATGATCAGACTTACTTCAAAGCACTGAGAAGCTCTATAATCTGTCTGAATGCTGGGGTTAAAGCAAATGGTGCCTGGAGCTTATTAATCAGTTTTCTGGAGAAAGGTACATTTGTGATTTCTACTAAGTTTTTAGAACAGAGGACATATACAGAATTGCAGGCTATACTCATCAAGATCCAAAGAACTACAAGGCTAAATGAACTGCTCCGAGAGCATGTTAAGGAGATCGTGATGAAAGTCAGTCCAGAGATTACTGAAGATCCTCCAATGGTTAGATTCATGACGAATGACTTGTTCAGAATCTGCTATTTGGCTGAGGACAAACTGAGGGACTACCCAAGCAACTATCTAATCTCAGTTGAGAAGTATCTTAGATCCACTGGATTCTATTCAACGGAGAAGGACAAAGCAGCAGACACTCTTAGAAGATTTCTAATGGAGAATGTTCCTTACTATAGGAAAAGAGTGGAAAGAGGATTGGAAGTGCATACCAGACTGCCAAACATGCCAAAGCCAAACAAGAAAGATGTTAACATTGCATGGTTGTGGGCTGGAGTGGGTCAAGAGGTTGAGTATATTGGAAGACACATCCGAGGAGCAATCCTTAAACCTGGAGAACCACTGCACTATCCATCAGTGATTGATTATCAAGCTGCTAACTCCGATCCAATGATTGAAGAAGGTGAGATTGGAATGGACTGAATGATGAAGCAAAGAACAAGAGAACTATCAGCTCAGACTAGAGGAGCAACTTCATTGTATAAAGTTTAATTGTTTTTTGAGTTATGAAATCTGGAAATGTATAAATATCTGATCCAGAATGCATTAATATTATTACGATGTCTTACTTTAAGTAGTTTCATGTTTCCTTAGTTAGTTGAGTTATCCTCGAAGTATTTGCTTGTCGAACTCTATCCAATCAAATAGGGGGAGATTGTAAAGCATAATGTAACATAAGATCTAAAAGAGATAACTACAACTCAACAAAGGACAAGACAGACAATAATATTAACTGAAGCACAGGAATCCAGAATCAAAGAAGAAAAGGTAAACACAAAAAATCAAAATACGTTATGTATTCTTGAAGTCCGTAAACAGGTCACGGAAAGAAGTTCATGAAAATGTTCAAGCCTCAGTGACAACAAAAGAAACAAGACTTTCAAGACGACAGAAGTATGTGAATGATTTAGGGTTCAGTACCACGGGATTCCAGTGATGAAGCAACCAGAAGGACAAGGGACGTATCAGCAGCATTGTATTGAAGATATAAAATAAGAATTGATCAAGTGTTATTCATCTGTGAACCAGACCAGTTGCACTAGGTGACGGCACTAAAAAGATCAAGTTGTTTTATCGTCTCAGAAGAAATTGATACAGTCTATTTCTTAAACACCCAGAAGCTCAGTGGAATCATTTATGGACTAAAGACAAGAAAGAGAAATTCGATGGTTTTTCTAATTGAAAAACTATCGAATGGTAGTTGAAATGATTAATTAAAAACCAAAGTAAATTAGTTTGGCATCCGATAGTTTTGATTTAAAAACTATCGAATGACAAATTAATTTATTTAATTCGATGGATTTTTTATTCATTCGATGGTTTTTTATTATGGGAGCAGGTGAAAAGAATTCCTTTTCTGAAAGGTTGATGAAGATCCAACGGCCAGGATTGTTTCTACAATTCTCATTCGATGGTTTTTCAAAACAGACTACAATTAATACAGAGAGAAGATTGTGTCTTCTTCAGTTAAGGTATTCAACGCAGACACATAACTGAGAGAGAGAAGAGCCGGAGAAAATTACCAGAGAAATTAATAGTGCTCAGAACTTGATTATTGTTTTGTATTTGTGTTACCTTAAACTCATTGACGCTAATCTACGGATTAGAAATTGTAGCACCCCTCGAGGTTTATATTTATAAAAAGATATATTCCCCGAAACTTGATTTGGTTTGGTGTGTTTGATTTCGTTATAGAACAAAAGATTAATCCGCGAACGAAATTAAATTATTTGTGAGTATCGTATTCAACCCCCCCTTCTACGATACTTTGGACCTAACATATGGTATAGGAGAAGGTGGTAGATCAGTTGAAATATCAGCATCATCAAAATCTGTAAAATTGTAGCCAAATTTTTGATAGAATTCAGCATCCCTATCAGCCTGATATTTCAGAATATGTTCCATGACAGGCTCTGGAACATCATAATAGCTCTCCAACAACTCTATCATTCTTTCCAGATAGAAGAAGTCAATTCTCCTTTTATCTATTGCCATCATGTTACCACTGGTTGATGTGGCTACAAGATCGAAGTCCTTATTCACCCTGACAGATCTTGATTCTGGCCACCACAGAATGTACTCAGTGACCTCTTGATTTGCATCCATCTTAACCTCAACACTCTTGATTTCTCTAGATTGCATCTGTTGTATCTTAAGATTGTTAGGAGTTATTGATTGAATTGGTATCTTAAGATTTCTCCCAAATCCAGTGGTCTTTTCCTTTCCTGAGTACTTGTGCTTTCCTGCAGGTTTCTGTCTAGAAAACCATGCTTCTGCTTTAGCTTTCAGTCTTTTGGGCTTGACAGTAGCTTTGGCTTCATTCTTGACAGAACCTTCCTTGACAGTACCTTTGTCGACAGTATCTTTCATGACAGCATCTTCTATGACAGTATCCTTGTCGACAATACCTTTGGTGACAACATCCTTTTCAGCATTTATGCAGTCAACAACACATCTAAGAATGCTTGCCTCCAAAGCTTCCAGTATTCTTGGCTCCTCTTCATCTGTTGTACCAACATCTTTCTTTTCTTGACTAGGAGTTTCTTCATTGCCTTCATTCTGAGATTGAATACCAGTATTCCCAGAATTACTTCCACCAGCATTTCCTGCATTTCCAGAAGCTTCACCACCTCCAACCTCATCATTATCATCATCATCTTGAAAAGGAACATCATAGAGGCAGCTTCCACCTTGATCAGCTCTTTTAGCATTGGCTCTAGAGATTAGCTCCTTCACTCTAGCTCCCAGTGCCTTGTCTCTCAACACCAGCATTTTGTAGATCTCTTGGACAGCAAAGACTCTTCCTGGATTGGCATTTGAGCTTAGTATTCCATCTAACACTCTCAGAATTGATTCAGTTTGCATCCTGGATGTACTGATCAAATTCATAAAGCTGTTCCTTCTTGTGCCATCCTTTGTAGTAGATCTGTAGAAAACACATGGTGGATTTGTGTAGACTTCAGGTAGCTTCTCTGTGATCATGTTCTGGATTTGCATATTCAAAACTTCATTGAATGGGGTTTGATTTGCCTTGATCTTTCCCTTCATTGCACACAACACCTTTGCTGGCAGACTCTGCAATAGTTCCATTGTGATGAAATAAGATATGCCAGAAGTGAAGTAGATACTTACAACCCATCTTTTCTCATCATTCACCATTACACTGACACTGGTGATTTGATCCTTTAGCATTTTTGTGGTGTTGATTGGACTGTTGCTTGGAGCATTCATTGCTTCTTCCACTAGACTGATAAATTCAGTGTCATGATTCTGTAATGTGCTCTCCCTGTAATCCACCATTATAGTATTGGCTTCTTCTTGATCAAACTTAGTACCATTGGACCAAGTATGTCCCTTATGGATGGATTCAGGCAGTTTCCCTTTACCTTTCCCAAGCTTATTTTGTTCCTCCATTTCTCTCCATCTTTTCTGTAGAGCAGTTTCTTGAGTTGCTGAAGTTGGTTCTCTAATTGTCACAGGAGGTAGAATTGGGTGTCTAGATGCAGGTCTTCTTTGCAGTGCATCTTGAGTTGCCTTAGACATTAATACCCTTTCTCCATCCAAGTCACCTTCAACAAGATCTTCAGCTTTATCCATTTGTTGTCCACTGCTTGGTTTGACTTGCTCCCCCTTTGTCATTGATTTACTCTTGACTCCAGAACCTTGTTTTGCTCCCCCTTTGGTCTTCACAGTTACTTGCTCCCCCTGAGTTCCACCTGATTCCTGAATAGATATAGATTCTGATCTTGCTACCTTCTCCCCCTTAGTTGAGTTGGCAGCTACTAGGTCAGTAAGGAACTGTAGAGAATGTTGAGTAGCAGCAAAACCATCAACCACCAGTTGAGAGAGAGAGTCCATCTTGGAATTCAAGGTAGCACATTGTCCTTCCAGAGCTGTGATCCTGTTACCAAAATTTGCAGAGGGGCCACCATCCCTTAACCTTCTTGGAGGGGAAGGAAAAGAAAGGGGCTTGGAGGCTATGGGGGTTCTCACACTCTCAGGGTGTTTTTGAGTGATCTCATCACCCCTCACAGTTTGACTCTCAAGGCCTAATGCCTGAATAGTGTGGGCTCCCTCAAGATCTCTCTGGACATGCTCAAGTCCCTCTCCTTTTGCCAGCTCATTTGGCTGCCTCTCATTTTTATGCTCACCTCTCTTTTCTTTTATCTCTCTTTTCTTTTTCACACCCTCACTCAACCTAGATGCATGGGTATGAGCAGTACTAACATGCATTGAAGGAGAAGATTTAGAATGTACCTTCAAGAGTTTGGCAAGAGGTAGGTCATCATCAGAGGCATCCTCAAGGAGTACAGCATCAAAATCTGGCTGAGAGGACTAGACAACATCTTTGGCAGGAATGTTACTGTCAGTTGGAGTGAGGACAGCAGGTTCTGGCATGACAGCATCTTTGGGATGTGGAGTGACAGTAGGTCCTGTGTTGACAGTATCTTTCTCTCCACCCATGACAGTAGCTGTGTCCATGACAGCAACATTTCCAATGTCCTTGACAGCAACAGAGGCTGTGACAGCATCTTCCTGAAGGTAAGATGCTCCTTGGAGTTCAGACAAAGTGTTGGCTGTTTCATTTTCTGATAGAATACCACTTTGCCCTTGCTCAGTGTTTGGAGGAGTGGTGTCCATTTCACTTTGAGAAATGGGTTCTTGTGGACCACTAGATGGGGGCTCATCCATGATTGGAGATGGATGATCAAAACCTGAAGGGTTGGGACTGTCCCCTTCTCTAGGTTGTGGAGAAGAAACAAAAGAATGTGTAGGGAAGGAAGAAGGTGAAAGTGTAGCAGAGAGTGGGGGCTGATTCACAGGAGAAACATGTGAATCATCAAAAGGAATAGAGAAATCCTCACTGTGCCCTAACTCACTGTGTGTTTCTTCAAGTGGAGGTTCCTCAGGTTGTGAACCATGAGGTTGTGCAGACTCTGTACAGGGTGCCTTGGGAGACATGCCAATTTCAATAGATGCACCTTGTTGAGAAGGCACATCTAGGGAGGTGTTTGAATCCCTTTCAGTAACCACAGTTTGTTGAGAAACTGCAGCTTGGCTAACAGTGGTTTTGGTCCTCCTAGCTCTCTTCTTCTTAGGCTCAGGGGGAACCACTGGGGGTTCTGTTTGACTACCTTCCTTATTTGCTGCACTAGGTGCAGTGTCTCCCTCTTGACTAACAGAGCTACCACCAACATCAGCTTCTAAGGGCCGTTTTCTGGATTCTTGCATGGCTTCTCTTTGGGATTTGGGAAGTCTAGAGGGCCTAGGCTGAGTGTATGGTGTTGAATGTGGGTTAACTGAATTTGGGTCTAATTCAGTTTCATTCTCAAGAGTGAAAGAGTCATAACCAGAGGGTAATGGACAATCAAGGTTGGACACTTGAGCAACCATGTGCTGAGTGAAACAAAGTAGAATATGTGCATTGAGATTCTGTGAAGATAACAGTGTGTGTGTGTTCTTTTTCAAAACAGAGCAAGCCTCTAAACGAGGGGCGTCATTATTAAAATCACAGAATGAGTTAATGCACATCATAAGAAAGCGAGGGTAGATTGATACCTTCTTACCTGTAACAGCCCCAAATCCGGGGTCAGGAATCTGGTTGTTACGGTCATCATTCCATACATCATACTTGACTTGAATCAATATAAATAAACAACATGCTATGACCCCACCATCTAGCTCACACACACACACACAAGTTATAGTCCCAGAGATGAACTTGAAATAAGTACTGCTAACAGGGTCCACATACATATCATAAGTGATTACAAACCCAAATATAATTTACAGGTTTATGTTTGCTGCCACTTCTTAAGTTATGTCATACATATAATTAAAAGCTGAATCCAACTACCAGTCTATAACACTAGTAGGTTCTACCTCAGCTATGGCGGCTGTAGTATCAGGGGAGAGTCCTCTGGGTTCCCAAACCCTCTTGCGGCTGGTGGTACGAACCATCTGGTTTATCTGTTGTGGTGATATATATAAAAACAAGCAAGGGTGAGCAACAAGGCCCACCAAAATAATACTGAGCTGATAACAATGTGTATAATCAAGTATCATCTATCAAAATAAGCATTTAGCTCATATCATAGTCTGGAAATAAAATCACTGTAAAATATTTTCAATCTATCTTCAAAGTTCATCTGATTCCAAATATCTTTTCCAAAAATCATATACCTTTTCATAAATTCATATTCTTTCTGGTAAACTCATATACTGAAATAAACTGGAATACTCTTGAGTAAACTTTCTCTTTCTGAAAACTTGCATAGAACTGAATGACTGGAATAAACTTTCTTTTCTGAAAACTTGCATAAAACTGAGTAACTGGAATAATTTCTCTTTCTCTGAAAACTTGCACAAAATGTGCTCTTTCATGAATAGTGAACTGTAGATGGAGATGCTAGGCGCCGAGGATACCCCTGCGATGATCAGTCGCAAGCTGTATCCCCCTGCTGTTTTTCTACGTAGAAGGGAAGATAATCAGTCTCACACCGACTTACCTCCCCGCCAATCGGTTGTAGGCAGGAAGAACAGACCCGTTCATAGACGGTCGATTCTGTTACTCTCCACTTATCCTACGGTCGGGCACTGATAATCATCTAAGGGAAGAACAGACCCGTTCACCAGTCCGTCGGCCATATTGTAATTCCCTTAGGGGACCGGCGCTACTCAGTCCCTTACATATCTCCAAGTTCGAGTAAATCCATAACACTGAAACATAAAGTTCCTTTCCCTTTTTCCCCAAGTATACAACTCCACAAAGTAGTCGTATCTGGTTGGAAAGGAAATTCACTCATATTTCCTAGGCTGATGCCTGTTAATGGATATCACTGATTTCACTGATCTTACTTCTCGAGTTTTGAGGAAGTAATCACAATCATTTTGATGGTAGTATATCAGACTGATAATTTCATTGATTTAAAAAGATTTAGGACCGGGCAGTCTACTGGAAACAAGCATAAAATCTTGAGAAAGGTTCCATGCATCTTTGTAGTTTGAGCGAACATTTAAGTCTTTCTGAATATAGACTTAAAAGGGAAATAGATTTGGGAACCTTCTCTAATTATGTTTATAATTGACTGAATAAAACTTTATTAGCTATCTAGGGTTTAAAATAGTTTTCACAAAATACTTCCTTAAGAAGTAGAGCTTTAAATAATTAATGCAAACTATATTTAATATAGAATATTTATTTAGAAATAATTTCTAAGTACTCTCTTAACAAAAGGGTAGATAATAACTATTCATCGTATATTTAAATATACCCTTAATAGATTAAACTCCAAATAGTCTTTAGTTTGTAAATCATTTATCGGGATTAATTATAATAACACAATAAAATAACCCTAGATAGCAACTGATACCATTCCCGGTCCATAGCGTATGTACAGAGTATATACCCCATCCTGAGGGTTTTTCTTAACATATCGGCTTATAGATATTGCCGTATCCATAGCTTATAAGTTCAACTCATTTCAATAACTTTTAATTAACATCATAGATAACATTTTGAAAACATAAACATATAGCG
The DNA here is from genome assembly GCA_030848705.1 of Heracleum sosnowskyi. Lineage (NCBI taxonomy): Eukaryota > Viridiplantae > Streptophyta > Magnoliopsida > Apiales > Apiaceae > Heracleum > Heracleum sosnowskyi. Next base: position 111,886,093 of record CM061240.1, on the reverse strand, counting down.
TATATCTCAAAACCTTTTATTCATCACCACAACAGTTTAAAAAAAAAGTATAGGTTTGAAAACTTGCCTGATCTCTGTGCCTGAGGGTGGTGTCTAGCGGTGGTCCGGTAATCTTTCAACAATAAAGATATCTTTTGTCAGCAACTCGTACTTAGGGATTGAGCAAACATTACACTTAAGTTTAAACACCACACCAATGCAACTATATGATCATAACTCTTGCAATCTCTACTAACATCTTATAATTAGGCACTTGTTTGCTATCAAGGGACATCATTCCAACTTGTCCTTGGTCTGACTTGAATCTATAAGTGTTCTAGAGTCAACCTCTTATGATCCATTTCAAGATTTTCAACTCGTTCTCAGGGTTTTTCTAAAGTGGTATTCAAGTGCTTGCTTTAAGGGGTTCCTCGCACTTAGCCTTACTTCGAACATTTTTATAAAATCGAAAAATGATCATTTTCACACAAGGTTTTCTCCTATACTTTCCTTACTGTCTCTACTATTTAATTACCAAAATTAGCTCCTGCAATGATCAAGTCAAGAGAGCTTTATTTCAGTTACAAACTTATCTTCTCGTTTCTGAACCACTTTTACTAATTTGACCATATCTCCTAAACCGTAAGTCGGATAGTTCCGATTCTTGCGCCAAAACAATCTACGTTCAAAAATCTATAAGTACAAGTCATATACTCATCAAGGTCAGAGACCTATCTCGACTGGTAAGCTCTGTTTTCAAAGGTTTTAGAAATTTCGGCATTATGACGGCTATACATCGGATAATCCCAAAATCCAAACACTCCAAATATCATACTCTCTACTCCAACAACTCATACATGTTATTCAACATCCAACCAAGGCCTACCACTGCCAAGCCTCCACATAAACCAATTTAACATTCATCCAAACCCAATCATAACCATAATGTCCTACATATACATCAAATCTCTATAACTCATCTAAATCATCAAAAATGAAATTATGAACTAGGGTTCAAAAGAGGGTTACCTTCCTTGATGTATGGGTGACCTCAATAAGCCTTGATTAGCCTTGATCTAACCTTAGGAGAGCTTGAATCATCAAAAGAAATCATGAAAAACAAGGTTAGCTCTCAGAGTTACTATTCACCCAGTAAAAGAACTGCAAAAACGAAGGCCTTACCATGCTTAAATGGACAAATCTTGTGAAATAGAAGTTGTAGATTATCTCAAGACCTTTCTAACAAGCTAAATAACACAAGATTTGAGTAAGAAACGAAGGAGATCTGGCTGCTACAGTTTGGCCGAGAGTTTACTCTTCAAGATGCTTCCCTTTTTGATTTTTTTCTCACTTTTTGTTAATTAACTAAAGGTGTGAGATATTTCTTTTGTCAAGTGGTGAGTCATAGTCTTTGATGCCCTCTTCTTGTGACACTTGTCACACATGCACCGGCTTGGATAAAACAGCTTTTCTGGTTCGTTTAATCTCGTAGAATGCTCGCAGGGTTTCTTAAGGGTTCCATCGAGGTATTTTACCGTAATCGTTCTTGATACCTCTAATTCTTTTATTAAATCCATATCCACGGAATTAATAATTTAAATCCTTAAATATTCTCAAATAATAATTTATTCGTCCGTTTTTGGTGATAACGGAAATACTATTTTTCCGATTCTGACAGCTTTTACATTCCTTCATTTTCCTCGTAGATCACTAATGGACTTTGAAAGTTTATTATATCGCCCCGCATATAGTGTGGTCTGAAAAACTTTTTAAATGAAAAAGTTACTATTCATCAGTGGTTTTTCTATAATCCTTTGGATCAATATCCGTCCCAATATTCCTGGTTTATTTTCTCTTTACTTCTTGCACTTAGAAATGTTCTAGTGATTTCTCGGGCACACGCTATCTTGTTTACGGAGTTGTCGGATGCATACCAGATATCGATTTGGATGACATAAAAATACTTTTCTTCCTTGGAATATTGTATTCTTATTTTCCAGAGAGATTATTCTTATCTATATGTTCAGTCCATTCTTACTATTCTCAAAATGTTTGAAAACCGAAATTCATATTCATTTCATAACTTGATTCTCAAAGTCATTGCCACTATCCATATTTACATCAACATATAATAAAAGTTTTAATTCTACCCAAAATCCGAGGTCTTACATTACCTATGGCAGCCCTGAGGTGTGCCATGAGGAGAGCTCCAACATTCACCTTGTATCCATGGACAAGAGAATGTGTCAGTTTCTTGATGTAGGAGGGTATTCCATTCCAGCCTGTGGACTTGGTAGAGAACACCTTGACCATGACATCAAAAATCATACTCCACTCCTTTCGCAGATGCTTCCTATCCATTTCACCAGACGGATACCATTTGGTTGTTCCCTCTTCGAGAATAGGGCCTGCATACCCAATCTTCAAGAAGAGCTTCTTAAGAGAGTCATCATTAGCAAGTTCAGCAAAATTTCTGCCTTCTTGAAGTGTAATTCCAAGAGCAGTGTTGATGACCTCAGCTGTAAGAATGTAGTGTTGCCCATTGATTGTGAATTGAATAGATGGGTTCTCACCCTCCGTTTGAGCAACAGCAGTTTGCCAAAATGCCTCAATTCTGTCTAAGTCGAGAATGGGGGTTGAGGTAATGGCAGAACCGAGATAGAACTTGTTCATGAAAAACACTAGTCCTTTGAAACCTTCACCAGCATCATTTGGGGAAAAGATGCCAGCAAAGTTTGTTTGAGAGAGAGTCTGTTTGGGTGCCATGGAGATTTCAAGAAAAGAAGAAAGTAAGAAAATAGCTTTTTGCTTGAAGAAAAGTATTTTGCCTTGAGTTCGATGAGAGTGATATGTCTGAGTAACTGGGGAATAAATAGAGGTATCTCAAACGTTGTGCACAAAAAGTGGAATTAAAGAACCTGTCTTAACCCACTCTTATAACACGTGAGTTACTGCCCGTTATTCACTGTCAAACGTGGGGTGAATATCCAATTCCAATGGTCCACTATTGTTGACAGTAACCTATGCGCTAGAAACAATCTGTCAGTAATAAGAGGTGGTGACAGTAGGTTATGCGCGACAGAAACTATTGCGCAAAAACATGCTGTCACCGTTAAGCGTTTGAATGACAGTTTCTATTAAAAGTCTTGGCAGAAAGTTTTTCCCTGCTGTCAAGAAGGTTGCTGTCAAGAAACACAAGACAATATCCTTCTTAATGACAGTAACTTAGATGGGAAATTGTTTCTGTCATGAACTTTCTAGAATGCTGTATTCATAAACTTAACCTAAAATTAACAGATTATGGATTTAGCAATGTAATGTTTTGAACACAGATACTATGCAGTTAACACAGACAAAACAAAAACTCAATAACCAGAAAAACAAGAAACTTTTATTTTTATTAATAAAATCATTTAAATAAAGCATTGAGTACATCATTTTATGATTTTATCAACTAGTTCTAAAAGTTCTTCCTTAATCTCCTCTTCAGTGCGACCTTCTTCCTTGAGAAGTGCCTGAAATTCTTCTTCCTGTTTTGCACATTTCTCTTCTTCCTTGGCTTGAAGGGCTTCAGCCTCTTCATATTCCTTATCAAGTTCGTCCTCAAGAGTGTCAAAGAGGGCGTCCACTTCATCGCGAATGGAGGGTTCACACCAAGTTTTAGGCTTGCACTCAATACCTACTTTGTTTTCCATGATTTACTTTAAAACTGAGAGCAGACTGGTGAAGCCTAAGGTTAATTTATAGGCAAAACCGTCTAAGGATTAAAGTCTAATGGTCAACAGTTAGAGTACCCATACAACTACCACAAAGGTAATTAATGGCCGTGTCCTCCTTTAAACCTATGGATTTATGCAAAAAGGTGTGAAAGTCCAATGGAACAGATATTTATCTCTCAAACTTAGCAAATAACCACATTAATGTCATACAGGGTCTAAAAGTATGAGACTGGCACAAAATACAGACATGTAAATTCAAATCAACACATGCTGTCACATAACAGACATAGACCAAGTAGACAGTAACTTCTCTTGACAGCAGGTTTGAAGTTGCTGTCATGAGCTTCAATAAAAAATTTAAAAGTGCAGAAAAACTTGGTAAATTAACATACCAGATTCAGCATTCCCAATTCACTTACCAACCCGTTGAAGGTTGCTTCATCCAATGGTTTAGTGAAGATGTCAGCAAGTTGCTTGTTAGTTGGGACATAGATCAGCTTCACAGTTCCTTGTTTAACATGCTCTCTGATAAAGTGATGTCTTATATCAATGTGCTTTGTCCTAGAGTGTTGAACTGGATTATCTGAAATGGCTATGGCACTAGTGTTGTCACAGTAAATGGGAATGTCTCTTAACACTAGACCATAATCCAGAAGTTGATTCTTCATCCATAGAATTTGTGCACAGCAACTGCCTGCAGCAATATACTCAGCTTCTGCAGTTGAGGTAGAAACTGAATGCTGCTTCTTGCTAAACCATGAGACCAATCTTCCACCAAGAAATTGACATCTACCAGTAGTACTCTTCTTGTCAATCTTGCAACCAACATAGTCTGAGTCTGAGTAACCAATTAGATCAAATCCAGTATTCTTAGGATACCAAAGGCCTAGGTTAGGAGTGCCTTTTAAGTATCTAAAGATTCTCTTGATGGCTACTACGTGTGATTCCTTTGGATCACTTTGAAACCTTGCACATAGACATGTAGCAAACATGATGTCAGGTATGCTAGCAGTTAAATATAGGAGAGATCCTACCATGCCTCTATAGGTGCTTGAGTCAACTTTCTTTCCTTTAGGGTCAAGATCCAGACTAGTTGATGTGGACATTGGTGTCTTTGCAGGTGATGAATCTTCCAAGTTGAACTTTTTGAGAAGTTCCTTGATGTATTTAGCTTGACAAATGAAGATTCCATCAGGTTGTTGAAGAATTTGTAATCCCAGAAAGAATGACAATTCTCCCATCATACTCATCTCATATTTGCTACTCATGAGAGAGGAAAACTTCTCACACAGCTTCTCATTTGTAGAACCAAAAATGATGTCATCCACATAGATTTGTACCAGAATGATGTCCTTGCCATGGTGTTTGTAGAAAAGTGTCTTGTCCACAACTCCTCTAGTAAACTGATTTTCCAAAAGAAAAGTGGAAAGTGTGTCATACCATGCCCTGGGTGCTTGCTTTAGTCCATACAAAGCCTTGAAGAGTTTGTATACAAAGTCATACATTTCAGCATCCTCAAACCCTGGTGGCTGTTCAACATACACTTCTTCTTCCAACTCTCCATTTAGGAAGGCACTTTTGACATCCATCTGAAATACTTTGAAGTTGCAGTGTGCAGCATAGGCTAGAAAGATTCTTATAGCTTCAAGTCTTGCAACAGGTGCAAATGTCTCATCATAATCTATTCCTTCCTGTTGACAGTAACCTTTAGCCACTAGCCTTGCTTTGTTTCTTGTCACTAATCCATTTTCATCAAGCTTGTTTCTGAAAACCCATTTGGTCTCAATGACTGACTTTCCCTTAGGTCTTGGAACCAACTTCCATACATTGTTTCTTTCAAACTAATTTAGCTCTTCTTGCATGGCTATCACCCAGTCAGAATCCAACAATGCTTCATCAGTTGTCTTGGGTTCCATTTGAGACAGGAAGCATGAAAACATGCTGTCAGCAGAGACTTTGTTCCTTGTCCTCACTCCAGAAGTAGGGTCACCAATGATAAGGTCATTTGTGTGATCCTTGTTCCACTTGGTGATTCTGGGCAAGCTACTTGATTATACAGGAACAGTTGCTTCAGTTTGTTGAGTTGAATGCTCACCAATTCCATTGTCTTCACCATGTTCTTCATTATCTCCAGAGTCATCATTGTTATGAATGTTAGAAGTTATGGTCTGTGACTGAGCTGGAGTTTGGTTGACAGTAATGGTATTGACAGTATCTTTGTCAACTTCAACAATTTGAGTGAAGCTAGGTTCTTCATCAACAATTTCCTCAGATTCCAAGTATCCTTGATTCTCAAATCTGAATGTCTGCATCTTTCCTTCTTCATGCAGTCCTGGAAACTTGGTTTCATCAAATGTGACATTTACACTCTCTTCAATAATCCTGTGTTCTATAACATAAACTCTGTAGGCAGTCCTTTCTGTGCTGTAACCCATGAATAGTCCTTCAAATGCCTTAGTGTCAAATTTTCCTTTCTTCTCATGGTTATCCTTCATCATAAAGCATTTGCTCCCAAACACATGAAAATATTTGACAGTAGGTTTCTTCCCAGTTAGCAGACAGTAAGGTGTACTTGCATGAGTTTTGTTAATCATGGTTCTGTTTTGAGTATAACAAGCTGTGTTGATAGCTTCAGCCCAGAAATATGTTGGCAGTTTGGCATCATGCAACATAGTTCTAGCTGCTTCAATGAGAGTCCTGTTCTTTCTTTCTACAACTCCATTCTGCTGTGGAGTCCTTGCAGCAGAGAATTGTTGTACAATTCCTTCATCTTTACAGAAATTTCCAAGTGTGGCATTTCTGAATTCTGTACCATTGTCACTCCTCAAGATTTGGACTTTTGAGTTTGGAGTTCTATCAAGAACTCTGACTTGATCAATAATCACTTGAGCAGCTTCATCTTTGGATTCAAGAAACTTCACCCAAGTGTACCTTGAGTAATCATCCACCATTACTAAGGCATACCTCTTTTTGGCCATAGATGGTACATTGACTGGTCCAAAAAGATCCATGTGAATCAACTTGAGTGCTTCTATGTTGGTGTTCATTTGCTTGGACTTGTGCACAGCTCTCCTTAGTTTGCCCATTTGACAATCTTCACACAGTCCTTCTTGACAGAATTCCTGTTGGGGCAAACCTCTTACTAACTCCTTCTTCATCAAAATGTTCATTGTCTTGAAGTTGAGATGTGAGAGCTTCTTATGCCAAAACATACTGTCACCAACAGTTGCTTTACTGTAGAAACAGTAAACTTTATCCTTCTTTGTTGAGTTTAAGTCAGCAACAAACAAGCTTCCTTTTCTAACCCTTTTTAGAGAGAGGCTTCCATACTTCTTGTGATAGATGTTACATAGCATCATATCAAAATCAACCTTGAATCCCCTGTCACTGAATTGGCTGACACTGAGTAGATTGTGCTTCAATCCATCCACAAGAGCAATGTCTTCAATGACAACATTTCCAATTTCCAAACAGCCATATCCCACTGTGTAACCCTTGCTGTTGTCTCCAAAGGTTATGATTGGGCCAGCTTTCTCTACATAGTGTGATAGCAGGGCTTTATCACCTGTCATGTGTCTTGAGCAACCACTGTCAATGATCCACATGACTTGATCTTTCTTCTTGCCCTGCAAAACAGAATGTGTTTAGGTTGCATATGGTACCCAATCCTTGTTGGGTCCTGCAGCTTTAGTGTCTCCTGAGTTTCTTCCAGTCATAAAATCATAAGCATCATTAAAAACCTCCTGTTTGACTTCTCTTTTCACCCACTTAGGTTTAGAATTGGACTTGGTCCTTTTCTTAGTGGATGAAGTCTTTTTGCTGTTGCTAGCAGGCTCAGAAGTCTCAACAGTGTGCATGTATGAACATTTTTCAGTAGTGAGAATAGGTAAGTTAAAGCATGTACTCATGGCAATGATCTTGCATGACATACATTCAATGTTATTACAGACACTCATAGTTCTATGCATAAGGGGGGTTCTGTGTAAGTTACCATTGAGTTCAGTAGCATTGATCTTATCCTCAATTGGTTTTTTACAAACATGTGTTAAATGATGTGAAGATCCACAATTATTGCATAGTTTCCTAGAAGCACCTCCAACATTAGTATATCCATTTCCTTTATTGACACCTACCTTTCCATTCCTATTCTTAGACTTGGGAGTTACTGGATTGACAGTGTGTTCAGAAGTTGCTGTCGTACTTTCCTTGACAGTAACTTTTATTCCAACTGTCTTGACAGAAGGTTTGGAAGTTACTGTCTTGGAAACATTCTTGACAGCATCTTTGGAAGATACTATCTTGCCAATTGTGACAACATCTTTTGAACTTACTGTCTGATTGCTTGGTAAGTTTACTGTCTTGGGGATTGTGACGGTATCCTTTCCATCCTTAGATGTGCTGTCAACACCTTCATCCTCATCAAGAATTTCTTGTTTGATGAGCATGGCTTCTTCATCAAACTCAATTTCTGCAGCTTTGAAAATAGGAGTTTTAACCTTCTTGAGAATGGTGGGTTTGACAGCAGCATTTCCAGAACAATCTTGAATCACAGTTTCCTTTCCAGGTCTTCTACCATATGAAAAACATATACCAACTGTCTGATTTTCTGTATGCTTATCATTGTAATCCTGAACTATCTTGGATGAGTTTTTATAAGCCTTAATCTTGAATTCATTTTCAGCAATCTCATTCCTCAGGAATTCCTCAACTTCTTTAGCATATTTTAATTCATTTTTAAATCTAGCATTCTCCTGAGCTAAAGAGTCTAGTGAACTGGTTTTGAGAACAAGATAATCATTTTCAGACTTTAGTGTTTCATTTAGCTTACTCAGCCTAGTGATTTCCTCATTAGCAGCAGATAAGCTAGTATAGACATTGAACATTTCAGCACTTAAGTCTTTAATGGTTTTCTTATACTCATCAATGGACATATCAAGTAGGACAAGTGAAGGTACTTGACTTGAAGATGTTGATGTTACTTCATCAGTGCTAGCCATGAGAGCTAGGTTGACATATTCTTCTTCTTCTTCATCATCAGACTCATCCCAACACTTTCCTTCAGCTACATAAGCTCTACCTTGATTCTTCTTAAAGTATCCACCAGTTCCTTTCTCAAACCTTTGAACCTGTTTGGGTCTTTTACATTCAGTAGCAAAATGACCAGGTTCACCACAGTTGTAACACTTGAACTTTGACCTATCCACAAATCCAGTCTTGTATCCTCCCTTGGTTGAACTTCCCACAGCAGCCTTTGATGAACTTCCTTTGTTGAACTTGGATGCTTGACCTTGGGGCCTGAATGACCTATCCTTCTTGAACCTAAAGTTCTTGAACTTTTTGGCCATGTAAGCCATAGTAGGATTGTCCATGCTTTCCAGTTCCTCCATTGTGTAGAAGTCTTCATCTTTCACATCCTTGAGCTGTAGTACTACTTTCTCATCATCTTCAACAACCTCTTATATCTTCAAGGATTGTGCAGGGGTTGGTTGTGTGATTTGTAGTACTTCACTTGGCTGTGTGATTCTTGGCACATGTGCTACTAGGGCACTTGACATATTAGCCATCTTGTTCCTTGTTCCACTTTGTATGGCTCTCTTTTGAAAGAGTTCAAGTTCATAAGATTTCAGAATGCCATAAAGTGTCTCAAAGGTTATATTGTTGATATCTCTTCCTTCTCATATGGCTGTTGTCTTGTGTTCAAGGTGATCAGGCAGTGTAATTAAGCAGGAACTTGACATTCAATTCTTTTCTGTCATAGTACTTGCCATGTATCTGTAGTTCAGTTAAGAGCTTACTGAACCTTTCAAACATGGAAGTTAAGTCTTCACCAGGCTTGGCCATGAATGCCTCATATTGTGATATCAGTATTTGCCTTTGATTGCCCTTAACTTCTTCACTTCCTTCACATAGTAAAGCTAACCTGATCCACATCTCCTTGGCAGATGTGCAGCTTATCACACTTCCACACATGGCTTTATCCAACGTGAGAGAATCGAGCAAGATGAGTTGCAAGTGATCATCTAGCACCATTTTCTCCTTCTCAGGTTCCAAAATTTCTGAGGGATCTTTGGGAACCCAATGTGCAGGAATGACTTCACCATTTACTGTTGTGGCTTCAATTTCCTTTCTTGGAACGAAAGGACCATTCTTGAGAATACCTGGGTATAGTGGATTCGCAGCTTTGATAAACAACAAGATCTTTCTTTTCCAAATGTTGTAGTTCTCTTTATCAAAAGCTGGGATCTTGATACTGTTTGATTTCTGCATTGTCGTCGTGATCTCAGATATGTATGTTATTCTGTTCGCTCTGATACCAGTTGTTGGTCCTCGTGTATTGCAGAAGGGGGGGGGGGATGAATGCAATACTGATAAAATTCAATCTCAATTTCAATAACCAAAACTAAGATTTAATGTTATCAATAATATGTATGCATTCAGAAACAGTATAATCGAAAGACAGGATTCACAAAATAAATGTTTTATTTATTTTGCAAAGTATTGCTACAACCTCAAGAGAGAATTCTTGAGCTTCGGTTTTCTTCAAGACACTTACTTGTCTTCGTTATATTTCTAGAATGAATTGATAGTCTAAGTATAAACTAATCCTATCACTGTCAACACGGGTTTGTGAAGCTGCTGTCATTATCAAGTGACAGCTTCTTACAGATTGCCTACCCATGTGACATTCCTAAATTGCTAACATGTCAGATATACATTACAAAGAAAGCAACCTAGATTCATTCTATTTCCAGCTAAAATAATTTAGCAAATAGAGACTTGACCTTGCTCTTTGAATTGATTCGCTTTTGTTTTGTAGTGCTTGAAGCTTCTGTCGTAGTCTTGCAGACTTGGTGCAGCTTAGGGATACTGCAACACGCCTGTTTCTTGAACATTGAAACTGTCACGGGATTTGACTGAGAAGATACGTTCAACCAGAAGGATTTGTTAAACGAGGACAAGAGTACAAAGTCTATAGGTTAATTAAGGCGTTATATGGGTTACGTCAGGCACCCGGGGCCTGGTATGCCCGCTTGAGTAAGTGCTTGGAGGAATTGGGGTTCACCAAGTGTCCGTATGAGCATGCTGTCTATACAAGACGTGAAGGGGAGAAGTCCTGGTTGTTGCCGTGTACGTAGACGATCTTCTGATCACTGGAACCAGTGTGTCTAATATAAGCAAGTTTAAGAAAGAGATGAACAGTATTTTTGACATGAGTGACCTGAGAAAATTATCCTATTACCTGGGTATGGAGGTTGGTCATAAAGTTGGACATATTGAACTTAAACAGACTGTGTATGCAAAGAAAATAATAGGCAAAGCTGGAATGAAAGGATGTAATTCAGTAAGATATCCTATATATGGATCCCATGGTAAAGCTGGATAAAAACGAACGGGGCAAGGCTATCAATTCAACACAGTTCAAGAGTTTGGTTGGAGGACTTAGGTACTTCGTATTTACAAGACCTGATATAGCTTACTCTGTTGGGATAATAAGTAGATTTATGGAGAGACCCACAATAATGCATCTAGGTGCAACAAAACGGATTCTGCGTTATGTGAATGGAACACTTGATTACGGGCTGGTGTACACTAAAGGAGATGGGAACTATCTATTGTCGGGTTATTCGGATAGCGATCTTGCAGGAAATGTGGATGATAGGAAGTCGACTGGAGGTATGGCATTTTATTTAAACGAAAATCTTATTACTTGGGTATCTCAGAAGCAAAATTGTGTGGCCTTATCCTCTTGTGAGTCTGAGTTCATGGCAGCAACAACAGCTGCATGCCAAGGAATATGGCTATATAAATTGTTGAGACAAATAGCGGATATAAAGGCTGGTCCCATGGTGCTCTATATTGATAACAAGTCTGCAATAGACTTAGCAAAAAACCCAGTATTTCATGGAAGGAGTAAGCATATCGACATTCCCTACCACTTCATACGGGAATGTGTAGAACAAGGTGAAATTATGTTTAAGCATGTCAACACAAACGAACATAGAACTGATGTGCTAACTAAGGCGTTGTCTAGAGCTAAGTTTGAATGAATGCATGAGTTACTGAGCGTGAAGAATTTGCAACCAAGTTTAGATTATGGGAGCTTGTTGGTATTTAATCTAAACTTGTTTATTATTTGTTTTATTCAAATAAGTTGTTGTTTTTGATTTATTTAATTGCAGCAAAACTAGGTCATAGTTGTTGGCGTTAGTTTAAGAGTTTATGCAGTTGTGGAGTTAGAATAGGTAGTTTCCTGATTTCTCTCCACAATTTCATTTGTATTCAGTTTGAGTTTTATTTGTTTTGTTCCAACGCTTATGAAAATACTCTGAGCATATTTATTTTGTAAGTTGCAGTTCATGAAATAACAGATGTGTTAGTTCTATTCTGCAAGTATATACACATGCAAGTATATACACAGAGTTCAATCTAGTTTCTACAGAGAGATATGTGAAGAGAAAGAAAGACAAAGAATGCTTAAAAATCTTAGATATATTAGAAGAAAAAATATGGAAGAGTTAAAAAGAAAGTCTCAAGAACTGAAAGACCAAGGTCTGAACAGAGTTTTATAAGATAAACTAAGGCTTATGATTGGACGGGAACCTACACCATCAGAAAGGAAAATCTTGAAAACTATTCAGTTTCCAGCTTGAAAATTATCGTTAATGAGTTAAATACCTTTTAACATCATTCTCGAATAAATTGAAAATAATGGTTATGATTGTAAATATTCTAAAAATGCATCCCAATCAGACAACACCTCCAAAACACTCCAAATTTATTTTGTAATCCACAACAAAGTTAAAAATTGTTATAACTATTATTAATACTACTCTTATTTACTTTCAAATTACAAATTTCTCGCGGTAATTATATATAATTTGATTAAAAAAATATAATTTAAACTAGTTGCAGGTGCCTAGCACGAATTTTCATGTAATTATTTATATAATTCACACAATCAAGCAAATATCTTACTTTTGACAAACTTCAAACCAAAGTACTGTTGGAAATAATCTTAAATTTACTTAGTTATTAATTATTTGTTTGCATTAATAAATGTAATTTCCAGTCCTATAGATGCAGTGGACGTGGTCAGTAGGTTGTTTCAGTAGTATGAGGAGTATGGGTGTAGTGGAGATAAAATAGGACTTTAGTTGCTATCTTTTAGGCTCCAGTTTGGTGTAGTTATTAGTCTATATATTATGTATGTACCTTCAGTTTCAAGTGAGACAACAAGAAAATAAAAGAGCTTTGCTCATTGCTGTTGTGTTTACATATCCAAAATATATAATTATATATCTTATATTCTACACTTGGTATCAGAGCCTGGGGAAGGGGTTCAAGGCTTAACAGCTTTCCCTCTTATCCTTGAGGCATAAGAAGGAGGTAGTCGCAGGCAGTGGCATGAAGCGACGGTGGCTGCGAAAATGAAGGTGCTACTGTCGGGTGTATTTCAAAAGATGGGAGATATCATCATGTGTAGTATGGGATGCATATGGTGTTTTTCTACAGTGGCTGTACTGCAGGGAAGAAAGCTAATGCCAGCAGGGGTCGAAGAAGATGAGAAGTGTGTGTGTATATATATGCATGTGCCTATACCATCAAAGGTGATGAAAAAAAAACATAATTACCAGGTGGACAGTGCTGCTGCAAGAACAGTGGTAGACAAAGAAGATGGTGGGTGAGAAGTGCACCCTGGAGAGAAGTGCTCCAAAATTGTGGTGTTGATGAGAAGTGCATCAACAAAATGGTGTTGATGAGAAGTGCATCAACAAAATTGAAGGTGGTGAGAAGTGCATCACAGATGAAGAGAAGTGCTTCATAAATTCTGTTCAAATAAATTTAAGATTAAGGGGGTGATTGTTGGAAATAATCTTAAATTTACTTAGTTATTAATTATTTGTTTGCATTAATAAATGTAATTTCCAGTCCTATAGATGCAGTGGACGTGGTCAGTAGGTTGTTTCAGTAGTATGAGGAGTATGGGTGTAGTGGAGATAAAATAGGACTTTAGTTGCTATCTTTTAGGCTCCAGTTTCGTGTAGTTATTAGTCTATATATTATGTATGTACCTTCAGTTTCAAGTGAGACAACAAGAAAATAAAAGAGCTTTGCTCATTGCTGTTGTGTTTACATATCCAAAATATATAATTATATATCTTATATTCTACAAGTACCAATAACAAATGGGAGGAAGAAATCATCAAGAAGTCAATGAATTTTGAGATTAATACTGACGATTCATTTTTGGTTTCATCAAATAGAGTATTATAAACATAGGTCTCATGTTTTCATGCACATAGGGTCACTTTTCCATAGAGTGAGACTCGTATAGTTGATGTCAGAATTATGAAGTAGGGTTTGTCAAGTGAGAGAATAGTGGAAATAACACATACCTTTTTTATGAGTAAGAGATAGAACATACTTTTAGAATTTAAGTTTTCAAATGAATGGTTCCAGAGTCGTGATAATGGATCACGTTTACATTGAATTCCTAACTCAGTAAGTAGGGTATGTGGTTACTGGTTAATGAGAATTTAAATTTTGTTGGAATAATTGTAGAGTGGAAGAGGGAGGAACTGGGTAACTATTGAATTTAGTAGATTAAGATTAAATAATTTATATTTCACTGGAACATCGATAAATAAATATTCGATAAATTAATAATCTTTATAAATTATAAAAAAATTTAGTCCTGATATAATATAATTAGTGTATATTTTATCTCGATAAATTAATAATCTAGATAATTAATAAAATTTACCGATCCGGAGACTATTAATTTATCGAGTTTTATTGTATTATTGAATTAAAACTTGGAGTTGGGATACGTTTTAAGAAAGCATTCCTTTTTGTTCTAAAAAGCTAGCACCGCCTGCCGCTAAAGTTAATAGAATGAGTTTAATTCAATAATTTTACAATTATTTAAACAAAACATATTTAGAAAAAACAATTATTATGTTGTACAACTTAGAAAAATAATAGCAAAAGGGTTATCTATATTATCAATATTATCAATACTATTATATAATAGACGAAACATTAAAAGTTTGGTTGATCGGTATATATGGTACGGTGTGATTTTACTTAATTGTCCTATTTCGTGTTTTTACTTAATTAAACTTACTTATTTATAAAAATATATTATTAAATAATAATATTACCTATTTATAACCAATTACCTTTTTTTTGGTTGGTCGGTATGGTACGTTGTGATTTTACTAAATTGCCCTTACTAAACTTTACTTCGTGTTTTTACTTAATTAACCTTACTTATTTAGAGAAATATATTATTAAATAATAATATTATCTATTTATAACCAATTACATTTTTCACCTAAAATACATTATTTTTTCTAACAAATTCCCCTACTTTTTCAAATATATCACGGATAATTACCTTTTTTTTAAACTAAAACGTGTTAGTTTTTCTATTTTTCCTTACTAAAACCCCCCATTTTCCAAAAATATCACGAACAACCTTTAGTTATTTATTTTTAAACCTATTTTAATATTATAATTATTTTTTAAAAGTTTACCTATTTTAACATGCTTACTTATTTTTTTTAAAAAATGCAATTACTGAAAATATTAAAAAATATAAATAATCAAATACATATTTATAAACAAATACCTTTTCAACTAAAACGCATTATAATTTTTTTCTAACACAGTCCCTCATTTTCTAAATATATCACGGGAAATTACTTTTTTCAACTTACTTTTTCTATTTTTCTCACTAAAATCAATTCTTTTTCTAAAAATATCACGGACAGACCCTTTACGTATTTATTTTAAAACGTATTTAAATATTTTTAATTATTAAATTTTAAAATATAATTTTCCAAAAATATCACGGGCATTTTCCTTTTTTAAACTAAATATACATGTTAAATTTTTTATTTTTCCTTATTGAAATCTCTTCTTTTCCAAAAATATAACGGGCAAACTTTTACTTATTTATTTTAAAATCTATTTTAATATTTTTAATTAATTAAAGGTGTTTAACTATTTTAACATGTCTACTTATTTTTTTAACAAATACAATTACAAAAATATTAAAAAATAATAAAATACCAATTAATAATCCGTGCATCGCACGGGTTTTAAGCTAGTCTATACTATATTATTAAAGACGAAACATTAAAAGTTTTGGTCGGTCGGTCGGTCGGTGGGTATTTGAGCCGATTCACGGGCCTATCTATAATCAATTTATTAATAACCAATTACCTTTTTTCACTACATTACCTATTATATATTTTTTTAAAAACCAAACCAACTCATCTTCTAAAAATAAAACGGGCAACATATATATAATATGGTAATATTATTATATATTTATAACTGATTACCTTTTTCAGCTAAAACACATTATTTTTATATTTTTACCTAAAACAACTCATCTTATAAATAAGACACATATATGAAAACCAAGTTATTGATAACCAATTACCTTTTTCAGCTAAATTATATTACCTATTTCATATATCTATTTAACTAAAACAAATTATTTTCTAAAAATAAGACGGACAATATATATATATATATATATATAAAATGGTAATATTATTATATATTTATAACCGACAACTAAAACACATTATGTGTTTTATATTTTCTAACTAAAACAACTTATCTTCTAAATATAATACATGCAAAATAAATATACAATGGTAATATTGTTTTATATAAATATTAATAAATAACAAGTTATTCTTTTCAGCTAAAACAAATTACCTCTTTTATATTTTCTAACTTAAACAACTAATTTTCTAAAAGTAATGCAGACGTATATATAAAAAAATTAATATAATTTTATATAATTGTTAATAAGTAACTAATTGTCTTTTTAAGGATATTACATGTTTATATTTTTTAACTGAAACAACTCATGTTCAAATTAAAAATAACACGGGCAAAAGATAGATATATTGGTAATATTATTATATTAAACTTATGAAATTCATGTTTATTATAATTTTTTGGATATTTATCAAAAATTCCACTTTTTTTTAAAGTTTTTTGCGATTTTACCATCTTCTCAAAATATTTACAAAAATACCTTCTTTTTAAAAATAATTTGCGAAAATACCATCTTTTAAAAAGATTTTTGCAAAAATACGTTCGGCAACTAAATATAACCTACGTAGGTTGCATCCGGTTGCACGTGTGATTGCAACTAGATGCAACTGGATGCAACTTTCCAAATACAACCTACGTAGTTTGCATCCAGTTGCATATGTGGTTGAAACTAGATGCAACTTTTTAAAAAATAATTGAAAAAACAGCTAAGAATTCAAAAAAAAATATTAATAAAAGGGGTAAACTTGTGGTATTGGTTTACCCTGGGGGTTCAATAGTTAACTTTTGGGCTTCAATGTTTCTATTTTGGATTTTAGAAATATTAAGAATGACGAATAATTCGTATACGGACTTAGAGTTTAGGGTTTAGGCCCTAGACTCTGAACCCTAACTGTTGGGATTTATGGGTGATAGCATAGAAACAACTTAACTTTGATTGTACTTAATTTTTTAAATTAAGTAGAACATACTGTCATAGCCAAAGTATGTTCTTGTAATCAGTATGTAATGTTATTCTAGTTGTATTATTTGAAAGAAGTTCACGTGTGTGTTCAAGCCTCAAAGAATGCTTTTTGGATGACAACATGAATAAAGGTTACTGTCCTAAAGCTGTGACAGTAAGATTACAAGAAGACAGAATGTTGCAAGTCACGACAGCATATTCACTCTGACAGCAACATTGGCGGAAGACTACGCGACAGCAACTATTGCCCTCGACAGCAAGTTTGGGATCCTCGACAGCACTCTATGCGGGGAACTCATACTGTCACCAAAAGATCATTCCTGTGACAGCAAGCTTTGCGGCAAAAGTAACTGTCTCAATAAAGATCCTTATGCTAGGTATCTTTCTCAGTCAAATCCCGTGACAGTTTAAATGTTCAAGAAACAGGCGTGATGCAGCATCCCTAAGCTGCACCAAGTCTGCAAGACTACGACAGAAGCTTCAAGGCACTACAAATCAAAAGCGAATCAATTCAAGAGCAAGGTCAAGTCTTTATCTGCTAAATTGGTTTAGCTGGAAATAGAATGGATCTAGGTTGCTTTCTTTGTAATGTATATCTGACATGTTAGCAATTTAGGAAAGTCACATGGGTAAGACAATCTGTAAGAAGCTGCCACTTGACAGTGACAGCAGCTTTACAAACCCGTGACTGATAGTGATAGGGTTAGTCATATACCTACTATCAACTCATTCTAGAATAGCAACGAATAGTAGGAAGTGTCGAAGAAGAAAAACCTGAAGCTCGAGATCTTTTTCTTGAGGTTGTAGCAACACTTTGCAAAATAAATAAAACATTTATTTTGTGAATCTTGTTCTTACTAAATACTGTTCGTGATTGCATATATTGCTGATAACATTTAATCTTGATTTTAGTTGTTGAAATTTAGATTGAATTTTATCAGTATTGCATTCATCCCCCCCCTTCTGCAATACACAAGGACTAACACTAACCTACCCTGATTTTAGGGTTGTAAACAACCCTAAAATCAGGACGCCGGAAAAACATAATTATTAACAAGTTACATCTGTGGTTGATTTTGGTTGCAGTTTTCAGAAGGTATTTTTGCAAAATATTTTTTTTTTGAAAAGGTATTTTTGCAAAAATATTTCTGGAATGGGATATTTATGAAAAAAGCCCTAATTTTTTTAACATTCAATTTAAACGAGATAATTAATTAAAATAAAATTAATAGTATATTCAAATAAATTCGGTATATTGTACAAGCACATATTTTGATATTTGCACTTTAGTCCCTTTTTAGATTTTTAAAAGTAAAAAAATACGAATCATTAGATATGTTATTTTAAAATATTTTATATTTTAATATCTAAAATACTACTATTGATTACGTCAATAATATATTAAATTTAAATATTATATTGTTAGATTTATAAATCCAATATATATATATATATATATATATATATGTTAAAATTTTATCAAATTATATATAATAACTAAAATCTAAATAAAAAATAAGAAAATATTAAAGAAGACCGTGCATCGCACGGGATATAAGCTAGTTATTATATAATAGACGAAACATTAAAAGTTTGGTTGGTCGGTATGGTATATTGTGATTTTACTTAATTTCCCTTAATTAACTGTACTTCGTATTTTTACTTAATTAACCTTAATTATTTATAGAAATATATTATTAAATAATAATATTACCTATTTATAATCAATTATCTTTTTCACCTAAAATACATTATTTTTTCGAACAAATTCCCCTGCTTTTTCAAATATATCACGGGCAATTACCTTTTTTAACTAAACCATGTTAGTTTTTCTATTTTTTCTTAATAAAACCCTCTTTTTCCAAAAATATCACGGACACACATTTAGTTATTTATTTTTAAACATATTTTAATATTATAGTTTATTTTTTAAAAGTTTACCTATTTTAACATGTCTACATTTTTCTTAACAAAGGTAATTACTAAAAATATTAAAATATAAATAATCAAATACCTATTTATAATCGATTACCTTTTCAGCTAAAACACATTATATATTTTTTCTAACAAAGTTCCTCTTTTTCTAAATATATCACGGGAAATTGCCTTTTACAATTTACTTTTTTTATTTTTCTCACTAAAATCCTTTCTTTTTCCAAAAATATCACAGGAAACCCTTTACTTATTTATTTTAAAACATATTTAAATACTTTTAATTATTAAATTTTAAAACCTCATTTTCCAAAAATATCACATGCATTTACCTTTTTAAACTAAATATATGTCACATTTTTTATTTTTTCTTAATAAAACCCCACATTTTCAAAAATATAACGGGCAAACCCATACTTATTTATTTTAAAATTTGTTTTAATGTTTTTAATTAATTAAAAGTGTTTAGATATTTTAACATGCCTACTTATTTTTTGCACAATTACAATTAATAAAATAATAATAAAATAACAATCAACAATCCGTGCATCGCACGGGTTTTAAGCTAGTTATATAATAATAGACGAAACATTAAAAGTTTGGTTGATTGGTACGTTGTGATTTTATTTAATTGCCCTTTCTTAAATTCGTGTTTTTACTTAATTAACCTTACTTATTTATAAAAATATATTATTAAATAATAATATTACCTATTTATAACCAATTACTTTTTTCACCTAAAATACATTATTTTTTTTTTATTTTTTCTAACAAATTCCCCTACTTTTTCAAATATATCACGGACAATTACATTTTTTAACCAAAACATATTAGTTTTTCTATTTTTCCTTACTAAAACCCCTCATTTTCCAAAAATATCACCGATAAACCTTTAGTTATTTATTTTTAAACCTAATATTATAATTATTTTTTTAAAAGTTTACTTATTTTAACATGTCTACTTATTTTTCTTAACAAATGCAATTACTAAAAATATTAAAATATAAATAATCAAATACCTATTTATAACCAATTACATTTTCAGCTAAAATACATTATAGATTTTTTCTAACAAAGT
The DNA here is from genome assembly GCA_030848705.1 of Heracleum sosnowskyi. Taxonomy (NCBI): domain Eukaryota; kingdom Viridiplantae; phylum Streptophyta; class Magnoliopsida; order Apiales; family Apiaceae; genus Heracleum; species Heracleum sosnowskyi. The sequence goes on along the minus strand of CM061240.1, from coordinate 111,865,839 downwards.
CCCTCATTTTCTAAATATATCACGGGAAATTGCCTTTTTCAATTGTCTTTTTCTATTTTTCTCATTGAAATCCATTCTTTTTCTAAAAATATAACGGACAAACCCTTTACTTATTTATTTTAAAACGTATTTAAATAATTTAAATTATTAAATTTTAAAACCTCATTTTCCAAAAATATCACGGGCATTTACCTTTTTAAACTAAATATATGTTACATTTTTCATTTTTCCATACTAAAACATCCCCTTTTCCAAAAATATAACGAGCAAACCCTTACTTATTTATTTTAAAATCTGTTTTAATATTTTTAATTAATTAAAAGTGTTTAGTTATTTTAACATGCATATTATTTTTTTTAACAAATACAATTAAAAATAATAATAAAATAACAATTAACAATCCGTGCATCGCACGGGTTTTAAGCTAGTATTATTAAAGACGAAACATTAAAATTTTTGGTCCGTCGGTCGGTATTTGGGCCGGACCTATCTATAATTTGGGTCGGGCCTATATATGACCAATTTATTTATAACCAATTGTTTTTTTCAGATAAAATACATTACATATTTTATCTATTTTTCTAACTAAAACAACTCATCTTCTAAAAATAAATAGGTAATATATATATAAAATGGTAATATTATTACATATTTATAACTGATTACCTTTTTCAGCTAAAACGCATTATATGTTTTACATTTTCTAACTAAAATAACTCATGTTCTAAACATAACATCTGCAAAATAAATATGTAATTGTAATATTGTTATATATAATTATTAATAAATAACCAGTTACCCAGCTAAACACATAACCTTTTTTATTTTTTCTAACTTAAACAACTAATTTTTCTAAAAGTAACACAAGCAACATATACATAGAAAGGTAATATAATTTTCTTTTTCTTAATTTAAACAACTAATTTTCTAAAACTAACACGACAATATATATATATATATATATATATATATATATATATAAATGTAATATAATTTTATAAAATTATTAATAAGTAACTAATTGTCTTTTTAAGGATAATGTCTGTTTCATATTTTTTAATTGAAACAACTCATATTCGAATTAAAAATAACACTGGCAAAATATAGAATAATGACAATATTATTATATTAAACTTATAAAATTCATGTTTAATATAATTTTTTATAATATTCAATTTAAATAAGATAATTAATAAAAAATAAAAGTAATGACATATGTTAAAAGAAACTGGGCACATTACATGACACATATTTTGTTATTTGCATTTTAGTCACTCTTAGATTTTTTAAGAGCAAATAAATACGAACCGTTAGATCTATTATTTAAAAATATTTTTGTATTTTAATATCTAAAATACTACTAAAGATTACGTCAACAATTTATTAAATTAAAATACCTATATTGTTAGATATATAAATCCAATTTATTACATACATATATAAATATATATTAAAATTTCATCAAAAAAGATATAATTACAAAAATCTAAATAAAAATAATAAAATATTAAAAAAAATCGTGCATCGCACGGGATATAAGCTAGTAATTATATAATAAAGTATGCCATCGAAATATATGCACTTAGAGCATTTTCAATGGTACCGGCTAAAATGGTTAGCTAAAATAAGATGAAATACTAATTATTTTAAATTTGTTGAACCTATTGTGTTCCAATGAAGTTGGCTATAATAATTTGTTATACTTTAAAAATATTATGTTATTGTTATTTTTGATCCTTAAAAATAATATATATTATTTTGATAAAGTAATAGATGACCTGGAATATTGTTATAGGTCGCTAGAGGTTGAGCAAATATAATCAATGCAAGGAGGTTGACTAAATTTTTTGCTAAGGGGAATGAATGCATCTTTTTTTGCATGATCTTTCTAATTTATATTTATAGTATGTTAATTTGAATTTTAACTAAGAGGTTGCTCTCATTCGAGATGCTCTTACCTTCTAATTGCATTTGTAGGTTTGAAATTTGTCTAATATTTTGTCTGGCTCTCATATATTTAGTTAAATGTACATTTTTGTCGAATGATGATATTATTGGAATAAAAAATTCATCCTTTTAGTTTCAATGTTAAACCTAACTATATATTTATGCATATTTTATTTTATATTTATTTTCATTTTATTATAAATTATAGTAATCGATCTAGTGGAGATCTACATATTATCCTACACTTGTTTTAACAAACTAGCTTATAGCCGGTTTTATGCACGATTACTTAAATTTTATTTATAATTATTATGTTTATAATTATATTTTTATTACGATGCAACACACGATTTTTTTTAATATTTATAATTATATTTATTTATGAATATTTTAATATTTAAAAGTTATTAGTTTACATGATTAAATTATTGTTAAAAAAGATTTAGCCAAAAAACATTATAGTTAAAAATTTGATATTTATTATATTTTACACGCTCAATTTAATATTTGTTTATATTGAGTTATAAAAGTTAGATTTGGCCAATTTTACGGTTCACATGAAATTCACAAAATAATCTTTAATTTAGTTGTGGTTTAATAGTTCTTTTTCAATTAAAAACTATTCTAAAACTAAAAAGAGAATAAAGTGACGAAATTTAATGTTGAGAATTCTATTCGATTTAGGAAATCTACTTAACTTATATGTAGTTTAGATTATTAGAATAACCTTTATTAACCAAATACAGGGTTTAATGTTAAATCTAACGGTTTTCACCTATCTATTTAAAGATTAAACGATTTTTATTATTTTGGTTATAAATGGATTTCCTTATTTAATTACAACTATTTTTATGTTTTAACTTTTTGGAAAATCCAATTCTAATATAATATCTTTAACTTATATCATTTTTAGATAATAATTTCTTTTTATATGATATAATCTTGATTATCTATTTTTAAAAGTATTGGATCTAACGGTTGAGAATATTTTGGCGGTATTTAGGACCAAACTACCAGGATAACATCATTAATTTTTCTTAATATTTATAATATTTTTAATTTTTAATTTTTTTAAATATTTATTGCAAAAATATAAGATACTTTTTTTTGTAATATGTTAATGATGCGGGCACTTTGAACTTTTGAGAAATAAATTATCAATTAAAATATATTTTTTTTGTAATAGTTCTTCTTTTAAAGTAGTACACTGTGACGATCAAAATTCTGTATAAAATTCATTTTTTTATAGTATATCCCGTAAATATCTATGTTATTATATTAAAGACTAAATAATGAAAGCTTTCTTATAAGTGTGGTTACTTTGTTTGATCACTCAATCCATAATCGTTGGATCTTTCAAATTAAATTGTTGAGAAACGTTACATATAACAGTAAAATTATCATGTAGAATGATCTAAAATTTGAATCTACCAACAACATATTAAAATTTACAGGTTTTTTTTTTGAAAAAAAGAATTTTTTTTCATTTTTTTTCTTTCAGACATAGGTTATTTGATAATATTTTTTGTAAAGTACGATTTTTCAGAAAAGTACTATACTAATTTATTAACAAACTTTTAAAGTTTCGAATTTAATAATTTACAATATATATAGGTTAAAAAAGTTAGGTTTGTTCTGTATCTGAGTCTACAATTTCAAAATACGGTTTTTTTTAATATGAATATAGTCCTGCTAACAATGAAATTAGGTAAGTGCTTATAAAACAAAATCACCATTTGCGTATAATTTATTATTTAATAATAAATTATATTTGATTAGTTATGATCTATAACTTAATAAAATAGGATAAAAAATATGCACAATTTTATAAAATTTTATCCTCTTATTATTATATTCTTTGTTGATTTGAATTTTTCTTAGATTGATTTTAATTTTTGAACATAGATTTCTAAATTTAAAATAGTTAGGAAAAAGTAATTAAATTGGCGTAAAAATAATGATGACATAATAATCATTATTAGAATTTAAATACTCACTTTACTGATTTGGGTTTATCTTGTGTTTTAAAAATCAGATTTTGACGATTTTACACCCCACGTGAAGATAATTAAATTATTTTTAATTAAAAGATGGTTTAACAATTTTTATTTAACTGAAATTGTCGATGGAAGAGAAAAGAAAGTCACGAATTTTTTACATGGAGAATTCTATTCAATATAGAAAACTTATTTATATTTGGTATATTTGGTTTAAATTATCAAAATACACGTTTTAGAATTTAAATATAATCCTATTATAAATAAAATACACTTTTTTAATATTTGATCAAACAATTTTCATTTATCTAGTTAAGATCTAATAGTGCTTATTAATTTGGTTGTCACGATCAAAATTTTGGATAAATCCCTATTATGCTTATTATATAAAAGAGTTTAATATAATAAGAATATCAAGTACATACTTTTACTTTTAATGTTTCGGTTTTATTTATAGTGTATATAAAATTTTAAAATACATTATTTGGGTTATAAAAATTTTAAATTTTTATAAATTTTAAATTTTAAATTTTAATACAGTATAAAAATTATGTTATGATTATATAAAATTTTATTCTCATATTATTATAGTCTTTATCGATTTGAATTTGTTCTTAATTTATTTTAATACTTTATTGAAAGAAAGATAAAATTTCTATATTTAAAAGAATTAGTGAAAAAATAAATAAATTGGTGCTACAATTATAAAAAAATATTTATTAAAATTTAGATACTCACTTTACTATTTGGGTTCTATCCTGAGTTTTGGAAATTGAATTTTGACGATTTTACAACCCATGTGAAACTAACGAAATTATCTTTAATTTAATGATGATTTAATAATTATTATCTAACTTGACCAGTGACCTATCCATAAAATGAAAATAAAAGATGGTTAAGTATTATATTCAAAATTATTGTTTATGAATATGAAACCCTCAATATTTTAATAATATTTTGATATTATCTTTTTATGTTTGTTATATATAAAATAATATAATTAAAATTTGGGTTAATCAAATTGTTATGTTCCTTCAGAAAAAAATGTTTAAATTTATTCATGTACATTAGTTCTCCTAAGTCTATCCACATGTATCATTGTTATATGATATACATGAGCATTATATTGATAATTTTTAATATTGTAATCGATATGAATTGTTATCTGATATTTGGTTTAACAATTATTATCTAATTCGAACTATACATAAATTAAAGAGAAAAAATATTTAAGAATTTTTACATAGAAAAATTTTAAATTATCAAAATACACTTTTTAGTATTTAAATATAATTCTATTATTAAACAGACACACTTTTTAATATTAGATCTAACAATTCTCATCGATCTATTTAAGATCTAACTGTAATAATTAATTTGGTCGTATAGTGGTCGTACACGGACCAGATCGATTTTAATTTTTTCTTAAATTGATTTTAATATTTTATTGAAATAAACATAGAATTTATAAATTTAAAAGAATTAGGAAAAACAATAAATTGTTGCTACAATAATATGTTAGATATAATTGCTAATGTTTGTTTATCAGTGTTTAAGCAACAGGTACTGACAAGAGTTTATCAGAAGCCAGTCAGAGTTTAGTTAAACTCTGACAGGGTAAAGAGTTTAATTGAAGCCGGTCAGAGTTTATTTAAAGTCTGACAAGGTGAAAGTTGAATTAGCTGTCGGTGCAGAATTGAAGATTCTAGAAGCAATATATTCTGAAGATAGAAAGAAGCAGAATATATTGATACAGCTAAGGAGATTGGAATAGAAGACTGAAGCAATCCTTAATTGATATGAATTGTATAGCTAACTTATAGGAATATCAATTAGAGATGGATTGTATGTAGCTGTGTACTATATAAACACAGATAGGTTATCCCTAGAAGGGACGCGTGAATATTGATATATTATTCTTGTAACCTAGAAGCTCTTTGTGATTCATTAACATCATAAAGAGAGAAGCTGTTAATACGATTACAGTTTTATTGATTCATAAACAGTGTTTTTAATTATCGTTATTCTCATACATACTTGATTATATTGTGTATTCGGCCTAACAATTGGTATCAGAGCCAAGGCTGTTTAATATATACAGTTTTACGATTCAAACACAGTAATAATCATGTCTGAAGAAAATCAAACTGCTTCCAAGGCTGAACAGGTTAAGCCTAATTCTGTGAGTCGATATGAAACAATCAGGGTTCCGATTCTCAGGCCTGTAGAGTATCCGATTTGGAAGGTGAAGATGACCATGTTTCTGGAGGCTACAGATCCAGAATACCTTGACAGAATTAATGATGGTCCTCATATGCCAACTAAATTGTCCCCTGTTGTTGATGGTCAAGAACAAAAGACTGTTCCAAAGGAAAAGAAAGATATGACTCCTGAGGATATCTCATCAATTGCAAAGGATGCAAAGGTTAGACATCTTCTCCACAGTGCTTTAGATAATGTTATGTCTAACAGGGTAATTGGCTGCAAAACTGCCAAAGAGATATGGGATGCTTTAGAAGTCAGATGCCAGGGAACAGGTGCTATTAAGAAGAACAGAAAAACAATACTCACACAGGAGTATGAGCACTTTGATTCAAGAACTAATGAAACCTTGACTGAGACTTATGACAGATTTTGCAAACTGTTGAACGATCTGTCTCTGGTAGATAAGGAATATGAACTTGAAGAGTCCAATCTCAAGTTTCTGTTATCTCTACCTGAAAAGTGGGATTTAAAGGCAACAACAATCAGAGATAATTATGATCTTGCTGATACAGATCTTGATGAAATCTATGGATTGTTAAAGACTCATGAACTTGAGATAGAACAAAGAAACAGGAGGTCAAGCAAGAAGACAAAATCTGTTGCTCTCAAAGTCGAGGAGAAGCCCATCAAGAAGGAATCATCAAGGAAGAAAGCCAAGGGAAAGGCTTTAGTGATCAAATCTGAGAGTGAGTCATCAAACTCTGATGATGATTCAAACTCTGATGAAGCTTCTGATTCTGAGGATGATGAAGAGGAGATGATGCAAATGGCTGCCTTGATGGTCAAGACATTTAAGAAGATGGGATTCAAGAACTTCAAGAAGGGTAAAAGATTCTCAAGGAGAGATTCAAATTCTGAGAAGAAGAATTTTAGAAAGTCTGATGGAAGGGATACCAAGTCAGGTAAGAAGGACAAATCTGAGATCCAGTGCTACAAGTGCAAAGAGATGGGTCACTATGCTCCAGAGTGCAAGAAAGGAAGAACTGAAAAAGCACTCATCTCTAAAGGCAAAGACTGGGCAGATACTTCAGATTCTGATGATGGAGTGAATTATGCACTCATGGCAACTATCAAAGATGAAGTTGAGTCATCAGAAAATAAGGTACCTCTAACTACTTATGCTTATGATACTGATAATATTTCTGAATTAAGAATTTATCTTAAGAATATACATGTTAGTTATAGGGATCAGACTTTAGAGAATGAGAGGATTAAATCTGAGAATCTTAGTCTTAAAGAAAGAAACAAGTTTCTTGAAAGAGAACTTGTGAATATGAAGCAGATTCAAAAAGAAAGAGATGATGCTGTTTATGTAGAACAGGAGTTGCTGAAAAGATATAAGCAACTAGAATCTGATTTAGAGAAGGAAAGGAAAATAATCAAGACTTGGACAGATTCTGGAAGAGACACTCATCAAGTGTTTCAGACTGATTCTGTAGGTTTAGGTTATTGTGAAAATGATGAACTTAGGTTTAAAGACAAGGTTAAGGTAAAACCACAACTTAAACCTGTGAAATTTGTTCCAGAAGCCAATAAGTTAAAATCTGTTGTAATAAGGGAAGCTGATATGGAATCAGATGAATCTTGTGACAAACAGGAAAATATTATAACAGAAAAACTTATGGAAATAGAAGCTGTTAGAAAACCAGTAAAAACTTGTGAAAAACAGGTTAATGTTGGCTTGATGACAGGAAAACAGTTCAATCACAAGCTAAAAGAGGTAAAGTCTTCCATGAAACCTAAAAGTTCCAAGAGAAATAGGAATGGAAAAGTAGGCATAAATAATAGAAATAATCATATGCCTAATGCTAGTGCCTCAAGAAAAACATGTTACAGTTGTGGTAGTTCTAATCATCTTGCTAGATTTTGCACTAAGAACAAACACATTAATACTTTACCTTCTACATCAGAAGTAAAGATTGATTATGTTAGAGTAAAACCACAGACTTTGTGCAAACATTGTGGGAGCACTTGGCATTCTATTTACACATGTAAGAGTTATCATGCAATTTATCATAACTATTATGAGCTAAAACCCAACTTGAAATGGGTTAGAGCAAACTCTGCTAGTGTAAAATCTGACAATGTTAGTTTAAACTCTGATAATACAGATTCCGCTGCAAAAGCTAACACTGTTAAGAAGGACAAAGGATCCAAGCAAGTCTGGATCCTTAAAACTAACACTTAGTGTTTGTTTGTGATTGCAGGGTATAATAGAGAGCACACTTATCTTGGACAGTGGTTGCTCAGGACATATGACTGGAAACAAAGCCCTGCTATCAGACTTTGAGGAGAAGGCTGGCCCAAAAGTTTCCTATGGAGATGGCAACATAGGATACACTCTGGGATATGGCAATATAAATCTTGGAAGTGTCATCATCACAAATGTAGCTCTAGTCTCAGGACTCAAGCATAATCTGTTATCTGTGAGTCAAATCTGTGACAGAGGAAACCATGTAGATTTTCATAGTGAATACTGTGAAGTTATCAGTAAATCTACTGGAAAAGTTGTTCTAGTTGGACACAGACGCAACAATATTTATGAAGCAAGTTTGGTAACAAACTCTGATGGAAGTACAGTGTGTCTGACTGCAAAAATGTCAAATGAAGAGAGTTGGAATTGGCACAAGAAGCTCTCTCATCTCAATTTGAACAACATCAATGAGCTGATAAGAAAGGATCTTATAAGAGGACTTCCAAAATCAATACTTAATCTAGATGGTCTATGTGATTCTTGTCAAAAGGCCAAGCAAAGGAAGTCATCTTTCAAGAGTAAATCTGAATCTTCAGTAGTGGAACCTTATCATCTTCTACATGTTGATCTCTTTGGACCAGTGAATGTGATGTCAATGGGCAGAAAGAAATATGCTCTAGTAATTGTTGATGAATATACTAGATATACATGGGTGTATTTCTTATCAAAGAAGGATGAAACTGCTCAAATTCTGATGGATCATGTAAATCTACTGGACAAAGGATCACAGCACAAAGTCAAAATTATAAGGAGTGATAATGGAACTGAATTCAGAAACTCAATATTGGAAGCTTTCTGCAAGGAGAGAGGAGTCAAACAAGAATTCTCTGCACCTGGAACTCCACAGCAAAATGGTGTAGTTGAAAGAAAGAACAGAACTTTAATTGAAGCTGCAAGAACTATGCTTGATGAAGCAAAATTACCAACGTACTTCTGGGCAGAAGCTGTTCAAACTGCTTGTTTTACTCAAAATGCTACACTGATCAACAAGCATGGAAAAACACCATATGAAATGGTTAAAAATAAGAAGCCAAATTTGAAATATTTTCACATATTTGGATGCAAATGCTTTGTGTTGAAGACTCATCCTGAACAGTTGACCAAGTTCGAGTTAAAAGCTGATGAAGGAATCTTTGTTGGCTATCCATTGTCAACAAAAGCATTCAGAGTTTACAATCTGAGAACTAAGGTGATCATGGAATCCATACATGTGTCATTTGATGACAAGAAAATAATTGGACTTGAAGACAAGGATGGATATGATCAATTACGTTTTGAAAATGAAGATCTATTCTCTGATGATGTAAACTCTGACGAAGCAGGTTTGACAAACCCTGACAGAGCATACTCTGAACCTCTACTGATAAATACTGAAGAAACTGAAAATTCTCAAATTGAACAAAATAGAGAACCAGTTGAGGGGGAGCGTGAAGAAGCTCAACAAGACACAGCAAGTGAGTCAGTTGAGGAAACTGATTCAAACTCTAACAGTTCAAACACTGAGCCATCCAACTCAAGGGGAGCCTCAGATACTGCTGAAAGTCAACGTATGAATCAGGAGAGCATGGATCAAGGGGGAGGATTCAATAATGATGCAAGAAACCACTTACCAACAGCCAGAAAGTGGACACAGGCACACACACCTGATCTCATAATTGGAGATCCTGATGCTAGTGTGAGAACTAGAAGTGCAACAAACAATGAGTGTCTGTATCATGCTTTCTTGTCTCAAACAGAACCAAAGAAAGTGGAGGAAGCTCTTCAAGATGCTAATTGGATTACAGCAATGCAAGAAGAGTTAAATGAATTTGAAAGAAATGAAGTCTGGACACTTGTACCTAGACCAAAGAACAGATCAATAGTAGGTACAAAGTGGGTTTTCAGAAACAAGACTGACAGTGAAGGTGTGATTACAAGAAACAAGGCTAGACTTGTGGCTAAAGGTTATTCACAACAGGAAGGAATTGATTATGATGAAACCTTTGCTCCAGTTGCAAGATTGGAGGCCATAAGAATTTTTCTGGCCTATGCTGCACACAAGAAGTTTAAAGTCTTTCAGATGGATGTAAAGAGTGCTTTTCTCAATGGGAAGCTTGAAGAAGAAGTGTTTGTTGAACAACCACCAGGATTTATAGATTCCAAGCATCCATATTATGTCTACAGGCTTGACAAGGCATTATATGGACTAAAGCAAGCACCAAGAGCATGGTATGAAACTCTTGCTCAGTTTCTTTTAGAAAGTGGGTTCACAAGAGGTACAATTGATAAAACCTTGTTTTATTTCAATTCTGGTGATGATTTGCTTTTAGTTCAAATTTATGTAGATGATATTATTTTTGGATCTACTAATGACAAACTTTGTAAGAAGTTTGCAAAGCTTATGCAATCCAGGTATCAAATGAGCATGATGGGAGAGCTTAGTTACTTTCTAGGCTTACAAGTAAAGCAAACAGATGATGGTATTTTTATCAATCAAGCAAAGTATACCAGAAATCTTCTAAAGAAATTTGGTATGCTTGATAGTTCATCTGCTACAACTCCCATGGCTACAGCAACGAAGCTTGACAAAGACACAGGAGCCTCAGTAGATATGACTAACTACAGAGGAATGATAGGGTCTCTACTGTATCTTACTGCAAGTAGACCTGATATCATGTATGCAACATGTCTTTGTGCAAGATTTCAAGCAGATCCCAGAGAGCCTCATCTAACAGCTGTAAAAAGGATTTTCAAATATCTCAAAGGAACCATAACCTTGGGTTTGTGGTATCCTAGAGAATCAGAGTTTAAGTTAATTGGTTACTCTGATGCAGATTTTGCAGGCTGTAAGATAGACAGAAAAAGTACAAGTGGAAGCTGTCAATTTTTAGGTGACAGATTGGTTTCTTGGTACAGTAAGAAACAGAAATCAATTTCTACATCCACTGCAGAAGCAGAGTATATAGCAGCTGGTAGCTGTTGTGCACAGATTTTATGGATGAAGAATCAATTGCTGGATTATGGGTTAAGGTACTCTAGAATACCTATTTTCTGTGATAACCAAAGTGCTATTGCTATGACAGGTAATCCAGTACAGCATTCCATGACCAAGCACATCAGCATAAGGTATCATTTTATCAGAGAACATGTGGAAGAAGGAAACATTGAGCTTCATTTTGTGTCTACAGACCAACAACTTGCAGATATCTTCACCAAACCTTTGAGTGAAGCTACTTTTACAAGATTGGTAAATGAACTTGGAATGATCTCTGGTTCTGACTAGAGATACGGGTTAGACTCATTTTTTATGTTCATGATTTCTTACATGTGTTAACTGTTATGTGAACCAGCATGTTAAACTCTGATGATAAACTCTGTGAAGTGTCAGTCATAATCTGAAAGTAAACTCTGGTGTTAAACTCTGTTGGTCATACTCTGTTAATTACAGTTTAATGCTATTCTCTAACTGTAATTTTGTCTGAAACATATGGACCAATGAAGAAATTTGTATGAAGCATAATTCTCAGTAAGTAATTGTGAATCCTTAAGAGTTGATAGATTCTGATCTCATTTATGTGCAGTAAACTAACACAGCATGATACTGTCTCTATATTTATACCATCTCTTAGTTTATTGATCCTATACACTGAGTCTGTATTAGCTGTTTGCATTTTCTCTCATAAGTTAATTTTAATCACTGATGAAAAGTCTAAACTCTGATTACTTACTACAAATAATTCACCCTCAAATCAAAAGATGCCAACCAGAGCACAAATTCCTTTGAGATCATGTTGTGCCTGGGACGATCCAGGAACTTATTGTATGAAATAAGGGCTAAAATCTTTGATTTTTGGTGACTAGTGCCAACCACTGATTACTGGAAAAATAATAAATAAAAAAAAAAAAAAAAAAAAAATTATATAAATAATACAGGGGGTGACAAATAAAAGACATATCCAAATGAAAGGATATCAGTAACACAGAGTTTAGATAGAAAAATCAGTGTCTATGTGAGAGTTTAGGCAACCAGGTTTTTACTACTTTAGTTTGTGGATTTTATGCACTTTGAGATGATCTAAATACTGATTTCGGTAAACTCTGCTACTACACACACATTTCTCACAACTGTACAGATTGAGAAAAGAGTTTATTGACAAAGAAGGATAAATGGTAAACACTGATGTATTGTGTGAAATACGCCGAGGTTACTTTGTTTTAATCTATGATGGTTAAAATAATTTCCTTGTTTCAGACATTTTATACTCTTGAGATTAGTCATTTGTTTTTCGGAAAAAGTATGATTGAACGGAGAAAAGAAAGAGTGCGTTTGATAAGTCCTGATAGTGATTCGTAATGCTATTGAGTATGTTAGTTTATTGTTTAAAGTGATATCATTTTTTTTTACTTTACAATTACTATGCAATATTGATAATACTGATATGTAAAGAAACAAATTGTTTTTCATTAATTGATTCAAATTTACATTCAGACAAATTCATACTCATGTTAAGCTAATCTTTCTGGTACATGCTAATCACTATGGTTACAAAGAGAAGATCTATTTAACCAGGATAAGTATCTGAATGCTACATCTGAAGTTCGAGCAGTTAAGTCTGGTGAAGCTGAGGTATCAAATGTTGATGCTGTGCCTCAGAGAAAAAGAATGAAGAAAAGGCGAGCCCACAGGGCAAAGTCTGTTGCTGCTGCTTCTAGTGCAGACTCAGAAACTGAAGCTGATGAAGAAAATCTTCATCAGAGAAAGAGAAGATTAGTTGCTAATCAACTTTTTGGTGATATTATTGCCAATTTGGATAAAGAACCTGAGGACACAGAAGCTCCTACATCAAAAACTGATGATGTAGTTGAGGAAGCTGCTGCATACTCTGACAGCAGGATTGTGGATCATGAAGATACTATACCGGAAGCTGATCAAGCATCTACTGAGTTAGTAGAACCTATTGCTTCTCACACAGAAATCATTTCTATTGATTTTGAGAAAGGTGATGAAGTAGATCAGATTAGAGTTGATCCAGTTCCAGAAGCTGTTGCTGTACATGCTGATGCAACAGATAATGATCATGAGGATATTATCTTTCTTGAAACTTTGCAACAATCAGTTGTTGAGATTGTTCAAAGAGAAGCAGAGGTTACTGCTCCAGCAAACTCTGATGTTCCTCAAACTGTAGCAGATCAAGTACCTGATGCGACTGCACAGTCAATTGATGAAATCACTGCTGAAAATGTGCTTGAAGATATTCACAGAGAGGATGACAATGCTGAAGCTAGTCCTGTTCATTCAAACTCTGATATTCATGTGGAAATTTCTGATATTCAAGCAAATTCTACTGAAGAAAGGGAAGTTCAAAGGGCTGCTTCTGAGCATTTTCAGAATATGTACTACAATGCATGGGCTAATGCAGATTGTATCTTTCCAGCGCAAAGGGCTGCAGAATTTTTATCTGATTCTGTCAAGAAGATTACAAATCCTGATGTCCTTACGAGCTTACAGGCAACTGTTATTCAAGTCAAATCTCTCAATAATAGATTTGATGAGAATCAACAAATGCTTACAAGTCTGAGGAATGAAGTAAGCCTGAGGGATCTTACTTTAAAGGCTGACAGAACTTATTATTATACCATGTTCAAGCAGCAAGCCAGGGATTCTGAAGAAATCAAGAAGAGGCTTGGGACAGTTGAGGACAACCAGAATGCTATGTCTGCTCAACTGACTTCTATTTCTACTGCGCTTGAATTGCTGACATCAGTACTACTTTCTGATGATGTCAAAAAGGGGGAGAGTATACCTAAAGACAAATGCAAAGATACTCAAACTCTGAGACGGAAGGATGATTTTGCTGATGGTGGAAGCAAGGAATCTGAGAAGAATTTACTTTCTGTTCAAGGAAAAAGAAGATCAAAATTAAATTCTAATAGGTTGACAAACTCTGGTAAAGAAATTTCAAACTCTGCCAGTGGTTCAAGACTTAAGAGTTTAATTATTTCAGCCAATCCATTAACTGATGAAGAAATTGCTACCAAGATGTTTCTAGAAGAACATGGTAATGAAGCTATAGTTGAAGACATCGAAGCTGAAATGCTGAGTCTTGCTGAAGAGCATGAGAAGAAGTTGAAGGATGGTACTTATAAGAAGAAGGAAATCAAGGCTCCTAGAAAGAAAGAAAAAGGAATTGTTATCAAAGAGAATGTAAACTCTGATCAGAGCTTACAGTACTCAAGGAGGCCTGTGATTAAAAATGCTGATAAAGGAAAAGGTAAACTGGTAGAAGAAGAGCAGTTACCTAAGAAGATTTATTCAACCTCTGACATTGCTCAAGTTGAAACAAGATTACCAAAATCAACCTCTGACGCTGCTCAAGTTGATGATGCTATTGAAGTTAAGCCATCCTCTGACAAGGCTCAAGCTGTGCAAACTCAGCTAGCTCCTCAACTCAAAGGTTTCTTAAGACCTGTACTCTCTGAAACTCTGACACTTCAACCTGTGGATTTTTCTCAAACCAGGACTGTACTTTGAAAAGAATCTTATGATAAGTCTGGTTTAGGTTCACATAGGGAGAAGAGAATAAATAACAGATCTCAAGACAATATTTCACTGACAGGATCTGGTATTGGGAATACACAAGAAAATCTTGATAAGTTAGAATCTGTTCAGTTGATTTTTCACAAGATCTTGAAGAAGCAGTTTCTGTTATATTTCATGAGTGATGGAAGAGTTTATAGAATTGGAGAATCTGATGTAAATCTCAAATCATGGGAAGAACTTGAATATGTACTTTATCTGTTAAAAGTTAAGAACAGACATACCCATAATGTTGCTCAAATCTTAAGAGAAAAGATGCTGAGATCAAAAGTGATGCTTGGAGGAGGAGAAGTCTCAAATGCTTATATTCCAAAGTATAGAGATCATACTGGAAATTTGGTGGAGATGAAGAGAAACAGTGCTAGATTTAAAACTGCACTGGGATTAAAAGTCTTAGAATTCAACTTAGAGTCAGATAAAGCTCAGTACATTCGGCTAGGGAATGATATGAAGAAGAACAGTATCTATTCTCTGAGGGCTGCCATATATCAAACTGGTGAAGGAGATCCAGAGTATAAGGAGCTGAAAGAGATTATGATAACTGAACTTGAGAATGCTGAGAGAAGACTGCTGATTGATTATCTCAGGACTGTGCCTGATATTGAAGAAGTCAAGTAAAGTCTGACTGTAAGTTTTTAATATTTTCTATTCTAAGTCAAATTTAAACTCTGTTTTAAATTAAACTCTGTTATATGTTAAACACTGCATTTGTTAAAAGGTTTTGACATCATCAATTATATGTTTTAACTTGTACATTTTATTATGAACAAGTTGGGGGAGATTGTTAGATATAATTGCTAATGTTTGTTTATCAGTGTTTAAGCAACAGGTACTGACAAGAGTTTATCAGAAGCCAGTCAGAGTTTAGTTAAACTCTGACAGGGTAAAGAGTTTAATTGAAGCCGGTCAGAGTTTATTTAAAGTCTGACAAGGTGAAAGTTGAATTAGCTGTCGGTGCAGAATTGAAGATTCTAGAAGCAATATATTCTGAAGATAGAAAGAAGCAGAATATATTGATACAGCTAAGGAGATTGGAATAGAAGACTGAAGCAATCCTTAATTGATATGAATTGTATAGCTAACTTATAGGAATATCAATTAGAGATGGATTGTATGTAGCTGTGTACTATATAAACACAGATAGGTTATCCCTAGAAGGGACGCGTGAATATTGATATATTATTCTTGTAACCTAGAAGCTCTTTGTGATTCATTAACATCATAAAGAGAGAAGCTGTTAATACGATTACAGTTTTATTGATTCATAAACAGTGTTTTTAATTATCGTTATTCTCATACATACTTGATTATATTGTGTATTCGGCCTAACATAATAATAAAAAAATTATTAAAATTTAGATAATCACTTTAATGTTTGGGCTCTATCTTGAGTTTTAGACAACAGATTTTAACAATTTTACAGCCCACGCGAAGCTAACAAAATTATCTTTAATTTAATGATGGTTTAATAATTATTATCTAAATGGAACTATCCATAAACTAAAGAGAAAAGATAATTACGATTTTTTACAAAAAGATTTCTATTCAATATAGTAAACCTATTTATAATTGGTTTAAATTAAAAAAATATATTAAAATTTAGATAATCACTTTAATGTTTGGGAAATTAAAGAGAAAAGATATTTAATAATTTTTACATAGAAAATTTTTAAATTATCAAAATATACTTTTTAGTATTTAAATATAATTCTATTATTAATCAGATACACTTTTTAATATTAGATCTAACAATTCTCATCGATCTATTTAAGATCTAACTGTAATAATTAATTTTGTCGTATAGTGATCGTACACGGACCAGATCGATTTTAATTTTTTCTTAAATTGATTTTAATATTTTATTGAAATAAACAAAAAATTTATAAATTTAAAAGAATTAGGAAAAAAATTAAATTGGTGCTACAATAATAAAAAGTTTTATTAAAATTTAGATAATCACTTTACTGTTTGGGCTCTATCTTGAGTTTTAGACAACATATTTTAACAATTTTACAGCCCACGCGAAGCTAACAAAATTATCTTCAATTTAATGACGGTTTAATAATTATTATCTAACTGGAACTATCCATAAACTAAAGAGAAAAGATAATTACGATTTTTTACATAAAGATTTCTATTCAATATAGTAAACCTATTTATAATTGGTTTAAATTAAAAAAATATTAAAATTTAGATAATCACTTTACTGTTTGGGAAATTAAAGAGAAAATATATTTAAGAATTTTTACATAGAAAAATTTTAAATTATCAAAATACACTTTTTAGTATTTAAATATAATTCTATTATTAATCAGATACACTTTTTAATATTAGATCTAACAATTCTCATCGATCTATTTAAGATCTAACTGTAATAATTAATTTGGTCGTATAGTGGTCGTACACGGACCAGATCGATTTTAATTTTTTCTTAAACTGATTTTAATATTTTATTGAAATAAACATAAAATTTATAAATTTAAAATAATTAGGAAAAAAAATTAAATTGGTGCTACAATAATAAAAAAAATTATTAAAATTTAGATAATCACTTTACTGTTTGGGCTAGTTTTAAACAACAGATTTTAACAATTTTACAGCTCACGCGAAGCTAACAAAATTATCTTTAATTTAATGATAGTTTAATAATTATTATCTAACTGGAACTATCCATAAACTAAAGAGAAAAGATAATTACGATTTTTTACATAAAGATTTCTATTCAATATAGAAAACCTATTTATAATTGGTTTAAATTAAAAAAAATATTAAAATTTAGATAATCACTTTACTGTTTGGGAAATTAAAGAGAAAAGATATTTAATAATTTTTACATAGAAAAATTTTAAATTATCAAAATACACTTTTTAGTATTTAAATATAATTCTATTATTAATCAGATACACTTTTTAATATTAGATCTAACAATTCTCATCGATCTATTTAAGATCTAACTGTAATAATTAATTTGGTCGTATAGTGGTCGTACACGGACCAGATCGATTTTAATTTTTTCTTAAATTGATTTTAATATTTTATTGAAATAAACATAAAATTTATAAATTTAAAAGAATTAGGAAAAAAATTAAATTGGTGCTACAATAATAAAAAAAAATTATTAAAATTTAGATAATCACTTTACCGTTTAGGCTTGAGTTTTAGACAACAGATTTTAACAATTTTACAGCCCACGCGAAGCTAACAAAATTATCTTTAATTTTATGATGGTTTAATAATTATTATCTAACTGGAACTATCCATAAACTAAAGAGAAAAGATAATTACGATTTTTTACATAAAGATTTCTATTCAATATAGAAAACCTATTTATAATTGGTTTAAATTAAAAAAAATATATTAAAATTTAGATAATCATTTTAATGTTTGGGCTCTATTTTGAGTTTTAGACAACAGATTTTAACAATTTTGCGGCCCACGCGAAGCTAACAAAATTATCTTTAATTTAATGATGGTTTAATAATTATTATCTAACTGCAACTATCCATAAACTAAAGAGAAAAGATAATTACGATTTTTTACATAAAGATTTCTATTCAATATAGAAAAACTATTTATAATTGGTTTAAATTATCAAAATACACCTTTTAGTATTTAAATACTATCCTATTATTAATCAAAAAAAAATTATTAAAATTTAGATAATCACTTTACTGTTTGGGCTCTATCTTGAGTTTTAGACAACAGATTTTAACAATTTTACAGCCCACACGAAGCTAACAAAATTATCTTTAATTTAATGATGGTTTAATAATTATTATCTTACTGGAACTATCCATAAACTAAAGAGAAAAGATAATTACGATTTTTTACATAAAGATTTCTATTCAATATAGAAAACCTATTTATAATTGGTTTAAATTATCAAAATACACATTTTAGTATTTAAATACTATCATATTATTAATCAAATACAATTTTTAATATTATATCTAATGGTCCTCATCTATTTGAATATTTATAGTTTTATAATCCAACGGATCATATATTCAATTTTGGATAAGATCTTCCTTACGCTTATATATATATACTAGCTTATATCCCGTGCGATGCACGGTCTTCTTTAATACTTTCTTATTTTTTATTTAGATTTTAGTTATTATATATAATTTGATAAAATTTTAATATATATATATATATATACATATATATATATATATATATTGGATTTATAAATCTAACAATATAATATTTAAATTTAATATATTATTGACGTAATCAATAGTAGTATTTTAGATATTGAAATATAAAATATTTTAAAATAACATATCTAATGATTCATATTTTTTTACTCTTAAAAAACTAAAAAAGGGACTCAAGTGCAAATATCAAAATATGTGCTTGTTCAATATACCGAGTTTATTTGAATATACTATTACTTTTATTTTAATTAATTATCTCGTTTAAATTGAATGTTAAAAAAATTATAATAAACATGAATTTCATAAGTTTAATATAATAATATTACCAATATATCTATCTTTTGCCCATATTATTTTTAATTTGAACATGAGTTGTTTCAGTTAAAAAATATAAACAGGTAATATCCTTAAAAAGACAATTAGTTACTTATTAACAATTATATAAAATTTTATTAATTTTTTTATATATACGTCTGCATTACTTTTAGAAAATTAGTTGTTTAAGTTAGAAAATATAAAAGAGTTAATTTGTTTTAGCTGAAAAGAATAACTTGTTATTTATTAATATTTATATAAAACAATATTATCATTGTATATTTATTTTGCATGTATTATATTTAGAAGATAAGTTGTTTTAGTTAGAAAATATAAAACACATAATGTGTTTTAGCTGTCGGTTATAAATATATAATAATATTACCATTTTATATATATATTGCCCATCTTATTTTTAGAAAATTATTTGTTTTAGTTAAATAGATATATGAAATAGGTAATATAATTTAGCTGAAAAAGGTAATTGGTTATCAATATGTGTCCTATTTATAAGATAAGTTGTTTTAGGTAAAAAATATAAAAATAATGTGTTTTAGCTGAAAAAGGTAATCAGTTATAAGTATATAATAATATTACCATATTATATATATGTTGTCCGTTTTATTTTTAGAAGATGAGTTGGTTTGGTTTAAAAAATAAATATAAAATAGGTAATGTAGTGAAAAAAGGTAATTGGTTATTAATAAATTGATTATAGATAGGCCCGTGAATCGGCCCAAATACCGACCAAAACTTTTAATGTTTCGTCTTTAATAATATAGTATAGATATATAAGGAGTTAATAGGCGGGTGAAGTGTCTTTTTAAGAAGGGTGAGTGATAAGTTTTGGGTAAAGACTTAAAGTTACTTGATCGGGGCAAATTACCAAATTAACAAATGGGAGGAAGAAATCATCAAGAAGTCATTGAATTTTGAGATTAATACTGACGATTCATTTTTGGTTTGATGTCAGAATTATGAAGTAGGGTTTGTCAAGTGAGAGAATAGTGGAAATAATGTTAGACAATCTGTGCAAAAATACAGAACCGTGTTTGTGCAAATATAAGAAAACGAAGGAGACAGAAGGAAAACGTAGGATACAGTTTATAATCCGAGTCCAGTGCGTAACTGTCTCCTTAAAGCGTATTTGCCCCTCACCGTATGTTCGGAACAATAGCCTCCCAGGATAAAACGGATTTCTGATGCAGCTATGCAGCACCTTCAGCGAACCGGAACAAGTATTGAATCTATCACCGACAGGTAGAGAGAAAACAAGGGTGGCTGTGTATTGTGTGTCTAACCCTAATCTATACTAAAATATATATATGACCTGTGCACTACTCCATTTAATTAATTAAAACACGTTAATTAATTAAAACGGTTACAAATTATATCCGTAAATATATCGAATTAATTTGAACCAAATCAATTAATCCGAAATTAAATCAGATTAATTTAACAGTCAATTTGTTTGAGCCAAAACACAATGGAAATAATAAAAGCTAGCAAAACTGGTCCGTAATTATTCGGGCCAAATATTTCTGCATTCGTGTCCGCAGGTCGCCCACGAGCGAGCCCGAGGCTTGCGAGGTAACGAAATCCTCTTCGATCTCCCACAATTTGCACCCCCCCCTGCGCGCCCGCGTAGGTGATGGAGCAACACATGACTAACACAAGTAAACAAGTCACATGTGTTTTGCTATATAAACATAAAGAAGTTCTATTATGTTCTCTATGTGGGATATTACAACACTACTTTAAATTTCCATTCTAAGGGAGCAACTTTGGATCATCTTATCTCATCCATCCCTTAGTCGTTTTGAGTGATTGAACGTGCCTTGGAAAGCTCTCATAACGGAGAACACAAACCAAGCACAACTCGCTACGAACACGCAACCGAGGCTCACTCATCCTTATGCTCAAAATGACTTATCAATGTGGGACTTGAACCCACATTTTCCAACAATCCCCCACATGGGTGAGATTAATGATTTAGTAGCACACACCAGACAGACAGACACGTGGTTTGGCTTGGTGATAGATTCTGCGATTCGATATAGCATACGATAGGTAGAAAATGTTCTTTGAACCTTCGCTTGAACAAGCATACCGACTTTACTAGTAGACAGTAGACACGATGTCCTTGAACTGTTCGACCGTTTGTGTAAACGATGATATACTTGTCACCATATCTCTTCTAACTTGTTCAGTTCTCATGAGTATGTCCATTTTGGCCATGGACATCGTCCTGGTTCTGCGGGAGTTTCTAAAGAATTGTGCCTCGCAATTCTCCTTTGAAGCGGCCCCACTTCTCTCCTACATAGGTGATCTTTATCATAAAGAGTAACCCGCGTTTACTCAACCGAATTACAAGTGTTCAACCCTGAACTGCATGTATTCGTCAAAGATCATTAAAAGCTCAAAACTTACCCTCATATCGTACGGGTCTCACTGTTTCTACATCATAGGAACAGGCCAGGGTTTTACCCCACAGTGATTTGGTCATCATGATTTAGTTGGCCCATTGAACCATGTTCTTGGGACCTCCAGTCAGCAATGGTTGGGTGTCCACCATGACGCCGTTAAGCAATAGGCTTAAGGCCCATCCCTCTAGATGATTTGTCAACCAGTTCTCTTGATAACCCTTTGGTTAGCGGATCCGCGATATTATCCTTTGACGGTATAAAGTCAATAGTGATAATTCCGGTTGACATTAACTGTCTAATGGAACTATGTCGTCTTCTTATGTGACGGGACTTTCCATTATACATCGTGCTTTGTGCTCTGCCAATAGCAGACTGACTATCACAGTGCAGTCCTATTGCAGTCACAGGCTTTGGCCATCTTGGAATATCCTCCAAAAATTGGCGTAAGTATTCAGCCTCTTCAGCGCATTTATCTAACGCCACAAACTCAGCTTCCATCGTGGAGTGAGTTATTACCGTTTGCTTAGAGGATTTCCATGATATTGCCGCTCCAGCTAGTGTAAACACATAGCCACTCGTAGACTTTAGTGCTTTCTTACTAGATATCCAGTTTGCATCAGTATACCCTTCTAATACTGCTGGGTAACCGCTATAATGCAGCCCATAGTCTCGAGTTCCTCTTAAGTACCTTAGCACTCGAATTATTGCTTTCCAGTGATCAGTACCTGGATTACTCGTAAATCTACTCAACTTGCTAATTGAGTAGGCAATGTCTGGTCTTGTACAGCTCATTAAGTACATTAGACTTCCAATTATCCTCGAGTATTCTACTTGGGAGACTGCTACACCTTTATTCTTGGATAGATGCAGGGTCAAATCCACAGGTGTTCTTGCTTTCTCAAAATCATCCTTGAGAAACTTATCAAGAATCTTGTCAACATAATGTGGTTGACTTAGTGCAAGACCCTCAGATGTTCTAGAAATTTGAATCCCTAGAATCACATTTGCCAGTCCCATGTCTTTCATGTCAAATCTTGCTTTTAACATGTCCTTTGTAGATTTGATCACTTTATCATTGCTTCCAGCCATAAGTAGATCATCTACATATAATGTCATCATGACATATCCATTCTCGTTCTCCCTGTAATAGGCACAGCTATCACATTCATTGATCTTGAAGCCGTTAGCCAACACAACTTCATCAAAATTTTCATGCCATTTCATTGGTGCTTGCTTTAAACCATATAAAGATTTCACCAATCTACAGACTTTCCTTTCTTGTCCAGGGACCACAAACCCTTCAGGTTGTTCCATATAGATTTCCTCGTCTATATCTCCATTTAGAAAAGCCGTTTTCACATCCATTTGATGTACTGTTAGATTTCGCATAGCAGCGATAGCAAACATCATCCTTATGGACGTTATTCTCGAAACTGGAGAATATGTATCAAAGTAATCAAGGCCATACTGTTGCTTGTATCCTTTGATTACAAGTCTGGCTTTATATTTATCGATCGTTCCGTCAGGTTTCAACTTCTTCTTGAAAACCCACTTGCTACCTAACGGTTTACTACCTTTTGGCAAGTCCACTAATTCCCAAGTATGATTCTGTAAAATAGAATCAACTTCACTTTTGATGGCCTCTTTCCACATAGGTCCATCAGGTGATGTTACCGCTTCTTTGTAAGTTGTCGGATCACCTTCTTCGAGCAAATAGGTCAGAAATTCCGACCCAAAGGATTTCTCCTTTCTTTGTCTTTTGCTCCTTCTCACTTCCTCCACATCTTCATCTTCACTATCAGCATTCTCATTATTGTCTTCTATAGACTCATAAGTGCGTTTAGACGTTGTGGGGCGATCAGAATTACAAGGAAATACATTCTCGAAGAATGAGGCATTCCTTGACTCCATTATCGTATTCTTTTGAATATCAGGGATCTTCGATTCATGCACAAGAAACCGATATGCAGTACTATGTGGTGGATATCCGATGAAGATACAATCCACAGTCTTTGGACCAATCTTCACCTTCTTAGGTGCTGGGATTAGTACCTTCGCAAGGCACCCCCACACTTTCAGAGTTTGGTAACTTGGTTTCTTTTTCTTAAACATCTCATAAGGACTCATATCCTTATTCTTACGAATCATCATATTTAAAATATGGTTCGCACTTAAGATGGCTTCCCCCCACATCGACTGCGGAAGACCAGAGCTTAGCAGCATCACATTCATCATCTCTTTAAGAGTGCGATTCTTCCTCTCAGCCACTCCATTTGACTGAGGGGAGTATGGTGCAGTGACCTCATGGATTATACCATGTTGTGTACAGAATTCCCCAAAGGGTTCAACATATTCACCTCCACGATCACTTCGTATCGTTTTGATTTTCTCTGTTAGTTGTGTCTCAACTTCTTCCTTATAGATTTTAAATTTATCTATAGCCTCATCTTTGCTTTTAAGCAAGTATACATAGCAGTATTTCGTACAATCATCAACGAATGTAATAAAATACTTATTTCCTCCTCTAGTTGGAGCATATTTTAAATCACATATGTCGCTATGTATTAGGTCTAGCACTTTGGTGTTTCTTTCAACTTGTTTAAATGATGATCTCGTTAATTTTGCCTCAACACAAATTTCACATTTATGTTTTGAATCAATAGTCAATTTTGGTATGTATTCTTTTGCACTTAAACGTCGTAAAGTGTCATAATTCATATGTCCTAATCTAGCATGCCATAAATTAGGAGACTCAAGCAAGTAAGCAGAAGAATTCTTCATTTCATTATTGTCTTTAATAGACATTACATTTAGCTTAAAAAGCCCATCAGTTGCATAGCCCTTGCCTACAAACATACCACTCTTAGACAAAATAACCTTATCCGACTCTATTACAATACGAAAACCATGTTTACTCAACAAAGAACCAGACACAAGGTTCTTGCGAATATCAGGCACATAAAGTACATTCTTTAAATTCAGATTCTTTCCAGAGGTCATCTTTAGAACCACCGTGCCTTCCCCTTCAATGGTTGAAGTTGCTGAATTTCCCATGTACAGCTTCTCACCAGCATCGGAAACTTTGAGGTTCGAGAAAGTCAACTTGTCGGAACAAACATGTCTTGATGCTCCCGTATCAATCCACCATTCCCTTGGATTGGAGCCAACCAGGTTCACTTCAGAGACCGTAGCACATAGGTCTATGTCAGACATGTCCTTGGAAATGTCCTCCATCATGTTTGCTTCCTTCTTCTTGTTGGCTTTCTTAGGCTTCCTGCAATCAGCAGATCTATGACCCACCTTGTCACAGTTATAGCACTTTCCTTGGAACTTCGAAGCTTTCGAAATCCCTCCCTTGGGCGCCAGCTTCACCCCTTTACCAGAATTATTTTTCTTGGGCTTGGAGCTTTGAGAGTGCTCCACCATGTTAGCCTTTTCAGTGGCAATCTTGAATTTGCCCTCAGATTTTCTATTGTCTTCTTCAATGCGAAGTCTGAGAACCAAATCTTCCATACTCATCTCCTTCCGCTTATGCTTCAGGTAGTTCTTGAATAAACTCCATCCTGGTGGCAGTTTTTCAATGACAGCAGCAACTTGGAAAGACTCGCTTATAACCATTCGCTCGACATGAATTTCATGAATGATCAGCTGCAGTTCTTGCACCTGACTGACCACGGTCTTGGAATCAACCATCTTAAAATCAAGAAAGCGGCCAACAATCCACTTCTTGGCTCCAGCATCTTCGGTTTTATACTTATGTTCAAGAGATTCCCATAAGTCCTTAGATGTTGGCTTTGAGCAGTACACGTTATATAACGTGCTATTCAAAGCATTGAGCACAGAACTTCGACAAATGTAGTCGGAATGCTTCCAAGCGTCAACTGCATATACCTTATGCAGATCACTAGTATCAGTGACAACTGGTGTCTCCTCTTTCAAGTAGCGAGACATGTTCAGTGTGGTCAGGTAGAACAGCATCTTCTGCTGCCACTCCTTGAAGTTCGTACCATCAAACTTCTCAGGTTTGTCCACATGTGCGGCATGCACAGTAGGCAGAACAGGTGCAACAGGCACCACAGGCGTATGTACAATAGTGGATGAGGTCTGTACAGTAGAAGCCCGTGACATCGTTGGAATCTGTCCAGTAGGAAACGATCCAAACTGACTTGATCCAATCGGAAACGTAAACTGTCCAACAGTTACGTTCCCCATAGGCCCTTGACCCGCAGGTCCAGGTCCAGGTCCAGTAGCCGGAGAACCCCCATCTGGCAGAACTAGTGCGTTAGGGTTCACCGGCGGCTGCTGTCTCCCATCTGGTATACCCAGTGCGCTGGAAACAGAAGCCCCGCTTGCATTCACGTTCATGCTATCGCTTTTCTCCATCAGTCAATTACTGAATCAAAAACCACAAACGAGATCTGATTAGTCACAGATTAAATAAATAAAATAAAATACGCTTTAAGATTGTTAGACGATCTGTGCAAAAATACAGAACCGTGTTTGTGCAAATATAAGAAAATGAAGGAGACAGAAGGAAAACGTAGGATACAGTTTATAATCCGAGTCCAGTGCGTAACTGTCTCCTTAAAGCGTATTTGCCCCTCACCGTATGTTCGGAACAATAGCCTCCCAGGATAAAACGGATTTCTGATGCAGCTATGCAGCACCTTCAGCGAACCGGAACAAGTATTGAATCTATCACCGACAGGTAGAGAGAAAACAAGGGTGGCTGTGTATTGTGTGTCTAACCCTAATCTATACTAAAATATATATATGACCTGTGCACTACTCCATTTAATTAATTAAAACGCGTTAATTAATTAAAACGGTTACAAATTATATCCGTAAATATATCGAATTAATTTGAACCAAATCAATTAATCCGAAATTAAATCAGATTAATTTAACAGTCAATTTGTTTGAGCCAAAACACAATGGAAATAATAAAAGCTAGCAAAACTGGTCCGTAATCATTCGGGCCAAATATTTCTGCATTCGTGTCCGCAGGTCGCCCACGAGCGAGCCCGAGGCTTGCGAGGTAACGAAATCCTCTTCGATCTCCCACAATTTGCACCCCCCCTGCGCGCCCGCGTAGGTGATGGAGCAACACATGACTAACACAAGTAAACAAGTCACATGTGTTTTGCTATATAAACATAAAGAAGTTCTATTATGTTCTCTATGTGGGATATTACAACACTACTTTAAATTTCCATTCTAAGGGAGCAACTTTGGATCATCTTATCTCATCCATCCCTTAGTCGTTTTGAGTGATTGAACGTGCCTTGGAAAGCTCTCGTAACGGAGAACACAACCCAAGCACAACTCGCTACGAACACGCAACCGAGGCTCACTCATCCTTATGCTCAAAATGACTTATCAATGTGGGACTTGAACCCACATTTTCCAACAAATAACACATACTCCCTCTGTCCCCTTCAATTCTTTACATTGGGGAACGGTACGGACCTTAAAAAAAAGTGTAAATTAATAGAAAAAAGTAAGAAAAATGGGTAAAGTGGTGGGACCAATCAATATTTAATGTATAAAGTGGGTATAAAGTAGGTATAGTGGAGGAAAGTAGTAGATGTGATTGGATTTTATATTATAAAATATTACTATTTTTGGTATGTAAAGAAATGAGAGAAACGTATAAAGAAATGAGACGTACAGAGATAATACTTTTTTATGAGTACGAAATAGAACATACTTTTAGAATTTATGTTTTCAAATGAATGGTTCCAGAGTCGTTATAATGGATCACGTTTACATTGAATTCCTAACTCAGTAAGTAGGGTATTGTAGAGTGGAATATAGAGGAACTGGGTAACTATTGAATTTAGTAGATTAAGATTAAATAATCTATATTTCACTAAAACATCGATAAATAATTACTCAATAAATTAATAATTTTAACAAATTATAAAAAAAATTTAGTCTTGATATATTACAATTAGTGTATATTTTATCTCGTTAAATTAATAATCTCGATAAATTAAAAAAATGTACCGATCTGGAAACTATTAATTTATCGAGTTTTATTGTATTATTGAATTAAAACCTGGAGTTGGGATACGTTTTAAGAAAGCATTCCTTTTTGTTCTAAAAAGCTAGCACCGCCTGCCGCTAAAGTTAATAGAATGAGTTTAATTCAATAATTTTTACAATTATTTAAACAAAAAATATTTAGAAAAAAAATATTATGTTGTTCAACTTAGAAAAATAATAGCAAAAGGGTTATAATTATATAATAAAGTATGCCATCCAAATATATGCACTTAGAGCATCTTACTAGCTAAAATAAGATGAAATACTGATTATTTTAAATTTGTCGAATGTGCTCCAATGGAGTTGACTATAATAATTGGTTATATTTTAAAAATAGTATGTTATTGTTATTTCTGATCGTTAATTAAAAATAGTATATGTTATTCTGATAAAGTAATAGATGATTTGGAATATTGCTATAGGTTCAGCAAATATAATCAATGCAAGGAGGTTGACTAAAATTTTCATTAAGAGGAATGAATCATTGAAGTGAATTTTCTTTTGCATTATCTTTATAATTCATATTTATAGCATATGTTAATTTGAATTTTAACTAAGTGATTACTCTCATTGAAAATGCTCTTACCTTCTAATTGCATTTGTAGGTAAATAGTTTGAAATTTAACTAATATTTTGTCAAGCTCTCATAAATTTCGTTAAATGTACATTTTTATCGAATGATGATATTATTGGAATTAAAAAAAACATCTTTTTAGTTGCAGTGTTAAACCTAACTATATATTATGCATATTTTATTTTATATTTATTTTCATTTTATTATAAATTATAGTAATCGATCTAGTGGAGATCTACATATTATCCTACACTTGTTTTAACAAATAGGCGGGTGAAGTGTCTTTTTAAGAAAAAGAGTGATTGATAATTTTTGAGTAAAGACTTAAAGTTACTTGTTTCGGGCACAAAAAAATTCACATGTTATGTTTTAATTGTTTATATAATAATTGGGATTCCTTACATTTATACCAAAATCACCAATAAAATTATCCATATTGTCAGGTCACACTTCACATCATTTTGTAACAATATTTTGTACATAATTTTGTAACTCTAGTATTACTTTTACGGTATTTACATGCACATCTTAATTTTGACTTTTGAACTTCTTTTTTAAAGTTATAAAACTCAATTCCAAATTTGTGTACGTTCATATTCCGAGTTTGTGCAATGTTTGAAGTACCATAAATGTGTCAAATGCCATCAAAACATGGTCCAGACATATATGCATAGGTCAATAAAAACTGATCCTTCACGTCTGGGGTAAAAGATGTCAAAAACGTTCCATGTGCGGACGCCAATTTATCAGAAATAACAGGCTAAAGGAGTAAAAGTTATTCTATTTCTAGAATGACAGGCAAAACTCTCTCTTCCTAAGCTACCGCAGAGTTGTTGGTACCTTAAAATCTATCGTCCTTAAAGGCAGGCTCGTTCTGATCTCGGAGCAAAATGGAATTTTCCTCTTCTCCTTTTATTTCAGTATAAAAAAAAGTAATAAATATTGCACTGTAATTAAACCCTTTGTTTCCTTAAGTTAATACTCCCTCGGTCCGATTTTACACATCCCTTTTCTTAAAATTATATATATGAAGAAAAAAAATTAATTGGATAAAATTTTCTTACTTTGCCACGGACACTCTAGCCACTGAAATATCACATGACAAACATATTAACACATTAATTTATGAATTATGGAGAAAGATATATATAGAGAAAGATCGTGCATGTTTACTGACATTTTTCATTGATAAACATGAAGAATTACATAAAACACAAGTCAGGTTTAGGACACTATTGCTACAATTAGATTGAGGATTAATTAAATGTATGAAGGTTAAAATGTAAGAAGGTTATGAGCAGATGTAGGTGAATAATCAATTACTATATTTTCAAATGTATCACTAGAGGTTTGTGCAAATTTAGAATAAATTTTTAGCTTCGAAATACGCGCATCACCTATTCAATGTAGAAGACATCGTTGACCTAAGTGTTGGAGATGAATGACTACATAGTACAACTACTTTGAACATTCTCATTCTCTTCGTTGTTATAAAGTCGAACCCAACCTCAGATCAAGTAACTCAAGAAAATTCTTAATCTCTTTTGCTTATTGAAAATATCTATACATATATTTGTACCTAGATTAAGACCCTGATAATTAAAAAGTCATTAATGAACAGAAAAAATTATAATTTTAATTAAAATTATATATCACAAGATGTTTTGTGCACATGGGCTTATGTCGTTTTATATCTTGAAGATCAAGTATAACAGATAATTAGCATAAAAACCGTGCAAGGTACGGGCCGCTACCTTAGATTGTGATTTTAAACTAAACTACGCATTATCAATGTCATTTGACATATATAATTGTATATTTTTGATGTTCATAGGGTTTTTATTGTTAATGTTGTACTTGATTAAATATGTTGAAGTTTATAATGTGAAAACTAATACGAATAGTTTTGATAAATCATGTATGTTTTTAATTTTGTTGTGGATCATAGAATAGAATTAGAGTGTTATATGGATGTTTTCTAATTAAGAAGACATTTTTAAAATTATAATCCTAAATTTTTTCCAGTTCTTCAAAAATGATGCATTCATTTAGTTCATCTCCGACAATATTCAAGGTAGAAACTAAATAGCCTTCAAGATGATGCAGTATGAGATTGTAGGTTTTAGTACTGATTTTACTCAAAAACTTTCCTAAATCTTCTAATACTCTACTTAGGTCTTGCGTTTTCAATTCTTAAAATTTTCTTTGTAACTCTTTTATGTCTTTTCTTCTGACATCTTGATTTTAAGCATTTTTTATCTTTATTTCTCTTCCCCTGTCTACCTAACTTTCAGAACATAGGACA
Organism: Heracleum sosnowskyi; assembly: GCA_030848705.1. Classification (NCBI taxonomy): domain Eukaryota; kingdom Viridiplantae; phylum Streptophyta; class Magnoliopsida; order Apiales; family Apiaceae; genus Heracleum; species Heracleum sosnowskyi. Next base: position 111,834,971 of record CM061240.1, on the reverse strand, counting down.
ATGTAGCTAATTGACTTAAGTGAAACTAACTTGTGTCAAATCATTCTATTATTAAGTACGTTTGGTACCATTTCGATGTGTTTCAATTCTTTCAAACAAACAAACTGTTTTTTAACTCTGAACTTGATAATTGATCAATTATGGATGGATAAATATTTTTTGCTTATATCATCGTAAGTTAAAATTGCTCATATGCCTTCTGAGTTCTGTCCGTGTTTTGACAATGAATTCATCCTTTATTTTTTTCAAAATACACATCTTTAATAATTAAAACACGGGTCATTTTTCTAGCAATTAACATAAATTTCTATTTTTTGCGGTTAATTTTTGTTTTATAGGTATGGTTGCACTTTATTTTCGTCTGTTACAATGTACTTACTTTAATTTATATAGATAATTTGATTAATCGGGGACTATAATTTTAAATAACCCGGGCTGTATAATGTGATTTGATCTGATCATAATGTACGATATGCAATATCATGTTTTTTAAAATTTGTTATGGACCATATATTTTAATCTATTTATTGTTTACACAAATTATTATCAAAATTTTAGAATATATAATTCATGTAATTATTTTGTTGTACTATTTATTTATTTTTATTATCTCGCATTTTACAATATTTTTACTCAAAACAAATAGTTTTTCATATGTTTTATTTATGTTTTTTAGTTATTTTACACACACACACACAGATATATATATATATATATATATATATATATATATATATATATATATATATATACTGTTTTATTAAAACTGAAATATTGAAAGTTTGATAGTCAGTCGGTACGGTGCTCAGATTTTGATATTTGTACTTTAATTCTTTTATTTTTACTACTTTATTTAATTTATTAAAAACAACAATTTTATTCAAAATATAGTTTGGTAGTCGGTCGGTCAATACGACATTCATATTCTTATATTTGCACTTTAGTCCCTTTTCTTTTGCAATTTGACCTTAATTTATTAAAAACAACAATTTTAATTAAATATATTTTTAAAATATTGTTAAACACAAAACTCTTAAAACACAATTTAATCACGCTCAAACATAAACACACACGTCAATTCAACATTAAGTTCAACGATCACATAAAACTATTCAAATTTAAGATGAACTTCCAACAAAGTAAATATAAATGTAAAATAAGAAGAATATGAATGTCGTATGCATGACACTGACTTTATATTTGTAGTATAGATAAGAACAAATAATTATAATTATCATGTATACATGTTATCAATATGTGCTATTTAACAATGATTATTGTGCGATAAATAAAGTAATTCTCGTTCGAGGATTGAGGCGGGTTCGACGAATGAGTTCATGTTCGGAGTCTCCCCGACCCCGAAGTGACCGAAGTGACCGATCGCCCATACCTAAATTATTGTCTAATTTTTACATATGTTTTAACACTAATTTCATTAATTTAAAAATAAATAAGTCATAAATATGTAAATAAACTACTTGTAATATGTTATTTATGTTATATCAATGTTAAATAATACATTTTATATATTAATTATTTGAATAATTCAAATATATTGCGTAATACAAGAAAAGTTCGACTCTGATGCAAGAAAATAGAATATATTATAGCTATCGATACATATACAAAATATTTGTTTAGTTAAAAGAAAGATAAAAAACACCACACATAATATTGTTTTTAAAACTTAATATTAATATTTTATAAGACGGGTAGTATATATGATTCTGTATGATATTTTAAGTATTAAAAAAATAAAGTTTAATAAATATTATAAATCACCTTAATTTTTAATCAAAAATTTAAATAATAATAAATATAGGATAAGAAAGATGTATGATTTTTAGTTCAAAATCAAAATGAATCATGTAGCTCAATGGTTAGAAGGATGACTTTCCTGACTAAAACATTATTTACTCAATTTTTTCCTCCAGATAAGAGAGTAGTGGCATGACATGTAATTTTTTAATATATAAGGGTAAAATGGTAACTTCACAGGGGGTTTATTGGCTCAAAATACCCTTAAAATTATCCTCTTGTTCTCCTATTATATATAGAAGAGATGGTAGCCAAAATTATTAGGCCCCCAAATCAGACAAACTCATGTAAATATACTATATATGTCCATCTAATTATCAGCAAAATCCCACTAAAATTGACTTATTCAGTTACTCACGTCCAGAATCAATAACTCCTCTGATGTCTCTTCAAATATCACGCCTATAATTAGAAAATTGTCATGTAAAAGTGTTGGAAATATATTTATTATATATAGCTTGTTTAAATTTTGAATAAATTAAGGGTGTAATTTTATAATTAGTACTGGCCCTTGTAAAGTTTGAGACGGGCTGTTGATAATGGCACTAGAAGTGTTGCACTAACTGCTTGTGTCCTGGCCAAAAAATGATGCTAGATTGATGGTTTACATGCATGTCACTACAATATTTCAATGGCTAAAATATCTGTAGCAAACTTAAAGTTAACGCCATTTAACTGCAACTAATGACAGGTACACAGTTTGCACAATTTTTGGGTTCATAATTTTATAATTTTAATGTGAATAGTAGGTACACATCTTATACCCGGGGTGAACAACGTATAATTATTCCATTAAAAAATGAGAATAGAGTTAAATTTTAAGTAGGTCAAAACTTGGGAACAATGAATATGTGGATAATTTTGAAAAACTACCTTTAAATATGTATTGAAATGAATTATGAGTATGTATTATGGGCAAAGTTGTTTTTTTGAAAAAAATATGTAAAATGGGACGAACATGCATGGATCTTTTCGACTGCTAATTGTCTTATAAAAATGTTAAGTATCCACTTTTCCAGGTAAGTGAAATCATCAACTGTATGACGGATAAGTACCAAGAGGCATGATGGCTGTTATCCTCGCACGATGCCGTTATATATCTCATCATCCCTGTGAGGAGCTGCCATCTTCGAGCATAGTCGGAATCTCTGCGGCGTGTTACTATACTTATAGATTTTTTACGAGTGAATACAACAAAGTTACTTATCCCTTTAGAGATATATATATGTTACACAAACATACACATATATATATATATATATAGGCCAGGGCTCTAGAGAGAACCCTCTTAAAAAGAGAACCAAGGAACTTTTTTTAAAAATTAGTTTTAAATTAAAATAAAAATATAAATAGTTGTATATCATCCTAATAGTCCCAAAAAGTTAATTACTTACAAACAAAGATTCATTTTTAAATTTAAAAAAATATATGAAAAAATTATGAATCTCTTTTTGAATCTCTTATATAATCAATGAGGTAATGAATTGTACTGTTTAATTTAGGGTTTCATACTAATAAATTGTGATTCCTAACTAGATTCAAGTTTATTTATCTGTTCTTATTTATTTTCAGGTAGATTTTAGCTTGTTACACTGGAATCAACTCTGTTCAAAATGTTTCGACGAATAGGTAACGAATAGCTTGACTGTAGATTTCTAAATTTGGTGTAATTTTGATGTATAAATGAGTTGTGTATAAACAGATTCATTTTTAGATTGTTTTTTTTTATTCAAAAAAGTAGATCCGAAATTAGAATTTATAAGAGATTCATAAGCAGATTCATAATTTTTTCATATATTTTTTTAAATTTAAAAATGAATATTTGTTTGTAAGTAATTAACTTTTTGGGACTATTAGGATGATATATAACTAATTCTATTTTTCTTTCTATGCTAAAATGATTTTTAAAAAAAGTTCCTTGGTTCTCTTTTTAAGAGGGTTCTCTCTTGAACCTTACTCTATATATATATATATATATATATATATATATATATATATATATATATATGGGTTTTGGTCCACAGCCCCCGTTGGTTAGGAAATGCTACACAACCAACAGTTGGTTAGGAAATGCTACACAACCAACCCATCACAGCCCTTTAATTAAAAACGATCATACGGCTAACGAAAATCACTGCAGCAATGATTCATTGCACCCCCGCAATAATACATTGCTGGACCTCTTATATTTTTTTTACCAAAACTACCCTTTTGGGTTTAAAATCATATATATCCAAATAACTTGTTTATGCAATATTACCTCTTATACTTGTTTAAAATCATATATATCTAAATAACTTGTTTAAAATCATATGTATGCAATATTACCGTTGCACCAACACAAGTAACTTGTTTAAAAATGATTCGTACCAAATATATCCAAAAACAAGAATTTATTTATTATTTGTAAATTGAAAATTAATTGAATATCAACCTAAATAAAATGTAACTTTAGTCGTAAAGGTGTGTTGGATGTTTAAAGTAAATGAGCTAATGGAGGATTTCGAACTCTGCAAGTTTAATTTAATAAATAATATTATTTTTAAGGTAAAATAATATAAGGTAAAATAAAAATAAGAATATAATAATATAAGGTAAAATAAAAATAAGAATAGTTAAAATATTATTTTTTAAGCTTAAAATTGAAATAAATATAATATTTATGATTGTAAAAAAATAAAATACTATGTTTACAATTACTTGCAATGTTATATTTCAATTTTAAACTTAAAAAATAATATTTTAACTATTCTTATTTTTATTTTACCTTATATTATTATATTTCTATTTTTATTTTACCTTATATTATTTTACCTTAAAAAATAATATTATTTATTAAATTAAACTTGTCGAGTTCGAAATCCGTGACTCTGGGTCCATTAGCTCATTTACTTTAAACATCCAACACACCTTTACGCCTAAAGTTACATTTTATTTAGGTTGATATTCAATTAATTTTCAATTTACAAATAATAAATAAATTCTTGTTTTTGGATATATTTGGTACGAATCATTTTTAAACAAGTTACTTGTGTTGGTGCAGTGGTAATATTGCATACATCTTTAGGAGAGGTATGAGTTCGATCCTTGGATATGACTTTGAACCCAAAAGGGTAGTTTTGGTAAAAAAAATATAAGAGGTCCAATAATGTATCATTGCGGGGGGTGCAATGATACATTGCTGCAGTGTTTTTTCTCAGCCGTATGATCGTTTTTAAACGGCTGTGATGGGTTGGTTGTACAACATTTCATAACCAACAGGGGCTGTGGAAGGGCACTATTTTATCTCTCTTCCGCATAGTTCCAGCAGTTCCGCTAAAGTAGTTCCGCTAAAGTTGGTATCAGAGCCATTCGAGCCCTGGTGACACAGGTAACATATCTCTATTTATTCTTTTTAATATATCAGTAAATGTGGTATCAAAGCCATTCGAGCCCTGGTGACACAGGTAACATATCTCTATTTATTCTTTTTAATATATCAGTAAATGTGTAGCTAATTTATTTGTTGTGGGTGGTAGGATGTCAGTAGTCCGAGTAAGTCTGAGTTTATAAAAAAAAAAAAAAAAAAAAAAAAAAAAAAAAAAAAAAAGAGTAAAAAATGAAAAAATGAAAATGTTTTTAGTGTTTTCTCAAAGATCATCTTTTATCCCGATGAAGAAAAAAGGGTGTTTTTATGATGATAAAAAGGAGAAGATTTTTGCTAAAAAACATTTTTTATCTCTGATTTTGGAGAAATCCATCTATCCCTTAGGGTTGATAGTTAAATGAGAAATCATTTGCAGAGATGCCAAAAAGAATGTAATTTTCAGGTCATTTATTTTTTAATAAAATAGACATACTCAGACTACACTTAGACATCTGACCCAGCCACAACACTTTTTAAAACTTTCATCAATGATGGAATTATCTGATAGAGATAATGAAAATATTAAAAATGCCGAATTGGTAGAATATCCAAACAATTTGGATAAGCTTAATAAATGGACAATTCCAACAATTCCTACAACCAAAATTTATAATATTGGTTTATTTGATTTAAAATCTAGATTTGCTGTAAAAACAATAGAGCAAACAATTCGAATATCTCGAGAAAATCAAACAATTAGATTGCTTACCAAGAAAGACTTGGTACCCTTTAGAGATCATAGCTTTATCCATATTGGATTAATTCAAATTGCTTTTAAACCTTTAACACTGTTAGGTTTAAATTCTAGTATAATGGCTTATGTTAGAGATGGTAGATGCAAAGACTTTAAACCCTCTCTAGCTGCGTTAATAGAAACGAGTTTATGTCATGGACCCGTCTATTTTGATGTATCTCCAAATTTAAATTTATCGTTATCCGATGATAATCTGTTAGACGCTATGCAACTAACAATTCATACCAATGGTTACAACTTCAAACAAGGAAGTGAAATAATAGCAATATGTTATAGAATTTATTATAAAGTATTAAATACTTTAAATCCAAAAGCTAAACAAATATCCTTTCCAGGAACTACTACGGTAGTCCAAACCAATTTATTAACTTCTAATATAGTAACCAATAGGTTAATAAAATGGGATGAAATTAACTTCCCAACAACCTGGTCTCTTCCTAATGAAGTAGAAAGAGAACCAATAGTCAATAAAGATATTGACCAAATAATTCAAACTATTGAAGGAGACGTAGAAATAAAATTTACGCCTCAGAGAATCGTTAGGATACCCAGATCGTTATCTTCTAGGTATTCCACAGCAAGTGACTACTACACTGCTCAAATAGAGCCAAGTAGAGCGTCTACTTCTAGAGCGTCTACGTCTACTCCTCAAATTAGAGAAGAAACAGTAGAATCAATAAGAATGAGTCAAAATAAAATTCCTCAAGGAATCTATCAGAAACAAGAGTTTCAGAGTAGAGAATCCCCTACTCAATCTGAAATGAGCTTCCATTTAAATGATTGATTTATCCCCAGGAAGTATTATGAGGGAAATCCTTAATAAGGAATTTTACCAGGAAAAACATAAAAAATTTAGAAAATGGTATTTTAATAAATATTCAAATGAAGAATTACAAACATTTAAAAGAGAATATTATATCTCTTTAGAAAAAACAAAAGATTATATATCATTTGTTCAATGGTTCGTAAACAATTATATTAATAATATTAATAATGAAATCTTAGTCTTACAAAGAAATTGGAAGACTACTAGGGGAGAAACGATCAAATCGCCCTTTCCTCCAGAACAAACAATTAGTTTAGATCCCTGCATTGAAGCTACTGCTTATTTGAGTATTCAAAAATTTGAAAGTGCTCAAGTAACCATTAAGGAGTTAAACACGATAATAAAATCGCAAAATTATACTAACACCTTTTTAATATGTTTAGGTGATCAATTAATAAACATTGAAAAATTGATAGAAGAGCAAATAGCTCTACAACAAACAATTATTAATCAATTAAGTAAGTCAGATTCGACTTCTTCTTCCTCACATACAAAACCAGTAATTTCGGAAGTCCCAGAGACCCCGCTAATTCAACCTCCAACTCCAATTACAAGATTTAAAATAGAGAATGACAACGAAGAATTTATTAAAATTCTTGAGAATAAATTAAAAAATTTTCATCTAGGAGTTTTATCCCAGATTGACTCCGCTAACCAATCAGAGGGTTATGAACCCACTGAAGATCTAGAAGACATAGACCAATTAGCAAATATGTTTGCTAACCAAAATATTAATGAATTAAACCATATCTATGATTCAAAGCCTCTTGATAAATATTACTACAAGAGACCTTCTCCAATGGATCTTCTTTTTGAAGAACCGGAATCTTTTCAAAATTCCTATAATGGAAAAGCTATCTACGAATGGAATATAGATGGTCTTAATGACAAACAAATCATAGATGTAATACACAGAATGATTATGTATTCTACTATTTGTAAACAACATGGAAATAGTGATAGTGCTATAGCATCTTTTATTACTACTGGATTTGTAGGACAATTAAGAGGATGGTGGGATTCTTATCTTAATGAAGCCCAAAAAACAGAGATTTTAACTCACAAGAAATTGGTTAAAATCGAGGATCAAAATCCTAGTACTAGTCAAATTAGGACTACAGGCGAAGAAGACGCGGTTTATACACTGTGTCTCTCTATTCTACAACATTTTGTAGGAACTACAACACCAATAGGAGAAAAAATACAAACGCTCCTACAGAACCTTAGATGTCCATCTTTAACCCATTTTAGATGGTATAAAGATACTTATTTATCAAGGGTTTATCAACTTAATAACCCTAATTCTACCCATTGGAAATCCAAATTTGTGGATGGATTACCACACCTTTTTGCCGAAAAAGTTCGACAATCTTTAAGAACTAAGAATGATGGAGTAAATATTAATTACTCTGACTTAACATATGGTCAAATTATTTGCACTTGTATAAACGAAGGTTTAAATTTATGTAATGACATAAAACTTAAAAATCAATTAAAAAAGCAAAAGCTTTCTGAAAAACATCAACTGGGTGAATTCTGTGAACAATTTGCGTTCGATTTAGGAAATCCTAATTTTCCTAAGGATAAGAATAAAAGGAAAATTGTTTATAAAAACAATAAACCCTATAAAAATAAATCTTATAAGAGTAAAATAAAATATTATGAAAAACCTTATAAAAAAAGGTATAAAAGAAATCATTTTAAAAATAAACAAAAAGAAAAACCTTTTGTTCCTAATAAAGGAAAAAGAAAAGCTAAAAAACTTGATATTAGTTGCCATAAGTGTGGTAAGGTTGGCCATTATGCCAATCAATGTTGGACTAAAAAAGCCCTTAATAAGATAGAGGATGAGCAATTACGCTCTCAGTTAGAAAAAATTATGATTAATAGTTCTGACTCAGAAATAGAATCTTCTAATGAAGAAGATCTAGAATTAATTTATGAAACCTCTTCAGATTCCTCAGAAGGATCTTTGTCTCCTAACAACAATGATTGTCAATGTGATGAAATAAATTATTGGAAATCCATTGTAGAAATGAATGGATTAAATGTTTTAACAGCAGATCAAGACAAAGCCTTAAAGGTAATAGAGGCTATTACAGATCCTGATCTAAAGCGTAAAATGATAGAAACTCTTATAGAAAATTCAAATACTAAACAAGAATCTCCCTTAATAATGGAAGCACCCTACCAATTAAGTGAAGTTTTAAGTAGATTTCAACAATCCAATACAAAAGAAACACCTGTTTCTATTAATGACTTAAAAGGTGAAGTTAATCTTTTAAAATCTGAAATTTCTCAGATTAAGAAGAATAATGAAAAATTATCTCAAAGAATAACTTTGCTAGAAACTAAGTCTCCCTCAAAGGTTGAAGATAATAAAGAAATTATTGGTATTAGCAAACCCGATAATAATGATTATCTTAATTTATTAGACCAAGTTACATCACAAAAATGGTATGTGAAAATAACTCTAGCAATTAGCAGAGATTTTATTTTAGAAAATGAGATAGCTCTCATAGATAGTGGAGCTGATCTTAATTGCATTCAAGAAGGAATAATTCCTTCTAAATATTTTTCTAAAACTACTCAATCTCTGACTCAAGCAGGAGGAGATAAACTTCAAGTAAAATATAAATTATCAGATGCATACATCTGTAATCAAGATATTTGTCTTCCAACACCTTTTATTATGGTTAAGAATCTTACCCATAGAATTATATTAGGAACTCCGTTTCTTCATAAGATCATGCCAATGACTAATATTGATCAAAATGGTATATCTACTATAATAAATGGTAGAAAAATAATTTTTGAGTTTATAACAGATCCTCAAACTAGATTAATTAATGAAGTTAGAGATATTCTTCTTAATAAGGAAAAACAATTATGTTTTCTTAAAGAAGAAGTTGAAATATTAAATATTAATGAACAACTCAAAAAGAGTGACACTCAGAATAAAATAAAATTATTAGAAAATCAATTTAAAATTGAAATTTGTAATGATTTACCCAACGCCTTTTGGGATAGAAAGAAACATGTTATTTCTTTACCTTATATAGAAGATTTTAATGAAAATCAAATACCTACTAAAGCTAGGCCAGCTCAAATGAATCATGAATATTTAGAGCTATGCAAAAAGGAGATAAATTCTCTCCAAGAAAAAGGATTAATTAGAAAATCTAAATCTCCATGGAGTTGTACTGCATTTTATGTTAATAATGCAGCTGAAAAGGAAAGAGGTGTTCCAAGATTAGTTATTAACTATAAACCTCTTAATAAGGTACTAAAATGGATTAGGTACCCGATCCCTAATAAAAAAGATTTATTAGACAGATTAAACAATGCTTTAATCTTTTCAAAATTTGATATGAAATCAGGATACTGGCAGATTCAGATAAAAGAATCTGATAGATATAAGACTGCTTTTACAGTCCCATTTGGACATTATGAATGGAATGTTTTACCTTTTGGTTTAAAGAATGCTCCTTCTGAATTTCAGAATATTATGAATGATATTTTCAATCCTTATTCAGAATTTATTATTGTTTATATTGATGATGTTTTAGTATTCTCTAAAACAATAGATCAACATATAAAACATTTAAAAATATTTAAAAACTTAATAAAACAAAATGGGTTAGTTATATCTGCCCCAAAAATGAAGTTATTTCAAACTCAAGTTAGATTTTTAGGTCATTTAATAAATCAAGGAAAAATTATTCCTATAGATAGAAGTATTGAATTCGCTTCTAAATTCCCTGATATAATAACTGATACTAAACAGTTACAAAGATTTCTAGGAAGTCTCAATTATATTGCAGACTATTATGAAAATTTAGCTAAAGATACAGCTATATTATACGCTAGGCTTAAGAAAAATCCTGAACCATGGACTGAGAAACACTCTCAAGCTGTTAGAGTAATAAAAGCCAAGGTAAAATGTTTACCTTGTTTATCTCTAGCAAATCCAACCTATTTTAAAATTGTTGAAACCGATGCCTCTAATATAGGGTATGGCGGTATATTAAAACAAGTAAATCCTAATAATTCTAAAGAAGTATTAGTTAGATTTACTTCAGGAAAATGGAATCCTACACAGTCAAAATATTCGACTGTAAAGAAAGAAATGCTTTCAATTATAAAATGCATATCTAAATTTCAAGATGATTTATTAAATAAAAAATTCTTGCTGAGAATTGATTGTAGTTCAGCAAAATCAATTATTGAAAAGGACGTAAAGAATCTAGTAGCAAAGCAAATTTTTGCAAATTGGCAAGCTCAATTATCTGCCTTTGAATTTGATATCCAATATATAAAAGGAGAAAATAATTCTCTTGCTGATTTTTTGACCCGAGAATTTTTACAGGGAATATGACAACCCCTTATAGGGGAAGAGGTCGCGGTTATAACCGTGGCAGAGGAAACTACGGGAGTAACAATATGTTACCTCGTCAAGATATTACAGTTCCTCTAATAGGGGATTGGACAGTTTATCATGGTCGAACTAGACCCTTGCAGCAATTACCTGCACCTCCACAAAAGGAAGCATCTTCCTCTTCTAATAAATTGCCATCATATAAAGATGCCATTGTTAATGAAACCACACAAGAACAAGAATACTTTGAAAATCCTGTTGTTGAGCATATTATGTATTTGGAAGATGAAGATCTTCAGTTGACCCCAAATGATGGATGGTCTTTAAAGACAAGATATCTTGAATCAAGAGGATATGCAGCGTTGCATGGTAAAGCCAGGCAACATTTAGAAATTCTTCTAACAATTACCGAATCGGTAACCATAACCCATCATTTTCAAAATAATAACCCTGAAAGCTTTATAAGCTTCAGTAAATGTCACGTTAATAAGGTTCTCCTTCCAAGAGAATGGGGAATAAACCCCAATGGAGAAAAGGCCATCAAAGTTGCTGAAGGTAAATATATTTACTTCAATTATTGGGATTATATCCAGGCTTTTTCTAAAGCGTTTTATTATCAAAATCCCAAGAATAAACATTCTTGGTTTTTCTCTATAAATCCAGAAATTCTGGATAAATCAGTACCAAATTGGTTTTACAAATGGTGGGCAATGTTTGGTCCTTCTTTGGAAATTCTTCCCGAAGAAATTATGGAGTTATATGAACCATGGTGCAAAAATAGTCCTTTGGTCTTAAAAAGGCCATCCGAAAATCTAATCTATGGACAATGTCCCTTTTTCTTCTTTGTTAAGTTCCAAATTCCATGGATATGGAGATGGACCATTTCTGTCTCAAAAGATAGTTTGGAAATTCCAATGTTAAGAAGAAATTTCTTCTTCAAATGGTGGAACAAGATGAGTCCTGAAAATATTAAAGACATCAAGAATAATATTCAATCAGTCATTAATAATGACGAAAAGACTGGAACCAAAAATGCAGGATTCCAACAGCATTATATGGCAAAAATGAAAGAATACTTTCAGAAAAAATATCCAAATGATTCTGAGGATCAAATTATGGTCAGAATCCTTGACCAAATGAAAGATCAATTTTTCAACACCTTTCCAAGTCAAGCGTCGAAAGAAGACGATTCAATGAAAGATAATTCATCTCAAGGATCCATGGATTCTAACGCCTTTAATTGTTTAGCAGGCGAATCTCAAGCGGAAGAATCTAATCCTGAAGATCCCACTAAAGAAGATTTATGGGATGCCTTAATTGGAGCAATTAAGTTCAATAAAGGAAAGGGTCCAATTAGTGAATTAAAATTATGATTCCTCATCAAAAGCTTTTTTACAAATTAAAAGAGCTTGATAAAAAAATTTATGATCTTCAAAACAATTTAGAGGATCTCCGTAGTCATCATTCTGAAGTATCTTTGCAGAAAAGGAAGTATCTATCCTTTTATTATTTTACGGCCTCCAGGAATCTCAAAAGAAGAATTAGAGATTTAAAGGAGCTAAGAAATTATTGGAATAATCATCTTCTCCATATTTGCAGTCTGACAGGATAATGACACCTCTTAATCAGGCCTTCTATCGTATCAGAAAGCTAGACCGGAAAATTTCTAGGCTACAAGTTCAAATAGATGATCTGTTCAAAAAATGTCATCAAGCCTCTTTCGCAGAAAAAAGAAGGCGTTCAAATTAGGAAATCAGGGAAATCTTTGAAACCTCTCAGCTTTTACATCTAAAGCTCGAAAGAAGACTCTATGAGAAAAATAATTTAACAATTAGATCTCTATCTTGGAATAATCTTACAGGATGAAGATCAGAAGAAATACTTTCTGAAGAAATAATGGAGAGAAGGACCCTCCATTTCAAATTGTCCAGCAATAATGTTTGCTTTTTAAAAGTTTATTGTTTGTTTGTGGAAAAGAATCATTATCTGATATGACGATGGGGCCCAAAGAGCACCCGGTATCAATAATGCTTACTTTTTCTTTATCTTTTTTAAAGTTGTTTGTTTTATTTTGAATTTTGTAAAAGTTTGTTGTCCTGGCTCGAATAGTAGAGTCATTGAATTCTCTATATAAAGAGAGTTATGTATCAGTTCTAAGTACGCAATAAAAATTTGAACTTTCTTTCATTCTCCTCTCTTACTCATGTGTTGAGATTGTTTGCTTACATATATATTTCAATAGTTATATTTTATCTCTCTTCCGCATAGTTCCAGCAGTTCCGCTAAAGTAGTATATATATATATATATATATATATATATATATATATATATATATATATATATATATGTATATATATGTATTTCATGTTTTTCATCTGATATGTAGATAAGAATATTTGAATAGTTACAAGTACACGTCATCCTTGTAGTGTAATCATACTAGCATATAACCCGTACATCACACGGATGAATTTTAGTATTTTTTTATCTTATTATCTTTATCTTGATTTATTTGATTTTAAAAAGTAATGAAATATAATAATATATGTATGATGTCATTCTAAGCATTTATTTGTATTTTGATCTTAAAAATTCTTAACATGTTATCGACGGAATAATATCTTGAACTTTTGAATGTAGCTTAGAAAAATAGATGATATAAATATTTAATAATAATATATTGTTGACAGGATTTGAACCTTGAAACCGTGGAACATTTAGATATCAAGAAAAAAATATTTTTTAATATTACATCCAACGGTTCTCATTTATCTATCTTTACATCTAACGGTTATTATTTAGAGGACCAAACTACCAACCAAATAGAGGGTAGTTTGCTTATAATAGTATAGTATAAATGTCAGCTATGCTACAAGGCCAGGATGCCCACACTTAGGGTAGTCAAAACAATTTCAAAATTTTGATATTTGTTCAAAAATATCTGTATTCGTATTTGATAGACTCAACTACAATTTGTATTCAAAAGTTATTGGATATTATTCGTATTCGGATCCGACAATTTTTGATATGAATATGGATATAGCCACGTCCGTATCCGATAATACGAATTCTAAACTAAACATATATATTTATATAATTTGGAATTTTTCGTGTTCAATTTATAATATATATATTTCTTTTAATAATATATTTAAATGAGATGTGTATAATCATAAGCATATTATAGGCAATATATATCATATAAATTTAATATTTTTGGAAAAACAATTACGCTTAAAACATATTTTAATTTTTTTAAAAAGAAATAAATCAACTGTTAACATATACGTGTGTTATTCTTATTAAAAGATATTTACATATATAATATTTTGGAATGTTGGGATATTACTTTTATTTGTATTATTCATAATACGGAAGAGTGATCGGAGTTACTTGGTATGTCTTGTTCTCCAAGTTAACTTTTGTGTATTTAAGTATTGATTCGGTGAATGAATAAATTATAACCTTGAGACCATATTTATCATGCTATCAAGAGCCTAGGTTATCCCTGTAAGAGTTTGCGAGTGCGATAAAAATCAAACCTACTAGAGTTGGTATGTGCGAAAATAATTAACACTACGAGAGTTCGTGGTGTGTGAAGAATCCTACAAGAGTTTGTGGGTGTGAGAAAAAAAGAAAAAAAAACACTTGCGAGAGTTCAGGGGTGAAAAAATCAAAGAATATGACAAAAAATACGACGATGACAAAAAAAGGATGATTTTTTAGGAGAATTATGAAGAGATGAAACAACTGCGTTGAGAACAAAGATATGAAGATGACGAGAATAAAGAGAATGATCACGACGAGAACGAGGAAGATGATTCACATGGGTCTAGTGATTGGAGCGGAGCGGATTTTTCGATTTTTTTTTCAATTTTGGCAAACTCTCGATAGAGAATCGTGAGTTTGAGGGGAATGTTAACGTATATGTGTTATTATTATTAAAAGATATTTACATATATAATATTTTGGAATATTGAGATATTGCATTTATTTGTATTATTTATAATAGAGAAGAGTGATTGGAGTTACTTGGTATGTCTTTTGCTCCAAGTTAACTTTTGTGTATTTAACTATTAATTCGGTGTGAATGAATAAATTATAAACTTAAGAATATATTTATCATCAATCCCATGTACATTTAACTTTTTATTTAGTTTGAAAAAGAAGTAAAACTAAAAAATTTACTATTTATTTACAATTTTTTTGAATTGAAATTAAATTCTAAAATAAAATAAAATAAATTTATTGAAAAATGGATTTGGATTATCCATATCCAAATAGTATTCACTGAGTTCAGATATACTTTTTGTAAATATTTTCAGATTTTGATATGATTTTTGGATAAGAATAGAGATTTTCAAATTCGAATATAAGCAAATTCGCATAAAAGATATTTGTTTGAGACTTACCTACACTATAATAATTCAAGACAAAACATTATTGGAGTACATACACAAATTTCTTGTCAACACAAATTAAAAATTCATGCGGTGGTTTAACATTTGATAGGATGATCATTGTTTCATAGAGAACTAGAATATCCTAAAACATCATTGATTATATTCTAAAACATCATTAATTATTATTTCACTAAACAAAAAATTTAATTGTGTTAGAGGGTGTAAAAAAGTCAAACGGTTTGTGAGTTAATCGAGTTAATTTGATTGTCCTATATAGGGGTGTAGATAAGCCAAACAGTTCGTGAGCTACTCGAGTTTGGCTCGTAAAATATTTTAATTCGGCTCGATTATTATCGACCGAGCTATTTGAATAGTTCACCGAGCCGAGTTCGAGTTTCAAATTACTCGGTTCGTGAGGCTTGTTTACCGCCCTAATCCTATAAAATACTACGATATATACGTTTTATTAAAAAATTAACACTTAAAGCATAAACAAAAAATTTGATTTTGAATTTGGGTCTACAATTATTACAACTATATAAATGTGCTTGCAGTCGTTTACTATATCTTCACACACTAACACAAACAAATATTCACATATATGTAATAAGGTAAATTCTATGGAGTCCAAAAATGAAGGCCTTGCAACTGATGATCAAGTAATGCATAACCATCCTCAAGTTTATAGCATGATCAGTAAAGTTGATCATATCCCGACAACAGGTGTTTACAAACCAAATATTTGGAAGTACGACGGTATCGAGGCACTAACAATCAAATATGTTGTAAGATTTCAGATTTCATCTTCCTATATACATATTTGTATCCTTTTATAGAAATAGAGACACTTCGCAATTTATTTCTTGTTTGCTAGTTACACTTTGCAATTTAATTTATTTATAATGCTATTTACAATTTTATTCTTAAGCAAGTTTAGTAACGATATAACTGTGGTCTTGCAGCATGAGAAATATGAGAGAATGGTAAGCAAGCTGATAGAGGATGTAAGATGCCTATTTTCTAATACACTGGACATTTGGGAAAACTTAGAGCTTGTCGACAACATGGAAAAACTTGGCTTGGCCTATCTCTTTGAGTATGAAATTAAGAAATTTCTGGACAAATTAGAATGTAAAAACAACCAGAATCTTGATGGTAACAAGAATCTTTACAATACTGCACTACTTTTTACGCTCCTCCGTAAGCATGGTTACCATGTCTCTCAAGGTATACGTCTCCCCAATTCGATCAACTTTAATTTCCTAAAGTACAAACTATATATATAGGATTTACAATGTACATTCCACAGATTTGTTTGTGGCCTTGGTGGATATAAGTACTCATTCGGATGCAAAATCCCAGCTCAAGCTTTTCGAAGCATCTCACCTAGCGTTTGAAGGTGAAGACATATTGGAGAAAGCTAATATGAATTCAAGAAAATTTCTCGAGAGCATTGGTTCATGTCTAGATATTGATGCCTCCCTGGCCATTATATCCCGCACTCTAAAAGACCCTTATAACATTTGGTACAATGTTAAGACACAGATAGATTATTATGAGAAGAATAAGAAATCCAACTCTCATTTGCTCAATTTGGCAAAATATAACTTTAACATGTTTCAGGCTACACATCAAAAAGAAGTGAAAGAACTATTGAGGTATATTTACTATACATACAGAAAAATTGTATTGGCACCTTGGTTTCGCCTATAAACTTACTCATATATTGCGTTTTATCAGGTGGTGGAGGGTACTAGACTTGGAAAAAAGTTTACCGTTTATTAGAAACAGAATAATGGAAAGCTTTGTGTGCGCAGTTGGAATTGTTTGTGAACCTAAATATGGAAGCTTGCGGAATTGGCTAACAAAAAGTATTACACTAGTACTAGTGCTAGACGATGTTTATGATGCATCTGGTGGCACTTTGGAGGATCTGGAAATCTTCACTAGTGCTGTATATAGGTTTGTTTTCGGTAATAAAACTTCATTAGCAGTATATCTAGAACTGACTGTCCTGATAATATTGTCAGGTGGGACGATGAGGAGACTAAGACACTTCCAGAGTGTATGAAGACTTGTCTGCGGACTTTGTATGATACAATCAAGGACATTGCATCCGAAATTGAGGACCAGTATGGTTGGAATTTGGTGTCACCTCATTTACAGAAAGCGGTACTATAATAAATATTTTGTATTGGTAATTTTGTATTCACCGAGCACCTAAGAATAAAGGACACATGTATGTTGATTTCTTTGGATAGCCCAAATGTCCTTGCTTAACTAAGTGAGGACACATACAATTTTTCTAGTGGTTTTAATCCAACACGTGCATTTTTTCCTTTTTTTAGGACTGCATTTTGTTAACAAACAAGCTCATCTTGCACCGTGAGTTATTATTAGTTTAATTATTATTGTGGCAGTGGATAACATTTTGCCAGTCACTGCTCAAGGAAGCAAGGTGGTTTAACAAGAAATACACACCAACAATTGGAGAGCATACAGACAACGGAGTGAATTCCTCATCTGGTCCTTTATTGTCCATTCATATATTCTTTGCACTTGTACCCAATACAGAACAACAAGAAGTCGTTGACATTCTCAACAGCACAGCAGAACACGACCAGAATGTCGGGCTCATATTTCGACTATGCAACGACTTGGGAAATTATGCAGTAACTCTCTAAATTTCCCGTAATTTTGTTTAAATGCACATATAAGTTAACCTACTAACTGAATCTGGAGTACTTTTCTGGAGCATAACTATATCATTTTTTTTACATGGGACTATAATATGCACGTAGTCAGAGTCAGCATTAAACTAATAAAGATCTAAACTGTCATAGAGGCTTCGGATATATGGTTAACGAACCTGCAGCATGATTATTCCTATATACTGCAGGTTGAAATTGAAAGAAGTGATGCTTCATCATCGATCCAATGTATAATGCATGAACAAGGTGTTTCCGAAGAAGTAGCTCGAATTCGGATCAAAAGTATGATAGCTAATGCATGGAAGAAAATCAATTATGAACGCATTAAACATCCTCCATTGTTGCAACCATACCTGAAGTACTCGGCAAATATTGCAAGAGTGGCCCATGTTGTGTATCATAATGGGGATGGGGTTTCAAATGCTGACGGCATGACCCGAAACCATGTCATGGATCTCCTCAGTGAACCTCTTTTACTCACCTGACAATATTAATCATGGGTTCCAATTAAGTTTTACGTATAAATTATTGTTAAAATATTATAATCTAAACTTTTATTTATTATTTTTAATAATGTAGAATGTTCTTGAAAGTGCCTACATTAGTACATTGAGTTCATGTTTTTTTAGCTTTCTAGATGGTTCATGTTCTAGAGAGTTACTTATTAATTAAGATGTATGTACTAGAAGCATTCTAGGAGCTTCAATGTAGTTTTCAAGCTTTGTAATCATCAAGAATTATCAAAATCATTTGAGTGAAATACATTTGTGAGTCATATCTTTATTTGTGTGAGAAGTTGTGTGAATTATTGAGAACAAATTTCTTCTCTTTAATCTTCAACATTTTGTTAAACACTTAAATTCCTACAAAGTGGCTTCCAACAACATGTTACAATGTATATTCCACAGATTTTGCCAAATTGAGGTTTAATCTCTTGATTATCGATGGGGATGGGATGGGGATGAGGTTTAATCTCTTGATTATCGATGTTGTTTAGAGGTGGTTTCCAACAACAACATGTTGCAACCTCAACTCCCTCGTTTGACTAGAAAGAATTACAACCAATGGAGCATTCAGATTAAAGGTTTTATATGGCTCTCAAGATCTTTGGGAGATTGTGGAAAATGGATATGAAGAACCTGGGAATCAAATAAATCTCTCACCAAAACAATTAAGCACTTTGAAGGAGAATCAAAAGAAGGACAAGAAGGCTCTCTACTTTATTTATCAAGCGGAGGATGAAGTAATTTTTGAGAGAATTTCAACGGCATCAACATCAAAGGAGGCATGGGATATCCTCAACAAGGCCTACAAAGGTGAAGAGAAAGTAAAAATGGTGAGGCTTCAATCTCTAAGAGGTGAATTTGATTCACTCAAGATGAAGGAAAGTGAAACGGTGGAGGAATATTATAATCGAACAATTTCGATTGTTAATCAACTTCGTGTAAATGGTGAAGATATTATGGATAAAAGAGTCTTAGAAAAAAAATTCTTCTTAGCATGACTCGAGAATTTGAGCATGTTGGTGTGGATATTGAAGAATCAAAGGATGTAAATACTTTCTCTCTTGAAGAATTGTTGGGCTCACTCCAATCTCATGAACTTCGCATCAAGCAATTTGATTCCTCTCCTTCCGAGCAAGCTTTTCAAGTTCAAGACATTAATCGTGGCGGCTTTAGAGGAAGAGGTAGAAGATGATCATTTCATGGTCGAGGACAAGGAAGAGGAAATGTGCCAAGTGAAAATTCAAGCTCATTCCAAAGAGGAAGAGGAAGAGCTCGTGGAGGTTACAATGGAAGTGGTAAAGGTAATTCTTTTAATTTTTAATGCCATTATTGTCATAAAATTGGGCATATGAAAAAAGATTGTTAAAAAAGAATTAATGATGAAAAACATGATTCAAATTTTCTACATGAGGACATTGAGGAGAAAGATGAAAGTATGCTTCTTGTTAGTAATGTTCAAGAAAAATCTCTTGACGATGTTTGGTACATCGATAGTGGTTGTAGTAACCACATGACCGGAAAGAAAAATTGCTTAGTAAATTTTGATGAAAGTGTCCAACGAGAAGTCAATAAAGCTGACAACAAAAGGCTCATTGTCAAAGGTTGTGGTGATGTTTCTATTCGAACAAAGTAAGGTACAAATTACATCTCTAATGTTTATTATGTTCCCGATCTTAAACATAATCTTTTAAGTGTTGGGCAACATTTAAGAAAAGGGCATCATGTGAATTTTAAAGATGATTTTTGTGAGATCAAAGATAAAAATGCGATCCTTGTTGCAAGAGTCAAGATGACATCAACTAAAATGTTTCCATTGAAAATTCAAAGTGAGGCTCTTCCATGTTTTGCTAATATTGTGAATGACAAGTCTTCGCTTTGGCATATTCAATATAATCACTTGAGTTTTAGCACTCTATCAAATATTTGTAAAGGTCATATGGTAATAGGCATTCAAAATATTCAAAAGCAAGATCAAATATGTGAAGATTGTGTTTTTGGCAAGCATCACCGAGATCCATTTTCAAAAGAGAAGGAATGGCGAGCTAAAAAACCATTGGAGTTGGTACACCCGGATTTATGTGGACCTATGCGCACAAACTCTATTGGAGGTAGTCGTTATTTCCTCACTTTTATTGATGATTATAGTCGCAAAACGTGGATTTATTTTATCAAAGAAAGTTATCAAGTATTTGAAGCATTTAAAGATTTTAAAGCATATGTGGAAAAAGAAAGTGGTCGTTCCTTAAAGACATTATGATCCGATCGTGGTGGTGAATATATGTCTGAAGAATTTGGAATTTTTTTGAAGAAGCATGTAATTCGCTATCAACTAACAGTTCGTTCAACTCCTCAACAAAATGGGGGTAGCCGTGAAAGGCATATGTCCAGGCCTATTTGTAAACACCGAGGATTCTACTCAACTTTAATTAAGATGTAATAAGTAAATAATAAAAATCAATTGTCACAGGAATCTCAGAAGGTTATATCTGTCAAAGAATGAAGATTAAAGTCATCTACAGACTTGAAGTGATTCTACATTGAAAGAAGCTCAATTTATTGATCAAGCCTCAATGAAGTATTCAAGCTCAGTGGATTTATTAAAGTGACAGAGATTTCAAGTGGTGACAGAAAAAGATACTGATTACGGAGTTCTTGAATGAGAAGGTAGTGAATCACTGCTTAAAGTTAAATAGATAAAGAACAGACATTGTCGTTAGTCACTCATGAACCAGACAGTACATCGAGTGTCAACGTACTATTGTGTTTGTTATTTATCTAAGTTTTAAGTGATTCTGGAATTAATTGAGAAGTCAACTAATTCTATTTATTCTCTTATAAATAATTAATATTATTAAGTATATTATTTATTAAATTAATTCTGCAAAGAATTAATTTAATACATAATTTATTTAGTTAATTATTTAAATTAGAATAAATATGAACTAGGAAGACTTAGATTTAAACTAGGAAGACTCAGTTTATTCAACTAGGAAGACTCACAAGCTTGTCTTCCCGATTGTCTTCCTAGAGTAAATGTAAGTCTTACCGATTGTCTTCCATGTACAATAGCTTGTCTTCCCGATTGTCTTCCAAGGCAAAAGAATAGTTTTCCAGCAAGTCTTCTAAATACAATCTGCTAGTGGATTGGCGCGTGGAAAGGATGAACAAGTGAATTGTATAAATGAAAGAGGCAGTTGACATTACTACACACAGAAGAGATATTACAAAAGATACAGAAGACAAAAAGCAAACAGACATTCCATTAAAAGCTCTGTCTTTATTTCTTCAACTGCAAAGCTCTAAATTTCTGCAGGAGTATTAATTCTTGATTGTTCTTAACATTTAATCCATAAGAATTGTATATCTTGTACTGCTTTGACTTTCTAGCGGATCATAATCCCTAGATTTTATATCGAACTACTTTTTAGTATTCGATCCTTTTTATTACAAAAATAGATAAATTCATGTCGAATTTATTCTAGATTTGTTTTATTAAGTTCTTTGTAATCAGTGATCAAAATTGTAACACCCCTCAAGTTTAATAGAGTTTCTATTTAACTTGAATATTGTTTCAGTTTTTATTCCGCATTAAGTTGTTCTAATTTGTTTAATCTTAAATGAACAAATTTCGATAAAACGGTATAGTTTGTATTCAACCCCCTTCTACAAACTTATCAGGACCTAACAATTGGTATCAGAGCCTTTTGATTGATATACAAATCAAAGATCCAATTGTTTTGAGATTTTTCTTTTAAACTCTGATTTTTTATCTTATTCCTAAAAATCTCAAAAGATGTCTACTACACAGAAAGTTGGTACTGTCAAAATCCCTATGTTCAGCAAGGAGCATTATCCAATGTGGAAGAAGAAAATGCTTCTATTTCTTAAGGTTGCAAATCCTAAATACATTGATGTGCTGAAGAACGGTCCCAAAGTCCCTATGATTATTGAGGGAGAACTCATTGAGAATAATGTTGTGACTAGGGCTGCCAGAATGTACCCTAAAGATGCCAAGGATTACACTCCTGATGAGAAAGAGGATGTTACCTTGGATTCCTGTCTTCAGTTGATCCTTATTGATTGTCTTGATCCAATCATGCATAATCATGTTCTCAACTGTGATACTGCTAAACACATTTGGGCAACTATAGAGATAATCAATGACGGGACAGAGGAAGTTAGGGAGAATATGCTGGAGATTCTCACCTCACAATATGAGCATTTCAGATCAAACCCTGGTGAAGGTATCTCTCAGGTTTTTGAGAGATATAACAAATTAATCAATGATCTGAATCTCAATGGGAAGCACTACACCAACAAGGAGATTAACAAGAAGTTCCTTCTTACACTTCCACCTCATTTGGAGCACAAAATTTCTGCCATTAGAGAAGCAAGAGATATGAATGAAATTGCTTTGGAGAGATTGTATGGTGTTCTGAAGACCTATGAGCTGGAGCAGATTTTTTGGCTACAATGAAGCTTCTAAGATATTCAAATTATACAAAGAAAGTTAAAATTAGTCGTGATGTAATTTTCAATGAGGAGGCTTCATGGAAATGGAATGATGAGAAATAAAGTTCAAGTATTTTTCTTGATGATGATGCATTTGATCCAATTGAAGAAGAAGGCTCCACTCTACCTACTCCACCATCCAATTCTCCTCCAAGCTCATCATCATCATCTTGAAGTTCCGAATCACCAAATAGAAAGACAAAATCAATGGCGGATCTTTATGGAGCAATGAGAAAATTTTTGGAAGATAAATTTGTTGATTTTGCCTTTTATGCAAATGCAGATCCAGTTGCTTTTGAAGATGCCGATAAGGAAAATAAATGGAGACAGTCCATGGATCAAGAAATTGATGCAATTGAAAGAAATGAAACTTAGGAGTTAGTTGAAGCTCCTGAAGGAAAGAAAACCCATTGGAGTCAAGTGGGTTTACAAGACAAATTTGAATGCACAAGGAGAAGTTGAAAAGCATAAGGCGCGAGCTTGGTGGTAAAAGGCTACAAGCAAAAATATGGTGTTGATTACAAAGAAGTATTTGCTCCCGTGGCACGCCTTGAAACAATTCGCTTGTTAATTTCTTTGGCCGCTCAAAAAAAGTGGCAAGTTCATCAAATGGATGTCAAATCCGCTTTTTGAATGGAGTATTACAAGAAAAGGTGTATATTGATCAACCACCGGGTTATGCAAAAAAAAATAAAGAAAATAAAGTCTACCGGTTGAAGAAGGCTTTGTATGGCCTAAAGCAAGTCCTACGTGGATGGTATAGCCGCATCAATGATTATTTTATGAAGATGGGATTCAAAAGGTGTTCATTTGAGCATACACTTTACATCAAGAAGAAGAAAGGTAAAATTCTCATCATTGGATTATATATGGATGATTTGATTTTTGCGGGAAACAATCATTGATGATAATAAAGAATTTAAGAAAAATGTGATGCAAGAATTTGAGATGACCGATTTGGGACTACTTAACTATCTTCTTGGTATTAAAGTAAATCAAGATCAGAAAGAAATTTTTATCTCCCAAGAAAAGTATGCAAAAGATTTAACAAAGAATTTTAGAAAGATGCGAAACTCAGTAGTACTCCCGTTGAAGTTGGCATGAATATAAGTAAGGATGATAATTCTATGTTTGTTTATGTTAGGTCCAAAGTATCGTAGAAGGGGGGTTGAATTCGTTCGCGGATAATACTTTCAGTTCTAATACGAAATCAAATGCACCAAATCAAAACACGAGTCGGGGAATATATCGTTTTATAAATATAAACCACGAGGGGTGCTACAATTCTAATCCGTAGATTAGCTTCAATGAGTTCAAGGTTACACAAAATCAATACAGTGATAGAATTCTGAGCAATATTAATTTCTCTATGATTCTCTGGCTCAATCTTCTCTCCTCGTAAATGTTCTGAGTTAAACCTCTTAACTGAAGAAGACACATTCTTCATTCTGTAATTGTAGACTTAGAAAACTGTCGAACACTTTAGGAAAGATCCTAGCCGTTCAAGTCTTCATCAACCTGACAAAAGAATACAAAAGTTCACCTGCTCCTTATTTAAAAAACCATCGAAGGAACTAAGTTTCTTTCCTTCGATAGATTTTAATAAAATCTATCGAATGAAAACTAGTTGCTTTTTGAAGTACTTCGATTGTTTTTCATTTAGATCTCCTTGATCTCTTTCGATGGTTTTTCTTAAAAGAAAACCATCGAATGTTTTCTTCTGTACTTGATCCTTGAAAATCCTTTCCTTTTACAGCAATCAAATTGTATCTCCATTTAAACCTAAACATACCTTGTAATATTCTTTTGACTATCAGGATGTTTCAGATTTAGACTTAAATCAACTTTTTTCGAGACGATAAACATCTTGATCTTTTAGGTGCTGACAACTGGTGCAACTGGTCTGGTTCACAGATGACTAACACTCGATCAATACTTCCATGTCTTCAATTCAATGCTATTGAAAAGTCCTTTGTCATTCTGGTTGCTTCAAATAAATCACTGGAATCCTATGGTACTAACTCTTAATCATTCAAATACTTCTGCAGTCTTGAAAGTCTTGTTTCTTTATTTGTCACAGAGGCTTGAACATATTAATGAACTTCTTTCCGTGACCTGTTTACGGAATTCAAGAATACATACCATATTTTGATTTTTTGAGTTTACCTTTTCTTCTTTACTTCTGGATTCCTGTGCTTCTGTTAATATTATTGTCTCTCTTTTCCTTTGTTGAGTTGTAGTTATCTCTGTTACAGATTATGTTACATTATGTTTTACAGTTTATCCTACATAATATAGAAGTCTTGTTGGAAGTTTGATGTACTTGACCGCCACTCGGACGGATATTACATATGGTGTTAGTTTAATTAGTAGATTCATGGAGCAACCAAAGAAAACACATTGGGAGGCCGAAAAAAGAATCTTGACGTATGTTCGTTGAACACTTGGAGATGGAATTTATTATCAAAAGTCAAAAGATACTAATGTGCATAGATATTGTGATAGTGATTGGGCCGAAAGTGTTGATGATAGTAAAAGTACCTCGGGAAATGTTTTCTTCATTGGCTCTAGTGCAATCACTTGGATGTCAAAGAAACAACAAGTTGTGGCTCTCTCAACGGCGGAGGCGGAATACATTTCTTTATCATTAGCTAGTTGCCAAGATTTGTGGATCACATGCATGGGTGTTAGAAGATCTCAAGCATGCCACGAAAGAAAGTCCAATTATCTATTGTGGTAGCAAGTCCGCTATAGCACTCACGGAAAATCCGGTGTTTCATGGGAATAGAAAGCATATAAGAATCAAATATAACTTTATTCGTGATTTGGTGAAGAAAGGAGAAGTCGTGGTCAAACATTGCAAGACACAAGTTCAAATTGGTGATATTTTTACGAAGGCCTTGAGACCCAACATTTTCGAGTTAAAGAAGAAACTTGGCATGTGCAAAGTTTAGCTTAAGGGGAGCTGTTAAAATATTATAATCTAAACTTTTGTTTATTATTTTTAATAATCTAGAATGTTCTTCAAAGTGCCTACATTAGTCCTTTGAGTTCATGTCTTTTTGGCTTTCTAGATGGTTCATGTTCTAAAAAGTTACTTATTAATTAAGATGCATGTATTAAAAGCATTCTAGGAGGTTCCATGTAGTCCTATAAATAGGACAATCTTTCAAGCTTTGTAATCATCAAGAATTATCAAAATCATTTGAGTTAAATACATTTATGAGTTTTATCTTTATTTGCATGCGAAGTTGTGTGGATTATTGAGAACAAGTTTATTCTCTTTAATCTCCAACATTTTGTTAAACACTTGAATTCCTACAATTACTACCGTGACTTTATTTTGTTCTGAATTAATGAAGGCTATGAATTACCTTTGTGTGTGACCAATCAATGGGATAATTATTATTTACATCCAAGAGCCTTTTTACTTAATTTTTGTTAACAATTTCTTTTTATCTTATATGTAAATATGCTTGAAGTTTCAATAATTATTTAGCTATTTTTTGTATATATAATGTTGAAGAGTATAACAACCTGTTGGGGCCTTCTTTTAACACCTTAAGGTTTTCGAGTGACTGGTTACTTAACATGGTATCAGAGCTTAGTTTAGGAGGGGTCCCAGGTTTGAGTCCTTCCTGTTGGGTATAATACACTAACTACACAGCAACAATAGTGCAGTTATATATATATTTTGTATTAACAAGAACAGGCAAAAATACCAAATAACGAAACAAACACAAAGGTCGAAACAAAAGTATAATTAGAGACTGAATAATAAGATAAGAAAGAACACTTATCTCTCAGGAGCTTTAACAAATACTGAAAGACAATAAACAGCTGAGTCGCCAAGCCTTAGAGAAGTCTTGACTGTTCTTGAAGAGATTATTGCCCCACTTACGCTGTGTTGGGTTGCAGCAATATCACTCTCAGGATAAAACAACAGAGATCAATCCACTCACAGATATGGCAATGATCAACAGCGACCAGCCCCTCAGTTCGCCCAAAAACCTATGTAAATTCTGTATGTGTTGTGTGAGAGAGAGAAGAATTTCTTTTCTAGGGTTTTTTCACAGTTACGTATTTCTCTACTCTGTCAAACGTTCTCTTTCGTATATATATAAATATAATACAAAATAAAACGTAACAGACCAAATATTGTAACTGAAGATATGACATTTAATACTAATTATTCTGATTTAATTACCATAACAGTTATCATCAGTATTTAATATCAGTTACAGCTCAGTCAGGATTTCCTGGTCCATCAGGATTTGATCATCATCAGTACTGAAGTCAAGCCATCAGGACTTGTTGTACGTCAGGAGTAGCATCAGTACTTGACCGACATCAGGATTTCGTCAGGACTGGACCTGACATCAGGATTTAACTCCAGCAGGATCCAGGTACTGATCCAAGAACTGGTCCATCAGGATTTAATATAAATCTCGACCTAGTTCGTATAGCTGTTACAAATAAATACTGATGCTGTTAAATTAAATCAAATAAAATTCCTCGCCCAGGTCGCCTCGCGTACGCGAGACGCCGAGACATTCGCCCAAATCGCCCTTCGACCCGACCCGAGTCGAGTCGTGACGTGGCAGGGCGAGGTGAGGCGGGCGGCGGCGGCGCGCGCGTGTGTGTGTGTGCGCGCGCGTGAGGCACATACTAACACCATGCACACCCACATGCCTTAGTAGTTGTACACTACTCTTGCACATGTTTCTATATAAACCCACCAACCTCTCATTACCATTTCTATGTGGGATACAAGTTAATTCAATATAACCAACCCACATAACCCATTTCAAGCAACCTATTTCAACTCAATTTATTTATGGATTACACTAAGAAAATGTCTCAGATCCAAACATGAAATTTTAAGTCCTTATTACAAGGAACAACCTCCAATTGTTAGTTTCCGGAAATTCCATCAAGAACATATTTAAAATATGACTCAAACTTTCCATTTTCTAACAATCCCCCACAAATCCATACAGAAATGCTTACATATCAGTACTTATCATGACTTGTTTTTCAGAGTCGGTACCCTTCCGGGTTTGAACCCTCCTAAGTCCTCTACTTCGATGGCTACCGAATCTAGATGGAATGTTTCACCTTGAATCTTTATCCGTTTGGTGTAACCACACTCCATAGACGACGACAAATCAAAGGCTATGGTGCTGATCTACGACTTTGAGACGTTAATGGTCCTGTCTCGATCCTGTTCGTCGAATGCTTCAAGGAATTACCCTTTCCTCTAATTGCGACCACACAATTACATTCGCTTAGCTGGGCATCTCCAGAGATGTACTGCTATCATCTCGTCAAATGACTTGACCCCATTCAGAGTTCAAAATAACTCTTGCTATACTGGCAGTAACAGTACCTTTTAGGTTTACAGGGATAGACTCAGATACGTGAGTATCAAGTTATATAGTAAAGGTACTACCAATTCACCCTCACAGCTTGTTATTACCACATTGAATACACTTCAAGGGATCTCCTCTCAGGTGTATTGGGTTCCCGCTGCTGATGAATCATTATGGGCTATCAGTCCCATCCCCAACCTAGACTTAATGACTACTGCATTCTCAAGTACTTTAGTCAAAGGATCAGCTATATTATCCTGAGTTCCAATGAACTCTACAGCAATAATCCTTTCAGACATTAGACCCCTTATAGACTTAAGTCTAACTTGGATGTGTCTCTTAGTTTTAGCATTATACTTTTCACTACTGATCTTGTCGATAGTTGTACGGCTATCACAATGAACAGTAATGGCTGGAAGCGGTCTGCTTACTACAGGTAACACTGACATAAGTCCATGCAACCATTCAGCCTCCGCCCCCGTGGCATCTAGTGCACACAACTCAGCCTCAAAAGTAGACCGAGTTATCAAAGTCTGTCTAGTAGACTTCCAGGATTTTGCTCCACCTGCTAGGGTAAACAAATATCTAGTCACTCCATTGGTACCGGATTTCTTAGCTATCCAACTTGCATCACTGTATCTCTCGAGTACTCCAGGGAATCTTCGATAATACAAACCAAGGGAAATAGTTCCCTTGAGATATCTAAGAACTCTATCCAGTGCCTCCCAATGAGTCTTGTTTGGACAACTTGTATATCTAGCTAACTTGGACACAGAATAAGAAATATCTGGTCTAGTCACGTTAGCAAGATATTGCAAACTCCCAATAATCTGAGAATACCTTAAGTGAGACACAGGTATTCCCGAACTATTCTTGACTAGGGCAACTTTAGGATTGTACGGTGTACTAGCGATTCTAAAATTTGAATAACCATACTTCTCAAGTATAGATTTCTCTATATAATGAGATCGTGACAATGTTATTCCATCAGTTGACTGTGTCAACTTGACCCCAAGAATCACACTATCCTCACCCATATCCTTCATTTCAAAGTACCTTTTCAAGAAACTTTTTGTCTCGTTAATAATCTCAATATTGGTTCCAAACAACAAAATATCATCCACATATAGGCATACGATAATACATTCATTTCCTTTAACCATATAGTAGACACACTTGTCACTTTCATTAACTACAAATTCTGATTCTAAAACAGTATCATCAAACTTTCCTCTTGTTACTAGAAACAACAAATCCCTCAGGCTGATCCATATAAATCTCTTCTTCAAGATCACCATGAAGAAAAGTCGTCTTTACATCCATTTGATGGATGATAAGACCATGTACAGAAGCCAATGCTATAAGAATTCAGATTGTTGTCATTCTTGCAAAAGGAGAGTATGTGTGAAAGTAATCAATGCCTTCCTTTTGCCTAAAACCCTTAGCTACCAGCCTAGCCTTATACTTATCTATTGAGCCATCAGGATTCATCTTCCTTTTGAAGATCCACTTACATCCTATAGTAGTACACCCAGGAGGAAGATCAACCAACTCCCATGTTCCGTTAGAAACAATAGATTCAATCTCACTCTTTACAGCACCTTTCCAGTGCCTTGACTCCGAAGAATCCATGGCCTATCGGAAAGTTAAAGGTTAATCCTCGACATTGTAAGTGACAAAATCACTTCCAAAGTCCTTGACTACCTTTGCACGCTTACTCCTTCTAGGTTCATCACTACTACTAGGATCTGCCCCCACATTTGTCATCATTTCCACATGATCAGGAATAGAACTTGATGTGTGAGTAGGATCATCATTAGAAATACCTTGAGGTATGCCAGTCTTCATAGGGAACACATCCTCAAAGAATGTTGCATCACGAAACTCAACTATAGTGTTAGCCACTATACCGTCTATGTCAGATTTTAATACTAAAAATTTCATAGCCGTAGTGGTTTCAATATAGCCCAGAAAGATGCAATCAACAGTTTTCGGACCTAGTTTCTTTTTCTTGTGTTCAGGGACAAGCACCTTAGCAAGGCACCCCCACACACGAAGATACTTTAAACTTGTCTTTCTACTTTTCCATAATTCATAAGGTGTCTTGTCCATATGTTTCAGAGGGACTCTATTCAGAATATGGCAAGCCGTATTCAAAGCCTCTCCCCGCATGTACTTAGGCAACCCAGAATTAATAAGCATGTTGTTAATCATATCTTTAAAAGTTTTGTTCTTTCGTTCAACCACCCCATTAGACTCAGGTGTGTATGGTGGAGTCAACTCATGAACTATACCATTGCTTGAGCAAAATTCATTAAACGAGGTACTAGTATACTCACCACCTCTATCAGATCTCAAACGTTTAAGCACTTTACCAGTTTGTGTTTCAGCTTCAGTTTTGAACATAATGAATTTTTCTAGTGCTTCATCTTTATGTCTAAGTAAATAAACATAACAGTATCTACTACAATCATCTATAAAGGTAATAAATATCGTTTATTATCCTTAGTCAACATGCCACCAAATTCACATATGTCTGTGTGTACTAAATCTAATACTCCTGAATCCCTAACAACATTATGAAAAGGTTTCCTAGTTTGTTTAGCAGTCACACATATTTGACATTTAGATTTCTTATCAATAACATGTTTTGGAATCAACTCTAAATTCATCATATTCTTTAGAGCACCAAAATTTAAATGACCAAGTCTAGCATGCCACAAATCGGATGATTCAACACAATTAACAGAAGGTGCAACACTATCATTAACAAAATTGCCCAAAACAGGCTCAACATTTATTAAAAATAAACCATCAGATAAATAACCTTTGCCAAAAAATGTACCAGTATGTGTAATAACTACTTTATTACAATTCAAAGAAAGTTCAAAACCATTCTTCACTAAACAACTTCCACTTATTATATTTCTACGAATATCAGGAACATGATGCACTCTAGTGAGGGATAGAACACGCCCAGAAGTAAACTTCAGGTCCACGTTTCCTATTCCAAGAACTTGAGCAACTGTAACGTCCCTAAATCCGGGGTCAAAGGATTTGGTTGGCACGCTGCAATCTCAATTCAAACAACATGCTCAATATTAAATCAACACAATAATAACATCTGCGACCCCAACTCTACCAAGAATCTTTAAAGGTTATAGTACTAGAAACAAGAATCCAAAATTCCATTACATAAAATTTTCTTCTTTACAACAATTCTCTTTACAAACAATCTATAACACTAGTATAACTTCAATAAGAAGTATACTAGGAAACTAATCTTATACAATATAATATTTAACAGAAATCAACTTTATACAAAACCTATCACTAGCTCCAAATACTCTGGATCAAAACGTCTTTACGCTAGCATCTTTTCCCATCTCTGACCAGCTACGCAGGCAACTCTCGCCAATATACCTTCTTACTGAAAGGCTAAAATATATAAAGAAAACAAGTATGAGCGAAAGAATTGCTCAGCAAGTGCATTATCAAGTATAATATGAAAAGTTCCAAAATAAACTTTGGATTTTCAAATAGACCAGCCTTTGGTTAAAACCTTTGAAATCTCTAAAATTCTCAAATCAAGTTTGGTAATTTACCACAATTTCTCATTCAGCTTCTCGCAACTTAATAGTTTAAAACACAACAAGATTTATATTGGTCATCACGGTTACCCGAACAACAATAACTACAATAGTATGTAGGAAATATGAAATAAATATAACTCATACGTCTTCAAGACCATAGCTTGTACAAAAATACTAGTTTTGAAGATAACAGATCTATTCACAATATCTTCTGAAACCAACAACTCTGGAAGGGTAGAATAATCATGGAGTAAGAATGAGCCAACGCGCTCGGCCATGGAATAAAGAACGCACTCCAAGACTTCAATATGGTACCAACTGGATATACGGTATGAATAAAACTCATCAAGATAGATATCTCACGATTGACAATGGAATCAAGGAAGAGGATTTCGACTATTTGGAATCCAATATATTAAGAGTAAGTGATTTCAGCAAGATTGAAACCACTTCTTATTAATCAACGAACTAACAACTTCAAGCGAACAAATAAACCCGAGTATCAGGACATAACTCACAAGTACAGAACATATGGATGTAATCCATCTCAGATATAAGAAGTGATATTAGAATTGGATTTTTCACATTTATCAAATCAAAGGTTGAGCGGCTGATCAGTCACACATCAACCCCGAACTTGCTTATAGTAAAAAGTCCTCTACTGGATCCTTGGCCAATCTGGGCCTTAAGTTATTCCAACCATAAATATGGTCCGACCATTATCAGTCCCATTTTAAAACATTCTAATTCTACATTATATACATCAGGTGTCAGTACAATTGACAACCTTACTTTGACAATCAGGTGTCGGAAGAATCGACAACCTTAATACAACAATTGCTGGAAGACTCACGTTCCAGGAAACAACTTAACTATGAAGAATCAATAAGGAATAACAATACAATCTAGTATCGACGAGATCGACACAACAATGGGGTGCACATGAAAAAGTAACATCATGATAAACATCGACGAGATCGATGCAACAACTGGGATGATAATGAAGAATAAACAATAACATGCTTAACAAGGTTAAGTCTGATATAAAACAGGCATTATGATATCAACAGAAATTGCAACAGCTCAATGTAGAGTAGGGTTCAAAGAACTGGCTCTAGATGGCCTCAACAGTATAAATTATCACATTATGGAAGAATTAGTTAAGATTCACCAATTTGGTAAGTGACAAGAAAGTCAAGTTCGAGTTTAAGAAAAATTCAAGGTGAAGTTTATAAATAGGGAGAACAAGGTTTTACTGACTTTTGACAGAAATAGTTTAAGTCTTTCGAACATATACTTATAATAGATAAGCCTTGTATTTGAAGGAAGTAAACTAAATCATGCATATCATATATGAATTCGAATCAGAGAATGGATCAGATAATCGCATTAACAAGAAATGATAATAATACTTGCATAGGTGCAAGATGAAAAAAATAGAATACTTGTAGAACAAGTACCACAACTTCGGAATTTAAAATAACATTTTACCCTCATAGGGTTCACAAGTTCCCACTCATCTAGGGTTGGCAATATTCCAACCTAATATTTTTAAATCAAGATTTTTGAAAGAAAGCCTTAGTATACGACCCATAACCATCTTTTAAATCGTTTCAATACAATAATTATATTTTTACACTCAACATGGAAATATGAATCTAAACTCAAAAGGTATAAAAGAATACTCGTCAATTTAAGAGATTAAATAACATACTTGCAATTCAATGCAAAGGAATCGACATTTGGAAATTCAGTGAAAAATATTCAACTTGTATAATAATAATTCAAGATGATATCACTCAATAATATGTGAAAGGAATAGACACTTGCCTCTGGTCCTTAGCTATTTCGTAAGGCTGAGATAATACGATTCCCTCCTTATTCTATCTTATAGCACGATTCTCTATTTCTGTCCTTCTTTGCTTTAACGCTCTTGTGAATACCACGAATCTGATCCTACCATTTCGAATCCACGCGTCGATACCTCCGTTGGACTACAATACTTGTAAATGTCTCCTTGGTGTTAAATCGCCCCACAAATAATCCAATCTTCGTAACAATACCTCGTCTTTCCCCGACGTCTTTCATTTAACATATTTCGATAACCTGATTCGCCTCGTCCAATAACCTCTATTGCATAGATAACCATATTCAATTGATATAATAATCACGATTAACTAACTAAATAACCCACGTATCATGCTCTTCGAAAGTCTCTATACTATTAAAAGTCAATATCCAAGTCAAACTTTAAGTCAACGGTCTCGTAAATCTCATTTTCTAATAATACTGACAAATTTCTATTCTAACTACCCCTCGTGATAATATTAGACACGACCAAAGTATTTAAACAAGTCTCAAAACAATTATTCACATTTATGACTCACTAACCAGATAGTTCACATAATTCACATAACACATTTTGTCATTTAATTGTGATAAATAAATCACATAATTTTAGAAAAATATTCGACTCTCGTTTCAAATAATTTAACCCTCAAAATATTTTTAGGTCAAAAATCGGATCATTTATCCCAATATAAAGATTTAAAAACAATTTCATCAATTAATATAAAAATTAATTGACTAATTCCAACACTCCAACTATTTTTAAATAAATAAACCAAGCTAGAAAATAATTACACTTAATTTTAATTAATTAAATCTAATTAATAATTAATTATTAAGAATTAACTGATTAAAAGAATTAATCAATTAATTAAATTAATTAATTATTAATCAAAAATAATTAAAATAATTAAATTTAATCAATTGTCGGATTTAAATAAATATTTATCAATTTATAAAATTTTCTGAATAATAAAACGTATTTTTAAATCAAAAATATGATTTTTAGAATTTTTGAACTATTTTTGAATTATTTTGAAAAATAATTCTCAGAAACAGTTTTCAGAAATGGATTAGGGAAACTTTGGATTGAAACCGGGTCGGGTTGGATGGCTAACCGGGTCGCGAAGACCGGCCGGTCTCTGGCCACCTAACTCACCCCACAACCCTCGATTTCGATCACCAAACGACCAGAAATTCACAACATCACGTATACAAGCTTAGCACATGTCAAAAGTTGAAGAAAATCAACACCAAGGTCAGCCGATTCATGAAGAACACGACAACGGGTGGTTTTCCGACGAGTCGAAGCGAACAACAAATTCAAAACCATTGACACCTATCGATTCCTTGTCTCATGATCTATCAAGCTACGGAAACCAAATGAAAGAACAATCAACCGAATGTAAACTCCGGCAAAACTAAGAAAATTACGGTGACTTTTTAAAACTTCAATTTATTACGATTTACAATACCAACAATCATAAGTAGGGTATCAAAACACTCCTGGTAACCTGTACAATCTATTCCAATCATCAATTAACAAGAGCAATCAAGAACAAAGATTCCCCCAATTTAATTTAAATAATTCGAATTAATTAAATAATAAAAAAAAAGAAAAACTTAGAAATCATACCCACACAAAATCTGTAGATGGATTTAGATAGAGGATGTTTAGAGCTTCAATTCGGCTACTAGAGCATTGAAATCGGATTCTGATAACGCCTTCAAAATCGAGTTTGATTCTCAAGAACACGAAGAACACGGTTTAGGGATTTTTAGATATTTAACGATAAATAAGCTTGATTATACGCAAAATAATGTACGATACGCCTTTTTATATTAAAAGGAAAATAATGCCCCAAACAACATTTTTGGATTGATACTGATCCGATGGATCTCTTTAATACAATTTAATAGAATATACGCTTTAAATCTTTAATAAAGTAGAATACACGTTTTACGAGACGATAATCATCCAGAATATACGGATAACTACAAGAATCGTTTAATAATAGATATACGAATCAAAATACCTCTATTACGAATATTTCCGAATACTTCCCACTTTAACGAATGAAATATTGGTACGAACGATATACCAATTTCCCGAATAATTAGGGGACGAACTGAATTTTCTTTTCGATAATTAAAATAAAATAAAATAGAATGACATCCTTTTCAAAATAATTTCTAAGTCACCACAATATTCACATAACATCCCAATGTCACATATTCGATTATTTAACGAATAACTTAACACATTTAAACACATAAAACATTTAAAACGTTTTGATATGAAAATAAAATCTCATTTCACATCAAATATTAATACGTAATTTTCCCGGATCTTACAGCAGCACTAGCATTCCCCATCGTCACTGTCACTCCATGACTCTGTTGATAAGATACAAATAAACTAATATCAGTACAAATATGTACATTAGCTCCAGTATCAATCAACCATTCATAAGACAAATAAGTGGAAAGAAGTACAGGGTTGTAGGTAACATACCCGTCATTGGTTCCAGAGGCAACAGCCTCACCAACAACCATGTTAACCTTAGGCCCATCAGTGGTTGCAAGCACAGTATTAGCTTGTGCTCCCATAACAGCTTTCTTTGCTTTCTTTGCAGGACAGTCCTTGCTCCAATGACCAACCTGTCCACAAGACCAACATGGTTTGTTTGTCTTTGGTTTCTTAGCCTTGTTCTTGTCATTTTTAGATTTAGTGTTATCCTTCTTAGTGACAGCCTTTCTTTTTTGTCCAACAGTCACTACATTCACCTTTGAACTCCCATGTTCAGCAGGCATCACATGTCCCTGTTTGGACTTGTGCTGTTCCTGCACAGAGATGTCCAACATCAGGTTTGTCCAAGTGATCTCTCCTTTCTGTCTTTTCAGGGAGAGAGCAAACTCTGCCCAAGACTTAGGGAGCTTTTCAATCACTGCCATAACCTGAAACTTCTCAGGAAGGTCCATTCCGGACTCCTTCAAAGCATGCACCAACATCTCAAACTCATGTGCCTGCTCAGTGATGGATTTTGTATCCACCAGTTCAAAATCAAGAAACCTAGCCACAGAATACTTTTCCAACCCTTGCGAGTCAGTATTGTGTGTCTGGTCCAGCTTCTCCCATAAGAGCTTAGCAGTGAAGGAGTCAGATGAATACACATCAAATAGAGTGTTTTTTAGGTCCTGATAAGTTTGTAGAAGGGGGGTTGAATACAAACTATACCGTTTTATCGAAATTTGTCCTTTGAATAATTTAACAATTAAGAACAAATTAATGCGGAATATAAATGAAACAAGATTCAAGTTAAATATAACTTATATTAAACTTAAAGGGTGTTGCAAATACAATACGGATTACAAAGTATTTATCTCAAACAAATTAATACAAATTTAGAATAAATTCGACATGAACTTTTCTAATATTTGTAATAAAAAGATCGAATGCTAAAAGAAATGTTGGAGATAAATTCTAGGGATATAAATCCGCTAGATAATCAAAGCAATACAAGTAATCAACTTCTAGTGGTTTGGATTTAACAATATAAACTAGAATTAATTGCTTGAGAAGAAATGAGATCAAATGGCTTTCTTGTTCTTGAGAGAAAATGTCTTCTGTGTGTTTGATAATTCAAAATGACTTCTTTTCTGTCCAGCCGTGTTGATTTATCACATTTCATAAGCCTTGTATGACCTGTTAATTAAATCAAAATGATTTAATAAAACAAACAATACACTTGTATGACCTGATGACTTCTTCTCGGTAGAACCAAGCTTCAGCAATAGAAGCTGTCAAATGTGTCCGGTATGACCTCAAGTATTTCTGCCAACCTTTTTCGGTAGAACCTGAAAAGCAACCTGTATGACCTAGCACACAGAACCTGTATGACCTGAAAGGTGTCGGTAGAACCTGGAAAGCAACCTGTATGACCTAGCACACAGAACCTGTATGACCTGAAAGGTGTCGGTAGAACCTGGGATCTTTACAGACCAGGTCATACCGAGATTTCTGAAGGTCATACAAGTTTAATTAGAAAATCCTTTTAATTTATTTAGTTAGATTAGATTAAAGATTAAATTAATTCTCTTATAGAATTAAGTTAATAAATAATTTAGCCAACTAAATTAGTCGATCTAATAAATAAATTAATTCTAATAGAATTAAATTATAAATTAAATTAACTTAACATGAAAGGAATTTAATCTAAAAACCAAGTTTCCTCTATCTCCTGAAAACCACTGAATGTAGATGATTTAATTCCACTGATTGACGTCGTCATTCGATGCACTGTCTGGTTCATGAATAACTGACATCAAATGAAAGTTCTTCATCTTTAAAACATTTAAAGCTGTGGCTTCTTTTCTTTAGCTCTGATTAAACTCTGTATCCTGTACTTCTTCTGTCACCAACTGGAAATCTTTGTCACTGTAGTAAATCCACTTCCTTGAATACTTCACTGAGGCTTGAACAATAAATTGAACTTCTTTCCATGTAGAATAACTTCAAGTCTGTAGATGACTTTAATTCTCCATTCTCTTGACAGATAAAACTCTCTGAGATTCCTGTGACATATTAACTTATTATTTACTTATTACATACTTGTTTAAATTAAGTTGTTTCCTCGGAATATTAATAGGCCTAAACATATGCCTTTCAATCTCCCCCTATTTGTTTGTTAGAGAATAACAATCAAATACCTAGAGGATAACTCAACTAACTTAAACAAGAAATATAAATGACTTTTAAGAGCCAAGTAAATAACAAGAAAAGTTCTGGTTTATATATAACATTTCCAGATTCAAACATACAAGATAAATACAAGATAGTTGTTCCTCTAGCCTGAACAAGTGATAACATAGATTCTATCTTGATCTACCTAAGCATAACAAAGATGTATACATTTTAAAAACTTATGCTTCCTTCACTGATTTCTCCTTCTTCTTCTTCACTTTCTTCAACTTCTTCTAGCTTTTCCAACAATTCTTCATCAAGAACTTGATCTGATTCAGAAGCAAAACTTGATGGCATGATTGGTTGAGGAGTTACTTTCTTGAGTCTGTTCTTGAGTTGAGAATATCTCTTGATTTTGTGCTCACATTACTCCTTGATGATGTCAGCAAACTCAGTCTTCTTTTCAGAAGCAAAACCAGAAGTCCTTAGCAGATGTTCAGTGTGTACTAATCTTGTGGCAGTAACAGAAGCTAAGGATACTGGATCTAGTCCTATAGTCTGAACAGAAGTGCCTTGGTAGAATTTAACTTCAAGTGGCACATCTATAGTTTGAGGACTGTTTCTGCTGGCATACTCCCTGAACCTTTCATTCAGAAGAACGTTGAGATGAGAAGTTTCAAGTGTCTTGCAAATCAACACCCAGAGTTCTGATACAGTTCTTCTCACCAGAAGGTCAAATGAAACAATGAATGACCCTACATTCTGACAAGAGACAAAGATTTGGGGTTCTTCTAACACTCTACTATAACCAGTACTTACCCTGGTAATCTCTTTCTTCAAAGCCTTGATGTACATGTTATTATGAGGGTTAGCACTGCTAAAGGATTTCAATACCTTTAAGAATTGAACATCATTGTTAGAAGACTTCTGGGGCTTTGCAAATAACTCTCTTGCCTGATCCCATCTCTCTCCAATCTTCAACTTGATATCCATCCTCCTATCCTTGACTTGAAGACTATGAAGACTTTGTTTGACTTCATGCTCAGCCTTTTGAACTTTAAGCTTCTGGGAGATGATATCAGCTACTCTAACATTCTCCTCTCCTCTCCTCCTTATTTCTGCCCTTTCCTTGAGAATCTCCCTTTCAAAGGCAGGATCTGGATTGTACAAATCATCTTGATCATCCCAGTCCTCCACATTCATTTCACCTTCTTCACCATATGCTTGATCACTATCATACTTTGTATATTCTTGCTCACCTTGAAAAACAAACTCATCATCAGGTAGCACTCCTTCTTGATCAACAACTTTTCCTTTCCCCTTATCCTTTACTCCTTCTTGACCTCCAGCTTCTCCACCCTTATTCTCCCCCTTAGTTGAGGAATCCTCTACAGATTTAGCTTTAGTAGACTTGGGATCCTCCTTCCTACTTCATTCTCCTCCTGCTTTATCCTTGCCAACATTGTTCTCTTCATCATCATCACCCTCAAAGAATTTCTTCTGTTCAGCATTGGGTTGATGTGAGTTCTTGATCATGGTATACAGATGTTTCATGCCCTCATTCAGATGTTTCATCCCTCCTTCAAGTTTGGCAAACCTCGCATCATTGAACCACTGATGTTCATCAACAGTCTCCTGAATTGAGTCTACCCTAGTTGAAATAATAGGAATCTGCTTGACAGCCTCCCTGATCTCAGCATTAGAAACTATCAGCTCCGACATATCTGAAGCCATCAGTACCTGTGATTCTTGAACATCATTCATTTTGGGGATCAATGTGACCTTCACTCCTTCTATCTCATCTCTAATATGACCCAGCTGATTAGTTACAGAGGTGGAAGAAGAAGACTGTTCAACCACTTGTGCCTTGAGAATTTCTTTTTCAGCCTGGGTCTCTTGAAGTTGTTTCTGTAGACCAGCTATTTGAGCCAATAAAGAAGCAGTGTATGTGTCATTGTGTGCACTCATCTCAATTTCTCTCGATGGTGTTTCACTCACCTCACGTGCTTGTGTATCGCTCTGTGTTTGTCTCTCAGAACTAACCACTAGCTGTCTATCCATGTTTGGAGTTGAAGTACCTACAGGAAAAATCACCATAGCCCCTTCTTGAGAGGTCACTGGTGGTGCAATGGGAGTTCGCGAATCCCAATCCATGGTAAAGTCCAAAAATTCATCCAAAAGTGAAAACTGAATTGCTTCAGGGATGGACTTACCATGTTGCCCTTCACTTTCTCCAGTTAAAACTGCGAGTGAAGAATCCCTTAGGGGAGCCAGAGATGTTCCCTCTGGGAGGGGAGAAAATGGTTCTATTATAGTGGGCAAAGAACCAGATTTTCCCTCTGAAGCCTGTGAAGGCTCTTCTACCGTGACAATGGTAGGCACTGTTTCAACAAGCATTCCTATGTGCTCTCCTCTCAAAGTGTCCTGTGCATGAGTCTCTACTATTGTTTCAGAAGTATTTTCTCCCATTGTGATTAATGGGAGAGTGCTTGACTCTATACATAATGCCATGGCCTGATGGCGAATTTCAATAGATTCATCCTGTTGAGAGGATGTCTCTAGTAACTGTTCATTGGCCTTTTGAGAATCCATATCCTTTTGGGAGGATACAGACTGGCTTACAGATGCCTCAAGGAGTGTTCTTCTCTTCTTTAGTGGTGGAGGCAGAGCTGTGGGATCACTCACATTAATATCTACTTCAAGTTGTTCTCTCAATCTTGTTGTAGCCGGTTGTTCTAGGGGAGCGGTCAATGGATTTGACTCTGTGTGTGGCTCTATGACCGGGGACAGAGGTTGTGGTTCTACAACCCCTTGATCAATCCTAAGAACCTCTTGGGTTAGTGGAGCAGATGAGAGAGGATATATTACCTGAAGTGCAATGGTGTTGGGAGGCGCCATTGAAGTTCCAGCTGACGAGGATCCAACCACTGGATGTTCAATAAATAATAGTGGTAACTGTGGTTGAAGAATCTGTCGCAGATAAGATGGTGGAACTATCGGTCTCATTCCAGACTTAGGATTAGTGGACAAACTAGAGTATATAGCAGGATTAGTGTGTGCGGGGACTTGTCTTCAATTGAGCAGGAATCACCAATTGATCAATGGAGTTTGCCTTGGTGATACTTTGGAATATTATGGTTCTTGGATTTGAGATGACCTCAGGCAACCTCAAGAATTGATCTTTTTTAAGTTCATCATAAAGTCTTTTGTTGTTCTCCCCTTTTCTCTCAATCAGCTCTAGCAGTGTGTCCAGTTCAGTGTACTTCAGCTTCTCTAGAAATTCAAAGGACAAATGCCAAATGCAATTGTCTTTGGAGATCATGAGTATTTCTCTTAGATGGGCTTCCTTCACCTTTCTGATTGTCACAGTAAAGCACTTGATTTCTTCATTGAGCTTTTGCCTGTACTTTATGGTTTGACCATCTGCACTGGTTTTGATGGCTTTCAGAAACTCCAGGAAGGCTACATCATGATAGATGTTTGAGTTAGCAACTTCATGTAGTTTGGCCTCAGTGATAATATCTGCCTTGACTGATTGAGCATTTGATGTGAAATGAGGAGCATTAACATGCATGGGCATAGTGCCAGGATAGAATGTTGATGTGCCAGTACTCTTCTGGCCATCTCTACTGGTGACAAAAATAGTAGGAAGGGTAAGAGGCTTTAGATCTTTTTCTTTGATTTTGCCCTTTTGCTTTAGTTTGGCTAATGCTCCCCCTCTCTGTTCCAGAATAATGCTTTCTTTTTCCTTTTCCCCCTTAGGCTTGGGATCAGACAAGATGCCTTGGGCTTCACCAAGAATAGGTAGATTCATGCTTTTCATCATTGTTGTCATCATTTGTTGTTGGACAAGCAAGATATTGGAGGTGGTGTTGCTTTGATCATCCATTTTTGAATTGAGGAGCTCCAAAGAATGAGAAATCCCTTGGTTTTCAGATTTTAGCTCAGCCACCTCTCTTTCCAATCTATCAACCTTGGAGAAAAGTTGCTCAGACTTGAATGAGTTGAGAGACTGGTCCTTAATCTTGGAGAAGTCAAATTTCGTGATGTTGGAGATAGGAACCTCATCCACTAGCTTGTCACCATACTGATTCTTCCACATTACAGAAATCATGGAGTTGGAGTTGATATTGGATTGCACCTGATTCTCTAGCTTGGTGGATAGCTTCTTGAGATTATCAGTGACCAAGGCTAGGGTGCAATCCATTTTGGTGATATTTTGAGCAATTTTCTGCACTTCCTTGAGGATGCCATCTACCTTGGGAAAATCAGAAAGATAGGAGTTTCTGAGCTTTGCCAAAGATTGGTCTGTTTCTTCCTTGATAGTTGAGATTTCTGATTGAAGACCATTCCCAAGATATTGCAGAGCCTTTAACTGACTTTTGTAGACCTCATTGACTGCATCAAAGACTTCTGTAGGAGAAAGATTCTTGGCATTTGACCCTAGAGAGGTAAGATATTTTTCCCTGAGAAAGGCTAGAGCATCCTTGAGCTTCACAAACCTTTTGGCATCCAACCAGGCATCCACATTGTCATCCTGTTGAGCCTCATCTACTATCTTCTCCTTTTGTGCCTCAACATCCTCCTTGTGACATAAGAGAATTGCCTCATAATCTTTATTTGGGAGGCCAACTGTTAGGAGATGTTGAGCAATCTTGGAGAACTCATCAATCTGTGCCACATGTAAGCTTTGGGGGGCTTCTTCCGTCAATTGAATAGGCACAGAGGATGATCCTGAAGGCATGTCATGTTGCACAGACTCCAGCCATTGAGACATTGTGGCCTGAGCCAAGTTAGAGCTAGTGCTAGGCACTTCTGTCACAGATGAGGGTTCTGCAACAGGGATGAAGGTTGTTTGAGTCTC
Organism: Heracleum sosnowskyi; assembly: GCA_030848705.1. NCBI lineage: Eukaryota > Viridiplantae > Streptophyta > Magnoliopsida > Apiales > Apiaceae > Heracleum > Heracleum sosnowskyi. The sequence continues at coordinate 111,791,295 of CM061240.1, read as the reverse complement.
CTGCAGCCTTGGAATTGCTATAGAGTATGATATTGTCTCCATTGAAATGGGATGAGTTACAACATCATCTTTATTTACCTGTGAAGGCATGTCCAAATCCCTGAGGATTGGAGAACTAGGCACAGAGTCTCCAGCAAAAATTGGTGAATCCTCTATGTTTGTGTTGGTGTCATTAGAATATGCCCCATCCTGCATTTCCTGACCAACAAAATGGGGGTCCTAGGTGGTGAGCACAGTGTCAAGCACCATGTCACTTGAAAGGGGCTCATTCACAGGGTTGAAGAGTGAATGATCAAGTGTAGGATTGTCATTAGAATGACTTTCCTTAAGAGAAGAAATATTTTCATTTGTAGAAACTGAAAGAGTAGTGGGGTTGAGATGTGATTTTGGCAACTCCCCCTGAGAAATAGGAGGAGTTTCAACATTGATGTGCTCTCCACTCTGTGTAGTTCCACACTGTTGTTCACCTGAGTCAAGAGTGAGTTCTTGACTCTGTGCAGACTCTGTACAGGTTGTAGTGGGGTGCCTACTATTTTCAATACCAATGACCTTTTGATAGGCCATTGATAGTAATAGGTTTACCCCTTTTATCACATCTGAATCCTGTTGGGAGGATTTAGTGGTGGCTGTCTGTTTGGATTTCTTCCTTTGTCTGGTGAGCTGTGACTCAGGTTCCTCACTACCTAAATCTACAGTATCATCAATTATTGCAAGGGCTCTCTTCTTATTCTTCTTTTTAGTAAAAACAACCTTTTGAGAGGTTGGTGCACTTGGCTCCCTAATAACTAGTGTACTGTTTGCAGAGGGGTCACTGGATGGGATAGGAAGGCTTGGGATAGACTCTGAGGCTCCATCAGTCTTAGCCTTCCCTTTCCAGGAAAGGGAATGATATATGGGCTTATCAAGGGTGTAGGTTTCGAATGTGTCTTGCATATGCTTTGTCACACTCAAAACCACATCCACTTGATTCCTAGTGTCCAATGTACCAAATATGACTTTGGACATGGACTTAGGATAAGCCAATTTTGATGTGTCTATCCCTTCTACTTCATGCAGTTTATTATCTAAATGATTTAAAACGCATTGAATAAAAAGAGGGTAGAAGATTTCAGTACCTCTGCCACGTGGAGTCTTAACTAATCCTTTGAGCCAATTCACGAATGATGATTGCTCCAACGTTGATTTCCTGATTGTAGGCCAAGGAGTAGGCAAGATTCACTGCAATGTGGCTGATTTGATCCCATCCCGTCTTTCTGCACATAAACACTTTCTGGAGAGCATCAAATAGATATGACCACTCCCTCCTTACATGCTTCTTGTTCAGCTTCGCCATTTCAATTGTATCTGCATACTTGATTAGGGTCATGCAATCCACCATTTGTTGATCAGTTGCTTCAGCATCATGATTTTTAGTCTTAAATCCAAAAGTTTCATTTACTTCTTTCTCCCCAAACACCAATTGCTTGCCACCAACAGTGCAACTTATCTCTTGAAATAAAGTTCCATTCTCTCTTGCCATGACAGTACAGGTTGCAGTCCTCCAGAAAGCTTCCAGTATATCAACATACATCGGTGGGTTCATTGTTAAAGCTTGGAGAAGATAGGATGTGTTCAAAAAGCGTACAAAACACTTGTACCATGGGTTTGCTTCTGTATCAGATGGGATGGTGAGAAAGTTGTTTTCTTTGGGTATGGTTAAAGGATTTGATGAAGCAGTTGTTTGAGATTTGGGTGCCATTTCTGAGTTTGAGATTGAAAAGAGGGGAATAGATTTGAAATTAGGTTTAAGAATTGAGAGTAATCGATAAGATGAAAAGATGTGAAAGTGTTTGCAAAAAGTATTTATATGACTGAGACAGTGCGATATAGATATATGAATGTGTACAGACTATTTTGATGTCGTGAAGTCTCAAAATAGACTGTATCGTGAAGTCTTGCAAAGTACATCGCAAAGTCTAGAAATGAACTATGTCGCAAAGTCTAGAGGGTAGGAAATTTAATGAGACTTTGCGATATAGTGTAAATAACTTGTCGAGAACTCTCTTTTGGAATTCTAATCAATTTGTCAGACATGTATCAAAATTTTGAAATAAAATCAATTTAAATCAATGTTCTTTGTAGTAGAATGATTAACAGGATTAGCAACAATGGATATTGCACTAGTATTGTCACACATCAGGGGAATGTTTTCCAACACTAGTCCATAATCCATGAGTTGATTTCTAATCCAAAGTAATTGAACACATCATCTTCCAACATCAATATATTCAGCCTCAGCTGTAGATGTTGAGGTGGATTGTTGTTTCTTACTGAACTAGGATACTAACCTTTGACCTAAGAATTGGCAGCTTCCTGAAGTACTCTTTCTGTCAATTCTGAATCCAGCATAATCAGAATCTGTGTAACCAACCAGGTTGAACCTAGTGCCCTTTGGAGTCCCTTTCAGATACCTGAAGATTCTTTTGATTGCCATCATGTGAGATTCCTTGGGATCGGATTGAAACCTTGCACATAGACATGTGGCAAACATGATGTCTGGCCTACTAGCTGTGAAATAGAGTAATGATCCAACCATGCCTCTGTAGACCTTGATGTCAACTCTCTTGCCTCTTTTATCTTCATCAAGCTTGATTGCAGTAGACATTGGAGTTTTTGCAGGGGATTAATCTTTTAAACCTTATTTCTTTAGAAGATCTTTGACATACTTTGATTGATTTATGAAGATCCCATCCTCCCTTTGATTTACTTGCAGGCCAAGGAAGTAGGTTAACTCTCCCATCATACTCATTTCATACTTGCTTTGCATCAACTTGGAAAACCTTTGACAGAGTTTTTCATTTGAAGAGCCAAAGATGATATCATCCACATAAATTTGAACTAGAATGATATCATTACCATGCTTCTTGAAGAATAGAGTTTTATCAATTGTCCCTCTTGTGAATTGATGTTCAATAAGAAATTGAGAAAGAGTTTCATACCAAGCTCTAGGTGCCTGTTTGAGACCATAGAGTGCCTTGAGCAATCTATACACAAAGTCTGGAAATTCTTCATTCTCAAATCCAGGAGGTTGAGACACATAAACTTCTTCAGCAAGATCACCATTGAGAAAAGCACTTTTCATATCCATTTGATACACCTTGAAGTCTGAATGAGCTGCAAAGGCCAAAAATATTCTGATGGCCTCCAGTCTAGCTACAGGTGCAAATGTCTCATCATAATCAATGCCTTCTTGTTGACAATATCCTTTAGCAACCAACCTTGCTTTGTTTCTCACAACCACACCTTCTTCATCCATTTTGTTCCTGAATACCCATATGGTTTCAATGACATTCTTATCTTCAAGAAGTGGTAATAATTCCCAAACCTTGTTCTTCTCAAATTGATTCAACTCTTCTTGCATGGCAACAATCCAGTCAGAATGCTTCAAGGCTTCTTCAATTGCCTTTGGTTCTTCCTGTGACAAAAAGCAACTGTACATACATGTGTTCATTGTAGCTCTCCTTGTTCTAACACCTTCACTAGGATCACCAATGATTTGTTCCCTAGTGTGGCTCTTTCCCATTTTCTTGTATGACCCTTTTCATCTCCTTGGCTTGACTCAGGATCATTTTGATCACCAATGTGAGGATTTGGTCGTCACACTGAAATTTCAATTTAAAATAACCTGTTAAATATTAAACCAATACAATTATAACATCTGCGACCCCAACTATACCAAGATCCTTAAGGCTATAGTGCTAGAAACAAGAATCCAAAATTTTACAAACTTTAACTTCCTTTTTACAACAATACTCTTTGCACAAATTCTATAACACTGGTATAACTTCGATAAGAAGTATACCAGGCCAACTAATCTTATACTGTTAGATATAATTGCTGATGTTTGTTCATCAGTGTTTAAGTAACAGGTACATATCAGAATTTATATAGACGCCAGTCAGAGTTTGATAAAGTCTGACTGGGTGAAGAGTTCACATGGAAGCCGGTCAGAGTTTGTTAAAGTCTGACAGGGTGATAGTTGACTTAAGTTGTCGGTGCAAAGATAAAGACTCTAGAAGCAATATATTCTGAAGATGGAAAGAAGCAGAATATATTGATACAGCTAAGGAAACGGAATAGAAGACTGAAGCAATCCTTAATTGATAATAATTGTATAGCTAATTTATAGGAGTATCAATTAGATAAGGATTGTATGTAGCTGTGTACTATATAAACACAGATAGGTTATCCCTAGAAGGGACACGCGAACATTGAATATATTATTCTTGTAACCTAGTAGCTCTTTGTGATTCATTAACATCACTAAGAGAGAATTATTTAATATAATTCAGTTTGTTGATTTACAAACCTGTGTTCTTGATTGTTATTCTCATACATACTTGATTATATATTGTGTATTCGGCCTAACAATTGGTATCAGAGCCAAGGCTGTTTAATATATACAGTTTTACGATTCAAACACAGTAATAATCATGTCTGAAGAAAATCAAACTGCTCCCAAGGCTGAACAGGTTAAGCCTAATTCTGTGAGTCGATATGAAACAATCAGGGTTCCAATTCTCAGGCCAGTAGAGTATCCGATTTGGAAGGTGAAGATGACCATGTTTCTGGAGGCTACAGATCCAGAATATCTTGACAGAATTTATGATGGTCCTCATAATCCAACCAAATTAGCCCCTGTTGTTGATGGTCAAGAACAAAAGACTGTTCCAAAGGAAAAGAAAGATATGACTCCTGAGGACATCTCATCAATTGCAAAAGATGCAAAGGTTAGACATCTTCTCCACAGTGCCTTAGATAATGTTATGTCTAACAGAGTAATTGGCTGCAAGACTGCGAAAGAGATATGGGATGCTTTAGAAGTCAGATGCCAGGGAACAGGTGCTATTAAGAAGAACAGAAAGACAATACTCACACAGGAGTATGAGCACTTTGATTCAAGAACTAATGAAACCTTGACTGAGACTTATGACAGATTTTGCAAACTATTGAATGATCTGTCTCTGGTTGATAAAGAATATGAGCTTGAAGAGTCTAATCTCAAGTTTTTGTTATCTCTACCTGAAAAGTGGGATTTAAAGACAACCACAATAAGAGATAATTATGAGCTTGCTGATACAGATCTTGATGAAATCTATGGGTTGTTGAAAACTCATGAACTGGAGATAGAACAAAGGAATAGAAGATTGAGCAAAACGACAAAATCTGTTGCTCTCAAAGTTGAGGAGAAGCCCATTAAGAAGGAATCATCAAGGAAGAAAGCCAAGGGAAAGGCTTTAGTTATTAAATCTGAAAGTGAGTCATCAAACTCTGATGATGACTCAAACTCTGATGAAGCTTCTGACTCTGAGGATGATGAAGAACAGATGATGCAAATGGCTGCATTGATGGTGAAAACCTTCAAGAAGATGGGATTCAAGAACTTTAAGAAAGGAAAGAGATTCTCAAGGAAAGATTCAAACTCTGAAAGGAAAAGTTTTAGAAAGTCTGATGGAAGGGAGACCAAGTCTGGAAAGAAGGATAAATCTGAAATCCAGTGCTACAAGTGTAAGGAGATGGGTCACTATGCTCCAGAGTGCAAGAAAGGCAAATCTGAGAAAGCACTCATCTCTAAAGGCAAAGACTGGGCAGATACTTCAGACTCTGATGATGGAGAAAATTATGCTCTTATGGCAACTGTCAGAGATGAGACTGAATCATCTGAAAATAAGGTACCCCTAACTACTTATGCTTATGATACTGATAATATATCTGAATTGAGAGTATATCTGAAAAGCGTACATGTTAGTTATAGGGATCAGACTTTAGAGAATGAGAGAATTAAAGCTGAAAATCTTAGTCTTAAAGATAGAAACAAGTTTCTTGAAGGAGAACTTGAAAAAATGAAGCAGATTCAAAAAGAAAGAGATGATGCTGTTTATGTAGAACAGGAGTTGCTGAAAAGATATAAGCAATTAGAATCTGATCTAGAAAAAGAAAGAAAAATAATCAAGACTTGGACAGATTCTGGAAGAGATACTCATCAAGTGTTTCAAACAGATTCTGTAGGTTTAGGCTATTGTGAAAATGATGAACTTAGGTTTAAAGACAAGGTTAAGGTAAAACCACAACTTAAACCTGTGAAATTTGTTCCAGAAGCCAATAAGTTAAAATCTGTTGTAATAAGAGAAGCTGATATGGAATCAGATGAAGCCTGTGAAAGACAGGAAAATATTATAACAGAAAAACTTATGGAAAGAGAAGCTGTTAGAAAGCCAGTAAAAACTTGTGAAAAACAGGTTAATGTTGGTTTGATGACAGGAAAACAGTTCAATCATAAGCTGAAAGAGGTAAAATCTGCCATGAAACCAAAAGGGTCCAAGAAGAATAGGAATGGAAAGATAGGCATAAATAAAAGAAATAATCATTTACCTACTGGTGCTGCTCCAAGGAAAACATGTTATAATTGTGGTAGTTCTAATAATCTTGCTAATTACTGCACAAAGAATAAAAATATCAATTCTTTACCTTCTACATCAGGAGTAAAGAATGATTATGTTAGGGTTAGACCACAGACTTTATGCACACACTGTGGGAGCACTTGGCATTCCATTTATACTTGCAAGAGTTATCATGCTATTTATCACAACTATTATGAGCTAAAACCCAATCTGAAATGGGTTAGAGCAAACTCTGCAAGTGTAAAGTCTGACAATGTTAGTTTAAACTCTGTTGATAGTAATTCCGCTGCAAAAACTAACACTGTTAAGAAAGACAAAGGATCCAAGCAAGTCTGGGTCCTTAAAACTAACACTTAGTGTTTGTTTGTGATTGCAGGGTATAAAAGAGAGCACACTTATCTTGGACAGTGGATGCTCAGGACATATGACTGGAAATAAAGCCCTGCTATCAGACTTTAAGGAGAAGGCTGGCCCAAAGGTTTCCTATGGAGATGGCAACATAGGACACACTCTGGGATATGGCAATATTAATCTTGGAAGTGTCATCATCACAAATGTAGCTCTAGTCTCAGGACTCAAGCATAATCTGCTATCTGTGAGTCAAATCTGTGATAGAGGAAACCATGTAGATTTTCATACTGAATACTGTGAAGTTATCAGTAAATCTACTAGAAAAGTTGTTCTAGTTGGACACAGGCGCAACAACATTTATGAAGCAAGTTTGGTAACAAACTCTGATGGAAAAACAGTGTGTCTGACTGCAAGAATGTCAAATGAAGAGAGTTGGAATTGGCATAAGAAGCTCTCTCATCTCAATTTGAACAACATCAATGAGCTAATAAGAAAGGATCTTGTAAGGGGACTCCCAAAATCAATACTCAGTCTAGATGGCCTATGTGATTCTTGTCAAAAGGCCAAGCAAAGGAAGTCATCTTTCAAGAGCAAATCTGAATCTTCAGTAGTGGAACCTTATCATCTTCTTCATGTTGATCTCTTTGGACCAGTGAATGTGATGTCTATGGGCAGAAAGAAATATGTTCTAGTAATTGTTGATGAATATACTATATATACATGGGTGTATTTCTTATCAAAGAAGGATGAAACTGCTCAAACTCTGATGGATCATGTAAATCTACTGGACAAAGGATCACAGCACAAAGTCAAAATTATAAGGAGTGATAATGGAACTGAATTCAGAAACTCAATCATGGAAGCTTTCTGCAAGGAAAGAGGAGTGAAACAAGAATTTTCTGCACCTGGAACTCCACAGCAAAATGGTGTAGTTGAAAGGAAGAATAGAACTTTAATTGAAGCAACCAGAACTATGCTTGAAGAAGCAAAATTACCAACTTATTTCTGGGCAGAAGCTGTTCAAACTGCTTGTTTTACTCAAAATGCAACATTGATCAACAAGCATGGGAAAACACCATATGAGATGGTGAAAAATAAGAAGCCAAATCTGAAATATTTTCATATATTTGGATGCAAATGCTTTGTGTTGAAGACTCATCCTGAACAGTTGACCAAGTTTGACTTAAAAGCTGATGAAGGAATCTTTGTTGGCTATCCATTGTCAACAAAAGCATTCAGAGTCTACAATCTGAGAACTAAAGTGATCATGGAATCCATACATGTGTCATTTGATGACAAGAAAATAACTGGACTTGATGACTTAGATAGGTATGATCAACTGCGTTTTGAAAATGAAGATTTATTCTCTGATGATGTAAACTCTGATGAAGCAGTACCGACAAACTCTGATGAAGCGGTTCTGACAAACTTTGACGAAGCATACTCTGAACCTCTACTGGTAAATACTGGAGAAACTGAAAATTCTCAAATTGAACAAAATGGAGAACCAGTTGAGGGGGAGCGTGAAGAAGCTCAACAAGACACAGCAAGTGAGTCAGTTGAGGAAACTGATTCAAACTCTGGCAGTTCAAACTCTGAGCCATCCAATTCAGGGGGAGCCTCAGATACTGCAGAAAGTCAACATATGAATCAGGATAGCATGGATCAAGGGGGAGGATCCAATAATGATGCAAGAAACCACTTACCAACAGCAAGAAAGTGGACACAGGCACACACACCTGATCTCATAATTGGAGATCCTGATGCTGGTGTGAGAACTAGAAGTGCAACAAATAATGAGTGTCTATATCATGCTTTATTGTCTCAAACAGAACCAAAGAAAGTGGAGGAAGCTCTTCAAGATGCTAATTGGATTACAGCAATGCAAGAAGAGTTAAATGAATCTGAAAGAAATGAAGTCTGGACACTTGTACCTAGACCAAAGAATAGATTAATTGTAGGTACAAAGTGGGTTTTCAGAAACAAGACTGACAGTGAAGGTGTGATTACAAGAAACAAGGCTAGACTTGTGGCTAAAGGTTATTCACAACAGGAAGGAATTGACTATGATGAAACCTTTGCTCCAGTTGCAAGATTGGAGGCCATAAGAATTTTTCTGGCCTATGCTGCACACAAGAAGTTTAAAGTCTTTCAGATGGATGTAAAAAGTGCTTTTCTCAATGGGAAGCTTGAAGAAGAAGTGTTTGTTGAACAACCACCAGGATTTGTAGATCCCAAGCATCCAGATTATGTCTACAGGCATGACAAGGCATTATATGGACTAAAGCAAGCACCAAGAGCATGGTATGAAACTCTTGCTCAATTTCTTTTAGAAAGTGGGTTCACAAGAGGTACAATTGATAAAACCTTGTTTTATTTCAATTCTGGTGATGATTTGCTTTTAGTTCAAATTTATGTAGATGATATTATTTTTGGATCTACTAATGACAAACTTTGTAAGAAGTTTGCAAAGCTTATGCAGTCCAGGTACCAAATGAGCATGATGGGAGAGCTTAGTTATTTTCTAGGCTTACAGGTCAAGCAAACAGATGATGGTATTTTTATCAATCAAGCAAAATATACCAGAAATCTTCTCAAGAAATTTGGTATGCTTGATAGTTCATCTGCTCCAACTCCCATGGCTACAGCAACAAAGCTAGACAAAGACACAGGAGCCTCAGTAGATATGACAAACTACAGAGGAATGATAGGGTCTTTACTGTATCTTACTGCAAGTAGACCTGATATCATGTATGCAACATGTCTTTGTGCAAGATTTCAAGCAGATCCCAGAGAGCCTCATCTAACAGCTGTAAAAAGGATTTTCAAATATCTCAAAGGAACCATAACCTTGGGTTTGTGGTATCCTAGAGAATCAGAGTTTAAGCTAATTGGTTACTCTGATGCAGATTTTGCAGGCTGTAAGATAGACAGAAAAAGTACAAGTGGAAGCTGTCAATTCTTAGGTGACAGATTGGTTTCTTGGTATAGCAAGAAACAAAAGTCTATTTCCACATCCACTGCAGAAGCAGAGTATATAGCTGCTGGTAGCTGTTGTGCACAGATTCTGTGGATGAAGAATCAGTTGCTGGATTATGGTTTGAGGTACTCTAAAATACCTATTTTCCTGTGATAACCAAAGTGTTATTGCTATGACAGGTAATCCAGTACAGCACTCAATGACAAAGCACATCAGCATAAGGTATCATTTTATCAGAGAACATGTGGAAGAAGGAAACATTGAGCTTCATTTTGTGTCTATAGACCAACAACTTGCAGATATCTTCACCAAACCTTTGAGTGAAGCTACTTTTACAAGATTGGTAAATGAACTTGGAATGATCTCTGGTTTCGACTAGAGATACGGGTTAGACTCAAAAACTATACATGTTTGATTTTTATGCTCATGATTCCTTGCATGTATTAACTGTTATGAGTACCAGTGTCATAAACTCTGAAAGTAAACTCTGATGCTAAACTCTGTTAGTCATAAAGTGTTGGTCATACTCTGATAGTTACAGTCTAATGCTATACTCTGATTGTAATTTTGTCTGAAACATATGGACCAATGAAGAAATTTGTATGAGGCATAATTCTCAGTAAGTAATTATGAATCCTTAAGAGTTATATAGATTCTGATCTCAAATATGTGCAGTAAGTTAACACAGCATGATACTGTCTCTATATTTATAGCATCTCTTAGTTTATTGATCCTATACACTGAGTCTGTATTAGCTGTTTGCATTTTCTCTCATAAATTAATTGTATTAACTGATGAAAAGTCTAAACTCTGATTATTAATTGCAAATAATTCACCCTCAAATCAAAAGATGCCAAAAAGAGCACAAATTCCTTTGAGATCATGTTGTGCCTAGGAAGATCCAGGAACTTATTGTATGAAATAAGGGCTAAAATCTTTGATTTTTGGTGACTAGTGCCAACCACTGATTACTGGAAAAATAAAAAAATAATAAAAAAAATAAAAATAAATAAATAAATAAAATATCTATACAGGGGGTGAAAAATAAAAGATATATCCAAATGAAAGGATATCAGTATTACAGAGTTTAGATATAAAATCAGATTTTATTTTATACATGAGAGTTTAGGCAACCAGTTTTTACTACTTCAGTTTGTGGATTTTATGCACTTTGAGATGGTCTAAATATTTGATTTCGGTAAACTCTGCTACTACACACACAATTATGCACACATGTACTGTTTGCGTAAAGAGTTTATTGACAACGAAGGATAAATGATAAACACTGATGTATTATGTGAAATACGCCGAGGTAACTTTGTTTTAATCTCTGATGGTTAAAATAATTTCTTTGTTTCAGACATTTTATAATTTTGAGGAAAAACATTTGTTTTGGTATTTCAAAAGAGTATGTTTGGGCATTGGTCTAGAAAAGTGTTAAAGAGTGGAGAGAGATTGCATACATAGGAAAGTGTAATCGGCGGTAATTATTGCTGTTTTTACTGCGCATGCGCATTGGAAATTGCCAATTACTGCTGTCAGCCATTGTATGTGTGACACGTGTCTCATTTACACAGAATACGGGGTAAAACAATTGTGTTTTAATGTTTAAAAACTGTTCAGTTTTTAATTTTAAATTTTCTATTTATACATTATACACACAACCGTTACAGTTTTTCATGACTTACTCCAATTGTATTCTAGTTTCACTCACACATATTCACAAACACTTTCTTTTCTTAAACTCTCTCGTGTTTTTGAAGCCATTTTTTGCTTATTTCTTGACATTACTAATGGCTTCAACTGCTTTCACTGCTTCTGGACTTGAGTTTGTCCCTAATAACTATTCAGCCCCATTAAACACTGTCATTGCACCAGAGGCGTTTCATATCATACAAAACTTTCTTGCTCAGTCAGAAATTGGGCGTGCTTTAGTGGAGCCTGGAAAGCTTTATGGATCTCAGATCAAAGCTTTCTGGGAGACTGGTGTCTATGATGATGGTGGTGATTCTGGTACCCCATCCATAGTTTTTGAGTTCCAGGAGACAGAGTTTGTCATAACTCCAGGAACTGTTCGTGAAGCAATGGGCTTTGAAAATTCTGACGCGTACACCATTGCTGTTGGTGATACTGATCTTCAGAGAATGATGCAAGCTATTGGATATACTGGGTCTTTGGCAAAGATTGGCCAACTGAAGCGACCGCTCTTACGAAAAGAATGGAGTTTCTTTTTCGATTGCATAACTAGAGCGTTCGGGAAGAAATGCACAAATTGGGACGCTATTCCAATAGACAGTCTGCAAATCGGGTATTCACTTCTATTTAACAGTAATTATGATTTTGCTAGACTTGTCTTAATGAACATAGGAGAGAAATTAACAGAGAATAGGCATGTAGTCTATTTTTCTAGATTTTGTCAAATGTTATTCTCTGCATGTGTTAATAATGTTGAGATTAATGAGGAGGACGCAATTCCCTCATTCAAATTGCACAAAAGGGTATTCTCTGATCTTACGAATAAGGATTTAAAGAAGGTAAATGTTGGTGAGTTGTTGTTACCTGAGAGAGTTCTTCAGTTTTTAAATCCTGAACCTCAACAACAACAAGAACCAATAAATCCTGAGGTCTCTCCATCTTCAACTCAACCTCCATTTGTAAACTCTGAACCTATTCCATCTGCATCTCAACAACCACGGACTGGTGGTAGGACTAAGCATGTTGGTACTAAACCTCCAAGGATTGCTAAGCAAGCTGCTGAAGCTGGGGCATCACCTACTGCTGATATGCCTCAGAAGAAACGAATAAAGAAAAGAAGGGCCAACAGGGCAAAGTCTGATGCTGTAGATGAAGAGTGTGAAACTGATGAAGAAACTCTTCATCAGAGAAAACGTAGATTGGTGGCTGCACATCTTTTTGGTGCATCAAATGTACATACTGAAGCTGTCAATTTGGACAGAGTTTTTGAGGAAAATGCAAGTGCTGATGATGAAGCTCCTACATCAAACACTGATGATGTAGTTGAGGAAGCTGTAACTGAAGCTGCAGATGAAGCTCCTACATCAAACACTGATGATGTAGTTGAGGAAGCTGCAACTGAAGCTGCAGATGAAGCTCCTGAAATTCTTGTTCAGGAGGCTACAGAACATGTTGAGGCTGAACAAGGATTTGATATGGATGTTGAAGCACACAACTCTGTACATTCTGACCATCTTGAAGATTTTGATGAAACAGAGGGTGTGGAAGCTGATCATGCCACGGTTGTTCTTGAAGAATCTATGGCTACTCATACAGAGATCCTCTCTGTTACTCACCAGGTAATTGAAAAGGGTGAGGAAGTTGATCAGACCTTAAATACTGATGCTCCTGAGAATATTGCTCCTACTAAAGAAGCAGAGTTCCTGCATACTGCAAACTCTGAGATTCCAGAACCTGATGCTGAGAATATTCCTGCAGAGAATACAGCACAGAATGATACTGATAATGATAATGATAGTTCTAATCATTCTCAAGAGGGGTTATTTGAGAGTCAAGCAAACTCTGATGAGTTAAGAGAGGTCAATCGAGCTACAGCTGAGCATTTTCAAGATATGTACTACAATAGATGGGCTGCTGCAGATTGTATCTTTTCAGCACAGAGGGCTGCTGATTTTCTTGGAGATTCTGTGAAGACAATTTCAAGTCCTGATATTCTTACAAGTCTGAAGGCTACTGTGATTCAAATTAAATCTCTTCACAACAGATTTGATGAGTCTCATAAGGAAGTCACTGCTTTGAGGAATGAAGTTGGTCTGAGAGATCTCACTCTAAAGAATGATAGGACTTACTACAATTCCATGTTTAAGAAGCAAGCTAAGGACTCTGATGACATTCAGAAGAGGCTTGGGAAAGTTGAAGACAACCAGACTGCTATGTCTGCCCAACTAACATCAATTTCTAATGCTATTGAGTTGTTGACATCAGTACTACTTTCTGATGATGTCAAAAAGGGGGAGAGTGTACCAAGTGACAAATGCAAAGACACTCAAACTCTGAGACGGAGGGATGATGGTAATGATGGTGGAAACAAGGGAGGAGATGGAAAGAGCTTAAGATCAAATGATGATAGAAGACTACTTTCAAGAAGATCAAACTCTGATAAAAGATCAAACTCTGGAAAGGGACATGTAAACTCTGCCAGTGGTTCAAGATACAAAAGTTTGATAATCTCTGATAAGCCATCTACTGATGAGGAAATTGCTGCTAAGATGTTTATGGCAGAACATGGAAAAGGTATTTCAATTGAAGATATCCAAGCTGAAGAGCAAATGCTTGCTGAGGAACACAAGAAGAATGTTGAAGCTGGAATCTACAAGAAGAAGGAAATCAAGGCTCCTAGAAAGAAAGAAAAAGGAATTGTTATCAAAGAGAATGTAAACTCTGATCAGAGTTTACAGTACTCAAGGAGGCCTGTGATTAATAATGCTGACAAAGGAAAAGGTAAACTGGTAGAAGAAGAACAGTTACCTAAGAAGATTTATTCAACCTCTGACATTGCTCAAGTTGAAACAAGATTAGCTAAATCAACCTCTGACGCTGCTCAAGTTGATGTTTCTACTAAAGTTATGACAACCTCTGACGTTGCTCAAGTTGTACAGAAATCTACACAACTTTCAGGATTCACCAAACCTAAAATTCTTGAAGACTTAAAGCTTGAAGCTGTGAAATTCCCAGAAACCAGAACTGTATTGGGAAAAGAAGCTTTTGATAAATCTGGACTGGGATCATACAGAGAGAGAAGAATAAATAACAGATCTCAAGATAACATTTCACTGGCAGAATCTGGTATTGGGGTTACACAAGAAAACCTTGATAAGTTAGAATCTGTTCAGTTGATTTTTCACAGAATATTGAAGAAGCAATTTTTGTTATACTTCATGAGTGATGGAAGAGTTTATAAAGTTGGAGAATCTGATGTTAATCTCAAATCATGGGAAGAACTGGAGTATGTACTTTATCTTTTAAAAGTCAAAAACAGATATACTCATGATGTTGCTCAAGTTTTGAGAGAAAAGATGCTGAGATCTAAAGCTATGCTTGGAGGAGGAGTATCAAGTGTCTACATTCCAAAGTATAGAGATCATACTGGAAAGTTAGTGGAGATGAAGAGAAACAGTGCTAGATTTAAAACAGCACTTGGAACAAAAGTTTTAGAATTCAACCTAGAGTCAGACAAAGCTCATTACATTCGGCTAGGAAATGATATGAGAAGAAACATCATATATTCTCTAAGAGCTGCTATCTACCAAACGGGGGAGAGTGATTCAGAACTTAAAGAGCTAAAAGAGATTATGGTGGATGAGCTAGAGAAGGCTGAAAGAAGACTGCTGATTGATTATCTCAGGACAGTACCTGATATTGAAGAAGTCAAGTAAAGTCTGACTGTAAGTTTTTATGTTTTCTATTCTAAGTTAAATTTAAACTCTGTTTTAAAATTAAACTCTGACATATTTTAAACACTGCATTTGTTATATGTTTTGACATCATCAATTATCTTTTTAACTTGTACATTTTGATATGAACAAGTTGGGGGAGATTGTTAGATATAATTGCTGACGTTTGTTCATCAGTGTTTAAGTAACAGGTACATATCAGAATTTATATAGAAGCCAGTCAGAGTTTGATAAAGTCTGACTGGGTGAAGAGTTCACATGGAAGCCGGTCAGAGTTTGTTAAAGTCTGACAGGGTGATAGTTGACTTAAGCTGTCGGTGCAAAGATAAAGATTCTAGAAGCAATATATTCTGAAGATGGAAAGAAGCAGAATATATTGATACAGCTAAGGAAACGGAATAGAAGACTGAAGCAATCCTTAATTGATAATAATTGTATAGCTAATTTATAGGAGTATCAATTAGATAAGGATTGTATGTAGCTGTGTACTATATAAACACAGATAGGTTATCCCTAGAAGGGACACGCGAACATTGAATATATTATTCTTGTAACCTAGTAGCTCTTTGTGATTCATTAACATCACTAAGAGAGAATTATTTAATATAATTCAGTTTGTTGATTTACAAACCTGTGTTCTTGATTGTTATTCTCATACATACTTGATTATATATTGTGTATTCGGCCTAACATATACAATATAGTATTTAATAGAAATCAACTATATACAATAACCTTACACTAGATCCAAATGCTCTGCATCAACTCGTCTTCCCAACATCATCTTGACTCTTCTCGTTCCATAGTTATACGATTAAATACTGTCAATCTACCTTTCACTGGAGGGTTAAAAAGGTGGAACAAGCAAGAGTGAGCCAAAATGCTCAGCCAGTGTGATAGAATATAACTCTGAATATCAACGTATGATCCAATAAGTATGTAATTTAACAAAATAGTACAAGACAAGAAATTTACAATTCTCAATGGAATTTAAGAACAATGAAACTTGATTATCAATAACAAACCATAACTTTAAAAGTAATCCGTTTCCACATAAGTAAAACTGTCTTCAGTTTATCATCAAAATAAATGAATTGGAATTCATTCGACGCTACGAGCTAAGCCGACGATCAATCGCTCATAGCTCACCAACAAAACTGTGGTACACAGTAGGCTTATTTCATATTGGGGTTCCCCGGGCATTTATCCGCCCCACAGGCACTTATTGGCATTGGCCAAAGTTCATCACACTCGACCGGTGCGCGGCCATATGCATTTCCAATTCACGGGTTCAATATAAAACCCTAATTTTTCCAAATCACAGTTTCACCCTTATCGGGTTCACAACTTCCCAATCATTTAGGAAATCCACATTTCAAATCACAGTCTTACCCTTATCGGGTTCACAACTTCCCAATCAATTAGGAAATCCACATTTCAACTCAATAATTATACTTTTCTCATTTAACATGGCAACATGAATCTGATATTATCTCATTATGGAAGAATAAATAAGGTCCACTAGTTGATAAGTAACAAGAAAATCAAGTTCAAGTTTAGGGAGAATTCAAGGTAAAGTTTATGAATAAAGAAATAAGGGTTTATTGAATACTGAAAGAAATAGTTCAAGTCCTTCAAAAAGTATACTTATAACATAAAAGCCTTACATTCTAAAGGAAATAAACTAAATTATGCATAACATATATGAGTTCGAATAAGGGACTGGATCAGATAATTGCATTAACAAAAAAATAATAATAACACTTGCATAGGTGCAAGATGGAAAATAGAATACTTGTAGAACAAGTACTATAAACCCAGAATTTAGAATCTCATTTTACCCTTATCGGGTTCACAATTTCCCAATTAATATGGAAATATGAATCTGATCTCAAAAGGTATAAAAGAATACTCGTGAATATACGAGATTATATAAAACACTTGCAATTTAGTATAAAAGAGCCAACACTTGGAAATTAAGTGAAGAGTATAAACACTTGCCTCTGGTCCTTAGATATTACGTAAAGCCGAATTAATACGATTTCTTTTCTCTTTGGTTTCATGGCATCATAATTCTCTTTCTTGATCATTCATGGATATGACATTCTTGTAGTTGTCACAAGTTTGATTCTCCGAGATCGAATTCGCGTGTCTATTTCTATAGTCCAACATAAACGCTATTTTAATCGCTAGAGTACGATCATTATGTAACTTAATTCTGATGCATTAACTATTCTTACCAATACCTCTATTGGAATAAAATACTTGGAAAGATCTCCTATGAGTGTTGACGCTTCCTTGGTGTTAAATCACCTCACACATAAACCAGTCAGTCACAATAATACTTCATCCATCTCCAACTTCTTTCATTTAACATAATTCGGTAATCTGGCCCGTCTCGTCCAATAGCCTATGTACATAGATAACCATATTTAAATTGATAGAATAGTTTCGATTGACTAAATAAATGATTTACGTATCACGCTCGTCTAAAATCTCCATAATATAAAAGTCAACATCTAAGTCAATAGTCTCGTCAATCTCATTTTCTAGCAATATTGACAAATTTCTATTATAACTACCCCTCTTGATAATAGTAGACACGACTAAAACATTTAAACAAATCACAAAACAATTATTCGTATTTATGACTTAACAACCAGATAATTCACATAATTCACGTAACACATATTGTCATTTAATTGCGATAAATAAATCACATAAGTCTCGTAACGTTTAAGAAATAATTTTAGAAAAATATTCGACTTTCGTTTCAAAAGAATTTAACCATAAAATATTTTTAGATCGAAAGTCAAATCGCTTTTCATTAAATAAAGACCAATTCCATCTAAATCGGCCAATAAAATAAAAATATATATAATTAATTAAAATTAATCAATTAATATAAAATTAATTGACCATTTGAAGCTAATTAAATAAATATAAATCGAACTTATAAAAACAATTTAAATAAAGAAATGAATTTTTAGAAATTAAAACTAATTTTTGGATTTTTAGAAAATATTTAACCCAAAAACACTATTCACATTTGAAATTGGGGGAAATTTGGATCGAAACCGGGTCAGAAAATGGGTCAACGGGTCGGGTCACGGGTCACCACGAACAAACCGGGTCGCCAAGAACACGCCGAAAAATTTCCAGAATCCGGCGATCCGTGCAGATTCCGGCGAGACAAAAACACGACCAAATTGAGTGATTTTTGTACCAAAACATTTCTCACAACATTCCCAATCTATTCCGACCAAACACATACCAAAAATCCTCCCGGAACTCAAAACCCGATCAAACTCCGGTGGGTTCACCCCCAATTTCCCGATTTTACTCATTTCTACATGAAACTCAACGTTCTTGATGTTAAAATGAAGCTAATAACACACACAATCAAAGCCCTCTATCAAAACTAATGACCGATTAACAATAAGAACAGACTATTTAAAAGAAAAATCGGGCAAAACCCAAGAAATCGAATTTATCAAAAACGAACATAAACATGAAATTAAAACATGAATTAATACTAATTAGGACCCAAGGAACATGCTGGAAGCAATAAATTAGACGGAGAATCAAGCAATCGAAAATCCCCAAATTCGAACATAAACCCTAATTTTCCAGAAAATTTCAAAAATTCATAATAAATCGATAAATTACCAGATGATGAAACTGATTGAAGATTTAGAATCTAGGGATCAAGAGCTTTGATTTGAGTACTCAAACTTGAAATTTGGATTTCAATAACACCTTCAAACTTTGATTCGATTACGAAGAACACCAAGAACTCGATTAGGGTTTTCGGGTAATTTTGGATAATTATCGATATTTTATACGCTTTATTATACGTAAAATAATTATGATTTGTCTATTTATATTTAACGGAAATAATGCCCCAAACGATATTTTTGGATCAATATTGATCTGTTGGATCATTTTTATTCGAATATAGCATACCAGTTATAAAACGATAATCATCAAAAAGTACAGATAATTGCGAGAATAATTAATAATATCTATATATATATGAACCAAAATATCTTTATAACGAATGTTCAAGAATATATCCCGCTTTTAACGAATGAAATATTGGTACGATAGATATACCAATTTCCCAAACAATTACGAAACGAACGGAATTCTTCGTTTAATCATTAACTATAAATTTAAAATAAATAAACTCACTTTTTAAATACAAATCTAAGTACCACAAAAATTCACGTAGCATTTATAGAACATACACATATGATCATTTAACGAAAAATTTCCACATCTAAACACATAACGGATTTAAATCCACGAATATCACAAAAGAAATTATATTAAACTCTAAAAATATACACACGGTTTCCCGGTTCTTACAACCAATATTGGAATTTTCTTCTTATCCCCCTGTGTTAGTGTTCCCTTGCACAGGTGTTTGAAGGTGATCATGAACTTCATTTCTTTCATCATGTGGAATAGTTAGAACATGTGTCTCATCTTCACTTTCAGAATCTTCAAAATATCCTTGATTTTCAAATCTTAATGGCACACTGTCTTTTTCACTTGTTTCAAGTCCAGGGAATTTCTTGTCATTAAAAGTGGCATCCATGCTTTCCATCACTTTGTACTGCTCAGGTACAAACACTCTATATGTTGTCCTTTCCAGAGAGTATCCAATGAAAATACCTTCAAATGCCTTTGCATCAAATTTTCCAACATGCTCAGATGTATCTTTCATCACAAAACACTTGCTTCCAAACACATGAAGATGCTTGAAGGATGCTCTTTTTCCAGTCATCAAAGAGTAAGTGGTTTTTACAGACCTCTTATTGATTAATGTTCTATTTTGCACATAACATGATGTGTTAACAACATCAGCCCAAAAGCTAGTATGTAGCTTTGCATCCAACAACATTGTTCTTGCAGCTTCAATGAGAGTTCTATTCTTTCTTTCTACAACTCCATTTTGTTGTGGAGTTATGGGAGCTGAGAATTGTTGAGAGATGCCTTTGTCTTTGCAGAACTCATACAGTGTGGCATTTCTGAATTCAGTTCCATTATCACTTCTCAATGCAACCACAGAGGAACCAGTGTTTTGTGCTTCTCTATCAACTCTCTTGATATGCTCTATAATGACTTGAGGAGCTTCATCCTTGGACAGGGACATTACTAGAGCATAAATAGAGCATATTTCTTCTTGGAAAGGGATGTTACATTTACAGGACCAAATAGGTCCATGTGAATTAACTACAGAGGTTTTGAGTTTGAGTTGAGCAGTTTGCTCTTGTGACTTGACCTTTTTATCTTCCCTCTTTGACATGCTTCACAAACTCCATCTTGAACAAATTCCAAAGCAGGCATGTCTCTGATGAGTTCTCTTTTTTCTAGAGAATTCATTGCCTTGACATTCAAGTGAGATAGCTTCTTGTGCCACAACCAGAATTCTTCATTTGTGGCTTTTGTGTAGAAACAACAAATTTCACCCTTGTCTGCAGCCTTTAGATTAGCCACAAACAAGCTTCCTTTCTTTACACAAGTTAAAGCACCTTAACCACTTCCTCTTTTAGAGATTAGACATTGATCTTCAACAAATTCCACTTTGAAACCCCTATTGGTGAATTGTCCAATACTCAAGATATTGTGCTTCAGTCCTTCAACAAATGCTACATCTTCAATTATGACATTCCCAGATACAACACTGTCATATCCCATTGTATAACCAATGTTGTCATTTCCAAAGGTTACTGATGGGGCAGCCTTCTCCTCAAAATGTGATAGCAGGGCTATATCACCAGTCATGTGACTAGAGCATCCACTGTCCAAGATCCATATGACTCTTTTATTCATGTTGCCCTGCATTCACAAAATGACTAAGTTCTCTTTGGTACCCACACTTGGTAGGGTCCATTTGATTTAGAAACATTTTTGTTATTGATTCTTCTATCATAATCAACATTCTTCACAGTAGGAGACTTCACTGTGTTTGAAGCTTTAGAGTTGACACTCTTAGGCTCACATGAAGTCTTTACCCTCTCAACCTTGATTGGGGATCCTATTCTGTGAGTGTGCATATGTGTGTGTGATTCACATGATTGTGCAGAGTCAAGTTTTTGTTTCAAAGATAAGAAATTAGTAATCATAGTCACATAGCATGTCATGTAGTTAGATTTACCACAGAAAGAATCATGGATATCATTCATGCCAACAGAATGGTTATTTAGGTTATCAACTTCATTGTTAACAGATTTGTTACACTTATGAGTCAAATGATTAACAGATAAGCATTTTTGACATTGTTTCCTAGGAGCATTTGGCACATAAGCATAGATGTTACCCTTGTTGACACCTACTTTTCCATTCCTATTTTGTTTCTTTTTCTTAACAACTTCCTTAGTGACCTTAGGACTCTTGATAAGATTGTTTTTGGTTTCTTTCTGTTTGTCAGATTTAGGAGAGGAAGAAGTGTATTTAGCAGCCTCATCTTCTTCAAATAACTGTTGTTTGATGACCATTGATTCTTCATCAAACTCAACAACACTCTTTTTGAAGATGGGCTCTTTGACACCAGACAAGACAGTTGGGGCATTTTTGTTTACAAAAGGTTCTTCTTCTTCTTCATCTGTATCATCCCAGCATTTTCCCTCTGCAATAAAAGCTTTGCCCTGCCGTTTCTTGAGTAGAGCTTCATACTTTGCTTCAAGTTCTAAGTATGCTTTTTCCTTCTTGACTTGCTTGGGCTTCTTGCACTCTGTAGCAAAGTGCCCAAGTTCATTACGGTTATAGCATGTTATCTTTGACCTATCCACACTTTAACAGCCCCAAATCCGGGGTCAGGGATTTAGGGTTGTCACAATCCATGTACTCCTTGCCTTACCTGTATTACTTACACCATTCATAATTCACCTGCTCATGACCCCACAACATATGTCTCACACACACACACACACACACAGGTTAGAGTCTCAGAAATGACACAACACAACAACTGCGGAATACATAACTTTTATTACAATACCCAAATGTCTTTTGAATCAGATACTGATACAATTTCTAAGTATTGTTACATTACCAACTTAGCCTTCTGATGCTCACAATCCTCTAATACCATTCAGGTCTATACATAAGTTGAATACCAAAAGCCGTAGTCTGATTCAATTGGTTCGTACTACTCCCGGGATCACTGCGAGAAACTGTTTATGGAAACGCCTTGCGAGGTATGTGCCGTCCCATAGGCATCCTGCTTCGCTGCTATATAATATATATAAAATAATAGCAAGAGTGAGCGATAGCTCAGCAAGGTAATGAAAGTATGGCATAATTCTGCCTTTTAATACAACCCAGAAATAAAGCGGGTATAAGACAGTAATTTGTCAAAATATCTCGATACTGAAATTATTTCCTCATCGGAATGTATTCCAAAAATAGTACCATTGTGGTATTTCAAATATCATTTCATAATACTCTGCAACTTTCAATATTTATACTATGAACAAAGTTCTAGTATAGTATAAAAGCTGAAATAACAAGATAACTCAGTATATCCTTTCCGTAAAATATCTGCTATATAAAATATAAGCAGACTATCAACATATACTTGAAAGATGAAGTTATAAGGAAAAAAAAATTCAATATCATCTTTCATATCAAACATTTACCTCATATCATAATTTGGAAATAAATACAATGTAAAATATTTCCAATCCATTTTCGAAACTCAACTGATTCCATATACCTTTTTCAAAACAATCATATACCTTTCGTAATTTCATATGCTTTCTCATAACTCATATACTGGAATAAACTTGAATACTCTTGAGTAAACTTTCTTTTTCTGAAAACTTGCATAAAACTGAATAACTTGAGTAAACTTTCTTTTTCTGAAAACTCGCATGAAACATGCTCTT
Source organism: Heracleum sosnowskyi (assembly GCA_030848705.1). Taxonomy (NCBI): domain Eukaryota; kingdom Viridiplantae; phylum Streptophyta; class Magnoliopsida; order Apiales; family Apiaceae; genus Heracleum; species Heracleum sosnowskyi. The sequence continues at coordinate 111,768,197 of CM061240.1, read as the reverse complement.
TCATGGATGCTGAACTGTAAATGGAGATTCTGGGCGCCAAGGATACCCCTATGATGATCAGTCGCAAGCTGTATCCCCCTGATATTTTTCTACGTAGAAGGGAAGAATAGACAGTATCTGACTGACCTACCTCCCCGCCAATCGGTTGTAGGCAGGAAGTACAGACCCGTTTCACCAGTCCGTCGGCCTGTGACTCTCCTATGAGGAAGAACAGACCCGTTTCACCAGTCCGTCGGCCTGTTGCTCTCCTCTTTCCTACGGTCGGGCAACTTCTGATAAACTAAGGGAAGAACAGACCCGTTCACCAGTCCGTCGGTCATATTGTAATTCCCTTAGGGGACCGGCGCTACTCAGTCCCTTACATACTCTCCAAGTTCGAGTAAATCCATAACACTGAAACATGAAGTTCCTTTCCCTTTTTCCCCAAGAATACAACTCCACAAAGTAGTCATATCTGGTTGGAAAGGAAAATTCACCCATATTTCCCAAGCTGACGCTTGTTAATGGATGCAACTAATTCCACTGATCTTACCCCTCGAATCTTGAGGAAGTAATCAAAATCATTTTGATGGTAGTAAACCAGACTGATAAATTCATTGATTTAAAAAGGCTTAGGACCGGGCAGTCCACTGGAAACATACATAAAATCTCGAGAAAGGTCCCATGCATTTGTAGTTTGAGCGAACATTTAAGTCTTTCTGAATATAGACTTAAACGGGAAATAGATTTGGGAACCTTCTCTATTTATAATAAAAATTGACTGAAATATACTTTATTAGCTATCTAGGGTTTAAAATAGTTTTCACAAAATACTTCCTTAAGAAGTAGGGCTTTAAATAATTAATGCAAACTATATTTAATAAAGAATATTTATTTAGAAATAATTCTCAAGTACTTTCTTATCAAAAAGGGTAGATAACAACTATTCATCATATATTTAAAATATACCCTTAATAGATTAAACTCCAAATGATCTTTAATTTGTAAACCACTTATCGAGATTAATTGTAATAACACAATAAAATAACCCTAGATAGCAACTGTTACCATTCTTAGTATGTAAAATAAATATAGAGAATATATAATATATCTCTAGATAACAACTGATACCATTCCCGGTCCAAAGTATAAATGCAGAGTATATTCCCCGTACTGAGGGTTTTGCTTAGCACATCAGCTCCAAAATATTACTATATCCATAGCTTATAAGTTCAACTTGTATCAATACTTTGATTTAGCATCATAGAAATCATTTCGAAATCATACCCATATAGCATATATCTCAAATTCTTTAGTTATCACCACAACAGTTTTAAAAAGGTATAGGTTTGAAAACTTGCATCTAGTATATGCATACTTCAAAATATGGTTTTAGAAACTTGCCTGATACTTGGAACAAAGAATGTATATATAGATATATTTTTGAATCAGCAAGTATTAAACATTCGAAAATATGCCCACTCTAACAATAGAGTAAGGGTTAGTAAACTTGCCTGATGCTCGTGAAGTGATAGGGGTTCGCGACGATGCCGGACAATCTAGACAAAGTCAAACGAAAACACACGGTTAATCCCCTGGATAATCCACTTGTACTCAATGCTTAAACACGTAAGCGAAACACAACCAAGGAATTACTAGCTCGTTATAGGCTCATACTAAGTCCATGTTATTCGTCAAATACTTATATCACAAGTTTGGTTTGAAATCCATTCTCAAATCCAAGTTATACTTATCCATTTGGAACCTTGGTTTCTAAGTCTCGTTTTCAGTGGTTTTCACTTGCGCGACCTCGACTAAAACATTTTTATAAAATCAAACAATAATCTTTTCAATCCGAATCTTTTTCGTGAGCCTTCCTAACTGTCTCTAGTATTATTCCTCAAAGTTTCACATTTTAATATGGCTTCTAAGTGGTCCAAATATAGCCTCAAAGTGGCTGACCAGAGAAGGGTTGTTTCTCCGAACGACGTTTACTAAAACTCACTTTTCTCTTAAACCGTAAATCATAACGACATGATTCTTGCGCTCACGTAAACTAGAAACAAAGCTATACACACTCATGTTCATCACTGAACCAAAAGAGGCAGTTAAGGTTTCGGATTCTAGGCAGTTTATAGAGTTACCGAAAATCGGGCATTACGACGGCTTAAAACTTAACGTTTCCCATTTTCAAAACACAACCAAATCAATATCAATCAATCCCAAACTCACCATCCACCTTATACACCCTCCACTCAGTCAAATCCTCCATGAATAATCAAAACAAATTCATAACCCATCCTCCAAACTCAATCAACAATTCATCTAATCGCTTAATCATGCTCTTAACTTTACATAAACATCAAAACCATTTCAAAACTCATATAAACAAAAGGGGCAGAGGTTTTTATACCTTCTCCAAGCTTGCTTGCTGCTATATCCCTTATGTAACCTTAGATCCTTGCTTAATACAACCTTTGGAAGCCACAAACTCAATATCCAAAAACAAAACAAAACACAAGTTACTATTCATCATCTTCTCCGACTGTTAATCACTGAAATCGAAGGGGTACATCACGGGGTTGAGGTGATTGCTTACCATGGTTACGTCGGGCTTCTCGAGAGCTTCGATTTGAGTGGTAGAACGCCAAAAACGGACCACGGAATCTCAAGTTACGATCATTTCTTCCTCTCCCATTTTCTTTCTTCTTCTCTCCCGAAATTTTCTCTTCCTTTTTCTTTTCTCCTTATCTTGTTTAATTTAATAAATGTGCTGATATTTATTGGTTAAGGGGGTGAGTCATCACCTTGTCCTTGTCATCAGGACACGTGTCAAGCCATGGAGTATCATGGTGGCAAAGCAGGGACACGTGTCGCGCATGCATGTGTTTGGTTCGTTTCTTTTCACCTGGATGATCCAAATGTTGCATCCCTCGAATTAATCTTGTTACATGTTACTTCCATGTCTATATTTAATCCTGTAAATGTTGCCTTGTTCCTCTTGAAACGATTCGAAATATTTCCCAAAAAGAGCGAATAAAATTCTACGCGATTCTCGCAGTGAATAGTAACTATTCACTATTCATTCCAACAATCGAATCCTTAAATCGAATTTAATAAAATAATAAAATTCCAAAATATTAAATCCTCAAATCCTCAATTTTAATATCTCATTTCTTGAATATAATAATATATAATTCGCTGCCCGGTCAAATACTACACCAAAATAAAATTTGGAATTTCTGAATTCCGATCATCTTTGCATTCACTTATTTACTCCGTAGATCACTAATATGACTTTGGAATATCCACACTACATCTCGTACATAGGTGACATGAAAAATTTTCTTAACCCTCAAAATCACTATTCATCCACCAATATCACTATTCACTGATGCACTTAATCATAATAAGAAAAGTTTTAAATTTTTCCAAAAATTCGGGTTATTATAGTCTCCCCTCCTTAAAAGGATTCCGTCCTGGAATCAACTTAGGAGTAACTGGGGTACTTCTCTTCCATTGCACTTTCTAACTCCCAGGTGGATTCTTCCACCTCTTGATTTTCCACAAACCTCTCGCTAGCTTGGAAACCTCGTCACTTAGCACTTGCTCTTTTCTATCCGTGATTTCCACAGGTTGTTCTTTGTAAGTTAGACCAGGTTGTATATCTACCTGCTCGTACTCTACATATGCCGGGCATCTATAGTATACTGACGTAGCATTGACACATGAACCTCGTTATGACCATTCTACAAGTTTGGGGGGGGGGTAAGGCTGGCTCGTAGGCCACCTTCCTGACGCGTTTTAAAATCTCAGATGGCCCAATGAATCTCGGGCTCAACTTCCCTTTTCTTTCCAAATCTCATTAATTCTTTCCATGGATATCTTTTAGCATCACGAATCTCTAACCTCATATTCCCCATCTTGTTTGTACAGAAAATACACCAACATAAACTTGCTTGTCATCCATTAACATGCCATTTAGCTTATCAATCGTAGTACTATCTCTATACTCGCGGGCTTAGTCCGCATACTTTCTCTGTCTGTCTTGGTTGTCACTAGCCGCTTGTTGGTGAAATCTTTTGTCTTTCTAGTTTGTTGGACTAACTTGGGTTTGGTGTAAAATCTCATCCTTTAATTCCCGATCATTCGGAATCCATCTCTGTCTCATTTTAATTAAGGGTATCGGCCACCACATTGGCCTTCCCCGGATGGTAGTGTATCTCACAGTCATAATTGTAGGTCAATTCTAGCCATTTCTCCATCTCATGTTATCTACTATCACGGGTAACTCAAAGCCAATTCATTATATTCCATAAAATTTGTGGGTGCATTAGTCCACCCAAAATAACCTCGCTGAAAACTCGAAGTGTCTATTCCTAGTACGAATCGCAGTCTTGGGTATATCCTCTGATTTAACTTCCAACTGGTGATACCCAGTTCTTTAAATAAATTTGGAAATACACAGCGTTCTTCCGCTGATGAAACAATCATTTACAAGGGTACCTATTCTCCATGTCGAACTCATACAACTCTCGAGGTTCGACATATAATCTTGTGCTAAAATCTTTCTCTCTTACAACAACACCGGGCTCTCCACGGTGGTACACTGGGTCTTATCATACCCTTATACAACAACTCTTGTAACTGAGTCACTAACTCTTTCATTCCCACTATACCCTGAATACTCGGTATTCATTCTCATGTCATCCAAATCGATATCTGGTAGCTCATTAAAACCTTGTACAATCTCCCAAAACCATTGTAGTTCCCTTTATACTTGGTATCTCTTTTCTTGGCATCAACCATAAGAGCTAATTAAGCCTCATATCTCTGGCGTAATAGTTTCTTAGTCTGAACTATATTCAAGAATCTCTGAATCTGTCTCCATTCTTTATTTATTACTCTCTCTCCCTTACAATCAGTCTGGGCTCCATTGGGTATCAACCAACCCATTCTTATTATAATATCACTTCTCCCAACTTGAAAAGAATCAGGTCTATCAAAAGTGTCGACCTCATATTTCTAGTTCACAACCTGGATGTACCAGTCTTATGGGAAAATCCCTCGAATGGCTATTTCTACTTGTAATTACTCCCTTAGTGGCTCGGCCTTAAGGTTTAATTATCATGCAACTTCTTGATATACAACGATACATTAGCTCTGTCTAAATAGTATAGAAGGGCACCTGCTATTTAAAGGTCCTGACAGTGGGCTGCTGGTTGGAGGTAGCCCTGGTTGAAACCTACTGGCTTTCTTTTACTCTGTGTTCACAAACTCCGGAACAAACCTCAATAATTCGGAAAACTTGGCCTCATACTCAGTCACAGTCATGGTTTCTTGTTTTAACTCTTTAACTTTCATTTTCATCCGGGTCTCCATATATTTCCGAAAATTATTCCTCTAAAACAACACACGCTGCACCTCTCCCAAGTCACAATACCAGCTCCCTCTGACTCCATCGTCAGTACTTATCTTGCTAACCTAGAGGTAGTGTACTGTAACAACCCGACTTTTCGGACTATTATTCTAAATCAAAACTATAAACTATACAATTATTCAATTACAGACGGAAGCGTGACAAAGTTCTATACAAAGATAACTATTACAAAAGTGCAGCTAACGATGACAATCCAAGCCAATCTAGTCCAAACCTAAGATCCTCGAACTCGAAAGCACATCCACTCGTTCTAACGGCAACCTGAAAATGTAAGGAATGAGCCATACAGCCCAGCAAGAAACCAATCGATCCAACTAGTCGGGCAAATAACATATATACACATATAGAAGAATACGATATTTGATACGATAAAATCGAAACAATAACTTTTGATACACCTTCATATTCTTTTTCTTATTCGATACGATACGACATCACATAACCACATAAACAACAATAACTTGAAACTCATAATTCATGCCACGACCACTATAACCCGGTGATAACGGTCCTAAATTTTCAGAAAACGGTCACTACAACCCGGTGACTCGGTCCTTATTCTTATTCGATATTTTCACAAACCATGGCACAAATCAGAATCTCAAGATTATCGTCTACACATATCACATATACATAATACACATCACATCAAAATATATCATCACTAAGCCCATGTTTACATAATCAAAATACACACACACAACACATAGTTTCGAAAAACACTAGAAAGAACAATCGGAAACTTACCTCGACGCATCTTAGATCATGTACGCAGTTCTGATCAGTTCTGTTTTTAGCCATTTTGACCCTCTAAACGATGTTTTCATGAAAAACGCAAAGGACGAAAGTCGTAGAGAACGAAAATACCTTTCTGAAAAGATATGACTCATCAAAATCGGACTTATAACGAATCGGGAATTGAATAAAACGTCCGCTGAACTTAACAGAAACTGAAAAACAAAATCTATTTCTGTTTTGTGATTTTAAGAACCGTTCAGAGCATAATATGGAAACATACTGTGAAACAAAAGTTGTAGAAAATTGAAAGAGCTTTCTGAAAAGTCCAGAATCAACGAATTCCGACTTACGATGAATTTTGTACGAATTTTACAAGACAGCTGATTTCTGTATGGAAGAAACCTACGAATTTTGATAATAAAAACGAGCAACGAGAATATGAAGTTTATATAGCCTTATAAAACCCTAAATCCAAACCTACCACTTATCCGAACTTAAATCTGATCCATATTTTAGGCCCATCAATCTAATTCAATTTTAAATCCTATTCTTTTCCAAATTTTAAACTCTTTTCTAATTATTCTTTTTTTATTACTATTCTTAAAATTACGGGATATTACATACTACCCTCCTTAAAAAGAATTTGGTCCCCAAATTCACAATAATCTTATACTCAAAAGTTCGTGACACCTCTATTCTAAAAGTCAAGTTCTAAACGACTCTAAAGGATCGCATCCTAGGGAATGTATTAGTCCCATACCTAACACACTCCGAAGGACAGCCTGCTCTGATACCAACTGTAACAACCCGACTTTTCGGACTATTATTCTAAATCAAAACTATAAACTATACAATTATTCAATTACAGACGGAAGCGTGACAAAGTTCTATACAAAGATAACTATTACAAAAGTGCAGCTAACGATGACAATCCAAGCCAATCTAGTCCAAACCTAAGATCCTCGAACTCGAAAGCACATCCACTCGTTCTAACGGCAACCTGAAAATGTAAGGAATGAGCCATACAGCCCAGCAAGAAACCAATCGATCCAACTAGTCGGGCAAATAACATATATACACATATAGAAGAATACGATATTTGATACGATAAAATCGAAACAATAACTTTTGATACACCTTCATATTCTTTTTCTTATTCGATACGATACGACATCACATAACCACATAAACAACAATAACTTGAAACTCATAATTCATGCCACGACCACTATAACCCGGTGATAACGGTCCTAAATTTTCAGAAAACGGTCACTACAACCCGGTGACTCGGTCCTTATTCTTATTCGATATTTTCACAAACCATGGCACAAATCAGAATCTCAAGATTATCGTCTACACATATCACATATACATAATACACATCACATCAAAATATATCATCACTAAGCCCATGTTTACATAATCAAAATACACACACACAACACATAGTTTCGAAAAACACTAGAAAGAACAATCGGAAACTTACCTCGACGCATCTTAGATCATGTACGCAGTTCTGATCAGTTCTGTTTTTAGCCATTTTGACCCTCTAAACGATGTTTTCATGAAAAACGCAAAGGACGAAAGTCGTAGAGAACGAAAATACCTTTCTGAAAAGATATGACTCATCAAAATCGGACTTATAACGAATCGGGAATTGAATAAAACGTCCGCTGAACTTAACAGAAACTGAAAAACAAAATCTATTTCTGTTTTGTGATTTTAAGAACCGTTCAGAGCATAATATGGAAACATACTGTGAAACAAAAGTTGTAGAAAATTGAAAGAGCTTTCTGAAAAGTCCAGAATCAACGAATTCCGACTTACGATGAATTTTGTACGAATTTTACAAGACAGCTGATTTCTGTATGGAAGAAACCTACGAATTTTGATAATAAAAACGAGCAACGAGAATATGAAGTTTATATAGCCTTATAAAACCCTAAATCCAAACCTACCACTTATCCGAACTTAAATCTGATCCATATTTTAGGCCCATCAATCTAATTCAATTTTAAATCCTATTCTTTTCCAAATTTTAAACTCTTTTCTAATTATTCTTTTTTTATTACTATTCTTAAAATTACGGGATATTACATACTACCCTCCTTAAAAAGAATTTGGTCCCCAAATTCACAATAATCTTATACTCAAAAGTTCGTGACACCTCTATTCTAAAAGTCAAGTTCTAAACGACTCTAAAGGATCGCATCCTAGGGAATGTATTAGTCCCATACCTAACACACTCCGAAGGACAGCCTGCTCTGATACCAACTGTAACAACCCGACTTTTCGGACTATTATTCTAAATCAAAACTATAAACTATACAATTATTCAATTACAGACGGAAGCGTGACAAAGTTCTATACAAAGATAACTATTACAAAAGTGCAGCTAACGATGACAATCCAAGCCAATCTAGTCCAAACCTAAGATCCTCGAACTCGAAAGCACATCCACTCGTTCTAACGGCAACCTGAAAATGTAAGGAATGAGCCATACAGCCCAGCAAGAAACCAATCGATCCAACTAGTCGGGCAAATAACATATATACACATATAGAAGAATACGATATTTGATACGATAAAATCGAAACAATAACTTTTGATACACCTTCATATTCTTTTTCTTATTCGATACGATACGACATCACATAACCACATAAACAACAATAACTTGAAACTCATAATTCATGCCACGACCACTATAACCCGGTGATAACTGTGACAACCCGGGTCAAATCCCGAGCCTTTTTCGAAAATCGGGTCAAGTCCCGATTCCGAGTCCGAATAAGCCGAAGCCTACTAGCCCAAACGCAGCCAACTTGGGTAACAACTAGCCCACCACAGGCCCCCCAAAAGATCATGATTTGTTGGTGCTAATTAGTAGTAGTACTTTGCCTTATAAACTGAACAGAAGTCCCAAATCTCCTCGATGTGGGACTGGGGTGTTACAAACTCCCCCACTTAAACTCTTGACGTCCTCGTCAAGCCTGAACGGATAGCCCACAGGTTCCAAGATTGTTCCTCCCTAGCCATTGTGGGATAATACCGGCTGGCTTCGTGTCCCCACCTCCGGACCTCTGTCCATTGTGGGATAATACCACCAGCCTTCGTGTCCCCACCTCCGGCAACTTGCGTTAACAAGCTTTCGAGAGTCGGCTCTGATACCATATGTGACAACCCGGGTCAAATCCCGAGCCTTTTTCGAAAATCGGGTCAAGTCCCGATTCCGAGTCCGAATAAGCCGAAGCCTACTAGCCCAAACGCAGCCAACTTGGGTAACAACTAGCCCACCACAGGCCCCCCAAAAGATCATGATTTGTTGGTGCTAATTAGTAGTAGTACTTTGCCTTATAAACTGAACAGAAGTCCCAAATCTCCTCGATGTGGGACTGGGGTGTTACAATAACGGTCCTAAATTTTCAGAAAACGGTCACTACAACCCGGTGACTCGGTCCTTATTCTTATTCGATATTTTCACAAACCATGGCACAAATCAGAATCTCAAGATTATCGTCTACACATATCACATATACATAATACACATCACATCAAAATATATCATCACTAAGCCCATGTTTACATAATCAAAATACACACACACAACACATAGTTTCGAAAAACACTAGAAAGAACAATCGGAAACTTACCTCGACGCATCTTAGATCATGTACGCAGTTCTGATCAGTTCTGTTTTTAGCCATTTTGACCCTCTAAACGATGTTTTCATGAAAAACTCAAAGGACGAAAGTCGTAGAGAACGAAAATACCTTTCTGAAAAGATATGACTCATCAAAATCGGACTTATAACGAATCGGGAATTGAATAAAACGTCCGCTGAACTTAACAGAAACTGAAAAACAAAATCTATTTCTGTTTTGTGATTTTAAGAACAGTTCAGAGCATAATATGGAAACACACTGTGAAACAAAAGTTGTAGAAAATTGAAAGAGCTTTCTGAAAAGTCCAGAATCAACGAATTCCGACTTACGATGAATTTTGTACGAATTTTACAAGACAGCTGATTTCTGTATGGAAGAAACCTACGAATTTTGATAATAAAAACGAGCAACGAGAATATGAAGTTTATATAGCCTTATAAAACCCTAAATCCAAACCTACCACTTATCCGAACTTAAATCTGATCCATATTTTAGGCCCATCAATCTAATTCAATTTTAAATCCTATTCTTTTCCAAATTTTAAACTCTTTTCTAATTATTCTTTTTTTTATTACTATTCTTAAAATTACGGGATATTACATGTACATTCGTAAACAACTCCTCCAAAATCTCAATTCCACTATAGGGCATCTGTCTAACACCATTGTCACTGGAGTTCACGGCACATCGCTATTCTTTTCACATATATCGATTGACACACTTTCCATTATCATAATATCCTTGGGAGAATAAACCAATTTCATCGATATGTCACTAACATTCTATTCGTCTTAGGGATTTGCTCCTGTCATAGGCGATTTCGTTGCGAATCTAATTCCTATCAGCGAATTTTTGACTTATTTGACCTGGTTGGCCTCCCCTTGAAATTCAATAAGGATAACAAAATTTATGGGGCCTTGAAAAGACAGCTCCCATATCAAGGAAAACGTCACACACTGATGATCATAAGGTTATGAGTTTTAAGGTAACCTTATTGGAGGTAAGAGAATTTTACCGAGAGATCAATATGATCATAAGAACTCAACGTTGTGTGCCTCAATTGAGACATTACTAAAGGTAATTAGCCTTCTTGTATTTCACAACTTACAAGTGATGGCGTCCCATCAGACTTCTATCACACAGACAGATAGTCCTTGTAGCCCCTATAAATATAGGGTTGTTCGTCTCAGTGGAAGTTGAAAAGTATGAAAGCAATTCGATATCAATTTAATGATTATCGTCTTTTAAACAATATTTCTCAAAGGAACACCTTGGATTAAAATTGAACAGATTCCAAAGGTGCGGTTTCCAAAGAATCGCAAAGAAAAGAATAACCAAAAGATACTGGTACTTAACAAACAAGTGGTGAGGTATCACCATAGGGTCATTCATTATTTGAAGAAAAGTGAAAGCTTAATTAACATCATTTGACAGGGCTTCGAAAGCCTGAAAGTAGGCATTGTGATAGCCTCTGGCACAATTGAAACTGAATATGGTTTAACACAAGTGTTATAAAACAACTTCGAAGAGGGAATATACCCTTTACCAGAATTCTTTCTTGGAAAGAAGTCAAGATAGATCATAGATTGGGGAGGTACCCCACATAATTTGCAAATGGGGAGGGTACTACCAAGGTCTCTACGGATGCCTTTTACGTCGGCTCCTCTAATGGATAATTGTTCCATTCCAAAGCTTTTCTTCTGCATGCACACCCTAAGGTGCTCGATACTTACGTCGTTGCCGACTTATAATAGTCGCTAAGAATTCAACCATCAACATTTGCAATCGCAGGGAGTTCTATTCGACTAGGCGCAAACATCTCAAGTAAGCGTTCTGTTCTATAAGAAGACTTCGCTACCGTTGTCGCCCATAGCAATGATGATTCCACGTGTCGACTGGGCGGTACTTCGGAAGATCGTCAGAAACTACAAGCTTAAATCCGGTCTCTATTTCAATCATCCTTATACCCAATATTCCTTCTCCCATATCAATCCCGTGTGCTACATAAGCTTAACACTCTTGGCACAATAGCCTTTTCATTTAAGTCAATCCCGGAACTTCTCAGTCCGTCTTGGTCCTTAAATATGTTTCGCCTTTACCGTCCAATCTCAACTTTATCATTTTATCTCTACAATCAATTATAGCAATCAGGGTTTGTCCACCAACCCATATAGCGGCCATCTTACCCAATCCACAGGGTTCGCTCTAGTTTCCACTCTCTTTGGTGACATCCTCTTTCTGTTCTATCCTCATAATTCCTTCCTGGTTTCCTGAGGGTGGTAAATCTCGTTCTCGATTCCGCCTTAGCGTGCTTGTCTTACAATAACATTTGCATGGTACATATACCCAAAATTTTCCTTGAGATAATAAAATCCCTCAATGATGTAATAGATACTCTTTCCAATGGAATCGCTGGTCGTGGAGGATTGAAACCTCATAGCCAAAGCAATTCCTTTCACTATTCTTAGGCAACTAAGTACCCTTAATAGTTCGTGAAAATCTGAACACCTTGGTTCTTACATATGCCGCCTCCTTATGGGCAACTATAACCGACTACGAGTAACAGGTTTCGTTCAAGTCGAATCAATCCACTGATACTGGCTGTATTGCCTCTACCTCTTCTGCTTTGGAGATTCTACTCCATTTTCTTTGTCATATCTCTTGATGAATCATGAACGATCCTTAAACTCTCGTCTCGTCACTTATTTGTCCCCTGGAAGGTTCGTCCGGTCTTATTATACGACCTCAAGTAACATACTACATCTTTATCAATCGGCATATTTTCTACAAGATTCTTCCCTTGACCCACTATGGGGTCTTCCTCTAGATCCTCCTATGTATCTTCCTTTATCGGGTCTCCGTCCATTCCAAGGAGCGCATCATCAATTGCCTACTCGAAGGCCTCAGGGTTTGGTATCTCAGAATCCCATCAATCTATAACTCATACGAATCGAGGTGACTAACCACGAAGTCCTAAGTACGGTTTCCCAGAAGAATTCCCCTCTCGGGCTTTATCTTAAACAGTCAGGGTCATGTCCTCTAACCCGACTACGAACTCAACCTGAGCTCTAGATGTCCTTATCATTCTTAAGGGTATTGTAAGACTCGATCTCCTATCGTTTCTGAGGACTGTAACCTAAAGCTCTGATACCATCTCTGTAACAGCCCCAAATCCGGGGTCAGGGATTTAGGGTTGTCACAATCCATGTACTCCTTGCCTTACCTGTATTACTCACACCATTCATAATTCACCTGCTCATGACCCCACAACATATGTCTCACACACACACACACACACAGGTTAGAGTCTCAGAAACGACACAACATAACAACTGCGGAATAAATAACTTTTATTACAATACCCAAATGTCTTTTGAATCTGATACTGATACAATTTCTAAGTATTGTTACATTACCAACTTAGCCTTCTGATGCTCACAATCCTCTAATACCATTCTGGTCTATACATAAGTTGAATACCAAAAGCCGTAGCCTGATTCAATTGGTTCGTACTACTCCCGGGATCACTGCGAGAAACTGTTTATGGAAACGCCTTGCGAGGTATGTGCCGTCCCATAGGCATCCTGCTTCGCTGCTATATAATATATATAAAATAATAGCAAGAGTGAGCGATAGCTCAGCAAGGTAATGAAAGTATGACATAATTCTGCCTTTTAATACAACCCAGAAATAAAGCGGGTATAAGACAGTAATTTGTCAAAATATCTCGATACTGAAATTATTTCCTCATCGGAACCAAAAATAGTACCATTGTGGTATTTCAAATATCATTTCATAATACTCTGCAACTTTCAATATTTATACTATGAACAAAGTTCTAGTATAGTATAAAAGCTGAAATAACAAGATAACTCAGTATATCCTTTCCGTAAAATATCTGCTATATAAAATATAAGCAGACTATCAACATATACTTGAAAGATGAAGTTATAAGGAAAAAAAAAATTCAATATCATCTTTCATATCAAACATTTACCTCATATCATAATTTGGAAATAAATACAATGTAAAATATTTCCAATCCATTTTCGAAACTCAACTGATTCCATATACCTTTTTCAAAACAATCATATACCTTTCGTAATTTCATATGCTTTCTCATATCTCATATACTGGAATAAACTTGAATACTCTTGAGTAAACTTTCTTTTTCTGAAAACTTGCACAAAACTGAATAACTTGAGTAAACTTTCTTTTTCTGAAAACTCGCATGAAACATGCTCTTTCATGGATGCTGAACTGTAAATGGAGATTCTGGGCGCCAAGGATACCCCTACGATGATCAGTCGCAAGCTGTATCCCCCTGATCTTTTTCTACGTAGAAGGGAAGAATAGATAGTATCTGACTGACCTACCTCCCCGCCAATCGGTTGTAGGCAGGAAGTACAGACCCGTTTCACCAGTCCGTCGGCCTGTGACTCTCCTATGAGGAAGAACAGACCCGTTTCACCAGTCCGTCGGCCTGTTGCTCTCCTCTTTCCTACGGTCGGGCAATTTCTGATAAACTAAGGGAAGAACAGACTCGTTCACCAGTCCGTCGGTCATATTGTAATTCCCTTAGGGGACCGACGCTACTCAGTCCCTTACATACTCTCCAAGTTCGAGTAAATCCATAACACTGAAACATGAAGTTCCTTTCCCTTTTTCCCCAAGAATACAACTCCACAAAGTAGTCATATCTGGTTGGAAAGGAAAATTCACCCATATTTCCCAAGCTGACGCTTGTTAATGGATGCAACTAATTCCACTGATCTTACCCCTCGAATCTTGAGGAAGTAATCAAAATCATTTTGATGGTAGTAAACCAGACTGATAAATTCATTGATTTAAAAAGGCTTAGGACCGGGCAGTCCACTGGAAACATACATAAAATCTCGAGAAAGGTCCCATGCATTTGTAGTTTGAGCGAACATTTAAGTCTTTCTGAATATAGACTTAAACGGGAAATAGATTTGGGAACCTTCTCTATTTATAATAAAAATTGACTGAAATATACTTTATTAGCTATCTAGGGTTTAAAATAGTTTTCACAAAATACTTCCTTAAGAAGTAGGGCTTTAAATAATTAATGCAAACTATATTTAATAAAGAATATTTATTTAGAAATAATTCTCAAGTACTTTCTTATCAAAAAGGGTAGATAACAACTATTCATCATATATTTAAAATATACCCTTAATAGATTAAACTCCAAATGATCTTTAATTTGTAAACCACTTATCGAGATTAATTGTAATAACACAATAAAATAACCCTAGATAGAAACTGTTACCATTCTTAGTATGTAAAATAAATATAGAGAATATATAATATATCTCTAGATAACAACTGATACCATTCCCGGTCCAAAGTATAAATGCAGAGTATATTCCCCCTACTGAGGGTTTTGCTTAGCACATCAGCTCCAAAATATTACTATATCCATAGCTTATAAGTTCAACTTGTATCAATACTTTGATTTAGCATCATAGAAATCATTTCGAAATCATACCCATGTAGCATATATCTCAAATTCTTTAGTTATCACCACAACAGTTTTAAAAAGGTATAGGTTTGAAAACTTGCATCTAGTATATGCATACTTCAAAATATGGTTTTAGAAACTTGCCTGATACTTGGAACAAAGAATGTATATATAGATATATTTTTGAATCAGCAAGTATTAAACATTCGAAAATATGCCCACTCTAACAATAGAGTAAGGGTTAGTAAACTTGCCTGATGCTTGTGAAGTGATAGGGGTTCGCGACGATGCCGGACAATCTAGACAAAGTCAAACGAAAACACACGGTTAATCCCCTGGATAATCCACTTGTACTCAATGCTTAAACACGTAAGCGAAACACAACCAAGGAATTACTAGCTTGTTATAGGCTCATACTAAGTCCATGTTATTCGTCAAATACTTATATCACAAGTTTGGTTTGAAATCCATTCTCAAATCCAAGTTATACTTAACCATTTGGAACCTTGGTTTCTAAGTCTCGTTTTCAGTGGTTTTCACTTGCGCGACCTCGACTAAAACATTTTTATAAAATCGCAAAATAATCTTTTCAATCTGAATTGTTTTCGTGAGCCTTCCTAACTGTCTCTAGTATTATTCCTCAAAGTTTCACATTTTAATATGGCTTCTAAGTGGTCCAAATATAGCCTCAAAGTGGCTGACCAGAGAAGGGTTGTTTCTCCGAACGGCGTTTACTAAAACTCACTTTTCTCTTAAACCGTAAATCGTAACGACATGATTCTTGCGCTCACGTAAACTAGAAACAAAGTTCTACACACTCAAATTAATCACTGAACCAAAAGAGGCAGTTAAGTGTTCGGATTCTAGGCAGTTTATAGAGTTACCGAAAATCGGGCATTACGACAGCTTAAAACTTAACGTTTCCCATTTTCAAAACACAACCAAATCAATATCAATCAATCCCAAACTCACCATCCACCTTATACACCCTCCACTCAGTCAAATCCTCCATGAATAATCAAAACAAATTCATAACCCATCCTCCAAACTCTATCAACAATTCATCTAATTGCTTAATCATGCTCTTAACTTTACATAAACATCAAAACCATTTCAAAACTCATATAAACAAAAGGGGCAGAGGTTTTTATACCTTCTCCAAGCTTGCTTGCTGCTATATCCCTTATGTAACCTTAGATCCTTGCTTAATACAACCTTTGGAAGCCACAAACTCAATATCCAAAAACAAAACAAAACACAAGTTACTATTCATCATCTTCTCCGACTGTTAATCACTGAAATCGAAGGGGTAAATCACGGGGTTGAGGTGATTGCTTACCATGGTTACGTCGGGCTTCTCGAGAGCTTCGATTTGAGTGGTAGAACGCCAAAAACGGACCACGGAATCTCAAGTTACGATCATTTCTTCCTCTCCCATTTTCTTTCTTCTTCTCTCCCGAAATTTTCTCTTCCTTTTTCTTTTCTCCTTATCTTGTTTAATTTAATAAATGTGCTGATATTTATTGGTTAAGGGGGTGAGTCATCACCTTGTCCTTGTCATCAGGACACGTGTCAAGTCATGGAGTATCATGGTGGCAAAGCAGGGACACGTGTCGCGCATGCATGTGTTTGGTTCGTTTCTTTTCACCTGGATGATCCAAATGTTGCATCCCTCGAATTAATCTTGTTACATGTTACTTCCATATCTATATTTAATCCTGTAAATGTTGTCTTGTTCCTCTTGAAACGATTCGAAATATTTCCCAAAAAGAGCGAATAAAATTCTACGCGATTCTCGCAGTGAATAGTAACTATTCACTATTCATTCCAACAATCGAATCCTTAAATCGAATTAATAAAATAATAAAATTCCAAAATATTAAATCCTCAAATCCTCAATTTTAATATCTCATTTCTTGAATATAATAATATATAATTCGCTGCCCGGTCAAATACTACACCAAAATAAAATTTGGAATTTCTGAATTCCGATCGTCTTTGCATTCACTTATTTACTCCGTAGATCACTAATATGACTTTGGAATATCCACACTACGTCTCGTACATAGGTGGCATGAAAAATTTTCTTAACCCTCAAAATCACTATTCATCCACCAATATCACTATTCACTGATGCACTTAATCATAATAAGAAAAGTTTTAAATTTTTCCAAAAATTCGGGTTATTATACACACTTCCAGTTTTGTAACCTCCATTTGCAGCACCAACAGTTCATTTCCCTTTGTTGAAAAATTGGACTTAAATGGCTGCTTCCTTTTGAATCTTATGTTAGGATACCTCCTAGCCATGTAAGCAAAAGATGTGTTCTCCATTTTGTCCAGTTCATCTATGCTGTAGAATTCATCTTCCTCAGGTAAGTCATAGATGACTTGAGATTCATCAACTGTGTCCTCAACATCCAGCTCTTCAACCTTGGCTTGGTTGACTATCATTGCTTCCATTCTTTGACCTAAATTGTCAGCAATAAGAGCACATGATGTGTTAGACATAATACCTTGTTTAGCCTGGATGGATCTTTTCTGAAACAGCTCTAGTTCATATGTTTTTAGCACACCATATAACACATCAAAACCAATCTTGGTTAGATCTCTTTCCATGAGAGAAGAGATCATTGGCTCCAAGTGACTTGGTAGAGTCAATAAGAACTTCATGTTAAGCTCTTCAGTTTTATAGTGTTTGTCATAGAGTTTGAGCTCATTTATCAACCTGTTGAACCTTTCAAACACTTCTGTGATGCCCTCTTTTGGCTGAGCCATGAAGGCTTCATACTGAGAAACAAGAATCTGCTTCTTGTTTTTCCTTAATTCAGGATTTCCTTCACATAGCACTTCTATGAGATCCCACATCTTCTTTGCACTACTACAATGAGCAAAAGTGCCATACATGTTGAGATCCATAGATTCACAAATAATGAGTTAGAGATTTCCATCTAGAGCAACTTTCTCTTTTTCAGGATCAGTGTATTTGGAAGGATCTTTAGGCTCATAATGCTTTGGTATCTTTTCAGTACCAACAGTTGTTTCAGCAATCTCAATCATTGGAATGAAGGGACCATGTTTTAGAATGTCTAAATACATGGGGTTTGAACCTTTGATGAACAACAACATCTTCTTCTTCCATAGATTGTAGTGTTCCTTGTTAAAGGCAGGAATCTTGATACTGCTTATTTTCTATGAACTCATTCTTGATCTTTTTCTGTTTGTATTTCAACAGCCTGCTCTGATACCACTTGTTAGAGATGAATATCACTAGAAAACTAGAGAGAGGGAGGGTGAATGGATAATATGAATGTTTTTCGTTTTCTTGAAAATAAAAGTTGTGTTTGATTATGTAGTACGAAAATGCGAAAATAAAATAACGGAACACACACAATCACTTTAATCTACTTTGTATAAAGTAAATCAAATACTACAGCTTCCAAAATTTCACAAGTGAAATTCTGGCTTCTAAACAAGAACAGTGTTTTCTTGTTTTCTTACAGAGAAAAGAGTGCTTGAATAATTCTATATGTATCTCTCTTACAGCTAACTATAGGGTGTGCACAATATATATATCCTATACAAACTGGTGCACACACCTATTTACACAGCTACCCCTAACTATAACTATAACTTGTTTTTCCATAAGAGGTTAACTGTGTTAGTAAGGGCCACTTGTTTTCTGTAGTCCTTTCCCGTATCTGTAGCTGCTTGTCTCTATTCTTTCTCTCCAAGTTTTGCTGTAGATTTGCCATTTGTCTTTGGACCACCTAACCGTAACAGATGCTTCAATATTTGTCTCCTTTGAACTTTGATTCTGTACCTTGATTTGTCTTGTTGTAAAATGTCTAAGTGTTGACATCGTGAACTCCAACATAATCCTTATCCTATGACTTATCGACATAAGGCATTTGAGACTTTGCTATATAAGTACTTTAGGAGTATGTGATATGGCATATTTCTGACTTCACGATATAGCCTTTGAGGACTTCACGATATAGCCTTTTTGAGGACTTCATGATATAGCCTTTTTGAGGACTTCACGATATAGCCTTTTTGAGGACTTCACGATCTAGTACATTCTGACTTTGCGATCTCAACACTTCATGTCATGAACCTTGAAGACTTCACGACATAGTTCATTTTGGACTATGCGATCTCAGTACTTCACGACATGGATTTTGGGGACTTCACGACATAGCTCATTTCGACTTCACGATATGGGGACTTAGACAAATTTCTGCAACTTATTTCTTCAAGGCCTTATTCACATCCTGCTGCATGAACAATTTGAACTTCTACCAGGACAATTATTTCATGGCCTATGTACATTCTAGGTGCAAGAAACTTACTAAGCTCATTATAAACTTCAGCAAACAGAATAGAGCTAAGTACATGAAAACAAGACAAGTACAATAGAGACCTATACTATATCCCAGTGATAAAGTTCACTAGGTCATGTAGAGGGACATAGTCACAAGGTATAGGCTTGTTAATAGTGGTATTCAGACATGCCTTGAGCCTAACAATTATTTTATTAATAAAAGTATGTAATTAATAGTTAATAAATTTTAATTTTAAGAATAAAAACTGTAATAATGAGAAAAATAAAAAATAAAGAGACTCACATTAAACTTAGAGATGCATTAATTGAGCATTTGTGGGAAAAATATACAAATTCGGAATATTAGTATGTGTGATATTTTACATGTTAATAAATACAATGGATGTGTTTCTCGTTAATTAAGTATGCAATTTTAATGTTATTTATGTATATTAAAATTTTTATATTTTTAATTTAATTAATTCATTAATATAATATAAATAGTTAATAATGATTAAACATTAAATTTAAGATAGGTTGATATAATATTTGTGTAATATAATATGTAAGTAATAATTTGAATGGAGTTGGTCGAAAATTTGGATCAAAATTTAAATTAATTAATAATTTAAATTTGAATTTTTGGATCACATGATATGACCTAATAAGTTTGTCATATTCATCACATTTCTCGATCACGTGAGTAGGTACTATTGGATTTGTGCTTAAGGATAAAATTATTAGGTCATGAGTCTCGACATGAATTAGAAAATTGCAGAAATAAAATACAAATAAATAAGGACGGACATGGTTGAAATACATGTGAAGATCAATTAGAGTTGTAGAGTAGCGGTATAATTCATATCAAGGGGGAAGAAGAAATCAATAAGGTAAAGTGGGTAGAAAAGATATAGAAAATGCCCTAAATAACCCATATTCATACCCTGTGTGCTCGAAAGAACACTTGTCGGGATTTGTGCCCTTTCTAACCAATCGAATTCGCATTCCTGAAATGTGCATACTTGGTTGAATGGATAGAAGAGAACCCACCAACTATTTCCCTTGTCTTTTTAATTAAAAAGTCTATATATCTATATCCTATCATTATACACTACAAACACTTTTCTTTTTCTTACCTCATTATGCACTCGCTGCAACATATATACGCACACATACATACCTTCTTCATCACTTTTCTAATTTTTGTTAAAAATGATTGCGAATTTTGGGGTTCTGTTTGATTTATGTTTTTAGAGGTAAGAATTAGGATGATTAAACTGGGTTTGAGGACTTAGCTGAGAAATTGAGATGTGAGACAGAAGAGAGTTAGCGATATGCCGAATGAATCGGTGGTGGACAGATTACACGAGTGATTTTTGTTTTTATCATTGGTTTGTATTTGTGATTGTATCAGTGATCAATGCATTGCTTGAGAAAAGATGGAAACCCCGCATCCCCAAATCCGAGACTCGCCTATGAGCGATGTGCATTCTTCAAATCAAGTGAAGCCTACGCATCTTCTGAATGCGTGTACCAGATTTCACATTTGCTAAATGCGTATACTTTAGAATGAATTTCTTAGGTATGCATGGAGGCAGGGTACTCGCATTGGCCATTTGCGTGTACAGTATACGCATTTGTAATATGTGTGTTCCGATGGTTGAGTTAGAGAGAGAGAGAGAGAGAGAGAGAGAGAGAGAGAGAGAGAGAGAGAGGACAAAGGGGGGTTTTGAAAATAGGAGAGTTAGAGAAAGACATACAGAGAGAGAGAGAGAGGTAGAGTTGTTTATTTTACAGAAGGGGGGTTTTGCAGAAGACGGAGGGGGGTTTCTAAAGTTCAGAGGAATAAAGGCAGATGATCTTGATCAGGCTATTTTCTATGAACTATATTCATGCGCCCCTGAAGTCCTTGCTAAAATTAATATCAGTTCTGGGTCTAAGGTTGGCCAATTACAACCAGATCAGTGTATGTGGCTTCCACGACAGATAAGTGATCCTCTGCTCTACGAAATGGAAGACTGCATTCTTGAGGCTTCTAGTGAATATAATTTACTAATTATGGCAACAAATGTAAGTTCAGCAGAAAATACTTGTTGTGTGCTTATTCAAACGAAGCATTACAATGTAAATAAAGAAACTGGCTAAACAGAGTGCTACAAACTAGGACACTACTTGAAAGACACTTCCTAGAATAACTCTAACAGAAGCTGACTTATTCCTACTCCTATAATCACGTTAGAAACTAACGTTAACAAAACAAATCAAACAACCTTATTCAAATACTGTGAATAACTCAGACACAGCTGTAATAAACAAAACCAATCACATATTTGGGATTAACCACAACAGACTCCCCCTTAATCCCAAATCTGTCTACAGAAATCCTTAACACCAAGCAATTTTCTCATCTGCTCAAACTTCAGAGTCGCCAGACTCTTCGTCAATATATCCGCACGCTGTTCACTGCTTCGAACATGCTTCAGTATCACCTCACCTCTTTCAACGCACTCCCTTATAAAATGATACCGAATATCTATATGCTTACTCCTGCCATGAAACATAGGGTTCTTAGCCAAATCAATTACCGAGCGATTGTCAATACATAAAGTAACTGGTCCAATGATTTCAGATGTGATTCGACTCAGAATATTACGTAACCATATACCCTGGCAAGCTGCAGCCGTTGCAGCCATGAATTCAGCCTCACAAGACGAAAGAGCCACGCATCTTTGCTTTTGAGAAACCCATGTTATGATGCTCTCGTTTAAATAAAATACCATCCCCCCCGTGCTTTTCCTATCGTCTAGTTGGCCAGCTAAATCACTATCGGAAAAACCAGTAAGGACATTGTTACCACTGTCTTTCGAATATATTAGACCAAATTGCATTGTTCCCTTCACATACCTCAGAATCCTCTTGACTGCATCTTGATGGAGCTTAGTTGGCTTTTCCATGTAATGACTAACAACTCCAACTGAATATGCAATGTCTGGTCGTGTGTGAACCAAGTATCTCAAACCACCTACCATGCTTTTGTACTGCGTTGCATCAACCAATTTTCCATTCTCATCTCGATCAATCAACTCCTTCGGGTCCATTGGAAATTTTGTGGGGTTACATTCAGACATTCCTGCCTTGTCGAGAATTTTCCTTGCATATCCTGATTGCTTCAACTGAATATAGCCTCGTCCCTGCTCTACTTCAATGCCCAAGTAATAACTCAACATACCCAGATCACTCATCTCAAATTTTCGGTTCATTTTCTTCTTGAAGTCCTCTATCAGAGATACATTTGAGCCTGTGACATGTAGGTCATCCACGTACACAGCCACAATCAAACAGTTGTCTCCCTCTTTCTTTGTATACACCGCGTGTTCGTATGGACACCGAACAAAACCAAGACTTACCAGGAAGTTATTCAACTTTGCATACCAGGCCCTGGGCGCTTGGCGAAGACCATACAAAGCCTTAAACAATTTATAGACTAAATGTTCTTGGCCAGGCTTTTCAAACCCTTCAAGTTGAGCAACATAAACCTCTTCCTTTATATCTCCATTTAAGAATGTCGTCTTCACGTCTAAGTGATGTACCTTCCATTGTTCTTTCGCAGCCAAGGCTAACAACAGTCTGACTGTTTCAAGACGAGTGACAGGTGCATATACTTCGTCAAAATCAATACGATGTTCTTGAACATACCCTTTAGCCACGAGACGCGCTTTGTGCTTCAAGATTTTCCCGTCTGCGTCCTTCTTTAGTTTATAAATCCACTTCAGTCCTATGACCTTTTGGCCGGGTGGCAAATCCGTTAGCTTCCAAGTCTGATTTTCTTCTATAGAGTCCATCTCCTGTTTCATAGCACGCTTCCAATTGCTATCCTTCTCTGCCTGTTTGTAATTCACAGGCTCGTCAACTCCCATAAGGTACAGTTCTTCGTCCAACTCTATTTGCTCTGTTTCGTTGTAGACATTGCTGAGTGACCTGATTCTCTTTGGCTCCCCACTGTCATCGTAAGAGTCACGATCAAGTCTTGACACCGATGTTTCAATTGAACCAAGTGTTCCCAGCGTTGAACATGGTGTTCCTTGTGGCGAGCTCTCAACATCGCTTTCTTCACCCAAATTGTCATTCTGATCTGAATCTGTAGTCTCAACATGCTCTTGTTCATCACACTCGTATCCACTTATCCCTGTAAACTGCACCTGGTCATCTTCGTCATCTTCATTCTGGTCCCAAGGCCATGCTTTCGTTTCCTCAAAAACAACATCACGACTTACACATATGCGATTGCCTGCCGGATCAAACAGTCTGTAGCCCTTTGTACCTGGCTCACGGCCCAAGTTTACAACCTTTCTGCTTCGATCATCCAATTTTTGATTAAGTACTCCAGGTGTCTTCATATGAGCCACACATCCAAACACCCTGATATAGCTGATATCGGGCTTTGTTTCATACCAGGCTTCGTATGGAGTTTGACCCGTTAGGGCTCTTGTAGGGAGCCTATTCAACAGATAAACTGAATTTCTAACTGCTTCACCCCAGAATTTTGCAGGCATCTTTGTCTCTTTTAAACAACTACGCGTCATCTCAGCCACTATTCTGTTACGACGCTCTACTACGCCATTTTGTTGAGGCGTGTAGGGCGTAGTATAGTGTCTCTCAATCCCAACATCATTACAATACTGTTTGAAATCATTCGATGCAAATTCACCCCCTCGATCAGTTCGAAAAACCTTGATTTTTTCATCTGATTCTTTCTCAACCGCAACACGAAAGATTTTGAACGTCTTGAGTGCTTCATCCTTATTTTTCAGAAAATATACCCACATAAAATGACTAAAATCATCAACTAGCAAAAAGAAGTACCTGTAACCTGATGTTGTTTCCGGGGAAATTGGCCCGCATAGTGTTAGATCAGAATTCAATGATCGTCAGAAGCTAGACTCAACTGATCAGGATTGCTGACGTCATCAGTATTGCATGGTCATCAGTATTTGATCAAGCGTCAGTATCTTATTGATCATCAGGATTCCTACTCAGACTATGATCAGGATTGATCATCAGAACTTGAAGCTGATCAGGATTCCTACTTCGAGTTATATTTGGAGTCTAGATAAACATGGAAGTTTATTCTATTTGTTCCTGGTTTGTAGAATGCAGCTATCGATTAAAGATATGTTTCTATCTTTGCTATTGATTAGGACTTATCTTGTTATTGATAGAGAAGCTGTATGTACTATATAAACACAGTCTTGGTTTCGATTTATGAATTCATAAGAGAGAGAACATAATCGAAGAGAAGCTCTTAAGAACAGAATTTCTTGAGAGAGTTTTTGTAAACTAGCAGCTCTCAAGAACATCAGAATTTCTTGAGAGAGTTTGTAACAGTTTTATATCAGATTTAATAAAGCTGTTATCTTTCTTTTCATATTTGTGATATATACATTAAGAAGTCGATTATCTTACTCTATTGTATTCAACCCCCCTTCTACAATAGATTATTACTGGGCAACAATTGGTATCAGAGCAAACTGATTTATTTTTAAATCAGAGACGATCTAAGATGTCGACAACCAAGTATGAAAGCATGAAGATTCCCATCTTAAAGATATCAGAATATCCTACATGGAGGGTAAAGATGCTGATGTACCTGGAGGCTATGGATCCTGACTACTTGGACAGGATTCGTGATGGACCATATATACCAACAAAGTTCGTAGAACGAACAGATACAGTACCAGAACATTATGTGGTCAAAGCTAAAGCTGAATGGACTCCAGAAGAAAAAGCTCATGTACTCAGGGAACCAAAGATAAAGAATATCTTGCATAATAGCCTTGATGCTGTCATGTCAAACAGAGTGATTGCATGCAAGTCTTCAAAAGAAATCTGGGATACTTTGGAAACTCAGTGCCAGGGATCTGCATCTGTTAAGAAAAACAGAAGGGCTCTTTTGATTCAAGAATATGAACAATTCGATGCAAGACCTGAAGAGAGCCTGACTGATCTATATGATAGATTTCTGACACTATTGAACAGCTTATCCTTAGTTGACAAAGTATATGAAACTGAAGATTCAAACACCAAATTTCTTAGAGCTTTACCTGAAGAATGGGATACTCAGACCTCAATCATTAGACACCAGTATGATCTGAACATTGTGTCTCTTGATGAGATCTATGGGATGCTAAGAACTCATGATCTTGAAGTTCAACAGAGAAAGAACAAGAAAAGCAGCAAGGCAAAGTCAATTGCTTTGAATGTAGAAGCTAAATCAAAAGGAAAAGCTATGGAGGTCTCTAGAAGGAAAGCAAGAGTAGCTGAGTCAGATCCTGACGACTCTTCATCAGATGCTGATGGCAATTCTGATGCCAATACTGGTGATGAATCTTCTGATTCAGATATGGAAGAGATGGTTGCTATGATTGTCAAA
This sequence comes from Heracleum sosnowskyi, assembly GCA_030848705.1. NCBI lineage: Eukaryota > Viridiplantae > Streptophyta > Magnoliopsida > Apiales > Apiaceae > Heracleum > Heracleum sosnowskyi. Next base: position 111,742,136 of record CM061240.1, on the reverse strand, counting down.
AACTTCAGAAGGATGAAGTTCAGGAAGAATAGAAGACAAGGCAACTTTCAGAAAAAGACCTTCAAAGCAGACAAAGACAAGTATATCAAAAAGGACAGCAAGGGTAGCAAATTTGACAAATCAAAGGTTAGATGCTACAAGTGTAATGGAATGGGTCACTTTGCTTCTGAATGCAACAAGACAAAGGCACTCATCACATCAAGCAAGGATTGGATGGACTCTTCCTCAGAATCTGATACTGAGGTAGTCAACTATGCATTAATGGCCAATGCTGATGTAACTGCTGCTCCTGATGATAAGGTACTAAATACTATCTTTGATTTTGATACTGATAATGCTTCTGAGTTAAGACGTTTTCTAAAGTCATTACATATTAGCTTTAGAAGTCAAACTGCTGAGAATACTAGAATCTTATCTGAGATGTCTGACCTTAGAAAGAGGAATGAGATATTAGAAGCTGAATTTTCTCGTATGCAAGAAGTACAAAAAGAATGTGATAATGCTAAACACATGCACTTAGAGATGACATCTAAATGTACTTCCCTTGAAAAAGAACTTGAATATGCTAATGAGAAAATCAGAACCTGGACAGACTCTGGTAGGAAATTTCATGAGATTAATACCTCTAAGAATTGGAAAGAGTGTCTAGGATATAAGTCAGATGAAGATAAGAAATTAGCAGAGAAAATTGTCATTGATGAGACAGTCAGTCCAAAGACCTATAGACATGTTATAGACTCAACCAAATCTAAGATTACTCCTGTTAAATTTGTTTTTGGTAAGGATTCCAATTCTACTTTTGAAAAGGGATCTTCTTCTACTCAAGGAATTAAAATTATAAAGTCTAAACCTGTCATGAACAAAGTCACTAAGAATCTAGGTCTATTGTCTCAGAAACAACTTAAAGATAAAATCTGTGAGGTTACAGATAAGAAAAAGGAAGCTACTGTTAAGAGAAACAGGAATGGTAAAGTTGGGATCAATAAAGAGAATGGTTATAAATCTATCCCAAATGCACCTAGAAAGTGTTGTTTTAACTATGGTAACTCTAATCATCTTGCTATTGATTGTAAGAAGATTAAAAAGAAGATTGCTGATATTTCTAAATCTGATGTGAGGAATAGATCAGTACTCTATAAACCGCAGAAGTCCTGTTTTCATTGTGGTAGTCTATGGCATTCTATTTATACATGTAAAGAGTATCATGATTTGTACTATAACTTTTATGATCCATTGCCTAAGTTTGAAAGTAGTACAAAGTCTGATAGAACTGAAAATGTCATAGTGAAGCATGCTTTTGTTAATACTGATGCTGACAAAGCAAATCCTGATGGAGTAAATCCTGTCAGGACTGCTAAAGTCAGAAAGTCTTCTGCTGCTAAAATTAATAAATTGCATGAGAAAGGAACCCAACATGTATGGGTTCCTAAGTGTTCTAACTAGTGTGTTTCTATTCTGATGCAGGGTAAAAAGAAAAATGTGTTAGTCATGGATAGTGGATGTTCTGTGCACATGACTGGAAACAAAGCTCTGTTATTAGAATATGAGGAAAAAGCTGGCCCAACTGTGTCTTATGGAGATGGCAACATTGGACAAACCTTGGGATATGGCAATATAATCATTGGAAATGTCATCATTGAAAAAGTAGCTTTAGTGAAGGGACTAAAACACAACTTGTTGAGTATTAGTCAAATCACTGACATAGGTTATCATGTCAATTTCTATTCCACACATTGTGAAGTAGTCAGTAAAGAACAGGAAAGATAGCACTAACTGGCTACAGGCATGGTAACTGTTGCCCAGTAAATAACAATTGTAGAAGGGGGTTGAATACAATTGTATAAGATTCTCGACTTTATATAACACAAATATGAAAGATCAATAACAATAACAATAACAATAACAGCTTTATTAACTTTGATATAAAACTGTTACAAACTCTCTTAAGAAATTCTGATGTTCTTAAGAGCTGCTAGCTTACAAAAACTCTCTCAAGAAATTCTGTTCTTAAGAGCTTCTCTCTTGATTATGTTCTCTCTCTGATAAGTTCATAAATCGAAACCAAAACTGTGTTTATATAGTGCACACAGCTTCTCTATCAATAACAAGATAAGTCCTAATCATAACAAAGATAGAAACATATCTTTAATCGATAGCTGCATTCTACAAACCAGGAACAAACTTCCATGTTTATCTAGACTCCAAATATAACTCGAAGTAGGAATCCTGATCAGCTTCAAGTCCTGATGATCAAACCTGATCATAGTCTGAGTAGGAATCCTGATGATCAATAAGATACTGACGCTTGATCAAATACTGATGACCATGCAATACTGATGACGTCAGCAATCCTGATCAGTTGAGTCTAGCTTCTGACAATCATTGAATTCTGATCTAACAATCTCCCCCAATCTCATACTTTGTAAAATAAAGTATAGATTCCAAATATTCAATGATGTCAAAAACATGTAACAAAATGTACGAGTATCTTCAGAAATAACTTATCTGTTTAAGCTTTGTGATAGAACAAATTCATCTTCAAGAAGTTGGATAATAAACTTTCTTCTTTTTCTTCAAGAATTTGAATCAGTCTTTCCTTAAGATTTCTGAGTTCTTCATCTTCCTCATTAATCTGGTAGATAGCTGCTCTGAGATTCTGTATGGAGTTTCTCTGTAGACTGTGCTCTTCAAGTAAAAGATAAGCAATTTCCTTCCCATCAGGATTGAGAGAAAGATGAGTCATGCCAAAATTTACTTCTTTAACAGCAGTACCCCTTTGCATTTCCACATCCTGACCTCTTTGATTTAAGTACATGGGAGTATAATTACCATTGAAATTACTGTTTCCATCCAGTCTTCTTCTTATTGTTGACAAAATCATGTCACTCCATTCTTTGTACACTTGGTTCTTCCATCTTAACAGATAGTGAACATATTTCAGTTCCTGTGTAGTTTTCATCAGCAGATCTTGAATAGATAGAATCTTCACACTACCATCTTTCATGAAGTACAGAAGCTTTTCTTTCTTTTCAAAACTATCATGACAATCTATAACTATATCAACAGCTAATAAATTGTTCAGGTTTTCAGAAGTTAAAGTACCTCCAATTTCTGTCAAGGAGTAAGGATCAACATATGACATATTCAGATATTCACCATCTCTGTGTCCAATACCTCCTCTTGAATTACTTGACAATTGCTTCAGATTTGAAAACATTTTTAACCAGAGTGCTTTTGATCTAGCCATATCAGACAAATCAACAACACTTGAAGCACTTGTAATAATTCCACCAGACTGAAAATTGATAGGTGTATCACAACTTAATGTGCTAATATGTTTCCACTTCTTGTATTTCTCCTTTTCATGAGCGTAGCTTCTTTCAAGTAAAGATTCTTGTCTGCTTGAATTTCTCCATTGTCTTTTATTTGAAACTTTAAGCCTTTGTAGATAGAGATTGAAATCTTTATTTGTTCTTCTTGTAATATCTCTTCTTCTGGCTTCTTCTTCTTCATCTACTTCTTTGTTGTGACAATCAACAACAGTAGATAAAATTATCAAATCAACCTCTTGCAGAATTTCAGATTCGTCAGGATCTTGAATATTGTCAGGATTAGAATCTTCAATTTGATTTGTATTGCTGAGAGTTGATTTACTTGATTTTCTTCTCAATTCAGGTTCTTCTTCAACAATTCCATCATCACCAAAAGTAGATCTGTCAGGAACTACTAGAGTTTGAATAGGTTCATGAATTTCTTCAATTCTTAACCCTCTAGACCTTGTCTGTCTAGGTACTGTTTGAGTTGAAGAACCTCTTCTACTTCTTCTAGCACCTCTCCTACCTCTGCTTCCTCTACCTTTAGCAGGAGCAGTATAGCTTTCCATTGTCTCTCTTTGTAGTCTCAAAAATTCTTCATGTGAGAGATCTGGATATTCTTCACTTGCTGTAGAGAGTGCTTTTCTTGCAAATAATTGTTGAACTCTTTTATCAGTGTGATATAGAGTAACAATTCTACCGTCTTTTGTAGAAAACTTCTGGAATAAATTTGATGCATCTTCAGGATTATCAATAATCACATCTTCATCACCTTCAGGAATTGTAGCAAGAATTTGTCCATGACCAGGTGTCAGGATTTGATCTTCCGTCAGGATCTGAGATTGCACCAATGTTCTTACTGTCTTAACTCCAGAATCAGAAACATGAGTTGACTGCGTTGTTTGACTTTGAGAAGTTTGGATTGTCTTCATAACAACAGCATCAGAGGTTTCTCCTTGTATCGCTTTGTCACCACCATCATCTCCAGTATCATCATCATTATTTCTTAATACTAGATCAGGTGTACATTTTGTCTGAATAACCTTCTCCCCCTTTTTGACATCAGGATTTGACAATAATTGCAAAATTAAGGAAAGAGAGGCTTGAATTTCAGTTACCTTAGTATCCAGAGAATCAATTCTTTGATGGATTGAGGTTTGTTCTGAAACAACAGATTTCACTTGGGATTACACTACCCTTAGTTGAAAAGTAGTAGGCACCTTTGTAAAATTATTAAAGATATCAGTCCTCACTTTTTCAGTTGAGCCCTTGATAGAATCAATCTCACTTTTCAGGCTTTTGGATAACAGAGTAGTAGCCTTCAGATGATTCTTCAAGTCTTGATTCTCTATAGACTTCACTGCATTATAGGCATGTTCAATAGCAGAAGAAAAACTGATAGATTCATCAGATTGGTGCCATGAATTGTTCCATTCATTCTGTCTAAATGCCTCTGCAGGATCAAAGGAAGGAGTAGAAAAATCTTGTCTCTGATCTTTCCCAGTGAAAGCATTGCTAGCCATATATGTACTTGATGAACCAAAATTAGTTCCAAGACTAATCTTGAGTGCTGTAGCAAGCTGTTCCTTCTCTTTTCTATTCTCATTATCATCATCACTATCATCATCAGAACTATCATCATCAGTATCAGGAGTAATATCAGGATCAGGAATAGCAATACCTTTCAGTTTATCCTGTGGTTCTGAGATAGGATGATCTATTGGTCTTGAACGAAGTGGCTGTATCAAAATAGGTTCATTATCAGGAGCACCACTAGCGTCAGGATGAACATCGTCAGGATTTGATATGCGTGCATCAGTATTTGCTACCAATGGTTCTTGTGGAGCTTGAGGTTCAGAAGCTGCTTCAACACTTTGAGCTAAAGGTTCTTGTGTGCTTCCCTCATTGACAATGTTCGCGACCAATCTTTCAACAGAAGCTGTAGCTTTGCCTGCATCTTCACTTTGAGAAGATGGTTCTTGTGTAGCTGGAATGTTGATGTCTTCATTCTCCCTTTGAGAAAATGGTTCTTGTGTGACCATTCCACTAGCTAAGCCTTCACCCAAACTTTGATTGAGTGGTTCTTGTGTGGCAGGATCAACAGTAGCTGCTGAATTACTCTGAAATTCAGTTTCTTGTGGGCTTGATCCTTTCAGCTTCTTCTGTCTCTGATAGACTAACTCTTCTGCATTCCTCTTTTTCTTTGATGTAGGTGTAAGACCAACCAAGGAAGCAGTTGTAGATACCTTCTCCCAAGAATGTCCTCGAATCTGAGATGGAGAGGCTGGAGAGTCTGATATAGAGACAACTTTTGTTGTTGCATCAGGAATACTAACATCAGGATTTGATGTCTGAATATCAGTATCCTTCATTTGCACTGTCAAAGGAATATGATACCTGCTCTTTGATAATTTCCTTTTCTTTTGTGGTTTTGATGAAGGTACCACAGCTTTAGTAGCAGTATCAGCAACTTCCTTGTTCACATTCATCACAGAGGATATAGGTAAGTCATCCTCTGAATCACTTTCATCAATCAACCTTAACTTCCTTTTCACAGGAACATCCTTAACAACCTTATCAGCTTTCTTCACCAGGACCCCGTGTACACCCCCTTGTATCTTCTTTTTAGTGAGTGGTGTAGAGGAAAAATCCTTTGAACCTGATTGCCTTCCAGACACATCAGTTCTAGCTGATTTCTTTGATTTTACAACTAAAGTCTTTTGAGAGACAGTAGAGGTGGTTGTTAACTGTTTAGACTGTTTAGGTTGCATGCTTGTGTCAGGAACAAGGTGGGTTGGTCCTTGTACCATAGCATTAGAAAGTAGTCCATAACGAGTAGGCATTTTCTGATGTAAGAAAAACCTAACCTCATCAGGAATAAAAGCATTTCCACACAAAATATTTTGCCATATCAGGATTGAAAAAAAAATATTCAATAAGATTAAAATAAAATTTTATTTAAGAAAACAAAATTTATTTTAACAAACCTGAATAGCATTTTGGTTTAAGAAAAATAACCAAATTAATGGTCATAGAATTAAAACACGCTTACCAGCAAACGAGGCAAAAATATTTATGGAAAACCGAACCGTCTCATCGAGATTGTAGAAATGACCTTGATAATTAAGACTGAAAACTTAATCAAAGACTAAGTAATAATCTAATTGTCCAGAGTTTACCAGGAGTGTTGATGACAAATTAGCATTGAACCTCTGGTTTTCATACCAGCTTCAATCATCTGAGCATCAGGATTTGACCAGTGGACTTCCTGTCAGGATTCCATCCTATCAGGATTTGATCAAAGAAAACATACCTTTCTGAATAACCATCAGGATTTGATAGTTATCAGGATTTCCTCTCTGTAGCTTTTCCTCAGAAATTCTCAAAATTCATCATTCCAAGTTCATTCACCAACTTATTGAAAGTAGCTTCAGGTAGTGGCTTGGTGAATATATCAGCTAGTTGTTGATCAGTAGGAACAAAGTGAAGTTCAATTGTTCCTTCCAGAACCTGTTCTCTTATAAAGTGATATCTGATACTTATGTGTTTAGTAAGAGAATGCTGAACTGGATTTCCTGTCATTGCAATAGCACTTTGGTTATCACAATAAATAGGGATTTTTGAGTATGACAGGCCATAATCTAACAACTGATTTCTCATCCACATTATCTGAGCACTACAACTTCCTGCAGCAATGTACTCAGCTTCTGCAGTTGAAGTGGAAATAGATTTCTGCTTTTTACTGAACCATGAAACTAGTCTTCCACCCAAAAACTGACAACTTCCTGAAGTACTTTTCCTGTCTATTTTGCATCCTGCAAAATCAGCATCTGAATAACCACACAACCCAAAATCTGATTCCCTTGCATACCAAAGGCCAAGTGAAGGAGTGCCTTTGAGATATCTGAAAATTCTTTTGACTGCAATCAGATGTGGTTCTCTAGGTTTTGCTTGAAATCTTGCACATAGACAGGTTGCAAACATGATATCTGGTCTACTGGCAGTGAGATACAATAAAGAGCCAATCATTCCTCTGTAGTGAGTTACATCTACCTCTTCACCTTGATCAGGATCAAGTTTGGTAGCTGTAGCTATGGGAGTTGAAGCAGGAGTACTGTCTTGCATGTTAAACCTTGTCAGTAAATTCCTTGTGTATTTAGACTGATTAATAAAAATCCCTTCATCAGTCTGTTTAACTTGAAGACCCAGAAAGTAACTCATTTCTCCCATCATGCTCATTTGATATCTTGACTGCATAAGCTTGGAAAACTTTTCACACAGCTTATTGTTTGTTGACCCAAAAATGATATCATCAACATAAATCTGAACTAACAGCAACTCCTTACCATGATTCAAATAAAATAGAGTTTTATCAATTGCACCTCTTTTGAATCCACTTTCCAGTAAGAATTGAGCTAAGGTTTCATACCATGCTCTTGGAGCTTGCTTTAGTCCATAAAGTGCCTTATCCAGTCTGTAGACATGATCTGGATATTTAGGATCAATGAAACCAGGAGGTTGTTCAACATAAACTTCTTCCTCCAGTTCACCATTTAACAAAGCACTTTTAACATCCATCTGGAAAACCTTGAATTTCTTATGTGCTGCATAAGCAAGAAATATCCTGATGGCTTCTAGTCTTGCAACAGGAGCAAAAGTTTCATCATAGTCAATTCCCTCTTGTTGGGAATACCCCTTTGCAACTAGTCTAGCTTTGTTTCTGATAATGACTCCATCAGAATCAGTCTTGTTCTTGAAAATCCACTTTGTACCAACAATTGATCTATTCTTTGGTCTTGGTACCAGTTTCCAGACTTCATTCCTTTCAAATTCATTCAGTTCTTCTTGCATTGCAGTAACCCAATCAGCATCTTTAAGTGCATCTTCAACTTTCTTAGGCTCCTCCTTGGATAGAAAGTTATTATATAAACATTCATTCTGAGTTGCACTTCTTGTTTGAACACCTGCATCAGGATCTCCAATTATCAAATCAGGAGTATGATCTTTAGTCCATTTCCTTGCTGATGTCAAATTGTTTCTTGAAGTAGATGCTCCCCCTGGATTGGTGTTATCTTGATTGAAAGAATTTGATTGATTTGAAGCTCTCCCTGAATTATTGCTATGCCCTCCTGATGTGTTATCAGGATCTTCACTTGAATCAGTATCTGAAGAATTCTGTCCTGCTGATTGAGTTGACTCTGAACTTGTAGTTGAATGCCGTTGCTCCCCCTCAACATTAGCACTACCAGTTGTATCACTATTGTTTGTATCATCAGTATTAGCACCATCAGTATCTGGTGTGTCATCAGGATTTGGTGACCCATCAGGATCTGATGTATTGACAGGATCTGATTCACTTTCTTTAGGTTCCTTGGAAGCTTCATTTTCAAATAACAATCTATCATGCGAGTCTTCAATGATTCCAGTTATCTTCTTATCATCAAAAGATACATGTATTGACTCCATGACAGTTCTTGTTCTCAAATTAAAAACTCTGAAGGCTCTGGATGTAGGATAACCTATGAGTATTCCTTCATCAGCCTTTGTTTCAAATTTCCCTAGCTGTTCAGGATGAGTTCTGAGAACAAAACATTTACAGCCAAACACATGCAAATGCTTCAGACTTGGTTTCTTCTCTTTGAGTGACTGATAAGGAGTGACACCATGCCTGTTTATCAATGTAAGATTTTGTGTATAGCATGCTGTGTTGACTGCTTCTGCCCAGAAATATGTAGGTAATTTAGCTTCTTCCAACATAGTTCTGCCAGCTTCAATAAGAGTTCTATTCTTCCTTTCTACTACTCCATTTTGCTGAGGTGTGCCGGGAGCAGAGAATTGTTGAATGATTCCTTTGTATTTGCAGAACTCTTCCATCTTTGAATTCTTAAATTCAGTACCATTATCACTTCTCAGAATCTTGACTTTGTACTTTGTGGTTGTCTCAATCATCCTCACATGATCCAACAGAACTTCAGGAGTTTCATCTTTTCTGTGCAGAAAATACACCCAGGTGAATCTAGAATATTCATCAACAATTACAAGAGTGTACCTTTTCTTACTGATGGACATGATGTTGACTGGACCAAACAGATCAAGATGTAGCATGTGATATGGTTCTTCAATAGAGGATTCTGATTTACTCTGGAATGATGTCCTTCTTTGTTTTGCTTTTTGGCATGCATCACAGAGTCCATCAGGTGTATATAAGACATTAGGTAATCCTCTTACAAACTCTTTCTTAACCAACTCATTGATGTTGCTGAAGTTGAGATGAGAAAGCTTCTTGTGCCAATTCCAACTTTCATCTACTGAAGCTTTACTGATGAAACATGTAGGGGAGCCATCAGTATCTGAGAGAATGTTGGCTTCATATATGTTACCATGCCTGTAGCCAGTTAGTGCTATCTTCCCTGTTGCTTTACTGACTACTTCACAATGTGTGGAATAGAAATTGACATGATAACCTCTGTCAGTGATTTGACTAATACTCAACAAATTGTGTTTTAGTCCCTTCACTAGAGCTACTTTTTCAATGATGACATTTCCAATGATTATATTGCCATATCCCAAGGTTTTTCCAATGTTGCCATCTCCATAAGACACAGTTGGGCCAGCTTTTTCCTCATATTCTGATAACAGGGCTTTGTTTCCAGTCATGTGCACAGAACATCCACTATCCATGACTAACACATTTTTCTTTTTACCCTGCATCAGAATAGAAACACACTAGTTAGAACACTTAGGAACCCATACATGTTGGGTTCCTTTCTCATGCAATTTATTAATTTTAACAGCAGAAGACTTTTTGACTTTAGCAGTCCTGACAGGATTTACTCCATCAGGATTTGCTTTGTCAGTATCAGTATTAACAAAAGCATGCTTCACTATGACATTTTCAGTTTTATCAGACTTTGTACTACTTTCAAACTTAGGCAATGGATCATAAAAGTTATAGTACAAATCATGATACTCTTTACATGTATAAATAGAATGCCATAGACTACCACAATGAAAACAGGACTTCTGCGGTTTATAGAGTACTGATCTATTCCTAACATCAGACTTAGGAATATCAGTAATCTTCTTCTTACTCTTCTTACAATCAATAGCAAGATGATTAGAGTTACCACAGTTAAAACAACACTTTCTAGGTGCATTTGGGATATATTTATAACCATTCTCTTTATTGATCCCAACTTTACCATTCCTGTTTCTCTTAACAGTAGCTTCCTTTTTCTTATCTGTAACCTCACAGATTTTCTCCTTAAGCTGTTTCTGAGACAATAGACCTACATTCTTAGTGACTTTGTTCATGACAGGTTTAGACTTTATAATTTTAATTCCTTGACTAGAAGAAGATCCCTTTTCAAAAGTAGAATTGGAATCCTTACCAAAAACAAAATTAACAGGAGTAATCTTAGATTTGGTTGTGTCTATAACATGTCTATAGGTCTTTGGACTGACTGTCTCATCAATGACAATTTTCTCTTTCAATTTCTTATCTTCATTTGACTTATATCCTAGACACTCTTTCCAATTCTTAGAGGTATTAATCTCATGAAATTTCCTACCAGAGTCTGTCCAGGTTCTGATTTTCTCATTAGCAAATTCAAGTTCTTTTTCAAGGGAAGTACATTTAGATGTCATCTCTAAGTGCATGTGTTTAGCATTATCACATTCTTTTTGTACTTCTTGCATACGAGAAAATTCAGCTTCTAATATTTCATTCCTTTTTCTAAGGTCAGACATCTCAGATAAGATTCTAGTATTCTCAGCAGTTTGACTTCTAAAGCTAATATGTAATGACTTTAGAAAACGTCTTAACTCAGAAGCATTATCAGTATCAAAATCAAAGATAGTATTTAGTACCTTATCATCAGGAGCAGCAGTTACATCAGCATTGGCCATTAACGCATAGTTGACTACCTCAGTATCAGATTCTGAGGAAGAGTCCATCCAATCCTTGCTTGATGTGATGAGTGCCTTTGTCTTGTTACATTCAGAAGCAAAGTGACCCATACCATTACACTTGTAGCATCTAACCTTTGACTTGTCAAATTTGCTACTCTTGCTGTCCTTCTTGATATACTTGTCTTTGTCTGCTTTGAAGGTCTTTTTCTGAAAGTTGCCTTGTCTTCTATTCTTCCTGAACTTCATCCTTCTGAAGTTTCTGACAATCATAGCAACCATCTCTTCCATGTCTGAATCAGAAGATTCATCACCAGTATTGGCATCAGGATTGCCATCAGTATCTGATGAAGAGTCGTCAGGATCTGACTCAGCTACTCTTGCTTTCCTTCTAGAGACCTCCATAGCTTTCCCTTTTGATTTTGCTTCTACATTCAAAGCAATTGACTTTGCCTTGCTGCTTTTCTTGTTCTTTCTCTGTTGAACTTCAAGATCATGAGTTCTTAGCATCCCATAGATCTCATCAAGAGACACAATGTTCAGATCATTCTGGTGTCTAATGATTGAGGTCTGAGTATCCCATTCTTCAGGTAAAGCTCTAAGAAATTTGGTGTTTGAATCTTCAGTTTCATATACTTTGTCAACTAAGGATAAGCTGTTCAATAGTGTCAGGAATCTATCATATAGATCAGTCAGGCTCTCTTCAGGTCTTGCATCGAATTGCTCATATTCTTGAATCAATAGAGCCCTTCTATTTTTCTTGACAGATGCAGATCCCTGGCACTGAGTTTCCAAAGTATCCCAGATTTCTTTTGAAGACTTGCATGCAATCACTCTGTTTGACATAACAGCATCAAGGCTATTATGCAAGATATTCTTTATCTTTGGTTCCCTGAGTACATGAGCTTTTTCTTCTGGAGTCCATTCAGCTTTAGCTTTGACCACATAATGTTCTGGTACTGTATCTGTTCGTTCTACGAACTTTGTTGGTATATATGGTCCATCACGAATCCTGTCCAAGTAGTCAGGATCCATAGCCTCCAGGTACATCAGCATCTTTACCCTCCATGTGGGATATTCTGATATCTTCAAGATGGGAATCTTCATGCTTTCATACTTGGTTGTCGACATCTTTAGATCGTATCTGATTCAGAATTAAATCAGTTTGCTCTGATACCAATTGTTGCCCAGTAAATAACAATTGTAGAAGGGGGTTGAATACAATTGTATAAGATTCTCGACTTTATATAACACAAATATGAAAGATCAATAACAATAACAATAACAATAACAATAACAGCTTTATTAACTTTGATATAAAACTGTTACAAACTCTCTTAAGAAATTCTGATGTTCTTAAGAGCTGCTAGCTTACAAAAACTCTCTCAAGAAATTCTGTTCTTAAGAGCTTCTCTCTTGATTATGTTCTCTCTCTGATAAGTTCATAAATCGAAACCAAAACTGTGTTTATATAGTGCACACAGCTTCTCTATCAATAACAAGATAAGTCCTAATCATAACAAAGATAGAAACATATCTTTAATCGATAGCTGCATTCTACAAACCAGGAACAAACTTCCATGTTTATCTAGACTCCAAATATAACTCGAAGTAGGAATCCTGATCAGCTTCAAGTCCTGATGATCAAACCTGATCATAGTCTGAGTAGGAATCCTGATGATCAATAAGATACTGACACTTGATCAAATACTGATGACCATGCAATACTGATGACGTCAGCAATCCTGATCAGTTGAGTCTAGCTTCTGACAATCATTGAATTCTGATCTAACAGTAACATATATGAAGCCAACATTCTCTCAGATACTGATGGCTCCCCTACATGTTTCATCAGTAAAGCTTCAGTAGATGAAAGTTGGAATTGGCACAAGAAGCTTTCTCATCTCAACTTCAGCAACATCAATGAGTTGGTTAAGAAAGAGTTAGTAAGAGGATTACCTAATGTCTTATATACACCTGATGGACTCTGTGATGCATGCCAAAAAGCAAAACAAAGAAGGACATCATTCCAGAGTAAATCAGTATCCTCGATTGAAGAACCATATCACATGCTACATCTTGATCTGTTTGGTCCAGTCAACATCATGTCCATCAGTAAGAAAAGGTACACTCTTGTAATTGTTGATGAATATTCTAGATTCACCTGGGTGTATTTTCTGCATAGAAAAGATGAAACTCCTGAAGTTCTGTTGGATCATGTGAGGATGATTGAGACAACCACAAAGTACAAAGTCAAGATTCTGAGAAGTGATAATGGTACTGAATTTAAGAATTCAAAGATGGAAGAGTTCTGCAAATACAAAGGAATCATTCAACAATTCTCTGCTCCTGGCACACCTCAGCAAAATGGAGTAGTAGAAAGGAAGAATAGAACTCTTATTGAAGCTGGCAGAACTATGTTGGAAGAAGCTAAATTACCTACATATTTCTGGGCAGAAACAGTCAACACAGCATGCTATACACAAAATCTCACATTGATAAACAGGCATGGTGTCACTCCTTATCAGTCACTCAAGGAGAAGAAACCAAGTCTGAAGCATTTGCATGTGTTTGGCTGTAAATGTTTTGTTCTCAGAACTCATCCTGAACAGCTAGGGAAATTTGAAACAAAGGCTGATGAAGGAATATTCATAGGTTATCCTACATCAAGAGCCTTCAGAGTTTTTAATTTGAGAACAAGAACTGTCATGGAGTCAATTCATGTATCTTTTGATGATAAGAAGATAACTTGAATCGTTGAAGACTCGCATGATAGATTGTTATTTGAAAATGAAGCTTCCAAGGAACCTGAAGAAATTGAATCAGATCCTGTCAATTCATCAGATACTGATGGGTCACCAAATCCTGATGACTCACCAGGTACTGATGGTGCTAATACTGATGATGCAAACAACAGTGATACAACTAGTAGTGCTAATGTTGAGGGGGAGCAACGGCATTCAACTACAAGTTCAGAGTCAACTCAATCATCAGAACAGAATTCTTCAGATACTGATTCAAGTGAAGATCCTGATAACACATCAGGAGGGCATAACAATAATTCAGGGAGAGCTTCAAATCAATCAAATTCTTTCAATCAAGATAACACCAATCCAGGGGGAGCATCTACTTCAAGAAACAATTTGACACCAGCAAGGAAATGGACAAAAGATCATACTCCTGATTTGATAATTGGAGATCCTGATGCAGGTGTTCAAACAAGAAGTGCAACTCAGAATGAATGTTTATATAATAACTTTCTATCCAAGGAGGAGCCTAAGAAAGTTGAAGATGCACTTAAAGATGCTGATTGGGTTACTGCAATGCAAGAAGAACTGAATGAATTTGAAAGGAATGAAGTCTGGAAACTGGTACCAAGACCGAAGAATAGATCAATTGTTGGTACAAAGTGGATTTTCAAGAACAAGACTGATTCTGATGGAGTCATTATCAGAAATAAAGCTAGACTAGTTGCAAAGGGGTATTCCCAACAAGAGGGAATTGACTATGATGAAACTTTTGCTCCTGTTGCAAGACTAGAAGCCATCAGGATATTTCTTGCTTATGCAGCACATAAGAAATTCAAGGTTTTCCAGATGGATGTTAAAAGTGCTTTCTTAAATGGTGAACTGGAGGAAGAAGTTTATGTTGAACAACCTCCTAGTTTCATTGATCCTAAATATCCAGATCATGTCTACAGACTGGATAAGGCACTTTATGGACTAAAGCAAGCTCCAAGAGCATGGTATGAAACCTTAGCTCAATTCTTACTGGAAAGTGGATTCAAAAGAGGTGCAATTGATAAAACTCTATTTTATTTGAATCATGGTAAGGAGTTGCTGTTAGTTCAGATTTATGTTGATGATATCATTTTTGGGTCAACAAACAATAAGCTGTGTGAAAAGTTTTCCAAGCTTATGCAGTCAAGATATCAAATGAGCATGATGGGAGAAATGAGTTACTTTCTGGGTCTTCAAGTTAAACAGACTGATGAAGGGATTTTTATTAATCAGTCTAAATACACAAGGAATTTACTGACAAGGTTTAACATGCAAGACAGTACTCCTGCTTCAACTCCCATAGCTACAGCTACCAAACTTGATCCTGATCAAGGTGAAGAGGTAGATGTAACTCACTACAGAGGAATGATTGGCTCTTTATTGTATCTCACTGCCAGTAGACCAGATATCATGTTTGCAACCTGTCTATGTGCAAGATTTCAAGCAAAACCTAGAGAACCACATCTGATTGCAGTCAAAAGAATTTTCAGATATCTCAAAGGCACTCCTTCACTTGGCCTTTGGTATGCAAGGGAATCAGATTTTGGGTTGTGTGGTTATTCAGATGCTGATTTTGCAGGATGCAAAATAGACAGGAAAAGTACTTCAGGAAGTTGTCAGTTTTTGGGTGGAAGACTAGTTTCATGGTTCAGTAAAAAGCAGAAATCTATTTCCACTTCAACTGCAGAAGCTGAGTACATTGCTGCAGGAAGTTGTTGTGCTCAGATAATGTGGATGAGAAATCAGTTGTTAGATTATGGCCTGTCATACTCAAAAATCCCTATTTATTGTGATAACCAAAGTGCTATTGCAATGACAGGAAATCCAGTTCAGCATTCTCTTACTAAACACATAAGTATCAGATATCACTTTATAAGAGAACAGGTTCTGGAAGGAACAATTGAACTTCACTTTGTTCCTACTGATCAACAACTAGCTGATATATTCACCAAGCCACTACCTGAAGCTACTTTCAATAAGTTGGTGAATGAACTTGGAATGGTGAATTTCGAGAATTTCTGAGGAAAAGCTACAGAGAGGAAATCCTGATAACTGTCAAATCTTGATGGTTATTCAGAAAGGTATGTATCTTTGATCAAATCCTGATAGGACTCAATCCTGACAGGAAGTCAACTGGTCAATCCTGATGTACAGGTCAGTATTTCATTACTTAATTTGTGCCTAATTTTTCGTCAGTATCTACTGATGGACGGTTGAGTTTTAGTAGGACAACTGTATGCGCGCGTGTGTTGCACTATAATAGATATATCAATACATACACATAAAAGGCGGTGCAGATTTATTTAAATGACACACGTAATCTGTCCACTAATTCTTTGTGCACAAATCATATTTTGCCACCTGTCTTTGAGAGTAATATTTTGTTTTAACAAAATACTTTTTATTGGTCTACATCGTTAATTACTCTCTTATCATCAGTTTTTCGTTTTCTATCTCTCTCTGTGCTTTCATACCCTAATTGCTTCAAATCTTAATTCTCGAGTTTTCAAAAGCATTACAATGACATCTTCATCATTCATGAACAAACAAACAGTGATTAGTGGTGTTACATTTGCCACTAACAATTTTGTGGCTATTCTAAATCATCAAGATTTACCCAATGAGTTTCATATCATTCAAGATTTTCTAGCTTCAAGCCCATTGAAGTTTGCTTTAACAGAACCTGCAAGTGTTTCTTTTAAGTCTGTAATGCAGGTGTGGAACTCAGTTACTTTTGATAAAGGGCATTCTGATACAATCTTGATGAGTTTTGAATATAATGGAACTACTCACTATGTGACTCCTGCAATTGTGGAGGCAGCCCTGCATTTACCCGTTCTTGGTGATGTTATTCCTGCTAATGTTTCAGACTCTACTCTTTTTGAGTTTGTTACAAAGTTGGGCTACAATGGTGAAGTAAAGAGATATGGAAATCTCTTCAGGACAAAGCTTAAGAAGGAATGGAATTTCTTCTTTGATACAATCAGCCGCTGTTTCCTGAACAAGACATCAAATTTTGATGCTCTTCCATCAGGATCTCTTAAAATTGGGTACTCTCTTATCCATTCTACAGTGTTTGATTATGGGTCTTTTATCTTAAAAGCTTTAAGTGATAGGAAATCAGATAAATTGGGTTCTGTCTGTTTTCTTAGATTTTTACAGTTGATATTTAATCACTTATGTCCTAATGTTGTTTTTGAGGATGATGTAGTTCTACCAATCTGTAGAATTACTGAGAATAATGTTAAGTCCTTAGTCAACAGTGATAAGGAAAATGGTTTCATAGGAAATGCTTTTATTCCTGATGAGGTTAGGTTTTTCTTACATCAGAAAATGCCTACTCATTATGGACTACTTTCTAATGCTATGGGGCAAGGCCCAACCCACCTTGTTCCTGACACAAGCATGCAACCTAAACAGTCTAAACAGTTACCAACCACCTCTACTGTCTCTCAAAAGACTTTAGTTGTAAAATCAAAGAAATCAGCTAGAACTGATGTGTCTGGAAGGCAATCAGGTTCAAAGGATTTTTCCTCTACACCACTCACTAAAAAGAAGATACAAGGGGGTGTACAAGGGGTCCTGGTGAAGAAAGCTGATAAGGTTGTTCAGAATGTTCCTGTGAAAAGGAAGTTAAGGTTGATTGATGAAAGTGATTCAGAGGATGACTTACCTATATCTGTGATGAATGTGAACAAGGAAGTTGCTGATACTGCTACTAAAGCTGTGGTACCTTTATCAAAACCACAAAAGACAAGGAAATTATCAAAGAGCAGGTATCATATTCCTTTGATAGTGCAAATGAAGGATACTGATATTCAGACATCAAATCCTGATGAGTCATCTACTCCTGATGCTCTAGCAAATCCTGATGTTAGTATTCCTGATGCAACAACAAAAGTTGTCTCTATATCAGACTCTCCAGCCTCTCCATCTCAGATTAGAGAAATTTCTTGGGAGAAGGTTTCTACAACTGCTTCCTTGGTTGGTCTTACACCTACATCAAAGAAAAAGAGGAATGCAGAAGAGTTAGTCTATCAGAGACAGAAGAAGCTGAAAGGATCAAGCTCACAAGAACCTGAATTTCAGAGTAATTCAGCAGCTACTGTTGATCCTGCCACACAAGAACCACTCAATCAAAGTTTGGGTGAAGGCTTAGCTAGTGGAATGGTCACACAAGAACCATTTTCTCAAAGGGAGAATGAAGACATCAACATTCTAGCTACACAAGAACCATCTTCTCAAAGTGAAGATGCAGGCAAAGCTACAGCTTCTGTTGAAAGATTGGTCGCGAACATTGTCAATGAGGGAAGCACACAAGAACCTTTAACTCAAAGTGTTGAAGAAGCCTCTGAACCTCAAGCTCCACAAGAACCATTGGTAGCAAATACTGATGCACGCATATCAAATCCTGACGATGTTCATCCTGACGCTAGTGGTGCTCCTGATAATGAACCTATTTTGATACAGCCACTTCGTTCAAGACCAATGGATCATCCTATCTCAGAACCACAGGATAAACTGAAAGGTATTGCTATTCCTGATCCTGATATTACTCATGGTACTGTTGATGATACTTCTGATGATAGTGATGATGATGATGAGAATCGAAAAGAGAAGGAACAGCTTGCTACAGCACTCAAAATTAGTCTTGGAACTAATTTTGGTTCATCCAGTACATATATGGCTAGCAATGCTTCCACTGGGAAAGATCAGAGACAAGATTTTTCTTTTCCTTCCTTTGATCCTGCAAAGGCATTTAGACAGAATGAATGGAACAATTCATGGCATCAATCTGATGAATCTATCAGTTTTTCTTCTGCTATTGAACATGCCTATAATGCAGTGAAGTCTATAGAGAATCAAGACTTGAAGAATCATCTGAAGGCTACAACTCTGTTATCCAAAAGTCTGAAAAGTGAGATTGATTCTATCAAGGGCTCAACTGAAAAAGTGAGGACTGATATCTTTAATAATTTTACAAAGGTGCCTACTACTTTACAATTGCGGGTAGTGGAATCCCAAGTGAAATCTGTTGTTTCAGAACAAACCTCCATCAAACAACGAATTGATTCTCTGGATACTAAGGTAACTGAAATTCAAGCCTCTCTTTCCTTAATTTTGCAATTATTGTCAAATCCTGATGTCAAAAAGGGGGAGAAGGTTATTCAGACAAAATGTACACCTGATCTAGTATTAAGAAATAATGATGATGATACTGGAGATGATGGTGGTGACAAAGTGATACAAGGAGAAACCTCTGATGCTGTTGTTATGAAGACAATCCAAACTTCTCAAAGTCAAACAACGCAGTCAACTCATGTTTCTGATTCTGGAGTTAAGACAGTAAGAACATTGGTGCAATCTCAGATCCTGACGGAAGATCAAATCCTGACACCTGGTCATGGACACATTCTTGCTACAATTCCTGAAGGTGATGAAGATGTGATTATTGATAATCCTGAAGATGCATCAAATTTATTCCAGAAGTTTTCTACAAAAGACGGTAGAATTGTTACTCTTTATCACACTGATAAAAGAGTTCAACAATTATTTGCCAGAAAAGCACTCTCTACAGCAAGTGAAGAATATCCAGATCTCTCACATGAAGAATTCTTGAGACTACAAAGAGAGACAATGGAAAGCTATACTGCTCCTGCTAGAGGTAGAGGAAGCAGAGGTAGGAGAGGTGCTAGAAGAAGTAAAAGAGGTTCTTCAACTCAAACAGTACCTAGACAGACAAGGTCTAGAGGGTTAAGAATTGAAGAAATTCCTGAACCTATTCAAACTCTAGTAGTTCCTGACAGATCTACTTTTGGTGATGATGGAATTGTTGAAGAAGAACCTGAATTGAGAAGAAAATCAAGTAAATCAACTCTCAGCAATACAAATCAAATTGAAGATTCTAATCCTGACAATATTCAAGATCCTGACGAATCTGAAATTCTGCAAGAGGTTGATTTGATAATCTTATCTACTGTTGTTGATTGTCACAACAAAGAAGTAGATGAAGAAGAAGAAGCCATAAGAAGAGATATTGCAAAGAGAACAAATGAAGATTTCAATCTCTATCTACAAAGGCTTAAAGTTTCAAATGAAAGAAAATGGAGAAATTCAAGCAGACAAGAATCTTTACTGGAAAGAAGCTATGTTTCTGAAAAGGAAAAGGATAAGAAGTGGAAACATATTAGCACATTAAGTTGTGATACACCTATCAATTTTCAGTCTGGTGGAATTATTACAAGCGTTTCAAGTGTTGTTGATTTATCTGAGATGGTTAGATCAAAAGCACTCTGGTTAAAGATGTTTTCAAATCTGAAGCAATTGTCAAGTAATTCAAGAGGAGGTATTGGACACAGAGATGGTGAATATCTGAATATGTCATATGTTGATCCTTACTCCTTGACAGAAATTGGAGGTACTTTAACTTCTGAAAACCTGAACAATTTATTAGCTGTTGATATAGTTATAGATTGTCATGATGGTTTTGAAAAGAAAGAAAAGCTTCTGTACTTCATGAAAGATGGTAGTGTGAAGATTCTATCTATTCAAGATCTGCTGATGAAAACTACACAGGAACTGAAATATGTTCACTATCTGTTAAGATGGAAGAACCAAGTGTACAAAGTATGGGCTGACATGATTTTGTCAACTATAAGAAGAAGACTGGATGGAAACAGTAATTTCGATGGTAATTATATTCCCATGTACTTAAATCAAAGAGGTCAGGATATGGAAATGCAAAGAGGTACTGCTGTTAAAGAAGTAACTTTTGGTATGACCCAATTTACTCTCAATCCTGATGGGAAGGAAATTGCTTATCTTTTGCTTGAAGAGCACAGTCTACAGAAAAGCTCCATACAGAATCTCAGAGCAGCTATCTACCAGATTAATGAGGAAGATGAAGAACTCAAAAATCTTAAGGAAAGACTGATTCAAATTCTTGAAGAAAAAGAAGAAAGTTTATTATCCAACTTCTTGAAGATGAATCTGTTCTATCACAAAGCTTAAACAGATAAGTTGTTTCTGAAGATACTCGTACATTTTGATACATGTTTTTGACATCATTGAATATTCGCAATCTATACTTTATTTCACAAAGTATGAGATTGGGGGAGATTGTTAGATCAGAATTCAATGATCGTCAGAAGCTAGACTCAACTGATCAGGATTGCTGACGTCATCAGTATTGCATGGTCATCAGTATTTGATCAAGCGTCAGTATCTTATTGATCATCAGGATTCCTACTCAGACTATGATCAGGATTGATCATCAGAACTTGAAGCTGATCAGGATTCCTACTTCGAGTTATATTTGGAGTCTAGATAAACATGGAAGTTTATTCTATTTGTTCCTGGTTTGTAGAATGCAGCTATCGATTAAAGATATGTTTCTATCTTTGTTATTGATTAGGACTTATCTTGTTATTGATAGAGAAGCTGTGTGTACTATATAAACACAGTCTTGGTTTCGATTTATGAATTCATAAGAGAGAGAACATAATCGAAGAGAAGCTCTTAAGAACAGAATTTCTTGAGAGAGTTTTTGTAAACTAGCAGCTCTCAAGAACATCAGAATTTCTTGAGAGAGTTTGTAACAGTTTTATATCAGATTTAATAAAGCTGTTATCTTTCTTTTCATATTTGTGATATATACATTAAGAAGTCGATTATCTTACTCTATTGTATTCAACCCCCCTTCTACAATAGATTATTACTGGGCAACACATAGATCACCATGCACCAACTCGAGTACTTTCTTTGCTTTGTAATTGGCTTTGGTGGGAAATTGTCTTCTAGTTTGCTTCGACAGAAGGCATCCATCACATACCCCATCTGGTTTAACAGTTTTTGGTATCCCATGTACCATTCCAGTTCTTGACATCAATGAGATGGCTTGGTAATTTACATGGCCAAGTCGTCTATGCCACAGCTTCGAGTCCTCGTCCACCTTTGTCAACAGACAGACCTGCTTGCTGGTTTCCAAATTTATCTTATACAATCTGTTGGTAGATCTTTTGACTTTCATCAACAGTCTTTCGTCTTGATCATAAATACGAAGATACTCCCCATACATCACTACTTTGTTGCCCTCTTCTGACATTTGACCCAAACTCACAATGTTATTTCATAAACTCGGAATGTAATACACATCATGAAGCTCTTTCTGTTCCCCATTCTTGCACTGTAGTTTGATGGTACCCTTTCCTTTAATCTCGACAGTTGACCCATCTCCAAATCTCACCTGGCCGTGAATTCCTTCATCTAAATTTGTGAATTTCGCCTTGAATCCAGTCATATGGTTGCTCGCGCCATTATCAAGATACCATAGGTTGGATTCACTTATTACTTTATCATTTTTTGACAGTAGTGATAGTATTACCTCAGTGCCATCGAGTGTCAACCCCGGTTCTCCTCTTTCGTACTTAGCTAGTAACAGTGCTGGTTCCTCGTCGTCCACTAGAGCCATGTTCACCTCCTGTTTCTGCTCTCTCCTTTTCTTTGGCCTCTTACATTCAGATGCGTAATGTCCGTACAATCCATAATTGAAGCACTTAATTTTGCTCTTGTCAAAGTTTCCTCGACTCCTAAGTCCTGTAGATTTTTCCCCACCGTTACGCTTAATCCATTCTTCACGAGTCAGCAATAATTTCCCATCACTGTTTTCCCGTCTGTTCCACTCTTCTTCAATGAGCAAAAGTTGGCTCTCCCCCGTCCCTGTCTTTCCTTTGACACGTTCTTCATGAGCCTTGAGAGAGCCCACTGCCTCCTCCACAGTCATGGTTTCCAGATTACCAAACTGCTCCATGGTGGATGTGATTTGTAGGAATCTTGCTGGTAAAGCGCTCAACAATTTCTTAACCACATACGGTTCCGCCATTGTCTCTCCTTGGGCTCGTATGTTAGTAACCAGCCCATTTAATCTCATGTGAAAATCATCGATGTTTTCACTATCTTTCATACACAAGGCCTCAAATTCCGATTTGAGAGTTTGTATTCTTGCCTTCTTCACACGGTCGGCACCTTGACACAACGTCTTTATTGCCTCCCATACCTCCTTAGCTGTTTTCTTCTCAGACACATAAAGCAACACGTCCTCGGATATACCCTGGTATATCATAGCCATTGCCACCTTGTCAGCCTTCTCTTCGACTATGGCTTTAGGGTCGGACGACTCCAATGTATTCCACACCCCTTGTGCCTGCATAAAGACCTTCATCTTGAGAGCCCAAGCCGTGTAATTACTCCTCGCCAACATGGGATAGCTCAAGCCTATTGATCCTCCTTTCAGTTTGCTCGTCTCCATCGTTGGAGTTGTTGACATCAATCAAGGATCTCCTGCTTTGATACCAAATCTAGTGAATATAATTTACTAATTATGGCAACAAATGTAAGTTCAGCAGAAAATACTTGCTGTGTGCTTATTCAAACGAAGCATTACAATGTAAATAAAGAAACTGGCTAAACAGAGTGCTACAAACTAGGACACTACTTGAAAGACACTTCCTAGAATAACTCTAACAGAAGCTGACTTATTCCTACTCCTATAATCACGTTAGAAACTAACGTTAACAAAACAAATCAAACAACCTTATTCAAATACTGTGAATAACTCAGACACAGCTGTAATAAACAAAACCAATCACAGATTTGGGATTAACCACAACAAGGTTGTACTGAATGAGAAAATTGAAAAGTTGCTTTTATCAGATGTTCTCTTCCTATCTGCTCTTTTATGAAATATCATTTACAATTCACATTTGACAAGGATAAGTATAGAAGAGTCACCATTTACTGCGGTCTACCATTTATTATAACACTCATGCATTTGGCACCATTTACAAGAAGTTATTCATGGGATTTTGCACAGAAGAGAATTCAGGTTTATATGATAAAACATATTGGCATTCTGACTACGAAATTGCTCATGCAGTTTGGACTCATGTCCACATCTGCAGCTTGGATGATGCATATAGTTTCGGGGATCTAGTTTCTGATTTCATTTCAAAGGTTGGCATTGGAGATCCACACCGTGTTGTTTCCACCTTCCTGGGGAGTCTAGCCGTGTACTCCCTCCGTCCCTCTCATTTCTTTAGAGTTTTTTTTACATTGTTTGACACGCATTTTAAGGCTCCTATAAAGTATAGCTCTACAACTTATTTTTAAAACTTTTTTTTTCTAAATAAAAATTTAAACATTATATTTTTATTCAGAAGAAGAAAAAATTTAAAATAATTTATCGAAGTATATATTAAAGAAGCCTTAAAATGTGTGTCGAGCCCCCATCCCCAATGTAAAGAATTGAGGGGGACGGAGGGAGTACATGTTTTTGGACAACTCAATTATGACACCTCTGGCGGGAAAAAATTTAAGAATGAGTCCGGCATATCTGATGAACTTTTGAAATCTATATTGAGACTTTTAAGAAAGTACCAGATGGATAATTCTGTTGATATTTTTGATATGACATCACAGGTGTTACAGGGTCACTCCAAAGGTGTTAATTTGGAGCTGGTACAAAATTCCCTTTTGGAACTAGAGAGAAAGTTTGAAGGTAGCCCTCAACCCCAGCTCCCATTCACAGTTCCTGAGAAACATAGATATATTCCCATTTCTAATTTTGATGGGATATATACAAGTTCTGGTGGTTACTAATATCAAAAGGCGATTATCACCGTGACTTATGAAATATTTTCATGTGTTGTTAGTGAAGTAAATGTATTAGAAAATGTCGTGATTCGACGAGGTAAGTTCCATATGAAGTAAAACCATGGGCAAAGGTATTATCTTTCGATCAACTATAGGCAAAGGTATTATCTTTCGATCATTTTACAAAGTATGTGATTAATTTGATGATATTTTATTATTGTTATTTGTTATTTCATGTGTATATATTTTTGAGTTATCATAATTTGTTACTTCTTATATCTCGCACTCATACACACAGAAGTCGGGGTCTTTCTGGAAACAGCCTCTTCATTCTTCATAATGAGGGTAAGACTGCGTACATCTTACCCTCCTCAGACACTACGATAAGCGGTATATACGGGGTATGTTTGATTTGTGTTCCGATGGTTATTTTGGGCACCTTCTCCAACGGTCATGTTGGGCAATGTTCAGCAAAAAATCGTTATATTGGGTTTTCACCTGAAAAGTTAACGACTGAATACGGAAAAAAAGTTAAAAAGAATTCGTTTACATTATTTATTCAAAAAAATTGAAATTAGTATTATGAATTATGATTGACCTACACAAATTCATGCCACCAAACCTTTTCCAATTAATTTAGAGCTAGTGCCCTCTGTTTAATGTGTGAAGTCGTCAAAATTCGAAGTCTAAGCTTTACCAATAATAACATTATTGTTTATATTTTAATATCTTATTAAAATGATTAAAAATTCAAAATTTATAGTTTTTGAATGATATTGATTGTAACATAAAATCTTGTTTGAGTATTTCTCTAATACTTAGTGACTCGTCATTTTATATGGTATTAAAATTCGATTTAGGTAGAGGTCTCGGGTTCGAGTCGTACTACTATTTATTTTATTTAAATATTTGTTTGTCTACTATCAATCGTTTGTTTGTGTACTGTGTATGTCTAATCAGTCGCGACAAAACGTATAGTACGAGAATACATGTTATATAATATATTTTTTTACAAAAATTGTATTGGTATTTTTCTCTAACACCTTAAAATCGAAATATATCTTGTAATTAAGAAAAATATTAAAAAGATATTTGTTATAGTAAAAGATCTTATTAAGACTTTTATATAACATATTACTCCATGTCCCTCTCATTTCTTTACACTTTCTTTTTAGGTACGTTCCTCTCATTTTTTACATACCAAAAATAGAAACATTTTATAATATAAAATCCAATCACATTCACTACTTTCCTCCACTATACCTACTTTATACCCATTGTATATATTAAATATTGATTGATCCCACCACTTTACTCATTTTTCTTACTTTTCTCTATTAATTACACTTTTTCTTAACCTCCGTGTCGTCCCCTCAACGTAAAAAATAAAAATTGAGGGGATGGAGGGAGTAATATTTTAGAGGACATATCACATAACAGAATTGTAGAAGGGGGGGGGGGTTTGAATACAATTCTAGATATTTTTAAACTTAAAACAACTTTTAAATAACTTAACACAGAAAATAAAAACACACAAGCAAATATAAAATTTCAGTTGGATGTTTTGAGGATCCAACTGAGATGTTTTTATTGCGGGAATAATTTGTGTTACAAACGTAGCACAACTGCTCAGTTCTTAATGTAGAGTGAGAGTGCTCTTGAAAGAAAGCTAATACAAAATTATTCTATCTCACTTCTTACTATAAAATGAACTGCTACATTTGGTTATATATCCCAAGTTTACAATGCTATTTTTGGCTACTCTAAAATGTACTAAGGGTAACCGCCAGTAGCTTGCTTTTCATTCCTTTTGTCCAATGGTCCTTGGAGATCTTGTCTTTTTCATGCTTATTATGATCACACTCAAGAACCTAATTGGAAATTGGAATGTTTCCTCTTTCCCAATGACTATTTTAATGGCTCCCAATGCAAAGTATACTTCTACATCACCTTTTGATCTGTCAGAAAACTGTCACTATCATTTTGTCAACTGTTCAGAAAAGTAATAGTGATTCGTTGATAGTAGTAAGATGTATTTCGTTGATGGCTTTATTCTTCATTCCGTTGATGGTACATTCTTCATTCCGTTGATAGTGTAATCTCCATTCCGTTGACATGTCTTCACTTAGGCAAAATTACAAGGCACATTATATTTACAACTAACCAACCTATTTTGCCTATGTAGTACTTAGTCAACATGACTTAGAAAACCTATCTAATACCTACAACAATTGCGTATCAACTAGTGAAGTATTGTACAGTGCAATTGCTTCATTACTCATTCCGTTGATGAGCTACCTGTCAACGGAAGCTGCAAAGCATACCATTCCGTTGACAGTTACAAAAGTGACTTAACACAAAATCTACTAAGTGTTTTTATAATTATCATAAAGAACAACATATTCCTAACAATCTCCCCCAATTTATGGCTGATAGAATAACAGCCATAAATCAAGAGCCTTGATAACAAAAACACTTAAATAGATTACAAATTACAAAAGTAGAAATTGTATTGAGCTTCATGATACTTTAAAATTTATTGAAAACAAAGTAGAAATTCTTACAACACAAGTGCACAGAGTTGCTCCTCTAGCCTGAGCAGATTTACCATCTTTGTCTCTGTGGCCTTGTTTTCTTCCCCTTCTTAGCATTGTTCTCCTCAATTTGAGCTTGAAGTCTCCTGTAGAAAATCTTCTCTTCTTCATCTTGTTTACCCAACTTGGATTGCATGAATCTTAGAGTTTCATTAGATGCCTTTTCCAATTGGTCCTCTATTCTGAAGAATCTCCTACAGTTGTCCTTGTCTCTGAATTCCATCATCCAAAAGGGTTGGAGATGAATTTTCTTTCCTGTTTGAGGGACCTTTAAAATTCTGGGAAGTGCATTAGGCTTGTTCCAGCTAGATTTTACTTGACAAATCATGGAGACAACCTCAGACTTAGCAGTTTTGGTGAACCCAAAATCTTTCTTTAAGCACTTGAACACCACTAACAATGTCTGATAATCCTCTCCTAGAATTCTGTGTAGAGGCCAAATCTGTTCCCTTCCACCCTTGTAGACAAACACTAATCTCTCTGGTAGTTTATGAGTAGCTCCTATTCCTCTCACTTCCACCAAGTCATCATGATATAGGTTTAAATCAGACTCCTCCCTTATATCTGCAATGTAGATAAAGTCTTCTGTATTTGTAGGTGGCTTCTCAACTTGTGGCCTTCTCACAAAAACTGATTTAGCCTTAATAGCCCTCTTCTTTGATTTCTTCTTTGAATCCATCTCAACCAGAAATTTGGGAAAATTAGCTTCATCAAACTCAAATGGCTCCTCATTTGGCTCAATTGGTTGATCATGAAAATTGACTAGATGTTCAGGGTCAGAAGCTAATTTTGCTCCAATACCTTGATCTGAAAGAGTTGAAGGCACGGTTGTTACATTGCTTTGAGAATCATCCTTATCAAAAGTCAAGTTTCTTTTAGCTCTTGTTTTAAGTTGCCTTATACTTTTTCTTTTTCCTTGCTCAGCTTCAGCTCTAGCTCTTTCTTCTTGTTGTCTTTCCTCTTCATCTAGAGCTTGGGCAACTGCAAGAGCTTGCATGTCTGTCCTAGCCGATTCCTCAGCTTTAGCTTCAGCAAAATTTGGGTGACCAACCCAAACACAGATCTCTTGCCCATTCCTGTAGACTATTTCTCTTTGATTATGATCTCAGGCACATTGCTTCCCTTGCATTTTATAATAAGTTCACTCAGAACCTTGAGCTCATCTGGAAATGGAGGAGGATAGAAAGTCATGGCAATATTCTTGCCCTTTGGTTTAGCTGGGGAATTTGGAGATAAGCATCTCTGAAAGGTAGTTGGGTCCACATCTCTAATACGTGAAGTTTGTCCCTTTTCTTTCCTTGGACCAGGAATCACTCCATGTAGAAGAGGCTTTAGATCATATGAGAGTTTAACATGTGGCTCCAATTCTGTTCACACTAAGACCATGGCATTCGTTGATGTAGAAGTAGCTTGATTCGTTGATGGATGTTTATTTCTTGCACTTTCAGCTATCTTCTTAACCCGTGCATCTATATTAGACCATTTCTCTTTTATCTGTTCTGCAATTTGTAGTCTCAGAGATGCACGTTGAATTAGGTCAATTCCATCCAATTTATTCTTGATAGACTCCTCCATAGCTAGTGGCTCCTGTGGTAAACAAATGGCTGGGACCATAACTTTTGTGACTTGAATATTGAGCTCATTTGATTTCTCCCCCTTTTTGTTATCATCAAGAGTGATGAGAGGAAGACTTTGAGCTGCCACTGGCTGAGTCAAAAGCTGAGTCTGCTTCTCCTGTGCCTGTTGCATATGAGTTAATGTGGCTTCCACTTTGTCCACCCTGTCAGTAAGGGTTTTCAAATTGGTTGCCACCTCATGATCCCTTCTGAAGAATTTATCCATTTTGGTCACAGTGAGAAGTGGAAGTCTTTCATCAAACCTCATATCATTGGAGTCCCTGAAGCTTGTAATTGTGACCTTGGTTTCCCTGGCCTCAATCCTTGTCTGTAGCATTTGGAGCCTCTGGATTTCTAGAGAATCCAAAATTGCCTTGTAGAATTTTTTCTCATTTTGAGGTGCAGACTCATGAGCCAAGTAAGCTTCATTATACTGCCTTGTAATTGCAGTATCCAAACCTTGATATCCAAGGGAATCTTGATACAACCATCTTGGCTTAGGAGGCATCACAAATGTCCCAGTCTGTGTAGTGGTAACCACCTCTTGCAAATCAGCATCAAGACTATCATCATCACTGGAAAAATCAGCAAACTGATCACTTCCACCAGCTCCTGGAGACAGATTAGCAAGTGCATCCTTAGCCTTTGTATGAATTAGATTTAGTGTTCTCTCTGCCTCCACATTGCCCTGTTGAGCCATGATTTGATATGTTGGCACAGGGTGAGTAAAGGTTTCAGGATTTAGTGTTTTCTGGGTTGTTTTATCATGGGGACGACGTAGTAAGAACGACTACGGTGAACATTTCGAGCAGAACCATGAAACGTCTTAAAGAAAGCGAGCTCCGTGACTCGGCCTAGAAAATTTGGTAATTCCGTTATATATATATATTTTTTGCAAAATAGTTTTAATAAAAATAGTTTTATTAATTTTAGAAAATCACTTTTTGTGAACCGTAAAAATTTTATAATTTTTTCACAACAATTTTAAGATGTTTCGATCTGCTTTTACAGTTCAATATATGCTTGCTATGTCTATCGCATATTATTCACATCCTCTTGTTTTAGATTTATTTAAATCTTTTATTATCGCATGTGCCATAAATATTTTAGTATTAAAGATTCATGTACCTCCTTTGTATTGCCTTTTAGCTCGCTTTTGGTTAGCAAATTATCTAATGCACAATAAAAACAATTTATATGATAGTTTGTGTAATTACTACTTTCTTGATGAGACAATCAAGAATTTGTGGAACATCTTTTGTAAGATATACTACAAGGATGTTAAGGGTAATAGAAAATATTCGGTGAGGCGATATTTCAATTTCTCGATTACCGATGCGAAATCGGTATTTGCGCAATTTTACGAGCTTATAGAAGTAGCACCCGAGAGAATATCTATTGACAAGCCGCAACCCCCTAAAGATGACGTTAGTAAGTTTCCGCGAATAAACGATCGAAAATTGATATATATAACAAATATGTGTCATGTTAGAAGTCAAGCTCCCTCTCTTTCTCATTCGTTGGAAGCTTTTGTGGTTATGATCGTGGAGATCAACTCGGTGGAAGGAGTAGATGGGTGGTGGGTAGACACTGGTGATACGCGTCATCAAGAGTCAAAAGCTGAGTCTGCTTCTCATGTGCCTGTTGCATATGAGTTAATGTGGCTTCCACTTTGTCCACCCTGTCAGTAAGGGTTTTCAAATTGGTTGCCACCTCATGATCCCTTCTGAAGAATTTGTCCATTTTGGTCACAGTGAGAAGTGGAAGTCTTTCATCAAACCTCCTATCATTGGAGTCCCTGAAGCTTGCAATTGTGTCCTTGATTTCCCTGGCCTCAATCCTTGTCTGTAGCATTTGGAGCCTCTGGATTTCTAGAGAATCCAAAATTGCCTTGTAGAATTTTTTCTCATTTTGAGGTGCAGACTCATGAGCCAAGTAAGATTCATTATACTGCCTTGTAATTGCAGTATCCAAACCTTGATTCTGGCACAGATTGAGTAAAGGTTTCAGGATTT
Source organism: Heracleum sosnowskyi (assembly GCA_030848705.1). NCBI lineage: Eukaryota > Viridiplantae > Streptophyta > Magnoliopsida > Apiales > Apiaceae > Heracleum > Heracleum sosnowskyi. The sequence goes on along the minus strand of CM061240.1, from coordinate 111,711,259 downwards.
AGTGTTTTCTGGGTTGTTTTATCATGGGGACGACGTAGTAAAAACGACTACGGTGAACATTTCGAGCAGAACCATGAAACGTCTTAAAGAAAGCGAGCTCCGTGACTCGGCCTAGAAAATTTGGTAATTCCGTTATATATATATATTTTTTGCAAAATAGTTTTAATAAATATAGTTTTATTAATTTTAGAAAATCACTTTTTGTGAACCGTAAAAATTTTATAATTTTTTCACAACAATTTTAAGATGTTTCGATCTGCTTTTACAGTTCAATATATGCTTGCTATGTCTATCGCATATTATTCACATCCTCTTGTTTTAGATTTATTTAAATCTTTTATTATCGCATGTGCCATAAATATTTTAGTATTAAAGATTCATGTACCTCCTTTGTATTGCCTTTTAGCTCGCTTTTGGTTAGCAAATTATCTAATGCACAATAAAAACAATTTATATGATAGTTTGTGTAATTACTACTTTCTTGATGAGACAATCAAGAATTTGTGGAACATCTTTTGTAAGATATACTACAAGGATGTTAAGGGTAATAGAAAATATTCGGTGAGGCGATATTTCAATTTCTCGATTACCGATGCGAAATCGGTATTTGCGCAATTTTACGAGCTTATAGAAGTAGCACCCGAGAGAATATCTATTAACAAGCCGCAACCCCCTAAAGATGACGTTAGTAAGTTTCCGCGAATAAACGATCGAAAATTGATATATATAACAAATATGTGTCATGTTAGAAGTCAAGCTCCCTCTCTTTCTCATTCGTTGGAAGCTTTTGTGGTTATGATCGTGGAGATCAACTCGGTGGAAGGAGTAGATGGGTGGTGGGTAGACACTGGTGATACGCGTCATCAAGAGTCAAAAGCTGAGTCTGCTTCTCATGTGCCTGTTGCATATGAGTTAATGTGGCTTCCACTTTGTCCACCCTGTCAGTAAGGGTTTTCAAATTGGTTGCCACCTCATGATCCCTTCTGAAGAATTTGTCCATTTTCGTCACAGTGAGAAGTGGAAGTCTTTCATCAAACCTCCTATAATTGGAGTCCCTGAAGCTTGCAATTGTGTCCTTGGTTTCCCTGGCCTCAATCCTTGTCTGTAGCATTTGGAGCCTCTGGATTTCTAGAGAATCCAAAATTGCCTTGTAGAATTTTTTCTCATTTTGAGGTGCAGACTCATGAGCCAAGTAAGATTCATTATACTGCCTTGTAATTGCAGTATCCAAACCTTGATATCCAAGGGAATCTTGATACAACCATCTTGGCTTAGGAGGCATCACAGATGTCCTAGTTTGTGTACTGGTAGCCACCTCTTGCAAATCAGCATCAAGACTATCATCATAACTGGAAAAATCAGCAAACTGATCACTTCCACCAGCTCCTAGAGACAGATTAGCAAGTGCATCCTTAGCCCTCATCATGGATGCAGTTGTATGAATTAGATTTAGTGTTCTCTCTGTCTCCACATTGCCCTGTTGAGCCATGATTTGATATTCTGGCACAGATTGAGTAAAGGTTTCAAGATTTATTGTTTTCTGAGTTGTTTTATCATGGGGACGACGTAGTAAGAACGACTACGGTGATCATTTCGAGCAGAACCATGAAACGTCTTAAAGAAAGCGAGCTCGGTGACTCGGCCTAGAAAATTTGGTAATTCCGTTATATATATATATTTTTTGCAAAATAGTTTTAATAAAAATAGTTTTATTAATTTTAGAAAATCACTTTTTGTGAACCGTAAAAATTTTATAATTTTTTCGCAACAATTTTAAGATGTTTCGATCTGCTTTTACGGTTCAATATATGCTTGCTATGTATATTGCATATCATTCACATGCTCTTGTTTTAGATTTATTTAAATCTTTTATTATCGCATGTGCCGTAAATATTTTAGTATTAAAGATTCATGTACCTCCTTTGTATTGCCTTTTAGCTCGCTTTTGGTTAGCAAATTATCTAATGCATAATAAAAACAATTTATATGATAGTTTGTGTAATTACTACTTTCTTGATGAGACAATCAAGAATTTGTGGAACATCTTTTGTAAGATATACTACAAGGATGTTAAGGGTAATGGAAAATATTCGGTGAGGCGATATTTCAAGTTCTCGATTACCGATGCGAAATCGGTATTTGCGCAATTTTACGAGCTTATAGAAGTAGCACCCGAGAGAATATCTATTGACAAGCCGCAACCCCCTAAAGATGACGTTAGTAAGTTTCCGCGAATAAACGATCGAAAATTGATATATATAACAAATATGTGTCATGTTAGAAGTCAAGCTCCCTCTCTTTCTCATTCGTTGGAAGCTTTTGTGGTTATGATCGTGGAGATCAACTCGGTGGAAGGAGTAGATGGGTGGTGGGTAGACACTGGTGATACGCGTCATCAAGAGTCAAAAGCTGAGTCTGCTTCTCATGTGCCTGTTGCATATGAGTTAATGTGGCTTCCACTTTGTCCACCCTGTCAGTAAGGGTTTTCAAATTGGTTGCCACCTCATGATCCCTTCTGAAGAATTTGTCCATTTTCGTCACAGTGAGAAGTGGAAGTCTTTCATCAAACCTCCTATAATTGGAGTCCCTGAAGCTTGCAATTGTGTCCTTGGTTTCCCTGGCCTCAATCCTTGTCTGTAGCATTTGGAGCCTCTGGATTTCTAGAGAATCCAAAATTGCCTTGTAGAATTTTTTCTCATTTTGAGGTGCAGACTCATGAGCCAAGTAAGATTCATTATACTGCCTTGTAATTGCAGTATCCAAACCTTGATATCCAAGGGAATCTTGATACAACCATCTTGGCTTAGGAGACACCACAGATGTCCCAGTTTGTGTACTGGTAGCCACCTCTTGCAAATCAGCATCAAGACTATCATCATAACTGGAAAAATCAGCAAACTGATCACTTCCACCAGCTCCTGGAGACAGATTAGCAAGTGCATCCTTAGCCCTCATCATGGATGCAGTTGTATGAATTAGATTTAGTGTTCTCTCTGTCTCCACATTGCCCTGTTGAGCCATGATTTGATATTCTGGCACAGATTGAGTAAAGGTTTCAGGATTTAGTGTTTTCTGAGTTGTTTTATCATGGGGACGACGTAGTAAGAACGACTACGGTGATCATTTCGAGCAGAACCATGAAACGTCTTAAAGAAAGCGAGCTCGGTGACTCGGCCTAGAAAATTTGGTAATTCCGTTATATATATTTTTTTTTTTTGCAAAATAGTTTTAATAAAAATAGTTTTATTAATTTTAGAAAATCACTTTTTGTGAACCGTAAAAATTTTATAATTTTTTCGCAACAATTTTAAGATGTTTCGATCTGCTTTTACGGTTCAATATATGATTTCTATGTATATTGCATATCATTCACATGCTCTTGTTTTAGATTTATTTAAATCTTTTATTATCGCATGTGCCGTAAATATTTTAGTATTAAAGATTCATGTACCTCCTTTGTATTGCCTTTTAGCTCGCTTTTGGTTAGCAAATTATCTAATGCATAATAAAAACAATTTATATGATAGTTTGTGTAATTACTACTTTCTTGATGAGACAATCAAGAATTTGTGGAACATCTTTTGTAAGATATACTACAAGGATGTTAAGGGTAATAGAAAATATTCGGTGAGGCGATATTTCAAGTTCTCGATTACCGATGCGAAATCAGTATTTGCGTAATTTTACGAGCTTATAGAAGTAGCACCCGAGAGAATATCTATTGACAAGCCGCAACCCCCTAAAGATGACGTTAGTAAGTTTCCGCGAATAAACGATCGAAAATTGATATATATAACAAATATGTGTCATGTTAGAAGTCAAGCTCCCTCTCTTTCTCATTCGTTGGAAGCTTTTGTGGTTATGATCGTGGAGATCAACTCGGTGGAAGGAGTAGATGGGTGGTGGGTAGACACTGGTGATACGCGTCATCAAGAGTCAAAAGCTGAGTCTGCTTCTCATGTGCCTGTTGCATATGAGTTAATGTGGCTTCCACTTTGTCCACCCTGTCAGTAAGGGTTTTCAAATTGGTTGCCACCTCATGATCCCTTCTGAAGAATTTGTCCATTTTCGTCACAGTGAGAAGTGGAAGTCTTTCATCAAACCTCCTATCATTGGAGTCCCTGAAGCTTGCAATTGTGTCCTTGGTTTCCCTGGCCTCAATCCTTGTCTGTAGCATTTGGAGCCTCTGGATTTCTAGAGAATCCAAAATTGCCTTGTAGAATTTTTTCTCATTTTGAGGTGCAGACTCATGAGCCAAGTAAGATTCATTATTCTGCCTTGTAATTGCAGTATCCAAACCTTGATATCCAAGGGAATCTTGATACAGCCATCTTGGCTTAGGAGGCATCACAGATGTCCAAGTCTGTGTAGTGGTAGCCACCTCTTGCAAATCAGCATCAAGACTATCATCATCACTGGGAAAATCAGCAAACTGATCACTTCCACCAGCTACTGGAGACAGATTAGCAAGTGCATCCTTAGCCCTCATAATGGATGCAGTTGTATGAATTAGATTTAGTGTTCTCTCTGTCTCCACATTGCCCTGTTGAGCCATGATTTGATCTGCTGGCACAGATTGAGTAAAGGTTTCAGGATTTAGTGTTTTCTGGGTTGTTTTATCATGGGGACGACGTAGTAAGAACGACTATGGTGATCATTTCGAGTAGAACCATGAAACGTCTTATAGAAAGCGAGCTCGGTGACTCGGCCTAGAAAATTTGGTAATTCCGTTATATATATATATATTTTTTGCAAAATAGTTTTAATAAAAATAGTTTTATTAATTTTAGAAAATCACTTTTTGTGAACCGTAAAAATTTTATAATTTTTTCGCAACAATTTTAAGATGTTTCGATCTGCTTTTACGGTTCAATATATGCTTGCTATGTCTATCGCATATCATTCACATGCTCTTGTTTTAGATTTATTTAAATCTTTTATTATCGCATGTGCCGTAAATATTTTAGTATTAAAGATTCATGTACCTCCTTTGTATTGCCTTTTAGCTCGCTTTTGGTTAGCAAATTATCTAATGCATAATAAAAACAATTTATATGATAGTTTGTGTAATTACTACTTTCTTGATGAGAAAATCAAGAATTTGTGGAACATCTTTTGTAAGATATACTACAAGGATGTTAAGGGTAAAAAAATATATTTGGTGAGGCGATATTTCAAGTTCTCGATTACTGATGCGAAATCGGTATTTGCGCAATTTTACGAGCTTATAGAAGTAGCACCCGATAGAATATCTATTGACAAGCCCCAACCCCCTAAAGATGACGTTAGTAAGTTTCCGTGAATAAACGATCGAAAATTGATATATATAACAAATATGTGTCATGTTAGAAGTCAAGCTCCCTCTCTTTCTCATTCGTTAGAAGCTTTTGTGGTTATGATCGTGGAGATCAACTCGGTGGAAGGAGTAGATGGGTGGTGGGTAGACACTGGTGCTACGCCTCATTAAGAGTCAAAAGCTGAGTCTGCTTCTCCTGTGCCTGTTGCATATGAGTTAATATGGCTTCCACTTTGTCCACCCTGTCAGTAAGGGTTTTCAAATTGGTTGCCACATCATGATCCCTTTTGAAGAATTTGTCCATTTTGGTCACAGTGAGAAGTGGAAGTCTTTCATCAAACCTCCTATCATTGGAGTCCCTGAAGCTTGCAATTGTGTCCTTGAATTCCCTGGCCTCAATCCTTGTCTGTAGCATTTGGAGCCTCTGGATTTCTAGAGAATCCAAAATTGCCTTGTAGAATTTCTTCTCATTTTGAGGTGCAGACTCATGAGCCAAGTAAGCTTCATTATACTGCCTTGTAATTGCAGTATCCAAACCTTGATATCCAAGGGAATCTTGATACAGCCATCTTGGCTTAGGAGGCATCACAGATGTCCCAGTCTGTGTAGTGGTAGCCACCTCTTTCAAATCAGCATCAAGACTATCATCATCACTGGAAAAATTAGCAAACTGATCACTTCCACCAGCTCCTGGAGACAGATTAGCAAGTGCATCCTTAGCCCTCATCATGGATGCAGTTGTATGAATTAGATTTAGTGTTTTCTCTACCTCCACATTGCCCTGTTGAGCCATGATTTGATATGCTGGAACAGGGTGAGTAAAGGTTTCAGGATCTAGAGAAATGCTATCCAGAGTTTGTTGATAATGCTCGTGGAAAGACAATTCTCTTTCTCCCTCATTAACCTCCATTAACTCACTTGCAATGGCTGATTCCTCCCTTTGAGTTGTTGTTGTCCCTTCTCTCTCTCCACTATTTTCTTGCATCATGGGCTCCCCATGGCTCAGACCTCTCACACCCTCACCTTCACCTACTAAGGTGGAACTCTCAATCTCTCCTTTTGCCTGGCTGGAAGAAATAGCCAGCCTCTCACTCTCATTCTCTCCTTTTGCCTGGCTGCAAGCCAGCCTCTCAGAATTACTCCCTTTCAATCCTAAAAGTGTTTCAACTACCACTAGATCATCTGCACTAGTTGTGTGAACAACTTGATTTTCAATAAATGGTGCAGAATGAGCTATCAACATAATGGTAGTTTGAACTGTCAACGGAATGGATTCCGTTGATGGAGAAACACTTGTCAATGGAAGAGATAATTCTGTTGATGAAGTCAATAAAGGAGTTTGAGAAATTGAAATTACAGTAGAATCTGTGTTGATTGATTTTAAAGATGGTTCCACAGATCCTCTTGTAGTTTCAGAAAAAGATGATTGTTGGCCCAACAAATCACTTAACAAGTGATGACCACCAATTTCAGAGTGGGGCTTCTCCAAGAATAGAGTTGGAGAATCAGGAATAGATGAATGGATCATGTCCACATCTAAGGATTGTGTAGGAGAGTTTTGTGGAGGTGTCTCAATATTAATATTAAGGGAGTGGGACTGTAACCCCAGAGTAAAAATTGGGGCTACATCAAACTGAATTTGAGAAACTGGAATTTTTGCTTGCAGTGTGTGTGCACCATGTGTGACCTGGGATTTTTGGTTTACCCTTCTTTGGTATTGGGAGATAGATGTTTGGGGGCTAGGTGTGTCCCTTACCCTTTTGGTGTATGCTCTTGGAGGAGAGATTGTTTCAATAACTACACCCTTTTGAGAGGATGTAGTTAGACTTGAGCTTATATCCATGTTACTCATTGTGCCTTGTTGGGAAGACACAATGGGGCTAGTCAGGGCAACACTCACCTCTCCCACCTTATCCTTGGGGTTTCTTTGATTTTCACCCCTTCCCTCACCCCTCACCACACCAGCATCACTCCCCTTAGGTTGTGTAGTGGATTTTACAACATGTGCTTTTTGAGAGGCACCTGAGGTTGGCTTGGTAGCTTTAGACTTTGTAGATTTAGGTCTAGTTGCAGGGGCAGGAGCCTGTTGGGTCACAGCTACAGACTCCATTGCAACAACAGTAGTAGTAGAAGCAGAAATTGAAGTAACATTTAAATTTACAAGTTGAGAAAGTGTTACCTCAATGACTGGAAAGTACACCATTGGGACATCACCATTGTGATTGAGCCTCAAGATGTCTGTTAGCACCCTCTTCTCATGAACAAAATAGTCAAACTTGGAATTGTGGTTAGAGATAGCTAATGGTGTTGGACTAACATGGTTGGCCAACATCATTAGAAATCTAGCATAATAAATGTTCTTTTTCCTAGAATTCTTATCACCCAATTTAGCACCAAGTTCATACATTAATTGGGTGCTAAAATTATAGTACTTATCAGTGAGAAGCATGGTAAGCAAAATTAGAATGGAGTTAGTTAAAGCATCAAAATTACTGATTTTTCCAAAAAACACTTTAATGAAAGCATCTGCTAAATAGCTCCATTCCCTTACCAAACCTCTCCTAATAATTTTACCTAAATTCTCAGTTGGCAAAGAGTAATTTATAGAATTAAGCATGTTAACAATTTCAGCATTTGTGGGTAAAGCAAAGCAATTATTCTCAGGAATATGAAGGCATGCTTGCAAAACATCTAAATTAACAACATACTCTTTACCTTGAATTGTGAATTGCAAAGTGCAGTTAGTCCAATTGTACTCACAGGAGGTCCAAATCTTGTAATAACCCCAAATTTTGGACTTAGTTTAATTATTTTTTTTGATGAATAGTAAATTTCTGAACCGAAAAAGATTTTCAGACCACCCTATGTACGAGTCGGAATAATGAACTTTCGAAGTCGTATTAGTGATCTACTATGAAAATGAAGGAATGCAAAAGCTGTCAGAATCAGAAAAAGAGCATTTTCTGTTTTCTCCGAAATTTCACCAATAATTGATGGATTAATCATTATTTGAAAATATTGGAGGATTTAAATTATCAATTCCATGGATATGGATTTAATAAAAGAATTAGTGATGTCAAGAACGTTTACGGTAAACTACTTCGATAGGACACTTAAGAAATCCCTGCGAACGTTCAACAAGATTAAGCCGTAACCGAACAACGAGACACGAATCGAATTAAATACGAGATTTGATGAATAGTGATCCGACACGAGGACCCTATGAATGTGAATTTTATGAGGGATAATAATATTTAAGGAATTGAGGATTCGTCGGAACAAAAGAATGGTAGATTCTGGATTTAAGATGATTAAAGCGGTCTAAGACGGTCCAAAGTGAATAGTAAAAATTTTCGGGCTCTGAATGGAATGAAACTTCAAAGGCAACCTTGTTTAATTAATTAATAAACAAATGTGAAGTCGGAAATTGGATACGAGGTAAAGAACTCGAGAAAGTTATGGGAAAACGAAACAAACGAGTAAACGAAATGCTTATGTCACCAAAGAGGAAGCTTCTTGTGAAAGCCACATTAAAGCAAGGGGCAAGCTAGTCTTTTGCACTAAAAGATCAGCCACTAAGGTGTGTGGGAGAAGCCAAGACCATGGCTTAGATATTTTGCAAAGAGATGAGATCAAAACCCATTTCTTTTAACCAATTTCCGAGAGAGAAAAAGGAGTAAAAATGGTGGATGAAGATTTGACCATAACTTGAGTTTCTCTTGTCCGTTTTTGGCGTTCCACCACTCAAATCAAAGCTCTCGATAAGCTCTACGCAACCATGGTAATAACTTGTTTTTATGATTTTGTTTCCATGAGTTCAAGCTATATAAAGATCATCCAAGCACCCCCAAGCCTAGATTAGCCATTGTTGATGCTTGGGAAGCTTCAAAGAAGGTATAACACCTCTGCCCTTTTTGTTTATATGAGTTTTATGGTTGAAATAATGATTAGAGTCGTTATCCGTGTTATCGTTAAGATCCGTGAATCTTATGTTCGATTTGAGGATGAATGATTTTGTGAAGCTTGATTTAGTGTGAGATAATGTTTAGGGACTTTTTTGGATTTGTTGATGAAGTATAATGGTTGTTGGTTTGGTTGGTTGATTGTTGATTGGTGGTTGTTTGAAGTGTTTAAAAACACGGGAATCGCGTATAAGCGTCGTTACCATGCCGAAATTTCCTTAGATAGTTTAGGCAGAAATCACAGTTACATTAAAGGGCATGAACATGAAGTTTCTGACCATGAACATGTAGGCCTTGTTTCCTAGTTTGTTTTAGCGAAAGAATCGTATCGTTTCGATTTACGGTTTAGGAGAAACGTCCGTTTTAGTGAAAGCGGTTTCGCGTAACTAAGTGGTTCAATGCATGAACTTTGAGATAGTGATCCAACCTCTTAAGCGACTTATTGGAATGTGAAACTTTGTGTTAACATGCTAGGTACGTTTAGGAAGACCCTCGAAAAGATTTCGTGCTAAAAGGATTAAATCTCAATTTTATAAAAATGTGTGAGCGAGCATGCTCGAGTAGAGGATCTTTAGGAGTTAACTTGAAAATGGACTTGTACTTGAGTTAGTATATACTTAGTGTGGTGAAAGCGTTTAAGTTATTAATCTTGAACCTTGTGTTGATTCTAGATTACTGGACCAACCTGAGACTTATTGCTACTTCGGGATTTCCAGACAAGTTTTCTCATTCCATGCTTTATTTTAAGTTATAATATTTTGATGAACTATATGCATATGGTATTATGCGTGCTTTCAAACCTCACGTCGTATATAGATGTGATGGCATTAAAATTGTTGAGATGAAATATATGCATATGATAGATGCATGCAAGTTTCTAAATCGGGTTAAATATCAAATTGGTCACCGAAGTGGAGGTCATATATCAATTTTTTCATCAATTTTAACGGGGCCTCAATTAAATCACTTAAGTCATAATAAATATCAAACAGATACCTCTAAATATGTGATCAAGAAGTAAAATATTTGAGTGACCAATTTGATATTTAACCCTTTCTAAATCTATACTTTGAAGTATTGACTATATAATACTGCTTTTGCCATGTATAACATTGGACAGTTTTGCGATATATCTTATTTCTTGTTGAAATGGATTTGACCTTTGGATTATATAAATCTTTTGAGTTAAGTAGTTATGAACCGGGTTACCTGGTAGCTCTAAATATAAGAGCATATTCTTTGTTTTCGACTCTAGATCGGGAGTCGGTATTTTGAAATATGTAGATAGCCGTGGAAACCCGGAGGGATTCCATCGGCAGAATACTATATCTTTCAAGGAATGTTATTTGAGTATTATCTCAGTCGAGAAATACTATTTGAATACTATTTATGTTATATATGCTAATGGAAGGCATAACTGTTTTCGAAAGTATATTGTGATACTTGCTTTATGATTTGATTATGAAAGATTATTTTTTCGATAAAGATATCGGACAACTGTTATTCGATGATTATTTATTTAATGAATATTATTTTGAATATTCATTTAATCCTTATTTATTTAATGAATATTATTCTTGAATATTCATTTAAGGTTATTTATTTAATGAATATTATTTTGAATATTCATTTAATCCTTATTTATTTAATGAATATTATTTTGAATATTCATTTAATCCTTATTTATTTGATGAATATTATTTACGAATATTCGTTTAAGGTTTACTTATTTAATAAACTTTATTCGATTAATTATTAAATACTTTTAAAACGTTTTAAAAATGAGAAATGTTATTTAAAGTTATCCTCGACCTTCAATAATTATGAAGGATATTCTAAGCTGTATTATTAATTATTTTAAATCAAGGAAAGGTTCCCAAACACTATTTTTCCATTTAAATCTGTCTTTTAAGAAGATTTAAATGTTCGCTCAACTATCAAAAATATGGGAAACCTGATTTAAGTGACTGCTACTCATTTTAAACTCTCAACTCAAAACTGTCAGGGGACAGATATTTTCTCGAAGCAATTTAGTTGCTGCAAGTCAAATATTTTGTTACCACCTCAACGCTCGAAGGGTAAATTCATGGAACAAGTCGATATCCATTAACAAGCAACAGCTTGGGAAATATTGGGGAATCTTCCTTTCCAACCTAGATATAACTACTTTGTGGAGTCGTATCAACAAGTATTACACTTAGGGAAAGGAGGACGATCTTTACGTTTTAGAGTCATGGATTTCATCAGAACTAGGAGTGGTGTAAGTGGTCCAGTTGCGCCGACCCATCCAAATTATTGCCCCAAATGGGCCGGGAGATCCAGAAAGGCGGTAGACAATGTCAGGCTGTCGTGATTCTTCCATCTACATGTAGAGAACATATTTTTGTTGTACGACCTGCTACTGATCATAGTAAGGTTGGTACGACGGGCGCGGTAGCAACTCCCGTATTAGTTCACCATCCATTTTGGATAATTCTGCAACATGTATTGAAAGGGACTACGGATGACATCCTTGATACAGGTTTACCGATCATGTTGGCAGAGAGATTCTGCAGCATGTATTGAAAGGGACTAAGGATGACACCTGTGGTACAGGTTTACCGATCATGTTGGCAGAGGGTCGAAAATTGTTTAACAAAGATGAAGTTACAATAAATCCTTGCAACTTCATCTCTTATTTTATGAGTATGACTCTGATAAAAACTTACTCAGATTATATATGCATAATTGGATTTTGGGTTACGGAAACATTAAAATAATTTTCCTCGTAACTTCATCTTTCATGCTATACTAGTATTTTATCCGTTTAATGCATAGCATGTGGTTATAAAGATATTTTCGAACTGTATATATGTTGAGAAGGTATTTAAGATATACAGTATATTGAACTGTATAGTAATTTGAATCAATTGACAGGCTTTAAGCCTTGATTCCAATATTAATATCTATTTTAAAAAGATATGTTTGAGACTTGGTTTATCATACTGATACCAAGGATTTCCAAATGATTACAAAGAGTTTATGAGTATGATTATAAGTCATAAGGTATTTTAAACGGTATACTATTTTGGGGTTAGACCCTAGTAGTGATAAAAGCTTTGATCCCATATGGATTATCTCCCTAAAAGGTTTAAAGATTTAAACTGGAATAGAATTCTTGTTGAGCACTATTAGCTCATTCTTGCTTTATTAAATATTTCAGCATGAGGAAAACATTGCCGAATCCACCTCGTGTTACAAGAGCAAGGGAATGGAGAGACCACCCTGGAGTTAGTTGATGCAGGATGGATACTATCGGTGTGAGCAGAATAGTTGCAGCTTGAATTAGTGAGAATTATTTTGAGTGGGTTTGTATTACTAAACCTTGTATAGAATTGTGAGGTCTATTATTGTAACTTCAGGTAGATGTTGTAAATAATAGATGAGATCTGGGATAGTTCATTTGGGTTGTAATAACAAATGTTGATTATTGTTGCTCATTTCCAAGGCTATAACTTGTGTGTGTGTGCGTAAGTGATTGGGGTCTTTGGAGTTGTATTATAAGAATATTGTAAGTAATGCAGGTATTGTATCATTGATGGAGCGTGACAACCCAGATTCCTGACCCCGGATCTGGGGGTGTTACAGAAATGGTATCAGAGCGTTAAGTTATAAACTTGGATATGAGAGTGTTAAGAGTTATATCGAAGTAAGAGAATTACGAGAGGACTCATATAGAGTTCGTTAAGTTGACTACCGGAAGTAGTGTCACTGAGGATGTTAAGATTAAAGAGTTTAGTTGAGGACTTATCGGAGGACCGATAGGACCGTTGAAGATCATCATAATGATGAGAAGGACGTTTAGAATTGTACACGGATTATCAAAAACATTAAGATAAGATGCGAAGCAGAGTCTCGGTTGCAGTTGGGGTAAGGTCGGAATGGCCAATACCAATGGATAACTTGACTTAGTAAGAACCTAAGTGTTTGAAATTCATCGTAGTTTGCCACGAGAAGGCAGCACATGTGAAGATTGAGACGTTTACAGTCCTTTACGCGATCCGAATTACTAAATTGCGTGGACTAGTTAAGGCATTATCTTGTGTATAAGGTCCAAGCCTTGAGAACAACGATTTCACCAAAGTTGGTGTCTTTTCCGTCGATGGGTATTTTGTTACCTAAGAGGAAGATTTTTTTTTTTGTGTACTTGTAGTACCAGAACTTTATCGTGAGACGAACGTGCTAAATCGCATCGCGAGTACATTTCGTACGATAGGCCATGATGGCTCAACTCAGAAATCAAAGATATGAAGAATGAATAGCGTGATTCTGATAAAGACACGTATGGTTGCAACGAGCAATGCGACAATCTCAGGACCTACGAGGAACGAGACCTATGGTGGCCTGGGGTTGGATTCGTTCGATACGATTAGTGTTAAGAAATTGCATATATGTTAATGGACCTTCATCTTTCGTGGATGTGTTGATGCGGCTGTATGAGGCCCAATCTCTGAACGACTATCGGGGAATGGTGAATATATTTCGAACTCCCGACCTATTTAAGGACTTGTACGATTTTGAGGTACCGTTGGTTAGTACCATAAGCCATAAAGGCAGAAAGATAAGATCATCCTCGTACGGGTGATGTTAGAAATTATGATGACCATTGACTTTTTGGTATCTACTTGCTGGTACACTCCGCAATCTAAAACTGTTCCTGCCTGTGTTACCTTGAATAATTCATGTCAGGTAACCTTTCTAGTTTCCTACTTCAACTTGGGATGCAACCAACAATTGCTATCTTCATTTTATTTCTTTTCTTTTCTCCTCTCATTACCTTTGAGGTTTATATATGCAGAGTTAACTTACCATTGCTCACCGGAGCGTTTTGTTCATGTTCCAGGACGACCTGAAGAGGGAACCATTATTCATCTACCCTTCCAGGTCTATAAATTATTTCGTATTCTTTCAATTATCTAAGGAATGTTCAATTAATGCTTCCTTAATTGTTTGACGAATATTCTTTAACGATTATTCTGATATTCGATTTCTTTTTTTTCAATACTTGGACTCCTCAGTCGAGTTCATAAATATCTAGCTATGTGTCTAAAACATAGATGATGTATATTTCAGAGATTAGTCGGGAATTCTTTTCTCCTATTAAGGAGAGATTTGCACATCAAACGTTGAAATCGTAGAAAGGATATCAATTTGATATTGATATTCCGAATTCAATTCTATTGGAAAATTTGATAAAGTTTATGTACGGAGACACCTTTGGGTGGACCGTTTCACTGATGAGGAATGTTTGGTGGGAGGTTATCGATTGTTCCGATACCAAGAATTTCCTATTCATATCATATATTCTATTCAAATGTTATAATTACCTTGTTTGTCCCAAACTTATTTATCCTTCTTTTTCAATTCATTATCCGAGTAGTCAAAATTTTGTTTTCTTTCTTTCTTCGGCTACGATGTCGAGATTTTGTACTAGTAGATTGAAAATGGCTAATTGTATTTTCCATTATGAGTGACTAGTTAATTGTTCTAACTAGTTGAAATTTTAAATGATATGATGAAAATCTAGCTAATCATCCTAGCTAGATGCTGCGTCCCAAACTAATCGAACTAGCAAATTTTATTCAGCTAGTTGTCAATGTTTATTGAAATGAACTAGTTATTGTATCACTAAGTTCAAATTTCAGTCAAATTTATATAAGTGAATTCACGATGCATTTTGTATGCAGTGAAGTATGATGAGAAAATTTTCAAACGATAATTTCATTGAGACCTAACCAGGTCGCCCCCTCAGCGAGAATTTTACAAAGTTTTTTTTTATATATATAAAGCATTCTGTTGCTTGAAGTATTCTTGGTACCATGCAAGTATTTTCCTTAGTATTTGGAAAAAGAGAGTGTTGAAGATTAGAGCTAAAACAAATGAGTACGACAAATTATGAATCGAAGTTTACGGAAATTGCCAAGGTTTGTTTCACATGATGCGAATTCAGAATAACGAAGTGTTCGAAACGACTGATTATGTTACCTTGGTTAATGAAACGACTATGATAGAAATGGAAGCAAAGTGGATGAGAAAGAAATGGGCATAAAGAAAATAGAGTATGAAACGTGAATAGATTGAGAAAGAAAGGAAGTAAGAATTCAGATTATCGGACGAGGAAACGTTTGACCTCTAAGAAGATGAAACTTGTTTAGCGACTGTGATGGATACGAAACGGGAAGTACCTAGTGTACAGAATATCCCCGTGGTTAATGAATTCGAGGATGTATTTCCAGAAGATCTTCCGGGGTTACCACCCGATAGAGAAATAAAGTCGGGTTTAGAATTAGCTCCAAGAACGGCGCCAGTTTCGAAGGCCCCGTACCGACTAGCTCCAGTCGAGATGAAGAAATTAGTCGCTCAATTGTAGAAATTGTTAGGGGAAGGAATGATAAGACCAAGTGCATGCACCCGTGTTATTGGTGAAGAAAAAGGACGACAGCATGAGGCTGTGCATAGAGTATCGAGAGCTAAATAGGCTAATTGTTAAGAATGAATACCCCTGCCAAGGATCGGTGATTTGATCGATCGGCTGCATAATGCAGTTAAATTCTCGAATATTGATTGAGAACTGGATACCACCAATTGAATATTAAACCCGAGGACGTACCCAAGACTGTGTTTCGCACCAGGTATGGACACTACGAGTTTTTAGTAATGTCGTTTGGGCTGACGAATGCCCTTGCAGCTTTCATGGACGTGCTGAATCGACTTTTCAAGAAGTATTTGGATAAGTATGTCACAGTGACATCGGCAATATTTAGGTTTACCTCAAAGACCGAGGAAGAACATGCAGAACATTTGAGGATTGTGTTAGAAGCACTGAGGAGAGAAAAGTTATATGCCAAGTTCTCAAAGTGCGAGTTTTGGCTAAAGGAAGTACAATTTTAGGACATGTGGTCAACAGTAAAAGAGTACTGGTTGACCCTGCAAAGATAGGAGACGTTTCAAACTAGGAAAGACCAACCACACCAACCGAGGTGAGTAATTTTGTGGATTTAGTCGGATATTACCGAAGATGTGTACAAGATTTTGCTAAGATAGCAGCCCCACTGACCAGACTTACTCGAAAGACTGAAAAAGTTGAATGGATCGAGAAATGTGAGAAAATTTCCAGGAATCATAAGGTATATTTCACCAAGTTGGGATTCCAAATGTTCAAGAAATGAAAGATGCTAAACCTTCGGAATGACTAATAAGAAGAACTGAAAGGATGAAGTTTGAAGTCACGAGAACACAAAAGATTATTTAAAGGTCCTGAATGAGCCAGAACGAATTAAGGAATAAAGACCTGTCATAAAGAGACAGCTACACCGAGAGTACAAAAAGGTAAAGAAAGTTAAGGAAATGTTATAAGTGGTCGGATAAATAAAAGGATTTATCGATTGGTAAACAAATATTGGATATGTCAGAAAATGAAGGCAGAACAAAGACCTAGTTGACTATCACAGTTAATAGAGATTCCTGATTAGGAATGTAATTTTACTATAATGGATTCTGTGATAGGATCAACAAGAATCAAGTCGGACTATGACGTCAATTGAGCTATAATTGATGGATCAAATGAGTCTACTCATATTTTGTTATCAGCAAGAGATCGTTAACCGAAGAGTTACGAAAGAGATAGTTGGGTGACGTGGAGTTCCAGTCACCATCGTGTCAGATAAGAACCAATGATTGAACTCCCGATTCGGGAGGAGTTTTCCAAACACGTTTGGCAACGAGATTGAGTGCGAGTACTACGTAGGATCCGCAGACCGATGGACCGACCGAAAGAAACATTTCAGACAACCGAAGTTACGGTAAGTGTTGTACCGCCGATTGCAAGAATAATCGAATGTTAATAGAAAATGGGTGTATATGTGCATAGCCAGAATTGGCTTATATAAAGCGTCCGGTAGATATCGCAGACCGGAATGAGAAAGTGTTGTAATGAAACCAGAGAGTTGACGAGTCAACCTGAAAACTGGAGATTACTATATTGGAAGAGTAACCTCGGCTATTTTCTTAGATTCCGGGACGGAATCCTTTTAAGTAGGGGAGACTGTAATAACCCCAAATTTTGGACTTAGTTTAATTTTTTTTTTTTTGATGAATAGTAAAAATCCTGATGAATAGTAAATTTCTGAACCGAAAAAGATTTTCAGACCACCCTATGTACGAGTCGGAATAATGAACTTTTGAAGTCGTATTAGTGATCTACTATGAAAATGAAGGAATACAAAAGCTGTCAGAATCAGAAAAAGAGCATTTTCTGTTTTCTCCGAAATTTCACCAATAACTGATGGATTAATCATTATTTGAAAATATTGGAGGATTTAAATTATCAATTCCATGGATATGGATTTAATAAAAGAATTAGTGATGTCAAGAACGTTTACGGTAAACTACTTCGATAGGACACTTAAGAAATCCCTGCAAACGTTCAACGAGATTAATCCGTAACCGAACAATGAGACACGAATCGAATTAAATACGAGATTTGATGAATAGTGATCCGACACGAGGACCCTATGAATGTGAATTTTATGAGGGATAATAATATTTAAGGAATTGAGGATTCATCGGAACAAAAGAATGGTAGATTCTGGATTTAAGATGATTAAAGCGGTCTAAGACGGTCCAAAGTGAATAGTAAAAAATTTCGGGCTCTGAATGGAATGAAACTTCAAAGGCAACCTTGTTTAATTAATTAATAAACAAGTGTGAAGTCGGAAATTGGATACGAGGTAAAGAACTCGAGAAAGTTAGGGGAAAACGAAACAAACGAGTAAACGAAATGCTTATGTCACCAAAGAGGAAGCTTCTTGTGAAAGCCACATTAAAGCAAGGGGCAAGCTAGTCTTTTGCACTAAAAGATCAGACACTAAGGTGTGTGGGAGAAGCCAAGACCATGACTTAGATATTTTGCAAAGAGATGAGATCAAAACCCATTTCTTTTAACCAATTTCCGAGAGAGAAAAAGGAGTAAAAATGGTGGATGAAGATTTGACCATAACTTGAGTTTCTCTTGTCCGTTTTTGGCGTTCCACCACTCAAATAGAAGCTCTCGATAAGCTCTACGCAACCATGGTAAGCGCTCGCCTCACTTGTGATAAGTGGATTTTATATCTACTTGGAACGCTTCGAATCGGCTTAACTTGATCGCTCACACTCAAGTATTTGGTGTGTTTAATGTGTTTTTAGCTAGAATGTGCAGAGCTACAGATGGACACAGAAATGCGAGGATTCATGTATATATGGTGGATATGTGCTAAAGAAGAGAAGTCCATGCGGTAAGGGAGTTGGAAGCGCAAAGAAACGGAAAGAAAATCGTTTACTGAATTATGAATAGTAGCACTGTTCATGGCACTGTTCATGGCACTGTTCATAGCGCACCCGCACTGTTCAATTCTGAATTCAATTCTGATATGAAAACCAGTGAAGACCAGTCCACAGAAAGGCCTATATAAACCATTGGTGGACGATTTAAGAGAGATACATTGATATACAATCATACATATCCATCCACCGGTGAGGAGAACAAGAAGACGGCTGATTACGAAGATCTACTTTTCATCTTTTCTTTGTATTCTTCTAATTAGGCGATACTTTGGATTCTCGTTTGTTCTTTCATAAACCCTAGCACTTTTATTCAGTATTCTAGACTTATTACTATCATGTTTTCATCAGAACCCACGATGATGAACGGTTCGATTATGAACTAATCATCGTCGTGGGATTCTAACGGATTTATTTATGGATTTTAGTAGTTAATTGTTTTAAAGATGTGTGTGTGATGGCTAATTGATATCCTAGTTTGGTTGTGCTTATTCTTCTTAGATGCGTAGCTAACATCTAAGTTGTTTGTTAATCTCTATTGATTGCGAAAGTGGATATAGAGGTTTAGAACTTGCCATGCTAGCATAGGTTTATGTATGTTTGTCATGCATGATTCGTAGGTAATTTTAACCATCTTACCTGCCCTCTGTAATCTGAATGGATAACTTGCTCGTTAAACCGTTATGTTTTCAAATCTTAAAGACATATAGGGTCTAAGCATAATTGGTGTTTGCTTAACTTATATCTCTTTTGTGGATGTTTGAGTGGTTTGGTATACGTATACTGAAAGGTAGCGTGTACTGATTTCGTGTTATCCGATTAGTTATCACAACCGTCGCATGCATTGATTAAAGACAAAAGGCTCTAGATGAAGTATTTAATGAAGTTAGGATCCCATGTTTTATTATCATAAGTAATTATACAGCAATCTCTTTAGTTAATTATAATCTTGTTAAGTTGATTAGTTAATTTAGTTAAACAAAACACAACTTTGATACTTGTCTTAGCATTGAACAATAGCCATACATTGTTGCATAAGTGCATAACTATAGTAACCAAATCAGTCTCTGTGGGAACGAACTCTTCTTATTCTTATATTACTTGTGACCGCGTATACTTGCGTGATATTGTGTGAACAAGTTTTTGGCGCCGCTGCCGGGGACTCGGTGTTATTGTTATAGTTTATGTGCTTGTCATCAGTGGTCGTTAAAGTTCACTGACTCGGATTATACTCATCAATTTTACTTTGTTTGGTGTGTTTCAGAAACTTTAGTGAGCGTGTATGCGAACACGTTCTCAATCTCGGAAAGAAGAACTTGAATTGAATCTAGTTATGGGAGAACCAGCAGCAACAGAAATGAAGGCTTTGAAGGATTATTCTCAGCCAAAGATCAATGACATTCAATCTAGAATTGTCAGGCCGACCATTGCAGCTAATACTTTCGAAATCAAGCCTGGCACGATTCAGATGGTGCAGAACTCAGTTCAGTTTGGGGGTGCTCCAACGGAAGATCCTAATATGCATATTAGGGATTTCATCGAGATTTGCGACACCTTCAAGTTCAATGGAGTGTCAGAAGATGCTGTGAAACTGAGACTTTTCCCATTCTCTCTGAGGGATAAGGCTAAAGGTTGGTTGCACTCTTTACCAGCAGGTTCTATTACTACTTGGGAGGATCTTGCTCAGAAGTTTCTCACTAAATTCTTCCCGATGGCTAAAACAGCAGCAATCAGGAATGCTCTTACTCAGTTTGCACAGCATTCTGGAGAAACTTTGTGTGAAGCTTGGGAGCGCTACAAGGAGATGCTTGGGAAGTGTCCTCATCATGGTATGCCTGATTGGATGGTGATTAATTGTTTTTATAATGGTCTGGGAGCTCAATCTCGACCAATGCTTGATGCAGCATCAGGTGGAGCTCTTTGGGCTAAAAGCTACGATGAAGCTTATGAACTTATTGAGATGATGGCTGCTAATGAATACCAGAATCCAACTCAGAGGTTATCACAAGGCAAGGTAGCAGGAGTTCTGGAAGTGGCTGCAACTACTGCTATTGCAGCTCAGCTAAAGGCTTTGTCTATGAAGGTGGATTCTTTGTCCAACTATGGAGTTCAGCAGGTGGCTAGTGTGTGTGAGCTATGTGCAGGTGCTCATGAAACGACTCAATGTGCCATATCCAATTAATCGGCGCAGTTTGTGAGCAATTTCCAGAGACCACAGCAGCCAGTGCCTAATGCCTATCATCCGATTAACAGGAACCATCCTAAGTTCAGCTGGAGTAACAATCAGGGTGGTGTACAACAACCAAAACATCCGTATCAGCAGTTTCAAGGTCAGCAATATGGAGCTAAACCATTTAACTCTTCTGGTTTTCAGAAACAGTATGATCCAAGGCAACCTTACCAACCACCAGGGTTTCAACAACCATCTCAAGGCAATGTTGGTCAGTCGTCCAATGAAAAATCTGAATTGGAGGAATTGAGGCTAATGTGCAAGAGCCAAGCCGTTTCAATCAAAACTTTGGAAAATAAAATCTGTCAGATTGCCAATGCATTGTTGAATAGACCACAAGGAACTCTCCCTAGTGATACGGAAGCTAATCCTGGCAAAAGAGAGATCAAAGAACATGTAAAAGCAGTTACCTTGCGATCCGGAAAGGTTACGAGTGACCAGAACTCAGAAATAGAGCAAAACGAAAAATATTCTGGATTCCCAACAGAAGGTGGGCGCGCCCGCGCCCTAGGGAGTGCGCCCGCACCTGAGGTTCTGCCAGAAAGTGAAGAAAAAGAGGAAAAAGCTGATCAGGGGGGAAACGAAGCGGAAAAGCGTGACCATTCGACTGAGAAATCTGTTCTGAAGCAAAGTACAGAGATCAAGGAGGTCTATCCTCCTCCGCCATTCCCTAAACGTCTTCAGAAGCAGAAGTTGGACAAACAGTTTGCTAAGTTTCTGGAGGTTTTCAAGAAGTTGCAGATCAATATACCTTTTGCGGAAGCTTTAGAACAAATGCCGAGCTACGCAAAGTTCATGATGGGTATTCTATCTCGGAAGTTGAAACTCGAGGAGTTGGAGACCGTTGCTCTTACAGAAGAATGTAGTGCTATCCTACAGCAGAAGTTACCTCCTAAACTCAAGGATCCAGGGAGTTTCACCATACCATGCAGCATCGGCAATCTATCTTTCAACAAGTGTTTGTGTGACTTGGGAGCTAGCATTAATCTGATGTCGTTGTCTGTCTTCATACAACTTGGACTTCCTGAGCCTAAACCTACTACTATGTCTTTGCAGCTGGCTGATCGGTCGATCACATATCCAAGGGGTATAGTGGAGGATGTTTTGGTTAAAGTGGATAAGCTCATTTTTCCTGCTGATTTTGTTATTCTGGACTTTGAGGAAGACAAGAAGATTCCTATTATCTTGGGAAGACCGTTCTTAGCTACAGGCCGAACTTTGATCGATGTGCAGAAATGAGAGCTTTCAATGAGGGTTCAAAATCAGAAGGTCACTTTTAACGTGTTCAAGGCAATGAAATTTCCAACTGAGGAAGAAGAGTGCTTTAAATTGGAGATGTTCGATTCTGTCGTCAATACAGAGATTGAACAACCGCTGAAGTCAGATACAGTGGAGAGAGTCTTGATAGGGGATTCTGATATCGAAGACGAAGAAAGAACAGAGCAACTTCAATTGTTGAATGCACCTCCGTGGAAAAGAAAAATTGATGCGCCATTCGAATCTCGTGGATTAGCAGAGCTGAACAATTCTCAGGAGCGACTTAAACCATCTATGGAAGAAGCTCCTACACTTGAACTCCAACCATTGCAGGATCAATTGAGGTATGGTAAAGTCTACGAGAGCAACAGGCTATATAAGGAGAAGGTTAAGGACTGGCATGAAAGAGGGGTGGTGAAGCATTCATTTGTGCTTGGTCAGCTAGTTCTGCGTTTCAAGTCTCGTTTCAGATTTTTTCCAGGAAAGCGTAAGTCGAGGTGGTCGGAGCCTATCACGGTTAAATCAGCATTTCCGCATGATGCAGTAGAGATTTTCCATAAGTTTCCGGATGAAGTGTTCAAGGTTAATGGTCAGTGGCTAAAGCATGACATTGGTAATATGGTGAACCGTGAGTCGACGTTCACTGTTCTTGCGACTGGATGAAAACGGATTCACGTCAAGCTATTAACGTAAAACAAGTGCTTCGTGAGAGGTAACCCACGCGAATATGTAGTATTAGTATTCTGTGTAAAAAAAAATCATGAACACTAGCAGAGCGCGCTCGCGCCTGGATGAGCGCGCCCGCGCAGGGTTACTGTTCACAGAAGCAAAAAAAAAAGACAAAAAATTTTTTTGTGTTGTTTCCCCCTAGGATCCATCTAGGATTCAGCGTGAAGTTGATAGGTCTGTTTTTGGCGATACTCAGTATAGGCGGCTGACTCAGCGTATTGACGCCATACATGACATTCATAGCCGTTTTGCTCAGGATTTGACTCAGGCTTTGAGTACTGCATTCAGAGCCACTGGAGTTGATATTGCTTGGCCTACTTTTGGAGTGGATTCTGTTTATCCACCACCGGATACACCACCCGAGGAGGGTGGTCCTGCTGATGATTAGGTATTCTCTGCATCTTTCCTTTTTATTACCTTCAATGAGGACATTGAATATTTTAAGTTTGGGGGTGGTAATTAGGGAATGTTAGTGTGTGTTCATATAGGATTCATATTGCATATTTAGTTAGTTCATTCATATTTTTGCATGTTTATGTCATATAGAGCATTCTGTTTTGCATTAGTGTTTATATCTATCATGGGAGTCCATTTAGTTGCATTTGCATAGCATAATTCATGATCCCTTAGGACTTGACTATTTCTTGGTTGGTGAGTCGATGTTGATGGGAATGTGGTAGTGATAGATAGAGGGTTGATTAAGTTCCTATGAAGTTGACTTGCATGCCAGAAACAAAATAATTTCATAAGTCTCATTGGTTGCTTTTGAATTTGATCAGACCATGTTTGTTTGGATGTTAGAATTTAACCTCTTGCTTATATTTAGAATGTCTTCTATTCTCTTGAAATTGAAGGAGAACTAAAGTATAAGTTTGGGGGAAACCAGGGATTTCATGCTAGTTGTCAATAAAGGCTAGGCGTCAAATGGCTAGTAGCCGCTCATCGAAAAGATGAGTAGTCTAGGGTGGGATGAGAAAAAGCAAAGTGCACTCATTCCGAAATTGAAAAAAAAAGAAAAAAAAAGAAAAAAAGAAAAAAAAGAGTTGTTTTAGTTGTTTTATGCAGAATTGATCAGGGTGAGCTCTTTAATACTCGAGCAATTAGGTTCTAGGGGACTTTGTGCCTAGTGACCTAAGACTTTTCCGGTCTGGGATCCACTAACCTAACGCTCGCTACATGGGTATTATTGTATAAGCCTTTTGGGGTCTCATCCATTGCACTGTCAAATAAGCATAAGTTTTGTGTTGTGTCTTAATAAAGCATGAATTCATGTCTAACTCAAGCGTTTTATGGAAGTGTCTCTAAGTGGTTTCTTGTGTCTAGAGTTCATTCTGTTTATAAGTTTGTGGTTGTTTTGGTGAAGAATAAGATATGGTCTTGGTTTAGTTTTGGAGTGTATTGATGAGCATTGCACACACACGTTCCTGTGTTTGTATGGTTAGTATAAGGGAATTTGGTCGAACTCTGTTTGAAAGATTGCATTCCTTGAGATGTTGGCTTGTTGATTGATTATGGTTAGTTTGAGGGGATCGTTTGCATTAGCATATTAGTTGCATTCATGCATTGCATTATATATATATAGAGTCTGTTTATGCTTGAGGACAAGCATCGGTTTAAGTTTGGGGGTGTGATAAGTGGATTTTATATCTACTTGGAACGCTTCGTATCGGCTTAAATTGATCGCTCACACTCAAGTATTTGGTGTGTTTAATGTGTTTTTAGCTAGAATGTGCAGAGCTACAGATGGATGCAGAAATGCGAGGATTCATGTATATATGGTGGATATGTGCTAAAGAAGAGAAGTCCATGCGGTAAGGGAGTTGGAAGCGCAAAGAAATGGAAAGAAAATAGTTTGTTGAATTATGAATAGTAGCACTGTTCATGGCACTGTTCATGGCACTGTTCAATTCTGAAAATTTGCTGAATTCAATTCTGATATGGAAACCAGCGAAGACCAGTAAACAGAAAGGCCTATATAAACCATTGGTGGACGATTTAAGAGAGATACATTGATATACAATCATACATATCCATCCACCGGTGAGGAGAACAAGAAGACGGCTGATTACGAAGATCTACTTTTCGTCTTTTCTTTGTATTCTTCTAATTAGGCGATACTTTGGATTCTCGTTTGTTCTTTCATAAACCCTAGCACTTTTATTCAGTATTCTAGACTTATTATTATCATGTTTTCATCAGAACCCACGATGATGAACGGTTCGATTATGAACTAATCATCGTCGTGGGATTCTAACGGATTTATTTATGGATTTTAGTAGTTAATTGTTTTAAAGATGTGTGTGTGATGGCTAATTGATATCCTAGTTTGGTTGTGCTTATTCTTCTTAGATGCGTAGCTAACATCTAAGTTGTTTGTTAATCTCTATTGATTGCGAAAGTGGATATAGAGGTTTAGAACTTGCCATGCTAGCATAGGTTTATGTATGTTTGTCATGCATGATTCGTAGGTAATTTTAACCATCTTACATGCCCTATGTAATCTGAATGGATAACTTTCTCGTTAAACCGTTATGTTTTCAAATCTTATAGACATATAGGGTCTAAGCATAATTGGTGTCTGCTTAACTTCTATCTCTTTTGTTGATGTTTGAGTGGTTTGGTATACGTAAACTGAAAGGTAGCATGTACTGATTTCGTGTTATCCGATTAGTTATCACAACCGTCGCATGCATTGATTAAAGACAAAAGGCTCTAGATGAAGTATTTAATGAAGTTAGGATCCCATGTTTTATTATCATAAGTAATTATACAGCAATCTCTTTAGTTAATTATAATCTTGTTAAGTTGATTAGTTAATTTAGTTAAACAAAACACAACTTTGATACTTGTCTTAGCATTGAACAAAAGCCATACATTGTTGCATAAGTGCATAACTATAGTAACCAAAGCAGTCTCTGTGGGAACGAACTCTACTTATTCTTATATTACTTGTGACCGCTTATACTTGCGTGATATTGTGTGAACAACTTCTGTGTTTTACCCATCTGATTTTAGTAATTAAGGAAGATGATGAATAGTAACTACTTGTTTTTATGATTTTGTTTCCATGAGTTCAAGCTATATAAGGATCATCCAAGCACCCCCAAGCCTAGATTAGCCATTGTTGATGCTTGGGAAGCTTCAAAGAAGGTATAACACCTCTGCCCTTTTTTTATATGAGTTTTATGGTTTAAATAATGATTAGAGTCGTTATCCGTGTTATCGTTAAGATCCGTGAATCTTATGTTCGATTTGAGGATGAATGATTTTGTGAAGCTTGATTTAGTGTGAGATAATGTTTAGGGACTGTTTTGGATGTGTTAATGAAGTATAATGGTTGTTGGTTTGGTTGGTTGATTGTTGATTGGTGGTTGTTTGAAGTGTTTAAAAACACGGGAATCGCGTATAAGCGCCGTTACCATGCCGAAATTTCCTTAGATAGTTTAGGCAGAAATCACGGTTATATTAAAGGGCATGAACATGAAGTTTCTGACCATGAACATGTAGGCCTTGTTTCCTAGTTTGTGTTAGCGAAAGAATCGTATCGTTTCGATTTACGGTTTAGGAGAAACGTCCGTTTAGTGAAAGCGGTTTCGCGTAACTAAGTGGTTCAATGCATGAACTTTGAGATAACCTCTTAAGCGACTTATTGGAATGTGAAACTTTGTGTTTCATGCTCGAGTAGAGGATCTTAAGGAGTTAACTTGAAAATGGAATTGTACTTGAGTTAGTATATACTTAGTGTGGTGAAAGCATTTAAGTTATTAATCTTGAACCTTGTGTTGATTCTAGATTACTGGACCAACCTGAGACTTATTGCTACTTCGGGATTTCCAGGCAAGTTTTCTCATTCCATGCTTTATTTTAAGTTATAATATTTTGATGAACTATATGCATATGGTATTATGCGTGCTTTCAAACCTCACGTCGTATATAGATGTGATGGCATTAAAATTGTTGAGATGAAATATATGCATATGATAGATGCATGCAAGTTTCTAAATCTATACTTTGAAGTATTGACTATATAATACTGCTTTTGCCATGTATAACATTGGACAGTTTTGCGATATATCTTATTTCTTGTTGAAATGGATTTGACCTTTGGATTATATAAATCTTTTGAGTTAAGTAGTTATGAACCGGTTTACCTGGTAGCTCTAAATATAAGAGCATATTCTTTGTTTTCGACTCTAGATCGGGAGTCGGTATTTTGAAATATGTAGATAGTCGTGGAAACCCGGAGGGATTCCATCGGCAAAATACTATATCTTCCAAGGAATGTTATTTGAGTATTATCTCAGTCGAGAAATACTATTTGAATACTATTTCTGTTATATATGCTAATGGAAGGCATAACTGTTTTCGAAAGTATATTGTGATACTTGCTTTATGATTTGATTATGAAAGATTATTTTTCCGATAAAGATATCGGGCAACTGTTATTCGATGATTATTTATTTAATGAATATTATTTTGAATATTCATTTAATCCTTATTTATTTAATGAATATTATTCTTGAATATTCATTTAAGGTTATTTATTTAATGAATATTATTTTGAATATTCATTTAATCCTTATTTATTTAATGAATATTATTTTGAATATTCATTTAATCCTTATTTATTTGATGAATATTATTTACGAATATTCGTTTAAGGTTTACTTATTTAATAAACTTTATTCAATTATTTATTAAATACTTTTAAAACGTTTTAAAAATGAGAAATGTTATTTAAAGTTATCCTCGACCTTCAATAATTATGAAGGATATTCTAAGCTGTATTATTAATTATTTTAAATCAAGGAAAGGTTCCCAAACACTATTTTTCCATTTAAATCTATCTTTTAAGAAGATTTAAATGCTCGCTCAACTATCAAAAATATGGGAAACCTGATTTAAGTGACTGCTACTCATTTTAAACTCTCAACTCAAAACTGTCAGGGGACAGATATTTTCTCGAAGCAATTTAGTTGCTGCAAGTCAAATATTTTGTTACCACCTCAACGCTCGAAGGGTAAATTCATGGAACAAGTCGATATCCATTAACAAGCAACAGCTTGGGAAATATTGGGGAATCTTCCTTTCCAACCTAGATATAACTACTTTGTGGAGTCGTATCAACAAGTATTACACTTAGGGAAAGGAGGACGATCTTTACGTTTCAGAGTCATGGATTTCATCAGAACTAGGAGTGGTGTAAGTGGTCCAGTTGCGCCGACCCATCCAAATTATTGCCCCAAATGGGCCGGGAGATCCAGAAAGGCGGTAGACAATGTCAGGCTGTCGTGATTCTTCCATCTACATGTAGAGAACATATTTTTGTTGTACGACCTGCTACTGATCATAGTAAGGTTGGTACGACGGGCGCGGTAGCAACTCCCGTATTAGTTCACCATCCATTTTGGATAATTCTGCAACATGTATTGAAAGGGACTACGGATGACATCCTTGATACAGGTTTACCGATCATGTTGGCAGAGAGATTCTGCAGCATGTATTGAAAGGGACTAAGGATGACACCTGTGGTACAGGTTTACCGATCATGTTGGCAGAGGGTCGAAAATTGTTTAACAAAGATGAAGTTACAATAACTCCTTGCAACTTCATCTCTTATTTTATGAGTATGACTCTGATAAAAACTTACTCAGATTATATATGCATAAGTGGATTTTGGGTTACGGAAACATTATAATAATTTTCCTCGTAACTTCATCTTTCATGCTATACTAGTATTTTATCCGTTTAATGCATAGCATGTGGTTATAAAGATATTTTCGAACTGTATATATGTTGAGAAGGTATTTAAGATATACAGTATATTGAACTGTATAGTATTTTGAATCAATGGATAGGCTTTAAGCCTTGATTCCAATATTAATATCTATTTTAAAAAGATATGTTTGAGACTTGGTTTATCATACTGATACCAAGGATTTCCAAATGATTACGAAGAGTATATGAGTATGATTATAAGTCATAATGTATTTTAAACGGTATACTATTTTGGGGTTAGACCCTAGTAGTGATAAAAGCTTTGATCCCATATGGATTATCTCCCTAAAAGGTTTAAAGATTTAAACTGGAATAGAATTCTTGTTGAGCACTATTAGCTCATTCTTGCTTTATTAAATATTTCAGCATGAGGAAAACATTGCCGAATCCACCTCGTGTTACAAGAGCAAGGGAATGGAGAGACCACCCTGGAGTTAGTTGATGCAAGATGGATACTATCGGTGTGAGCAGAATAGTTGCAGCTTGAATTAGTGAGAATTATTTTGAGTGGATTTGTATTACTAAACCTTGTATAGAATTGTGAGGTCTATTATTGTAACTTCAGGTAGATGTTTTAAATAATAGATGAGATCCGGGATAGTTCATTTGGGTTGTAATAACAAATGTTGATTATTGTTGCTCATTTCCAAGGCTATAACTTGTGTGTGTGTGCGTAAGTGATTGGGGTCTTTGGAGTTGTATTATAAGAATGTTGTAAGTAATGCAGGTATTGTATCATTGATGGAGTGTGACAACCCAGATTCCTGACCCCGGATCTGGGGGGTGTTACAAATCTCTTCTATGATTTCATTATAAAGCGGAGTGGAGTGAAACATAGCATAACTGAGTTTGCAGTTCACCAAGAAATCCATCATCTTGTGAAAGATTTTGCTCGGGCTTTCCTTGACAACAAATGGTATGGAGTTGTTCTTCTCATAAATGAACCCTCCAGCAGACATAAGTTTAACTATGGGCGCCATTATTGAGTAAAGTAGAGCTCGAACTTTGTTTTGCTTTGAGAGAGAAAAAGTGAGAAAGCCTTTGGAAATTTGGAGAGTAAGATAAAAAGTGAATTAAAGAAAGCAAAAAATGCTTAAATACTCCCCCAAAATTTCTCAAAAATTAAGTCCAATAGTAATTGTAAATTACTGGATCGGCTTCAAATTTTACCGTTATAATTAAAACATGACCATGATTTATACTTACAGGGGTGTATGTATAGATCGTGTTAAAAAGACGTGTAAATTTCAACGGTTAGATTATCATTGCTATATCAACGAATCAGAATTGAGCGTTTAAAATTCGGTCTATTTCGTTGATAAAGCTGCATTTCGTTGACATAAAAGAGTTTTCAACGAAATACCCAGAAAAATGCTAAGACTGGCAACAGAATAGGACATTCGTTGACATAGTAATTTTGACTTAGACAAAATTTCACTTTTTCCTGAGAAAATTAATTCACAGAAAATCATAGCAAATTTCTGGCTGCGATTTAACTTGCAAAAATCTAAAAAATAATTAAGAGAAATTTAGCATACCTAGCTCACTTACTAATCTTGAGAATGTTGATTCATCAAGTGGCTTGGTAAAGATGTCTGCAAGTTGTTGTTCACTTGGAACAAAATGTAACTCCACAGTACCATTCATAACATGTTCTCTAATGAAATGGTACTTGATGTCAATGTGCATGGTCCTTGAATGCTACACTGGATTCTCAGTAATTGCAATAACACTAGTGTTGTCACATAAAATAGGAATTTTCTCAACTCTTAATCCATAATCAAGTAGTTGATTTTTCATCCATAAAATATGTGCACAACAACTTCCAGCTGCAATGCACTCAGCCTCAGCTGTGGAGGTAGAAACTGAGTTTTGTTTCTTGCTAAACCATGATACAAGCCTATTTCCTAGGAATTGACAGGTGTCAGTTGTGCTTTTCCTGTCAATTTTACATCCTGCATAATCTGCATCTGAATAACCAATTAGTTCAAAGCCAGATTCTCTAGGATACCAAATGCCAAGGTTTGGTGTTCCTTTGAGATATCTGAAAATTCTTTTAATAGCAACTAAATGGGATTTCCTAAGATCTGCTTGAAATCTAGCACATAGACATGTAGCAAACATAATATCAGGTCTACTAGCTGTTAAATATAAAAGTGAGTCTACCATGCCTCTGTAACTTGAAATGTCCACATATTTTTCCTTAGTATTCAATTCAAGTTTAGTAGCAGTATGCATGGGAGTTTTGGCAAGAGAGCATTCCATTAAGTTAAATTTCTTTAACAAATCATGAATGTACTTTGTTTGACTAATGAAAATGCCTTCATTAACTTGTTTCACTTGGAGACCAAGGAAATAAGTTAATTCTCCCATCATGCTCATTTCATATTTACTTTGCATAAGCTTGTTAAACTTTTGACAAAGTTTTTCATCTGTAGACCCAAAGATTATGTCATCTACATAAATTTGAACAAGTATAGTAGAGCCATTCACAATTCTATGAAAAAGAGTTTTATCTACAGTACCTCTAGTGAAGTGATTCTCAAGGAGGAACTGTGAAAGTGTATCATACCAGGCTCTAGGTGCTTGTTTCAAACCATAGAGTGCTTTGAGGAGAAACTACACATATTCTGGAAAATCATCATTTTCAAAACCAGGAGGTTGACTCACATATACCTCCTCTTCCAATTCCCCATTTAGAAAAGCACTCTTCACATCCATTTGATAGACCTTAAAATTGGCATGGGCTGCATAGGCTAGGAAAATTCTTATTGCTTCTAGTCTTGCAACAGGAGCAAAGGTTTCATCAAAATCAATTCCCTCTTCCTGTGAGTAGCCTTTAGCAACCAATCTAGCTTTGTTCCTTGTGACTATGCCATATTCATCCATCTTGTTTCTGAACACCCATTTTGTGCCTATAACACTCCTGTTTTTAGGCCTGGGCACCAGCTTCCAAACTTTGTTTCTCTCAAATTGGTTTAGCTCCTCGTGCATAGCTAAAACCCAATCTGGATCTAGAAGTGCATCCTCAACTTTCTTTGGCTCATCTTGAGACAGAAAGCTACTATATAGACATTCCTCTTGAGTTGCTCTTCTAGTTTGGACTTTTGAAGAGACATCACCTATGATGAGTTCAAAGGGATGATCTTTAGTCCATTTCCTTGAGGGAGGTAGATTAGCTCTAGAAGATGTAGCGTCATGATCATGATTGCCTTGATTAGATGTTTTTCCTTGAGAAACTCCCCCTGAGTTTGTTGTCCCTAAGTGATCATTCCTAAAAGCATTTCTATGACTGTCAACGGAATGCCCATTTTGACTGTCAACGAATCCTCCATTATGACTGTCAACGAATCCTCCATTATGACTGTCAACGGAATGATCAATTTGACTGCTAGCAGCTATTCTTTTCAATCTTAATACAGCAATTTCATCTTCACTACTGCTTTCATCTGTGCTAGACATAACAACTTTAGGCTGTTTCTCAATAGTCTTAACATGATTCACTTGATCTCCTTCCTCATTCTCAAAAGAAAGACTTTCATGAAAACCTTCATCACAGAGACCTTGAATTTTGAGATCATCAAAAACAACATGTACAGATTCCATAACAATGTTGGTTCTGTGATTATAGACTTTGTAAGCTTTCCCTGATGCATATCCCACAAATATTGCTTCATCTGCCTTTGCGTCAAATTTCCCCAAATACTCAGCTTGATTTCTCAGAACAAAGCACTTGCATCCAAAGACATGAAGAAAATTCAATAGTGGCTTCTTTCTTTTGAGTAGTTGATAAGGGGTCATTCCCTTGGCTTGATTAATCAAAGAAATATTTTGAGTGAAGCAAGCTGTGTTAACTGCCTCAGCCCAAAAATAAGTTGGTAACTTTGATTCATCTAGCATTGTCCTTGCAGCTTCAATGAGTTTTCTGTTTTTCCTTTCAACTACACCATTTTGTTGTGGTGTCCTTGCAGCTGAAAATTCATGCAAAATACCATTTTCCTCACAGAACATCTTCATAGTTGAATTCTTGAACTCTGTCCCATTGTCACTCCTAATCCTTCTTACTTTGAAATCAGTATAATTGTTTACTATCTTGATGTGATTGATAATGATTTCACTTGCCTCATCTTTAGAGTGCAAAAAGAAA
This sequence comes from Heracleum sosnowskyi, assembly GCA_030848705.1. NCBI lineage: Eukaryota > Viridiplantae > Streptophyta > Magnoliopsida > Apiales > Apiaceae > Heracleum > Heracleum sosnowskyi. Next base: position 111,678,500 of record CM061240.1, on the reverse strand, counting down.
GTCCATGTAAATCTAGAAAAATCATCAACAATCACAAGATAGTACTTCTTCTTTGAAATGGACATGACATTGACAGGGCCAAATAGATCCATATGAAACAACTCAAGCTGTTGGACAATTGATGACTCTGTCTTGCTTTTTAATGATGCCTTCTTTTGTTTCCCTTTTTGACAGGCATCACTCAACCCATCCTTGGAGAATTCCACCTGTGGAATTCCTCTAGAAAGATCTTTCCTCACCAAGTCATTCATAACCTTGAAATTCAAATGAGACAATTTCTTGTGCCATAGCCAACTTTCATCCTTGCTTGCCTTGCTGAAAAGACAAGTGATGGTGTCTGGACTTGTGCTAATAAAGTCAGCAATGTACACATTCCCTCTTCTGAATCCAGTGATTACCACATTGTTGTCTCCACCTTTAGAAACAACACAGGCTTCTCTTGAAAAAGTAACTAAAAATCCTTTGTCACAAAGTTGGCTGATACTAAGCAAATTGTGCTTTAGACCATCCACCAATGCAACCTCATCAATGATGACATTTTCTCTTGAAATCAAGCCATATCCCTTAGTATAGCCTTTGTTGTCATCTCCAAAAGCAATACAAGGGCCAGCTCTTTCCTGGAACTCTGTGAGCAGGGTAGAATCACCAGTCATGTGTCTTGAACAACCACGATCCAAGTACCAAATATTCCTTTTGTCTCCCTGCACACAATAAAACCAAATCAAGTTGATTTTGGTACCCAAGTTTCCTTGGGTCCTATTTTGTTAGCCTTTGATTTACTCTTCACATCATTTTTCACCTTGGGCTCAGATTGAGTTAAATCAACCTTTACCTTTGGTGTTGATTTCTGAGGGTTGCTCACATTTTCATTCATAGCATGCATAATTGGAGGAACAAACATGTTATTCACATTCCATGGCATTTGTGGCACATTAAACATATCCATGTATGGATTAGGCACAAATGGCATGCTAGCATATGGATTTTGAAATTGTGCATATGGAGGCATTGCAGGCATAGAGGCATTCATTGCAGGCTTAGGCATTTTCACATTAGTAGGCTTCTTAACAGATTTGCAGTTAGTAGATAAATGACTAACACTACCACAATTAACACATGTTTTTCTAGGAGCGTACTTATCAGGTGTGTAATTGTTATGTTTGTTAATCCCTACTTTTCCATTTCTGTTATTCTTTTTATTGCCTTTAACCTCAACTTGAATTTTCTCTAACTTGTCTTTCAATTGCTTGTTAGACAAGTGACCTACATTAGCTCTCTCAACAGGCTTCTCAACTTTCTTTGATTTACTAGACTCACCTTGAACAAAGTTCTTGGTGACAGGACCATACTTGTTATTAAGTCTAGTGAGTTCTTCTTTCTTTTTCTGTCAACGAAACAGCATGATCGATTGATGGTTCATCTGTCAACGAAAGCTTGCGTTCCGTTGACGTATCAACCTTCAACAAATGATCATTGTTGTTTGTTGACTCTGATTCTGATTCTAAGGTTTCAACAGCATACCCTAGCTTCTCTTTGTTCTTTTTCCATGATTGCTCACAGAAAGATTCCATACCTTGAACATTAATGATGTTGCTAGCAACATTCCTGGAATCTTTCCATTTTGCAATCAATCTCTGTTCTATTTCTAGTTGTGTTTTAAGAATCTCTTCCCTTTTTAACACTTTCTCAAGTTCCAGCTTAGCATCCCTACTAACACACCTCATTTTCTCAAACTCAATGAGCTGTGCTTCTAACATGGCATTTCTATCACTTAAGAGTAAATTGGTCTCTTTAATTCTTGAGTTCTCTTTGGTAAGTGATTTAAGAGTAACACGCAAATTATACAGTACAGTAGACATTTCATTAACTGTACTATCGCATTCCTCTTTAGAAAGCTCAGAAAGATTAGTAATTGTTACCTGGTTGCTAGAGGAACTTGCTTCCTGCTCATGATTGTTAGCCATTAGAGCCAAATTGACATACTCAACATCATCACCAGCCCAATCATACTCATGAGACATGAAAGCCTTTTCTTTTTGCTTGAGAAGTTCAAAGTATTTCTTTTTATAATCAACATGCTAAAATTTCCTGTTCCTCTTCTCAGCTTTGGGCTTTCTGCAATCTCCAGCAAAGTGACCAATCATTCCACAGTTGAAATATTTAGACTTAGACTTTTCAACCCAATTATTTTTGCTAGGTTGAAAGTCTCTCCTTGGTGGCCTTGCTTCTGAGTTTCTCTTGAATTTGAACTTAGAAAATTTTCTTGAAAGAAAGGAAATGTGCTCATCAATCTCATCTAAGTCATCCAAGTTGGCTGGTTCTTCTTCTTCTTCTGTCATCTTGCCTTTACCCTTGATAACATCACTCCTACAACTAGCTCGACTAGTTGTGGCTTTTGCAGCTTCTTCATTGTCATCTTCCAGTTGGTTCACAGATGCAATCAATGCAATAGATCCACCTTTCTTTTGTACCTTCTCAATTTCTTCATCTTGCTCCATTTCCAGCTCATATGTCTTTAAGGTTCTATAAAGCCTTTCAAGAGTATAGTCTTTATACTCTTGAGTGTTTCTCAGAGAAACAGTCATAGGCTTCCACTCTTTTGGAAGAGCTCTAAGAAATTTGAGGTTTGAATCCTTGGTTTGGTAGACCCTCCCATACAACTTTAATCCATTCAAAAGCTTTTGAAACCTACTAAATGTGTCATTTAGGGTTTCACCAGCTTTAAAATGAAAGTGTTCATATTGTTGTATGAGGAGTTGCATTTTGTTCTCCCTTACCTGCTCAGTTCCTTCACAGAGTGTTCTAACAGTGTCCCATACTTCTTTAGCAGTTGTACAGTTGATAACATTGTCAAACATCTCTTGCTCCAAACCATTAAACAGAATGTTCATGGTTCTTTTATCTTTATGGACTTCTGCAACATCTTCAATAGTCCATTCTGAGACAGGCTTTGGAATTTCCACATCTTCAGCACCATCTGGCAGTCCAACTCTAGATGCAAACTTCATGGGAACGTGTGGACAATTCTCAATGCAGTCTACATATCTCTCATCCATAGACATGAGATATAGATGCATTTTTACTTTACAGTGAAATTAATTGTCCTTATCTAGAACTGGTATCTTTACACCTGCATCCTTCTTCACCATGGTTTCTGTTTTGGCCTTGATCTTTAAACTCCTTGTATGTTAGAAGCTCGCTCTGATACCAATTGTTAATCCCAAATGACCTAACAGAATTGTAGAAGAGGGGGTTGAATACAATTCTAGATATTTTTAAACTTAAAACAACTTTTAAATAACTTAACACAGAAAATAAAAACACACAAGCAAATATAAAATTTCAATTGGATGTTTTGAGGATCCAACTGAGATGTTTTTATTGCGGGACTAATCTGTGTTACAAACGTAGCACAGCTGCTCAGTTCTTAATGTAGAGTGAGAGTGCTCTTGAAAGAAAGCTAATACAAAATTATTCTATCTCACTTCTTACTATAAAATGAACTGCTACACTTGGTTATATATCCCAAGTTTACAATGCTATTTTTGGCTACTCTAAAATGTACTAAGGGTAACCGCCAGTATCTTGCTTTTCATTCCTTTTGTCCAATGGTCCTTGGAGATCTTGTCTTTTGTCTTCATGCTTATTATGATCACACTCAAGAACCTAATTGGAAATTGGAATGTTTCCTCTTTCCTAGTGACCATTTTAATGGCTCCCAATGCAAAGTACACTTCTACATCACCTTTTGATCTGTCAGAAAACTGTCACTATCATTTTGTCAACTGTTCAGAAAAGTAATAGTGATTCGTTGATAGTAGTAAGATGTATTTCGTTGATGGCTTTATTCTTCATTCCGTTGATGGTACATTCTTCATTTCGTAGATAGTGTAATCTCCATTCCGTTGACATGTCTTCACTTAGGCAAAATTACAAGGCACATTATATTTACAATTAACCAACCTATTTTGCCTATCTAGTACTTAGTCAACATGACTTAGAAAACCTATCTAATACCTACAACAATTGTCTATCAACTAGTGAAGTATTGTACAGTGCAATTGCTACATTACTCATTCCGTTGATGAGCTACCTGTCAGCGGAAGCTGCAAAGCATACCATTCCGTTGACAGTTACAAAAGTGACTTAACACAAAATTTACTAAGTGTTTTTATAATTATCATAAAAAACAACATATTCCTAACAATATGTGTACGTGATGTGACCTAATGACGTTTAAATCTCATATTAAAAGTTTTCAGAAAAGGAAAAATCTCATACTAAGAAATTTCATACCGTGACGGCTAAGCCGAATTGTATTAATTACTTCCGATTGATGAATAAGTAGTATGTACAAATGAAAGATTGTAGAGTAGCTAGGTTATGTGTCCTTGTCAATAAAACGATTTTAACTAAATTAACGTAGAAATCTTTAAAGAACTATTTACAATTCCTCATCAATGGTGGCGATTACTAGTTACTACAAAAGAGAAGAGAGGAAATAAATTATCAAATAATAAACAATGAATCTAGCCACGGTATTCAGTCGTGGAATTTGAATAAAAAAAATAGCTGGGACTAAGATAAATTATTGCTAATTTTTTGAAGTTAGTCGGGACTAAAAGTGAATTTTTTTCTTAATTTTAACTAAAAATTGTGAGTTAAATTAAAATTCACAATAAAATTTTCGGCTTCATGATCAAGGCTCCGCCTAGATTAGCCCATTTTAATCACGCCTGGGATGATATTGAAATTCTGTGTCATTATATCTTTATTATATATAATTAGTGTAAAACACTTAAATGGTATGGTTTGGTTTGGTTGTCAGCCGGTCCTACATAACTAAAAACTCTTTGTTATAAAACGGGTCCTAGATAGCTAAAAACTCTCTAATATAAGCTAAAAATTCTGTACTATAAAACAATTACACAATTAGAGCTAAAAACTCTCTACTATAAGCTAAAAACTCTGTACTATTAAACAATTACACAATTAGAGTAAATAGAGTTATTAATAATGCGAGAAAAAGTAATATTTCTATAAAAGTAAATAATAATAGAAGTAGTATAATTTTAATATTTTAAATATTTACACTAAAATTTATTAAAATTGAATTTATAAAATAAAACGGGTCCTACATAGCTAAAAATTCTCTACTATAAGCTAAAAACTCTCTACTATAAAACAATTACACAATTAGAGTAATTAGAGTTATTAATAATGCTCTACTTTGGAGAAAAAGTAATATTTCTATAAAAGTAAATAATAATAGGAGTAGTATAATTTTAATATTTTAAATATTTACACTAAAATTTATTAAAATTGAATTTATAAAAACAATGAATAAACATATAAATAATCATTCTTTTAATGAATTTGTATATATAAAAAATTCGTAATTTTTATCATTTCAAGAATTACAAAATAAACCGAAATAATATATACATATGAAAAAACATATTATTAACTTAATGAATTTATATTTTTATGAAAATACACAAAGATATTAATAAATAAATAAAATTATAAAAACACTAAAATAAAATAACGTATTAATCGTTGCACGGGTATAAAGCTAGTTCTATATTAACTATTAAGTATCTATTATATCACGTTTTATATTTAGAATCGTGTAAATTACATGTTCTGTCAGCCTGTCGCCATTAATTTAAAAGAGGTTGAACGCGAAAGTAAAAGCAAAATATAAAAGAAATTAGATTAGTAGCTTTCTATCACCTAACTTATTGTCGGCATAGGTTCTTTTATATATACTCGGTTGTCTCAGTCATTTCTATACACTTTTCATTTTGGATATCTCTCTCATTTTTATACATTCCAAAAATAGTAATTTTTAATAATATAAAACACTATTACACCCACTACTTTCATCACTATCTCTATTCTATAATAATATAAAACACTATTACATCCACTAATTTTCTCCACTATCTCAAATCTATTATTAAATATTGATAGGTCCCACCACTTTACTCACTTTTCATCTAATTTTACTCATTTTCCGGTGTATAGAATTCACTGGGACGGAGGGAGTACTAACTTAAAACCCGTGCAATGCACAGATTGTTAATTGTTATTTTATTATTATTTTTTAAATATTTTATTAATTGTAATTGTGCAAAAAATAAGTAGACATTGTTAAAATAGCTAAATACTTTTAATTAATTAAAAACATTAAAACATATTTTAAAATAAATAAGTATGGGTTTGCCCGTTATATTTTTGAAAATGAGGGGTTTTAGTAAGAAAAAATAAAAAATGTAACATATATTTAGTTTAAAAGATAAATGCCCGTGATATTTTTGGAAAATGAGGTTTTAAAATTTAATAATTAAAAGTATTTAAATACGTTTTAAAATAAATAAGTAAAGGGTTTCCTGTGATATTTTTGGAAAAAGAATGAATTTTAGTGAGAAAAATAGAAAAATTAAATTGTAAAAGGCAATTTCCCGTGATATATTTAGAAAAGGAGGGACTTTGTTAAAAAAAATTTATAATGTGTTTTATAGCTGAAAAGGTAATTGGTTATAAATAAATATTTGATTATTTATATTTTAATATTTTTAGTAATTGCATTTGTTAAAAAAAATAAGTAGAAATGTTAAAATAGGTATACTTTTAAAAAATAATTATAATATTAAAATTGGTTTAAAAATAAATAACTAAATGTTTGTCCGTGATATTTTTGGAAAATGAGGGGTTTTAGTAAGGAAAAATAGAAAAACTAACATGTTTTAGTTAAAAAAGATAATTGTCCGTGATATATTTGAAAAAGTAGGGGAATTTGTTAGAAAAAATAGAAAAAATACTGTATTTTAGGTGAAAAAAGTAATTGGTTATAAATATGTAATATTATTAAATAATAATATATTTCTATAAATAAGTAAGGTTAATTAAGTAAAAATACGAATGTAACACCCCATCTATATTTAAATGAGGGCTACTTATTAAATCATTAAATCTGCAAACAGAGCACTAATAATCTCTAAATAATAGGTATCATAACCTCCAAACAATATTAAACCTCCAAACAGTTTAAATCAATAAATATGAAAATCAAAATCTCTAAATGATTATTTAAGTCTAAATAATAGCAATCTGAATATCCTAATCAATGAAATAGGGTGGCTCTCCTTCACACAGTCCCAGATCCCACTAAACACCTGCTAGAAAAAGAATACGGCATGAGCCAATTGCCCAGTACGGATTTGAAATACAGTTTATAAAACAGAAAAATAGATATTCATATTTGACAGTTTGTAAGAAAATTTATTCAATTGAAAACAAGTATGGCTGAAGCAACGAAGGGTTAGGATATTTCATACCGAGATCAGAACAGAACAGATTCAAATAGACACATCATAGGGTACCTAATGTGTGCAACAAATCGGATAACGTGTACGGCATATACAACGTCACCGTCAAATCAAATCAAATCACAAAATCTGGGTGCACCCACGTATCCTAAAACAAATATCAAAATGCGCAAAAACTCCTCCAAAGAGCTAACAGAAGGATACGCCATGACCAATCACACTGTCATGGAAGTGTCATGCCACTGGTGTCGCAATGACATGGATGTATAACCCCTAAGCTGATTAACTCGGTATACCCTATATCACTAAGGGTTCAAATATAATATTTCGCAAAACATTTTAAAATCACAGAAACAGATATTTTCAATATTTCCAACAGATATAAAATATACGCAATATGAGAAAATTGCAGAAACGGATATTTAAATATTTCGAAACAGATTTAAAAATATTTTTCGGAGTCAGAACAAATTTTCAGAATCAAAATGATTAAAAACAAAACGAACAGATTTGGGATCAAAACGAATTTAACATTAATATTTCCAAGAGAAGTAGTATTGAACAAAAGAGAGAAAATCCGTACCTTAAAATCGCAAATCTTTAACACTAAAATCCGCACACGATCCGCCAAGTTCCAGGCCTCCGATCTAAATTGCAAAATATAGCTTATAATTAATATGCATTCTTTTATATTGTTCAATTGATTTATTAATACATTATTTACGTAGGCCGAATAACTTAGCATTGGTTTAATAATTATCTTATTTAACCAAAAAAAAAACTAACATTGAATATTAGTTATGTCCCCAGACTTGTCTTGTACCGCATGCTAAATTGTGAGAACATATAAAATTCAAAATTTAAATAATAGGACATGTATATATGCGGCCTAACTTAATAATCAAACTAACAAATAAATTAATATGAATTAGAACAATACTTCTGGCTCTAACAACATGCATATGCTGGCTTCTCATTGGACCATGATTTTTAGTTTAACCGAATCAAGCAAACATGATATAAGTTGTATTGAAAACCATTATCTTGACTCTAATGAATAAACACACGCACGAATTAACAAGACTTAATAATATTGTACAAATTCATAGTTTTAATACTAATATAAATCATGGCTTTCTCGCTTTTGTTTCGGACCATAAGAAAATAACAAGCAATTTTCATAATTAAAACACATGTTATACTAATGGATTAGAACTTAATATAACTAATTAACAGAATACTCAAGATTGACCTTACACTTGAACATATGCATATGTATATAATTTAATAAATAAAACTTGGTTCCTGGACTTATGGATCACACACATGTTCATCAAGGTGTAACATATTAAAAACTATTCTAGTGTACACGGACTAAATTAATCAACTCAGTGCTTGTATTTGTGGTAAAAGATTAGGATATGTGCCTTTTTTCTGATTTCTTCTTCCTCCCCCTGAGCGGCTCTCGACAACAATCTTGGCTAATAATTATAGTATTAGGGTTGATTTAATATATAGGCACAAGTTTAATAGATAGCACCGACTGTTTTTTTTATAGATAATATCTTAATTAATAGCCAATTCTTTTCTAAACCAAAATTTTAATACTATTTATTATTATTATTATTATTATTATTATTATTATTATTATTATTTAAAAATCACCTATATTACAACGAAGTACAATTAATTAAGGGCAATTAAGTAAAATAACAACATAACATACCGATCAACAAAACTTTTAATATTTCGTCTATTATATAATAGTATTGATTTATTGACTGAACATTAATATAAATATTCATTCATTAGTTTTATTATATCTTTTAATAGTTTTTATATCAGATTTTATATTTTCATAACATTTTGGATTAAAATAATTAAAATATTAAGTAATACAAAATTTTGTATGTTTTTTGTTCTTAAACCCAATCATATAAGTAATAGATATTAACATGTCATTGATGATTTTTAGATTTAATATATTGTTAGTAATTTTAAAATGATAAATATTAGATTTTATATGTTGTTGATGTGATTTGAAACTTATATGGGCATATTTTTGGATGTTTAGATATTAAATTTAAATATATAATTAATGAGTTTCGAATCATTGACCTTTGATAACACTTTTAATTTATCTCGCTCACTCCTTATTATAATATAATTTTTTTATTTAATATGTCGTATCTGAAAATAGAACCCTTGACTAATGGTAGTATTCTCCAATTATTCTTTTTCATCTTATTTTATAATAGAATATAATTTTTTCAAAAAAGTTTGGGTCATTATTTTAACAACTTAGTTGTTCTCGAATTAGTTTTCTTCATATAAATTTCTATTAAATATTAAATTATACTTTAATAACTTTGGTACATAAATAATTGAAAGAATACATATATAATTTTATCCTCATGTTAATTATATTTTTGTATTAAAATGTATTTGTATTAGATTAATTCAAATATTTTATTGAAGAAAAGAAAGAATCCTTAAATATAAAAGAATTAGAAAAAATAAAATTTGATCTAAAATGAATGAAAAAACTTTTTTTATTAGGTTTTATACACTTATTATTTGAGCTCTATCTTAAGTTCTAAAATTATATTTAGACTATTTTACAAATGAAGCGGAACTTATAAAATAATTTTTAATATAGTAATGATTTAACAATTATTATGCAACTCGAACTACCGTCAATAGAAAAAGATAAGTTATAAACTTTTATATTGCAAATTCAATTTAATTTAGGAAACCTACTTACATTTAATTTAAATTATTAAAAAAATATTTTTTAGCATTTGAATATGCTTCTAATAATAATAATCAAATACACTTTTTAATATTAAATCAAACGTCTATCTATTATTTTAATTTAAGATCTAATGAGAGTTATTGTTTTGACGATATATGTCTCATGAAAATCATAATTATGGATAAATCACTTTGACGCTTATAATATATAAAGATATGATAATATATAATGAGATATTGATATGGCATAATAGTATACAGTATTTACTTAATTATCCTTATGTATAGTATGATACTGTATGGTATTTACTTAATTATTTTTACTTAAATTACCCTTATTTAGTTATTTTTATTTATAGACATACATAATAAGATAAAATGCTAAACTTTAAGTATCTAAGGCAGACTTTCTTACTTAGTGCATGTTTGTTTGGGCTATTTTAAAAAAGTTAACTTATACCATAAAATGAATAAGTGTGAAATGGATGAATTCTTAGGTGTTTGGATAAATTTACTTATAAGTTAGTTACAAATTTGCTAATTTATATTTTAAAAATAATTATTAAATACAATGAGCTAAATACTTATATTTTAAATTAAAAAATATTTAAAAACACAAATATAAAAATATGAAGTATTAAAAAATAAATAAATAAAACAATAAGTTAACGAAAATGTATATTATTTTTTTTTGAGTCGGAATTAATTCAATAATAAAAAGCCATACGGCATCTACAAAAATGGTCGCGTCGAACAAACATAAAACAGAAACAATCGCTAATTACTCCATTTTTCTTGGAGATACAATCCCGCGATTTGTTGAAGATGATATATTTACATTTACCCGCTTCACCACATCCAGTTGGAGCTAATCCAGTTTGAGCTATCGACCATAATTGCAATCCCCTAAAAGCTTCCATCACTAAATCAAAAACCATACTCTCACAAAAAAGGAGAGAAACACCAAAACTCTCACCAAGGAGAGACTACAACCAAATTGAAATTACAAATTAAAACTAAAATTGCAAATAAAAATTACACTAAAAGCAAGCCTTAGATCTAAAAAACGAAACCACAAAAACAAGAGAAACCGGACCCCTCGAAACCGAAGAACCACCCGCTAGATCGGAGAAGACAGAAATCCGGATGCTCTAATGGTTTTTGATCTAAGAAGTTTTATTGAAAAAACAATCAAGCCTTAATAGCAAGATTAGCAAGAAAGATGAAAGAAAAACTAAGGGATTGGGGCTTTCCACCGGAGAATCCGGTGGAAGCCCCCGGCGGCAATATTGAGAAAAAAGGAGGCGGCTGGCTGTGAGAGAGAGAAAAGAGAGAGGGTTTCTAATATAATGCGGTGACTTTACGAAAATGTATATTATTACTAACATTCAACTTATTAAAGTTAATTTATAAGTTGGATTGCCGGGTTTATAACCATAAATCAACTTATTTTTCCTTTACCAAACATGTTCTTTAGTACTTAGGACCAAAATAAAATATAAACGCATGTTGATGTCATAATTTGCCATCTTTTATAAGAGTTTTGTGCATTGCAGGGAATATAAATTAATAATTTATTGATGTCATGTATTATGTAACAAATTAATCTTTGACCTTCTTCTTATGCCTTATTATTATATAAATAATTTTTTTTTTGACCTTTTTCGTTACACTTTATTATTGCATGGTTTATTTTCTTCAAATTAAACATAAATTATATGCATAGGTGAATTATAAACATATAAATACCTATTTTCAATACACTGCCTTCGTTTAGAAAAATAGTACACTGGCTTTTGGCTGCGTTTTGAAAAAAAAGCGCGTATGCCTACGTAGTTAGTTAGATCGGTGTTTTGCTTTAAGATAAATCTGCACGAAGTTCAGTAGCTCCGGCTTGTACTTTACTTTTTTAAAATTGTTCAAAGGCTATATATTATATGCACATAGTTATGTAATGTTATCTTAACAATTAAAAATTTTATGTTTTCAAATATTAAATTTTAATACGAAGATTTGAATCTTAAATTTTGTTGTTAAATATTAGATTAGATATGTTATTTATGAGAGTCAAATCCTTGATTTATGGTAGTATTATCTTATTATACCTCTTAATCTTATTATATATATATAATATGATATAGTTATAGAATAGTATATAATTATATGATAATTATTATTTCTGTAAATTATAATTATAAAGTTTAGCCTAATATCTATTTTAAAAGTTCATAAATTTCTGGAGTGTTTTTTTTTTCTTTTAAGATCAGATAAGATTATTTGAAACATGTTAGGTACAATATTTGTGTAACTATTCTTTCTAACTTTTTAACTACTAGCTTATAGCATGCACGGTACTTAAATTTTATTTATAATTATTCTGTTTATAATTATATTTTTATTATCCATGCAACACACGATTGTTTTTTAAATATTTATAATTATATTTATTTATGAATATTTTAATATTTAAAAGTTATTAGTTTACATGATTAAATTATTGTTAAAAAAGATTTAGCCAAAAAAATTATAGTTAAAAATTTGATATTTATTATATTTTACACGCTAAACTATTCTAAAACTAAAAAGAGAATAAAGTGACGAAATTTAATGTTGAGAATTCTATTCGATTTAGGAAATCTACTTATATATGTAGTTTAGATTATTAGAATACCCTTTATTAATCAAATACAGTTTTTAATGTTAAATCTAACGGTTTTCACCTATCTATTTAACATTAAACGATTTTGATTATTTTGATATTAAATGAGTTTTCTTATTTAATTACAACTATTTTTATGTTTTGACTTTTTAGAAAATCCAATCCTAATATAATATCTTTTAACTTATATCATTTTTAGACAATAACTTCTTTTTATATGATATAATCTTGATCATCTATTTTTAAAAGTATTAGATCTAACGGTTGAGAATGTTTTGGCGGTATTTAGAAACAAACTACCATGATAACATTATTAATTTTTCTTTATATTTATAATTTTTTTTAAATATTTATTGCTAAAATATAATGTACTCTTTTTTGTAATATGTTAAAGATGCGGGAATTTTGAACTTTTGAGAAAATAAATTATCAATTAAAATATAATTTTTTTTGTAATAGTTCTTCTTTTAAAGTAGTACACAGTGACGATCAAAATTCTGTATAAAATTCATTTTTTATAGTATATCCTATAAATATCTATGTTCTTATATTAAAGACTAAATAATGAAAGTTTTATGTTCGCTTTGTTTGATCGATGTTTCAAATTAAATTGTTGAAAAACGTTAGATATAACAGTAAAATTATCATGTAGAATGATCTAAGGTTTGAATCTACCAACAACATATTAAAATTTATAGTTTTTTTTTTAAAATAAAGAATTTTTTCATTTTTTTTCTTGCAGACATAGGTTATTTGATAATATTTTTTGTAAAGTACGATTTTTCAGAAAAGTACTATATTAATTGATTAAGAAACTTTTAAATTTTCAAATTTAATAATTTAAAATGTATGTATGTTAAAAAAGTTTGGCCTCTGTAGTTGAGTCTAAAATTTCAAAATACGATTTGTTTTTAATATGAATAGTCCCGCTAACAATGAAATTAGGTATCTATGAGTTCTTATAAAACAAAATCACCATTTACGTATAAATTATTATTTAATAATAAATAATATTTGATTAGTTATGATCTAAAACTTAATAAAATAGGATTAAAAATATACACAATTTTATAAAATTTTATCCTCGTATTATTATATTCTTTGTTGATTTGAATTTTTCTTAGATTGATTTTAATTTTTGAACATAGATTTCTAAATTTAAAATAGTTAGAAAAAAGTAATTAAATTGGTATTAAAATAATGATGACATAATAATTATTATTAGAATTTAAATATTCACTTTTCTAATTTGGGCTTTATCTTGTGTTTTAAAAATCAGATTTTGACGATTTTATACCCCACATGAAGATAACTAAATTATATTTAATCAAAAGATGGTTTAAAATTTTTTATCTAACTGGAATTATCCATGCAAGAGAAAAGAAAGTCACAAATTTTTTACATGGAGAATTCTATTCAATATAGAAAACTTATTTATATTTGGTATATTTGGTTTAAATTATCAAAATACACCTTTTAGAATTTAAATATAATTATATTATTAATAAATACACTTTTTAAATATTTGATCTAACGATTTTCATTTATCTAGTTAAGATCTAATGGTTCTTATTAATTAGGTTATCTACGACCAAATTTTTTGGATAAGATCCCTATTATGATTATTATATATAAGGATTTAATATAATAAGGATATCAAGTATATAATGATATAAGTATCTTGCTTTTACTTTTAATGTTTCGGTTTTATTTACAGTGTATATAAAATTTTAAAATACATTATTACTTAAAAATTATTAAACAGAATAAAAATTATGTTATGATCATATAAAATTTTATTCTCATATTATTATATTCTTTATCGATTTGAATTTGTTCTTAATTAATTTTGATACTTTTTTTAAAGAAACATACAATTTCTCTATATTTAAAAGAATTAGTGGAAAAATAAATAAACTGGTGCTACAATAAAAAAAAATATTTATTAACATTTAGATACAAACTTTACTATTTGGGTTATATCCTGAGTTTTAGAAATTGAATTTTGACGATTTTACAACCCATGCGAAACTAACAAAATTATCTTTAATTTAATGATGTTTTAATAATTATTATCTAACTTGACTAGTTGACCTACTCATAAAATAAACTGAAAAGAAAAGATGGTTAAGAAGTTTTACATAAAGAATTCAATTCAATATAGAAAATCAATTCATAATTGGTTTAAATTATCAAAGCACACTTCTTAGTATTTAAATATAATCATACATTTAATCAAATACACATTTTAATATAACTATTATATTCAAAATTATCGTTTATGAATATGAAACCCTCAATATTTTAATAATATTTTGATATTATCCTTTTATGTTTGTTATATGTAAAATTATATAATTATAATTTGGATTAATCAAATTGTTATGTTTCTTCAGAAAAAAAAGTGTTTAAATTTATTCATGTACAGGAGTTCTCCACGGTAATCGATATGAATTGTTATCTTGATATTTGGTTTAATATGTGTGTGTTTTTAATTTCATTATGTATACATTTTTTCTTCTTTTAAGTGTAGGGATAGCTATAGTTTCAATTTATTATTTTATCCTAACCATCAAAACTCTCTTACATCAATTATATTATGAGTACCACGAGGCTATATAAATATATATAAACCACATATTTATTTCATTTTTAATTAAATATAATTACAAATGTCAATTAGTAAATCAAAAAATTAAATTACACTGCTTTTTTATAAATAGTTCAAAGTGATTCTACAATAGAATCAAACTTATTCAAAATGATTCTACGGTAGAATCAAATTTAAAATCAATTTTTCTTTCAAATTTTGAATGTTTAATTTTTTATAAATTTATATGTAATTAATATTCTAAATTAGAATCAAAATTTATATTTTGTGAAATAAAAATTTTAAATTATTCTAAAAATTCCGTGATAAGCACGGTTGTCTCCGATTTTCTATTTAAGATGGTTTTCTGTCGAAAAATGACCATTATATATATATATATATATATGATATAATTATAGTAGGGGTATTGCAGAATTGGAATCCATGGTTTTATTTTATGTAAATGTAGCATGCAAGTGACTTAATTAATTGTTATTAAAGAATATGGAAAGCAATATATTACAGCATTTAATTATGATTAGCCCTAATAAGAAGTATCTATTAAGATAAAATCGTTTTCATCTTACGTTGTTTTTAAATTACTCAATGGTGCACCCAAAAAAACCTAGCATGATTTTCAAACTTGTTCTAAAAATTGAAACTCAACACCTAGAGGGGAGGGGTGAATAGGTGTTATGACTAACAATGACCGATTTTAATTATTACCAACTTATGTCACTGAAAAAGCAAAAATCAGTCTGTTTTGCTGTCTGGCAGCTTACTGAGTTCACAGAATGTAAAGTGGCAACTAGCTACGTTGTTCAATGCAGTATAGAAATTGTGCAGAAAATAAAGAACACACAGAAATTTTAGTCAGGTTCGACCCCTATCTCCTATAGGTCTACGTCCTGATCCTATACCAACACGGCAAAGGAATATATTATTTATCAAACTGAATTACAACTACACGATACAATAATATATCTCCCTGATCTCCCAGTTACTGTTTGTAGCTTGCTGAAACACCTTGTTCCTTGAACGCAGCTCTCTAAGTACTATACTAAACCAAGTATAAACTCCTCTAGCTATCAAGTTCCTTGAACCCTTGTTTCCCAAGCTCACAAAACCAGCAACTACCAACTTACAAGTTGAACAATACAAGTATAATCAATTACAATTGAATATATCAACTCTAATCAAAGATATAAGATGTAATATATATATATTAGAGCTCAAAAGTATATGAAAGAATATATCAAATCAGTTCGAAAGTACTTGTGTTTTCTGTTTAAAGTCGTCCAACCTCTGAGAATGAAAACACACAAATCTATATATATAATGAACGAATTAATACTTGAATTAATCCAACAAAAACAATGTTCTTGACCTTAAAAGTCTCACATTTTATTTGCTTGAATAATTCAAAACCTAACATTCACAAAACAACGTTTAGAAATCAGATGAGATGAAAATGTAGACGTTGAAGAAGAAGCCCATATGATATATTGAAGATCCTAGTAAATAGAGTTTGTTATGAAGTAAAATGTTAAAAAACAAACTCCTACTTAATAAGAATTATATATATATATATAAAGAGTTTTCAAAATATTGAGCTCAGATATATATATATATATATATATTATATATATATATACGACTTATATAAGTGATAAAGTCCTAACAATTCAGTTCCTAGAATATTTTCTATAAAATAGGACTGAAACTCTATCTGATGGGAGTGTTTCCGGCTTGCTGCCTGCATACAAAATTTAGTCTGCCAGCTTCCTGCCTGCATAGAAAATTAGTCTACCAGCTAGCTGCTACAACATGTTTTGTTAGAAAATACAAAGTTTTTATCTCCTGCAAAACAATGTTAGTACACACAATCAACCCAGCTTGCTGCTATAGTGTTATCATCAAAACACCAGGGTTTCAGTCTCCCCCTTTTTGATGATTACACAATAATATTCAGGAGCAAAATACTCCCTCTAAAATTATGCTTCCCCTGCAAAAATATTAGCATTCATTCTATCCAAGCAGCTAAACATATTTTCATGGCATTAAAATTTAGCATTAGCATAAATTCACATTAAAATCATGTGACCCAAAGAGTAACTAAGAACTCCCCCTAAATCACACATGTTATGATCCTGAATTTTCTCCCCCTTATTCATCAAAAAGGTTATTCACATGTTATCAATAATAGAAAATTCAAATAAGCATAAATTATCATGCTAAGTGAGCTAATATTACCAGACAATTGTAGGCAGCTTGCTGTCTAGACATTGCACATGCCAATTTCCCTACGAAGAACAGAAAATCTTTCTTCGGCCAATGGCTTAATGAAGATGTCAGCTAGCTGGTATTCTGTAGAAACAAATAGTAGCTCAATTTTTCCTTTTGCAACATTGTCTCTCAAGAAATGGTATCGAACATCAATATGCTTCGTTCTTGAGTGATTCACCAGATTCTTTGAAATGTTTATTGTGCTTTTATTGTCACAATAAATTGGAATCTTGTCGCATTTGATGCCATAGTCCCTGAGTGTTTGTATCATCCAAAGAATTTGGGCACAACAGCTTTCTGCGGCTAAATACTCACCTTCTGCAGTGGATAATGCAACAGAAGCTTGCTTCTTGCTTTGCCAAGACACCAAACTCTGTCCTAAAAATGCACAAACACCACTTGTACTCTTGCGATCAGTTTGACAACCTGCATAATCTGCATCACTAAACCCAACAAGATCAAAAGCATTTGTGATTGGATAAAATAAACCAAGAGAAATTGTGCCACTCAAATATTTGAATATTCGTTTAACTGCACTCAAGTGAGACTCTTTTGGTTTAGATTGAAATCTCGCACATACACAAACACTATACATTATATCAGGTCTAGAGGCAGTAAGATATAATAAACTACCAATCATACATCTATACTTGTGAACATCAACATCTATACCTTATTCATTTGCTGTCAGCTTACTGGCAGGAGTCATTGGTGTTGATTTTGGCTTGATATTTTCAAATCCAAATCTTTTGAGTAGATTCTTGATATACTTGGATTGATTCACATAAATACCCTCTGGAGTTTGCTTAATTTGAAGACCCAAAAAGTAATTAAGCTCTCCCATCATGCTCATGTCAAACTCACTATGCATACACTTAGAAAACCACTTGCACATATCATCATTAGTAGATCCAAAAATAATATCATCCATATATATTTGTACAACTAAAATATCAGTACCATCATGTTTAGTAAATAATGTGGGATCGATTTTACCTCTAATGAATCCATTTTTGATCAAAAACTTACTTAACCTTTCGTACCATGATCTAGGAGCTTGCCGCAATCCATATAATGCCTTCTTCAACTTGAAAACATGATTTGGAAATTGCTCATTCTCAAAACCAGGGGGTTGCTTGACATACACTTCTTCATTTAAGAATCCATTAAGAAATGCACTTTTCACGTCCATTTGGTGTAGCTTGATCTTCTTGAAGCAGGCAAAGGAAAGTAGCATCCGTATTGATTCAAGCCTTGCAACCGGGGCATAAGTTTCCTCAAAATCTATTCCTTCTTGTTGATTGTATCTTTGTGCAACAAGTCTTGCTTTGTTTCGAGTAACCGTACCAAATTCATCAACTTTGTTCTTGAAGACCCATTTAGTACCAATGATTGAAGCATCTTTAGGGGGCTCCACAAGTTCCCAAACATCACATCTTTCAAATTGATTGAGTTCTTTTTGCATTGCCATGATCCAATTCTCATCCTGAAGTGCTTCTTTAACATTATTTGGTTCTTCTTGAGCTAGAAAAGCCGCAAATGCACAAAAGTTGGCTTGACCCTTCCTTGTCTTGATTCCTTCTGATTTATCACCAATGATCAACTCTGGAGGATGGTTCTTCACTGTTCTTGTTGACTTTGGCAATGAATGTTGAGCTATGACTTCCTCATGTACTCGAATTCTCTTGGATGGAGGAGAAGCTTCACCACCTTCATAGATAGGCATCTTTTCTTGTGATCTCTGACCTCTTGAACCTTCCAAGGTGAGTTTTGACAACTTATCAATAGTTTCATCTACTGGAGAAGAGGTTTCAGTTGGCTTTTCAGCTGCTGTAGTGGTCTTAGACTGGGTGGCAGCTTGCTGCGATACAGTATTTGTCACTAGCAGCTGGCTGTCATCACCTGTACCTGCAATATCTTCCTCATCTCTTGACAGATCAACATTAGACTCTTGAAATGAAACATCTATAGACTCTTCAACAATACGTTTAGATGTATTATACACTCTATAAGCACGAATTGTTAAAGAATAACCCAAAAATATTGCTTCATAAGATTTAGCATCGAATTTACCATCTCGATCAATAGTTTTAAGTACAAAGCACCTGGAGCCAAAGACTTTGAAATATCCAATGTTTGGCTTCTTATTCCTCAGCAATTCATATGGAGTTTTGTTGAGAATAGGCCTGATAAGCACTCTGTTCAGAACGTAGCTTGCTGTGTTGACTGCTTCTGCCCAGAAACTCATTGGCAGCTTGCTCTCTTGCAGCAAAGTCCTTGCAGTTTCTTGCAAAGATCTGTTCTTTCTTTCCACAACTCCGTTTTGCTGTGGGGTTCTTGGAGCAGAGAATTCATGTGAAATACCTCTTTCTTCATAATAATCAATGAAGCCTTTTGAGATGAATTCACCTCCTCTATCACTTCTTATACCTACAAGTCTTGTATTCAACTTGTTCTCAAGTAAAGTGATTAGTTTTTCAAATTCACTAAAAGCACAATCTTTAGTACGAAGAAACAATACCCATGTTTATCTAGAATAATCATCAACAATAACAAATGGATATTGTTTACCTCCAATACTTTTATATGCTTCCGGACCAAATAAATCCAAATGGAGAAGCTCTAAAGGTTTAGAAGATGATACCATTGTCTTTGACTTATGTGGAGTCCTGATTTGTTTGCCTAATTGACAAGTCGAACAGGTTTCCGTCTTAACATACTTCAATTTGGGCAATCCTCGAACTAGCTTCTTTGTAGACAGCTTGCTGAGTAAGTCCATATGAGCATGTCCTAGCCTTCTATGCCAAAGATCTGGATTTGTATCAACAGTAGCTAAACAGCAGCCTACTTCCTGCATCTCAAAGTCCAACATATATATATTTCCTTCCCTTCTAGCAACTAGGGGGACTTTGTTAGTGCCAACATTAATAGTATATTTCTCTTTATCAAACACAACAGTATGTCCATCATCATATAACTGACTTATACTAAGCAAATTATATTTAAGACCTTGAACATATTGTACTTTATCAATAGAAATGTTACTATTACTGTTAGGTCGTAGATAACGATTATAGAAGGGGGTTGAATGTAATCGTATGAAATAATCGAATAAACAAATATAAAACAATCAATATCAGCTTTTATTAACCTTTATAAAAACTGATACAAACTCTCTCAAGAAACTATGAGTTCTTAAGAGCTGCTAGGTTTACAAAAATACTCGTGAAAAGCTATTACTCTCGTAAAACCTATCCTGTGTTTATATATGCACACAGCTACACATTCTGTTACATAAGATAATCTACATAAAATTAGATTGATCTTCTTGTCGCTTATCTTCTATAACAGCTTCGATGAAGTATATCTTCTACAAATCAATCATTTCCTGAAATCACGGAATAGTATCAATCAATATCTTCTGAGTTGTCTTGCCACTGATGATGACATCATCAGACGTCAGCTCCTGATGCTCCAAGTACTGATGCTATCCGATCCTGACGCATTCATTAAATCATCATTTTCCAACAATCTCCCCCAATTTATACTTTCTGAAATAAAGCATAAATTCTCTGGATTTAATGATGCCAAAACTTCAATCAAATACTCGTACGATTAATATAAGGATTTTGCTTCAGATATCCTTCATAATCAGACACTCTTATGAACCCCATGTTCTTCTGAAGAAACTACTTCATCAACTCATCATTTTTTTCTAATAACAAGTCAATCATTTTTCTCCTCAGCTTCCTCAGACTTTCATCATCCTTGTCTGTCTGATAAATTGCTGCTCTCAGATCTTCAATAGAACTTCTCAACATTCTTTCATCCAGATAGATAAGTTTAACTCTTTCACTATCAGGACTGAAAGATAAATACTCCACTCCCAGAGTCTTCTCAATGAATGCACTCCCTTTCTTCATTTCCACCTCTTGTCCATCCATGTCAATGTATTTAGGAGTATATCCAGTATTTTTCAGATTAAGCCCCATCAAATGCAAATTAATACTGGATTGAATCTTCTTCCCCCACTTTACACACAGATCATCTTTAGGAATAAACATATACTGTACATACCTCAATTCTTCCAAGTTGTTCATTGAGATATCCAGCTTTGTCAGTACAAGCGTTGATCCATCCTTAAGGAAATACACTAGCTTTTCTTTAGGCAGATTTCCATCATGAACATCATACACCATTTGAACAGAAATAAGTTTATCAAGATGCCTTTGAGTAACTTTATCACTCAGATTTTCTGTTAAACATGCTTGATCATATGATGCTGCCTGAGGAATTATTTCTGCATCAGGATGACCAATCCCTCCATGTGTTCCTGTCCGTCGACATTCATTCTTCTTCTTTGCAATCTCTTCATAAGACTTCTTGAATTTTCCAAATCCATCAATACTAGAAATTCCAGGGAGATTTTTGATCTGTCCACTTGATTTAAAAATCTCATTGAGATGAAGATGAGATTTATCTTCCCTGACATCATAGCCTTTTCCTCTATACCCTCCAACCTTCTTGAATTCGTAAGCATTTCTCGAACTCCTTTCAACATTATCTTTCTTTCTCAGATATTCTTGCAACATGACTCCTGACTTAGTGAAGCTTCATTTTTGTAAAGACTTAAGATAGTCCTTTTCTGCTTGCTTAGTTGCTTCCACATTTAATGATGTTCTTACAAGAAATATCTGTCTGTCATTCCTTGAGTCTTCCCTTCTTCTCCTTCTTTGAACTAGAGAAACATCATCATCCTCTTCAACACTTTGTTCAGTGACTGTCACTTGAGATGGACCTTCAAGAACTTTCTTCCCTTTTTCCTTGACAAGACTGGCAGATAATTCAGATGACTTATCTGCATCAGTATTTGATCCTTCTTTGATCACAATACCTTTTTGAGATTCTGAAGGTGATTTGATAGTCCTTGCTCTTCCTCTACTATGACCTCTACCTCTAGACCTGTTTCCCCTCTTTTCACTTCTGGCAGTTCCTTTCTGTGAATTCAGCATTTCATACTCTATCCTTTGAGCTTCCACCATTTCTTCTACATCCTCTTCAGGATACATTTCTTGAAGAAGTTTTCTAGCTTGCTGCTCATTGAATGCTTCAAGTCTGGGATCTTTATAGTGCACAGTGTATTCTATTCCATCAATATTCACAGTCTGATGAAACTTCGTTGCCTGCTCAGCAGTTGTCACTATAACATCATGAGATTGCCTCTTAGAACTAGATCCAGAGACTTGTGTTGACTGTTGTTTTTGACGTTGATTAGACACTGTGATTTGTGTTCTAGCTGCAGCATCAGTAAATACCTGTTTCTGACTGGATCCTCCATCAGGAGCATCATCCCTCCTTAGAACCACTAACTCCGGAGAGCATTTGGTTGACACTACTTTCTCCCCCTTTTTGGCATCAGTACCATCATCAGGAACAAGAGAAGAGATAAGTAAATCCAGCTTAGAATCCATAGATTCAGCCTTTCTCTCCAGAGTTGCAATTCGATGTTCAAGAGAGACATGATCTTTGTGACCACAGGAGAAATCTCTTGTATGGCGCACATCAGACTTAGCATTCTCAGCCACTATATCAGCAATATTCTTTGCAGTTGAAGTTCTGACATCAGTAATCTCTTCAAAGATAGCCTTAAACATGAGAGAAGTACCTTTGAGATGAGCTTGAAGATCTGAACTTTTAATCTCTTTAGAAGCAGTGGCCAAATGACAATGAGCACCAGTAATACCAACAAATGAGGAAGGATCAGTCCAAGAATGATCCCATTGAGCTCTCCTGTGACTAGTCAGAATGTCAGTGGAAGAATCATCAGGATCAGACTTATCAGAACTGGAATGAGAACTGTGAGACTGATCCTGAGACAAAGAAGTTGCAGGAGTATTGGATGTTCCTGCATCAAAATCAGTAATTCCTAGATCTCTCTTTTCTTTTTCAGTGATCTCATCACCGCTCACCAGCACAATATCTGAACTTTTGAGAGTCAGATTTTCCTCACTCAAATGCATAGCATTTTCACTCAGTTCTACCTCTCCTTTTGCCAGTTCAGGAGACTGCCTCTCAAAAATTCTGTTTTTCTCTAAATCTTTTCTCTCATTCTCACGAAAAAGGCTCAGAGCACTCAGAAACGAAGAAATAAGAGATGGCAGAGAAGAGTGGAGTGCAGTAATACTGACAGGGGATCCCTTAGTCAAGGGTCTGTCAGTATTCATCCTGACACCAGGAGAGTAAACAACCATAGCAAAATCAGGATTAGTCACATTACCTGATTCCTCAATATCCAAGGGACGAGAGGACAATGGTTGAATCAAGAGACCTTGACTGTCTTCACTTGGCCATGCTTCCATACTTTGCCTGGACAATTTGGACTGCTTCAGTAAAGAGTACTAGAGGTTCTTGTGTGTCCTGTCCTTGAAACTTGTCTTCATCAAAATAAGCAATCATCTCCTCGTCGAAAGTGCCTTCATCCACCCTTTGAGTGGATGGTTCTTGTGTGGCTTGATCTACAGGGACCGCTAGTTCACATTAAGAACCAGGTTCTTGTGTATCCATATCAAAACTTGGAGCAGAAGATGTTCTGGCTTTAACATTCCTTTTCTTTGTCCTCATAAAACATATCTTCCTTTTCTGACCAGCAGACTCAACAATTTCCTTACGAGCTGCATTTTCCAGTCTTTTGATTCTATCATAAGACATATCAACATGACGTGCCTGTGGAGATACAGGAGGACTGGAGTCAGAAACCTCCACATCTACAGGTGAGGGTTGCACAGGGGATGTGTTAGCATCATTGACAGGTACTACATCAGCATCAAGTCCGGTATCAGGAGTGAAGGTACTGTCCGGAGCAAAACTGACAGTAACATTAGTAGCAGAACTGTCATGAAAAGATTTGTGCAGAGCATCAACAACATCAAAGTGAGAGTAAAGAGTAGGCTTCCTTAATCTGCGTCTTTTGGGAGACTTTGGTGGATCATGTGCCACATCCACAGGAGATATCTTAAATATCGATGACAGCGGTACATCATCATCATCATCAGTATCATTATCAGAGTCAACAACAGTTGTATGCTTTCTTCGGGAGGGTAATATTTTAGATGCCATACCAACTGATTGATCACCTTGTTTCTCCAGATTTTTCATGTGGGAGTGTGACAAGATCCTTGATCCTGACGACTGAGAATGTCGCACAGATTTTGCTAACCTTGTATGTTTGACAACTGATTGCTGTTGAGAGCCATCAGAGGTGGGATTTGAGTGTATAGGAATTTGTTTAGATTTTGTACTTGGGTTAGATCTAGAGGGGGTAGCACCATCAGACCTCCGAATCAGAGTACTAGGATCCAATCCATAAACAGTAGGCAATCTCTGTCGCAAAAGTTTCCTGACTTGTTCAGGATACACAACATCATTCTGATGGCCTCCAATCTGGCAACTGGAGCAAAATTTTCATCGTAATCAATGCCTTCTTGCTGAGAATACCCTTTTGCGACGAGTCTGGCCTTGTTCCTTGTGATTACTCCATCAGAATCAGTTTTCTTTCTGAACACCCATTTAGTTCCCATAATAGATCTATTTTTGGGTCTTGGAACAAGTTTCCAGACTTCATTTCTTTCAAACTCATTGAGTTCTTCTTGCATTGCTATTAACCAGTCAGCATCTTTCAAAGCATCTTCAATTTTCTTCGGTTCTTCTTGTGAAAGAAAATTGTGAAACAGACACTCATTCTGAGTTGCATGTCTTGTTTGAACACCAGCATCAGGATCTTCAATAATGAGATCAGGAGGATGTGCTTGTGTCAATCTTCTTGCTGAAAGTAACCGAGTTCTTGAACTTGATGCTCCCCCTGCATCAGTGTCTTCCTCAAAAGAGCTTTCTTGAGTTATGTGCGAAGCTCCCCCTGTATCAGTGTCTTCATAAGATCTACTGGAATTAGAATTTATCTGATGGACATCTCCTGATGTGCTGTCAGTACTTGCATCAGTACTATTATCAGTACTTCCATCAGTATTTGTAGAAGAGTTGTTTTCAAGAGATTCATTATTTGTAGTATTATCAGTAGTATTTATGATATCATTAGGCTCCCCCTCAATATCATCACTACTGATTTCAGCTTCTAGTTCGTCTCCATATATCAATTCTTCATGAGTATCTTCATTTATTCCAGTAATCTTCATGTCATCAAATGATACATTTACTGAGATATTCACAATCTTAGTTTTCAGATTATATACCTTGAACGCTTTTGTCGTATCAGGATATCCAACAAAAATTCCTTCATCTGCTTTTGTTTCAAATTTTCCAAGCTGCTCTGGGTGTGATCGTAAAATGAAGCATTTGCACCCAAACACGTGCAAGTGTTTTAAGCTTGGTTTCTTTCCCTTAATCATCTGATATGGGGTCTGGCCATGTCTTGTAATCAGAGTACAATTCTGAGTATAACATGCAGTGTTGACAGCTTCTGCCCAGAAGTAAGTTGGCAACTTTGCTTCTTCCAGCATTGTTCTTCCAGCTTCAATTAGAGTTCTGTTTTTCCTCTCAATTACTCCATTCTGTTGAGGAGTACCAGGAGCAGAAAATTGCTGTACAATTCCTTTTGATTTGCAGAATTCTTCCATTGTTGAGTTTTTGAACTCAGTTCCATTATCACTTCGAAGAACTTTGACTTTGTTGCTTGATCTGTTCTCCAGTAATTTGACATGCTCTATCAGAATCTCTGGTGTTTCACTCTTTTTATGCAGAAAATATACCCATGTAAATCTTGTATATTCATCAACAATTACTAGAGTATACCTTTTCTTGTTGATAGACATCACATTTACGGGACCAAAAAGATCCAGATGTATCAGGTGATAAGCTGTGTCTAGTGAGTATTCTGATTTAATTTTGAAGCTGATTCTCTTTTGCTTTGACTTTTGACATGAGTCACAGAGTCCATTAGGGAAGTACATCACTTTTGGGAGACCTCTCACTAAGTCCTTTCTGACTAACTCATTGATGTTATTGAAGTTCAAATAAGAAAGCTTCTTCTGCCAGTTCCAACTCTCATCTACTGATGCCTTTGATAGAAGACACGTCAGTTTCCCATCAGTAGCAGACTGTAAGTTGGCTTCGTATATGTTACCATGTCTATAACCCGTAAGAATCACCTTTCCATCCTTCTTGCTTGTTATTTCACAGTGAGATTCATAAAAATTGACATGATAACCTCTGTCTGTAATTTGACTGATGCTCAAGAGATTATGCTTCAGTCCTTCTACTAGAGCTACGTTTTGAATGATGACATTTCCAATCACAATGTTGCCATATCCCAAGGTATGTCCTATATTGCCATCTCCATAGGAAACCTTTGGGCCAGCTTTCTTCTCAAAATCTGACAGCAGGGACTTATTTCCAGTCATATGTCCTGAACATCCACTATCCAGAACTAAAACATTTTTCCTGTTGCCCTGCAATCAATATTTCAATCAGTTAGAATTTTTAAGAATCCACACTTGTTGGGTCCTGTTTTTCAATTTCTTGTTAAGATTTGCAGCGGAATTTTTCTTTAAATCATTTTCAACTGAATTATCTCCACTTGAACTTGATTTAACAGAGTTTTTCTTAACATACACATTTCTAGTACATTTCTTATCACTTGAATTTTCACCTTTATTGAATTTAGGCAAATGAACATAATTATCATGATACAAATTGTGATAACTAGTACATTTGTAAACTGAATGCCATTTACTACCACAGTGAGAACAAGGATTCTGTGGTTTATAATTAACATTTCTACTCCTAACATCAGAAATAGAAATTTCAACTCTCCTTTTTTTATTCTTCCTGCAATCAATGGCAAGATGATTAGTATTACCACAAGTATGACATGTCTTTCTTGGAGCATTAGGAATATACTTATAGTTGTTAGACTTGTCTATTCCTAGTTTTCCATTCCTATGCCTTTTGGAAATCTTCTCATTTTTCTTACATGTTTCTGCATTAATCTTTTTCTTCAACTTCCCAAAGGAGAGATGTCCTATGTTCTTTTATTTTGTGATTCTCTTCTTGACAGTTTTAGCATCAGACTTAACAGAAGTTTTAGTGCTGATTTTAGAACAAGATGTACCAGTAGATTCAATTTCTGTAATTAATTTAATTTCTGTATCAGAAACAGTTTCTATTTCTTCATCAGAAATCAATTCAATATTAGAACTTGATCCTTTTTCAAAGATAGAATTCACTTTCATGTCACTCGCAGGAACAAATTTTATGTGAGTGGATAAATTGATATTTTCATCTTCTTTTGTCTTATTCTTCTTATATCCAAGACACTCTTTCCAGTTTCTATCAATTATCAGTAAATGAGTCTGTTTACCAGAATGAGTCCACACTCTTATTTGTTCTCGTTCTTTCTTTAACTCTACTTCTAGGGATTTTATTTTTAACATCTGTTCTATTTCTATCCCTTTAAGTTTGTCACACAAATTTTGAGTATTTTTTAGGATAACTAACTCAGCTTCTAAATACTCATTCCTCTTCTTCTTTGTAACAGTTGCTTCTTCTAAAATTCTGATGTTTTCCTTAGACTGATTATTATAACTAATGTGCAAGTTTCTAAGAAAGGACTTTAATTCACACATGTTATCAATATCAAAAGCATAAGAAGTTTTAGGTACCTTTTCAGATGCTTCTTCAATTTCAGCCATCAGTGCATAGTTTGTTTCTTCTTCTTCTTCTTTAGAGTCAGAAGAATCCATTCATCCTTTCCAGCATATTTTCCAACTTTGGGTTTCTTGCATTCAGTTGCATAGTGACCCATCTTGTCACAATTGAAACATTTAATCTTTGAGAGATCAATTTTCTTCTGTCTATGTTAGATATAATTGCTGACGTTTGTTCATCAGTGTTTAAGTATCAGGTACATATCAGAGTTTATCTAGAAGCCAGTCAGAGTTTGATAAAGTCTGACTGGGTGAAGAGTTTATCTAGAAGCTAGTCAGAGTTTGATAAAGTCTGACGTGGTGATAGTTGACTTAGCTGTCGGTGCAAAGATAAAGATTCTAGAAGCAATATATTCTGAAGATGGAAAGAAGCAGAATATATTGATACAGCTAAGGAAACGGAATAGAAGACTGAAGCATTCCTTAATTGATATGAATTGTATAGCTAATTTATAGGAGTATCAATTAGATAAGGATTGTGTAACTGTGTACTATATAAACACAGATAGGTTATCCCTAGAAGGGATGCGATTATTGAAATATTATTCTTGTAACCTAGTAGCTCTTT
Source organism: Heracleum sosnowskyi (assembly GCA_030848705.1). Taxonomy (NCBI): domain Eukaryota; kingdom Viridiplantae; phylum Streptophyta; class Magnoliopsida; order Apiales; family Apiaceae; genus Heracleum; species Heracleum sosnowskyi. Next base: position 111,649,591 of record CM061240.1, on the reverse strand, counting down.
GTGATTCATTAACATCATAAAGAGAGAAACTGTTAATATAATTACAGTTTGTTGATTTATAAAAAGTGTTCTTGATTGTTATTCTCATATACATACTTGATTATATTGTGTATTCGGCCTAACAATTGGTATCAGAGCCAAGGCTGTTTAATATATACATTTTTTCGATTCAAACACAGTAATAATCATGTCTGAAGAAAATCAAACTTCTCCCAAGGTTGAACAGGTTAAACCTAATTCTGTGAGTCGATATGAAACTATCAGGGTTCCAATTCTCAGGCCAATGGAGTATCCAATTTGGAAGGTGAAGATGACCATGTTTCTGGAGGCTACAGATCCAGAATATCTTGACAGAATCAATGATGGTCCTCATATGCCGACTAAATTGTCTCCTGTTGTTGATGGTCAAGAACAAAAGACTGTTCCAAAGGAAAAGAAAGATATGACTCCTGAGGACATCTCATCAATTGCAAAAGATGCAAAAGTTAGACATCTTCTACAGAGTGCCTTAGATAATGTTATGTCTAACAGAGTAATTGGTTGCAAAACTGCAAAAGAAATCTGGGATGCTTTAGAAGTCAGGTGTCAAGGAACCACTGCTATAAAGAAGAACAGGAAAACAATACTCACTCAGGAGTATGAGCACTTTGATTCAAGAGCCAATGAAACCTTGACTGAGACATATGACAGATTCTGTAAACTACTGAATGATTTATCTCTAGTTGATAAAGAATATGATCTTGAAGAATCAAATCTCAAATTTCTCTTATCTTTACCTGAAAGATGGGATTTGAAGACAACAACTATAAGAGATAATTACGAACTTGCTGAAACTGAACTTGATGAGATTTATGGGTTACTGAAAACTCATGAATTGGAAATAGAACAAAGAAACAGAAGATCAAACAAGAAGACAAAATCTGTTGCTCTCAAAGTTGAGGAGAAGCCCATCAAGAAGGAATCATCAAGGAAAAAAGCCAAGGGAAAGGTTTTAGTCATTAAATCTGAAAGTGAGTCATCAAACTCTGATGATGACTCAAACTCTGATGAAGCTTCTGACTCTGAGGATGATGAAGAACAGATGATGCAAATGGCTGCATTGATGGTGAAAACCTTCAAGAAGATGGGATTCAAGAACTTCAAGAAAGGAAAGAGATTCTCAAGGAAAGATTCAAACTCTGAAAGGAAAAGTTTTAGAAAGTCTGATGGAAGGGAGATCAAGTCTGGCAAGAAAGATAAATCTGAAATCCAGTGCTACAAGTGTAAGGAGATGGGTCACTATGCCCCAGAGTGCAAGAAAGGCAAATCTGAGAAAGCACTCATCTCTAAAGGCAAAGACTGGGCAGATACTTCAGACTCTGATGATGGAGTAAATTATGCTCTCATGGCAACTGTCAAAGATGAGACTGAATCATCTGAAAATAAGGTACCCCTAACTACTTATGCTTATGATACTGATAATATATCTGAATTAAGAGTATATCTGAAAAGCGTACATGTTAGTTATAGGGATCAGACTTTAGAGAATGAGAGAATTAAATCTGAGAATCTTAGTCTTAAAGATAGAAACAAGTTTCTTGAAGGAGAACTTGAAAATATGAAGCAGATTCAAAAAGAAAGAGATGATGCTGTTTATGTTGAACAGGAGTTGCTCAAAAGATATAAGCAACTAGAATCTGATCTTGAAAAAGAAAGAAAAATAATCAAGACTTGGACAAACTCTGGAAGAGACACTCATCAAGTGTTTCAGACAGATTCTGTAGGTTTAGGCTATTGTGAAAATGATGAACTTAGGTTTAAAGACAAAGTTAAGGTTAAACCACAACTTAAACCTGTGAAATATGTTCAAGAAACCAATAAGTTAAAATCTGTTGTAGTAAGAGAAGCTGATATGGAATCAGATGAAACCTGTGAAAAACAGGAAAATATTATAACAGAAAATCTTATGGAATTAGAAGCTGTTAGAAAGCCAGTAAAAACTTGTGAAAAACAGGTTAATGTTGGTTCGATGACAGGAAAACAGTTCAATCATAAGCTCAAAGAGGTAAAATCTGCCATGAAACCAAAAGGGTCCAAGAAGAATAGGAATGGAAAGATAGACATAAATAAAAGAAATAATCATTTGCCTACTGCTGCTGCTCCAAGGAAAACATGTTATAATTGTGGTAGTTCTAATCATCTTGCTAGATTTTGCAATAAGAACAAACATATTAATTCTTTACCTTCTACATCAGGAGTAAAGAATGATTATGTAAGGATTAAACCACAGACTTTATGCACACACTGTGGGAGCACTTGGCATTCTATTTATACTTGTAAGAGTTATCATGCTATTTATCATAACTATTATGAGCCAAAGCCCAACTTGAAGTGGGTTAGGGCAAACTCTGCAAGTGTAAAGTCTGACAATGTTAGTTTAAACTCTGTTGATAGTGATTCCGCTGCAAAAGCTAACACTGTTAAGAAAGACAAAGGATCCAAGCAAGTCTGGGTCCTTAAAACTAACACTTAGTGTTTGTTTGTGTTTGCAGGGTATAAAAGAGAGCACACTTATCTTGGACAGTGGATGCTCAGGACATATGACTGGAAATAAAGCCCTGCTATCAGACTTTAAGGAGAAGGCTGGCCCAAAGGTTTCCTATGGAGATGGCAACATAGGACACACTCTGGGATATGGCAATATTAATCTTGTAGTGTCATCATCACAAATGTAGCTCTAGTCTCAGGACTCAAGCATAATCTGCTATCTGTGAGTCAAATCTGTGATAGAGGAAACCATGTAGATTTTCATACTGAATACTGTGAAGTTATCAGTAAATCTACTGGAAAAGTTGTTCTAGTTGGACACAGGCGCAACAACATTTATGAAGCAAGTTTGGTAACAAACTCTGATGGAAAAACAGTGTGTCTGACTGCAAGAATGTCAAATGAAGAGAGTTGGAATTGGCATAAGAAGCTCTCTCATCTCAATTTGAACAACATCAATGAGCTAATAAGAAAGGATCTTGTAAGGGGACTCCCAAAATCAATACTCAGTCTAGATGGCCTATGTGATTCTTGTCAAAAGGCCAAGCAAAGGAAGTCATCTTTCAAGAGCAAATCTGAATCTTCAGTAGTGGAACCTTATCATCTTCTTCATGTTGATCTCTTTGGACCAGTGAATGTGATGTCTATGGGCAGAAAGAAATATGCTCTAGTAATTGTTGATGAATATACTAGATATACATGGGTGTATTTCTTATCAAAGAAGGATGAAACTGCTCAAACTCTGATGGATCATGTAAACCTACTGGACAAAGGATCACAGCACAAAGTGAAAATTATAAGAAGTGATAATGGAACTGAATTCAGAAACTCAATCATGGAAGCTTTCTGCAAGGAAAGAGGAGTGAAACAAGAGTTTTCTACACCTGGAACTCCACAGCAGAATGGTGTAGTTGAAAGAAAGAACAGAACTCTAATCGAAGCTGCCATAACTATGCTTGATGAAGCAAAATTACCAACTTATTTCTGGGCAGAAGCTGTTCAAACTGCTTGTTTTACTCAAAATGCTACACTGATTAACAAGCATGGGAAAACACCATATGAGATGGTGAAAAATAAGAAGCCAAATTTGAAATATTTTCATATATTTGGATGCAAATGCTTTGTGTTGAAGACTCATCCTGAACAGTTGACTAAGTTCGAGTTAAAAGCTGATGAAGGAATCTTTGTTGGCTATCCATTATCAACAAAAGCATTCAGAGTTTACAATCTGAGAACTAAAGTGATCATGGAATCCATACATGTGTCATTTGATGACAAGAAAATAACTGGACTTGAAGATGAAATTGAACATGATCAACTGCGCTTTGAAAATGAAGGTTTATTTTCTGATGATGTAAACTCTGATGAAGCAGTACCGACAAACTTTGATGAAGCGGTTCTGATAAACTCTGACGAAGCATACTCTGAACCTCTACTGGTAAATACTGGAGAAACTGAAAATTCTCAAATTGAACAACATAGAGAACCAGTTGAGGGGGAGCGTGAAGAAGCTCAACAAGACACAGAAAATGAGTCAGTTGAGGAAACTGATTCAAACTCTGACAGTTCAAACTCTGAGCCATCCAATTCAGGGGAGCTTCAGATGCTGCAGAAAGTCAACATATGAATCAGGAGAGCATGGATCAAGGGGGAGGATTCAATAATGATGCAAGAAACCACTTACCAACAGCAAGAAAGTGGACACAGGCACACACACCTGATCTCATAATTGGAGATCCTGATACTAGTGTGAGAACTAGAAGTGCAACAAATAATGAGTGTCTGTATCATGCTTTCTTGTCTCAAACAGAACCAAAGAAGGTGGAGGAAGCTCTTCAAGATTCTAATTGGATTACAGCAATGCAAGAAGAGTTAAATGAATTTGAAAGAAATGAAGTCTGGACACTTGTACCTAGACCAAAGAATAGATCAATTGTAGGTACAAAGTGGGTTTTCAGAAACAAGACTGACAGTGAAGGTGTGACTACAAGAAACAAGGCTAGACTTGTGGCTAAAGGTTATTCACAACAGGAAGGAATTGATTATGATGAAACCTTTGCTCTAGTTGCAAGATTGGAAGCCATAAGAATTTTTCTGGCCTATGCTGCACACAAGAAGTTTAAAGTCTTTCAGATGGATGTGAAAAGTGCTTTTCTCAATGGGAAGCTTGAAGAAGAAGTGTTTGTTGAACAACCACCAGGATTTGTAGATCCCAAGCATCCAGATTATGTCTACAGGCTTGACAAGGCATTATATGGACTAAAGCAAGCACCAAGAGCATGGTATGAAACTCTTGCTCAATTTCTTTTAGAAAGTGGATTCACAAGAGGTACAATTGATAAAACCTTGTTTTATTTCAATTCTGGTGATGATTTGCTTTTAGTTCAAATTTATGTAGATGATATTATCTTTGGATCTACTAATGACAAACTTTGTAAGAAGTTTGCAAAGCTTATGCAATCCAGGTACCAAATGAGCATGATGGGAGAGCTTAGTTATTTTCTAGGCTTACAGGTCAAGCAAACAGATGATGGTATTTTTATCAATCAAGCAAAATATACCAGAAATCTTCTCAAGAAATTTGGTATGCTTGATAGTTCATCTGCTACAACTCCCATGGCTACTGCAACAAAGCTAGACAAAGACACAGGAGCCTCAGTAGATATGACAAACTACAGAGGAATGATAGGGTCTTTACTGTATCTTACTGCAAGTAGACCTGATATCATGTATGCCACATGTCTTTGTGCAAGATTTCAAGCAGATCCCAGAGAGCCTCATCTAACAGCTGTAAAAAGGATTTTCAAATATCTCAAAGGAACCATAACCTTGGGTTTGTGGTATCCTAGAGAATCAGAGTTTAAGCTAATTGGTTACTCTGATGCAGATTTTGCAGGCTGTAAGATGGACAGAAAAAGTACAAGTGGAAGCTGTCAATTCTTAGGTGACAGATTGGTTTCTTGGTACAGCAAGAAACAGAAATCAATTTCCACATCCACAGCAGAAGCAGAGTATATAGCTGCTGGTAGCTGTTGTGCACAGATTCTGTGGATGAAGAATCAGTTGCTGGATTATGGTTTGAGGTACTCTAAAATACCTATTTTCTGTGATAACCAAAGTGCTATTGCTATGACAGGAAATCCAGTACAGCACTCCATGACCAAGCACATCAGCATAAGGTATCATTTTATCAGAGAACATGTGGAAGAAGGAAACATTGAGCTTCATTTTGTGTCTACAGACCAACAACTTGCAGATATCTTCACCAAACCTTTGAGTGAAGCTACTTTTACAAGATTGGTAAATGAACTTGGAATGATATCTGGTTTTGACTAGAGATATGGGTTAGACTCAAAAACTATACATATTTGATTTTTAATGCTCATGATTCCTTGCATGTATTAACTGTTATGAGTACCAGTGTCATAAACTCTGAAAGTAAACTCTGATGCTAAACTCTGTAAGTCATAAAGTGTTGGTCATACTCTGATAGTTACAGTCTAATGCTATACTCTGATTGTAAATTTGTCTGAAACATATGGACCAATGAAGAAATTTGTATGAAACATAATTCTCAGTAAGTAATTGTGAATCCTTAAGAGTTGTTTAGATTCTGATCTCAAATATGTGCAGTAAGTTAACACAGCATGATACTGTCTCTATATTTATAGCATCTCTTAGTTTATTGATTCTATACACTGAAGTTGTATTAGCTGTTTGCATTTTCTCTCATAAATTAATTACATTAACTGATGAAAAGTCTAAACTCTGATTATTAATTATAAATAATTCACCCTCAAATCAAAAGATGCCAAAAAGAACACAAATTCCTTTGAGATCATGTTGTGCCTAGAAAGATCCAGGAACTTATTGTATGAAATAAGGGCTAAAATCTTTGATTTTTGGTGACTAGTGCCAACCACTGATTACTGGAAAAATTAAAAATATATATATATATATATATATATATATATATATATATATATATATGAAGGGGGTGAAGAATAAAAGATATATCCAAATGAAAGGATATCAAAATACAGAGTTTAGATATAAAAATCAGATTTTATGTTTTACATGAGAGTTTAGGCAACCAGTTTTTACTACTTAAGTTTGTGGATTTTATGCACTTTGAGATGGTCTAAATATTCATATTCAGTAAACTCTGCTATAACACACACAATTATTCACACCTGTACAGTTTGAGAAAAGAGTTTATTGACAAAGAAGGACAAATGGTAAACACTGATGTATTGTGAGAAATACGCCGAGGTAATTTTGTTTTAATCTCTGATGATTAAAATGATTTCTTTGTTTCAGACATTTTATAATTTTGAGATTAGACAATTGTTTAGAAATACGAAAGAGTATGAGTACAAACGGTTCAAATTTGTATTAAACAGAGGAGAGAGAGGTTGAGTGTTTTGAACAGTGTGGAAAGCGGTAATTATGGCTATTTTTACTGCGCGTGTGTATTGGAAGTTGTTACATACAGCTGTCAGCGTATACATGTTTGACATCTGTCCCACTCACACATTTTTCAAAGACGCCTGCTGTGTGTAGTAATGATTAAAACGATTGGGTTTTAATTTTCACTTTTATTTATTTAAACTTACTACACATAAACGGTTCATTCTTTTACACACTTCATCTTTTCATAAGTTTTTACTCACAAACACTGTCTCAAACACTTTCACTGCATACATTCGATATTTTTTTTCTATCTTTCTTCTAAACTTTTCTAATGGCTACTACAATGTTTACTGCTTCTGGGTTAGAATTCGTCCCAAATAACTATGCTGCTCCTTTGGCAAATGAGAACGCACCGGAGGCGTTTCATTTGATTCAAGATTTCTTGTCAAACTCTGATGTTGGAACTGCTCTCATAGCACCATTGAAGCTGTCTGCATCTCAAATCAGATCTTTTTGGCAGACAGGTACTTATGACAATGGAGGAGAGTCTGGGTCTCCATCTATTATCTTTGAATTTCAAGGAGAAGAGTTTGTAGTTACTCCTACAACTGTTCGTGATGCTCTGGGCCTTGAAGACTTTAATGCTTTCACAATCTCTGTTGGAGATTCAGAGTTAGTTCGAATGATGAGGGAAATAGGATACTCTGGACCACTGACAAAGCTTGGTCAGTTGAAGCGACCGCTCTTGCGAAAGGAATGGAGTTTCTTTTTCGACTGCATAACAAGGGCGTTCGGCAAGAAATGCACGAATTGGGATGCTATTCCCACGGATAGTCTGCAAATCGGGTATTCTCTTCTTTATGGAGGTAATTTTGATGTTGCTAGACTAGTTCTAAATAATATAGGTGAGAAAATGAATGAAAACAGAGGTGTAGTCTATTTTGCAAGATTTTGTCAATTGATATTCTCTGAATGTGTTTCTGACGTAGAGATAGATGAGAATGATGTGATTCCCTGTTTTAAATTACATAAACGCATATTCTCTGATCTAACCAATAAAGATAACAAGAAAGGAGATGTTGGTGTTTTGTTGCTACCTGAGTCTGTGCAACAATTCCTGGTCAACTTACAACAACAACAACTTGCAAACGCTGAAGCTGGACCTTCTGTGTCTCAATCACAGAGGTCAAAGAAGTCTAAGGTAAGGGCTGTTAAGTCTGCAAGAGTGAAGCCATCAGAAACTGAAGCTGGGGTATCAAATACTGATGATATGCCTCAGAAGAAAAGGTTAAAGAAAAGAAGGGCCAACAGGGCAAAGTCTGATAATGCTGATGAGGAGAGTGAAACTGACGATGAAACTCTTCATCAGAGAAAAAGAAGATTGGTGGCTGCACATCTCTTTGGTGCATCCAATGTAAATGCTGAAGCTGTCAATCTGGACAGAGTTTTTGAGGAAAATGTTGCTGAAGCAGCATCTATGCCTGAAATGGTAAGTGCTGATGAAGAAGCTCCTACATCAAAGGCTGATGATGTAGTTGAGGAAGCTGCACATGTTGAGATTGCAGATGAAGCTCCTGAAATTATTGTTCAGGAGGCTACAGAAAATTTTGAGGCTGAGTTTTTTGAGCCACAAGGATTTCATATAGAAGTTGAAGCAAACATCTCTGTAAACTCTGAACATTTCACAGAGGGTTTGGAAGCTGATCAAGATACTGCTGAAATTGAAGAATCTATGGCTTCTCACACAGAAATAATTTCTTTTGAATTTGAGAAAGGTGAGGAAGTCGATCAGACTTTAGCTGCTAATGCTACAGAAACTGTTGCTGCAAATCCTGATGTTGCTGACAAGGATGCAACAGAGTCTGTTCCTGTTGCAACAGAGTTTGTTGCAAACTCTGAGATTCCAGAACCTGTTGCAGAGAAAGTTATTGTTGAAGCTGCACAGAGTAATTTTGAAACTGCTGTTGAGAATGTTCCTGCAGAGAATACAGCAGATAATGATAATGATGATGATAGTTCTGATCATTCCCAAGAGGAGTTATTTGAGAGTCAAGCAAACTCTGATGAGCAAAGAGAGGTCAATCGAGCTACGGCTGAGCATTTTCAGGATATGTACTACAATAGATGGGCTGATGCAGATTGTATCTTTTCAGCACAGAGGGCTGCTGATTTTCTTGGTGATTCTGTGAAGACAATTTCAAATCCTGATATTCTTACAAGTCTAAAGGCTACTGTGATTCAAATTAAATCTCTCCACAACAGATTTGATGAGTCTCATAAGGAAGTCACTGCTTTGAGGAATGAAGTTGGTCTGAGAGATCTTACTCTGAAAAATGATAGAGCTTACTACAATTCCATGTTCAAGAAGCAAGCTAAGGACTCTGATGAAATTTAGAAGAGGCTTGGGAAAGTTGAGGACAACCAGACTGCTATGTCTGCCCAACTGACTTCAATTTCTAATGCAATTGAGTTGTTGACATCAGTACTACTTTCTGATGATGTCAAAAATGGGGAGAGTGTACCAAGTGACAAATGCAAAGACACTCAAACTCTGAGACGGAGGGATGATGGTAATGATGGTGGAAACAAGGGAGGAGATGGAAAGAGTTTAAGATTAAATTCTGATAGAAGACTACTTCCAAGAAGATCAAACTCTGAAAGAAGATCAAACTCTGGAAAGGGAAATGCAAACTCTGCCAGTGGTTCAAGATTCAAAAGTTTGATAATCTCTGATAAGCCTACCACAGATGAGGAAATTGCTACTAAGGTGTTTATGGCAGAACATGGAAAAGATGTTATAATTGAAGATATCCAAGCTGAAGAGCAAATGCTTGCTGAAGAACACAAGAAGAATCTTGAAGCTGGAATCTACAAGAAGAAGGAAATCAAGGCTCCTAGAAAGAAAGAAACTGGAAATACTCAACAGAGTATACAATACACCAGGAGGCCTGTGATTACAAATGCTGATAAAGGAAAGGGTATACTGGTAGAAGAAGAACAGTTACCAAAGAAGAATTATTCAACCTCTGACAAAGCTCAAGTTGAAGTTTTTGAAGCTAAATCAACCTCTGACAATGCTCAAGTTGTGCAAACTCAGTTATCTTCACCACTCCAAGGTTTCAAAAGATCTTCATTACCTGAAACTCTGAAGCCTAGCCAGGTGAACTTTCTACAAACCAGAACAGTACTTGGAAAACAATCGTATGATAAATCTGGTTTGGGTTCCCACCAAGAGAAAAGAGTTAATAATAGTCCTTTAGATCATACATCACTGGCAGAACCTGGTGTTGGGGTTACTCAAGAAAACCTTGATAAACTAGAATCTGTTCAAATGATTTACCACAGAGGCTTGAAGAAGGAGTTTTTATTATACTTTATGGCTGATGGCAGAGTTTACAGAATTGGAGAAGATGATATTCGTCTGAAATTATGGGAAGAGCTAGAGTATGTTCTATATCTCCTGAAGATCAAAAATAGAAATACTCATAATGCTGCTCTGGTTTTAAAAGACAGAATGATGAAATCGAAAGTTCTTTTTGGAGGAAGTGTTTCCAGTGCATATATTCCTAAGTACAGAGATGCACATGGAAAGTTGGTGGAAATGAAGAAAAATAGTGCTAGATTCAGGACTGCACTAGATAAGAAAGTTCTAGAGTTCAATCTAGAGTCTGATAAGGCTTTTTATATCAGACTTGGCAATGAAATGAACAAGAACAGCATCTATTCTTTAAGGGCTGCCATTTATCAAATTGGTGAAGATGAACCAGAATTGAAGGAGCTGAAGAAGGATATGATTGCTGAACTAGATCGAGCTGAGAGAAAGTTACTGTCAGATTATATCAGGACTGTACCTGATATCCAAGAAATTCAGTAAAGTCTGACTGTAAGTTTTTATGTTTTCTATTCTAAGTTAAATTTAAACTCTGTTTTAAAATTAAACTCTGCTATATTTTAAACACTGCATTTGTTATATGTTTTGACATCATCAATTATCTGTTTAACTTGTACATTTTTATTATGCACAAGTTGGGGGAGATTGTTAGATATAATTGCTGACGTTTGTTCATCAGTGTTTAAGTATCAGGTACATATCAGAGTTTATCTAGAAGCCAGTCAGAGTTTGATAAAGTCTGACTGGGTGAAGAGTTTATCTAGAAGCTAGTCAGAGTTTGATAAAGTCTGACGTGGTGATAGTTGACTTAGCTGTCGGTGCAAAGATAAAGATTCTAGAAGCAATATATTCTGAAGATGGAAAGAAGCAGAATATATTGATACAGCTAAGGAAACAGAATAGAAGACTGAAGCAATCCTTAATTGATATGAATTGTATAGCTAATTTATAGGAGTATCAATTAGATAAGGATTGTGTAACTGTGTACTATATAAACACATATAGGTTATCCCTAGAAGGGATGCGATTATTGAAATATTATTCTTGTAACCTAGTAGCTCTTTGTGATTCATTAATATAATTACAGTTTGTTGATTTATAAAAAGTGTTCTTGATTGTTATTCTCATATACATACTTGATTATATTGTGTATTCGGCCTAACAGTCTATTTTTCTTGTCAGAATATTGATCTCCTTTTGACTTCCTTCCATCTTTTCTGAATTTGTTGTGCTTCATTCTTCTGAAACCTTTAACCATCATGGCCATCATCTGCACAAGTTCTTTGTCAGAATCATCCTATGATTCCTCATCAGTACACTCATCAGTATGAGTATCAGTGTCTGACTTTATTACTACATGAGCTTTAGCCTTCATTTTTCCTTGGTGCACACGCCTTTCTTTTCATTCCACTTTCAAGGCCACAGATTTAGGCTTTGATCGTGTTCATTCCTTTTGCTTGATCTCCAGATCATATGTCTTCAGCATTCCATAAATTTCATCAAGTGTCATCACGTTCATCTTATAAGTGTGCCTTATAAGATTCTGTTGAGTTATCCATTCCATGGGTAAAGATCTTAAAAACTTGACGTTTGAATCTTCAACGTCATACACCTTTCCCACCAGTGACAATTCATTTAGAAAAGTAAGAAATCTATCATAGATTTCTGTTATGTCTTCATTATGCTTTGCCTCAAATTGCTCATATTCTTGAATAAGAATACCTCTCCTATTTTTCTTGATTTCTTCAGTTCCTTGGCATTGAGCTTCCAAGGCATCCCATATTTCTTTAGCAGTCTTACACGCAATAACTCTGTTAGATAAGACAGTATCTAAACTATTGTGTAAGATATTTCTAACCTTTGCTTCTTTGATCATTTCAGCTTTATCTTCAGGCGTCCAATCACCCTTTTTCTTTGTTGCCAGCCCTGCAGGAGTTGTCTCAGTTACTGCAACTGGTTCTGTTGGGATGAACGGTCCATTGTTTATCCTGTCTATGTATTCAGGATTTGAAGCTTCAAGATACATAAGCATTCTTACCTTCCATATTGAAAACTCTGATTTCTTCAACATTGGAATCTTCATGGTTTCATATCTGTTTCCCGACATTTCGATCGTTTCTGATTTGATAAATTATCAGTCTGCTCTGATACCAATTTTTAGGTCGTAGATAACGATTATAGAAGGGGGGTTGAATGTAATCATATGAAATAAACGAATAAACAAATATAAAACAATCAATATCAGCTTTTATTAACCTTTATAAAAACTGATACACACTCTCTCAAGAAACTATGAGTTCTTAAGAGCTGCTAGGTTTACAAAAATACTCGTGAAAAGCTATTACTCTCGTAAAACCTATTGTTACGACCAAACTAAACACGCAAGTGCACGTGATCTCAAGTAATACAGATAGCAAATAAGGTTCGTTCCAACAGGGACTCGTTGTTTGTCTAGTTAATTCACTCACCAATGTATGATTATTATGCGATGCTAAAACAATTAACAAGTGGTTTTTGTTTATCACTAAAAATTATCTAAGAATTATAACTAATTATCACTACTTAAACTGAGTTTTATACTGATTTACTTATGTGAATGAAACATGGGATTTCAACTTCATTAAACAATCCATCTAAAATCTTCAATTCTCTAGCCCTTTCATGTGATTTGTTAATACCTGATCGAACACACAAAACTGATAAAAGCCAACTTTCGTTGTACCAATACCATCCTAAATAATATCCACAATTAAGATAGAAATTACTTAGTCTTCCAATTATGTTTAGTCTTTATATGTCTATAAAGATTGAAAACATAATGGTTTAAGTACAAGCATTCAATTGATCACATAGTCGTCATAAAACGGTTAGAGTTACGACATTAATTACGAATGATATTCTCACGCATAAACCTATGCTAGCATGGCAAGTTCTAAACTCTTAGATCCACTTTCGCTTCAATAAGAATTAACACACAATTACAGGAGTTAGCTACTCTCCTATAACGAATTAAAACAACCATGATAGGATATCACATCAATCACACTATAGGCATCAAGAAAATTCAACTAATAGACTTCATGAATAACTACGCTAAAACCCCATGATAACGAATTAGTTCATAATCAAACTAATCGTCACCATGGGTTCTAATGAAAACATGATAGAAGAAAACGAATTATAACTATTATAAATATCAAGGGTTTTTAAGAGTACACCAAATCCAAGCATCCACAAACTAGAAAGATTACAAGAATAAAATTGAATTGATCTTCTTCCTTGCTTCTTCGTGCTTAAACTCCGTAGATATATGATATGTGTCTCTTCTCTCGATCTCTAGGGTTTGTTTCTTCTTTATAAAGGCCTCCAAGTGTCATATTTCGTAGGGAATTGATTTCTTTAAATTTCACTTGAAAAATCACAAATTAGGGCAAAACGGGAATTTTCCTCCAGACATTACGGCGCTGCCGCGCCAAGTTTGTATAGGCTCGCGGCGCTGCCGCGCCAACTTCACTGTTCAGCCTTTTCTCTGCGGCGCTGCCGCGCCACTCTCAAGTGTTATCACGGCGCTGCCGCGCCAGGATCTCTGTCCAGCAAACTGATTTTTCTCCTTTTCTTCATTATAACTCCGTTTCGCGCTCCAATTGCTTCGCTTCATTCCTAACACACCTGTGATCAATATACCTGCACAATACCCTTAAAAGAGATCAAAAATACCACAACTCGAGTACAACATACGTTTTAAGCCACACGGAAACGTTCTAAGTGAATAAAATATCCACTTATCACACCCCCAAACTTAAACCGTTGCTCGTCCTCGAGCATAAACAAACTACCACTTCCGTAGGTGATCACGGTTGCATTTGGCATATGCAACAAGCCCTTTAAACCCCTAGGTAGCCCTAGTGGACGAGTAAGGTCTCGTGAGGGCCTATAGTGAATGTACCCCCAAAATCCATCTAACAATGCAACTACAAATGCAATTAACTACATGAATGCAACTATATGAGAATGCAAGGACCCCCTTAGACTAACCAAAACCATTCATTAGGCAAACATCTCAAATCATGCAACAACTTCCAAACAGAGCTCGACTGAATTCCCGTATACTAACAATACATGCATAGGAACGTGGTGTGTGCGATACTCATCAGATATACTCCCAACACTAGATCAAAAATCATACCACTTCTTAGTCAAGGCAATCACAAGTTTATAAAAAAAATGAACGGTAGACACATCATAACTTCGAGACACCTCCATACTCATTCAGGATAACCAGGAATTCATGCTTTATTACTACGACACATACTACTATTCGCAACACATATGCTTATTTAACCGTGCAATAAGTGAGACCCCAAAAGGCTTATACAATAATACCCATGTAGCGAGTGTTAGGTCAGTGGATCCCAGACTATAAAAGCCTTAGGTCACTAGGACTAAGTCCCCTCAGACTTAATGACTCGAGTATTAAAGAGCTCACTCGTGGTTAATTTTGCATTTAACTTATTTACATGACTCTTTTTTTTTTCTTTCTTTTCTTCTTTTTTTTTTTCAATGAAATTTTTTTTTTCTACAATCTGGAATGAGAATTCTCAATTCCAACCCTAGACTACTCATATAAATATGAGCCGGCTACTAGCCGTTTGACACCTAGCCATAAACACAAACAACTAGCATGAAAATCCTGTTTCCCCCCAAACTTATACTTTAGTGCTCTTACGTTATCAAGAGAATAAAGAACATTCTTAATATAACCAAGTAATTAAACCTCAAAACCTCCAAACAAGCATGACCCCCAATCTAGCCCAAAAGCAAACAATGAGTTGTGTAATTGTTTTTGTCCCCACAACATGCATGTCAATTTCATAGAAACTCTAAATCAACCCTCTATTCATGATTACCACACTCAAATCAACATCTACCTGCCAAACAGAAATAGCTCGTCCTAAGGGATCATGAAAATGCATGCCATGCTTATGCAACTAAATGCACATAACTAACAAAATAACCGAATGTCCTATATGCTCTAAACTAACATGAAATTAACTAACATGCACAAATGCTCCTAATATGCAATACAACTAATATACAAATGCACCTTTCATCCCCACCCCCAAACTTAAAATTTTCAATGCCCACATTGAAGGTAAGAATAAAAAGAGTGCAAAGCATACCTACTCGTCTTCCGAACCACTCCCATTAGGAGTGTCCGGTGGCGGATAGACAGCGCCAGCTCCAAAGGACGGAAAAGTCACGTCCACTCCACTTGCACGCAGAGCCGTGCTCAATGCCTGTGCAAACTGACCAAAATCTGCTCTAAAACCTGCCTGCATATCGTGCACCGCATCGATACGCCTCGTCAATCTCCGATACTGCCTCTGACTAATAAGAGAACCTCCATCCTGAGGCTCTCCCCCCTGCTGCTGCTGCTGCTGCTGTTGCTGTTGCTGTTGCTGTTGCTGTTGTTGTTGTTGACCCTCAACTACATAACCGAGACCCCACCAATCTGGCTCACCTCCATCCCACACATGCAGCCTCATTATACTCTGATGATCCAGTGCTGTCTGTGGCTGCTGCACAACCTCCTCAGCTGACCAAAGAGCACCACTATCCCTAGCCAATCGAGCAATAACCGAACCATAAGGTATCGCCGCAGTGGTACTCCCTTGCATAAAACGGAGAATCCCCTGGTGGATCAAATTACCAACATCCACAAACTCTCGGCTGCAAATAGCAAACAACAAAATAGCCCTCTCAACTGTCACCTCATTAGAATGCCTAGTAGGGATGAGGTTAGCACAAATGAACAAGTGCCAAGTCCGCGCATACTGATTCAGAGCCGTCGACAAAAACGAAGTAGGCTCAGTAGTGCCACGCCTCACGGTCCACTGTGTCCCTGGAACACACAACCGCTGAATAATATCCTGAAGGTCCACAGTTTCGCGAGTCCTCCCTGACCAATCCTCTTGATTCCTCCTACGAGCCGGAAGAACAAGAACACGACGAATAGCACGCGGCCGATAATCCACACGAAACCCACGCACTTGGCTAATTCCATTCCTATCCACACTAGCGTTCGCATAAAACTCGCGAACCACCGTCATCGGAACCGGCTCCGGAGCCTCACAAAATAGCTCCCAACCTCTCTCCGCAATATTCTCCAACATATACCCATCCGATGCCGTGGGCAAAAGACCTCTCTCACGGGCAATAGTACGCCCCAACAACTCGTTATACGTCTCACGAGCCTCATTGGAAACAAATTGAGGTCCACCATTGGCTCCCCCAGAATCAGATGAAGAAGAAGAACGAGGGTGCCTTCCACCAGCCCCACTACCACTAGCGCCCTCACTACCACCACCAACTACAACCCTTTGTCGCTTTGATGCCATTGAATTGAATGGAAGAAAGTGTTTAGAGTGTTTGGGAATTTGTGAGATTTGTAAGTAGTGTATGTATAGGTTGTATAGGTAGGGATAGGAGATGTGGTTTTATAAGGAGAATTTAGGGTTAGTGGGTATAGGTAGTGGGTTTAGATAATGGGCCACTAATACAACAACAATCTTCCTTTTTCTTTTTTTTTTCAATTTTCTGTTTTTTTTTTCCTCAGCAGACGCCACGGCGCTGCCGCGCCAGAAAAGTACTACAGCACGGCGCTGCCGCGCCAGAACTTCTGCTGAATTTTTTTTTTTTTTTTTTTTTAAAAAAATGATACAATCACACAAACAAGTGGGTTGCCTCCCACTAAGCGCTCTTTTTAAGTCATGAGCTTGACATAGCTCCATCTCCTTACGTTGTGCAAATTAGAACCGCGGTCTCAACTTCGCGATTCAACTTCTCTCCAAAATATGGCTTTAACCGCTGACCATTGACCTTGAACGACTGGTCCGGTGACTTGTCAAAAATCTCCACTGCTCCATGCTGAAAAACTGTTTTAACTGAGAATGGACCTGACCAACGTGACTTCAACTTTCCAGGAAACAACCGAAGTCGAGAGTTGAACAACAACACCAATTGTCCGGGCACAAATGTCTTAAGAACCAACCGACGATCATGCCACCTTTTGACTTTCTCTTTATATAACTTGTTGTTCTCATAAGCTTGCAATCGAAACTCATCCATTTCATTCAACTGAACCATACGCTTTTCACCTGCTGCTGTAAGATCAAAATTCAGCTTCTTCAACGCCCAATAAGCCTTGTGTTCTAACTCAGCTGGAAGATGACATGCTTTTCCATACACAAGCAGAAATGGTGACATTCCCAAAGGTGTTTTATAGGCCGTCCGATAAGCCCACACTGCTTCATCAAGCTTCAAAGCCCAATCCTTCCTAGAAGGACTTACCACCTTCTCAAGAATCCGTTTAATTTCACGATTAGACACTTCAGCTTGCCCATTGGTTTGAGGATGATAAGCTGTAGCAACTCGATGATTGATATTGTAGCGTGCCATAAGAGATGTAAACTTCCGATTGCAAAAGTGCGTACCTTCATCACTGATGATAACTCGTGGAGTGCCAAACCGAGTAAAAATATTCTTGTGAAGGAAATTAAGCACCACCTTAGCATCATTCGTCGGAAGTGCCTTTACCGCCACCCACTTAGACACATAATCCACAGCTAACAGAATATACCGATTACCACATGACGGAATGAACGGTCCCATGAAGTCAATTCCCCACACGTCAAAGATCTCTACCTCCAACATGACATTAAGAGGCATCTCGTCCCTACGAGAAATATTACCAACTCGTTGACATCGATCACATCTCAACACAAACTGATGAGCATCCTTGAATAGAGTCGGCCAATAGAAACCTGCTTGCAGAATACGTGTGGCTGTCTTTTCACCCGCATAATGGCCTCCATAAGCTGTAGCATGAAAATCACTAAGAATAGCCTCGGTCTCACTGTAAGGAACACAACGCCTAATAATCTGATCAACTCCTTGCTTGAACAAAAACGGCTCATCCCAAATATACTGCTTGACATCATGTAAGAATTTCTTCTTTTGAGCATAAGAGAGCTCAGGTGGTAAGATGTTACTTACTAGATAATTCACAATGTCGGCATACCATGGTTCAACATCTTCCACACTGAATAGTTGCTCATCCGGAAAAAACTCATTAATAACCGTATTATCTTTAGGTGACTTCCCATGATCTTCCAATCTAGAGAGATGGTCAGCTACCTGATTTTCCGTCCCCTTTCTGTCCTTGATTTCCACGTCAAATTCTTGCAACAGAAGAACCCAACGAATCAATCTTGGCTTAGCATCTTTCTTCGCCAAGAGATAGCGAATAGCAGCATGATCCGTAAAAACTGTCACCTTAGTACCAAGCAGATAAGAGCGAAACTTTTCAAACCCGTAGACAATAGCAAGTAGTTCCTTCTCAGTGGTGGTGTAATTCATCTGAGCATCATTAAGAGTTTTGCTTGCATAATAAATAACATGAAACACCTTTTCTTTCCTTTGGCCTAGAACGACCCCTAGCGCAAAATCACTAGCATCGCACATCAAAGCAAATGGTTGGCTCCAATCAGGAGCTGTAATCACTGGAGCAGAAATTAATTTCTTCTTCAAGATCTCGAATGCATGGAAACAAGACTCATCAAACTTGAACGGTACGTCTTTTTCCAAGAGATTGCAAAGTGGCTTAGAAATTTTTGAGAAGTCCTTTATGAAACGCCTGTAGAACCCCGCATGACCGAGAAAGCTGCGAATACCCTTGACTGAAACAGGGGCAGGAAGGTTCTCAATAGTTGCCACCTTTGCCTTGTCAACTTCCAAACCTTTACACGAAACCTTGTGTCCCAGAATGACACCTTCTTGTACCATGAACTGGCACTTTTCCCAATTTAGAACAAGATTTGTCTCCACACAACGCTTTAGAACCAAACTCAAGTTTCCCAAGCACTCATCAAAAGAATCCCCAAAGACTGAGAAATCGTCCATGAATACTTCCACATTAATTCCAATCATGTCAGAAAAAATGGCCATCATGCATCGCTGAAAAGTAGCTGGTGCTCCACACAACCCGAAAGAAACACGTCTGAATGCAAATGTACCAAATGGACAAGTGAATGTAGTCTTCTCTTGATCCTCGGGCGCTATGCAAATCTGATTGTAACCAGAATACCCATCAAGCAAGCAATAGTACTGATGTCCAGCCAATCTGTCGAGCATCTGATCAATGAACGGAAGTGGAAAATGATCTTTCCGAGTAGCCTTGTTCAACTTTCGATAATCCATGCAAATCCTCCAACCAGTAACTGTTCGAGTGGGAATGAGCTCGTTCTTTTCATTAGTCACCACTGTCATGCCTCCCTTCTTAGGCACACATTGCATCGGACTCACCCACGAACTATCAGAGATCGGATAGATAATGCCTGCATCAAGCCATTTAAGAATTTCCTTCTTCACAACTTCCTTCATAACGGGATTCAGCCTCCTTTGATTGTCAACTGTAGGTTTAGCTCCCTCTTCCAAAGGAATTTTGTGCATGCAGTAAGAAGGACTAATACCCTTTATGTCTGCTATAGTCCACCCAATGGCTGATTTGAAATCCCTCAAAATTCGCAATAGCTTTTCCTCTTCCATGCCTGAAAGCTTAGAGGATATAATAACAGGTAAGGTAGAAGAATCACCAATAAAGGCATACCTTAGATGTTCAGGCAATGGCTTAAGTTCCAATTTAGGTGCTTCCTCGATAGATGGCTTAAGTCTAACATGAGACTTCTTCAGCTCTGACAATCCCAAAGATTCAAACGGAATCTCGAACTTCTTCCATGGAGATGCATTAAGATATTGCAATTGTTCTTCATCCTCTTCGTTCTCAATCTCCAAGTCATTAATAAGAACTCTTTCCAACACATCAGATTTGATCAAGTGTTGAGTTGCTGAGTTAACCACTTTGTCCACCATATCAATTTTAAAACACACTTCCTCGTCAGTGGGAAGCTTCATTGCATTGAAAACATTAAAGGTGACATTTTGATCGTTCACCCTCATAGTGAGTTCTCCCTTTTGGACATCAATAAGAGTCCGACCTGTAGCCAAGAATGGTCGTCCCAAGATGATAGGGATCTTCTTGTCTTCCTCAAAGTCAAGAATCACAAAGTCGGCTGGAAAGATAAGTTTGTCGACCTTCACCAAAACATCCTCAACTATTCCTCGAGGATAAGTAACTGAACGGTCCGCGAGTTGCAGCGTCATAGTAGTTGGCTTTGGTTCTGGGAGACCAAGTTGTATAAAAACTGATAAGGGCATGAGATTAATGCTTGCACCCAAATCACACAAACATTTGCTGAAGGAGAGATCTCCAATAGTACATGGAATAGTGAAGCTTCCAGGGTCCTTCAACTTAGGTGGCAACTTTTGTTGCAAGATGGCACTACATTCTTCCGTCAATGCAACTGTCTCTAGCTCCTCAAGTTTCAATTTCTTTGAAAGTATGCCCTTCATAAACTTCGCATAGCTCGGCATTTGCTCAAGAGCCTCTGCAAATGGTATGTTAATCTGAAGCTTCTTGAAGACATCCAAGAACTTAGCAAACTGCTTGTCAAACTTTTGCCTTTGAACTCGTTTTGGGAATGGAGGAGGTGGGAACACCTTTTCTTCTACTTCCTTTTGAGAATTATCAGTCCTAGCAGTTTTAGGATTCGAGGGAATAGCATTAGGTACCAAATCAGGAACGGATTCGACCCCAACGTCAAGATTATCATTCTTTTCCTCGGCTGAATTTTCTTCGTTCTGACCTTGTAGAATCTTCCCCGATCGTAAGGTCACTGCCTGAACCTGTTCCTTGTGATCTTTCTTGCCTGGATTCATCTCTGTGTCACTCGGAAGCGTTCCTGGTTGACGGTTCAACAATGCATTGGCTAGTTGCCCAATCTGATTCTCTAAAGTTTTCAAGGACACCGCCTGACTCTTGTACATCATTCGCAGCTCTTCCAGTTCAGACTTTTCAGACTGATTCAAAGAGTTCCCTTGAGATGGTTGAAATCCAGGTGGATTGAATGCTTGCCTTGGAGCACAAGGTGGTGGTTGATAGTTCTGACCATATGGCCTTGCATTGAACTGCTGATTTTGTGGTTGCTGAACACCACCCTGATTGTTGCTCCAACTGAAATTAGGATGATTCCGATTGTTGGGATGATAAGCATTAGGCACTGGCTGCTGAGCTCTTTGAAAATTACTAACAAACTGTGCTGATTCAGATGAGATAGCACACAGATTCGTGTCATGAGCTCCTGCACACAATTCACAC
Source organism: Heracleum sosnowskyi (assembly GCA_030848705.1). Classification (NCBI taxonomy): domain Eukaryota; kingdom Viridiplantae; phylum Streptophyta; class Magnoliopsida; order Apiales; family Apiaceae; genus Heracleum; species Heracleum sosnowskyi. The sequence continues at coordinate 111,627,986 of CM061240.1, read as the reverse complement.
ACCATAGCAACCTGGTTAGTCCCATGATTAGAAAGGGAATCTACCTTCATTGTCAATGCCTTGAGTTGAGCAGCAATAGCAATAGCTGCATCCAATTCAAGTACTCCAGCCACTTTAGCAGGTGGCAAGCGTTGAGTAGGATTCTGAAACTCATTGGCTGCCATCATCTCGATAAGATTATAGGCATCCTCATAGCTTTTTGCCCACAGTGCTCCTCCAGAAGCTGCATCAAGCATAGGCCTTGACTGAGCTCCCAATCCGTTATAGAAATTGCTGATTATCATCCACTCCGGCATTCCATGATGAGGACAACGTGCCAAAATCTCCTTGTACCTTTCCCAAGCTTCCCCCAAAGATTCCTGGGGTTGCTGAGCAAACTGAGAAATAGAATTCCTATAAGCTGCTGTCTTCGCCATGGAGAAATACTTCGTCAAGAACTTTTGAGCACAATCTGCCCATGTCCTAATAGATCCTGACGGCATAGAATGTAACCAACTCTTGGCTTTATCCCTAAGAGAGAAGGGAAATAGCCTCAATCTGATTGCGTCATCTGTAACTCCGTTGAATTTGAAGGTATCACAGATTTCCAGGAAGTCCCTAATATGAGCATTGGGATCTTCAGCAGGACTACCCCCAAACTGAACCGTATTCTGAATCATCTGAATGATGTTTGGCTTAAGCTCGAAGTTATTCGCCCCAATAGCTGGACGAACAATGCTGGTATGAATGTCCTCCACCTTTGGCTGAGAGAATTCACTCAAAGCCTTCGTTGGTTGTGCTTCATCTGCCATATCTTCTTCTGATTCAAGATTGTTTTCCACACTGATGTTCTCAAAGTCAAGTTTCCTTCGTGCTAGTTCTTCTCTTCTTGCTAATTCTTCTCTACGTGCTCGAGCTCGTGTACGCATACACTCTCAATAAGTACCTGAAATTCACCAACTAGAAAATTTGGTGAGAAACGTCCTAGTCACCGAACTTTAATGACCACTGATGGTAAATACTAAAACTAAACAAATAAAACCGCAGTCCCCGGCAGCGGCGCCAAAAACTTGTTACGACCAAACTAAACACGCAAGTGCACGTGATCTCAAGTAATACAGATAGCAAATAAGGTTCGTTCCAACAGGGACTCGTTGTTTGTCTAGTTAATTCACTCACCAATGTATGATTATTATGCGATGCTAAAACAATTAACAAGTGGTTTTTGTTTATCACTAAAAATTATCTAAGAATTATAACTAATTATCACTACTTAAACTGAGTTTTATACTGATTTACTTATGTGAATGAAACATGGGATTTCAACTTCATTAAACAATCCATCTAAAATCTTCAATTCTCTAGCCCTTTCATGTGATTTGTTAATACCTGATCGAACACACAAAACTGATAAAAGCCAACTTTCGTTGTACCAATACCATCCTAAATAATATCCACAATTAAGATAGAAATTACTTAGTCTTCCAATTATGCTTAGTCTTTATATGTCTATAAAGATTGAAAACATAATGGTTTAAGTACAAGCATTCAATTGATCACATAGTCGTCATAAAACGGTTAGAGTTACGACATTAATTACGAATGATATTCTCACGCATAAACCTATGCTAGCATGGCAAGTTCTAAACTCTTAGATCCACTTTCGCTTCAATAAGAATTAACACACAATTACAGGAGTTAGCTACTCTCCTATAACGAATTAAAACAACCATGATAGGATATCACATCAATCACACTATAGGCATCAAGAAAATTCAACTAATAGACTTCATGAATAACTACGCTAAAACCCCATGATAACGAATTAGTTCATAATCAAACTAATCGTCACCATGGGTTCTAATGAAAACATGATAGAAGAAAACGAATTATAACTATTATAAATATCAAGGGTTTTTAAGAGTACACCAAATCCAAGCATCCACAAACTAGAAAGATTACAAGAATAAAATTGAATTGATCTTCTTCCTTGCTTCTTCGTGCTTAAACTCCGTAGATATATGATATGTGTCTCTTCTCTCGATCTCTAGGGTTTGTTTCTTCTTTATAAAGGCCTCCAAGTGTCATATTTCGTAGGGAATTGATTTCTTTAAATTTCACTTGAAAAATCACAAATTAGGGCAAAACGGGAATTTTCCTCCAGACATTACGGCGCTGCCGCGCCAAGTTTGTATAGGCTCGCGGCGCTGCCGCGCCAACTTCACTGTTCAGCCTTTTCTCTGCGGCGCTGCCGCGCCACTCTCAAGTGTTATCACGGCGCTGCCGCGCCAGGATCTCTGTCCAGCAAACTGATTTTTCTCCTTTTCTTCATTATAACTCCGTTTCGCGCTCCAATTGCTTCGCTTCATTCCTAACACACCTGTGATCAATATACCTGCACAATACCCTTAAAAGAGATCAAAAATACCACAACTCGAGTACAACATACGTTTTAAGCCACACGGAAACGTTCTAAGTGAATAAAATATCCACTTATCACCTATCCTGTGTTTATATATGCACACAGCTACACATTCTGTTACATAAGATAATCTACATTAAATTAGATTGATCTTCTTGTCGCTTATCTTCTGTAACAGCTTCGATGAAGTATATCTTCTACAAATCAATCCTTTCCTGAAATCACGGAATAGTATCAATCAATATCTTCTGACTTGTCCTGCCACTGATGATGACATCATCAGACGTCAGCTCCTGATGCTCCAAGTACTGATGCTATCCGATCTTGACGCATTCATTAAATCATCATTTTCCAACAATTACCAATTGTTCCTTTGCCAAGTATACGGAGTGTTTTGCTATCACCAATTGTAACACTACCACCCTTTTTCATCTTGAGGCTAAGGAACTGAGATTTGTCACCACACATATGTCTTGTACATCCACTATCCAATATCCATTGATTTGCATTGACTTTGACCACAAGACATACATACAAAACAAATAACAAACATCTCAACGTTTTGGTACCCAAATTTGGTTGGGTCCAACATGGTTAGTTGATAAAACATAAAGAACATTCAATTCAGATTTCTTGATCCACATTTGGACCACTTTGGATGCTCGATTTCCTGTTCTCCTTGTTCTGGCAGCTTGCTGCCTATAAGCTGTCTGTCTGTTCCAGCTTGCTGGCTTAGCATTCTGACTTGGGCAGTGATGTGACAAATGACCTTTCTTTCCACATTTGTAGCATATTTTCCAAGGCATAGCATAATTATATGGAATACCCTGTTTGCCTTCATATTGAAAAGCCTTGGTCTTTGATGTAGAAGCCATTCCAAGTCCTTCTTTATCCATAGGAACCTTTGTTTGTTTCATGATTGTCTTTAATACTTCCTCTCCTTGAACAAATTTTCCCATGCCTTTCTCAAGCTTTGCAACTTCAACTTCTAATTCCTTTATCTTCTCAGCTTGTTGAGTAGCTTCAATTGAGATGGATTCTCGGATTTTAAAAGTTTCAAGACATACATCTCTTGCTTCAATTTCCGCACGCAGCTCGTTGAGTTCCTTCATCAATGTATCATTTCTTTTGAGAAGTAATTTGTTGAACCCCTCAAGTTGTGTTAGCTTTCCCTTGAGATCAGAAATGAGATCTTCATGATTGCTTGATGGAGTCTTTTCAGCCATAAGATCAGAAATGATCTTTCGAAGAAAAGCATTTTTCTTTTCAAGCTCATTGTTCTCATTCTTAAATCCATGAACTCTACAATAGATATATTACTATGTTCCTGCATGGTTAATGATTCCAATATAATATTTTCAGAAGATATGTTAAACTGAAATGAGTTTACCGCCCTAGATTCAACATTGGAGTCCGAATGTGATACATCACTATTTTCAAGGACTTCTTCGGTGTTTCCTCAAACCATATCATCATCAATGCCAACCAATGCAATATTTAGCATATATTCGCTTGAGTCTTCATTGGAATTAAATTCCTCTTCACTCCAAGTGATTTGAGCCTTTGCTTTGTTTTCGTCTCTTGAGGCAGCTTGTTGCTTTGACTTGAAACATTCTTCCTCTGATTTTGTTGTAGCTTTATAATGCATTTTTAAGGTATCCCATATATCCTTTGCTGTGCTACATGAAGAAACCTTGTAAAAATCTGAATTTGAAAGACCACGTATTAGTGTGTACCTTGCTCTTCCATCATAGCTTGTTTTCATCAATTCTGCCTCCGTAAGATCATCAACATCTTTTGTCTTGCCATTATTATCCAAAAAAGTGAATGGACCGTCCTTAACGACTCTCCACTCAAATGGATTTCTGCTCAAGAACACCTTCATCTTTAGTCTCCATAAATCATAATTTTCTACCCCATTGAGAAGTGGTAGCGTGTTTAATGATTCTCCCTCTACATAAAAGTGTGCCATAGGATCTGTACTTTCCTGTTACAGAAATGTTAGTACACCAAAGCTTTGATACCAAATGAAACTCAACACCTAGAGGGGAGGGGTGAATAGGTGTTATGACTAACAATGACCGATTTTAATTATTACCAAGTTATGTGACTGAAAAAGCAAAAATCAGTCTGTTTCGCTGTCTGACATCTTACTGAGTTCACAGAATGTAAAGTGGCAGCTAGCTACGTTGTTCATGCAGTATAGAAATTGTGCAGAAAATAAAGAACACACATCAATTTTAGCCAGGTTCGACCCCTATCTCCTATAGGTCTACGTCCTGGTCCTCTACCAACACGGCAAAGGAATATATTATTTATCAAAGTGAATTACAACTACACGATACAATAATATATCTCCCTGATCTCCTAGTTACTGTTTGCAGCTTGCTGAAACACCTTGTTCCTTGAACGCAACTCTCTAAGTACTATACTAAACCAAGTATAAACTCCTCTAGCTATCAAGTTCCTTGAACCCTTGTTTCCCAAGATCACAAAACCAGCAACTACCAACTTCCAAGTTGAACAATACAAGTATAATCAATTACAATTGAATATATGAACTCTAATCAAAGATATAAGATGTAATATATATTAGAGCTTAAAAGTATATGAAAGAATATATCAAATCAGTTCGAAAGTACTTGTGTTTTCTGTTTAAAGTCGTCCAACCTCTGAGAATGAAAACACACAAATCTATATATGTAATGAACGAATCAGTACTTGAATTAATCCAACAAAAACAATGTTCTTGACCTTAAAAGTCTCACATTTTGTTTGCTTGAATAATTCAAAACCTAACGTTCACAAAACAACGTTTAGAAATCAGATGAGATGAAAATGTAGACGTTGAAGAAGAAGCCCATATGATATATTGAAGATCCTAGTAAATAGAGTTTGTTATGAAGTAAAATGTTAAAAAACAAACTCCTATTTAATAAGAATTATATATATATATATATATAAAGAGTTTTGAAAATATTGAGCTCAGATATATATATATATATATATGTACGACTTATATAAGTGATAAAGTCCTAACAATTCAGTTCCTAGAATATTTGCTATGAAATAGGACTGAAACTCTATCTGCTGGGAGTGTTGCCAGCTTCCTGCCTGCATACAAAATTTAGTCTGCCAGCTTCCTGCCTGCATAGAAAATTAGTCTGCCACCTAGCTGCTACAACATGTTTTGTTAGAAAATACAAAGTTTTTATCTCCTTCAAAACAATGTTAGTACACACAATCAACCCAGCTTGCTGCTATAGTGTTATCATCAAAACACCAGGGTTTCAAAAATATTTACACCAGAATCTTGTAATCTGCTTTATAAAATGAAAGATATACACAATTAATGCATATATATATGCCGCAGCAAGCAGTACAGTTTATTAAAATAATAAAAATAGCGATGATTTGGACAATGGGAAACAGTGAGACCTGAGAGCCTCCAATATTGCTTACCAATTTAGAAGAACGCGTAGTCTCCATTTTTACAGTTTCCGTATAACTGGTCTCCTCTTGATCCGAGCAACAGTTTTGGTACGAAATTATCGAATAAATGTTTATTTCCTTGTAATCATGGTTCTAAAAATCGGCGATTTATCCGATTAATCGGCCGACAAATCGTTAACCGGAGAGCTGCCGATCCGATACGGTGAAATCGCCGGAAAAAACATTTTCCGATCAAATGAGTCAAAATCGTTGAAAATCGGGTCAACGTCGGAAGAAATCGGAGAAATTAATACATAAAAGTGTGATTCAGCGAAAAAATTGGTAAACAGGCATGTGATTTGAAAGATGAGAAGATAAGAACCCGAGATGGAGAAGAACCACTACAACAAATCAGGCCAATTACGACAAAAAACTTACGACGGAAAGTTGAGCGCGCCGTTCTTACGACGGAAAACGAAATTTTCGTCGTAACTATTTACGACGGAAATATGTTTCGTCTCAAGTTCTTTATTTTATTAATAAAATTTGGCACCAGCCAATAAAAAAGGGGGGAAATCAGCCCGTCAAGCAAAACGTCGTCGGTTCTATTTTACGACGGACTTGAAATGTCGTCGGAAGTTAAATATTTTATTATTTTTCATTTATTAAATTTATTTATAAAATAAATTCTTTTTTTCTACGAAAAACGACGTCGTTTTGAGATTGAATATACGACGAAAATGTCGTCGTAAGTTAGCTCACCGAAAATAATAAATTATTTGCTGATATTAAATTTAATTGCAAAATAAATTCTCTTTTTTCTACGATTGAAGACATCGTTTTGAGATTTAATATACGATGACGAGATTTCCGTAGTAAGTTATCTCACCGAAAATAATAAATTCCACCTGCTTATTAGCCATTTAAAATAATTTTTTAAAATTAACTTACGACGGAATGAAGAATTCCGTCGTAAGTGAGTCTGGGCAAAATTATCCAGTAGCTTCTTCTCCTTATCACTTTTCTTAACTCCAATTCTCCCCCCTATTTCTTTCTAACAAAAACACATCTTCATATCACTGAGTTCATAAAATGACATAGCAACCACGATTACAACAATCATCAATGTAAGCATTCAATTTTAAATTTCTCTATTTTATTTTATTTATATAAATATGATTTACTTTTAAGTTCATATTACATGTTCAACATATATGTGTGTGCACTTGTGTTATTGATTCGTACATTTTTTTTATATTTGTAGATGTCTTATGATACTAGTTGGATCTCTAACCGAATTATAGAAGGTGGTTATGGTTTTACAGAAGAATATACTAAAGGGGTTGAAGATTTCTTGGCATTTGCAAGAAAAAATAGTAAGGAACTGAATAATCCGCAACTTGTAATTAGATGTCCGTGTAATACATGTGTGAATCAACTCCTTCAACTTGTTCCCGATGTCGAGTTCCACTTATTTGCTACTGGTTTTCTTGAGAGTTACACCGTATGGCATTATCATTAAAAAGAAAGTGGGCCGGGAGATGAAGAAATGATTGATCGTGAAGATGTGTTTGATGAGTTTGATATGTTGAGGGATGCCTTTAGAGGGGAAGATTTTGGAGAGGAATATGGCAACCACGAAGACCCGAATGAGCAAGCGGCTAAATTTTTAGACAATGTGAATAGCGTTGGGGAACCAATATATCCGGGCAATACCAAGTACACGCAGCTGAAGTTTGTTACGAGATTACTACATTGGAAGAATCATAATAAATGTAGTGATAAGTCATTTGATGAGCTGCTCTTTTTACTTGGAGATGTGTTACCGAAGGGGCATAAAGTTACTTTTAATTATTATGCTGTGAAGAAGATGGTCAAGAAGTTGAACTTGGAAAGTTGTAGGTATTGTGAGTTGAGCCGATACAAAGTTGCAACTAATGGAGGGAGCGATACCATTCCAAGAAAGATCTTAAGATATTTCAAAATCACTCCTCGTCTACAGCGTTTGTACATGTGTACCCACACAGTTGGGCATATGAAGTATCACAAGAACAGAACAGTGACTGAAGGGGTTCTTAGTCACCCTGCAGATGGAGAAGAATAGAAGGAATTTGACAAGAACTATCCAAATTTTGCAGCGGAGATTCGTAATGTTAGACTTGGTCTTGCAACTGATGGATTCCCCCCGTATAGCAATGTTACTTCAACTGTATACTCAGTTTGGCCTGTTGTACTACTTGTGTACAACCTTCCACATACCATGTCCATGAAGGAGCCATACATATTCATGACACTACTAGTCCCTGGGCCGAATGATCCTGTGAAGAATCTGAATGTCTATCTTAGGCCTTTGATTGATGAGTTGTTTAATTTGTGGCAAGTTGGGGTGCAAACGTTTGATACTTCTACGAAGACTAATTTCATGATGCGTGCAGCTTTGTTATGGACTATCACTGACTTTCCTGGACTAGGTATGGTCAGTGGGTGGTCAACCCATGGGAAGATGGCATGTCATGTTTGTATGGGTGATGTCAAAGCTAAGCAACTACCACACAGCAGGAAGTCCAGTTTTTATGGGTTACATAAGGGATTCCTAGACAAACGCCTAAAAATTCGACGAAAAGGTCGGACTATTCGTATCATGATTGTTGGTATCACTTTTCCACCACCTGGGAAACCACACAACAAAGAAAGGGCAATTGGATTTAGGGATTCACACAACTGGACACATATCACTAGCTTCTTTGACCTGCCATATTGGGATTCATTGTGTTAGATATAATTGCTGATGTTTGTTTATCAGTGTTTAAAGTACCAGGATACTATCAGAGTTTAGCTGGAAGACTGGTTAGAGTTTGTTAAACTCTGACAGTCAGAGTTTTCTTAGCAGTCGGTGTAAAAGTCAATGAAGATTCTAGAAGCGATATTCTTTGAAGATGGAAAGAAGCAAAGAGATATCGAGATGGCTAAGGAAACGGAACAGAAGACAGAAGCAATTCTAGATTGATATAAATTGTGTAAAGCATAATGTAACATAAGATGTAAAAGAGATAACTACAACTCAACAAAGGACAAGACAGACAATAGTATTAACAGAAGCACAGGAATCCAGAATCAAAGAAGAAAAGGTAAACTCAAAAAATCAAAATACGTTATGTATTCTTGAAGTCCGTAAACAGGTCACGGAAAGAAGTTCATGAAAATGTTCAGGCCTCAGTGACAGCAAAAGGAACAAGACTTTCAAGACGATAGAAGTATGTGAATGATTTAGGGTTAAGTACCACGGGATTCCAGTGATTTAAATGAAGCAACCAGAACGACAAAGGACGTATCAGCAGCATTGAAGTGAAGACATAAAAGAAGAATTGATCAAGTGTTATTCATCTGTGAACCAGACCAGTTGCACTAGGTGACGGCACTAAGAAGATCAAGTTGTTTTATCGTCTCAGAAGAAATTGATACAGTCTATTACTTAAACACCCAGGAGCTCAGAGTAATCATTCAAAGTCAAAAGACAAGAAAATGATTCGATAGTATTTCTATTTAGAAAACTATCGAATGGAATGAAAAGTGATTCAAAGTAAACCAAAATGAATCAATTTGGCATTCGATAGTTTTGTTTAAAAAACTATCGAATGGTAAAATGATTTGTTTCATTCGATGGTTTTGCAAACCATTCGATGGTTTTTAAATTGTGGAGAAGGTGAAAAGTATTCTTTGTCTGACAGGTTGATGAAGATCCAACGACCAAGATTGTTTGTTCAAGTTTGGTTCGATGGTTTTTCAATTGAAGACTACAATTAATACTGAGAGAAGAGTGTGTCTTCTTCAGTTAAGGCATTCAACACAGAAACATTACTGAGAGAGAGAACTGAGCCGGAGAAATTATCAGAGAATTAATAGTGCTCAGAATTTGATCATTGTTTTGTATTTGTGTAACCTTAAACTCATTGAAGCTAATCTACGGATTAGAAATTGTAGCACCCCTCGAGGTTTATATTTATAAAAAGATATATTCCCCGAAACTTGATTTGGTTTGGTGTGTTTGATTTCGTTATAGAACTGAAAGATTAATCCGCGAACGAAATTGAATTATTTGTGAGTATCGTATTCAACCCCCCCCCCCCCTTCTACGATACTTTGGACCTAACAATTGGTATCAGAGCTACTTGATTGATATACAAATCAGATCCGGTGAATGAGACCAAAATCAAACGTAGCGTGAAAATTCGAAGCAATTTTTTTTTTAACTTTCAAAATTTTTCATTTAATTGGAATTTATTGAATTTTAAACAATTTGAAATTTTCAGAAACCATGAGTGCTCAAAAGACAACTGCTGGTATTAAAGTTCCCCCGTTTACTAGAGATGATTTCGGTTTGTGGAAGATGAAGATGCTGTTGTTTATCAAGGCATCTAATCCGTTATACATTGGCATATTAGAGAACAGACCGTTTGTACCAATGAAACCAGTTAGTGAATCTACAGCTCCTGATGGTAGTAGGATTCCTCAAGGCACCCAACCTAAGGAAATAACTGAGTATACATATTCTGACAAAGAACTGATTCGATTGGATACAGGATTGATGTTGATATTAGCAGACTCCGCAGACAAGGAAATGAGCTATCAGTTGATGAACTGTACAAGCGGGAAACATATGTGGGATACCATTAACTTGATAATGGAAGGAACTGAAGACGTTCAGGAAAACAGATTGGACATCCTGACTTCTCAATATGAAGCGTTTAGGTCCCTGCCAGGAGAAAGTATAACTCAGGTCTTTGAGAAATATACTAAGCTTCTCAATGAATTGGCAATGAAAGGAAAGACCTATCCACTGAGAGAATCAAACAGGAAGTTCATGATGACGCTGCCCCATCATGTAGAACACAAGTCATCATCCATTAGGGAAAGAATTGACTTCACAAAGATGTCATTAGAGATGATCTATGGCAAGTTGAAGACCTATGAGATGGAACAGGAACAAAGGGTGATAATCTACGGATCAGGGACAGTGGAGAACAAGCACAATGCACTTGTGAGATCAGCCGCACTTGTAGTGGATGAACCAATAACTTCTGAGATTCAGGTTCAAACCCCTAGAGCTGGAAAAGAGGTGATAATAGAAGCATAAATGGATTCTGTGAATCTGGGTGTTGATGAAAGTGATTACTACACCCTAGAAGAGCTTGAGCAAATGGAAGACAAAACCATGGCGTACTTAGCTGCAAAGTTTAGTCACATTCGTTTCAAGAGAAACCCTAAGTACAAGTTCAAGGGTTCAACCAACAGATTCCAGAAGAGCAATTATACACCTAGTACAGGCTTTAAGGGAGGCTACAAGACTGGCATGATTGATAGAAGCAAATCAAGATGCTACAACTGCAATGAGTTAGGGCATTTCGCCACTGAATGCCGGAAGCCTCGTCAAGCGAGAGACATGAAAGATGTCTATGGAAAGAAGGATTCTTATGATGAGTTGAAGAAAGAGAATGCCAAGCTTAAACAGCAATTGGAGGCATTCTCTGGAAAGCAGAAAGGGAAAGCTTATATAGGAGAGGGAAAGCACTGGGATGATACTGATTCGGATGAAGAGGAGGAATATGTAAATGTTTCTCTAATGGCTGACTCTTCAGAGGAATCACCACAATCATCTCAGGTACCTATCTTAACTACAATTGATATGTCTAATTCTGAGTACAAGAAAACTGTGCAAGATCTTAGTGTAGAATTGTTTAATGTACACACAAGCATGCTAGCATCAGAAATGGAAAATGCTAAACTAGTTCTTAAGATTAAAAAATTAGAATCTAAAAATGAAGAACTAGAGCTTGTAGCTGTAACATTAGAAGATCTTAAGCAAAAGAATGCGTACTTAGAGAACAAGGTCAAGTGTAATGATGAGATAGAGACTATCCTCAGGAAGCAGATTTCAGATCTAGATTTGAAGCTGAATGCTTTTAAGAACTCCGCTCTAGTGGCTAAGGAAATCATTGATACTCAGGCCATAGAGAATAAAACTGCTATAGGATTTGACTATAACAAGAAAGCTGGTAAGAAGATTGTGGAATTCCCTGTGACATCTTCAGTTGTCAAAAGGAATACTCCACATGTTCTTAAGAATGTTGATTGTCCAGTTTTTGTTAAGCCGTTTCCACCACTCTTTCATGAGGATGACCTCTTCATAAGACAAGAATTGCTTGAGGAGGATTTGTTGAAGGAAAAAGAGGTAAAAACTAAGTTGCCTAGGAAATCAGTAAAAAATGAATTACCTAAACCTGATTTACCTAAAACTGAAGTAGGTGACGTAGTTAGTAATGTTAAAAAGAACAGGAATGGGAAGAAGAAGATTGTTAATCAGGAAATGGTTCCATATTCTCCCATTGTATCTAGGAAGTTGTGCTCTATTTGTAATTCTGCTGGACACCTTACACATGCATGTAAAAAGGTTAAAGTAGAAACTGCTAATACTTCTGAAATGCATAACATGTCTGACATGCCTGATAATCATGAGCCCTGTGGGAAGAAAGAGTGTTTGCTATGTAAGTACAACATCATGCATGCTTATTTTAAGTTGATGAATGATAATAGCAACAACACTAGTAATGTTAAATCTACAGATACTATGAATGTCAAGCAGGGTAAGACTAAGTTGAATGTTACTCCTGTTAAAGTATCTAAACCTTCAGGACCCAAATAACTTTGGGTACCAAAGTCCGCTTAATCAATCTGTGATTGCAGGGTAAGGTTAAAATCTCAAAAGTCGTGTGGATTCTGGATAGTGGCTGTTCTAGACACATGACAGGTGAAGAGTCCCTGCTTACAGAGGTGGTTAAGAAGACCGGCCCGATTGTAACCTTTGGAGATGACAACAAAGGATACACTACGGGATATGGTAAATTGAAAGCTGGAAATGTCATCATTGAAAACATCTCTCTTGTTGAAGGATTAAAGCACAATCTTCTAAGTATCAGTCAGATCTGTGATAAAGGCTACAATGTAGATTTCAGAAAGGACAAGTGCTTGATCACCAACAGGAAGGATGAGAAGCTTACTCTACTGGGAGTGAGAAAAGGAAATTTGTTTATAGCTGACTTAAGTTCTACCAGTGAAGGAGAAGTTACATGTTTCTATGCAAAGGCATCTTCAGAACAAAGTTGGCTATGGCACAAGAAGCTCTCACACTTGAACTTCAAAACTATGAACTCTTTGGTAAAGAGAGAGTTGGTGAGAGGGTTGCCCCTGATGGAATTCAATCAGGAGGGACTATGTGAAGCATGTGAAAAGGGGAAGTCGAAGAAAGCATCACATGGAAGCAAAGGAATGACAAGCATTACTGAACCATTACAGCTGATTCATATGGATTTATTTGGTCCAATTAATGTTATGTCACTTTCAAGGAATAGATATGCATTGGTGATGGTGGACGACTACTCCAAGTACACGTGGGTGTTGTTCATACAATCAAAGGATGAAGCAACACAACTAATCATTGATCACATCAAGAAGATAAAAGTGGAAGCTAAGCTACCTGTGCGGACAATCAGATCAGACAATGGAACTGAATTCAAGAATGCAGTTCTTAATGATTTCTGCTCAGAGAAAGGAATATCAAGACAGTTTTCAGCACCAAGAACTCCTCAACAGAATGGAGTAGTGGAAAGGAAGAACAGGACCTTGGTTGAAGCAGCAAGGACCATGTTGAGTGAATCAAAACTTCCCACTTAATTTTGGGCTGAAGCAGTGAATACAGCTTGCTACACTCAGAATCGTACCCTGATAAACAAAGATCATGAAAAGACTCCGTATGAGTTAATGGCCAACAAGAAACCATCACTGAAGTACTTTCATGTGTTTGGTGCAAAGTACTTTGTACTTAAAGATGGAGAGCATCTTGGCAAGTTTGATGCCAAAGCAGATGAAGGCATTTTTCTGGGCTATTCTCTGGAATCTAAGGCTTTCAGGGTATATGTGATTGAAGATAAGAAGGTGTTGGAAAGATTTAATGTAACATTTGACGACACCAAAAGACCAGGCCTGCAAACTGGAGAGAACTCTGAATCTTTGGTATTTGAAAATCTATCAGGAGATCTCTCTGACAATGAAGAAGTACCTGAAGTTGTTACAGTCATTAATAATAATAATCATAATGATAATGATTCTGGACAAAGTGGTGACCAAAGTGGAGATCCTCAACATACAGGCTCCACTAGTCAGTCTTCAGAATCAACAGATCAAACCGTCAACAACTCAGGGGGAGCAGGAGAAGGATCAACTAGTCACACTCCACAACATCTAGAACAAGGAGAATCATCAAGATCGCATCTGCCAAGACAAAGGGTATGGAATAGAGATCATCCCTTTCACTTGATCATTGGTGATCCGGACACAGGAGTGAGAACTAGGAGAACATCACAAAATGAATGTCACTATTCTGGGTTTCTTTCAGAAACAGAACCTAAGAAAGTTGAAGATGCTCTAGATGATCCAGATTGGGTGATTGCTATGCAAGAGGAACTCAATCAGTTTGAAAGGCAGAAAGTTTGGAAGCTGGTACCCAGGCCTAAGGGAAAATCTGTTATTGGAACACGATGGGTATTCAGAAATAAGTTAGACGAAGATGACATTGTAACGAGAAACAAAGCCAGACTGGTTGCTAAAGGTTACTCTCAAGAAGAGGGTATAGATTATGATGAAACCTATGCACCAGTAGCAAGACTTGAGGCCATCAGAATGTTTCTGGCATTTGCTGCACATTCCAATTACAAGGTATATCAAATGGATGTGAAGAGTGCTTTTCTGAACGGGGAGTTAGAAGAAGAAGTGTATGTGGAACAACCTCCAGGTTTTGAGGATTCAAAACTGGCAGACTTTGTGTACTTTCTATTCAAAGCTCTCTACGGACTCAAACAAGCTCCAAGGACATGGTATGACACTCTCTCTGAATTCTTACTTGAAAATGATTTTACAAGAGGTGTTGTAGACAAAACTCTCTTTGTCAAAAAGCATAAAAATGATTTGATATTGGTGCAAGTATATGTTGATGACATAATATTTGGTTCTACTAATGATGATCTATGCAAGAGATTTGCTAAGTTAATGCAGAGTCGTTATGAAATGAGCATGATGGGTGAATTGTCATTCTTTCTTGGACTGCAAGTATACCAAAAACAAGATGGTATATTCATTTGTCAGTCCAAGTACATCAAAGATCTTCTGAAGAAGTATCAAATGGAAGACTCATCTACAGCAAAGACTCATATGCCAACTGCCACTAAGCTTGATCGGGATGAAACTGGTAAGAAGGTTGACATCACAGGCTACAGAGGTATGATAGGCTCATTACTTTATCTCACTGCAAGTAGACCAGATATAATGTTTGCAACATGCTTGTGTGCTAGATTTCAGTCTGATCCTAAAGAATCTCATCTAATAGCTGTTAAGCGAATATTTAGATATCTTAAGGGGACCCCAAATCTTGGAATTTGGTACCCTAAAGATACAGGATTTGATCTTATTGGATACACAGACTCTGATTTTGCAGGTTGTAAGATTGATCGGAAGAGTACTTCAGGAAGCTGTCAGTTTCTTGGAAGAAGGTTAGTTTCCTGGTATAGCAAGAAGCAGCATTCAGTTTCCACATCAACAGCTGAGGCTGAATACATTGCTGCTGGTAGCTGTTGTGCTCAGATCTTGTGGATGAGAAACCAACTCCGTGACTATGGACTTTTGTTGACAAAGATTCCAATATTTTGCGACAACACAAGTGCCATAGCAATCTCAAACAACCCAGTGCAACACTCGAGGACGAAGCACATCGACATCAGGTATCATTTTATCCGAGAGCATGTCATGAATGGAACTGTGGAGTTACATTTTGTACCCACAGAGGATCAAATTGCAGACATCTTTACTAAACCGCTTGATGAATCCACTTTCAATAACCTGGTTGGTGAACTTGGGATGTTAAATCTTTCTAATTGATTTTGATTAGAAGTCAGTAACTGCAGAGAGTCCTGGTGAATACATGAGTTTAAGAATTGCTATATCCTTAGGACTCGTGAATTTATTTTCTGGAGCAATTCTCGTAGTTAGGATTTTTGTACTAATTGTATGTCATAATTATGGATGATATATCTTCTGGCATTTAATTAGTTATTAATTCTAAAAATTATTTAGGTGCAAATATTTGTTCTAAATATTCTAGCATCTATTTAATTTGAATTAATTTACTTTGTTTTTAACATTGTAGATTAATGCAGCATAATTTATTGGATTTTAATTGATTAATATCATTTAATGATATTTAGTTGATTTTATTCTAAGAAAATTGTGAATTTTCTGTTAAGAATTGATTTTGGTAAATTTGAAATGATTTATTAGAATTAAAACTTGACAGAAAATAAAACAGTCTAATTTTAAAACAAGAACAGGTTTTAAAATGAAGACAGAAGCAAAAATATCGAATTTAGGAAATTCGATAGTTTTTCAAGTACATAGATAAATCTATCGAATTTAATTTTCGATAGTTTTTGAAAAGGAAAAGAAAATCTATCGAAAACGATTCTCGATAGTTTTTTAGTATCATTTTAAAATATATCGAAGGAATTTAATTAATTCTATATTTAAATTCTCGATAGATTTTGAAAATAAGAAGAAAAACCATCGAAGTGAATTTAATTAGATCATTATTAAAATTCTCGATAGTTTCTCAAACATACAGCAGTTCGATAGTTTTTATTTTAAAAGGATAGAAAACTCTCGATGGTTTTTGAAAAGGTCCGTTTGCATTCTTATTCTAAATACTTCGATAGTTTTTCAAAAAAAACTATCGAATGAAAAAGGACAAAAATACCCCTGAAAAATCAATGAGTATTTAAATGGCCCTTGGACGTTTTCCTTTGTCATTTTCTCAGATCCAAGAGTTATACAGATACTTACATATATTGTCAAAGGAGAACAAAGCAAAACTCGATACTTTTCATTTTTAACCAAGAATTATACCCAGTAATTTCAGTTTTTACAGTGATTTCATCTTCAATGGTGACATCTATGTACTGTGTAACATCTGAGTATTTATTTGTGGTTGTGGTTAAAGAAAACCATCGAAACCAAAGTCATCTTCGAACCTTAACTGAGTAAACTGTTCTTGATTAGTATTGTTTTGATTGAAATAAGTTTCTTTGGAAGCAAATTTTAATTAAAATTACTTTTCTTGATTTTGAAACCTAGGGTTCTTGATTTGGGAGTTTTTTTTGTTTGTTCGAAATTGTAAAGTGATAAAAAGGGTTATTTTGTTCTAAGGTTTAATTAATTACTAATAATTAATTAAATTTAAAAGGAAAATAGTTTTGGTTTATTTAAATTGTCTGGAAATTTTAAAATGGCTGGAGAATTTATTGTTACCAAAACTAATCATGTCTCGTTTCAAAACTTACAATCCATAACGAACCTTCAGTTTCGTGCATGGGCAGAGTTTTTGAACACACGTTCATTAGTGGCATATGCTGTGAGTACTCTCGTGGTCCTTTGCATCGATCAATTGACTGCGTTGTACAGAACCGCCACAGATACAAGTGAGAATAACGTACGGTCCTTCAGTTTTGTTGTGCCAGGGGGCAGAACAATAAGGGTGACAGAACATGATTTTAATCGAATCTTACATTTTCCTACAGAAAACCTTGTTCCGGATCCCACGACTGAGGAGATACATGCTTTCTTCACTCTCTTTAGAAGTCAACAACCTAACTTCTTTGTGGGAGAGTTTCTGAAGCATTACTTGCCAAAGGCATGAAACTTTTTCTTTCATACCCTAATCCATGTTTTTACTGCCAAGCTAACAAATCTGCATGGTATTCCCTTATTCCTTCAAAAGATAGGGTTTGCCATTGCCAAAAATAGGCATATTAACATTGGACGGTTACTGATTGATCAAGTCATCATATGCATGGGACCACTGGATGAAAGAACGGGCATAGATGAAGATGTGCTTTGTTTCTATCCTAGGTTCCTACAGCTAATTCTCAATGATATCTTAATAGATGATGAGCGTGAGACATTCGCCAAAGAAGAGACCATGGAGTGTATGAAGATGAAGAGCAATGCCATAACCGCTCTGATAAGGAAGAACAACTATCTTCCAAGGGTACCCACTGTTCTCACTGAATATCTAAGAACGGTGCCCCTACCACTTCTACCCCCAGGGGAACAGGTAAATCAAGGTAACATTCCTGAACCTGAACTGGCTCCTGAACCACAGCCTATGGATGTTGATCCAGAGCCCTCAGTGGCCATTCCAGACCAGGAGGTTGCAAACCCACAACCTCTAACCACGGTCGAAGAGCCTTTGGAAGAGCCAAATGAAACAATAAACGAGCCTCCTTCTCCTCCTATACCCAATATTCAGACATCCGTGAATGTAGAGGGAGATAGTGCCTTAGCAGCACCACATAAGGAGATACACCCTTCAACAGCAGCTCTGCCTTCCTCTAAAAGGAGACGAACAGAAACCGAGGCAACTGTTGATACTTTATTTCAAACTTCCAAAGCGCCCTTTATTGATTTTTCTGATGCTGATTGGGCTACGCTAACGAAAGATATATCTGAACCATTAGCTCAATCAGGTAAGGAAGAATTGACGGAAGCAACTGGTGTTCCGACCATATTACGGTCAGGTTCACTGGTTGAAGGTTCTAAGAACCAAGGGTCTTCACAGACGTCGAGAGAAGGCTTTGACCTAAATGCACAATCTAAAGGGTCATTGTCTACCTCCCTAGATGGAACATATCTGGATCCTGCGGGTAAATGGTCTGACGTAGGCAACTCATTGACAATGAATCAATTACTATTGAGGAGCCAACTGAGGTAAAGTCTTCACAGACTATCGGGGAAGATTCAAGATCTCTGCTGTTAAAAGAGCCTGTTTCGAACCCCCTAGAGATTCAAACTCTAGATCCTACAAAGGATATATCATCTAAGGATGATCAGCAACTTGGTTTAACCAAGGACGGGGACTTGCGAAGCCCCATTGCACCACCGGTGACCTCCTTAAGGACGACTACGGTGTTTTCTTTTGCAAGTACAATCAGCACAAAGGATTTGAGTGAAACAAAAACACTTACACCTGGCCTGAGTGGGAAAGGAAAAATGATTCAAACACCAACAGAAACGTTGAGTGTACACCCAGAGCCAAATGTGAGGAGTGACACCCTAACCCTACCTAATATTGATGATTTGCTGTTACCGACAGAAAGAGAGCTACAAGTTCAATCTTTCCTCAAGGAGATGACAGTTCATGACAAAGAAGGAACTCCATTATTCAAGGTTCCACTGCGACCTTCCTTTGACCAAGAGATCTCCTCTAGTCAAGCCAATGCTTCTTTAAAGTCTATTCAAGAGAAGGTTGACTTGGCTGCAGCTGATTCCAGAAGAACATTCAGGGTCATTGGCAGTGCATCTGGCACTATAACAGGTACGAAGCAGGCAGTGGACTCCTTAAAGAAGGAAGCTATGGACGAACTAATCGAGTTGAGGACGGACGTAAGGGAACTTAAAGATGGTTTAATGAATGAGGTGGATGCTTTGCAACAAGGACAAGAAGCTTTGAAAGAAGACGTTCTGGTTATCCGGGATGGTCAAGCTAGGGTAAAAGATGCAATGAACACCCTTTCTAGAGTGGAGTCTAAGCTGAACCAGAGATTGGACAAAATTGAGAAGACTACCAACTCCAGATTGGATGACATTGACCTGAAGCTGGCTTCTATGCAAGAGATGAATAAGGATCTGCTAGATTTCATGGAAAATCAAAGTGATGGAGTACAGTCGATATGGACTATGCTGAAGAACCAACAAACTAGCCAACCTGGTCCTTCAAATCAGCAACCTGATCCTTCTACTACCTTTTATGCTGAGGATGCTTTTATTGAGGATTCCTCAACTAAGGGGGAGAAAGTTGGAGAAGGGGAGAAAGAGAAGCCTAAGGATGGATGGGGAGTTTGGGAGACAGTTGAAGCTATTCCTATCAGACAGTACTGGATAGAGGAACTTGTAGAAGAAGAGAAGGAGAGTGAAGAGGAATTTGAGGTCATGCATGAGCAACCTAATCAAGAGGAGCATGAGCCATATTATCCAGAGCCCGTTGAACATCCAATCTGGGAGGATATTATGAAAGAAGAAGCAAATTCTCTATCACCTGAAGAAGAAGCTTCCTTGGAAGCAATAAGAGCTCAGAGAGCTGCAATAGATGCCAGGCAAGCTGAGAAAGAGAAACAGCAAGCAATTCTGAGGAGTGAAAAACTGAAGAGATTCAAAGTGTATAATGAAGTGAGGAAGAAGAAGATGATTGATCTGGAAAAGAAAGATGGTACTGAATGGGAAATGGCTTATAAAACCTTTTGCGGAGTTGAAGACGGATTAGAAGTCAACGACAATGCTGAGGTGGAAGCTATTATTCAGGACATCAGAAGTGCTAATCTTGATCAAGATCAGACTTACTTTAAAGCACTGAGAAGCTCTATAATCTGTTTGAATGCTGGGGTTAAAGCAAATGGTGCCTAGAGCTTATTAATCAGTTTTCTGGAGAAAGGTACATTTGTGATTTCCACTAAGTTTTTAGAACAGAGGACATATACAGAATTGCAGGCGATACTCATCAAGATCCAAAGAACTACAAGGATAAATGAACTGCTCCGTGAGCATGTTAAGGAGATCGTGATGAAAGTCAGTTCAGAGATTACTGAAGATCCTCCAATGGTTAGATTCATGACGAATGACTTGTTCAGAATCTGCTATTTGGCTGAGGACAAACTGAGAGACTACCCAAGCAACTATCTAATCTGAGTTGAGAAGTATCTTAGATCCACTGGATTCTCATCAACGGAGAAGGACAAAGCAGCAAACACTCTTAGAAGATTTCTAATGGAGAATGTTCCTTACTATAGGAAAAAGGTGGAAAGAGGATTGGAAGTGCATACCAGACTGCCAAACATGCCAAAGCTATACAAGAAAGATGTTAACATCGCATGGTTATGGGCTGGAGTGGGTCAAGAGGTTGAATATATTGGAAGACACATCCAAGGAGCAATCCTTAAACCTGGAGAACCACTGCACTATCTATCAGTGATTGATTATCAAGCTGCTAACTCCGATCCAATGATTGAGAAGGTGAGATTGGAATGGACTGAAGATTGAAGCAAAGAACAAAAGAACTATCAGCTCAGACTAGAGGAGCAACTTCATTGTATAAAGTTTAATTGTTTTTTGATTTATGAAATCTGGAAATGTATATATATATGATCCAGAATGCATTTAATATTATTACGCTTTCTTACTTTAATTAGTTTCATGTTTCCATAGTTAGTTGAGTTATCCTCGAAGTATTTGCTTGTCGAACTCTATCCAATCAAATAGGGGGAGATTGTAAAGCATAATGTAACATAAGATGTAAAAGAGATAACTACAACTCAACAAAGGACAAGACAGACAATAGTATTAACAGAAGCACAGGAATCCAGAATCAAAGAAGAAAAGGTAAACTCAAAAAATCAAAATACGTTATGTATTCTTGAAGTCCGTAAACAGGTCACGGAAAGAAGTTCATGAAAATGTTCAGGCCTCAGTGACAGCAAAAGGAACAAGACTTTCAAGACGACAGAAGTATGTGAATGATTTAGGGTTAAGTACCACGGGATTCCAGTGATTTAAATGAAGCAACCAGAACGACAAAGGACGTATCAGCAACATTGAAGTGAAGACATAAAAGAAGAATTGATCAAGTGTTATTCATCTGTGAACCAGACCAGTTGCACTAGGTGACGACACTAAGAAGATCAAGTTGTTTTATCGTCTCAGAAGAAATTGATACAGTCTATTACTTAAACACCCAGGAGCTCAGAGTAATCATTAAAAGTCAAAAGACAAGAAAATGATTCGATAGTTTTTCTATTTAGAAAACTATCGAATGGAATGAAAAGTGATTCAAAGTAAACCAAAATGAATCAATTTGGCATTCGATAGTTTTGTTTAAAAAACTATCGAATGGTAAAATGATTTGTTTCATTCGATGGTTTTTCAAACCATTCGATGGTTTTTAAATTGTGGAGCAGGTGAAAAGTATTCTTTGTCTGACAGGTTGATGAAGATCCAACGGCCAAGATTGTTTGTTCAAGTTTGGTTCGATGGTTTTTCAATTGAAGACTACAATTAATGCTGAGAGAAGAGTGTGTCTTCTTCGGTTAAGGCATTCAACACAGAAACATTACTGAGAGAGAGAACTGAGCCGGAGAAATTATCATATAATTAATAGTGCTTAGAATTTGATCATTGTTTTGTATTTGTGTAACCTTAAATTCATTGAAGCTAATCTACGGATTAGAAATTGTAGCACCCCTCGAGGTTTATATTTATAAAAAGATATATTCCCCGAAACTTGATTTGGTTTGGTGTGTTTGATTTCGTTATAGAACTGGAAGATTAATCCGCGAACGAAATTGAATTATTTGTGAGTATCGTATTCAACCCCCCCCCCCCTTCTACGATACTTTGGACCTAACAAATTGTATAGCTGATTTATAGGAATATCAATTAGAAGATTGTACGTAGCTGTGTACTATATAAACACAGATAGGTTAACCCTAAAAGGGATGTGAATACGTGAATTATCATTCTTGTAACCTAGCAGCTCTCTGTGATATTTTACATCACTGAGAGAGGAGTTTTTAATTCCATACAGTTTATTATTCATAAACAGTGTTCTTATTGTTATTCTCATACATCTACTTCATTATATATTGTGTATTCGGCCTAACAATTGGTATGAGAGCTAAGGCTGTTTAATATATACAGTTTTTGATCTAAACACAAGTATAATCATGGCTGAAAATAGTCAGGCAGGTTCTAAATCTGAGAAGGTTCAACCAACTTCTGTGAGTCGATATGAGACGATTAGGGTTCCAATTCTCAGACCAGTGGAATATCCAATATGGAAGGTAAAGATGACCATGTTTCTGGAAGCCACAGATCCAGAATACCTTGATATAATCAATGATGGTCCTCATATGCCAACTAAACTGTCTCCTGTTGTTGCTGGTCAAGAACAAAAGACTGTTCCAAAGGAAAAGAAAGATTTGACTCCTAAAGATATCTCATCAATTGCAAAAGATGCAAAAGTTAGACATCTTCTCCATAGTGCTTTAGATAATGTCATGTCTAACAGAGTTATTGGCTGCAAAACTGCCAAAGAAATTTGGGATGCTTTAGAA
Organism: Heracleum sosnowskyi; assembly: GCA_030848705.1. Taxonomy (NCBI): domain Eukaryota; kingdom Viridiplantae; phylum Streptophyta; class Magnoliopsida; order Apiales; family Apiaceae; genus Heracleum; species Heracleum sosnowskyi. Next base: position 111,604,895 of record CM061240.1, on the reverse strand, counting down.
GTCAGGTGTCAAGGAACAAGTGCTATAAAGAAGAACAGAAGGACTATTCTTACACAGGAGTATGAACACTTTGACTCGAGATCTGATGAAACTTTGACTGAGACATATGACAGATTCTGTAAACTGTTGAATGATTTGTCTCTAATTGATAAAGAATACGATCTTGAAGAGTCAAATCTCAAGTTTCTACTATCTCTACCTGAAAAATGGGATTTAAAGGCAACAACAATAAGAGATAATTATGATCTTGCAGAAACAGATCTTGATGAAATATATGGTTTGCTTAAAACTCATGAACTTGAGATAGAACAAAGAAACAAAAGATCTGGAAAGAAGACAAAATCTGTTACTCTCAAAGTTGAAGAAAAACATATTAAGAAAGAAACATCAAAGAAGAAAGCTAAGGGAAAGGCTTTAGTCATAAACTCTGAAAGTGAGTCATCAAACTCTGATGATGACTCAAACACTGATGAATCATCTTAATCCGAGGATGATGAAGAACAGATGATGCAAATGGCTGCTTTGATGGTGAAGACCTTCAAAAATATGGGTTTTAAGAACTTCAAGAAAGGAAAAAGATTCTCTAGGAGAGATTCAAACTCTGAAAGGAAGAGTTTCAGAAAGTCTGAAGGAAGGGATATCAAATCTGGGAAAAGAGACAAGTTTGAGATCCAGTGCTACAAGTGTAAAATCTGTGATTCTATCAATAATATACAAGCTCCTTCCCGCTTGAAAGAAATAGTTAAAACGAGATGGGTCACTATGCTCCAGAATGCAAGAAAGGAAAATCTGAAAAAGCACTCATCACAAAAGGAAGAGACTGGGTAGACACTTCAGATTCAGATGAAGGAGTCAACTATGCTCTCATGGCAACTGTTGAAGATGAATCTGAAAACAAGGTACCCCTAACAACCTATGCTTATGATATTGATAATATATCTGAATTGAGAATTTATCTTAAAAGCATACATGTTAGTTATAGAGATCAGACTTTAGAAAATGAGAGAATTAAATCTGAGTATCTAAAGCTTAAAGAGAGAAATAAATTTCTTAAAGAAGAACTTGTTAACATGCAACAAGTTCAAAAGGAAAGAGATGATGTTGTTTATGTTGAACAAGAGTTGCTTAAAAAATTTAGGCAACTAGAATCTGATTTGGAAAAAGAGAGAAAGGTAATTAAAACCTGGACAAACTCTGGTAAGGACACACATCAGGTATTTCAAACAGATACAGTTGGGTTAGGTTACTGTAAGAAAGATGAACTTAGGTTTAAAGATAAGGTTAAAGTTAGAACACATCTTCCACCTATGAAATTTGTTCTTGAATCCAGTAAGCTAAACTCTGTACTTGAAAAAGAAACTGTTAAGGAAGAACCAGTAAAAACTTGTATTAAACAGGTTAATGTTGGTTTAATGACAGAGAAACAATTCAAGTATAAACTCAAAGAGGTAAAGTCTATTGAAAAACAGAAAGTGTCCAGGAAGAATAGAAATGGAAAGGTAGGCATTAATAAAAGCAATAATCATTTGCCTATCACTGATGCTCCTAGAAAAACATGTCATAATTGTGGTAGTACTAACCATCTTGCAAGTTTCTGCAGGAAAAACAAAGACATTAATTCTTTATCCTCCAAAACTGGAGTAAAGAATAATTATGTTAGGGTTATACCACAGACTTTATGCACTCACTGTGGGAGTACTTGGCATTCTATTTATACTTGCAAGAATTATCATGCTATTTATCATAACTATTATGAGTTGAAGCCTAATTTGAAATGGGTTAAAGTTGATTCTGCAAGTGTAAACACTGATACTGTTAGCTTAAACTCTGTTGATGAGAATTCCGCTGCAAAAGCTAACAATGTTAAGAAAGCCAAAGGATCCAAGCAAGTCTGGATCCTTAAATCTAACTCTTTGTAATTGTTTGTGATTGCAGGGCATAAGGGAAAGCACCCTAGTCTTGGACAGTGGATGTTCAGGGCACATGACTGGAAATAGAGCCCTGCTATCAAATTATGAGGAGAAAGCTGGCCCAAAAGTTTCCTATGGAGATGGCAACATAGGACGTACTCTGGGATATGGCAATATCAATCTTGGAAGTGTCATCATCACAAATGTAGCTCTAGTTCCAGGACTCAAGCATGACTTGCTATCTGTGAGTCAAATCTGTGACAGAGGTTATCATGTAGATTTTCAACCTGAATACTGTGAGGTTATTAGCAAATCTACAGGGAAAGTTGTTCTAGTTGGACACAGACGGAATAATATTTATGAAGCAAGTTTGGTAACAAACTCCGAAGGAAAAGAAGTGTGTCTGTCTACAAAGATGTCTAATGAAGAGAGTTGGAAATGGCATAAGAAGCTCTCTCATCTGAATTTGAACAACATCAATGAATTGATTCGAAAAAATCTTGTAAGGGGACTTCCAAAATCTATACTCAGCTTAGATGGTCTGTGTGATTCTTGTCAAAAGGCCAAGCAAAGGAAGTCATCTTTCAAGAGTAAGTCTGAATCTTCAGTTGTGGATCCTTATCATCTTCTTCATGTTGATCTATTTGGTCCAGTGAATGTAATGTCTCTTGGCAGAAAGAAATATGCTCTAGTCATTGTTGATGAGTACACTAGATACACTTGGGTGTACTTTATAGCAAAGAAGGATGAAACTGCCTTAATTCTGATGGAACATGTAAAGCTTCTGGACAAAGGATCACAGTATAAAGTGAAAATTATCAGGAGTGATAATGGTACTGAATTCAGAAATACAACAATGGAAGAATTTTTCAAGGAAAGAGGAGTGAAGCAAGAATTTTCTGCACCAGGGACTCCACAGCAAAATGGTGTAGTGGAAAGAAAGAACAGAACTTTAATCGAAGCTGCCAGAACAATGCTTGATGAAGCAAAATGCCAACTTATTTCTGGGCAGAAGCTGTTCAAACTGCTTGTTTTACTCAAAATGCTACACTGATCAACAGGCATGGGAAAACACCATATGAGATGGTGAAGAAAAAGAAACCAAACCTGAAATATTTTCATATTTTTGGGTGCAAATGCTTTGTGTTGAAAACTCATCCTGAATAGTTGACCAAGTTTGATTTAAAAGCTGATGTAGGAATTTTTGTTGGATATCCACTATCAACTAAAGCATTCAGAGTTTATAATCTGAGAACTAAAGTGATCATGGAATCTATACATGTGTCATTTGATGACAAGAAAATAACTGGACTTGAAGATGAAGAAAATCATGATCAACTACGCTTTGAAAATGAAGATCTAAACTCTGTTGATGTAAACTCTGACGAAGCAAATCCAACAAACTCTGATGAAGCTTACTCTGAACCTCTACTGGTAAATACTGAGGAAGTTTCTCAGACAGAACAAAATAGAGAACCAGTTGAGGGGGAGCATGAAGATACTTCAGCAACATCTCAAAATGATGACTCACATTCTGAAAGTGAGTCAGCTGAAGAATCTAACACAAACTCTGAAAGTTCAAACACTGAGCAGTCCAATTCAGGGGGAGCCTCAGAGAATGCAGATGGTCAACAAGGAAATCACGAAAGCATGGATCAAGGGGGAGACTCCAATAATGATGAAAGAAGCCACTTACCTACAGCAAGAAAGTGGACTCAGGCTCATACACCTGATCTGATAATTGGAAATCCAGATGCAAGTGTAAAAACAAGAAGTGCTACAGCAAATGAATGTCTGTTTCATGCATTCATATCTCAAACAGAGCCTAAGAAAGTGAATGAAGCTCTTCAAGATGCTAACTGGATAACAGCAATGCAGGAGGAATTGAATGAGTTTGAAAGAAATGAAGTATGGACACTTGTACCAAGACCAAAGAACAGGTCTGTTGTTGGTACAAAGTGGGTTTTCAGAAACAAGACTGACAGTGAGGGAGTAATTACAAGGAACAAAGCTAGGCTTGTGGCAAAAGGATATTCACAACAGGAAGGAACTGATTATGATGAAACCTTTGCTCCAGTTGCAAGATTGGAAGCCATAAGGATTTTTCTAGCATATGCTGCTCACAAGAAGTTTAAAGTCTTTCAAATGGATGTGAAAAGTGTGTTTCTTAATGGGAAACTTGAAGAAGAAGTGTTTGTTGAACAACCACCAGGGTTTGTGGACCTCAAGTATCCAGATTATGTCTACAGGCTTGACAAAGCACTTTATGGACTAAAGCAGGCACCTAGAGCATGGTATGAAACTCTGGCTCAATTTCTTTTAGAAAGTGGGTTCACTAGAGGTACAATTGATAAAACCTTGTTCTATTTCAATACTGGTAATAATTTGCTTTTAGTTCAAATCTATGTGGATGACATAATTTTTGGGTCTACTAATGATAAACTCTGTAAGAAATTTGCCAAGCTTATGCAGTCCAGGTACCAAATGAGCATGATGGGAGAGCTTAGTTATTTTCTAGGCTTGCAGGTAAAGCAAACAGATGATGGGATCTTTATCAATCAAGCAAAATATATCAGAAATCTTCTCAAGAAATTTGGTATGCTTGATAGTTCATCTGCAACAACTCCTATGGCAACTGCAACAAAGCTAGACCAAGACACAGGAGCTTCAGTAGATATGACAAACTACAGAGGCATAATAGGGTCTCTTCTTTATCTGACTACAAGTAGACCAGATATTATGTATGCAACTTGTCTTTGTGCAAGATTTCAAGCAGATGCCAGAGAGCCTCATCTAACAGCTGTGAAGAGGATTTTCAAATATCTCAAAGGAACCATAACCTTGGGTTTGTGGTATCCTAGAGAATCAGAGTTTAAATTAATTGGTTACTCTGATGCAGACTTTTTAGGCTGTAAGATTGACAAAAAGAGCACTAGTGGAAGCTGTCAATTTCTAGGTGACAGACTAGTTTCTTGGTACAGCAAGAAACATAAATCAATTTCCACATCCACAGCAGAAGCAGAGTATATTGCTGCTGGTAGCTGTTGTGCACAGATTCTGTGGATGAAGAATCAGTTGCTGGATTATGGGTTAAGGTACTCTAAAATACCTATTTTCTGTGATAATCAAAGTTCTATTGCTATGACAGGTAATCCATTACAGCATTCCATGACCAAGCACATCAGCATAAGGTATCACTTCATCAGGGAACATGTGGAGGAAGGAGATATTGAGCTTCATTTTGTGTCTACAGAACAACAGCTTGCAGATATCTTCACTAAGCCTTTGAGTGAAGCTACATTTACAAGACTGGTAAATGAACTAGGAATGATCTCTGGTTTCGACTAGAGATACTAGTTAGACTCAAAATTTACTCTTCTATGATATGTTGCTCATGTTTCTATGCATATGTTAACTGTCACGCAAATCAGTTGTTAAACTTTGGAAGCATACTCTGTTGGTTAAACTCTGATGTTAAACTCTGATTGTGGTATTGTCTGAAACATAAAAACCGATGAAGAAAATAGTATGAAGCTTGATTCTCAGTAAGTAATCATGAATCCTTCTGAGTTATATATGATCTGATCTCAAATGTGTGCAGAAAATTAACACAGCATGATACTGTCTCTATATTTATAGCATCTCTTAGTTTATTGGTCCTATACAATGAGTCTGTATTAGATGTTTGCACTTTCTCTCATAAAGTATATATGTTAAATGATGTCAGTCTAAACTCTTATAACTAGTTACTGCTACTTCACCCCCAAGCAAAAGATGCAAAAACATGCACAAATTCCTTTGAGATCATGTTGTGCCTAGGAAGACCCAGGAACTTATTGTATGAAATAAGGGCTAAAATTTTAAAATTTTTGGTGACTAGTGCCAACCACTGATTACTGGAAAAGAATAAAAAAAAAATTAGAACGGGGGTGAAAACAAATAAATACGTATATAGGTACAGAGTTTAGATGACATCAGATTTTGTTCTAGATTATACATGTGAGAGTTTGGGCAACCAGTTTTTACTGATTTATTTTGTGGATTTTATGCACTTTGAGATGCTCTAAATATTTACATTCAGTAAACTCTGCTATTCACACACAAATAATCACAACTGTGCATTTTTAGAAAAGAGATTATTAATGAAGGTGGAGAATTGATAAAAACTGATGAACTGTGTACTCTACGCCGAGGTAATTTATTTTTAATCTTTGATGATTAAAATAAATAAATGTGTTTCAGACATTTCATAATTTTTGAGGAACATTATTTTTGAAAATAGAGAGTATGATTGACAACGGTTTGTTTGAATTTTGAAAATGTTGAAGCATGTAAATAGCAGTAATTATTGCTGTTTTTACTACGCATGCGTGTTAGAAACTACCACGATTTAGTGCTGTCAGTTAATGCATATGTGACAACTGTCCCACTCACACACTTCACGAGTAAGCCTGATGTGTGTCTTAATGATTAAAACTCTTCAGTTTTAATTCATATTTAATCATTCTACACACAACGTTCAAATCTTTTACAGACTTACTCTACTCATAGGACAGCTTCACATACACATATTCACAAACACCTTTTCTACATCACTTTCTCAAACACTTTCTCTAAGCATAAACTCTGATCTATTTCAAATCTTTTCTAATGGAAACTACTGTGTTTCAATCTGTTGGTCTAGAATTCGTCCCTAACAACTATGCAGCACCATTGTCTACTGAGAACGCACCGGAGGCGTTTCATTTGCTCCAGAATTTTCTTGCTTAGTCAGACATTGGGCAAGCTCTTGTGGAACCAGCAAAGTTGTATGGATCTCAAATCAAAGCCTTCTGGGAAACAGGCGTTTATGATGATGGAGGAGAGTCTGGAACTCCTTCGATTATATTCGAGTTTGATGAACAAGAGTATGCGATCACTCCAACTACTGTTCGTGATGCTCTTGGTTTTGAAGACTTCAATGCATACACTATTTCTGTTGGTGATGCTGATCTTCAGAGAATGATGAGGGAGATTGGTTACTCTGGGTCTTTGGCAAGGACAGGTAATCTGAAGCGACCGCTCTTAAGGAAGGAATGGAGTTTCTTCTTTGACTGCATCACAAGGGCGTTCGGGAAGAAGTGTACCAACTGGGATGCTATTCCAATCGATAGTCTGCAAATCGGGTATTCTCTTCTTTATGGAAACAATTTTGATTTTGCTACACTTGTTTTGAATAACATAGGAGAAAAGATGACAGAGAATAGGAGCGTAGTTTACTTTGCTCGTTTTTGTTAGTTAATCTTTTCTACTTGTGTTGATGGGGTTGAGAATGCTGAGGATGATGTAATTCCCTCATTTAGATTGCATAAAAGAATATTCTCTGATTTGACGAATAAGGATATTAAGAAAGGAAATGTTGGTGAATTGTTGCTTCCTGCTTTAGTCCAACAATTTTTACAACCTCAACCAGAGTCTGAACAACCTTTAAACACTGAACCTCTTCCATCTACATCCCAAAAACCAAAAGCAGGGGGTAGAACAAAACATAGAGCTTTTAAGGCTGTCAAGGCTGCTAAACCTTCATATGCTAATGATTTACCAAACTCTGTTGGTACTTCAAGGAAAAAGAAGAGGGCAAATAGACCTACTTCTGATGCGAATAGGGCTTCTGATGACACTGAGTCTATTCACACCAAGAAGAGGAAGCTGGTTGCTGCTTATCTATTTGATGGATTGATTCCAGATTCTACAACTGCTGCAGCTCCAGAGATTGTAGTTGAAGATATTTCTGAAAATGCTACTGTGCCTGAAGAATCCAGAGCAAATACTGATGATAATGCTGCTTTCAATGATGATTTTCTTGAGCCTATCTTGGAGATGGATATTGAAGAGAATTTTGAAGCACATCCTACTGCAACTCTTGAAGAGTTTGGCAGTGTTGATGAAACTGAGGATGTGGCAGCTGATCAGCCTATAGTCATTATTGATGAATCAATGGCTTCTCATACAGAGATTTTCTCTGTTACTCACCAGGGTATTGACAAGGGTGAGGAGGTTGAACAAACGTCCAAGGCTGCTGAAAATGTTATTTTCACTGTTGAAGAGCCTACTGCTGAAGCTGTTGAAGAAAATGAAGTTGAAGTTGCTGCAGAAAATGAAGTTGAAATTGCTAAAGAGCCTGTTGTTGCTACTGCTGAGACAGTTGATGAAAACTTACAATCAGCAAATGAAGAATTTGTTCAAGAAAATGTTCCAGTACACTCTGCTCTTAATGATGCACAAGGAAATGTTTCTGAGAATGTATCTAATTCTTCAAGTGCAAACTCTGATGATGGTGCAGCTGATTCATTTTCTCCAAGGGTTAATGCTCAATCAAATTCTAAAGTGCATGATGTTGGAGGTACATCTCAACGTAATACTGAGGTTCATTTTCAAGATATGTACTTTGCCAATTGGTCAAGTCATGAATGTATCTTTCCTGAGCAAAGGGCAGCTGAATTTGTTTCAAAGTCTGCTGCTACTATCAAGAATCCAGAGCTACCTGCACATCTCAAAGCTACAATTGTTCAAGTAAAGTCTCTTAACAATCGTTTTGATGTCACTGAAAAAGATGTTATTGGACTGAGAAATGATGTTGCTGCAAGGGAGCTAACTTTGAAGCATGAAAAACTTTCCTTATCTAAAGAACAAGAAGCTTTAAAGAACAGATTAATCAAGGTTGAAGCAAATCAGAATTTAATGTCTCAGAAGATTGATTCAATTGCTGCTTCACTTGAGTTGCTCACCTCAGTGTTAATTCCTGATGATGTCAAAAAGGGGGAGAGATTATCTTAAGACAAATGCAAGAAATCTCAAACTCTGAGTAGACAGGATGATACTACTGATGGTGGTGCAAAAGGAAGAGAGTCAAGGTCTAAATCCAGTCAAGAGCAAGGGAGACTGAGGTCAAACTCTGCTACTGCTAAGACAAACTCTGAAAGAATAAATATTGGTGCTCAATCTTCTTCAAAAGCCAAAAGCTTATTGCTTACTTTTCAACCAAATACTGATGAAGAGATTGCAGCTCAGTTATTTTTGGAAGAACATGGTGCTGGTGCAACTATTGAAGACATTCAAGCTGAAGAGAAAATGCTGGCTGAAGAGCATGAGAAGAATCTGAAATCTGGAAAGGTCAAAAAGGTTGTTAAAGTTACAAGGCCAAATGAGAAAGGAATTGTGATTGAAGAAAATGTAAATTCTCAACAGAGTTTACAATATTCAAGAAGGCCAGTTGAAACTAATCTTGATAAAGGTAAAGGGAAGCTTGTGGAAGAGCAAGTACAGAAGAAAGTTCAATCAACCTCTGACAATGCTCAAGTTGAAAAATCAATGGAAGCTGTGACAACCACTGATACTACTCAAGTTGTACAGCCTCAACTATCTTCACAACTCCAAAGGACTTTTGCTAAACCAATTATGGTTCAACACACTCTGATTCCTGGAAATGTTAATGTTCTCCAAAGCAAAACCATCATGGGTAAAGAATCAAGAGATAGATCTGGTTTAGGATCTCATAGAGAGAAGAGAGTGAACAATAGTCCTATGGATCAAACTTCATTAGCTGAACCAGGTGTTGGTGTGACTCGGGAAAATCTTGATACTTTAGAGTCGGTTCAGTTAATTCATCATAAAGGACTTAAAAAGGATTTTCTATTATACTTCAAGGCTGATGACAGAGTATACAGAGTTGGTGAAACTGACATTGGGTTAAAAATGAAGGAAGAACTGGAGTATGTGCTGTATCTACTGAAAGTCAAAAATCAAAGAACTCATCAAGCAGCTGAGGTATTAAGAAGCAGAATGGTGAAAGCTAGAGCTCTTTGTGGCCTAAAGTCTGCTGGTTCTTACATACCAAAGTACAGAGATTACAATGGAAAGCTTGTTGAGATGCAAAGGAACAGTGCAAGACTCAGAACTGATCTTGGTATAAAAGTATTGGAATTTAATCTGGAATCAGATAAATCCTTCATAATAAAGCTAGGAAATGAGATGAGGAAAAACAGTATCTATGCTCTAAGGGCTGCTATCTATCAAACTGGAGAGAGTGATCCAGAGTTAAAAGAACTGAAGAAGATAATGGTAGCTGAGCTAGAGAGAGCTGAAAGAAGATTGCTTATGGACTACATCAGAACTGTACCTGATATTGAAGAAATTAAGTAAATTGAGTCTGTAAGTTTTTAAGTTTTCTGTTCTAAGTTAAAGATAAACTCTGTGATTTTATAAACACTGCATTTGTTATATGTTTTGACATCATCAATTATCTGTTAACTTGTACATTTCTATATGCACAAGTTGGGGGAGATTGTTAGATATAATTGCTGATGTTTGTTTATCAGTGTTTAAAGTACCAGGATACTATCATAGTTTAGCTGGAAGACTGGTCAGAGTTTGTTAAACTCTGACAGTCAGAGTTTGCTAGCAGTCGGTGTAAAAGTCAATGAAGATTCTAGAAACGATATTCTTCACTCTCATTAGAAGTCAACAACCTAACTTCTTTGTGGGAGAGTTTCTGAAGCATTACTTGCCAAAGGCATGGAACTTTTTCTTTCATACCCTAATCCATGTTTTTACTGCCAAGCTAACAAATCTGCATGGTATTCCCTTATTCCTTCAAAAGATAGGGTTTGCCATTGCCAACAATAGGCATATTAACATTGGACGGTTACTGATTGATCAAGTCATCATATGCATGGGACCACTGGATGAAAGAACGGGCATAGATGAAGATGTGCTTTATTTCTATCCTAGGTTCCTACACCTAATTCTCAATGATATCTTAACAGATGATGAGCGTGAGACATTCGCCGAAGAGGAGACCATGGAGTGTATGAAGATGAAGAGCAATGCCATAACCGCTCTAATAAGGAAGAACAACTATCTTCCAGGGGTACCCACTGTTCTCACTGAATATCTAAGAACGGTGCCCCTACCACTTCTACCCCCAGGGGAACAGGTAAATCAAGGTAACATTCCTGAACCTGAACTGGCTCCTGAACCACAGCCTATGGATGTTGATCCAGAGCCCTCAGTGGCCATTCCAGACCAGGAGGTTGCAAACCCACAACCTCTAACCACGGTCGAAGAGCCTTTGGAAGAGCCAAATGAAACAATAAACGAACCTCCTTCTCCTCCTATACCCAATATTCAGACATCCGTGAATGTAGAGGGAGATAGTGCCTTAGCAGCACCACATAAGGAGATACACCCTTCAACAGCAGCTCTGCCTTCCTCTAAAAGGAGACGAACAGAAACCGAGGCAACTGTTGATACTTTATTTCAAACTTCCAAAGCGCCCTTTATTGATTTTTCTGATGCTGATTGGGCTACGCTAACGAAAGCTATATCTGAACCATTAGCTCAATCAGGTAAGGAAGAATTGATGGAAGCAACTGGTGTTCCGACCATATTACGGTCAGGTTCACTGGTTGAAGGTTCTAAGAACCAAGGGTCTTCACAGACGTCGAGAGAAGGCTTTGACCTAAATGCACAATCTAAAGGGTCATTGTCTACCTCCCCAGATGGAACATATCCGGATCCTGCGGGTAAAGGGTCTGACGTAGGCAACTCGTTGACAATGAATCAATTACTATTGAGGAGCCAACTGAGGTAAAGTCTTCACAGACTATCGGGGAAGATTCAGGATCTCTTCTGTTAAAAGAGCCTGTTTCGAACCCCCTAGAGATTCAAACTCTAGATCCTACAAAGGATATATCATCTAAGGATGATCAGCAACTTGGTTTAACCAAGGACGGGGACTTGCGAAGCCCCATTGCACCACTGGTGACCTCCTTAAGGACGACTACGGTGTTTTCTTCTGCAGGTACAATCAGCATAAAGGATTTGAGTGAAACAAAAACACTTACACCTGGCCTGAGTGGGAAAGGAAAAATGATTCAAACACCGACAGAAACGTTGAGTGTACACCCAGAGCCAAATGTGAGGAGTGACACCCTAACCCTACCTAATATTGATGATTTGCTGTTACCGACAGAAAGAGAGCTACAAGTTCAATCTTCCCTCAAGGAGATGACAGTTCATGACAAAGAAGGAACTCCATTATTCAAGGTTCCACTGCGACCTTCCTTTGACCAAGAGATCTCCTCTAGTCAAGCCAATGCTTCTTTAAAGTCTATTCAAGAGAAGGTTGACTTGGCTGCAGCTGATTCCAGAAGAACATTCAGGGTCATTGGCAGTGCATCTGGCACTATAACAGGTACGAAGCAGGCAGTGGACTCCTTAAAGAAGGAAGCTATGGACGAACTGATCGAGTTGAGGACGGACGTAAGGGAACTTAAAGATGGTTTAATGAATGAGGTGGATGCTTTGCAACAAGGACAAGAAGCTTTGAAATAAGACGTTCTGGTTATCCGGGATGGTCAAGCTAGGGTAAAAGATGCAATGAACACCCTTTCTAGAGTGGAGTCTAAGCTGAACCAGAGATTGGACAAAATTGAGAAGACTACCAACTCCAGATTGGATGACATTGACCTGAAGCTGGCTTCTATGCAAGAGATGAATAAGGATCTGCTAGATTTCATGGAAAATCAAAGTGATGGAGTACAGTCGATATGGACTATGCTGAAGAACCAACAAACTAGCCAACCTGGTCCTTCAAATCAGCAACCTGATCCTTCTACTACCTTTTATGCTGAGGATGCTTTTATCGAGGATTCCTCAACTAAGGGGGAGAAAGTTGGAGAAGGGGAGAAAGAGAAGCCTAAGGATGGATGGGGAGTTTGGGAGACAGTTGAAGCTATTCCTATCAGACAGTACTGGATAGAGGAACTTGTAGAAGAAGAGAAGGAGAGTGAAGAGGAATTTGAGGTCATGCATGAGCAACCTAATCAAGAGGATCATGAGCCATATTATCCAGAGCCCGTTGAACATCCAATCTGGGAGGATATTATGGAAGAAGAAGCAAATTCTCTATCACCTGAAGAAGAAGCTTCCTTGGAAGCAATAAGAGCTCAGAGAGCTGCAATAGATGCCAGGCAAGCTGAGAAAGAGAAACAGCAAGCAATTCTGAGGAGTGAAAAACTGAAGAGATTCAAAGTGTATAATGAAGTGAGGAAGAAGAAGATGATTGATCTGGCAAAGAAAGATGGTACTGAATGGGAAATGGCTTATAAAACCTTTTGCGGAGTTGAAGACGGATTAGAAGTCAACGACAATGCTGAGGTGGAAGCTATTATTCAGGACATCAGAAGTGCTAATCTTGATCAAGATCAGACTTACTTTAAAGCACTGAGAAGCTCTATAATCTGTCTGAATGCTGGGGTTAAAGCAAATGGTGCCTAGAGCTTATTAATCAGTTTTCTGGAGAAAGGTACATTTGTGATTTCCACTAAGTTTTTAGAACAGAGGACATATACAGAATTGCAGGCTATACTCATCAAGATCCAAAGAACTACAAGGCTAAATGAACTGCTCCGTGAGCATGTTAAGGAGATCGTGATGAAAGTCGGTTCAGAGATTACTGAAGATCCTCCAATGGTTAGATTCATGACGAATGACTTGTTCAGAATCTGCTATTTGGCTGAGGACAAACTGAGAGACTACCCAAGCAACTATCTAATCTCAGTTGAGAAGTATCTTAGATCCACTGGATTCTCATCAACGGAGAAGGACAAAGCAGCAGACACTCTTAGAAGATTTCTAATGGAGAATGTTCCTTACTATAGGAAAAGGGTGGAAAGAGGATTGGAAGTGCATACCAGACTGCCAAACATGCCAAAGCTAAACAAGAAAGATGTTAACATTGCATGGTTATGGGCTGGAGTGGGTCAAGAGGTTGAATATATTGGAAGACACATCCAAGGAGCAATCCTTAAACCTGGAGAACCACTGCACTATCTATCAGTGATTGATTATCAAGCTGCTAACTCCGATCCAATGATTGAAGAAGGTGAGATTGGAATGGACTGAAGATTGAAGCAAAGAACAAAAGAACTATCAGCTCAGACTAGAGGAGCAACTTCATTGTATAAAGTTTAATTGTTTTTTGATTTATGAAATCTGGAAATGTATATATATCTGATCCAGAATGCATTTCATATTATTACGCTTTCTTACTTTAATTAGTTTCATGTTTCCATAGTTAGTTGAGTTATCCTCGAAGTATTTGCTTGTCGAACTCTATCCAATCAAATAGGGGGAGATTGTAAAGCATAATGTAACATAAGATGTAAAAGAGATAACTACAACTCAACAAAGGACAAGACAGACAATAGTATTAACAGAAGCACAGGAATCCAGAATCAAAGAAGAAAAGGTAAACTCAAAAAATCAAAATACGTTATGTATTCTTGAAGTCCGTAAACAGGTCACGGAAAGAAGTTCATGAAAATGTTCAGGCCTCAGTGACAGCAAAAGGAACAAGACTTTCAAGACGACAGAAGTATGTGAATGATTTAGGGTTAAGTACCACGGGATTCCAGTGATTTAAATGAAGCAACCAGAACGACAAAGGACGTATCAGCAGCATTGAAGTGAAGACATAAAAGAAGAATTGATCAAGTGTTATTCATCTGTGAACCAGACCAGTTGCACTAGGTGACGGCACTAAGAAGATCAAGTTGTTTTATCGTCTCAGAAGAAATTGATACAGTCTATTACTTAAACACCCAGGAGCTCAGAGTAATCATTAAAAGTCAAAAGACAAGAAAATGATTCGATAGTTTTTCTATTTAGAAAACTATCGAATGGAATGAAAAGTGATTCAAAGTAAACCAAAATGAATCAATTTGGCATTCGATAGTTTTGTTTAAAAAACTATCGAATGGTAAAATGATTTGTTTCATTCGATGGTTTTTCAAACCATTCGATGGTTTTTAAATTGTGGAGCAGGTGAAAAGTATTCTTTGTCTAACAGGTTGATGAAGATCCAACGGCCAAGATTGTTTGTTCAAGTTTGGTTCGATGGTTTTTCAATTGAAGACTACAATTAATGCTGAGAGAAGAGTGTGTCTTCTTCAGTTAAGGCATTCAACACAGAAACATTACTGAGAGAGAGAACTGAGCCGGAGAAATTATCAGATAATTAATAGTGCTCAGAATTTGATCATTGTTTTGTATTTGTGTAACCTTAAACTCATTGAAGCTAATCTACGGATTAGAAATTGTAGCACCCCTCGAGGTTTATATTTATAAAAAGATATATTCCCCGAAACTTGATTTGGTTTGGTGTGTTTGATTTCGTTATAGAACTGAAAGATTAATCCGCGAATGAAATTGAATTATTTGTGAGTATCGTATTCAACCCCCCCCCCCCTTCTACGATACTTTGGACCTAACAAATTGTATAGCTGATTTATAGGAATATCAATTAGAAGATTGTACGTAGCTGTGTACTATATAAACACAGATAGGTTAACCCTAAAAGGGATGTGAATACGTGAATTATCATTCTTGTAACCTAGCAGCTCTCTATGATATTTTACATCACTGAGAGAGGAGTTTTTAATTCCATACAGTTTATTATTCATAAACAGTGTTCTTATTGTTATTCTCATACATCTACTTGATTATATATTGTGTATTCGGCCTAACACATTGCACCTGCATCACTGTATTGATGTCATGCATACGGAGAAAAATGTGTTTGAAGCCATATTTCATACTATTCTCTGTAGTGCCAAAACAAAGGATACCAAAAACTCAAGAGATCATTTGAAAGAAATGGGCATCAAGCAAGAGCTATGGTTGAATGGTAAACACAGACCTAGAGCTAGATATGAACTCACCCGAGATCAGATGAAATTGTTATGTAAATGGGTGCATCGATTGAAACTCCCAGATGGTTGTTCATCAAACTTGAAGAGATGTTGTAAGATAGCTCAACTGAAATTCCAAGGCATGAAGTCCCATGATTGTCACGTATTTATGCAAAAGTTGTTGCCTTCTGCATTTCGTGAACTTCTTCCAGATGATATAAACAAAGTACTTTGTGATCTTTCAAATTTTTTCAAAGACTTGTGCTCAACTACACTAATCGAATCAAATTTGAGGCAAATGGAAAACAAATTGCTGGGATCATTTGTACTTTAGAGAATTTATTCTTTCCAGCCATGTTTGATCCAATGGAGCATCTTCCAGTTCATTTACCTGAACAATGTAGACTCGTTGGCCCTGTCCCAACATGGTGGATGTATAATATTGAAAGGCTATAACACAAAATGAAACAGAAAGTGGGGAACAAAGCACGAGTTGAAGGTTCCATTGCAGAAAAGTATGTACATGAAGAGTTGACACATTTTTGTTCCATGTACTTCGAGTCTGGAGTTGAGACAACACACAACTTGTTAGGTTATAATGTTGTGGATGATCACTCACGAGATCCAAATAAACTGGAGGCATTCACATATCCAGTAGAGCTCTTGGGAGCATGTACTGGTTACAATTTAGATATAGATTCCCTACACGTTGCAACACATTACATTCTCACTAACATGCATGAACTGACACCTTATATCACGTAAGAATTCAAATATTTTCTTTCATTTTTAACTCTTTTAACTATTATGCACTAACATGAAATGATCACTTTTTCAGTATGTTCGAAGAAGAGGTTCGTAATAGTAGTGCACATGTATTCAGTGATACTGAGATGGATACAATGTTAAAGTCTCATTTAGTTACATGGTTGCAAAATAAGGTACTTTATTAAATACACGACAACTTGTGTAATTTTTAAATTTGTTCAGATACATGTGTTTGACGAAACTATTCCATTTCAGGTACATAACTACGTCCGATTTCAATATTTGTTACAAGGCCCAACTTCTTATGTGATTTCTTTTAAAAGATGCAAAGTCAATGGATACTCATTCAACCTAGGAAGATCAAGCTCTGGTGTACTTGTGAAGGGAAGTTGTTATGGTGACAGTGGAAGCAATTATTACGGGACTTTGCAAGAGATTCTCAAACTAACATACGGTGGCGGAAATCAAGTGATTTTATTTAAGTGTCATTGGTATGATCATGTTAGGGGAGTAAAGAAAGACAAGAATGGAGTGCTCCTAATTGATCTTAATTCAAAACTAAAAGGGGATGATGTTTATATTCTAGAAAGTCAAGCCACTCAAGTGTACTACGCTCCTAGTGTGAAGAATCCTGATAGTAATATTCACACGATCATCACATGTAGACCTCAATTACTGAGTGGACGAACAAAAGATGTTGATGCGGAACCTCTTCAAGAAGAAGTCTCAAATACCATTGCATTAGATTTTCCCTCGAGGTCATTATTTGTTGACTTTTCGCAATACCAAATGGAAGAAGATCAAGAAGAAGAACAACTGCAACACGATCAAGTGGAAAGTGAAGAAGAGGAAGAAAACGCAAGGGAAATCGAAGAAGAAAAAGAAGAAGAAGAAGAAGAAGATGGTTATGATAGCATTGAAGTGGAAGAAAATTGAATTATCGTATAATTTTAGGCATATTTCTAATTTTAAATGAATTAAAATGCATTTTCGGCTCACTAACACTACCTTGAACTAACTTTTTTTACGATTGCAACTTTTTAAGCAATTTGAAGGCTTGGAAATCTTATAAATGTATAACGTGGTGTGTTGATGAAAAAAAATTGAATTATTGTATCATTCTAGGCATATTTCTAATTTTAAATGAATTAAAATGCATTTTCGGCTCACTAACACTACCTCGAACTAACTTTTTTTACGATTGCAACTTTTTAAGCAATTTGAAGGCTTAGAAATCTTATAAATGTATAACGTGGTGTGTTGATAAAAAAAATTGAATTATCGTATCATTCTAGGCATATTTCTAATTTTAAATGAATTAAAATGCATTTTCGGCTCACTAACACTACCTCGAACTAACTTTTTTTACGATTCCAACTTTTTAAGCAATTTGAAGGCTTGGAAATCTTATAAATGTATAATGTGGTGTGTTGATGAAAAAAAATATTTCTAATTTTAAATGAATTAAAATGGATTTTTCGTAAATCTTTCATAATTTCCATGTAAGGTTTGTGATTGTTTTTGTTTGCCTTGATTCTTTTCTTTTTTTTTTGTCATTGATTTGATTTAAAATATGTAGTTTATCTTAAAATTGTTGGTTTACTGTTATAGATTTTGTTGATAAAAAAGAAAGCAAAGGGAAAAAACTGCAGGCTGCAATGTTTGTTATTCTGGGTAACTTACGACAGCCTTTGAATATCGTCGTTAATCTGGGTTACTTACGACGGAAAAAACTGCAGGATGCAATGTTTGTTATTCTGGGTAACTTACGACGGCCTTTGAATATCGTCGTTAGTCTGGGTTACTTACGACGGCCTTCGAATTGAATATCGTCGTTAGTCTGGGTAACTTACGACGACCTTTGAATATCGTCGTTAGTCTGGGTTACTTACGACGGCCTTCGAATTGAATATCGTCGTTAGTCTGGGTAACTTACGACGGCCTTTGAATATCGTCGTTAGTCTGGGTTACTTACGACGGAAGAATCGTCGTAAGTAACTCTAAATTGCGACGAAATTCTTTGTCCATCATAAGTATCTTTAGGTTTTTTTGGGATTCTTCATCCTTTATTCAAACATAAAGATCTATCATAGATTTTATTTTCGATTAGTTTACAGTGCAATAAAAATACTATCATAAATCATTAACAACATTAACGAGAAATCACTAACATAAATTTTACATTGAAATTCGTTACGAATACTATCATATAAATTAATGTATCGTTAAAAGTCTATTAAGCAAACAATATCTATGGTGTTATTATTTCAATTTTAATATCTAATTAACATATAAACTAAGAAACCACAACAACAATGTTATGTATTGTATGTTCGTATATATTAATAAGACACTGATGACCACATGTCAAAATTCGTTACATTTATTAGTTTGTGAACGACGATATCACTTCATTGATATTCTCTTATAAGAATTCAAGATTATATTATTATATTAGCTACATATCAAATAATATCTCATAACAACAATAGTAACATGTTATATAAATGCTCATGTGTGTTGTTGTGATACTTAAAATTTAAACTGATTATAAGACGAACTTAAATTAACCACATTAAATTTTTATATTAATTCCTAAATCACATATGTTAGTGAAGTATGTACAAAATTTAAGGAATATTACATAGAAGTTTTATAAATCATTTTTGGTTTACGTATTAATCAATTATATTAATCATAAATATTCATAAAATATAATGGCTAACGTATAGATACAAACAATCTAAAATATCTCACAAAACACGTTTGTCTCAAGTGGTTAGGAACTCTTAATTGTTAAGAGGGACCCTGGTTCGAAACCTGGTGTTGTTTTTTCTTTTAAATATTAACATACGACGGGAAACCGTCGTAAGGATTGGCAGTAAAATTTTGGGGCAAAATTGAATTGACCGCCCAATCACTCATACGACGTCGTTTGTTAAGAGCAAAAACCCTAAACACGACTTTGCTCATCCTTTTTTACTTTTTAGTCAAGACCTCTCTCATATACAAACGGCTGCTGAGACCTCTCTCATATTTTGATCTTTACTTTTCTTCCAATTTCAAATCAATTGTAAGGATTACACGGTTGCTCTCACAATAACACTCTTCGTACTGATTACAAGGTTCGAGCTTTGTTTTGTTCTATGACTTTTGTTTTGTGAAAACATGCATGTCTCTATATATATACATCATCGTCGTATTATTAAGTACAAGCTTACAATCAAAATCAACTTTTAATCTATCACTTTTATGTTGATGGGTATGTATATATGTCACTGGGTATGTATATCTTACACGGGGTATGAATATTTATTAATATTTATCACTGGGTATCTATATATTCACTGGGTAAAAGCATATTGTAGTTCTTTTAACAATATTCCATATTTTCCTTTTTATGCCTAACTCTTTATATGAATATAATTTGGTATATATTGGTGTTAATTTGAGGTAATCAAAACATTGATATGTTACAAAAGATTTGGTATAAATACTGATATATGCTAGCTAGTGCAGTACTACGATACTCTTACTTATTGTGCTAGTCGTGTTTGTAATCTTTCTGGAATTTTATTTTTAGGAGCAGGACATTTGAATCAAGGCATGCTTCGAAGATTAATTAAGTTAGTATTGATGTGTCAGATTGTTGTTCCATTTCAAAATTACATATGAAGATATATACGTACAAGTGCTATATATATTGTCTGGCGTAGAGGCTACGTAATCTTTTGCAAGATTCAAATGAAATTAACTAATTGTATTGTCCATAGCTTCAGGGTATTTAACACTTAACTCGGCTGAAAGATATGGTCGCAATAGCATATCCATCAAAACTCGTATGTAGACAGATGATTAATTAGTCAATAAGTTAGTTTATCATTTGCTATAACATGGATAAAAGTCAAACCTCTTCTTTGCTAAAACTGTAGGCAGATTGCTGGTTGAGGTGATAATTTGCTAAATTTACTTTTTAAGTATAGTATACTTTTAGGAGTCATGAAGATTATATATATGTTCATCAAATATTGCACCTCACAATGAAAAGGATCAAAGTCTTCTACTACATGTATTGGACAATTTCGTTATATGACTCAGCTCTGTTGCACTACCCATGGCCATGTCCCGGCTCTCTGCTAGTGATTCTTTGAATAGTAAAGCATTTACTTTTATCACAATCTAGTTGACCATTCACATTATTGGATTATAAAGTTAAGGCATCAAACCATTTGGGTGTCTGACCAGGTTTTAACCTCAGATTTTAACAATCTTGTTTGGACTTCTTTTCAGTGTTGCAGGGATAATGGCAGGGAGGAGGGCTTCCAGTGCTTGGGGTTCTGGTAGTAGTCGGGGAAGTGGAAGTGGTGGTGGTCGTGGAAGGGGTGGTCGTGGAAGTGGAAGTGGTGGTAGTCCGAGGGAAAATGATGGCTAGGGGGACAATAATGAAAATGGTGATCGGGGGGTCAATGATGGCAGTGGGGACAGACCAAACACCGTTGGTAGTGGTGTTGGGGGGCAGAGTAGCGATGCTAGTGGTAGCGTAGATGGTAGTGGTACTGGTGTTGGGGAAGGTTGTACAGAAGGTGCTAGGGGAGGCGGTAGGGCTAGGGGAGGTGCAAGGAGAGGACACCGTCGACTTTGAGATGATGATGAAAATTCTGAATGTCTTCTTTGGGACGATGATGGGAGGCAGATTATTCGAGACGATGTTGGGAACCAAATTATTCAAGACGATGTTGGGAATCAGATTCTTCCATTTGGGGTGGATTCTGATCCCCGCAAACATAGGACCCGAGGCTATTCTCCTGGTGGATTTGGGAAATACCCTGAGAAGCAGACGGTTGTTTGTATTGCCGGTAACTTGTAAGTTATCAACTTATACAAATAGATTCATGTGTTTATACCTTTATAATGATACACTTAAAAAGACAACTGATTATCTTTATATAAACTGAACTTTCTACTTGGTGTCCACTAGCAAACAATAATTATGATGTCACTACAGTGACATCATCTTCCTTACGTCATTGTCTTGATGATATTTAACAAAGATAATTGATTTTCCTTTTAATTGACATTTAAGTAACATACTTTGCCTGACATAAAACAATACTTTGCCCTGTTTCTTGATAACTTTTGTTGTTTGTCTATATTGATATGTAAATTTTTTGTAAAAGTTTTTGACCTAGATAAGTTGGATTTACAGCAATTTGTTTCACTGGATGTGTAGTTTAAATTATATCTATATAATTAAGCAAAAATTAGATTGTTGATTTCCATGCCTTCCAAGTTTGTCCTAATTATTATGACTATATGACGATAGTTTCCCCCGGGAGACCCTCTGAAGTCTATCATGACTGCTATATCTATCATGGCTGATTGTTTGTAATCTTTTCTACTACCATATCTAAGTTCAGCCAGAATATCATGACTATTTATTTTATTCAGCTCAACCAGAACTATGATCTAATAAATGCCATAAGTTTATTCAGAAATGGGAATCAAATTGTGAACCTATTTTTCTACTGTATTATAATACCATAATGTTAGGTCCAAAGTATCGTAGAAGGGGGGGGGGTTGAATACGATACTCACAAATAATTCAATTTCGTTCGCGGATTAATCTTTCAGTTCTATAACGAAATCAAACACACCAAACCAAATCAAGTTTCGGGGAATATATCTTTTTATAAATATAAACCTCGAGGGGTGCTACAATTTCTAATCCGTAGATTAGCTTCAATGAGTTTAAGGTTACACAAATACAAAACAATGATCAAGTTCTGAGCACTATTAATTCTCTGATAATTTCTCCGGCTTAGTTCTCTCTCTCAATAATGTTTTTGTGTTGAATGCCTTAACTGAAGAAGACACACTCTTCTCTCAGTATTAATTGTAGTCTTCAATTGAAAAACCATCGAACCAAACTTGAACAAACAATCTTGGCCGTTGGATCTTCATCAACCTGTTAGACAAAGAATACTTTTCACCTGCTCCACAATTTAAAAACCATCGAATGGTTTGAAAAAACCATCGAATGAAACAAATCATTTTACCATTCGATAGTTTTTTAAACAAAACTATCGAATGCCAAATTGATTCATTTTGGTTTACTTTGAATCACTTTTCATTCCATTCGATAGTTTTCTAAATAGAAAAACTATCGAATCATTTTCTTGTCTTTTGACTTTTAATGATTACTCTGAGCTCCTGGGTGTTTAAGTAATAGACTGTATCAATTTCTTCTGAGACGATAAAACAACTTGATCTTCTTAGTGCCGTCACCTAGTGCAACTGGTCTGGTTCACAGATGAATAACACTTGATCAATTCTTCTTTTATGTCTTCACTTCAATGCTGCTGATACGTCCTTTGTCGTTCTGGTTGCTTCATTTAAATCACTGGAATCCCGTGGTACTTAACCCTAAATCATTCACATACTTCTGTCGTCTTGAAAGTTTTGTTCCTTTTGCTGTCACTGAGGCCTGAACATTTTCATGAACTTCTTTTCGTGACCTGTTTACGGACTTCAAGAATACATAACGTATTTTGATTCTTTAAGTTTACCTTTTCTTCTTTGATTCTGGATTCCTGTGCTTCTGTTAATACTATTGTCTGTCTTGTCCTTTGTTGAGTTGTAGTTATCTCTTTTACATCTTATGTTACATTATGCTTTACACATAAGTTCATGCATGAATTCAGGTTAGTAATGTATTTCTAAACTAATAATAGTTTTGTTCTGATATTTTGGGATAGATTGTCCAATGGCGTTGCGAAATTTATTGGCAGTTATGCGCATGTTTTGGCCAGATGGTTGTGCTTGGGTTAAAGAAATTGATAGGAAATCCTCTGGGTTCTGGAATAAGTGTATAGACGAGTTCTTGGTATACCATACATCTTTATTTACTTCTGTAATGTGTAATTTGCAATCTCGTAATTTAAACTATCGAAATGAAAATAAATTGATAAAATCACTCACTTAATCCAATGCAAGATAGACACGTACACACACTCTAAATTATAAAATGTGTTGAATATTGGCTTCATGTTTTGTTTCTACAATGTTTATTATTAAATGACACATGTGCTCATCAAGTATAGCCCTATAGGTTACTTTAAATGATTATGAAATAAATTGAATATTTTTTTATAAATTTTGATACAGAAAGACATTACTTTAATTTATTTTTGGAGCTGAGTTGTGGTGTCCATAATTGAATTATCTATTTCCAATATTATTTTTGTCGAATGTAAACCATGTATCAGCAATAGACATATACATGTGACTTCACATACCATTTTCAGAACTAGCCGGTTGGATTTTAAATTTATATTTTCAGTGTTATCTTGCCGGATTGCTCCACATATATGTTCATATATATAAATATATTAGATCACATTTGTTTTATGGTCTTTCTGTTCTATCTTACGTCTTCCACTTATTATTTTTTGCAACGCTACTACACATATGATCCGAAATTTGCCACTGAAACTGAGGCAAGGGCTTCCATACGTGCGCACATGCGTGATAACTTGCGCCGTACCCTTGCTGATGACAGGGAAAGGGCTGACGCGAAGATCGCAGAAGCTGCAGGGACTACTTATGCAAATCACAGGCCGCTATATATGAAATCCGGTGTTTGGTCCAGATTAGCTGACTATTGGGTAAGCGAGGAATTTAAGAAATATTCTGCTGCTGGTAAGAAGGCCCGACAAACTGTGAAAATGCCTCACACATCTGGTGCGCGTTCATTTGACCGTCGTCGTCGGGTATGCTATTCTATCACAATACTGACTTGCACCTACCATTTCTTTAGCATGAAATTGAACTTTTTATTGTCTACTTTTATTGTATATTGAAAATTTGATTTGATTTTGTTTATAAATTCTTGAACAGGATTATATGGAGTCACACGATGGCAATCTGGATGAACTTGTTGTCTATAAAGACTGTCACACATTGAAAAAAAATGTGATGAAGGGTGAGTGGATTACCGAGGATGCCAAACGGATCATTGTAAGTGTTCATATTATACTTATTTTATCCTTTGGATCTCTTACATAAGGAGTTAATTAAATTCTGTTTTCACTAAATCAAGAGTAATTATAGTCACATGTTTCCAATTTTCGCTTATGATAAGAATTCAATAAATGTGGGAGATAAATTACCAGTTTTTGACAATTGAAGCCCACAAAGTAAGAACCCTAAATTACGAGTTGAAGCCCACAAATTACCAGTTCATGCAGTGGCATTGGTTGGTAGCCCTGAATGACAAAATTCGATTTTTTTTTCATTTATCAAATTGCTTGTCTTGCCGTTCCATATAATAAATTGTTTACTCTTAAAATAACATGATGCCCCAAACATACCTAGTATATATCCTTCGCTTGAATGAATAACATAAGTAAATATGTTAATTTAGCCTCAACTATTTCACAATTCTGGTTCCGTCACTAATAAATATTTCACAGACCAAACTTGTCTATTCTCCCCTTAGATTTTCATGCAGGTTACATGAGAAATATATATTATTTTCAGTCCCCACTTTTTCAAATATTACACTTTTCTACGTAATCTGATGTTGTCTGATTTTACGTTTTGCTAAGCTAGTATTTTTTGGATTGATTCTTAGATATTATAATTATATTAACTTCATAATACTTTCAGGAGCGTTACTTTATCATATGTATAAAGAAAGGCCTTGCTCCCAAAAAAACCCAAATCCATTGTTGGATAGAGGCCGTAGGAGGTGTTCGAAAGAACATGATTCCTGGACATCCGCAGCTTCGAGTCTCAGATGTTTATGGTATATTTCTGATATTTATGTGTGATATATTTCTTACTTTACTTAGTTTCCAAAAATTTGGCTGGAATCACTTCAGATACTATCATTAAATTCCAAAAGGATGAACATGTAAGTGCATGAATTTGGATATCATACCAATTAGCTTTAGCACCCACATGATAATAATTCTGTAGATTTAAAAGTATAAGCTAGGTGTCTGTTTTGGCATGCAAAACTACCCCTCTAGTTAATTGATTTCTGCATTCATTAAAACATTAGTTATGGTGTTTTTTCCTGATGATTGTGTTTAAGTCGCATGCACTGCTAATTTTTGATATTAAGGTTTTGTTTGATTTATTAAACTAGTTTCTGTACATACACAATAATGGCTTTAATTAAGATTTATGTTAATAGTAATAATTAAGTTTTTGTTTGATTTATTAAACTGGTATCCCATGTCTTTTATGTTATATTGTGTCTTTTATTCATAGTAATAACATATTTATGTTATATTGTCACAGAGTCTGATGGACGTCCCCCGCTGCCTCGAAAAGGAGAAGGAAGCTCCGGTAGATCTGCCTTGGCTCGCCTACAGGATGACATGTTCATGCGAGTCATGGATGAGACCCTGGCCCAGGCCCGAGCCAATCCGGAGGAGTACATGTTGACACCCGAGCAGATCCGTCTCTTCGCACGAGATGTGGTAGAAGGAGACTCCTCGCTACCTTCCAACCATCCTATTACTAGAGAGACACGACAAGCCATTATCCAGGTCACGGTCTATAATAACCCGGATTTTTGGTAAAATTTAAAACTTTTCTTATTATGATTAAGTGCATCAGTGAATAGTGAATTTGGTGGATGAATAGTGATTTTGAGGGTTAAGAAAATTTTTCATGCCACCTATGTACGAGACGTAGTGTGGATATTCCGAAGTCATATTAGTGATCTATGAAGTAAATAAGTGAATGCAAAGACGATCGGAATTCAGAAATTCCAAAATTTATTTTGGTGTAGTATTTGACCGGGCAGTGAATTATATGTTATTATATTCAAGAAATGAGATATTAAAATTGAGGATTTGAGGATTTAATATTTTTGAATTTTATTATTTTATTAAAGTCGATTTAAGGATTCAATTGTTGGAATGAATAGTGAATAGTTACTATTCACTGTGAGAATCGCGTAGAGTTTTATTCGCTCTCTTTAGGAAATATTTCGAATCGTTTCAAGAGGAACAAGGCAACATTTACAGGATTAAATATAGACATGGAAGTAACATGTAACAAGATTAATTCGAGGGATGAAACTTTTGGATCATCCATGTGAAAAGAAACGAACCAGTAAAGCTACTTTAACCAAACACATGCATGCGCGACACGTGTCCTGGTGACTCACCAAAAGGTGATGACTCACCCCTTTTAAACCACAAAAGATCAGCATTCTCATTATTAACAAAAAGAAAAGAAGAAAATCAAGAGAAAAGCTCTCTCTCTCTCGTTTCCCAGATTTCTGCCCAGCAGAAGCATAGTCCAAAGAAAAATCCATAACTCCATTTATATCCATCCTTAAATCACCAAAGTTTAACCATAGTTTCTCCACTCCATGGGAAACGTTCAATAAAAATTTCATGGCCAACAAAGGAGTGTAGCCTAGTCAAATCCCTTCCCCAAGTCGGAGAACAGAAACTGTCCTGCTTTTCCAGTTTCGACCACTCACCTTAGAAAGCCAATAAGTCGAGCTTCAAGCATCCGCCGATGATGAGGTAGGACTCAAAAGAAAGCCCTTAAAGATTAGAAGGTGTGGTAAAAATCTCAGAACCAAACTCTTGTTTGTCGATTTTATATGGATTTTACAAAGTAACGATGAATAGTAACTTGTATTTTGTTTTGTTTTTGGATATTGAGTTTGTGGCTTCCAAAGGTTGTATTAAGCAAGGATCTAAGGTTACATAAGGAATTTAGCAGCAAGAAAGCTTGGAGAAGGTATAAATCTTGAAACCCTTGAAGTATTATGGGGTTTATGGATGATTAATGGTGTTATGCATGTTTATAGCCTTAGTTGTTAAGATTGGGCTTTGATTTAAGTTATAATGAGTTATATGAACGGAAAGGCATTGCTTGGCCTCAGTTCTATGTTATATAAGATGTATGTGTTGTGTGGAGTAATCGATATGCATTTTGGATGATTTGAAATTTGGGAATATCCGAGTTATAGCCGTCGTAATGCCCAAATTTTTACCTACTGATTGGTTCCCTGTTTTTCCTCTGTTAGAGCTCGACCCTTGAGTCCTACTGCCCATGATTGTGTAGTTTATGTTATAAGCTTCATAATGATATGTGGTTCGCCTAATTTGGCCGAACGGTTTAAGAGTTATGCTAGTTTTAGTAATCGTGGTTCGAGAGGTTTCATCGCAGAAATGTAACCACTTTGATGCTAAGTCAAAGACCTTTAAGAGTCGAATTAAAATGTGAAACTTTGTGATATAATGATAGAGACAGTTAGGAAGGCTTACGAAAAAGATTCGGATTAAATAGATTATTTTTCGATTTTATAACAATGTTTTAGTCGAGGTCGCGCAAGTGAAAACCACCAAGAACATGACTTAGAAACCAATGTTGTAAATGGTTAAGTATAACTTGTATTCGAGGATCGATTTCGGACTAAACCTACGGCTTAAGTAATTGTCGACTAAACGTGGACTTAGTATGAGCCTATAACGAGCTAGTAATTCCTTGGTTGTGTTTCGCTTACGTGTTTAAGCATTGAGTTATAAGTGGTTTATCGAGGGGATTAACCGTGTGTTTTCGTTTGACTTTGTCTAGATTGTTCGACATTGTCACGAGCCCTATCACCTCTCGAGCATTAGGCAAGTTTCTAAAACCATATTTTGAAGCATGCTTATACTAGATGCAAGTTTTCAAACCTATGCCTCTATAAACTGTTGTTGTGATAAATAAAAGATTTTGAGATATATGTTATGTGTTTTTGATTTCGAAATGATACTTATGGTGCTAAGTAACAGTTATTGATATGAGTTGAGTTTATAAGCTATGGTTATAGCAATATTTTGAGCTGATGTGTTAAGAAAACCCTCAGTAGGGGGGTATATACTCTGTATTTAAACTACGGACCGGGAAGGGTATCAGTTATTATCTACAGTTATATTATATATACTCTGTACTTATACTACGTACCGAGAATGGTATCAGTTGCTATCTAGGGTTATTTTATGAATTTATTTTCCATTCTTTGTTAAGGAAGTGTGTGGAAATTACTTTTAAATAAATATTCTTTATTAAATATAGCTTACGTTAATTATTTAAAGCCCTACTTCTTAAGGAAGTAATTTGTGAAAACTATTCTTTAAACCCTAGATAGCTAATAAAGTTTTATTCAGTCAATTATAAACATAATTAGAGAAGGTTCCCAAATCTATTTCCCTTTTAAGTCTATATTCAGAAAGACTTAAATGTTCGCTCAAACTACAAAGATGCATGGAACCTTTCTCAAGATTTTATGCTTGTTTCCAGTAGACTGCCCGGTCCTAAATCTTTTTAAATCAATGAAATTATCAGTCTGATATACTACCATCAAAATGATTTTGATTACTTCCTCAAAACTCGAGAAGTAAGATCAGTGAAATCAGTGATATCCATTAACAGGCATCAGCCTGGGAAATATGAGTGAATTTCCTTTCCAACCAGATACGACTACTTTGTGGAGTTGTATACTTGGGGAAAAAGGGAAAGGAACTTTATGTTTCAGTGTTATGGATTTACTCGAACTTGGAGATATGTAAGGGACTGAGTAGCGCCGGTCCCCTAAGGGAATTACAATATGGCCGACGGACTGGTGAACGGGTATGTTCTTCCCTTAGATGATTATCAGTGCCCGACCGTAGGATAAGTGGAGAGTAACAGAATCGGCCGTCTATGAACGGGTCTGTTCTTCCTGCCTACAACCGATTGGCGGGGTGATAAGTCGGTGTGAGACTGATTATCTTCCCTTCTACGTAGAAAAACAGCAGGGGGATACAGCTTGCGACTGATCATCGCAGGGGTATCCACGGCGCCTAGCATCTCCATCTACAGTTCACTATTCATGAAAGAGCACATTTTGTGCAAGTTTTCAGAGAAAGAGAAATTATTCCAGTTACTCAGTTTTATGCAAGTTTTCAGAAAAGAAAGTTTATTCCAGTTATTCAGTTCTATGCAAGTTTTTAGAAAAAGAAAGTTTACTCAAGAGTATTCAAGTTTATTCCAGTATATGAGTTATGAGAAAGCATATGAAATTACGAAAGGTATATGATTGTTTTGAAAAAGGTATATGGAATCAGTTGAGTTTCGAAAATGGATTGGAAATATTTTACATTGTATTTATTTCCAAATTATGATATGAGGTAAATGTTTGATATGAAAGATGATATTGAATTTTCCTTATAACTTCAGCTTTTAAGTTATATGTTGATAGTCTGCTTATATTCTATATAGCAGATATTTTACGAAAAGGATATACTGAGTTATCCTGTCTTTTATTTTATACTAGAACTTTGTTCATAGTATGAATATCAAAAGTTTGTAGAATATTATGGAGAGGATATTTGAAATACAACAATGGTATTTTTGGAATATATTCCGATAAGGAAATGATTGTAGTATCAAGATATTTTGACAAGTTATTGTCGTATACCCGCTTTATTTCTGGGTTGAATAAAAGGCAGAATTATGCCATACTTTCATTACCTTGCTGAGCTATCGCTCACTCTTGCTATTATTTTATATATATTATATAGCAGCGAAGCAGGATGCCAATGGGACGGCACATACCTCGCAAGACGTTTCCATAAACAGTTTCTAGCGGTGATCCCGAGAGTAGTACGAACCAATCGAATCAGGCTACGGCTTTTGGTATTCAACTTATGTATAGACATGAATGGTATTAGAGGATTGTGAGCATCAGAAGGCTAAGTTGGTAATGTAACAATACTTAGAATTGTATCAGTAATAGATTCAAAAGACATTTGGGTATTGTAATAAAAGTTATTTATTCCGCAGTTGTTATATTGTGTCGTTTCTGAGACTCTAACCTGTGTGTGTGTGTGAGACATATGTTGTGGGGTCATGAGCAGGTGAATTATGAATGGTGTGAGTAATACAGGTAAGGCAAGGAGTACATGGATTGTGACAACCCTAAATCCCTGACCCCGGATTTGGGGCTGTTACAGAGATGGTATCAGAGCATTAGGTTACAGTCCTCAGAAACGATAGGAGATCGAGTCTTACAATACCTTAATAATGATAAGAACATCTAAAGCTCAAATTGAGTTCGTAGTCGGGTTAGAGGACATGACCCTGACTGTTTAAGATGAAGCCCGAGAGGGGACTTCTTTTGGGAAACCGTACTTAGGATTTCATGGTTAGTCACCTCGATTCGTATGAGTTATAGATGAATGGGACTCTGAGATACCAGACCCCGAGGCCTTCGAGTAGGCAATTGACGATGCGTTCCTTGAAATGGACGGAGACCCGATAAGGGAAGATCCAAAGGAGGATCTAGAGGAAGACCCTATAGTAGGTCAAGGAAAGAATCTTGTAAAGGACGTGTTGATTGATAAAGATGTAGTATATTACTTGAGGTCGTACAATAGGACCGGACGAACCTTCGGAGGTCAAATAAGTGACGAGACGAGAGTTTAAGGATCGTTCATGATTCACCAAAAGATACGACAAAGAAAATGGAGTAGAGTCTCCAGAGCAGAAGAGGTAGAGGCAGTATAGCCAGTATCAGTGGATTGATTCGACTTGAACGAAACCCGTTACTCGTAGTCGGTTATAGTTGCCCATAAAGAGGCAGCATACGTAAGAACCAAGGTGTTCAGATTTTCATGAACGATTAAGGGTACTTAGTTGCCTAAGAATAGTGAAAGGAATTGCTTTGGCTACGAGGTTTCAATCCCCCACGACCAGCGATTCCACTGGAAATAGTGTCTATTACATCATTGAGGGATTTTATTATCTCAAGGAAAATTTTGGGTATATGTACCATGCAAATGTTATTGTAAGACAAGCACGCTAAGGCGGAATCAAGAACGAGATTTACCACCCTCAGGAAACCAGGAAGGAATTATGAGGATAGAACAGAAAGGTCGGAAATCAGATCCGAGCATTACTAGTGGGTAAATAGATTGATCAGGTTTCCCTGATTTTGGGAAGGAATTCAGCAAGTTTCGGTAAACCTTGTCTTTCTGATTACCAGAGGATGTCACCAAAGAGAGTGGAAATTAGAGCGAACCCTGTGGATTGGATAAAATAGCCGTTATATGGGTTGGTGGACAGACCCTGATTGTAGAGATAAAATGATGAAGTTGAGATTGGACGGTAAAGGCGAAATATATGTAAGGACCAAGACGGATTGAGAAATTCCGGGATTGACTTAAATGAAAAGGCTATTGTGCCAAAAGTGTTAAGCTTATGTAGCGCACGGTATTGATATGGGAGAAGGAATATTGGATATAAGGATGATTGAAATAGAGACCAGATTTAATCTTGTAGTTTCTAACGATCTTCCGAAGTACCGCCCAGTCGACATGTGGAATTGTCATTGCTACGGGCAACAACGGTATCGAAGTCTTCTTATAGAACAGAACGCTTACTTGGGATGTTTACGCCTAGTCGAATAGAATTCCCTGCGATTGCAAAGGTCGATGGTTGAATCCTTAGCGACTATTATGAGTCGGCAATAACGTAAGTATCGAGCACCTTAGGGTGTGCATGGAGAAGAAAAGCTTTGGAATTGAACGATTATCCATTAGAGAAGCCGACGTAAAAGGCATCCGTAGAGACCCTGGTAATACCCTCCCTATTTGCAAATTATGTGGGGTACCTCCCCAATCTATGATCTCTCTTGACCCCTCTCCAAGAAAGAATTCTAATAAAAAGGGTATATTCCCTCTTCGAAGTTATTTTATAACACTTGTGTTAAATCAAATTTAATTTCAATTGTGCTAGAGGCTGTCACGATGCCTATTTTCAGGCTTTCGAAGCCCTGTCAAATGATGCTATTTAAGCTTTCACTTTTCTTCAAATAATGAATGACCCTATGGTGATACATCACCACTTGTTTGTTGAATACCAGTATCTTTATGGCTATCCTTTTCTTGTAAATCGCACCTTTGGAATATGTTCAATTTTAATCCAAGGTATTCCTTTGAGAAATATTGTCGAAAGGCGATAATCATTAAATTGATCTCGAAGTGCTTTCATACTTTTCAACTTCCACTGAGACGAACAACCCTATATTTATAGGGGCTACAAGGACTATCTGTCTGTGTGATAGAAGTCTGATGGGACGCCATCACTTGTAAGTTGTGAAATACAAGAAGGCTAATTACCTTTAGTAATGTCTCAATCGAGGCACACAACGTTGAGTTCTTATGATCATGTTGATCTCTCGGTAAATTCTTTTACCTCCAATAAGGTTACCTTAAAACTCATAATCAGTGTGTGACGTTTTCCTTGATATGGGAGCTGTCTTTTCAAGACCCCATGATTTTTGTTATCCTAATTGAATTCTAAAGGGAGGCCAACCAGGTCAAATAAGTCAAAATTCGCTGATGGAAATTAGATTCGCAACGAGATCGCCTATGACAGGAGCGAATCCCTAAGACGAATAGAATGTTAGTGACATATCGATGAAATTGGTTTATTCTCCCAAGGATATTATGATAATGGAAAGCGTGTCAATCGATATACGTGAAAGAAATAGCGATGTGCCGTGAACTCCAGTGACAACGGTTTTAGACAGATGCCCTATAGTGGAATTGAGATTTTGGAGGAGTTGTTTACGAATGGACACTACCTCTGGGTTAGCAAGATAAGTACTGACGATGGAGTCAGAGGGAGCTGGTATTGTGACTTGGGAGAGGTACAACGTGTGTTGTTTTAGAGGGATAATTTTCGGAAATATATGGAGACCCGGATGAAAAATGAAAGTTAGAGAGTTAAAACAAGAAACCATGACTGTGACCAAGTAGAAATAGCCATTCGAGGGATTTTCCCCTAAGACTGGTACATCCAGGTTGTGAACTAGAAATATGAGGTCGACACTTTTGATAGACCTGATTCCTTTCAAGTTGGGAAAAATTGATATTATAATAAGGATGGGTTGGTTGACACCCAATGGAGCCAATTGATTGCAAAGAAAAAGAGTAATAATTAAAGGATGGAGGCAGATTTAGAGATTCTTGAATATAGTTCAGACTAAGAAACTATTACGCCAGAGATACGAGGCTTAATTAGATCTTATGGTTGACGCCAAGAAAAGAGACACCAAGTATAGATGAAATTACAATGGTTTTGGGAGATTGTACAAGGTTTTAATGAGCTACCAGATATCGATTTGGATGACATGTGAATGAATACCGAGTATTCAGGGTATAGTGGGAATGAAAGGGTTAGTGACTCAGTTACAAGAGTTGTTGTATAAGGGTATGATAAGACCCAGTGTACCACCGTGGAGAGCCCGGTGTTGTTGTAAGAGAGAAAGATGTTAGCACAAAATTATGTATCGAACCTCGAGAGTTGTATGAGTTCGACATGGAGAATAGGTACCCTTGTAAATGATTGTTTGATCATCGGAAGATCGCTATGTATTTCCAAATCTATTTAAGAACTGGGTATCACCAGTTGGAAGTTAAATCCGAGGATATACCCAAGACTGCGATTCGTACTAGGAATAAACACCTCGAGTTTTCGGCGAGGTTATTTTGGCTGGACTAATGCACCCACAAATTTTATGGAATGTAATGAATTGGCTTTGAGTTACCCGTGATAGTAGATAACATGGGATGGAGAAATGGCTAGAATTGACCTAGAATTATGACTGTGAGATACACTACCATCCGGGGAAGGCCAATGTGGTGGCCGATACCCTTAATTAAAATGAGACAGAGATGGATTCCGAATGATCGGGAATTAAAGGATGAGATTTTATACAAAACACAAGTTAGTCCAACAAACTAGAAAGACAAAAGATTTCACCAACAAGCGGCTAGTGACAACCAAGACAGACAGAGAAAGTATGTGGACTAAGCCCGCGAGTATAGAGATAGTACTGCTATTGATAAGCTAAATGGCAAGTTTATGCTGGTGTATTTCTGTACAAACAAGATAGAGAATATGAGGTTAGAGATTCGTGATGCTAAAGGTATCTCCATGGAAAGAATTAATGAGATTTGAAAAGAAAGGGAAGTGAGCCCGAGATTCATTGGGCCATCTGAGATTTTAAAACGCGTCAGAAAGGTGGCCTACGAGCCAGTCTTACCCCCCAAACTTGTAGAATGGTCATAACGGGGTTCATGTGTCAATGCTACGTCAGTATACTATAGATGCCCGGCATATGTAGAGTATGAGCAGGTAGATATACAACCTGGTCTGATCACGGATAGAAAAGAGCAAGTGCTAAGTGACGAGGTTGACAAGCTAGTGAGAGGTTTGTGGAAAATCAAGAGGTGGAAGAATCCACCTGGGAGTTAGAAAGTGCAATGGAAGAGGAGTACCCCCAGTTATTCCTAAGTTGATTCCGGGACGGAATCCTTTTAAGGAGGGGAGACTATAATAACCCGGATTTTTGGTAAAATTTAAAACTTTTCTTATTATGATTAAGGGCATATTTGGCTGCAACTTAAAGTTGCAGCTTATGGCTTATAAACCCAAAAATGCTTATTGGGGGTGTTTGCCAAAATAAGTGAAACCAACTTATGGCTACTTAAAATGGATAAGTTGAATGTTAAGAATCCTTAACATTCAACTTATAACTTATAACTTATTCTCGATACACGCAATATATAATATCCTTCAAATCTTCAAAACCATATATCTTTTGATCCGTTCATTAAAAAATTGATATGTATATATCAAATTTCTCTACTCATCGAGATCTATCCATTGATATCCATTTATATATATTAAAAAATAAATATTTTAAAAATAATAATAAAAAGTTAACTTATAAGTTCTGATTTACCCAAACACTCTACTGCTTATAAGTTCTGATTTACCAAACACTCTAGGACTTATAAGCTCAGCTCTACTTATCACTTATAAAGCACTTACTCATTTTAAGCTATAAGTCAACTTTTGCTTGATACCCCAAACGCCCACTAAGTGCATCAGTGAATAGTGAATTTGGTGGATGAATAGTGATTTTGAGGGTTAAGAAAATTTTTCATGCCACCTATGTACGAGACGTAGTGTGGATATTCCGAAGTCATATTAGTGATCTATGGAGTAAATAAGTGAATGCAAAGAAGATCGGAATTCAGAAATTCCAAAATTTATTTTGGTGTAGTATTTGACCGGGCAGTGAATTATATGTTATTATATTCAAGAAATGAGATATTAAAATTGAGGATTTGAGGATTTAATATTTTTGAATTTTATTATTTTATTAAAGTCGATTTAAGGATTCAATTGTTGGAATAAATAGTGAATAGTTACTATTCACTGCGAGAATCGCGTAGAGTTTTATTCGCTCTCTTTAGGAAATATTTCGAATCGTTTCAAGAGGAACAAGGCAACATTTACAGGATTAAATATAGACATGGAAGTAACATGTAACAAGATTAATTCGAGGGATGAAACTTTTGGATCATCCATGTGAAAAGAAACGAACCAGTAAAGCTACTTTAACCAAACACATGCATGCGTGACACGTGTCCTGGTGACTCACCAAAAGGTGATGACTCACCCCTTTTAAACCACAAAAGATCAGCATTCTCATTATTAACAAAAAGAAAAGAAGAAAAGCAAGAGAAAAGCTCTCTCTCTCATTTCCCAGATTTCTGCCTAGCAGAAGCATAGTCCAAAGACAAATCCATAACTCCATTTCTATGCATCCTTAAATCACCAAAGTTTAACCATAGTTTCTCCACTCCATGGGAAACGTTCACTCAAAATTTCATGGCCAACAAAGGAGTGTAGCCTAGTCAAATCCCTTCCCCAAGTCGGAGAACAGAAACTGTCCTGCTTTTCCAGTTTCGACCACTCACCTTAGAAAGCCAATAAGTCGAGCTTCAAGCATCCGCTGGTGATGAGGTAGGACTCAAACGAAATCCCTTGAAGAGTAGAAGGCGTGGTAAAAATCTCAGAACCAAACTCTTGTTTGTCGATTTTATATGGATTTTACAAAGTAACGATGAATAGTAACTTGTATTTTGTTTTGTTTTTGGATATTGAGTTTGTGGCTTCCAAAGGTTGTATTAAGCAAGGATCTAAGGTTACATAAGGAATTTAGCAGCAAGCAAGCTTGGAGAAGGTATAAATCTTGAAACCCTTGAAGTATTATGGGGTTTATGGATGATTAATGGTGTTATGCATGTTTATAGCCTTAGTTGTTAAGATTGAGCTTTGATTTAAGTTATAATGAGTTATATGAACGGAAAGGCATTGCTTGGCCTCAGTTCTATGTTATATAAGATGTATGTGTTGTGTGGAGTAATCGATATGCATTTTGGATGATTTGAAATTTGGGAATATCCGAGTTATAGCCGTCGTAATGCCCAAATTTTTACCTACTGATTGGTTCCCTTTTTTTCCTCTGTTAGAGCTCGACCCTTGAGTCCTACTGCCCATTATTATGTAGTTTATGTTATAAGCTTCATAATGATATGTGGTTCGCCTAATTTGGCCGAACGGTTTAAGAGTTATGCTAGTTTTAGTAATCGTGGTTCGAGAGGTTTCATCGCAGAACTGTAACCACTTTGATGCTAAGTCAAAGACCTTTAAGTGTCGAATTAAAATGTGAAACTTTGTGATATAATGATAGAGACAGTTAGGAAGGCTTACGAAAACGATTCGGATTAAATAGATTATTTTTCGATTTTATAAAAATGTTTTAGTCGAGGTCGCGCAAGTGAAAACCACCAAGAACATGACTTAGAAACCAATGTTGTAAATGGTTAAGTATAACTTGTATTCGAGGATCGATTTCGGACTAAACCTACTGCTTAAGTAATTGTCGACTAAACGTGGACTTAGTATGAGCCTATAACGAGCTAGTAATTCCTTGGTTGTGTTTCGCTTACGTGTTTAAGCATTGAGTTATAAGTGGTTTATCGAGGGGATTAACCGTGTGTTTTCGTTTGACTTTGTCTAGATTGTTCGACATTGTCACGAGCCCTATCACCTCTCGAGCATCAGGCAAGTTTCTAAAACCATATTTTGAAGCATGCTTATACTAGATGCAAGTTTTCAAACCTATGCCTCTATAAACTGTTGTTGTGATAAATAAAAGATTTTGAGATATATGTTATGTGTTTTTGATTTCGAAATGATACTTATGGTGCTAAGTAACAGTTATTGATATGAGTTGAGTTTATAAGCTATGGTTATAGCAATATTTTGAGCTGATGTGTTAAGAAAACCCTCAGTAGGGGGGGTATATACTCTGTATTTAAACTACGGACCGGGAAGGGTATCAGTTATTATCTACAGTTATATTATATATACTCTGTACTTATACTACGTACCGAGAATGGTATCAGTTGCTATCTAGGGTTATTTTATTAATTTATTTTCCATTCTTTGTTAAGGAAGTGTGTGGAAATTACTTTTAAATAAATATTCTTTATTAAATATAGCTTACGTTAATTATTTAAAGCCCTACTTCTTAAGGAAGTAATTTGTGAAAACTATTCTTTAAACCCTAGATAGCTAATAAAGTTTTATTCAGTCAATTATAAACATAATTAGAGAAGGTTCCCAAATCTATTTCCCTTTTAAGTCTATATTCAGAAAGACTTAAATGTTCGCTCAAACTACAAAGATGCATGGAACCTTTCTCAAGATTTTATGCTTGTTTCCAGTAGACTGCCCGGTCCTAAATCTATTTAAATCAATGAAATTATCAGTCTGATATACTACCATCAAAATGATTTTGATTACTTCCTCAAAACTTGAGAAGTAAGATCAGTGAAATCAGTGATATCCATTAACAGGCATCAGCCTGGGAAATATGAGTGAATTTCCTTTCCAACCGGATACGACTACTTTGTGGAGTTGTATACTTGGGGAAAAAGGGAAAGGAACTTTATCTTTCAGTGTTATGGATTTATTCGAACTTGGAGATATGTAAGGGACTGAGTAGCGCCGGTCCCCTAAGGGAATTACAATATGGCCGACGGACTGGTGAACGAGTCTGTTCTTCCCTTAGATGATTATCAGTGCCCGACCGTAGGATAAGTGGAGAGTAACAGAATCGACCGTCTATGAACGGGTCTGTTCTTCCTGCCTACAACCGATTGGCGGGGAGGTAAGTCGGTGTGAGACTGATTATCTTCCCTTCTACGTAGAAAAACAGCAGGGGGATACAGCTTGCGACTGATCATCGCAGGGGTATCCTCGACGCCTAGCATCTCCATCTACAGTTCACTATTCATGAAAGAGCACATTTTGTGCAAGTTTTCAGAGAAAGAGAAATTATTCCAGTTACTCAGTTTTATGCAAGTTTTCAGAAAAGAAAGTTTATTCCAGTTATTCAGTTCTATGCAAGTTTTTAGAAAAAGAAAGTTTACTCAAGAGTATTCAAGTTTATTCCAGTATATGAGTTATGAGAAAGCATATGAAATTACGAAAGGTATATGATTGTTTTGAAAAAGGTATATGGAATCAGTTGAGTTTCGAAAATGGATTGGAAATATTTTACATTGTATTTATTTCCAAATTATGATATGAGGTAAATGTTTGATATGAAAGATGATATTGAATTTTCCTTATAACTTCAGCTTTTAAGTTATATGTTGATAGTCTGCTTATATTCTATATAGCAGATATTTTACGAAAAGGATATACTGATTTATCCTGTCTTTTATTTTATACTAGAACTTTGTTCATAGTATGAATATCGAAAGTTTGCAGAATATTATGGAGAGGATATTTGAAATACAACAATGGTATTTTTGGAATATATTCCGATAAGGAAATGATTGTAGTATCAAGATATTTTGACAAGTTATTGTCGTATACCCGCTTTATTTTTGGGTTGAATAAAAGGCAGAATTATGCCATACTTTCATTACCTTGCTGAGCTATCACTCACTCTTGCTATTATTTTATATATATTATATAGCAGCGAAGCAGGATGCCAATGGGATGGCACATACCTCGCAAGGCGTTTCCATAAACAGTTTCTAGCGGTGATCCCGAGAGTAGTACGAACCAATCGAATCAGGCTACGGCTTTTGGTATTCAACTTATGTATAGACATGAATGGTATTAGAGGATTGTGAGCATCAGAAGGCTAAGTTGGTAATGTAACAATACTTTGAAATTGTATCAGTAATAGATTCAAAAGACATTTGGGTATTGTAATAAAAGTTATTTATTCCGCAGTTGTTATATTGTGTCGTTTCTGAGACTCTAACCTGTGTGTGTGTGTGAGACATATGTTGTGGGGTCATGAGCAGGTGAATTATGAATGGTGTGAGTAATACAGGTAAGGCAAGGAGTACATGGATTGTGACAACCCTAAATCCCTGACCCCGGATTTGGGACTGTTACAGAGATGGTATCAGAGCATTAGGTTACAGTCCTCAGAAACGATAGGAGATCGAGTCTTACAATACCTTAATAATGATAAGAACATCTAAAGCTCAAATTGAGTTCGTAGTCGGGTTAGAGGACATGACCCTGACTGTTTAAGATGAAGCCCGAGAGGGGACTTCTTTTGGGAAACCGTACTTAGGATTTCATGGTTAGTCACCTCGATTCGTATGAGTTATAGATGAATGGGACTCTGAGATACCAGACCCCGAGGCCTTCGAGTAGGCAATTGAGGATGCGTTCCTTGAAATGGACGGAGACCCGATAAGGGAAGATCCAAAGGAGGATCTAGAGGAAGACCCCATAGTAGGTCAAGGAAAGAATCTTGTAAAGGACGTGTTGATTGATAAAGATGTAGTATATTACTTGAGGTCGTACAATAGGACCGGACGAACCTTCGGAGGTCAAATAAGTGACGATACGAGAGTTTAAGGATCGTTCATGATTCACCAAGCGATACGACAAAGAAAATGGAGTAGAGTCTCCAGAGCAGAAGAGGTAGAGGCAGTATAGCCAGTATCAGTGGATTGATTCGACTTGAACGAAACCCGTTACTCGTAGTCGGTTATAGTTGCCCATAAGGAGGCGGCATACGTAAGAACCAAGGTGTTCAGATTTTCATGAACGATTAAGGGTACTTAGTTGCCTAAGAATAGTGAAAGGAATTGCTTTGGCTACGAGGTTTCAATCCCCCACGACCAGCGATTCCACTGGAAATAGTGTCTATTACATCATTGAGGGATTTTATTATCTCAAGGAAAATTTTGGGTATATGTACCATGCAAATGTTATTGTAAGACAAGCACGCTAAGGCGGAATCAAGAACGAGATTTACCACCCTCAGGAAACCAGGAAGGAATTATGAGGATAGAACAGAAAGGTCGGAAATCAGATCCGAGCATTACTAGTGGGTAAATAGATTGATCAGGTTTCCCTGATTTTGGGAAGGAATTCAGCAAGTTTTAGCAAACCTTGTCTTTCTGATTACCAGAGGATGTCACCAAAGAGAGTGGAAATTAGAGCGAACCCTGTGGATTGGATAAAATAGCCGTTATATGGGTTGGTGGACAGACCCTGATTGTAGAGATAAAATGATGAAGTTGAGATTGGACGGTAAAGGCGAAATATATGTAAGGACCAAGACGGACTGAGAAATTCCGGGATTGACTTAAATGAAAAGGCTATTGTGCCAAAAGTGGTAAGCTTATGTAGCGCACGGGATTGATATGGGAGAAGGAATATTGGATATAAGGATGATTGAAATAGAGACCAGATTTAATCTTGTAGTTTCTAATGATCTTCCGAAGTACCGCCCAGTCGACATGTGGAATTGTCATTGCTACGGGCAACAACGGTATCGAAGTCTTCTTATAGAACAGAACGCTTACTTGGGATGTTTGCGCCTAGTCGAATAGAATTCCCTGCGATTGCAAAGGTCGATGGTTGAATCCTTAGCGACTATTATGAGTCGGCAATAACGTAAGTATCGAGCACCTTAGGGTGTGCATGGAGAAGAAAAGCTTTGGAATTGAACGATTATCCATTAGAGGAGCCGACGTAAAAGGCATCCGTAGAGACCCTGGTAATACCCTCCCCATTTGCAAATTATGTGGGGTACCTCCCCAATCTATGATCTCTCTTGACCCCTCTCCAAGAAAGAATTCTGATAAAAAGGGTATATTCCCTCTTCGAAGTTATTTTATAACACTTGTGTTAAATCAAATTTAATTTCAATTGTGCTAGAGGCTGTCACGATGCCTATTTTCAGGCTTTCGAAGCCCTGTCAAATGATGCTATTTAAGCTTTCACTTTTCTTCAAATAATGAATGACCATATGGTGATACATCACCACTTGTTTGTTGAATACCAGTATCTTTATGGCTATCCTTTTCTTGTAAATCGCACCTTTGGAATATGTTCAATTTTAATCCAAGGTATTCCTTTGAGAAATATTGTCGAAAGGCGATAATCATTAAATTGATCTCGAAGTGCTTTCATACTTTTCAACTTCCACTGAGACGAACAACCCTATATTTATAGGGGCTACAAGGACTATCTGTCTGTGTGATAGAAGTCTGATGGGACGCCATCACTTGTAAGTTGTGAAATACAAGAAGGCTAATTACCTTTAGTAATGTCTCAATCGAGGCACACAACGTTGAGTTCTTATGATCATGTTGATCTCTCGGTAAATTCTTTTACCTCCAATAAGGTTACCTTAAAACTCATAATCAGTGTGTGACGTTTTCCTTGATATGGGAGCTGTCTTTTCAAGACCCCATGATTTTTGTTATCCTAATTGAATTCTAAAGGGAGGCCAACCAGGTCAAATAAGTCAAAATTCGTTGATGGAAATTAGATTCGCAACGAGATCGCCTATGACAGGAGCGAATCCCTAAGACGAATAGAATGTTAGTGACATATCGATGAAATTGGTTTATTCTCCCAAGGATATTATGATAATGGAAAGCGTGTCAATCGATATACGTGAAAGAAATAGCGATGTGCCGTGAACTCCAGTGACAACGGTGTTAGACAGATGCCCTATAGTGGAATTGAGATTTTGGAGGAGTTGTTTACGAATGGACACTACCTCTGGGTTAGAAAGATAAGTACTGACGATGGAGTCAGAGGGAGCTGGTATTGTGACTTGGGAGAGGTACAACGTGTGTTGTTTTAGAGGGATAATTTTCGGAAATATATGGAGACCCGGATGAAAAATGAAAGTTAGAGAGTTAAAACAAGAAACCATGACTGTGACCAAGTAGAAATAGCCATTCGAGGGATTTTCCTCTAAGACTGGTACATCCAGGTTGTGAACTAGAAATATGAGGTCGACACTTTTGATAGACCTGATTCCTTTCAAGTTGGGAAAAATTGATATTATAATAAGGATGGGTTGGCTGACACCCAATGGAGCCAATTGATTGCAAAGAAAAAGAGTAATAATTAAAGGATGGAGGCAGATTTAGAGATTCTTGAATATAGTTCAGACTAAGAAACTATTACGCCAGAGATACGAGGCTTAATTAGCTCTTATGGTTGACGCCAAGAAAAGAGACACCAAGTATAGATGAAATTACAATGGTTTTGGGAGATTGTACAAGGTTTTAATGAGCTACCAGATATCGATTTGGATGACATGTGAATGAATACCGAGTATTCAGGGTATGGTGGGAATGAAAGGGTTAGTGACTCAGTTACAAGAGTTGTTGTATAAGGGTATGATAAGACCCAGTGTACCACCGTGGAGAGCCCGGTGTTGTTGTAAGAGAGAAAGATGTTAGCACAAAATTATGTATCGAACCTCGAGAGTTGTATGAGTTCGACATGGAGAATAGGTACCCTTGTAAATGATTGTTTGATCAGCGGAAGATCGCTGTGTATTTCCAAATCTATTTAAGAACTGGGTATCACCAGTTGGAAGTTAAATCCGAGGATATACCCAAGACTGCGATTCGTACTAGGAATAGACACCTTGAGTTTTCCGCGAGGTTATTTTGGGTGGACTAATGCACCCATAAATTTTATGGAATGTAATGAATTGGCTTTGAGTTACCCGTGATAGTAGATAACATGAGATGGAGAAATGGCTAGAATTGACCTAGAATTATGACTGTGAGATACACTACCATCCGGGGAAGGCCAATGTGGTGGCCGATACCCTTAATTAAAATGAGACAGAGATGGATTCCGAATGATCGGGAATTAAAGGATGAGATTTTATACAAAACCCAAGTTAGTCCAACAAACTAGAAAGACAAAAGATTTCACCAACAAGCGGCTAGTGACAACCAAGACAGACAGAGAAAGTATGTGGACTAAGCCCGCGAGTATAGAGATAGTACTGCTATTGATAAGCTAAATGGAAAGTTTATGCTGGTGTATTTCTATACAAACAAGATAGAGAATATGAGGTTAGAGATTCGTGATGCTAAAGGTATCTCCATGGAAAGAATTAATGAGATTTGAAAAGAAAGGGAAGTGAGCCCGAGATTCATTGGGTCATCTGAGATTTTAAAACGCGTCAGAAAGGTGGCCTACGAGCCAGCCTTACCCCCCAAACTTGTAGAATGGTCATAACGGGGTTCATGTGTCAATGCTACGTCAGTATACTATAGATGCCCGGCATATGTAGAGTATGAGCAGGTAGATATACAACCTGGTCTGATCACGGATAGAAAAGAGCAAGTGCTAAGTGACGAGGTTGACAAGCTAGTGAGAGGTTTGTGGAAAATCAAGAGGTGGAAGAATCTACCTGGGAGTTAGAAAGTGCAATGGAAGAGGAGTACCCCCAGTTATTCCTAAGTTGATTCCGGGACGGAATCCTTTTAAGGAGGGGAGACTATAATAACCCGGATTTTTGGTAAAATTTAAAACTTTTCTTATTATGATTAAGTGCATCAGTGAATAGTGAATTTGGTGGATGAATAGTGATTTTGAGGGTTAAGAAAATTTTTCATGCCACCTATGTACGAGACGTAGTGTGGATATTCCGAAGTCATATTAGTGATCTACGGAGTAAATAAGTGAATGCAAAGACGATCGGAATTCAGAAATTCCAAAATTTATTTTGGTGTAGTATTTGACCGGGCAGTGAATTATATGTTATTATATTCAAGAAATGAGATATTAAAATTGAGGATTTGAGGATTTAATATTTTTGAATTTTATTATTTTATTAAAGTCGATTTAAGGATTCAATTGTTGAAATGTATAGTGAATAGTTACTATTCACTGCGAGAATCGCGTAGAGTTTTATTCGCTCTCTTTAGGAAATATTTCGAATCGTTTCAAGAGGAACAAGGCAACATTTACAGGATTAAATATAGACATGGAAGTAACATGTAACAAGATTAATTCGAGGGATGAAACATTTGGATCATCCATGTGAAAAGAAACGAACCAGTAAAGCTACTTTAACCAAACACATGCATGCGCGACACGTGTCCTGGTGACTCACCAAAAGGTGATGACTCACCCCTTTTAAACCACAAAAGATCAGCATTCTCATTATTAACAAAAAGAAAAGAAGAAAAGCAAGAGAAAAGCTCTCTCTCTCATTTCCCAGAT
The DNA here is from genome assembly GCA_030848705.1 of Heracleum sosnowskyi. NCBI lineage: Eukaryota > Viridiplantae > Streptophyta > Magnoliopsida > Apiales > Apiaceae > Heracleum > Heracleum sosnowskyi. The sequence continues at coordinate 111,560,026 of CM061240.1, read as the reverse complement.
TTCTGCCCAGCAGAAGCATAGTCCAAAGACAAATCCATAACTCCATTTCTATCCATCCTTAAATCACCAAAGTTTAACCATAGTTTCTCCACTCCATGGGAAACGTTCACTCAAAATTTCATGGCCAACAAAGGAGTGTAGCCTAGTCAAATCCCTTCCCCAAGTCGGAGAACAGAAACTGTCCTGCTTTTCCAGTTTCGACCACTCACCTTAGAAAGCCAATAAGTCGAGCTTCAAGCATCCCCTGGTGATGAGGTAGGACTCCAAAGAAATCCCTTGAAGAGTAGAAAGTGTGGTAAAAATCTCAGAACCAAACTCTTGTTTGTCGATTTTATATGGATTTTACAAAGTAACGATGAATAGTAACTTGTATTTTGTTTTGTTTTTGGATATTGAGTTTGTGGCTTCCAAAGGTTGTATTAAGTAAGGATCTAAGGTTACATAAGGAATTTAGCAGCAAGCAATCTTGGAGAAGGTATAAATCTTGAAACCCTTGAAGTATTATGGGGTTTATGGATGATTAATGGTGTTATGCATGTTTATAGCCTTAGTTGTTAAGATTGGGCTTTGATTTAAGTTATAATGAGTTATATGAACGGAAAGGCATTGCTTGGCCTCAATTCTATGTTATATAAGATGTATGTGTTGTGTGGAGTAATCGATATGCATCTTGGATGATTTGAAATTTGGGAATATCCGAGTTATAGCCGTCGTAATGCCCAAATTTTTACCTACTGATTGGTTCCCTGTTTTTCCTCTGTTAGAGCTCGACCCTTGAGTCCTACTGCCCATGATTGTGTATTTTATGTTATAAGCTTCATAATGATATGTGGTTCGCCTAATTTGGCCGAACGGTTTAAGAGTTATGCTAGTTTTAGTAATCGTGGTTCGAGAGGTTTCATCGCAGAAATGTAACCACTTTGATGCTAAGTCAAAGACCTTTAAAAGTCGAATTAAAATGTGAAACTTTGTGATATAATGCTAGAGACAGTTAGGAAGGCTTACGAAAAAGATTCGGATTAAATAGATTATTTTTCGATTTTATAAAAATGTTTTAGTCGAGGTCGCGCAAGTGAAAACCACCAAGAACATGACTTAGAAACCAATGTTGTAAATGGTTAAGTATAACTTGTATTCGAGGATCGATTTCGGACTAAACCTACGGCTTAAGTAATTGTCGACTAAACGTGGACTTAGTATGAGCCTATAGCGAGCTAGTAATTCCTTGGTTGTGTTTCGCTTACGTGTTTAAGCATTGAGTTATAAGTGGTTTATCGAGGGGATTAACCGTGTGTTTTCGTTTGACTTTGTCTAGATTGTTCGACATTGTCACGAGCCCTATCACCTCTCGAGAATCAGGCAAGTTTCTAAAACCATATTTTGAAGCATGCTTATACTAGATGCAAGTTTTCAAATCTATGCCTCTATAAACTGTTGTTGTGATAAATAAAAGATTTTGAGATATATGTTATGTGTTTTTGATTTCGAAATGATACTTATGGTGCTAAGTAACAGTTATTGATATGAGTTGAGTTTATAAGCTATGGTTATAGCAATATTTTGAGCTGATGTGTTAAGAAAACCCTCAGTAGGGGGGGTATATACTCTGTATTTAAACTACGGACCGGGAAGGGTATCAGTTATTATCTACAGTTATATTATATATACTCTGTACTTATACTACGTACCGAGAATGGTATCAGTTGCTATCTAGGGTTATTTTATTAATTTATTTTCCATTCTTTGTTAAGGAAGTGTGTGGAAATTACTTTTAAATAAATATTATTTATTAAATATAGCTTACGTTAATTATTTAAAGCCCTATTTCTTAAGGAAGTAATTTGTGAAAACTATTCTTTAAACCCTAGATAGCTAATAAAGTTTTATTCAGTCAATTATAAACATAATTAGAGAAGGTTCCCAAATCTATTTCCCTTTTAAGTCTATATTCAGAAAGACTTAAATGTTCGCTCAAACTACAAAGATGCATGGAACCTTTCTCAAGATTTTATGCTTGTTTCCAGTAGACTGCCCGGTCCTAAATCTTTTTAAATCAATGAAATTATCAGTCTGATATACTACCATCAAAATGATTTTGATTACTTCCTCAAAACTTGAGAAGTAAGATCAGTGAAATCAGTGATATCCATTAACAGGCATCAGCCTGGGAAATATGAGTGAATTTCCTTTCCAACCAGATACGACTACTTTGTGGAGTTGTATACTTGGGGAAAAAGGGAAAGGAACTTTATGTTTCAGTGTTATGGATTTATTCGAACTTGGAGATATGTAAGGGACTGAGTAGCGCCGGTCCCCTAAGGGAATTACAATATGGCCGACGGACTGGTGAACGGGTCTGTTCTTCCCTTAGATGATTATCAGTGCCCGACCGTAGGATAAGTGGAGAGTAACAGAATCGACCGTCTATGAACGGGTCTGTTCTTCCTGCCTACAACCGATTGGCGGGGAGGTAAGTCGGTGTGAGACAGATTATCTTCCCTTCTACGTAGAAAAACAGCAGGGGGATACAGCTTGCGACTGATCATCGCAGGGGTATCCTCGGCGCCTAGCATCTCCATCTACAGTTCACTATTCATGAAAGAGCACATTTTGTGCAAGTTTTCAGAGAAAAAGAAATTATTCCAGTTACTCAGTTTTATGCAAGTTTTCAGAAAAGAAAGTTTATTCCAGTTATTCAGTTCTATGCAAGTTTTTAGAAAAAGAAAGTTTACTCAAGAGTATTCAAGTTTATTCCAGTATATGAGTTATGAGAAAGCATATGAAATTACGAAAGGTATATGATTGTTTTGAAAAAGGTATATGGAATCAGTTGAGTTTCGAAAATGGATTGAAAATATTTTACATTGTATTTATTTCCAAATTATGATATGAGGTAAATGTTTGATATGAAAGATGATATTGAATTTTCCTTATAACTTCAGCTTTTAAGTTATATGTTGATAGTCTGCTTATATTCTATATAGCAGATATTTTACGAAAAAGATATACTGATTTATCCTGTCTTTTATTTTATACTAGAACTTTGTTCATAGTATGAATATCGAAAGTTTGCAGAATATTTTGGAGAGGATATTTGAAATACAACAATGGTATTTTTGGAATATATTCCGATAAGGAAATGATTGTAGTATCAAGATATTTTGACAAGTTATTGTCGTATACCCGCTTTATTTCTGGGTTGAATAAAAGGCAGAATTATGCCATACTTTCATTACCTTGCTGAGCTATCACTCACTCTTGCTATTATTTTATATATATTATATAGCAGCGAAGCAGGATGCCAATGGGACGGCACATACCTCGCAAGGCGTTTCCATAAACAGTTTCTAGCGGTGATCCCGAGAGTAGTACGAACCAATCGAATCAGGCTACGGCTTTTGGTATTCAACTTATGTATAGACATGAATGGTATTAGAGGATTGTGAGCATCAGAAGGCTAAGTTGGCAATGTAACAATACTTAGAAATTGTATCAGTAATAGATTCAAAAGACATTTGGATATTGTAATAAAAGTTATTTATTCCGTAGTTGTTATATTGTGTCGTTTCTGAGACTCTAACCTGTGTGTGTGTGTGAGACATATGTTGTGGGGTCATGAGCAGGTGAATTATGAATGGTGTGAGTAATACAGGTAAGGCAAGGAGTACATGGATTGTGACAATCCTAAATCCCTGACCCCGGATTTGGGGCTGTTACAGAGATGGTATCAGAGCATTAGGTTACAGTCCTCAGAAACGATAGGAGATCGAGTCTTACAATACCTTAATAATGATAAGAACATCTAAAGCTCAAATTGAGTTCGTAGTCGGGTTAGAGGACATGACCCTGACTGTTTAAGATGAAGCCCGAGAGGGGACTTCTTTTGGGAAACCGTACTTAGGATTTCATGGTTAGTCACCTCGATTCGTATGAGTTATAGATGAATGGGACTCTAAGATACCAGACCCCGAGGCCTTCGAGTAGGCAATTGATGATGCGTTCCTTGAAATGGACGGAGACCCGATAAGGGAAGATCCAAAGGAGGATCTAGAGGAAGACCCCATAGTAGGTCAAGGAAAGAATCTTGTAAAGGACGTGTTGATTGATAAAGATGTAGTATATTACTTGAGGTCGTACAATAGGACCGGACGAACCTTCGGAGGTCAAATAAGTGACGATACGAGAGTTTAAGGATCGTTCATGATTCACCAAGAGATACGACAAATAAAATGGAGTAGAGTCTCCAGAGCAGAAGAGGTAGAGGCAGTATAGCCAGTATAGCCAGTATCAGTGGATTGATTCGACTTGAACGAAACTCGTTACTCGTAGTCGGTTATAGTTGCCCATAAGGAGGCGGCATACGTAAGAACCAAGGTGTTCAGATTTTCATGAACGATTAAGGGTACTTAGTTGCCTAAGAATAGTGAAAGGAATTGCTTTGGCTACGAGGTTTCAATCCCCCACGACCAGCGATTCCACTGGAAATAGTGTCTATTACATCATTGAGGGATTTTATTATCTCAAGGAAAATTTTGGGTATATGTACCATGCAAATGTTATTGTAAGACAAGCACGCTAAGGCGGAATCAAGAACGAGATTTACCACCCTCAGGAAACCAGGAAGGAATTATGAGGATAGAACAGAAAGGTTGGAAATCAGATCCAAGCATTACTAGTGGGTAAATAGATTGATCAGGTTTCCCTGATTTTGGGAAGGAAATCAGCAAGTTTTGGCAAACCCTGTCTTTCTGATTACCAGAGGATGTCACCAAAGAGAGTGGAAATTAGAGCGAACCCTGTGGATTGGATAAAATAGCTGTTATATGGGTTGGTGGACAGACCCTGATTGCTATAATTGATTGTAGAGATAAAATGATGAAGTTGAGATTGGACGGTAAAGGCGAAATATATGTAAGGACCAAGACGGACTGAGAAATTCCGGGATTGACTTAAATGAAAAGGCTATTGTGCCAAAAGTGGTAAGCTTATGTAGCGCACGGGATTGATATGGGAGAAGGAATATTGGATATAAGGATGATTGAAATAGAGACCAGATTTAATCTTGTAGTTTCTAACGATCTTCCGAAGTACCGCCCAGTCGACATGTGGAATTGTCATTGCTACGGGCAACAACGGTATCGAAGTCTTCTTATAGAACAGAACGCTTACTTGGGATGTTTGCGCCTAGTCGAATAGAATTCCCTGCGATTGCAAAGGTCGATGGTTGAATCCTTAGCGACTATTATGAGTCGGCAATAACGTAAGTATCGAGCACCTTAGGGTGTGCATGGAGAAGAAAAGCTTTGGAATTGAACGATTATCCATTAGAGGAGCCGACGTAAAAGGCATCCGTAGAGACCCTGGTAATACCCTCCCCATTTGCAAATTATGTGGGGTACCTCCCCAATCTATGATCTCTCTTGACCCCTCTCCAAGAAAGAATTCTGATAAAAAGGGTATATTCCCTCTTCGAAGTTATTTTATAACACTTGTGTTAAATCAAATTTAATTTCAATTGTGCTAGAGGCTGTCACGATGCCTATTTTCAGGCTTTCGAAGCCCTGTCAAATGATGCTATTTAAGCTTTCACTTTTCTTCAAATAATGAATGACCCTATGGTGATACATCACCACTTGTTTGTTGAATACCAGTATCTTTATGGCTATCCTTTTCTTGTAAATCGCACCTTTGGAATATGTTCAATTTTAATCCAAGGTATTCCTTTGAGAAATATTGTCGAAAGGCGATAATCATTAAATTGATCTCGAAGTGCTTTCATACTTTTCAACTTCCACTGAGACGAACAACCCTATATTTATAGGGGCTACAAGGACTATCTGTCTGTGTGATAGAAGTCTGATGGGACGCCATCACTTGTAAGTTGTGAAATACAAGAAGGCTAATTACCTTTAGTAATGTCTCAATCGAGGCACACAACGTTGAGTTCTTATGATCATGTTGATCTCTCGGTAAATTCTTTTACCTCCAATAAGGTTACCTTAAAACTCATAATCAGTGTGTGACGTTTTCCTTGATATGGGAGCTGTCTTTTCAAGACCCCATGATTTTTGTTATCCTCATTGAATTCTAAAGGGAGGCCAACCAGGTCAAATAAGTCAAAATTCGCTGATGGAAATTAGATTCGCAACGAGATCGCCTATGACAGGAGCGAATCCCTAAGACGAATAGAATGTTAGTGACATATCGATGAAATTTGTTTATTCTCCCAAGGATATTATGATAATGGAAAGCGTGTCAATCGATATACGTGAAAGAAATAGCGATGTGCCGTGAACTCCAGTGACAACGGTGTTAGACAGATGCCCTATAGTGGAATTGAGATTTTGGAGGAGTTGTTTACGAATGGACACTACCTCTGGGTTAGCAAGATAAGTACTGACGATGGAGTCAGAGGGAGCTGGTATTGTGACTTGGGAGAGGTACAGCGTGTGTTGTTTTAGAGGGATAATTTTCGGAAATATATGGAGACCCGGATGAAAAATGAAAGTTAGAGAGTTAAAACAAGAAACCATGACTGTGACCAAGTAGAAATAGCCATTCGAGGGATTTTCCCCTAAGACTGGTACATCCAGGTTGTGAACTAGAAATATGAGGTCGACACTTTTGATAGACCTGATTCCTTTCAAGTTGGGAAAAATTGATATTATAATAAGGATGGGTTGGTTGACACCCAATGGAGCCAATTGATTGCAAAGAAAAAGAGTAATAATTAAAGGATGGAGGCAGATTTAGAGATTCTTGAATATAGTTCAGACTAAGAAACTATTACGCCAGAGATACGAGGCTTAATTAGCTCTTATGGTTGACGCCAAGAAAAGAGACACCAAGTATAGATGAAATTACAATGGTTTTGGGAGATTGTACAAGGTTTTAATGAGCTACCAGATATCGATTTGGATGACATGTGAATGAATACCGAGTATTCAGGGTATAGTGGGAATGAAAGGGTTAGTGACTCAGTTACAAGAGTTGTTGTATAAGGGTATGATAAGACCCAGTGTACCACCGTGGAGAGCCCGGTGTTGTTGTAAGAGAGAAAGATGTTAGCACAAAATTATGTATCGAACCTCGAGAGTTGTATGAGTTCGACATGGAGAATAGGTACCCTTGTAAATGATTGTTTGATCAGCGGAAGATCGCTGTGTATTTCCAAATCTATTTAAGAACTGGGTATCACCAGTTGGAAGTTAAATCCGAGGATATACCCAATGTGGTGGCCGATACCCTTAATTAAAATGAGACAGAGATGGATTCCGAATGATCGGGAATTAAAGGATGAGATTTTATACAAAACCCAAGTTAGTCCAACAAATTAGAAAGACAAAAGATTTCACTAACAAGCGGCTAGTGACAACCAAGACAGACAGAGAAAGTATGTGGACTAAGCCCGCGAGTATAGAGATAGTACTGCTATTGATAAGCTAAATGGCAAGTTTATGCTGGTGTATTTCTGTACAAACAAGATAGAGAATATGAGGTTAGAGATTCGTGATGCTAAAGGTATCTCCATGGAAAGAATTAATGAGATTTGAAAAGAAAGGGAAGTGAGCCCGAGATTCATTGGGCCATCTGAGATTTTAAAACGCGTTAGAAAGGTGGCCTACGAGCCAGCCTTACCCCCCAAACTTGTAGAATGGTCATAACGGGGTTCATGTGTCAATGCTACGTCAGTATACTATAGATGCCCGGCATATGTAGAGTATGAGCAGGTAGATATACAACCTGGTCTGATCACGGATAGAAAAGAGCAAGTGCTAAGTGACGAGGTTGGCAAGCTAGTGAGAGGTTTGTGGAAAATCAAGAGGTGGAAGAATCCACCTGGGAGTTAGAAAGTGCAATGGAAGAGGAGTACCCCCAGTTATTCCTAAGTTGATTCTGGGACGGAATCCTTTTAAGGAGGGGAGACTATAATAACCCGGATTTTTGGTAAAATTTAAAACTTTTCTTATTATGATTAAGTGCATCAGTGAATAGTGAATTTGGTGGATGAATAGTGATTTTGAGGGTTAAGAAAAATTTTCATGCCACCTATGTACGAGACGTAGTGTGGATATTCCGAAGTCATATTAGTGATCTACGGAGTAAATAAGTGAATGCAAAGACGATCGGAATTCAGAAATTCCAAAATTTATTTTGGTGTAGTATTTGACCGGGCAGTGAATTATATGTTATTATATTCAAGAAATGAGATATTAAAATTGAGGATTTAAGGATTTAATATTTTTGAATTTTATTATTTTATTAAAGTCGATTTAAGGATTCAATTGTTGAAATGAATAGTGAATAGTTACTATTCACTGCGAGAATCGCGTAGAGTTTTATTCGCTCTCTTTAGGAAATATTTCGAATCATTTCAAGAGGAACAAGGCAACATTTACAGGATTAAATATAGACATGGAAGTAACATGTAACAAGATTAATTCGAGGGATGAAACATTTGGATCATCCATGTGAAAAGAAACGAACCAGTAAAGCTACTTTAACCAAACACATGCATGCGCGACACGTGTCCTGGTGACTCACCAAAAGGTGATGACTCACCCCTTTTAAACCACAAAAGATCAGCATTCTCATTATTAACAAAAAGAAAAGAAGAAAAGCAAGAGAAAAGCTCTCTATCTCATTTCCCAGATTTCTGCCCAGCAGAAGCATAGTCCAAAGACAAATCCATAACTCCATTTCGGTCCATCCTTAAATCACCAAAGTTTAACCATAGTTTCTCCACTCCATGGGAAACGTTCACTCAAAATTTCATGGCCAACAAAGGAGTGTAGCCTAGTCAAATCTCTTCCCCAAGTCGGAGAACAGAAACTGTCCTGCTTTTCCAGTTTCGACCACTCACCTTAGAAAGCCAATAAGTCGAGCTTCAAGCATCCCCTGGTGATGAGGTAGGACTCCAAAGAAAGCCCTGGAAGAGTAGAAGGTGTGGTAAAAATCTCAGAACCAAACTCTTGTTTGTCAATTTTATATGGATTTTACAAAGTAACGATGAATAGTAACTTGTATTTTGTTTTGTTTTTGGATATTGAGTTTGTGGCTTCCAAAGGTTGTATTAAGCAAGGATCTAAGGTTACATAAGGAATTTAGCAGCAAGCAATCTTGGAGAAGGTATAAATCTTGAAACCCTTGAAGTATTATGGGGTTTATGGATGATTAATGGTGTTATGCATGTTTATAGCCTTAGTTGTTAAGATTGAGCTTTGATTTAAGTTATAATGAGTTATATGAACGGAAAGGCATTGCTTGGCCTCATTTCTATGTTATATAAGATGTATGTGTTGTGTGGAGTAATCGATATGCATTTTGGATGATTTGAAATTTGGGAATATCCGAGTTATAGCCGTCGTAATGCCCAAATTTTTACCTACTGATTGGTTCCCTGGTTTTCCTCTGTTAGAGCTCGACCCTTGAGTCCTACTGCCCATGATTGTGTAGTTTATGTTATAAGCTTCATAATGATATGTGGTTCGCCTAATTTGGCCGAACGGTTTAAGAGTTATGCTAGTTTTAGTAATCGTGGTTCGAGAGGTTTCATCGCAGAAATGTAACCACTTTGATGCTAAGTCAAAGACCTTTAAGAGTCGAATTAAAATGTGAAACTTTGTGATATAATGCTAGAGACAGTTAGGAAGGCTTACGAAAAAGATTCGGATTAAATAGATTATGTTTCGATTTTATAAAAATGTTTTAGTCGAGGTCGCTCAAGTGAAAACCACCAAGAACATGACTTAGAAACCAATGTTGTAAATGGTTAAGTATAACTTGTATTCGAGGATCGATTTCGGACTAAACCTACGGCTTAAGTAATTGTCGACTAAACGTGGACTTAGTATGAGCCTATAACGAGCTATTAATTCCTTGGTTGTGTTTCGCTTACGTGTTTAAGCATTGAGTTATAAGTGGTTTATCGAGGGGATTAACCGTGTGTTTTCGTTTGACTTTGTCTAGATTGTTTGACATTGTCACGAGCCCTATCACCTCTCGAGCATCAGGCAAGTTTCTAAAACCATATTTTGAAGCATGCTTATACTAGATGCAAGTTTTCAACCTATGCCTCTATAAACTGTTGTTGTGATAAATAAAAGATTTTGAGATATATGTTATGTGTTTTTGATTTCGAAATGATACTTATGGTGCTAAGTAACAGTTATTGATATGAGTTGAGTTTATAAGCTATGGTTATAGCAATATTTTGAGCTGATGTGTTAAGAAAACCCTCAGTAGGGGGGGTATATACTCTGTATTTAAACTACGGACCGGGAAGGGTATCAGTTATTATCTAGAGTTATATTATATATACTCTGTACTTATACTACGTACCGAGAATGGTATCAATTGCTATCTAGGGTTATTTTATTAATTTATTTTCCATTCTTTGTTAAGGAAGTGTGTGGAAATTACTTTTAAATAAATATTCTTTATTAAATATAGCTTACGTTAATTATTTAAAGCCCTACTTCTTAAGGAAGTAATTTGTGAAAACTATTCTTTAAACCCTAGACAGCTAATAAAGTTTTATTCAGTCAATTATAAACATAATTAGAGAAGGTTCCCAAATCTATTTCCCTTTTAAGTCTATATTCAGAAAGACTTAAATGTTCGCTCAAACTACAAAGATGCATGGAACCTTTCTCAAGATTTATGCTTGTTTCCAGTAGACTGCCCGGTCCTAAATCTTTTTAAATCAATGAAATTATCAGTCTGATATACTACCATCAAAATGATTTTGATTACTTCCTCAAAACTCGAGAAGTAAGATCAGTGAAATCAGTGAGATCCATTAACAGGCATCAGCCTGGGAAATATGAGTGAATTTCCTTTCCAACCAGATACGACTATTTTGTGGAGTTGTATACTTGGGGAAAAAGGGAAAGGAACTTTATGTTTCAGTGTTATGGATTTATTCGAACTTGGAGATATGTAAGGGACTGAGTAGCGCCGGTCCCCTAAGGGAATTACAATATGGCCGACGGACTGGTGAACGGGTCTGTTCTTCCCTTAGATGATTATCAGTGCCCGACCGTAGGATAAGTGGAGAGTAACAGAATCGACCGTCTATGAACGGGTCTGTTCTTCCTGCCTACAACCGATTGGCGGGGAGGTAAGTCGGTGTGAGACTGATTATCTTCCCTTCTACGTAGAAAAACAGCAGGGGGATACAGCTTGCGACTGATCATCGCAGGGGTATCCTCGGCGCCTAGAATCTCCATCTACAGTTCACTATTCATGAAAGAGCACATTTTGTGCAAGTTTTCAGAGAAAGAGAAATTATTCCAGTTACTCAGTTTTATGCAAGTTTTCAGAAAAGAAAGTTTATTCCAGTTATTCAGTTCTATGCAAGTTTTTAGAAAAAGAAAGTTTACTCAAGAGTATTCAAGTTTATTCCAGTATATGAGTTATGAGAAAGCATATGAAATTACGAAAGGTATATGATTGTTTTGAAAAAGGTATATGGAATCAGTTGAGTTTCGAAAATGGATTGGAAATATTTTACATTGTATTTATTTCCAAATTATGATATGAGGTAAATGTTTGATATGAAAGATGATATTGAATTTTCCTTATAACTTCAGCTTTTAAGTTATATGTTGATAGTCTGCTTATATTCTATATAGCAGATATTTTACGAAAAGGATATACTGAGTTATCCTGTCTTTTATTTTATACTAGAACTTTGTTCATAGTATGAATATCGAAAGTTTGCAGAATATTATGGAGAGGATATTTGAAATACAACAATGGTATTTTTGGAATATATTCCGATAAGGAAATAATTTCAGTATCAAGATATTTTGACAAGTTATTGTCGTATACCCGCTTTATTTCTGGGTTGAATAAAAGGCAGAAGTATGCCATACTTTCATTACCTTGCTGAGCTATCGCTCACTCTTGCTATTATTTTATATATATTATATAGCAGCAAAGCAGGATGCCAATGGGACGGCACATACCTCGCAAGGCGTTTCCATAAACAGTTTCTAGCGGTGATCCCGAGAGTAGTACGAACCAATCGAATCAGGCTACGGCTTTTGGTATTCAACTTATGTACAGATATGAATGGTATTAGAGGATTGTGAGCATCAGAAGGCTAAGTTGGTAATGTAACAATACTTAGAAATTGTATCAGTAACAGATTCAAAAGACATTTGGGTATTGTAATAAAAGTTATTTATTCCGCAGTTGTTATATTGTGTCGTTTCTGAGACTCTAACCTGTGTGTGTGTGTGTGAGACATATGTTGTGGGGTCATGAGCAGGTGAATTATGAATGGTGTGAGTAATACAGGTAAGGCAAGGAGTACATGGATTGTGACAACCCTAAATCCCTGACCCCGGATTTGGGGCTGTTACACGGTCGATGTGCTAAACAATATATATAAGACGGATGGACCGGGAGCAGCTAAGGTAAAATCTCTTATTAATATTTCTTTTTTCTTGAGTTGAGAATCTGTTTCTGTGATAATAATGTTAATTGCAGACCCTTTTTTAAAGTAATCTGTTTGTGTGATAGTAATGCAGCTGGCACATGTATACAAAAGACAATGGTCTTTTTTGTCCATGCCGTTAAGGCTAGGTTTGAATATTAATCAACGTGCCCTCCTCTCCAGATAAGCTGCATCAAATTATATATATGAACATGCACATGAAATGCTATTGGATATATTCTAGCAGTCTATTTTAATTTAAGCCCTGCCACTATAATACAGCCGTAGAAAACAAATTAAATTAAGTAATCTCATGTTAGTTTGCAACATTATTTCATTTCTTTAATTTGTCTGTTTTTATTGAAACTTATATCGAGAGAGAGAAAAATTAGTTGAAATGTACTAATACAACAGTGTCTGGCAAGAAGTGGACATGCTTTATTACAATTCAAAACAATAATAAATCAAGAATAAACACCCAAGAAATTAGTTCTCTTAACTATGGGAGTGTCGCAACTTCCATACGGATCACGTAAAAATTCTCTTGTCATAGAAAAGAGAGAATAAATATGAGAGTAGTTTGTACTTGGTAGTTTATATATTGTAGTAACAATAATGTTTCGTGCAGATAATACATTCACTCAAAATATTCAAAAAAAAAATTTAGAGTTTTAAAGCATCTTAGTATTCCTTCTCTTTCAAAACCTAATATGCATTAGCCCCAGTAAATTGCATTCTTCAGAAGTAGGCACAACTGCCGTTGAGGGAAGATATTTAAACCCAGTCTTCACAGCCTCTTCATCGGGAAGGGGCACTTGAAGCATCTTTCTACCACATATGGCTAGTCACGAAAATACTTATTTATCGAATTTGGAGTCTGCAGAGCAAAATGATATTTGTTAAGGAATATTAGACTACTCAATCAGTGTGATGAGCTCAGAAGCTATGAATTTCACTGCATACTCTAGTAGTGTGTCCAGCAGTTCTGGTTATGAATTTAGAATCCGTTCGTGTATATATAGCTATGAATTTCACTGCATACCAGAAATTTTATAAAAAAAAATAAAAGTAAAGTGCAAGGTAAGTTTGATGTGTTTGTTCTTGTCTTATAGCTTAGACTTGTCATTCCAATTCTTATAGCAAATTATTTATGTGAATATTGTAGGGGAAAGCGCCAACAGCTAAACGATGATCATCCTGATGATGGTGGGGGCAGTGGTGAGAGTACCGAGTCTGAGAGTGATCGTGATATGAGTGCGCCACCTTACGATATTGTCTCTCGTGGCGGTCCTGTTATTAGGGGTTGAATTTTAATTAAGTTGTTTTTATAAGTTGTTTATGTGACTTAATTTTGGATTCTGGTTGTTTGTATGACTATTTATGTTTGTGTAAGATATTTTAAACTTTTGGATGTGAATGACTATGGATTTTTGACAAACTTTATGTAAACTATATGGTATTTTGATTCGTGCATTGCATATTTTGGTGTGTTTAGTTAAGTGGTTCTAATTAGGGTGTGAATTACGTTGCACATTGGTATTTGTTAGTGGACAAATTTTGTAAATAATCTGGAAGCCTAAAATGGCTGGAATCAGGAAAATCTGCATATTTTCGTTTCTGGGCACACTAATTTACGACGGGTGTTCATCAGTCATATTCCGTCGTAATTTAGTAATTTAGTATTGTATTTTTTATTTTTTAAATTTAAATTCCAGAAATCATTTGGGTCCCACTTAATATACGACGGACTAATTGCGTCGTAATTTAGTTTTTAAGTATTTTATATTTCATTTTTTTTCAATTTAATTTATCAATCAGATGGGGCCCACCTAATATACGACGAACATTTCTGTCGTAAGAATCGTACATACCACACTTGTATACCGTCGTAATTTAGTTAATATTTTAATGAAAGGTGGGCCCCTTCCTAATATACGACTCCTAATATACGACGAACATTTCTGTGGTAAGAATCGTACATACGACGCTTGTATACCGTCGTAATTTAGTTAATATTTTAATGAAAGGTGGGCCCCTTTTTTATAACTTACGACGCAATTGTAATTTGTGACGAAATCCTGAACTTACTACTCAAGCAAAAGCGACGATTACCGCCCGTCGTAAAAGATGGCAATTATGACGATTCCAGTAAAAAAAACCGTCGTAATTGGCCTGATTTGTTGTAGTGAACCCAGTTGACTGTATTGAGGAAGATGACAACGTGACCTAAAACCAGTGGCGGATACAGGATTTGAAGAATGGTGGGTCACAAATTTAAAATCGATTCATATAACAAAAAAAAAGTACTTCAAATTTATTACAATTGTTCTCGACGAGTTTTCATATTTTGATACCTATCAATAATATCACTCATCTTACGATATGCACTCATGATCTCATCTGTTTGTTTGGATAAAGCAGTAACAATACTGCCCTTTTGTTTCGTAAACAACTCCATAGCGATCACTGCATTGTTATGAGAACTTGTGTGCTTGCCAACATGATCTCTGATTGTCTCTATTCTGTTCCAAGCCTTGAAACCTTCACTAACAAAAGCGTCACCTCCTGCTGTATTTTCAGCTTTAAATAAATAACAAATGAAACAAAAAGCGGCATCCTTAAAGACACTATATTCTAGCCAAGGTCGCCAACTAGAATCAAACCATTTCACATTAAACCGACGCTCCTTTGTTCCAAATAATGTTTTAGGAAATACATGATCTACCGGTTGACAAGGCCCCCTTTGTATGTACATTCTCCTTACTAAATCCCTCTCGTTAGGATGAAAATCAATCAACTTTTTTCTTTTTCCCGGATCATGTGAAAGATTAACAATATCGACGACCGGTGGAGGTATAGTGACCGATGGAGAAGAACCTTGTGCGCTTGGTTGAGGTGCCCGAGTGATATTAATTTCCGGAATAGGATTTTCTTCACTTGTTTGAACTTGAGAAGCATTTTCCGTAGTTGGTTTTTTGGTAAAGAAACTTGAAATATCTCGCGTATTTGACCTTTTCATTGTGTTAATATACACAAATCAACTCATATAAAAAAAAATCACTGTGGCATTTTGACAAACACCTTGTAACCTCTCTTTTTTCTTTAGCAAATTGCAACTTTTGATAAACAAACGGTTTGGCACAGCAGGTCAGCAGCAACTAGCAAGTCATTGTTATGTTAATATATATATAAAAAAATTTTAAAAAAAAATTAAAAAAAAATAATGGTGAGTCCTGTGACCTACCATGTTCTGTACTCCCTCCGCCACTGCCTAAAACCCATTTTCTTAAATGAAATGGGCACGTATAACAATAGAGTTATTTATGCTCTCTTGTAGTACAATACAATACAATTATGTGTAGTATTAGTACAATTATGTGGGTTATATTGTAACTTTGATAGTGTATCGTGTGGTTAGAAAACTTGTTACATTTCAAAATAATTACTTTATTTGCATATATTTATTTTTAAACATGAGTAACACTTATAATTTTAATTAATAATTTAATAATTAATTTATCATATATAAATATTATATATTATTAAAATGCAACCGATTTTATTCCGATTTGATAATCTGATAAATCCCCGATTTTCGATAAATCGTAAATTAATAACTCAACCGATTTAGTCCGATTAACGATTTCTGTAACATTGCTTGTAATTAAGAACCAAATAAGTTAGAACAATTATCCGGGTGTTTGGATTCTTTAATTATAAGAAATAAGTACTTCTTGTCCAAAAAAATTAAATCATGTAAATGTGACCTTTTTTGTGAATCAGTAATGTTTTAGATATCTATGATAAAATCAATCCTTAAATTTGAAAATTACTACTAAATTTTATAATAAAGTACACACTGATATGATTTTTTCAGAAACTCATTAATACAATATATATGTGACAAGGTTCGAACTTGTATTCATCAAATTTGTCAAATTAAATCCTTGAGTTCTATGTAAAGCATATTAAGGTTGTTGACTATAAGGTATAAAGTACAACGCAACACAAGAATTAAACAATAGGAGAATTGGTACACTAAAATTTTAAATTTTGACCAAATTTAGGTAGATTTGCACAATTAAAATCGACTCTTTCCATCTCAAAAGATGCATGTGATGAGGGGATGTTTTGTTGCAACTAGACAGGCTTATCGTTTTCGTTTCATGTACTTTTCATTTCGTTTTCGTTTTCGTGTTTTCGTTTTCGTGTAATTTTCGTGTACTTTTTGTGTACACGATAAGTACACGACAAATTTCGTATACTTTTCGTTTCGTTTCGGGTTTACACGAAATTTTTCATTTCATTTTTGTTTTGCAAAATTGGTACACGAACTTATTTCGTTTCGCTAATGATTTAGCCTATTAATATACACGAAACACGAAAGTACACGACACGACACGAATCGCCAATTCTACTTTTCTGTCCTAGCTTTTTACTTGAAATGGTATAAATTTTAGGTTATGAGTTACGTGGTAGAATCTAATATTCTGATTCTCAGTTATAAAACGAGTTTTAAGTGAGTTTTTGCTAATATTCTGATTCTCAGTTCTCGGACTTCAAAAAGTTGATGGCTATAAATGCAATGCTATAAAGTTATAAAACGAGTTTTAAGTGATTGCTAGTTAGAGATCAGACAATTAGTAAGATAAAGGAATAAATGTACAAGTTTTCATTGACCCCACTTGCCTTATTTCACAATTCTATGTACATGCAGCCCTCTCTGTATATAAATCCCACTTTCTTTATTTTGTAAAGCAAAACTAAATTTCTTTCCTTCCTATTTTCTCTACCCTAAACAAATCTCTAGCACTTCTATGTTTACATACAATTAACATTCATTCAACCAAAAGAAAGTATTACACTTATCAATAAATACGAAAAATGAATGTTAAAGGCGAAAAAGGCGAAGAAGATCAGGAAGAGATGGTGATGATTGAGGAGTTGCGACGAGGTCCATGGAAAGTGGAAGAAGACTTTGCACTTATGAATTATATCTCCCTACACGGTGAAGGTCGCTGGAATTCTCTTGCTTGTTCTGCTGGTGAGTGATCGGGGTGCGTGTGTATTAGACTATATGTTAGTGTTGTGTTAAAAACTTTTTAATGCTAATAAAGTTAAAATAAATTTGCAGGTCTGAAAAGAACGGGAAAGAGCTGCAGATTAAGATGGTTGAATTATTTACGCCCTGACGTTCGACGTGGAAACATAACTCTGGAAGAACAACTCTTGATTCTTGAACTTCACTCTCGATGGGGCAACCGGTACCTAACCTTTTTCTTTAGTACTTATAAGTCCCGTGTGTACTTTGCGATATCTCTCAAGCTCCTAACATCAATTTTTACAATTTCTCGTTTCTGATAATAACGTATTGGTGATTATAATGACAGATGGTCGAAAATAGCACAACATTTACCCGGTCGAACAGACAATGAGATAAAGAATTATTGGAGAACACGAGTCCAAAAGCACGCAAAACAGCTCAAGTGTGACGTTAATAGCAAACAATTCAAGGAAACCATGCGTTACTTATGGATGCCAAGATTAGCAGAAAGAATTCAGGCTGCCTCTGCCACGACAATTTCCCCAGAAATTTCTGAATCCACCGCCTTGAATTACAATACCAACAACATCAATAACATTATTGGATCACCTCATCAAGTGACCATGCCACAGGAACATGCACAAGCTAGTAGTGATACTATTTGCTACTCTGTTCAATTGGATAAACCTAATTCTAGCTTCACATCCGACAGTTTGAATACGACAAAAACTTCTTCCAACTCTCCGATTTCTGATCTCACTGAATGTTGTTACTACCATCCTCCTGTTACCAATCCAAATTATGATCACGGCAATGGTAGTGAGCTAGGATTTACGGAATGCCTAATTATTAGTCCTTCTAGCTACTACGACCAAGATCTCGCCTTCCAAGCAATGGAGCAAAACAATCAGTGGATGAGGGGGGACTTGGCTGACAATTTGTGGAATGTTGAGGACATTTGGTCCCTCCAGTAGCTACTCAATTAGTAATCATAGCCAAATTAAATATACATAATAAAATAAGGTGTTTATCTATAGAAGAAATTATGTGATTTACTTCTACTTAGTTAGAATACTTGATCAAGAAATATCTATGAAGGAATTCTATTTTCAATACTATTTTCTTTGATTTTTTCTGCAATTTCCCTAGTTTTTGAATAATTTTGTAACAAATACCAATAAAACACAAGCAAATAATTCTTTTTACATTTTTTTTTAAAATTAAAATTTTCTCCTTGTTGTGTTTGAGGTTAATTTTGCATTAAGCTGTATATTGCAAAAAAAATCAAAAATTGATTTTTACACAAAAAAATAAGTTTAAAAGACTGTAATTTTAAACAATAGAAAAAATTCATATTTTCGAAAGACCTCTACTCTAAACTAAATTAATTGTAAATTAGAGATTTCACGCTCAACGCTCTTCCATTTATTTATTTAAATATGTGACTAGACTTATAATAAGAAACTGTGTTGGTGGCAATAGTTGATCATATATAATTGGTTCCACTACCTTAATTCAAATGCGGCTGTACTTGTATTAATACGCCCTCCCTCCCCCTCAATTCTTTACATTGGGGACGGCACGGAACTTAAGAAAAAGTGTAAATTAATAGAAAAAATAAGAAAAATGAGTAAAATGATGGGACCAATCAATATTTAATGTATAAAGTGAGTATAAAGTAGGTATAGTGGAGGAAAGCAGTGAATGTGATTGGATTTTATATTATAAAATGTTATTATTTTTGGTATGTAAAGAAATGAGAAGTACATACCAAAAAGGAAAGCGTAAAGAAGTTAGACGACAGAGGGTGTAATAACCTAGTCAGTGGGGGTCCTATAAAAAGACTCTTGTCTAACTAGTTGTTTTTGTTCTGGATTAAGTTATAAATGTACGGAGAAAGCAGAAAGTAGAAAATTACATTGCCAGTAAAAGAAGTCGAAAGATATTATGAATACGGACTATCCTAATGAATAGTTTAACTATATCCTAAATACATGAAAGTAAAATTTATTAAAAAGTTTAAAACATGTGTCACAATATTATACTCCTAGGTACTAGGGATTAGTCGAGTTGCTAAAAAAACTGGTCCGGATACTTAATTATAAAAAAATAAATAGTTTTCTTATAATTCATTCAGAAAGTTGTGATGAAAGTTATTATTTTTAAATTTAAAAAATATAACAATATATGATTTTGTCTATATATATTTAAAAATGTATTTCGGTATAGCTAATACGCGCAGCTTAATTGATCAAATTATTTTTTTTATTACTATGTACATAGGTAACGTTTTTCTCAAAATAAGCATATCCAAATTGTCATTGTAATGGGAGAAAATTGTGCACATGCTGGTCAAACTGAAGGAACCGATGATGACTTGTCATTTTCTAATTATTTTTATAAAAAATAATTAATTTGAATAATTAATTACGATCTTCTTTATTTATTAGAAGAAAATCAAAGACATGTCAAGGAATAGTAGATGTTACTGTGTTAGGATAGAGATAGATTAGAGGCGGCTGGCTGAGAAAATCAGAAAGAAGCTCCTGCGCCCGTATTAGAACTTCTGCTTAGGAATAGTCACGTGGCATATAATATTCTAAAAAAAAATAAAAAAAAATGTTAGAGGCACCAAATTTGTTCCCAAAATTCTTACCAAATACATATGATAATTCCTGATTTGTTGTAATAATAAGTGGACCCCCTGCATTCACATGAACAACACCGATCAAAACATTCCAAATTACCACATCACCTATGCCACGTCATTTTGTACCAAATTTTGTGCCTCTAGCACTGCTCTATTCTAAATAGTTTTGATTTTAAGAAATGCAATTTATCTTATTTTAATTATTTTACATGTTTTTCTTTAAAAAAAATATCTGACACAATTATTAGTCTTAATTTGAAAGTAACAGTAACAGTAGTTCGTACGCGAGTTCTATCAATCAATATCTTATCTTATTATATATTTTCTTTGCCCCTCTCATTTTTTTACACTTTTTTTTTGGTATGTCCCTCTCATTTTTTTACATACCAAAAATAGTAACATTTTATAATATAAAATTCAATCACATTCACTACTTTCCTCCACTATACTACTTTATAACCACTTTATACATTAAATATTGATTGTTCCTACCACTTTACTCATTTTTCTTACTTTTCCCTATTAATTTACACTTTTTCTTAACCTCCGTGTCGTCCCCTCAATGTAAAGAATTGAGGGGGACGGAGGTGTCCCTCTCATTTTTTTTACATTTTTCTTTTTGGTACGTCCCTCTCATTTTCTTTACATACCAAAAATAGTAAGATTTTATAATATAAAATTCAATCACATTCACTACTTTCCTCCACTATACCTACTTTATACCCACTTTATAAATTAAATATTGATTGGTCCCACCACTTTACTCATTTTTCTTACTTTTTCCTATTAATTTACACTTTTTCTTAATTTCCGTGCTGTCCCCTCAATGTAAAGAATTGAGGAGGACGGAGGGAGTATATATAAAGGAAAACCCAAGGAGCTATAGAATCGCTCGATTCATATTTATCTAATTTTCTACGGCTCCTGTATTTAAAATATTAAAAATTAAAATTTCCTTTTTAGCTCCTAAATTATAGAAAAGGTAATACTTAGGGTTGTTCACGAACTGAGCCGAGCTTTACTTTTTTGTCTGACGAACCGAACACGAGCTAATGAGCTCGGACTCGTTAACTAATGAGCCGAACACGAGCTTTTATAGAACAAAAACGAGCCGATTCGAGCCGAGCTCATTAGAACTTACAGTTTTTATAGATAATAAATCCCAATTTTTTTAGCCCAACGAACTAAAACATTTTTTGTCGAAACCCAACCCAATTTCCAAATCAATTCTCAATAAATCTAAAATACACGTACTATAAATTGCAAATTTAATTTAAAATGTTAGAAAATACAACAAATAATATAAAAATATGTTGAATATATCTTAATTTTTTCGAGCTTTATCGAGTCGAGCTTGAGCCGAGCTCAAGTCGAGCTCACTAATAGCTCCGCTCGAGCTTGTTTTTTTAACGAACAATTGTTTGTGTTCGATCTCGAGCTCGAGTTCTTAACGAACCGAGCCGAGTCGAGCCCTTAACGAGCTGAGCTCGAGCTTGTTCACGAACAGCTCTGTTCGTGAATAGCCCTATTAATACTTATTAAAGGCAAGTTGGCATAAAATTATAAAACCTAATCAAAATTTATTATTATTATTATTATATATACAATCTTTCCTCTATTTTAAATATTAAAAATTGAAATTTCCTTTTTTAGCTCCTAAATTGTAGAAAATGTAATACTTATTAGAGACAAGTTGACATAAAATTATAGACCTAATCAAATTTTATTATTATATATATAATCATTCCTCTATTTTAAATATATTCATATTTATCTAATTTTTTAGAGCTCCTATATTTTAAGTATTAAAAATTGAAAATTTCTTTTTTAGCTACTAAAATTTAGAAAATGTAATATTTATTAGAGGCAAGTTGACATAAAATTATAAACCTAATCAAAATTTATTAATATTATTATATATACAATCTTTCCTTTATTTTAAATATTAAAATTTTAAATTTCCTTTTGTAGCTCCTAAATTATAAAAAAAGGTAATACTTATTATAGACAAGTTGACATAAAAATATAGATGTTGTGGAATAAAAAGCGTATTTTTGAATTTAATGCTAAGGTTTAATGAGCTTTCGATCTTTAGTGGTTGCACTTGTGTTTCGAGACTAAATCGGTCCTCACAAGATGCCTACGTATCTCAAATCGTTATTGAGAATCAAGCCAAAGACGTAGTTCTTGGTGTTGCCCTCGGGGCTATGGCGGCAGGGGCACACCAAGGACGTAGTGACTTGTATGTCCTTATTCGTGGATGAAGTCTAAAACGTAGTTCTAGGGGTGCCTTTGTGACTTGTTGCGCCTTCGAGGCGTTGTGACGTATGGAGCTGTGTCCAAAACGTAGTAGATGACGTATGGAGCTGTGTCCAAAACGTAGTAGATGATGTATGGAGCTGTGTCCAAAACGTAGTTCTGATTGTAGGATCAGGGTCCTTATATAGGCGTCTGTCGCCTTGTATTTATGGTACGTTTAGGAGTCTTAGCGAATAAGTCTCCTTATTGATAATGGATAAACATTGTATTTCTTGCAGGATAAGTCTTTTCCTTGTTGATAAAGGCTATGACTCATTAATTGCCTTTAATTGGGATTCCGGATCCTTCTTTGATGAATTTACCATATTTTGGACTCTTTTTATGAGCTGTATATTTTCCCTATTTATTAATTACGAAATTAATAAATAATCTGGGTTTTGGGCCTTAAATACTTGGCCTTTCCAAAGAATCAGCAATTATATTTCTATAATTACTTTTCTGACCATATCATTTGCCCCCCAACTTCTGGGAA
Source organism: Heracleum sosnowskyi (assembly GCA_030848705.1). Lineage (NCBI taxonomy): Eukaryota > Viridiplantae > Streptophyta > Magnoliopsida > Apiales > Apiaceae > Heracleum > Heracleum sosnowskyi. The sequence continues at coordinate 111,537,096 of CM061240.1, read as the reverse complement.
AATCTCCTTGGGGTTTTCGTAGAAGTTATAACGTGTTTTTCCTCAAAATTTTCCATTTTTAAGGGCATTTTCGACCTCAAATTAGGTCATTTTCGACCTGAAATTCGATCTGGATTTCGACCTCGACTGGAGTGAGGTCGAAGGTTTCGACCTCGATTTTTAAGTCTTTTTTGACCTCATTTTGCAGGTCATTTTCGACCTGGGTCATTCGACCTCGTTCCAGCCTTTTTCGACCATGATTTCTAGGTCAATATCGACCTCGATCTCTAGGTCATTTTCGACCTCATTTTGGCGTGAGGTCGAACGCTTAGACCTCGTTTTCTAGGTCATATTCGACCTCATTCTTTCGACCTTGAATCCTTCTGTTTTCGACGTCACTTGGGTGTGAGGTCGAGGGGTTCGAGCTCGATTTATAGTGTATTTTAGATCTCAATCAATCGACTTCGATCTAGGGTCTTTTCGAACTCGAATTTTCAATTTTTTGACTGGATTTTTGGTGCAAAGTCGATGGAAACGACCTCAATTCCTCGTATATTTTCGACTTCGAGCCTTCGATGTTGTTCTAAGGCTTTTTCGACCTCAATTTCATTATTTTTCGACTTTATTTGGGAGCGAGGTCGTTGGAATCGACCTCGTTTTCCCATATGTTTTCGACCTCGGTCGTACGATTTCGATTTAATGTCTTTTCGACCTTAAATCTTTGATTTTGCCTTGGCTATATTTCAAATTTCATTCTTTTCTTGGGCCTTAACTAGCCCAATTTTTAATTGGACTTAAATTATTCCAGCATTGGGCCTTATTGGGCCTTTATTGTTTGGGCTTCGAATTTGCCTGAGACCCAAATTATTTGGGTTTTAATCTCTATAATCCATAAATGGATTTGTGGGCCTTAACTGGCTATAGACGGTTGCCCTTCCTTAACTGGTTGGGTTTCCAGTCACTAGGCGATTCCTGGCGAGATTTTCTATTGAATCTCATCGTTTTCTGGGTTTCTTACTTGAAGTTTTGAAGAATTCTTTGAAGATTCTGGGCTTTCTTTGAAGATTCTGGGTTTAAAATGGCTGATCGTACTTCCCAACGTCTATGATAATGCACTAGGATTTCATAGAAGTTATACCGGTTTTTTTCGAGACTTGGGGTCTTTTTATCCCTTACCTGGGACTTACTACCCCTTTTTGGGGATTTTAATATACACTAGTGTTTCACGAGTATCGTCTTGGTGTAAAGTGTGGAGCGACCTACACATTTACGACGATTTTGCCTTATTCGAGGCTAACTTGACATTTGCATAAGCCTTTTATGTCTTATACCGTCTTGTTTTGGCTTCAAGCCTTTCATTGAGCATATCGAATGATGGGGTTTGGATTGAATGTCTTAGGTTTCTGGGGTTTCAACCCTTCATTTGCTTTCTAGGAAGCTCATGATTTCATCGAACCTTATTTCTATTTGTCCTAGTAGTGAGTCCAATCAGGACACACTTTAAACATAAAAGACTTTCAAATTTGAGGCATGCCAAGTCCTTGGCACCTCATGCCCTTCGAGGGTTTCAAGCTTGTACGAGTCTCGACCAAATACGTTTTTGACGCGATATGGTCCTTCCCAATTTGGGGCCAACTTGCCTTTTTGTCCAACTCCGGATGCCTCAATCTTTCGGAGGACTAAATCTCCTTGTCGAAAGAATCTCTCTTTAACCCTTAGGTTGTAATAGAAAGATGCTCGTTTCTGATGCTGAACTATCTTGGCATTTGCCTCATCTCTAACTTCATCAATCAAATTTAAGGCCAGCCTCAAGCCTTCCTCATTTGTTTCTGGCTCATAAGCCTCAATTCTTGAAGACGTGTGAGTAATCTCCACTGGAACCACTGCCTCTGCCCCATATGCCAACAGAAAGGGGGTAGCTCCAGTGGTGACTTTGCAGGTAGTACGATATGCCCATAGTATGGGGAGCAATTCGTCCACCCAAGTGTTTCTGGAGCGTTCAACTCTTTTCTTCAGTCCATCTAGGATAATTCGATTTTCAACCTCAGCTTGCCCATTTGCTTGAGGATGGGCGACAGAAGTGAAGCGCAACTTGATATCGTTCTTATCACAATATTTCTTAAACTCATCGTTGTTAAACTGAGTTCCATTGTCTGTGACCAAGATACGTGGAATCCCGTATCTGCATATCACATTTTCCCAGAAGAAATGCATCACTTGCTTGGTGGTTATCTTGGATAATGGCTCAGCCTCAATCCACTTGGTGAAGTAGTCGATTGCTACTATCAAGAACTTTCGTTGTGCACTTGCCATAGGGAAAGGTCCAAGTATATCCATTCCCCACATGGCAAATGGAATTGGTGAGTTTATGGATGTCAACATCTCTGGTGGTTGCCTAACCACTGGTGCATGCTTCTGGCACCTTTCACATTTCTTCACGTAGCTTTTAGCATCTGCTAGCATGCTTGGCCAGTAGAAACCTAGACGAGTGATCTTATGGGCAAGGGCTCTGCCCCCCAAGTGCTGCCCACAAATTCCTTCATGTACTTCCTTCAGGGCCAATTCTGCCTCTTGAGGTCTCAAACATTTCAGATATGGAACGATGAAAGACTTCTTGTATAGGATTCCCTCAATCAGGGTATACCTTAGTGCTCTCACATACAGCTTTCGTGCTTCTGAAGTGTCTTTGGGTAACCACCCAGTTTCCAGATGAGCCTTGATGGGATCTATCCAACAACTAGCAACATCAATGGGTGCTACCAACTTTCCGTTGATGCTTGGGGTCCTCAGGACTTGGAAGTATACACTCCCTGCATAGTTTTCAATTTCGGAAGAAGAAAATTTAGACAAGGCATCAGTCTTCATGTTTTCTTCCCTTGGAATGTGCTCTACATAGCATTCGTCGAACTGAGTCATGATGGCCTTGACAAGTTTCAAATACTTGGCCATGACTTTATCTCTGGCCTTAAATTCCCCATTTACTTGGGAAACCACTAGCCTCGAATCTCCACATACTTTCAGAGTTTTAACTCTCAAGGCTCCAGCCAGCCCTAAGCCAGCTATCAGAGCTTCATACTCGGCCTCATTGTTTGTCGTTGGGAAGTCAAGTTTTAGTGCATACTCTATGAGGAATCCATCAGGACTTTGTAGCACTAAACCGGCTCCACTTGATTTTTTTTTTGATGCTCCATCAAAATAGAGCACCCAATATTCTTTGAAATCCATCTCTTGATCTTTCTCATCCTCCACTATTACTTCCTGCCCCCCGACTTCTTGGTTGTCAATGGTACATTCAACCATGAAGTCAGCAAGTGCTTGAGCTTTTATGGCCGTTTGAGGCTTATACTTGATGTCAAATTCGCCCAATTCAATGGCCCATTTGATCAACCTTCCACTAACTTGAGGGCTATGCAAGATGTTTCTTAGAGGTTGATCAGTCAAGACCTCTATTTTGTGAGCCTGGAAGTACGGGCGTAGCTTTCTTGAGGCCATTATCAAGGCTAAGGCAAACTTCTCAATCGTTGAGTAGTTTATTTCTGCCCCATGTAGAATCTTACTCACATAGTAGATGGGTTTCTGAACCTCAAATTCTTCTTTTACCAAAACGGCTCCAAGGGCTGTGCTAGAGACCGCCAAGTACAAATAGAGAATTTCCCCTGGCTTGGGCTTTGCCAACAGTGGTGCCTCAGCCATGTATTTCTTCAGGGCCTCAAAGGCCTCTTGGCTCTCCGTTGTCCATTCAAAAATTTTCACGTTCTTGAGTGCTTTGAAGAAAGATAAGCACTTCTCTCCTGACTTGGAGATAAATCTTCCCAATGCTGCCACTCTTCCCGTTAGTTTTTGGACATCCTTGACAGTCTTTGGTGGTTCCATGTCTAGAATTGCTTTGATTTTTTGGGGATTGGCCTCAATTCCTCTCTTGGAAACCATTAGGCCTAAAAACTTTCCCGAGCCTACACCAAAGGCATACTTAGCTGGATTCAACATCATCTTGTGGTGCCTTAGCACTTCAAATGCCTCTCGGAGGTGCTTAATGTGATCGGCCTTATCGAGGCTCTTGACTAACATGTCATCTACGTAGACCTCCATGGTTTTTCCAATTAGGTGTCCAAAAATTTTGTTCACCAATCTTTGGTAGGTTGCCCCTGCATTCTTAAGTCCAAATGCCATGACTAGATAACAAAAAACACCAAAGTCAGTGATGAATGATACCTTGGAGATGTCATCCTTGTGCATTTTGATTTGGTTGTATCCACTGAAGCCATCCATGAAGCTGAGCATCTCGTGTCCAGCTGTAACATCTATTAATGCATCAATCCTGGGTAAGGGAAAACAATCCTTAGGACATGCATCATTCAAGTCAGTGAAGTCTACACACATCCTCCATTTTCCATTGGCCTTTTTGACCATTACGGGGTTAGCCAACCATTCCAGGAATTGTATCTCTTCAATGAATCCGGCATCTAGAAGTTTTTCAACTTCTTGTTTAATGGCCTCTTGCCTTTCTAGAGCAAAATTTCTCTTCTTTTGTTTCACCGTCTTTCTTTCAGGATCCACATTCAACTTGTGAGTTATCAATTGGGGATCAATCCCTGGCATGTCAGTCGCTGTCCAAGCAAAAACGTCATTGTTCTCTTGAAGAAAAGATATGAGCTTGCTTTTCAATGGCTCAGGTAGTAGTGCCCCGACGTAAGTCACCTTCTCTGGTTCACCTGGGACTAAGGGAATTGGGATCAAGTCCTCGGTTGGTTTCCCTCTTCTGTCCTCATCGTCGTTTGTATTCATGTCTTCAATGGGGAGAACCTGCCCCCCGATTCCATTAGGCCTTAACGTGGCTACGTAACAACTTCTAGCCATCTTTTGATCTCCTTGTTCTTCACCAACCCTGTTCCTTGTTGGGAACTTGATTTTCAAATGGTAAGTTGAGGCAACAGCCTTGAATGCATGAAGGCCTGTCCTACCAAGGATTGTATTATAAGTCGAGGTTGCCTTTATTACCACGAAGTTCAGCATTTGAGTTGCTGTTTGTGAACCTTGCCCTATTCTCATAGGGAGCTGAATAGTTCCCTCTACTTTGGATTCAACCCCATTGAACCCATATATGGGCATGTTTAAAGGAGTCAGTTGTGAATCGGTATATCCCATCTTGATGAAGGCGTCATGGAACAGGATGTCCATGGAAGCTCCATTATCTACCAGAACCCTCTTAGTTTTAGAGTTGCCTATTACAGGTATAATGACCAACGGGTCGTCATGGGGGAACTTCACCCCTTCAAGATCAGAATCATCAAAGCTAATAGCCACTTCTGTCCTGGCACGTTTCGGTGTTTCTCCCACAACAGTCATTACCTCTCGGGCATAAGCTTTCCTTGAGTTTCGGGAGGATCCAGCATCAGTCGGTCCTTCAAATATCATGTTGATGACAGGCCCTCGGGGCTTAGGGTTACGATCTTGGTCGTTGTCCCTTCTGTCGTAATCCTTCCTTTCATAGTTTCCTCTTTGACTCCCTTGATTTCCATCCTTGATGAATTTGCTGAGTTTTCCTCTTCGTATCAGAAATTCGATCTCATCTTTCTATTGCCTACAATCGTCGGTGTCGTGACCGACTTCTTTGTGGAACCGACAGAACTGATTTTGGTTCCATTTGGACATGTCAGCCCTCATTGGCTTCGGCCATTTGAGATCTCCTTCCTTAGCTATCTCCATCAGAATTTGACTCCTGGGAGTGTTCAATCTTGCATACTCCGTAAACTTTGGCCCAAAATTGTTTCTCTTGGGTAGAGAATCAGAGTCCTTTGACGTTCTGGGAAACTTTTCCTTGACGTCGTACTCCTGAGTTTCTTTTATTTTCTTTGAGTTTCCACTACCGCTAGTAGTGGGTTCATACTTTCTCATGCTTTCTTCAGCCTTGATATACTTTCCGGCTCTATCTTGGAGCTTCAGCATGCTCTCGGGTGGATGTTTAGCTAACGACCTTTTGAAGTGGTCATCAGTAGTTCCTTGTTGCAGGGCTATCATAGCCACTCTGTCCTCTAAGTCCGGGACTTTCAAAGCCTCCCGAGTGAATCGATTGATGTAGTCCCTTATGGCTTCATTCTTTCCATGCTGGATTGCCATGAGTGATGCAGAGCTTTTCTCATGCACCCTTCCACTAATGAACTAATTGATAAAAGCTTTGCTTAGTTCCTTGAAAGACCCAATTGAGTTGGGAGGAAGACGGCTATACCAGCGTTGGGCCATGCATGCCAAGGTTTGTGGAAACGCCCTACACTTGACCGCATCGTTGGTTGGCTGCAACAGCAGTGCATTGGAGAAGGTCCTTACATGATTTGCGGGATCTCCCGTTCCATCATAGGCTTTGATCGAAGGCATCTTGAATTTTCTGGATATAGCCATTTTCATGATGTCTTGAGTAAACGGTGGTGTAGGATCATCAGGATCTCCTAGGGGCAACAAAATACTAGGATCACCCCTTGGGGCTTCGGCCCTCTTGGTTCTTCTTGCCGGTGGATCCAAGTTGATTATCGGGATCCCTTCAGTCGTTCGGCCTTGAGATTGAGCGGCCTCCTCCTCAGCAAGGAGTTTCTTGAGTCTTGCTGTCTCTACCTCATGGGCTGCAATTTTCTCCTTAGTAGTTTGGGGTTGATCCCGATTTGTCTGGGAAGAACGTCTCCTTCTTGGGGCGACATCCTCCCTAGTTGTATAACCCTCATCCTCGGTGTATGGGCCCGAGTAATCTTGAACGAAAGGGGTCTGGCGAGTTTGTTGATTTTGGGGTCCCGGACCTTGAATATAAGGGGGCACGTATGCCTCATGGTAGATTGGATTAGTTCCACTACCGTCCGCCATGGGTCGAGGGGGCATGCCATAGCTTGGCATCCCCAAAGTCTGATTCGCGTATTGAGGGAGATCAGTAGTATGGAGTTGAAGGCTTCTCGGTGCATGCATGATGAGTGGAGAAGTCGAGATTGGTTGTTGGTGAACGGTCTTTTATGGATTAGATCCATGAATGACCATCTGCAGGGGATTCGTCCCTTCAACCGAAATTGGGATTACCGGTCCTTGAGTGTTGGTGGGGATATTCGTCCCTTGAGTGCCAGTAGTCGGCGGTGGTTGATTTCTGTGAGTATCAGCCTCAGAGGTGATATAGCGATCTTCAGGAGTTTGAGTATCCCGAGTTGTTCTTCGTGTGTTTGCCATGGTTGATGTTGTCTTCCCACAGACGGCGCCAAATGTTGTGGAATAAAAAGCGTATTTTTGAATTTAATGCTAAGGTTTAATGAGCTTTCGAGCTTTAGTGGTTGCACTTGTGTTTCGAGACTAAATCGGTCCTCACAAGATGCCTACGTATCTCAAATCGTTATTGAGAATCAAGCCAAAGACGTAGTTCTTGGTGTTGCCCTCGGGGCTATGGCGGCAGGGGCACACCAAGGACGTAGTGACTTGTATGTCCTTATTCGTGGATGAAGTCTAAAACGTAGTTCTAGGGGTGCCTTTGTGACTTGTTGCGCCTTCGAGGCGTTGTGACGTATGGAGCTGTGTCCAAAACGTAGTAGATGACGTATGGAGTTGTGTCCAAAACGTAGTAGATGATGTATGGAGCTGTGTCCAAAACGTAGTTCTGATTGTAGGATCAGGGTCCTTATATAGGCGTCTGGCGCCTTGTATTTATGGTACGTTTAGGAGTCTTAGCGAATAAGTCTCCTTATTGATAATGGATAAACATTGTATTTTTTGCAGGATAAGTCTTTTCCTTGTTGATAAAGGCTATGACTCATTAATTGCCTTTAATTGGGATTCCGGATCCTTCTTTGATGAATTTACCATATTTTGGACTCTTTTTATGAGCTGTATATTTTCCCTATTTATTAATTACGAAATTAATAAATAATCTGGGTTTTGGGCCTTAAATACTTGGCCTTTCCAAAGAATCAGCAATTATATTTCTATAATTACTTTTCTGACCATATCAATAGACCTAATCAAATTTTATTATTATATATACAATCTTTCCTTTATTTTAAATATAAAAAAATTAAATATTTATCTTTTTTTCTAGAGCTCCTCAATTTTATTTTAATAAAATTTAATTTTCTTAATTACATTCAAATTCAAAAGAAAGACAACAAAATGTATAATTTAATCATGTTTAGAATTTAATTAAACAAATGTCCTTCCTTCTCGACCAAAAACTTGAATCATAATTATAATTTAAGTTCATTATCTTTATATAAAATAATTATATATATAAAGAACAAAGGGACTAAAAAAATATGCACGATCTCAAAAGTACTTTTATAATTGTCAGACATTCAATCGTTTCTTTATGTATTATCACACATTCATATGTTTTTTAATTAATTAATTTAATGTGCTTATCTATTGACAAGATTTACCGTTTTTTACTAATATGTATTTTCAAATGTATTTTCATACAGATCAAAGTGGTGATTCATCTTAATGCCATCGTAATTCGTGAACATAACAACATAAAGACACCAGAAATTGTATGTCGGAAAGAACATAAGCATAAAATAGGTTTTCTTCACATATTCACTTAGATTATTGTTTGTTTTCTAATATGCAACTTTGTTTGTTTCTAATATGCGGATGAGTTGGATTAATTTTCTGATACGATATTATTGTACATGTTGTGATACTCACCTCTTCAACCTCATGTACCATGTATTGCATAGAATAATATATTGTTAACTCCATATTTTTTATAATTTTAACGTAATTGTGTATATAAATTTTGTTTAATGTACATTAACATGTTATTTAGACTCCCATATCTATAGTTATTTGATTAAGAATGGTCTAAGACTATTAGAATGATATTTTTTCAATGTTTTTTGTTATTTTTATTAGTTTGAGCATAATTTTTTATTAATGATTTAAAGATCATTGTCCATGCTGTTATTTTTATTAGTTTGAGCATAAGCATGAAATCACTTTTAATGTGTTAACGAATTAATCTGGAGGTTGAGCAAAGTCCGTACTGATCGAGTAATTGAACGAGTCTCAATCCAATAACTATGAGTGGACCGAAAACTCAGGGTGTCAATCTGGAGCAAAGAAAGTAGATACCAATCCGCTATGTCGTCTTCAAGAGATGTCACTATAGTGGCCTCCAAGAGATCCTACAAAATTTTCATATACAGACTGGTTTACATATCTCCAGAAAAGATATATTATTGATTTTTTTTATTGCTAACTTAACTAGCAGTTTTGGTGAGGCTCAAAAATTTAGATTTTATTGCAAAGTTTTGTTGTTTTTTCTGTCCGGAATAAACCATGTCAATGATGATTTTAGTTATAGAACTTTCATTATCTTCACATTGTATGTTTCTTTGGTTAAATTCTTTCTTGTAGACTATCAATTCAACTTTTTCCATTTTTTATTTTCATATTATTTTGTATTAAATTTATGTGTAAGTGAGGTTTTATATTTTGTCTGAATTTTAGTGGCCAACCAAGTTAAAAATAACGATGAAAATTATATCCTTAACTAGGGTTGGAAGATATTGTTTATACAGAAAGTTCTAATAGAAAAATATTATTGACGCATTTAAGTAAAAGTTTCTTTTAACATATTTAAAAATAGAAAAGGAATAGTAAAAAATTCGAAATGGGAAAGCAATATTAAAATTGAACTTTCTTTAACATATTTGAAGTTGAAAAGACATTCGGATTTATAAGGAATGAGAATTCGAATTTATAGGGATGCCATATAATTATTTTTTAAATATATTTGAAGTAGAAAATAAATCGAATTTATATAAGAGGATATTTCAAAGTTATAGAAAAGGACATAAAATTAAAACTTTTTTTAACAAATCTGAAATAGAAAAAGTATTTGAATTTTAACTATCACTTCATGAGATTTCTAAGATGGACTTTTTATATGTGTTATCATAATGTGAATATACGTATTAATTTTGTTTATTATTGCATATTATTAGTATTTTTATCCATATTTATTTATTACAATGGGAATCGGCCTAAAAAAATGTGACACAAAATTGATATAAATAATATATAAATAGTTTAGTTTATTGTATATGTATCTTTAATTTGTATGATATTGTGTTTACTAATTTATATGATAGTATACATAAATGTTTACTCTATTTTTCTTAAATAATCCTTATTTGGAAGTTTAAAAATATATATTATAAAGTAGTCACAAAGCACGGCTTAGTCGACTATATACAAAGGAATATTGTCTTTATTCAAAGGACAATCCTCAAGCGCTCTCAAATCGTCTTAAAAATATTTATCTATTTTTTTAGAACTCCTAAATATAATTCAATAAAGCTTGATTTTCTTATTATATTCGAATTTTAGAGAAGATAATTAATATACAAAAAATAATCCTATTTAGAATTTAATTAACCAAATATTACTTATTTCCAGCTAACTTAAATCATACTTAGGACTCATTAATATTAACTGAGTTTTGTTTTACATGTTCTAAGGTATCATACACTATTAATTAATAATTTTATTGTGATTTTATTAATAGTAAATATCGTCTTTTAAGTGAGAAATAATGTTTGTTTCGACGTGATCACTATAATTTCGTAGCAATTTCGTAGCAGGTGAATTGAAACTTAAGCTCCATCATAGAAGAAACTTTTGTTAATTTATAAAAGTAAAGGTATCGATATATAAATAGAAACTAGCATAAAAACTCGTGCAAGACACGGGCCGCTAGCTTAGATTGTAATTTTAAACTAAACTACGCACTATCAATGTCATTTGACATATATGATTGTATATTTTTGATGTTCATAGAGTTTTTATTGTTAATGTTATGACTATGTTGTACTTACTTAAATATGTTGAAGTTTATAATTTAAAAACTAATACGAGTAATTTTGATAAATCATGTATGTTTTAAATTTTGTTGTGGACCATAGAATAAAATTAAAGTCTTCTATGGATGTTTTCTATTTAAGGTGACATTTTTAAAATTATAATCCTAAAATTTTTCCAGTTCTTCAAAAATGATGTATTCATTTAGTTCATCTCCGACAATATTCAAGGTAGAAACTAAATAGCCTTTAAGATGCTACAGTATGAGATTGTAGGTTTTAGTACTGATTTTACTCAAAAGCCTTCCTAAATCTTCTGATACTCTACTTAGGCCTTACGTTTTCGGTTCTTAAAACTTTCTTTGTAACTCTTTTATATCTTTTCTTCTGACCTCTTGATTTTAAGCATTTTTTACATTTATTTCTCTTCCTCTGTCTATCTAACTTTCAGAACATAGGACAATGTAGCTAATTGACATACGTGGAACTACCTTGTGCCAAATCATTCTATTATTAAGTACGTTTGGTACCATTTCGATGTGTTTCAATTCTTCCAAACAAACAAACTTTTTTTTTAACTCTGAACTCGAGAATTGATCAATTATGGTTGGATAAATATTTTTTGCTTATATCATCGTAAGTTAAAATTGCTCATATGCCTTCTCAGTTTTGTCCGTATTTTGACAATGAATTCATCCTTTATTTTTTTTCAAAATACAACTTCATCCAGGGAAATATCTTTACTAATTAAAACACAGTCATTTTTCTAGCAATTAACATAAATTTCTATTCTTTGCGGTTAATTTTTTTTTCTATGTATGGTTGCACATTTTTTTTCGTCTGTTACAATGTACTTACTTTAATTTTTATAGATAATTTGATTGACCGGGGACTATAATTTTAAATAACCCGGGTTGTATAATGTGATTTGATCGGAACATAATGTATGATATGTAATATCATGTTTTTTTAAATTTGTTATGGAATATATATTTTAATCTGTTTATTGTTTACACAAATTATTATCAAAATTTTAGAATATATACTTCATTTAATTATTTTGTTGCACTATCTATTTATTTTTATTATCTCATCTTTTACAATATTTTAACTCAAAACAAATAGTTTTTCATATGTTTTATATATGTTTTTTAGTTATTTTACATATATATATATTTCATCTCGCAACAATTAGTTTGCATACCATATTTGATATATTTCGACGATAAATCACTATTTATGCTTGCGAGAATCACTAAAATGTTGGTGATTCATGTAAGAATAAATAGTGATTTCTGCGTAAATGTTGTGATTTTTTCTCCCAACCTATACGTAAATTATAAATTTTGTACTGCAAAATCACTAAATTTATACGTATATAAAAATAAATCGCTAGATCTATGCTGAAATCACTATTTATTATTACAGAAACCACTAAAATTTTAGTACTCCGTAATATAGCACATATGATATGCATATTGATCGTTGGAAGATGGAGAAAAATAAAGTGAAGTCGGATTTCAAAAAAAGTTCACCGATTCACGGGAAAAATCAAATTAAAAATGAAGGGAATTAGGTGAGATTGTGTATGTGAGGGTGTATTTTAACTATGTGTGGTGCAGTAGAGAGCCATTAGATTAGATTAATCTAAGGGCTTAGATTAGTTTTTAGTTTCTATTTTAATTTTAGTTTCTAGTTGAACAAAAGCCTATATATATATATATATATATATATATATATATATATATCCGTGTGTGTATTAATTCAATTCCAAATAATTAATTATTTTCTTTCATAAAATCAATTTGATAATAACAAAAAATGTGTCATATATATATATATATATATATATATATATATATATATATATATATATATCTAGTCGGTCGGTACGGTTCTCATATTTTGATATTTGTACTTTAGTTCTTTTATTTTTACTACTTTATTTAATTTATTAAAAACAACAATTTTATTTAAAATATAGTTTGGTAGTCGGTCGGTCCATACGACATTCATATTCTGATATTTGCACTTTAGTCCATTTTCTTTTGCAATTTGACCTTAATTTATTAAAAACAACAATTTGAATTAAATGTATTTTTAAAATATTGTTAAACACAAAACTCTTAAAACACAATTTAATCACGCTCAAACAGAAACACACACGTCAATTCAACATTAAGTTCAACAATCACATAAAACTATTCAAATTTAAGATGAACTTCAAACAAAGTATATATAAATGTAAAATAAGAAGAATATGAATGTCGTATGCATCACACTGACTCTATACTTGTAGTATATATAAGAACAAATAATTATAAATATCATGTATACATGTTATCAATATGTTCTATTTAACAATGATTATTGTGCGATAAATAAAGTAATCCTCGTTCGAGGATTGAGGCGGGTTCGACGAATGAGTTCATGTTCGGAGTCTCCCCGACCCCGAACTGACCGATCGCCCATACCTAAATTATTGTCTAATTTTTACACATGTTTTAACTCTAATTTCATTAATTTAAAAATAAACATGTTATAAATATGTAAATAAACTACTTGTAATATGTTATTTATGTTATATCAACGTTTAATAATACACTAGCGTAAAAGCCCGTTCAAGGCACGGGCCTATTTATATACTGACATAATTTCTCGCATGAATATATATATATATATATTAGAATAATTTTATAATTAAAATTGTGGTAAAATATAATATTTTGAATTCATCTTTTATTGGTATATTACATTTTTTTAGTATTTTTTGAATTCATAAAAATTGGATAAATTTTTATAAAATAAAGATCAAATAATTATTTTTAATTGCCAAAATATTATTTAGTTTTAAATGACGTGAAATGAATTTTTATGCAGACTCAGTTATATTTTAATGTACAATTTATGTTTTAGAAATTGTCATTTAATAATCTTGACTAATCGTTAGATGATATCTAATTGATTCAATTATGTTAAAATCGAGTTAAAAATCGAATTTGATAAAAACTGATGAAGAGGTCATAAAATTAGGTCTAATCATCCAAAAATTTGTCTGATTTGTAAATATTAGTAAATTTATAAGAAAAATTAAAAGGCTAAAACTTGATAAAAATAAATAAATTAATCCGCACTAATTATTCCAATAATCTCCAATTATTCGATTAATGTGCCTCTATCGATTACTCCATTATCGGTGTCCATGGTTTACCGACCTTACCCAAACGATTTAGGTTACAATTTTTGTTTAATAATACTCCCTCCATCTCATATTATGTGTCATGTTTGACTTTTTTATGGTCAATTTACTCAAATTTGACTGAAAATTAGAAACTATTCGTTTATAATTTTGGATATTTGAGAAATACATTATAAAGTATATTAAAAATACTTTCTAATGATATAATTTTTTTAATTTTTTTAATTATATAATATGTGTAATTTTAAGTCAAACTTTAGTTAATTTGACCACTAAAAAATCAAACAAGACACATAATATGAGATGGAGGGAGTATATATTATACAACTACATATTATATGATATATTATACTTTCATTTATAGATGTGCTTAAATTTTGTGTATACACACTATTTACAACATAATTCACTTTACTAAAATTATAATGTTAATCGAAATAAAATATTAATACTAAAATCATTACTTATACGTATTTTAGTTTTACTTAGATTTTCGGAAGATATTATATAATATTTCAATATATATATATATATATATACATAATAAAATTATTAAAACCATTCAAACCAATTCATGACCCAAATCGATATATGATAGTTAGGGTTGGGTCACGAATTAATATTTTGCGAGGCAAGTTTAAATTTTTTCAAACCGATTTAACTGGGTCGGGTTGCAAAAATTCTTTTAACTCCGCAAACCCGACCCATAATTACCCCTAACTCCAATTCGCTTCTTTACAATACTAATTTAAAATATATTCTAAATTATAAGTAACACATAATATGTTACTTATATTAGATCAACTTTAATATTATATTAATGTATCAATACCTAAATTATTTATATAAAGTATAATAACATACATATTATTAATATGAAAATATAAATAATATAAAAAGTAACAATCTAATTAATATTTAATAAAAAAATACAAGTGAAATAAAAATTTATTAACATAATTAAATACATCATCATATATAAAATTACGATGAAAAGGTAAAATTACAAAAAAGTGAATAAACATGTTTTATAAATAATATAAAACAACATGTTATTTACTAAAAAAATAAAATAATAAAGAAAAATATGATGAGAGAATGTAGTTTGTCTAATAATATTTTTATAATAAACTCAATGTTACATACTTGACTATGAGATGAAATTTATACGAGGAGATTAAGAATACGATCATCAATATTTACACAAACTCAATCTACTTTATCTTAAATAATAAACATGTGACATTTCTGTAATTCGTAAAAATATAAGATTAAAATTATAAATTGACTGCCAATTTTTGACATTTTTTCCCTTTGTTGGTTTTTAATATATACTCCCTCCGTCCCAACAGGAAGTTAACATTTGGAAGAGAATGCTCGACACGCATTTTAAGACTCCTTTAAAGTATAGTTTCATTAATTGCTTTAAATTTTTTTTCCTTCTGAATAAAAATTAAATGTTTGAATTTTAATTCAAAAAAGAAAAAAATTAAAAATAAATAATAGAACTATATTTTATAGAAGCCTTAAAATGCGTGTCGAGCCCTCCATTACAAATGTTAACAAATGGATGGGACGGAGGGAGTATACAAAGTAGATAATCTATACTATTATATTAAAGACGAAACATTAAAAGTTTTTGTAGTCCGTTGGTAGTCGGTTTGTAGTCTGATCCTCCATAGTTTGATAATCCAATCTCTAGCCGTTAGATCTTTTAAATTAAAATAATGAGAGCCATTGGATATAATACTAAATATTTTTTGGTATGTTGTGATTTTACTTAATTGTACTTACTTAATTGTACTTCATTTTTTTACTTAATTACTCTTGCTTATTTATAAAAAATATTATTAAATAATAATATTACCTATTTATAACCAATTACCTTTTACAGCTAAAATATATTTCTTTTTTTATTTCTTCTGAAAAATCTCTTATTTTTCAAAAATATCACGGGCAATTACCTTTTTTAACTAAAACATGTAAGTTTTTTATTTTTGCTTACTAAAACCTCTCTTTTTCCAAAAATATTACAGACAGTTTCATTTATTAAAATAAAATAATAATATATTAATTATTATTTTTTATATTTTCTAACTAAAATTTTTACTTTTCTATTTTTTCTAACTAAAACCTCTCATTTTCCAAAAATATCACGGGCAGTTCTTTTTAATGAAATAAAATAATAATATTTATAATTACTAATAACTAACCGATTAGCTTTTTTTTCCAAAGCGTATATTCTTTTTTATATTTTCTAACTAAAAATTTTCCTAAGTAAAATCTCACATTTTTCAAAAATATCACATGCAATTTCATTTAGTAACATAAAATAGTAATATTATAAATACTAATAATTAACCGATTAACTTTGTTAGCCAAAGTGTATATTCTTTTTTATATTTTTAACTAAAATTTCTCTTTTTCTAAAATTATCGCAGACGATATCTATCTATACTATACTAATATATAATAGCCAAAATATTGAAAGTTTTGATTTCAATTTTCGGTAATTTATTATATTTAATCTATCTATATGTACTATATTATATAATAGCCGAAACATTGAAAGTTTTTGATTTTCGATTTTCTCACATATATAACATAACTACAAACTCTTTTAATTATACTGTACTTAGAATTCAAAAACACGACCATTTTTTAGAAAATATTTATATTTATATGTATTACAACAAAATATATTGATAATTTTGACGGTTATCTTTACTGACATGCTTACTAAGCTAATAAACTATTATAAAATCTATAAAAAAAATTAGATTTAAAGTATTAAAGTAGTACTTTTAATTCTTTTTAAAAATATAGCATTTTTAGAAGTATTAAAATCTCAAAAAATTTAAAAGTAAATTTCAAAATTAATATTAAAGTCGTCCGTGCGTTGCACGGGTTATAGGCTTGTATATAATTATACACGAAGGTATTGAAACTAAAAAATCAAGTTATATAAATAATAAAATTGTAAATTGACTGCCAATTTTTGACTTTTTTTCCCTTCGTTGTTTTTAATATATATACAAAGTAGATAATATATAATTATACATGAAGGTATTTAAACTAAAAAGATCAAGTTACATAAATAATATAAACCAACATTTTACTTAAAATGAAAAAATAAGACAAAAGGAAAAGATGTGTTTTATCTAATATGATTTTTAAATCAAACTCAAAAGTGAATGTACAGTAATGGTTATGACACGAGCTTTCTAAAAAGAGGTCAGTGGTTCGATTCTTAAGAGCAACCGCCAAATTCATTTACTTTTACATAAATAATAAAAGGATGGCAAGTTTGTAATTTTTCAACAAATAAGGGCAAAATTGTCATTTCACAGCCATTTAATTGGCTCAAATTGCCCCTAGACGCAATTTAATATATATAAGTAGATAAGTAGATTTATGTTTGTAATTATTTTTCTTGATTTTTTATTAATTAATAGTATGTCTTTAAATTTTTGAAAAAAATATTATAAGGCCGCCAAGAAGCGCAGCTTAGTCGTTTGGTACTTATATAAAGGAGAAGACGAGGGTGGTGATGTGGCGCATCTCAAATCGCTTCGATCTATTTTTCTAATTTTCTCAAATTTTTGAATAATTAATGTTAAAGATTCGAAAATATCTCAATTGTCTTAAAAATCTTTACTAATGGAGGAAACTAAATATACAATTATAATATTCTTGGTTTCAAAATCTTTATTAATGTAGGAAACTAAATATACAATTCTAATATTCTTGTCTTTAAAATCTTTACTAATGGAAGAAACTAAATATACAATTTTAATAGTCTCCTAAATTATTTTATTAGAAAATATCTTAATTGCCTTAAAAAATTTATAATTGAGGAAAGTAAATATACAATTTTAATATTCTTGCATTTATAATATTATATAAATTCTCAATTTTCTTCTTACTATTTTATAACAGAGGAAACTAAATATAGTATGTTAATATTCTCCTAAACGCCCTATACTGATCCAATTTATTTACTAATTTTTTTAATGAGATAATTATCGAAATCATCACTAATTTGGTTCAAATGTATCAAAGTAGTCACTCATTTCATAAATAAATTAATTTGTCACTAATTTGAATTTTCGTATCAAGGAGACCATCCGCTAGTGACTAAATTGATATAAAATTTTACTCTTTTAATGACTAAATTGATACAAGTTTTCAAATTAATTACCTAATTGAGTCATTTTTGAAATGAGTGACTAATTGATACAATTGAACCAAATGAGTGATGATTTTGATAATTATCCCATTAAAAAAAATAGTAAATACAAATGAGTTAAAAATGGTTTGCTTGACTGTCAAAAAAAAAAAAATCTTCAAATGGAGGAAACTAAGTATACTATATTAATATTCTCCTAAACTTACTCCACGAGTCCAATTTATTTAATAATTTTTATTTAATATTTTTTAATCGAGGAAAATAATAAAGAATACGATTTAAGAGGTGCCTAACGATTTACATTAAAAAAACATTTCTTTTTTTATTTTTACTTTCTAATTATGTAGAAGATAATACTACAGAAAATATAAAACATTTTTTTTATATTTTTTTATGTTCCAATGAATATTTAAGTTTCTAATTTTATAATTTATCATATTAATTTTTACTTTTATTTTAATATTTTCCGTTCACATTTAATTTTTTAGTTTATTATTTTTAAGGTCCGTGCCTTGCACGGGTTATAGTCTACTAAATAAAAATCAAATAATATTGAAATCTAATCAAAAAAATGAAAATGTGGGATCTAATTTGTTTAAATTTAGGATACACCGCTACAAATATATAGTAACTAGATGATTGACTTTTATAATTAAAATATTTTTTTTTCTAACAAAATTTATTCCTTTTCCAAAAATATCATTACAATTATCTTTAAATTAAAACATATTACCTTTTATATTTGTTATTACTAAAATCTATGTTTTCCAAAAATATAAGCTGCAATCCTTACTTATTTATTTTAAAACCTATTTTAATACTCTATTTAATAAATAATATAATAATATAAAAATAACAACTAACTGATTGCCTTTTATAATTAAAAAAAATCTTACAAAATCTACTCCTTTTCCAAAAATATCACGACAATTACCTTTAAATTAAAACATAATATCTTTTATATTTGTTATCACTAAAATCTCTATTTTCCAAAAATATGATGTGCAGTCCTTACTTATTTATTTTAAAATCTATTTTAATACTCTATTTAATAAATAATAAAATAATATAAAAATATTAACAAGCTGATTGCCTTTTATAATTAAAACATTTTTTTTCTAACAAAATCTACTTCTTTTCCAAAAATATCATGGACAATTACCTTTAAATTAAAATATATTAACTTTTTATATTTGTTATCACTAAAATCTCTCTTTTCCAAAAATATCAAGTGCAACCCTTACTTATATATTTTAATACTTTTAATTATTTAAAAAAAACTTACCTATTTTAACAAGTGAACGTATTTTTTTAACAAATACAATTAATATAATTAAAACACATCTAAAAATATTATAGGTAGTTACAAGTAATATAATTAAAATATTTCTAAAAATATCACGGGCAATTACTTTTTTTAATTAAAACATGTTAGAATTTCTATATTTTCTTATTATTAATATTATTTTATTATAAATTAATATTAATAATACCTCATTTATCTTCATCAGCCCCATCTGTATTTTTTAATTTTTTTTACGTTACAATTAATATTTAAGTTTCTCATTTTAAAATTTATCATATTAATTTTTACTTTTATTTTAATATTTTTCGTTCACATTAAATGTTTTATTTTATTATTTTCTAAGGCCCGTGCGGGTTACTGGCTAGTATATTATATGCACATAGTTATGTAATGTTATCTTAATAATTAAAATTTTTATGTTTTCAAATATTAAATTTTAATACGAAGATTTGAATCTTAAATTTTGTTGTTAAATATTAGATTAGATATGTTATTTATGAGAGTCAAATCCTTGATTTATGGTAGTATTATCTTATTATATCTCTTAATCTTATTATATATATATATATATATATATATATATATATATATATATATATATATATATATATATATATAATATGATATAATTATAGAATAGTATATAATTATATGATAATTATTATTTCTGTAAATTATAATTATAAAGTTTAGCCTAATATCTATTTTAAAAGTTCATAAATTTCTGGAGTGTTTTTTTTTCTTTTAAGATCATATAAGATTATTTGAAACATGTTAGGTACAATATTTGTGTAACTATTCTTTTTAACTTTTTAACTACTATCTTATAGCCTGTGCGATGCACGGTTACTTAAATTTTATTTATAATTATTCTGTTTATAATTATATTTTTATTATCCATGCAACATACAATTGTTTTTTAAATATTTATAATCTATACTATTATATTAAAGACGAAATATTAAAAGTTTTGTAGTCTGGTCATGAAAGTTTTTGTAGTCTGGTCACTCCATTCATAACCGTTAGATATTTTTGATCAAGTCATTAAGAACCGTTAGATAAAATTTTAAAATTAGTATATAGAATATCTTTTCTATTTTTCCTAACTAAAACATCTCATTTTTCAAAAATATCACATGCAGTTTCATTTAATAAAATAACATAATAAGATTATAATTGCTAATAAATAACTCATTACCATTTTTAGCCAAAGTGTATATTCTTTTTTATATTTTCTAACTAAAATTTCTACTTTTCTATTTTTCCTAAATAAAACCTCTAATTTTCCAAAAATATCACGAATAGTTCTATTTAATAAAATAAAATAATAATATTATAATTATTAATGACTAACCGATTAGCTTTTTTTTTCAAAACGTATATTCTTTTTTATATTTTCTAACTAATATTTCTCTTAACTAAAACCTCAAAAATATCACGGGCTATTACATTTAGTAGCATAAAATACTAAGATTATGAATATATATCTCTCTATCTATACTATATTATCAAAGACGAAACATTGAAAGTTTTGGTACCTGTTTTTTTGTACCTGTTTTTTGATACGATATTTGTCTTATTTAATTGTTTATTTAATTATTATAATCAGTTACCCTTTCAATTAAATTATATTACCATTTGTTTTCTAAAAAACTCAGGGGCAATTTCCTTTTCAGCTAAAACATGTTACTTTTTCTATTTCCTTTGCTAAAATCCTTCATTTTTAAAATATATCACGAGAAAACCCTTACATATTTACTTTAAAATCAATTTTAATACTTTTAATTGACAATTACATTTTTCAACTAAAACATGTCAACTTTTCTATTTTTTTTATTAAACTCCCTTTTTTCAAAAATATCACGGGCAAATCGTTACTTTTATATTTTAAAATTCAACGAAAACATGTTACTTTCTATTTTTATTACTAAAACCCCTCTTTTTACAAAATATCACGGGCAAACCGTTACTTATTTATTTTAAAATTCATTCTAATACTTTTAATTATTTTAAAATGTTTAACACACCTACTTATTTTTTTTAATAAATTCAATTAATAAAATATAAATAATAAAATTAAAAATTATAAAAAACAACTTGTGCATCGTACGGGTTTTAAGCTATATTATTAAAGACGAAACATTAAAAGTTTGGTAATTGGATAGACGGACGGTCGGTATTTAGTGATTTTAATTAATTACCCTTACTTATTTTTTTTTGAAAACTATCACTAAATAATAACATTATTTATAACCAATTACCTTTTCAGCTAAAATACATTACCTTTTTTTTATTTTGTTTTCTTACAAAATCCTCTATTTTTCTAAAAAAAACAAGAGTGATTATCTTTTTTAACAAAAACATGCTACTCTTTCTATTTTCCTTACTAAAACCCCTCATTTTCCAAAAATATCACGGGCAAACCCTTACTTATTTATTTTAAAATTCATTTTAATACTTTTAATTATGTTACTTTTTCTATTTTTTCATTTTCTAAAAAAATTATTATTAAATAATAATATTTTTATAACCAACTACCTTTTTAGCTAAAAAAACATTATCTTTTCTAACAAAATCTTCTCTTTTTCCAAAAAAATCACGGGAAATTACCTTTTTCAACTAAAACATGTTACTCTTGCTGATTTTTCTTTACTAAACCCCTCATTTTCCAAAAATATTCCGGACAAATCCTTACTTATTTATTGTGAAGCCTATTTAAATACTTTTAATTATGGGCACTTACCTTTTCAGCCAAAACATGTTACTTTTTCTATTTTTAAGACCCCTCCTTTTCCAAAAATATCACTGGCAGACAGTTTTTAATTTATTTTAAAATCTATTTTAATACTTTTAATTATTTAAAAAAGTTTAACACGCCTACTTATTTTTTTTAGCAAATGTAGATTAATAGAATATTAAAACATAAATAATAAAAATAATAATTATTAATAATAATCCGTGTATCGCACGGGTTTTAAGCTAGTTATATTTATTTATGAATATTTTAATATTTAAAAGTTATTAGTTTACATGATTAAATTATTGTTAAAAAGATTTAGCCAAAAAAATTATGGTTAAAAATTTGATATTTATTATATTTTACACGCTAAACTATTCTAAAACTAAAAAGAGAATAAAGTGACGAAATTTAATGTTGAGAATTCTATTCGATTTAGGAAATCTACATATATGTAGTTTAGATTATTAGAATACTGTTATGGATTAAAAAACGTACTTGTATATTAATTGCTAGGATTAATGAGCTTTCGAGCTTTAATGGCTGCACTTGTGTTTCGAGACTAAATCGGTCCTCACAAGATGCCTACGTATCTCAAATCGTTATTGAGAATCAAGCCAAAGACGTAGTTCTTGGTGTTGCCCTCGGGGCTATGGCGGCAGGGGCACACCAAGGACGTAGTGACTTGTATGTCCTTATTCGTGGATGAAGTCTAAAACGTAGTTCTAGGGGTGCCTTTGTGGCTTGTTGCGCCTTCGAGGCATTGTGACGTATGGAGCTGTGCCCAAAACGTAACGTATGGAGCTGTGTCCAAAACGTGATTCTGATTGTAGGATCAGGGTCCTTATATAGGCGTCTAGAGCCTAGTATTTATGGTATGTTTAGGAGTCTTAGCGAATAAGTCTCCTTTTTGATATTGGGTAACATTGTATTTCTTGCTGGAGAATTCGTTTCCTTGTTGATAAAGGCTATGACTCATTAATTGCCTTTAATTGGGATTTCGGATCCTTCTTTGATGAATTTACCATATTTTGGACTCTTTTTATGAGCTGTATATTTTCCCTATTCATTAATTACGAAATTAATGAATAATTAGGGTGTCGGGCCTTAAATATCGACCTTTCCATTGACTTGTCAATTATATTTCTATAATTACTTTTCTGACCATATCATTTGCCCCCCAACTTCTGGGAAAATCTCCTTGGGGTTTTCGTAGAAGTTATAACGTGTTTTTCCTCAAAATTTTCCATTTTTGAGGGCATTTTCGACCTCAAATTAGGTCATTTTCGACCTCCTTTTTGACCAGGAAACAAGTCATTTTCGACCTCAAATTCGACCAGGAAACAGGTCATTTTTGACCTGAAATTCGATCTGGATTTCGACCTCGATTTTTAAGTCTTTTTCGACCTCGAGCCTTCGACCTCGATCCAGCCTTTTTTCGACCTTGATTGGTCCCAGGTCGATGGTTTCGACCTCGACTTCCCAGTCATTTTCGACCTCGATCCCTTATACTTTCGACCTCGATTTACAGGTCATTTTCGACCTGGGTCATTCGACCTCGATTCCTCATACTTTCGACCTCATTTTGCAGGTCATTTTCAACCTGGGTCATTCGACCTCGTTCCAGCCTTTTTCGACCATGATTTCTATGTCAATATCGACCTCGATCTCTAGGTCATTTTCGACATCATTTTGGCGTGAGGTCGAACGCTTAGACCTCGTTTTCTAGGTCATATTCGACCTCATTCTTTCGACCTTGAATCCTTCTGTTTTCGACCTCACTTGGGTGTGAGGTCGAGGGGTTCGAGCTCGATTTATAGTGTATTTTCTATCTCAATCAATCAACTTCGATCTAGGGTCTTTTCGACCTCAAATTTTCAATTTTTTGACTGGATTTTTGGTGCGAAGTCGATGAAAACGACCTCAATTCCTCGTATATTTTCGACTTCGAGCCTTCGATGTCGTTCTAAGGTTTTTTCGACCTCAATTTCATTATTTTTCGACTTTATTTGGGAGCGAGGTCGTTGGAATCGACCTCGTTTTCCCATATGTTTTCGACCTCGGTCGTACGATTTTGATTTAATATCTTTTCGACCTTAAATATTTGATTTTGCCTTGGCTATATTTCAAATTTCATTATTTTCTTGAGCCTTAACTAGCCCAATTTTTAATTGGACTTAAATTATTCCAGCCTTGGGCCTTATTGGGCCTTTATTGTTTGGGCTTCGAATTTGCCTGAGACCCAAATTATTTGGGTTTTAATATCTATAATCCATAAATGGATTTGTGGGCCTTAACTGGCTATAGACGGTTGCCCTTCCTTAACCGGTTGGGTTTCCAGTCACTAGGCGATTCCTGGCGAGATTTTCTGTTGAATCTCATCGTTTTCTGGGTTTCTTACTTGAAGTTTTGAAGAATTCTTTGAAGATTCTGGGCTTTCTTTGAAGATTCTGGGTTTAAAATGGCTGATCGCGCTTCCCAACGTCTATGATAATGCACTAGGATTTCATAGAAGTTATACCGGTCTTTTTCGAGACTTGGGGTCTTTTTATCCCTTACCTGGGACTTACTACCCTTTTTTGGGGATTTTAATATACACTAGTGTTTCACGAGTATCGTCTTGGTGTAAAGTGTGGAGCGACCTACACATTTACGACGGTTTTGCCTTATTCGAGGCTAACTTGTCATTTGCATAAGCCTCTTATGTCTTATACCATATTGTTTTGGCTTCAAGCCTTTCATTGAGCATATCAAATGATGGAGTTTGGACTGAATGTCTTAGGTTTATGGGGTTTCAACCCTTACATAATATTCAAGTTTAAAAACTTGGATTGGTTTCGTCGACCTTATTTCTACTTGTCCTAGTAGCGAGTCCAGTCAGGACGCACTTTAAACATAATAGACTTTCAAATTTGAGGCATGCCAAGTCCTTGGCACCTCATGCCCTTCGAGGGTTTCTAGCTTGTATGAGCCTCGTCCAAATACGTTCTTAACACGATATGGTCCTTCCCAATTTGGGGCCAACTTGCCTTTTTGTCCAACCCCGGATGCCTCAATTTTTCTGAGCACTAAATCTCCTTGTCGAAAGAACCTTTCTTTAACCCTTAGGTTGTAATAGAAAGACGCCTTCTTTTGATGTTCAACTGTCTTGGCATTTGCCTCATCTCTAACTTTGTCAATTAGATCTAAGGCCAGCCTCAAGCCTTCCTCATTTGTTTTCGGTTCATAAGTCTCAACTCTTGGAGACGCGTGAGTAATCTCCACTGGAACCACTGCTTATTTCCCATATGCCAGCAGAGATGGGGTTGCTCCAGTGGTGACTTTGCAGGTAGTACGATATGCCCATAGTATGGGGAGCAACTCATCTACCTAAGTGTTTCTGGAGCGTTCAACTCTTTTCTTCAGTCCATCTAGGATAATTCGATTTGCAACCTCAGCTTGCCCATTTGCTTGAGGATGGGCGACAGAAGTGAAGCGCAACTTGATATCGTTCTCATCACAATATTTCTTAAACTCATCGTTGTTAAACTGAGTTCCATTGTCTGTGACCAAGATACGTGGAATCCCGTATCTGCATATCACATTTTCCCAGAAGAAATGCATCACTTGCTTGGTGGTTATCTTGGCTAATGGCTTAGCCTCAATCCACTTGGTGAAGTAGTCGATTGCTACTATCAAGAACTTTTGTTGTGCACTTGCCATTGGGAAAGGTCCAAGTATATCCATTCCCCACATGGCAAATGGAATTGGTGAGTTTATGGATGTCAACATCTCTAATGGTTGCCTAACCACTGGTGCATGCTTATGGCACCTTTCACATTTCTTCACGTAGCTTTTAGCATCTGCTAGCATGCTTGGCCAGTAGAAACCTAGACGAGTGATCTTATGGGCAAGGGCTCTGCCCCCCCAAGTGTTGCCCACAAATTCCTTCATGTACTTCCTTCAGGTCCAATTCTGCCTCTTGAGGTCTCAAAAATTTTAGATATGGAACGATGAAAGACTCCTTGTATAGGATTCCCTCAATCAGGGTATACCTTAGTGCTCTCACATACAACTTTCGTGCTTCTGAAGTGTCGTTGGGTAACCACCCAGTTTCCAGATGAGCCTTGATGGGATCTATCCAATAACTAGCAACATCAATGGGTGCTACCAACTTTCCGTTGATGCTTGGGGTCCTCAGGACTTGGAAGTATCCACTCCCTGCATAGTTTTCAATTTCGGAAGAAGCAAATTTAGACAAGGCATCAGCCTTCATGTTTTCTTCCCTTGGAATGTGCTCTACATTGCATTCGTCGAACTGAGTCATGATGGCCTTGACAAGTTTCAAATACTTGTCCATGACTTCATCTCTGGCCTCAAATTCCCCATTTACTTGGGAAACCACTAGCCTCGAATCTCCACATACTTTCAGAGTTTTAACTCTCAAGGCTCCAGCCAGCCCTAAGCCAGCTATCAGAGCTTCATACTCGGCCTCATTGTTTGTCGTTTGGAAGTCAAGTTTTAGTGCATACTCTATGAGGAATCCATCAGGACTTTATAGCACTAAACCGGCTCCACTTGATTTTGTTTTTGATGCTCCATCAAAATAGAGCACCCAATATTCTTTGAAATCCATCTCTTGATCTTTCTCATCCTCCACTATTACTTCCTGCCCCCCAACTTCTTGGTTGTCAATGGTACATTCAACCATGAAGTCAGCAAGTGCTTGAGCTTTTATGGCCGTTCGAGGCTTATACTTGATG
Source organism: Heracleum sosnowskyi (assembly GCA_030848705.1). Taxonomy (NCBI): domain Eukaryota; kingdom Viridiplantae; phylum Streptophyta; class Magnoliopsida; order Apiales; family Apiaceae; genus Heracleum; species Heracleum sosnowskyi. The sequence continues at coordinate 111,510,124 of CM061240.1, read as the reverse complement.
TCAAATTCGCCCAATTCAATGGTCCATTTGATCAACCTTCCACTAACTTGAGGGCTATGCAAGATGTTTCTTAGAGGTTGATCAGTCAAGACCTCTATTTTGTGAGCTTGGAAGTACGGGCGTAGCTTTCTTGAGGCCATTACCAAGGCTAAGGCAAACTTCTCAATCGTTGAGTAGTTTATTTCTGCCCCATGTAGAATCTTACTCACATAGTAGATGGGTTTCTGAACCTTCAATTCTTCTTTTACCAAAACGGCTCCGAGGGCTGTGCTAGAAACCGCCAAATACAAATAGAGAATATCCCCTGGCTTGGGCTTTGCCAACAGTGGTGCCTCAGCCATATATTTCTTCAGGGCCTCAAAGGCCTCTTGGCTTTCAGTTGTCCATTCAAAATTTTTCACTTTCTTGAGTGCTTTAAAGAAGGGTAAACACTTCTCTCCTGACTTGGAGATGAATCTTCCCAATGCTGCCACTCTTCCTGTTAGTTTCTGGACATCTTTGACAGTCAGTGATGAATGATACCTTGGAGATGTCATCCTTGTGCATTTTGATTTGGTTGTATCCACTGAAGCCATCCATGAAGCTGAGCATCTTGTGTCCAGCTGTAGCATCTATTAATGCATCAATCCTTGGTAAGGGAAAACAATCCTTAGGACATGCATCATTCAAGTCAGTGAAGTCCACACACATCCTCCATTTTCCATTGGCCTTTTTGACCATCACGGGGTTAGCCAACCATTCTGGGAATTGTATCTCTTCAATGAACTCGGCCTCTAGAAGCTTTTCAACTTCTTGTTTAATGGCCTCTTGACTTTCTGGAGCAAAATTTCTCTTCTTTTGTTTCACCGTCTTTCTTTCAGGATCCACATTCAACTTGTGAGTTATCAATTGGGGATCAATCCATGGCATGTCAGCCGCTGTCCAAGCAAAAATGTCATTGTTCTCTTGAAGAAAAGATATGAGCTTGCTTTTCAATGGCTCGGGTAGTAGTGCCCCGACATAAGTCACCTTCTCCGGTTCACCAGGGACTAAGGGAATGGGGATTAAATCCTCAGCTGGTTTCCCCCTTCGGTCCTCATTGTCGCCAGTATCCATGTCTTCAATTGGGAGAACTTGCCCCCCGATTCCATCAGGCCTTAACGCGGCTACTTAACAACTTCTAGCCATCTTTTGGTCTCCTCATTTTTCACCAATCCCATTCCTCGTTGGGAACTTGATTTTCAGATGATAAGATGAGGCAACGACCTTGAACGCATGAAGACCAGTCCTTCCCAGGATTGCATTGTAGGTTGAAGTTGCCTTTATAACTATGAAGTTCAGCATTTGAGTAGACGTATTCATCCCTTGCCCCATGGTCATTGGGAGTTGGATAGTGCCTTCCACTTTTGATTCCACCCCATTGAATCCGTATATGGGCATATTTGAGGGTGTTAACTGAGAATCAGTGTAACCCATCTTGATAAAAGCATCGTGGAACAAGATATCCACTGAAGCTCCATTGTCGACTAGGACTCTCTTTGTTTCGGAATTGCCAATCACAGGTATGATGACTAGAGGGTCATCGTGGGGGAACTTCACCCCTTCCAAGTCTGAATCATCAAAACCTATTAACACTTCTTTTCTGGCACGCTTCGGTTCTTCTCTAACCACAGTCATTACCTCTCGAGCATAAGCTTTTCTTGAGTTTTGGGAGGACCCAGCAGCAGTTGGCCCTCCGAATATCATGTTGATGACTGGCCCTCGGGGCTTAGGGTTACGATCTTGGTCGTTGTCCCTTCTGTCGTAATCCTTCCTTTCATAGTTTCCTCTTTGACTCCCTTGATTTCCATCCTTGGTGAATTTGCTGAGTTTTCCTCTTCGTATCAGAAATTCGATCTCATCTTTCAATTGTCTACAATCGTCGGTGTCGTGACCGACTTCTTTGTGGAACCGACAGAACTGATTTTGGTTCCGTTTGGACATGTCAGCCCTTATTGGCTTCGGCCATTTGAGATCTCCTTCCTTAGCTATCTCCATCAAAATTTGACTCCTGAAAGTGTTCAATCTTGCTTACTCCGTAAACTTTGGCCCAAAATTGTTTCTCTTGGGTGGAGAATCAGAGTCCTTTGACGTTCTGGGAAACTTTTCCTTGACGTCGTACTCCTGAGTTTCTTTTCTTTTCTTTGAGTTTCCACTACCGCTAGCAGTGAGTTCATACTTTCTCATGCTTTCTTCAGCCTTGATATACTTTCCGGCTCTATCTTGGAGCTTCAGCATGCTCTCGGGTGGATGTTTAGCTAACGACCTTTTGAAGTGGTCATCAGTAGTTCCTTGTTGCAGGGCTATCATAGCCACTCTGTCCTCTAAGTCCGGGACTTTCAAAGCCTCCCGAGTGAATCGATTGATGTAGTCCCTTAGGGCTTCATTATTTCCTTGCTGGATTGCCATGAGTGATGTAGAGCTTTTCTCATGCACCCTTCCACTAATGAACTGATTGATAAAAGCTTTGCTTAGTTCCTTGAAAGACCCAATAGAATTGGGAGGCAAGCGGCTATACCAATGTTGTGCCATGCCTACCAAGGTTTGGGGAAACGCCCTACACTTGACCGCATCGTTGGTCGGCTGCAACAACAGTGCGTTGGAGAAGGTTCTCACATGGTTAGCGGGATCTCCCGTTCCATCATAAGCCTTGATTGTCGGCGTCTTGAATTTTCTAGAGATGTTGGCTTTCATGATGTCTTGAGTGAAGGGTGGTGTTGGATCATCAGGATCTCCTAGGGGCAACAAATCAGTAGGATCACCCCTTGGGGCCTCAGCCCTACTGCTTCTCCTTGGTGTTGGGTCGAGGTTGATCACAAGGACTCTTCCTTGATTTTGTGTCCTTATGGCATCCTCTTCTGCCAATAAATTTTTGAGCCTTGCAGCCTCGGCTTCAAGGGACGCAAGTTTTTCCTTAGTAGTTTCTCGATTGGTTTGGGAGGAACGTCTCCTTCTTGGGGTAACATCCTTCTCATCTCTTGTTGAGTAATTCTCATCCTCGGTGTAGGGACCTGAGTAGTCTTTAAAATGGGTTCGCTGATTTTGGGGTCCCAGACCTTGAATATATGGGGTCACATAGGCCTCGTGATAGATGGGGTTGGCACCACTACTACCCATCGGGGGTCGAGGTGGCATACCATAAGTTGGCATACCGAGAGTTTGGGTAGTATATTGGGGGAGATCCGTGGTGTGAAGTTGGAGACCACGTGGTGCGTTTGCAAGCAATGGAGTGGTTATGATTGGTTGCTGGAGAGTGGTCTCTGGTGGATCTCGTCCATGAACAACCATTTGTAGGGGATTCGTCCCTTCAGCAGTAATCGGGACTTCCGGTCCTTGAGTGGTGGTGATGGAGGCATCTGCCCCTTCAGTGCCAGTGATTGGCGGTGGTTGGCTCCCCTGAGTTTCTATTGCAGAAGTAAGAGGAAGTCCATCAGAAGTTTGAGGACCTCGAGTTGTTCTTCGTGTGTTTTCCATGGTTGATGTTGTCTTCCCACAGACGGCGCCAAATGTTATGGATTAAAAAATGTACTTGTAATTAATTGCTAGGATTAATGAGCTTTTGAGCTTTAATGGCTGCACTTGTGTTTCGAGACTAAATCAGTCCTCACAAGATGCCTACGTATCTCAAATCGTTATTGAGAATCAAGCCAAAGACGTAGTTCTTGGTGTTGCCCTCGGGGCTATGGCGGCAGGGGCACACCAAGGACGTAGTGACTTGTATGTCCTTATTCGTGGATGAAGTCTAAAACGTAGTTCTAGGGGTGCCTTTGTGGCTTGTTGCGCCTTCGAGGCATTGTGACGTATGGAGCTGTGCCCAAAACGTAACGTATGGAGCTGTGTCCAAAACGTGATTCTGATTGTAGGATCAGGGTCCTTATATAGGCGTCTAGAGCCTAGTATTTATGGTATATTTAGGAGTCTTAGTGAATAAGTCTCCTTTTTGATATTGGGTAACATTGTATTTCTTGCTGGAGAATTCGTTTCCTTGTTGATAAAGGCTATGACTCATTAATTGCCTTTAATTGGGATTCCGGATCCTTCTTTGATGAATTTACCATATTTTGGACTCTTTTTATGAGCTGTATATTTTCCCTATTCATTAATTACGAAATTAATGAATAATTAGGGTGTCGGGCCTTAAATATCGACCCTTCCATTGACTTGTCAATTATATTTCTATAATTACTTTTCTGACCATATCAAATACCCTTTATTAACAAAATACAGTTTTTAATGTTAAATCTAACGATTTTCACCTATCTATTTAACATTAAATGATTTTTATTATTTTGATATTAAATGAGTTTCCTTATTTAATTACAACTATTTTTATGTTTTGACTTTTTGGAAAATCCAATCCTAATATAATATCTTTTAACTTATATCATTTTTAGACAATAACTTCTTTTTATATGATATAATCTTGATCATCTATTTTTAAAAGTATTGGATCTAACGGTTGAGAATGTTTTGGCGGTATTTAGAAACAAAATACCATGATAACATCATTAATTTTTCTTTATATTTATAATTTTTTTAAATATTTATTGCTAAAATATACTGTACTCTTTTTTGTAATATGTTAAAGATGCGGGAACTTTGAATTTTGAGAAAATAAATTATCAATTAAAATATAATTTTTTTTGTAATAGTTCTTCTTTTAAAGTAGTACACCGTTACGATCAAAATTCTGTATAAAATTCATTTTTTATAGTATATCCTATAAATATATATGTTATTATATTAAAGACTAAATAATAAAAGCTTCCTTATAAGTTTGGTCGCTTTGTTTGATCACTCAATCCATAATCGTTGGATGTTTCAAATTAAATTGTTGAAAAACGTTAGATATAACAGTAAAATTATCATGTAGAATGATCTAAGGTTTGAATCTACCAACAACATATTAAAATTTATAGTTTTTTTTTTAAATAAAGAATTTTTTCATTTTTTTTTCTTGCAGACATAGGTTATTTGATAATATTTTTTGTAAAGTACGATTTTTCAGAAAAGTACTATATTAATTGAATAAGAAACTTTTAAAGTTTCGAATTTAATAATTTACAATGTATATATGTTAAAAAAATTTGGTCTCTATAGCTGAATCTAAAATTTCAAAATACGATTTTTTTTAATATGAATATAGTCCTGCTAACAATGAAATTAGGTATCTATGAGTTCTTATAAAACAAAATCACCACTTACGTATAATTTATTATTTAATAATAAATAATATTTGATTAGTTATGATCTAAAACTTAATAAAATATGATTAAAAATATGCACAATTTTATAAAATTTTATCCTCGTATTATTATATTCTTTGTTGATTTGAATGTTTCTTAGATTTATTTTAATTTTTGAACATAGATTTCTAAATTTAAAATAGTTAGAAAAAAGTAATTAAATTGGTATTAAAATAATGATGACATAATAATTATTATTAGAATTTAAATATTCACTTTACTAATTTGGGCTTTATCTTGTGTTTTAAAAATCAGATTTTGACGATTTTATACCCCACATGAAGATAACTAAATTATATTTAATTAAAAGATGGTTTAACAATTTTTATCTAACTGGAATTATCCATGCAAGAGAAAAGAAAGTCACGAATTTTTTACATGGAGAATTCTATTCAATATAGAAAACTTATTTATATTTGGTATATTTGGTTTAAATTATCAAAATATACCTTTTAGAATTTAAATATAATCCTATTATTAATAAAATACACTTTTTAAATATTTGATCTAACGATTTTCATTTATCTAGTTAAGATCTAATGGTCCTTATTAATTTGGTTATCTACGACCAAAATTTTGGATAAGATTCCTATTATGATTATTATATATAAGTATTTAATATAATAAGGATATCAAGTATATAATGATATAAGTATCTTACTAACTGCTTTTACTTTTAATGTTTCGGTTTTATTTACAGTGTATATAAAATTTTAAAATACATTATTACTTAAAAATTATTAAACAAAATAAAAATTATGTTATGATTATATAAAATTTTATTCTCATATTAGTATATTCTTTATCGATTTGAATTTGTTCTTAATTAATTTTGATACTTTTTTGAAAGAAACATAAAATTTCTCTATATTTAAAAGAATTAGTGGAAAAATAAATAAATTGGTGCTACAATAAAAAAAATATTTATTAAAATTTAGATACAAACTTTACTATTTGGGTTATATCCTGAGTTTTAGAAATTGATTTTTGACGATTTTACAACCCATGCGAAACTAACGAAATTATCTTTAATTTAATGATGGTTTAATAATTATTATCTAACTTGACCAGTTGACATACTCATAAAATAAACCGAAAAGAAAAGATGGTTAAGAAGTTTTACATAAAGAATTCAATTCAATATAGAAAATCAATTCATAATTGGTTTAAATTATCAAAGCACATTTCTTAGTATTTAAATATAATCCTACCTTTAATCAAATACACATTTTAATATAAGTATTATATTCAAAATTATCGTTTATGAATATGAAACCCTCAATATTTTAATAATATTTTGATATTATCCTTTTATGTTTGTTATATGTAAAATAATATAATTATAATTTGGATTAATAAAATTGTTATGTACATGAGTTCTCCACGTAGGGTCCACGTGTATCATTGTAATCGATATGAATTGTTATCTTGATATTTGGTTTAATAATTATTATCTAACTGGAACTATACATAAATTCAAGAGAAAATATATTTAAGAATTTCTACATAGAAAAATTTTAAATTATCAAAATACACTTTTTAGTATTTAAATATAATTATATTATTAATCAGATACACTTTTTAATATTAGATCTAACAATTCTCATCGATCTATTTAAGATCTAACTATAATTATTAATTTGGTCGTAATCGTACACGGACGATCGATTTTAATTTTTTCTTAAATTGGTTTTAATATTTTATTGAAATAAACATAGAATTTATAAATTTAAAAGAATTAGGGAAAAAAATTAAATTGGTACTACAATAATAAAAATATATTTATTAAAATTTAGATAATAATTTTACTGTTTGGGCTCTATCTTGAGTTTTAGACAACAGTTTTAGATAATGTGATTTACTTTTAAGTTCATATTACATGTTCAACATATATGTGTGTGCACTTGTGTTATTGATTCGTATATTTTTTTTTATATTTGTAGATGTCTTATGATACTAGTTGGATCTCTAACCGAATTATAGAAGGTGGTTATGGTTTTATAGAAGAATATACTAAAGGGGTTGAAGATTTCTTGGCATTTGCAAGAAAAAATAGTAAGGGACTGAATAATCCGCAACTTGTAATTAGATGTCTGTGTAATACATGTGAATCAACTCCTTCAACTTGTTCCCGATGTCGAGTTCCACTTATTTGCTACTTGTTTTCTTGAGAGTTACACCGTATGGCATTATCATGAAAAAGAAAGTGGGTCGGGAGATGAAGAAATGATTGATCGTGAAGATGTGTTTGATGAGTTTGATATGTTGAGGGATGCCTTTAGAGGGGAAGATTTTGGAGAGGAATATGGCAACCATGAAGACCCGAATGAGCAAGCGGCTAATTTTTTAGACAATGTGAATAGCGTTGGGGAACCAATATATCCGGGCAATACCAAGTACACGCAGCTGAAGTTTGTTACGAGATTACTACATTGGAAGAATCATAATAAATGTAGTGATAAGTCATTTGATGGGCTGCTCTTTTTACTTGGAGATTGAAAGACGTGTGTCCTAAATCCAATCATGGATGATGAGTTAGGAGATAATTTGTTCAATCTGATTTAAGTTTGTTTAATTTAATAAAATGGTAATATGTTTTATAACGGGCTTTATCTATTTAAAGTGTTTAAATTAGATGATCCATAGTTTAGAGTAAAGCTTTAATGGATTATGATGAGATCATTATAATGAGACCTTAAAGATGATAACTCTAAACTTAAATAGTTCCTGGTCGTAGGATAATTAATTAGTAGTTAATTAATCCGCAAAGATCGGTACATACTATGCTTGCTTCACTATGAAGGATGTCTGTTCTCATAGGCATTTGTGTGGTGACACTATAGCTAGTATGTAGGTGCTTATTAGGAATAAGTTCACTGAACATGACTCGATCAGTTGAACAACTAATGGAGTTCACTCATGTGTCAGTAGTTGTTCATATAGTGATGGTTGTACAAGTGTCCTTTGACTTGAGATCATCATAGTCATCTTGTGTACACTGAACTATACTTTGGTTTAGCTCTTAGTCTCGAGGGACAATAATTAGTGCTCTTCTGGGTATAGGAATTTGTGCACGAAGATAGTGAATGATCAATAAAGGATCTGCCCCTTCCAGTGAAGGAAGAGAATGTCCTATGTTATTCCATTTATGCTAGTTCAGGAATCTCTGGCCAGATTGAATGAAATTAGAAAGAAGTTTCTAATTTGCATTAATCGGAACTAGGCATAGTGAATAGAAAACATATGATTAAATTAAATAGGCTTGACACGAGATCCATGCCTTATATTTAATCGGGATATTGTAGGGTAGAAGGAATTCATTGTACGGTAACTAGTCACTGACAGGTTCTTGGTATTCTAAGCAGTGAATTCATATTATCCGGATAGTCGCGATATGTTGAGAAGCATCCCTCACGATGTAGAATAAATATAATTAATCAGTTAATTATATTTAATGAATTTTAGAATTCATATAATTAATAAATAAAAAGTTTATTATTATTATTTATTTCTACTACCGGCTTAATATTGAACCTACAGGGTCACACCATAACAGATTAATTTATTGATGAAGGTATTTTGAGAGAGCAAGTTATTTTCTAAATAGTTTAGAAAAGGAAATAATGATTAAAATAGTTTTAATTATTATTAAAGCATTTTATAAGATAAAATGTGGGGTTAATATATATATATAAAGATATATTAAAAAACCCTAGGAGAGCCCTATAGAATGAGATAGTTCATTCTAAAAGACTTGAGTTTTTGTGAAAACCTAGTTGCCACCCTCTTCTTCTTCATCTCTCTCTCTCTCTCTCTCTCTCTCAAAAGATCTCTCTCTCAAAAGAAGAAAAACTCCATTTTTATAAAAGCTTAGTTTTATAAAAAGCTTCATCGAAGGATTATTCTTGGTGGATACCGGTAGAGTGCTTCACACTCTGAGGAGCAACTGCTAGAATCCATTATTATAAAGCTTCGATTTTCAAAGGTATGGTTACGATTCCCTTCGATCTAGATTTTATATGTTTTTCTATATGTGCGATACATGGTTTTTACGGAATAAATGTTATATCACGCTTCCGCTCATCCGTAAATTCCTTCAATGGTATCAGAGCTAGGTTTTGCATATAGAGATTCATATAAAAAATTTCAGATTTTTTATGCATGTATGGATTTATTATGATTTTTGCAAGTATATTTAGATTTAATTATGAATTAATTCGAAATATTATTTGCATGAGATTTTGACCATTGATCTGGGTTCTACAAGTGTTGTGGATCATCTAGGTATTTGTTTCATAATTTTGTGATGTGTAGATTATTTGTTATGAATTTTTTAAAATTGTTTTAATTAAAATTCATAAAATAATTATGCATGTTGAAATATATGAATTAAAATTTGCACAAGGACCCCATAGACACTTGGTTATTTTTGCTTTTGTTTGATTTCAGAAATCATATTATTTGGATTTTTTTATTAATTTATTAATTAATTGTTAATTAATTTATTAATATTAAAATAAAATAATAATAACAATAAATGCATTAATGGCTGGGCAGTTTTTTTTTTTTTTTTTGTGTTTTAAATGCTAAGTAAGTTACAACAATTACAACATTAAATAAAACATGTGTTTTTTTATTAATTGTGTTTTTTTTTGTGTTTTAAATGCTTACAACATTAAAAAAAAAAAAAAAAAAACTGCTGCTGTCCCCGCGCGCGTGGCGCGCAAACGCTGGGAAGGGGGGTAACGCATTCCCACTGTCCACATTAAATTTGATTTTATGGGAGTTTGGTAACTCCGTTTTGGGCGTGCAATATACCGTTGGATTCGTTTTTCCGAGACGGATCTAATTGAGTGGTCAAATCTTTTTTATATAAATGTTTGGAACTGTTTATATTCCCGGAAGTGTTTTAAAGCATGGACTAATTGTTTTAATTGCTTTTAAATACTATAATAAATCCATACATCATTATATCATTGTATGACATGATATTACTTGCATGCTTACTTGTTTATTTATTTTTATATATGAGATATATGCCTATATTTACCATGCGATGATAGATTTAGGTGAACTTAAATCAAAATAAGGCGTGCTCTAGAAAATCTAGAATAGGAATCGTTTCTTGCCTTAACAATAATATTATGAGTACAACCATGAGATTCTTATGTTTATGAAACATAGAGTGAAATACTCTTTTGATGTTGAAAATGAAATTTTTTGTCTAGGCCGTTGGGTTTTAAGCGGGACCGATGTGACCCCTCCAACACACTGGGAATTTTTCATTTAAATATAATAATTGTATTTTGTTCAAGAAAAAGAGAATCTCCTAGTAATATGATTATGGTTGCAACATAATATAATCCCTCTTAATTAAAATTTATATCAAGTAGTAAATGGCCAATGGCACAACGGGCTTGTGTCGGTCATAGCCTTCCAATATAATAGCAAGTAGAGTTCTTATATTGAGACATTGTCGTTTCGTGCTACAGCCGAGGGCTTTGTTTTGAGATTAAGAGATGCTTGTCTATCACATGAGATGTGTATGATAAATTAGGTTTCAATTGTCGTTACGTGCTACAACCGTGGGCTTTTGGAATTCTAATTTAATTATGCAAGATGTTGGGTTTGACTTGACTTAGAATATTGAGTGAGTCGTGCCACGGCCGAGACTCAATGATTCAAGAGGCTAAAAGATAATAAGGAATAACATGAGATGTAGTTGACAAGAGTTGTCTTCCTATGGAACATCACATTGCGTTTCGTGCCACAGCCGAGGTGATGTGATGGAAAATAGGATCCTTACTCTCACTAACATTATGAATGTTTAGTTATACATTAGAGGGTTGTATAATTTAAATAAAACAGTGGGAGCCACCAATGAATAAAGACCCGATTCATATGGTGTTGTAAGAATAAAATTGAATATTTACTTAGTAGTTATGTGTATTCACTAATAGAATTATATATATACTATAATTTCTGCACTATCACACATCGTAGTAGAATAACACGTTGACTTATCCCGAATATGCTGATGAACTTTGAAACTTGAGAAATGTTCTCAAGAATGAAAAGTTAGACGAAATGTTTAACTCGTTAATACAAAGTGTCTTATTTGTGATGCACATGGAGATGTGTATGAGACCAAGTGCAAGAGGTCTAATAATGCAAATGTTGCAAAGTAAACCAAACTGATGTCTATGAGCTTGAGACTGTGCAAACAGTATGAGCACAAGGACATTCAGGGCTACCTTGTTGCTTCTATAAGAGTTGTAGAATGTGATAAATAAGACGATTCAATATAGGATATCGAATGAGCTATTCCATAATAGTTATGCCGAGGGTTGATCTATGAATAATCATAGACTCAAGACAATCAATTTGATTGATCGTCTAGGGTAGGTTGATTTTGTCATAGATGGAAGCTAAATCGAGATATGATCTTGAATTAGCTTCCGAATACGAATTCGCAAATTTGTTGTGAACTCTTACATGAAAAGGTTGGATATCAGATTGTCTGAAATCTACTTCATGTTAAAGATTGTTGAGACGTATTTCCTTCTTAGAGAGCTTTGTTCTTCAGACTGGTAACGGTTCTGGAATCAAGTAGTGGGAGATGAACCATACCATCAAGAAGAAGTTTGTTAGTGAGTGATAACATAATTAGTCAAAGGCTAAGTTTGACTCCAAAACAAAAGAGTTTGTTGCCACCTATCAAAGGTGGGTTATTGGAAGATCAACTACAAGAGTTGTCTTGTAGAGTTGAAGAATTAGAGAAGTTTAGTGGGACTGAAACTTCTCATTTTGAAATAGGGACTATGGAATAGAGGTAATGGAAATCCAAAGAACTATAGGCTTGTTTGCACGAGTGAGAAGAGTATTCGCTTGTTGCATGGTGATGGGTTACAAGAACCATATGATTATTGAATCACATTATGCATGCGAAACTCGTCTCACTAGAAAGACCACTATATCTCTATTTTCTTGAAATAGAGAGATAATGAGCAACAAAAGTGTTAAAATTAGTACACATAATTGTATGTGCACCAGTGACAACACATGCCAGAAAAGGATTCACACGCTTCATTAGAATTCACGGATATGATCCGGATTCAGATATATGTATTTGGTACAATACAAATTCGAATCTTTTGGAGTGTTTCAAAATGAATAATAATGAAATACAAAACAAAACAGCAAGTGTTGGGACTCTTTGATAAGATCAAAAAGATATACACTTGACTGAGTGTTTTGAGGTTATCTCAAATCTTAAGTTTAAAGCTTCACGTTGGACAGATCCTGAGATTCTACAGGTAGATGGAATGTACGAAGGAGCGAACGAACTTTGTTAGACATCGTTCGGTTCATGTTAAGCTAAATTGATCTTCTAATATATGTTTAGAGTTGAATTTTATAAATATCAGTATATCTGCTGAATATAGTATCTTCTTAATCTGTTCCTAAGTTGTCATATGAGATATGTAGTGCAAGGAACACAAGTCTTAAACTTGTTAAGATTTGGGATGTCTAGCTTATGTCAAAATGTTTAATTTGATAAGCTAGATGGTAGATCCAAAATGTAAGTTTGTGAGATATCCTAATGATAGTCAAGGATGTTGGTTGAATATTCTACTAAATATAGTGTGTATGACATACTGCCTACTTAGAGGAATTGTTCATTCTAGAAGGGTTCAGTGGGAGGAAGGTTGAACTTAACTAAGTTCAAACACCACAAATTACAAAGGTTCTATAGGAAGAACATTTTCAGACAGGATAACTTTTTGTAGGTTAGCTTAAGTATAGGTCTGGATATTTTATCACCAACCTGAGAGGTTGACTGCCTTGTCATTAAGAATGACAATGAGGTGTCAATTATATGATAATGACCTTATGACCTATACTAAATCTATGAGTTATGACTCGAAGAAATGGCATAGTACCATGAAATCCGATATAGATTCCATGTACATCAACCAAGTACGGACTTTGGTTGAGGACCTAAAGGTGTCATAACCGGAAGGGTACAAGTGAGTCTATAAAAGGGAGATTGGAGTGATTGGCTGGGTAAAGACCTATAAGTCCTTGCTTATTGTGAAAGGATTCAATCAAATCAAAGAGATTGACTTTGATGAAAAAAGAATTTCACATGAAGTAGTGCTCAAGTCTATTCGGATTTTGTTTGCGTTTGCGGCTAGTAATGACTATAATATCTAATAATGGTCGAACGGTCGACCCTCCTCGATAGGAAAATTGAAGAGATGTGTAGTTGACACAATTAGAGGGATTTATTGCTATGAGTAGCAAATCTATGGTCTAATAGCCACGACAATCCATTTATTAATTGAAGCAAGCTTCTCAATGATCGAACATATGTTTTGATGAGACAATCAAATAGTTTGATTTTATCAAAGACAATGATGGATCATGGATCTACAAGAAGGTTAGTGGGAGCGTGATGACATTCCTAATAATGTATGTGGATGACATACTTATGATAAGGAATGATGTATCGACGCTAAAATTAGTCAAAGTGTGGTTATCTAACATATTCTCTATAAAGGACTTGGGAATGGCTTCCTATGATATAGGAATGAGAATTTATAGGATAAACCAAGTGTTGGGCTAAACCCAAAGTATGTACATCATTTATATGCTAAGATGTTTAGCATAAATAACTCCAAGAGTTACTTGAATTGTCAAGTCACGGAGTTACTTTCTCCAAGATAGTGTCTTTCTACGACATCTGAGGAGAAATGACGTATGAGTAAGATTTATTATGCTTCGGCAAATGTATCTATCAAAATACCGGATGTACTATACAAGACTTGATGATCGCTAACTCACTAGGCGAGATAAGCGAGTACTAGTCTAGTCCTTGAGAAGCGCAATAGTAAGCTGGAAGAACGTCCTTAAATACTTTCGAATAATTAAGGACATCTTTCTTGATTATGGTGGGTCCAAAATGAAAATTGAGTGTTATAAACACTATGATTTTCTTAGGACAAATGTGATAGAAAATCCATGTCAAAATAAGTGTTAAATCTGAATGGATGAGCGGTTTGTTGGAAGAATTCCAAGCAGCTTAAGATAACTGATTCCGTAGTGGAAGCACTATATGTATATAGCTATAAGTGAAGCTGCAAAGGAGGTTCTTTGGATAGCGAAACCTGTTTTCGCTGGTTAGACATGGTTCCTAGCATAGGATTTATATTGTTGTATCGGTACAACATATGGTAGTAGCGCATGCTATGGAACCTAGGTTTAATCAGGGATTCAAGATCCAAGTTGCGGCACTTTCATATGATATATGAGATCGTTGAAAGTAGAGATGTTTAAGTCAATATTGACTTGACACCCATAACAACATAGTAAAGACCATTTACTAAACCGTTATTTGAAAATCGCTTTGTTCTCTATTAGGAGAAGTTGTGTATGAGATACCAAGGTGATTGGTTTTAGTACAAGTGGGAGATTGAAAGACGTGTGTCCTAAATCCAATCATGGATGATGAGTTAGGAGATACTTTGTTCAATCTGATTCAAGTTTGTTTAATTTAATAAAATGGTAATATGTTTTATAACGGGCTTTATCTATTTAAAGTGTTTAAATTAGATGATCCATAGTTTAGAGTAAAGCTTTAATGGATTACGATGAGATCATTATAATGAGACCTTAAAGATGATAACTCTAAACTTAAATAGTTCCTGGTCGTAGGATAATTAATTGGTAGTTAATTAATCCGCAAAGATCGGTACATACTATGCTTGCTTCACTATGAAGGATGTCTGTTCTCATAGGCATTTGTGTGGTGACACTATAGCTAGTATGTAGGTGCTTATTAGGAATAAGTTCACTGAACATGACTCGATCAGTTGAACAACTAATGGAGTTCACTCATGTGTCAGTAGTTGTTCATATAGTGATGGTTGTACAAGTGTCCTTTGACTTGAGATCATCATAGTCATCTTGTGTACACTGAACTATACTTTGGTTTAGCTCTTAGTCTCGAGGGACAATAATTAGTGCTCTTCTGGGTATAGGAATTTGTGCACGAAGATAGTGAATGATCAATAAAGGATCTGCCCCTTCCAGTGAAGGAAGAGAATGTCCTATGTTATTCCATTTATGCTAGTTCAGGAATCTCTGGCCAGAGTGAATGAAATTAGAAAGAAGTTTCTAATTTGCATTAATCGGAACTAGGCATAGTGAATAGGAAAACATATGATTAAATTAAATAGGCTTGACACGAGATCCATGCCTTATATTTAATCGGGATATTGTAGGGTAGAAGGAATTCATTGTACGGTAACTAGTCACTGACAGGTTCTTGGTATTCTAAGCAGTGAATTCATATTATCCGGATAGTCGCGATATGTTGAGAAGCATCCCTCACGATGTAGAATAAATATAATTAATCAGTTAATTATATTTAATGAATTTTAGAATTCATATAATTAATAAATAAAAAGTTTATTATTATTATTTATTTCTACTACCGAC
The DNA here is from genome assembly GCA_030848705.1 of Heracleum sosnowskyi. Lineage (NCBI taxonomy): Eukaryota > Viridiplantae > Streptophyta > Magnoliopsida > Apiales > Apiaceae > Heracleum > Heracleum sosnowskyi. Next base: position 111,494,357 of record CM061240.1, on the reverse strand, counting down.
TTAATATTGAACCTACAGGGTCACACCATAACAGATTAATTTATTGATGAAGGTATTTTGAGAGAGCAAGTTATTTTCTAAATAGTTTAGAAAAGGAAATAATGATTAAAATAGTTTTAATTATTATTAAAGCATTTTATAAGATAAAATGTGGGGTTAATATATATATATAAAGATATATTAAAAAACCCTAGGAGAGCCCTATAAATAGAATGAGATAGTTCATTCTAAAAGACTTGAGTTTTTGTGAAAACCTAGTTGCCACCCTCTTCTTCTTCATCTCTCTCTCTCTCTCTCTCTCAACAAAAGAAAAACTCCATTTTTATAAAAGCTTAGTTTTATAAAAAGCTTCATCGAAGGATTATTCTTGGTGGATACCGGTAGAGTGCTTCACACTCTGAGGAGCAACTGCTAGAATCCATTATTATAAAGCTTCGATTTTCAAAGGTATGGTTACGATTCCCTTCGATCTAGATTTTATATGTTTTTCTATATGTGCGATACATGGTTTTTACGGAATAAATGTTATATCACGCTTCCGCTCATCCGTAAATTCCTTCAGAGATGTGTTACCGGAGGGGCATAAAGTTCCTTTTAATTATTATGCTGTGAAGAAGATGGTCAAGAAGTTGAACTTGGGATACGAAAAAATACATTCATGTGAGAATGATTGTATGTTGTACTATGGTGATGATAAAGATTTGGAAAGTTGTAGGTATTGTGAGTTGAGCCGATACAAAGTTGCAACTAATGGAGGGAGCGATACCATTCCAAGAAAGATCTTAAGATATTTCAAAATCACTCCTCGTCTACAGCGTTTGTACATGTGTGCCCACACAGCTGGGCATATGAAGTATCACAAGAACAGAACAGTGACTGAAGGGGTTCTTAGTCACCCTGCAGATGGAGAAGAATGGAAGGAATTTGACAAGAACTATCCAAATTTTGCAGCGGAGATTCGTAATGTTAGACTTGGTCTTGCAACTGATGGATTCCCCCCGTATAGCAATGTTACTTCAACTGTATACTCAGTTTGGCCTATTGTACTACTTGTGTACAACCTTCCACATACCATGTCCATGAAGGAGCCATACATATTCATGACACTACTAGTCCCTGGGTCGAATGATCCTGTGAAGAATCTGAATGTCTATCTTAGGCCTTTGATTGATGAGTTGTTTAATTTGTGGCAAGTTGGGGTGCAAACGTTTGATACTTCTACGAAGACTAATTTCATGATGCGTGTAGCTTTGTTATGGACTATCAGTGACTTTCCCGGACTAGGTATGGTCAGTGGGTGGTCAACCCATGGGAAGATGGCATGTCATGTTTGTATGGGTGATGTCAAAGCTAAGCAACTACCACACAGCAGGAAGTCCAGTTTTTATGGGTTACATAAGGGATTCCTAGACAAACGCCGAAAAATTCGACGAAAAGGTCGGACTATTCGTATCATGATTGCTGGTATCACTTTTCCACCACCTGGGAAACCACACAACAAAGAAAGGGCAATTGGATTTGGGGATTCACACAACTGGACACATATCACTAGCTTCTTTGACCTGCCATATTGGGATTCATTGCACCTGCGTCACTGCATTGATGTCATGCATACGGAGAAAAATGTGTTTGAAGCCATATTTCATACTATTCTCTGTAGTGCCAAAACAAAGGATACCAAAAACTCAAGAGATGATTTGAAAGCAATGGGCATCAAGCAAGAGCTATGGTTGAATGGTAAATACAGACCTAGAGCTAGATATGAACTCACCCGAGATCAGATGAAATTGTTATGTAAATGGGTGCATCGATTGAAACTCCCAGATGGTTGTTCATCAAACTTGAAGAGATGTTGTAAGATAGCTCAACTGAAATTCCAAGGCATGAAGTCCGATGATTGTCACGTATTTATGCAAAAGTTGTTGCCTTCTGCATTTCGTGAACTTCTTCCGGATGATATAAACAAAGTACTTTGTGATCTTTCAAATTTTTTCAAAGACTTGTGCTCAACTACACTAATCGAATCAAATTTGAGGCAAATGGAAAAAAACATTGCTGGGATCATTTGTACTTTAGAGAATTTATTATTTCCAGCCATGTTTGATCCAATGGAGCATCTTCCAGTTCATTTACCTGAAGAGTGCAGACTCGCTGGCCCTGTCCCAACACGGTGGATGTATAATATTGAAAGGCTACAACGCAAAATGAAACAGAAAGTGGGGAACAAAGCACGAGTTGAAGTATCCATTGAAGAAAAGTATGTACACGAAGAGCTGACACATTTCTGTTCCATGTACTTCGAGTTTGGAGTTGAGAAAACACACAACTTGTTAGGTCGTAATGTTGTGGATGATCACTCACGAGATCCAAATAAACTGGAGGCATTCACATATCCAGTAGAGCTCTTGGGAGCATGTACTGGTTACAATTTAGATGTAGATTCCCTACACGTTGCAACACATTACATTCTCACTAACATGCATGAACTGACACCTTATATCGCGTATGAATTCAAATATTTTCTTTCATTTTTAACTCTTTTAAATATTATGCACTAACATGAAATGATCACTTTTTCAGTATGTTCGAAGAAGAGGTTCGCAATAGTAGTGCACATGTATTCAGTGATACTGAGATGGATACAATGTTAAAGTCTCATTTAGTTACATGGTTGCAAAATAAGGTACTTTATTAAATACACGACAACTTGTGTAATTTTTAAATTTGTTCAGATACATGTGTTTGACGAAACTATTCCATTTCAGGTACATAACTACGTTCGATTTCAATATTTGTTACAAGGCCCAACTTCTTATGTGATTTCTTTTAAAAGATGCAAAGTCAATGGATACTCATTCAACCTAGGAAGATCAAGCTCTGGTGTACTTGTGAAGGGAAGTTGTTATGGTGACAGTGGAAGCAATTATTACGGGACTTTGCAAGAGATTCTAAAACTAACATACGGTGGCGGAAATCAAGTGATTTTATTTAAGTGTCATTGGTATGATTATGTTAGGGGAGTAAAGAAAGACAAGAATGGAGTGCTCCTAATTGATCTTAATTCAAAACTAAAAGGGGATGATGTTTATATTCTAGCAAGTCAAGCCACTCAAGTGTACTACGCTCCTAGTGTGAAGAATCCTGATAGTAATATTCACACGATCATCACATGTAGACCTCAATTGCTGAGTGGAAGAACAAAAGATGTTGATGCGGAACCTCTTCAAGAAGAAGTCTCAAATACCATTGCTTTAGATTTTCCCTCGAGGTCGTTATTTGTTGACTTTTCTCAATACCAAATGGAAGAAGATCAAGAAGAAGAACAAGTGCAACACGATCAAGTGGAAAGTGAAGAAGAGGAAGAAAACGCAAGGGAAAGCGAAGAAGAAGAAGAAGAAGAAGAAGAAGAAGAAGAAGATGGTTATGATAGCATTGAAGTGGAAGAAAATTGAATTATCGTATCATTCTAGGCATATTTCTAATTTTAAATGAATTAAAATGCATTTTCGGCTCACTAACACTACCTTGAACTAACTTTTTTTACGATTTCAACTTTTTAAGCAATTTGAAGGCTTGGAAATCTTATAAATGTATAACGTGGTGTGTTGATGAAAAAAAATTGAATTATCGTATCATTCTAGGCATATTTCTAATTTTAAATGAATTAAAATGCATTTTCGGCTCACTAACACTACCTCGAACTAACTTTTTTTACGATTGCAACTTTTTAAGCAATTTGAAGGCTTGGAAATCTTATAAATGTATAACGTGGTGTGTTGATGAAAAAAATTGAATTATCGTATCATTCTAGGCATATTTCTAATTTTAAATGAATTAAAATGCATTTTCGGCTCACTAACACTACCTCGAACTAACTTTTTTTACGATTGCAACTTTTTAAGCAATTTGAAGGCTTGGAAATCTTATAAATGTATAATGTGGTGTGTTGATGAAAAAAAAACTGTTCTTATATCATTCTAGGTATATTTCTAATTTTAAATGAATTAAATGGATTTTTCGTAAATCTTTCATAATTTCCATGTGAGGTTTGTGATTGTTTTTGTTTGCCTTGATTCTTTTGTTTTTTTTATCATTGATTTGATTTAACAATATGTAGTTTATCTTAAAATTGTTGGTTTACTGTTATAGATTTTGTTGATAAAAAAGAAAGCAAAGGGAAAAACCTGCAGGCTGCAATGTTTGTTATTCTGGGTAACTTATGACGGCCTTTGAATATCGTCGTTAGTCTAGGTTACTTACGACGGAAAAAACTGCAGGATGCAATGTTTGTTATTCTGGGTAACTTACGACGGCCTTTGAATATCGTCGTTAGTCTGGGTTACTTACGACGGAAGAATCGTCGTAAGTAACTCAAAATTGCGACGAAATTCTTTGTCCATCATAAGTATCTTTAGGTTTTTTTGGGATTCTTCATCCTTTATGCAAACATATAGATCTATCATAGATTTTATTTTCGATTAGTTTACAATGAAATAAAAATACTATCATAAATCACTAACAACATTAACGAGAAATCACTAACATAAATCTTACATTGAAATTCGTTACGAATACTATCATATAAATTAATGTATCGTTAAAAGTCTATTAAGCAAACAATATCTATGGAGTTATTATTTCAATTTTAATATCTAATTAACATATAAACTAATAAACCACAACAACAATGTTATCTATTGTATGTTCGTATATATTAATAAGACACTGATGACCACATGTCAAAATTCGTTACATTTATTATTTGTGAATGACGATATCACTTCATTGATATTCTCTTATAAGAATTCAAGATTATATTATTATATTAGCTACATATCAAATAATATCTCATAACAACAATAGTAACATGTTATATAAATGCTCATGTGTGTTGTTGTGATACTTAAAATTTAAACTGATTATAAGACGAACTTAAATTAACCACATTAAATTTTTATATTAATTCCTAAATCACAAATGTTAGTGAAGTATGTACAAAATTTAAGGAATATTACATAGAAGTTTTATAAATCATTTTTGGTTTACGTATTAATCAATTATATTAATCATAAATATTCATAAAATATAATGGCTAACGTATAGATACAAACAATCTAAAATATCTGACAAAACACGTTTGTCTCAAGTGGTTAGGAACTCTTAATTGTTAAGAGGGACCCTGGTTCGAAACCTGGTGTTGTTTTTTCTTTTAAATATTAACATACGACGGGAAACCGTCGTAAGGATTGGCAGTAAAAATTTGGGGCAAAATTGAATTGACCGCCCAATCACTCATACGACGTCGTTTGTTAAGACCAAAAACCCTAAACACGACTTTGCTCATCCTTTTTTACTTTTTAGTCAAGACCTCTCTCATATACGGCTGCTGAGACCTCTCTCATATTTTGATCTTTACTTTTCTTCCAATTTCAAATCAATTGCAAGGATTACATGGTTGCTGTCACAATAACACTCTTCGTACTGATTACAAGGTTCGATCTTTGTTTTGTTCTATGACTTTTGTTTTGTGAAAACATGCATGTCTCTATATATATACATCATCGTCGTATTATTAAGTACAAGCTTATAATCAAAATCAACTTTTAATCTATCACTTTTATGTTGATGGGTATGTATATATGTCACTGGGTATGTATATCTTACACTGGGTATGAATATTTATTAATATTTATCACTGGGTATCTATATATTCACTGGGTAAAAACATATTGTATTTCTTTTAACAATATTCCATATTTTCCTTTTTATGCCTAACTCTGTATATGAATATAATTTGGTATATATTGGTTTTAATTTGAGGTAATCAAAACATTGATATGTTACAAAAGATTTGGTATAAATACTGATATATGCTAGCTAGTGCAGTACTACGATACTCTTACTTATTGTTCTAGTCGTGTTTGTAATCTTTCTGGAATTTTATTTTTAGGAGCAGGACATTTGAATCAAGGCATGCTTCGGAGATTAATTAAGTTAGTATTGATGTGTCAGATTGTTGTTCCATTTCAAAATTACATATGAAGATATATACGTACAAGTGCTATATATATTGTCTGGCGTAGAGGCTACGTAATCTTTTGCAATATTCAAATGAAATTAACTAATTGTATTGTCCACAGCTTTAGGGTATTTAACACTTAACTCGGCTGAAAGATATGGTCGCAATAGCATATCCATCAAAACTCGTATGTAGACAGTTGATTAATTAGTCAATAAGTTAGTTTATCATTTGCTATAACATGGATAAAAGTCAAACCTCTTCTTTGCTAAAACTGTAGGCAGATTGCTGGTTGAGGTGATAATTTGCTAAATTTACTTTTTAAGTATAGTATAATTTTAGGAGTCATGAAGATTATATATATGTTCATCAAATATTGCACCTCACAATGAAAAGGATCAAAGTCTTCTACTACATGTATTGGGCAATTTCGTTATATGACTCAGCTCTGTTGCACTACCCATGGCCATGTCCCGGCTCTCTGCTAGTGATTCTTTGAATAATAAAGCATTTACTTTTATCACAATCTAGTTGACCATTCACATTATTGGATTATAAAGTTAAGGCATCAAACCATTTGAGTGTCTGACCAGGTTTTAACCTCAAATTTTAACAATCTTGTTTGGACTTCTTTTCAGTGTTGCAGGGATAATAGCAGGGAGGAGGGCTTCCAGTGCTTGGTGTAAAGCATAATGTAACATAAGATGTAAAAGAGATAACTACAACTCAACAAAGGACAAGACAGACAATAATATTATCAGAAGCACAGGAATCCAGAATCAAAGAAGAAAAGGTAAACTCAAAAAATCAAAATACGTTATGTATTCTTGAAGTCCGTAAACAGGTCACGGAAAGAAGTTCATGAAAATGTTCAAGCCTCAGTGACAGCAAAAGAAACAAGACTTTCAAGACGACAGAAGTATGTGAATGATTTAGGGTTAAGTACCACAGGATTCCAGTGATTTAATCGAAGCAACCAGAACGACAAAGGACTTATCAGCAGCACTGAAATGAAGACATAAAAGAAGAATTGATCAAGTGTTATTCATCTGTGAACCAGACCAGTTGCACTAGGTGACGGCACTAAAAAGATCAAGTTGTTTTATCGTCTCAGAAGAAATTGATACAGTCTAAAACTTAAACACCCTGAAACTTTTCTAAAAGGCTAACAAAAAGAAAAGGTTCGATGGTTTTTCTATTTAGAAAACCATCGAATGAAAAGTATTAAGGAAATGAAAACTATGATAAAGTAAATGTTCCATTCGATAGTTTTTATTTAAAAACCATCGAATATAATATCTACTTTATTCATTCGATAGTTTTCAATTTATAAAGTGGTTGAAAAGTTTTCTTTGTTTAACCGGTTGATGAAGATCCAACGGCCAAGTTTAATTTGATTAAATTGGTTCGATGGTTTTTCTAAAAACTAAGTCTACAATTACTAAGAGAGAGGCAGTGTCTTCCTCGGTCGAAGTTATTTCACACAGAAGCAATAACTGAGAGAGAGATCAAGCCAGAGAGAAAATACCAGAGAAATTAATTCTGCTTGAAATCTATCAAAGTTTTGATTGTGTATAACTTAGAACTCATTGAAGCTAATCTACGGATTAGAAATTGTAGCACCCCTCGAGGTTTATATTTATAAAAAGATATATTCCCCGAAACTTGGTTTGGTTTGGTGTGTTTGATTTCGTTATAGAACTGAATGAATTATCCGCGAACGAAATTAAATTATTTGTGAGTATCGTATTCAACCCCCCCTTCTACGATACTTTGGACCTAACACTTGGGGTTCTGGTAGTGGTCGGGGAAGTGGAAGTGGTGGTGGTCGTGGAAGGGGTGGTCGTGGAAGTGGAAGTGGTGGTAGTCCGAGGGACAATGATGGCCAGGGGACAATAATGAAAATGGTGATCGGGGGGTCAATGATGGCAGTGGGGACAGACCAAACACCGCTGGTAGTGGTGTTAGGGGGCAGAGTAGCGGTGCTAGTGGTAGCGGAGATGGTAGTGGTACTGGTGTTGGGGAAGGTTGTACAGAAGGTGCTAGGGGAGGCGGTAGGGCTAGGGGAGGTGCAAGGAGAGGACGCCGTCGACTTTGAGATGATGATGAAAATTCTGAATGTCTTCTTTGGGACGATGATGGGAGGCAGATTATTCGAGACGATGCTGGGAACCAAATTATTCAAGACGATGTTGGGAACCAGATTCTTCCACTTGGGGTGGATTCTGATCCCCGCAAACATAGGACCTGAGGCTATTCTCCTGGTGGATTTGGGAAATACCCTGAGAAGCAGACGGTTTTTCGTATTGCCGGTAACTTGTAAGTTATCAACTTATACAAATAGATTCATGTGTTTATACCTTTATAATGATACACTTAAAAAGATAACGGATTATCTTTATATAAACTGAACTTTCTACTTGGTGTCCACTAGAAAACAATAATTATGATGTCACTGTAGTGACATCATCTTCCTTACGTCATTGTCTTGATGATATTTAACAAAGATAATTGATTTTCCTTTTAATTGACATTTAAGTAACATACTTTGCCTGACATAAAACAATACTTTGCCCTGTTTCTCGATAACTTTTGTTGTTTGTCTATATTGATGTGTAAATTTTTTGTAAAAGTTTTTGACCTAGATAAGTTGGATTTACAGCAATTTGTTTCACTGGATGTGTAGTTTAAATTATATCTATATAATTAAGCAGAAATTAGATTGTTGATTTGCATGCCTTCCAAGTTTGTCCTAATTATTATGACTATATGACGATAGTTTCCCCGGGGAGACCCTCTGAAGTCTATCATGACTGCTATATCTATCATGGCTGATTGTTTTTAATCTTTTTTACTACCATATCTAAGTTCAGCCAGAATATCATGACTATTTATTTTATTCAGCTCAACCAGAACTATGATCTAATAAATGCCATAAGTTTATTCAGAAATGGGAATCAAATTGTGAACCTATTTTTATACTGTATTATAATACCATAAGTTCATGCATGAATTCAGGTTAGTAATGTATTTCTAAACTAATAATAGTTTTGTTCTGATATTTCGGGATAGATTGTCCAATGGCGTTGCGAAATTTATTGGCAGTTATGCGCATGTTTTGGCCAGATGGTAGTGCTGGGGTTAAAGAAATTAATAGGAAATCCTCTGGGTTCTGGAATAAGTGCATAGACGAGTTCTTGGTATACCATACATCTTTATTTACTTCTGTAATGTGTAATTTGCAATCTCGTAATTTAAACTATCGAAATGAAAATAAATTGATAAAATCACTCACTTAATCCAATGCAAGATAGACACGTACACACACTCTAAATTATAAAATGTGTTGAATATTGGCTGCATGTTTTGTTTCTACAATGTTTAGTATTAAATGACACATTTGTTCATCAAGTATAGCCCTATAGGTTACTTTAAATGATTACGAAATAAATTGAATATTTTTCTATAAATTTTGATACATAAAGACATTACTTTAATTTATTTTTGGAACTGAGTTGTGGTGTCCATAATTGAATTATCTATTTCCAATATTATTTTTGTCGAATGTAAACCATGTATCAGCAATAGACATATGCATGTGACTTCACATACCATTTTCAGAACTAGCCGGTTGGATTTTAAATTTATATTTTCAGTGTTATCTTGCCGGATTGCTCCACATATATGTACATATATATAAATATATTAGATCACATTTGTTTTATGGTCTTTCTGTTCTATCTTACGCCTTCCACTTATTCTTTTTTGCAGCGCTACTACACATATGATCCGAAATTTGCCACTGAAAGTGAGGCAAGGGCTTCCATACGTGCGCACATGCGTGATAACTTGCGTCGTACCCTTGCTGATGACAGGGAAAGGGCTGACGCGAAGATCGCAGAAGCTGCAGGGACTACTTATGCAAATCACAGGCCGCTATATATGAAACCCGGTGTTTGGTCCAGATTAGCCGACTATTGGGTAAGCGAGGAATTTAAGAAATATTCTGCCGCTGGTAAGAAGGCCCGACAAACTGTGAAAATGCCTCACACATCTGGTGCGCGTTCATTTGACCGTCATCGTCGGGTATGCTATTCTATCACAATACTGACTTGCACCTACCATTTCTTTAGCATGAAATTGAACTTTTTATTGTCTACTTTTATTGTATATTGAAAATTTGATTTGATTTTGTTTATAAATTCTTGAACAGGATTATATGGAGTCGCACGATGGCAATCTGGATGAACTTGTTGTCTATAAAGACTGCCACACATTGAAAAAAAATGCGAGGAAGGGTGAGTGGATTACCGAGGACGCCAAACGGATCATTGTAAGTGTTCATATTATACCTATTTTATCCTTTGGATCTCTTACATAAGGAGTTAATTAAATTCTGTTTTCACTAAATCAAGAGTAATAATAGTCACATGTTTCCAATTTTCGCTTATGATAAGAATTCAATAAATGTGGGAGATAAATTACCAGTTTTTGACAGTTGAAGCCCACAAAGTAAGAACCCTAAATTACGAGTTGAAGCCCACAAATTACCAGTTCATGCAGTGCCACTGGTTGGTAGCCCTGAATGACAAAATTCGATTTTTTTTTCATTTATCAAATTGGTTGTCTTGCCGTTCCATATAATAAATTGTTTACTCTTAAAACAACATGATGCCCCAAACATACCTAGTATATATCCTTCGCTTGAATGAATAACATAAGTAAATATGTTAATTTAGCCTCAACTATTTCACAATTCTGGTTCCGTCACTAATAAATATTTCACAGACCAAACTTGTTATTCTCCCCTTAGATTTTCATGCAGGTTACATGAGAAATATATATTATTTTCAGTCCCCACTTGTTCAAATATTACACTTTTCTACGTAATCTGATGTTGTCTGATTTAACGTTTTGCTAAGCTAGTATTTTTTGGATTGATTCTTAGATATTATAATTATATTAACTTCATAATAATTTCAGGAGCGTTACATTATCATATGTATAAAGAAAGGCCTTGATCCCAAAAAAACCCAAATCCATTGTTGGATAGAGGTCGTAGGAGGTACTAGTACAAAAATGACCTTTTACGTCGGTTAAATAGGTCATATACGTCGGTTAAATGGCGACGTATAGAAGGAGGACGTAAAAAGTAAGAGGTCTTTTACGTCGGATAAAAGGGCGACGTAAAAGGTAGAATAAACGTCGGCTATTAAACCGACGTAAAAAGCATAAAAGCCGACGTATATGAGTAAAGAAGCCTGACGTATAAAAGCCAAATAACCGACGTATATACCTTACCTTTTGTACATCGCTCATAGGGAACCGACATATATTGTCAAAAAATTAAAAAATTAAAAAACTATTTTCAATTTCTCTATAACTAGAAACCTATTGAACAATTAGAAACCCGATCTAACCAAAATTTGGATAATCAAAAACTCCAAATACAACATAAACACAATCATTGACCGAATAATCAACATATTTTATTATAACATACTTGAAAGAGTACATCTACAATGTTCAGAAATTCTCGATGTAAGTTGTCAACCATTTCATATAAAGATTGTACAAGAAAAGCTGATCTGATGAAAAAAATTAAGAACTATGCTCCTCACTAGTTTGACGAAACGGAAAGCTTATGTCAAAAAAACTTTCTAGGCTTTTTCCTCTTCTATCTTTCATTTCCAGCGTTTCTGCAATAACCACAGGAAAAATAAGATGTGATCACCAACATAATACACTAACGAATCGATTAGCAACTAAAATTCTCACTATTCACATTTCATGAAAATTTAATTTATAAGTATTGAAATCTAAACATCAAGAGTACTTAAATAGGGCCAAAAATGTTGCATCTGTAAAAAGTTGACTCACGTTGTACATTCACTGTGAACATGAATTGATTTTTTTTTTAAATCTCAAAAATAAGTAAAAGTTTAGTTGTAAAAATGAAAGTAACATGAAACTGAGTTTAGATTTTAACAGAAATCATTAAGTAAATGTTTTTTTAAATCTCAAAAACATTATGGTGTAACTTGTAATGTAGCATTAGGGATAACAAGGTACTCACTGTGTGCGAAGAACGGACTTGAAAAAGTGAACCACATAGTCGTGCCAAGCTGATCATGACATGGCCCTTTGAAATCTGGATTTGATTCACGTTCGAAGAACCAAACTATGAACATAGTGTTGAACAAAATCCCAATTGTTGCTAGCCACATACTGGGACTGAAAGGTTTTAGAAACAACCAAGCTCTGGTAGGTTTATGTTTGTACTGGACCATCATTGACAAGCCTGGTTCAGCAAATGGTTGTGTGAACTCCACGAGTTTAGCTCGACTTTCTATTATTGTTACATCCCCCACCGCAGCATCAAAAGTCTTTGAAATATTTGGTTTGACACATGAAAAAACAAAACTAAACTGTCAACAAGAGCAAGGCCAAAAACTATATGATACTTTTCAAATAAGACTGCTTTTTTTTCGTATATACATGGACAACTCATGGTAAAACACTTAATTGTTTTGTAAAATCTTTAAGTCTTTTCTCACAAATACATGTGTTTTGTATGAAAAAAAAACAAATATGAGAAAATTTAATGCATTGATAAATTAATCAGTAATAAAATGTTTACAAAACACACACGAACATACTAGTTATTCCCTTCTTGTTCCGTAAAAATCATTGTACTTTTTTCAAAACTACATGTCTTCTGAACCATGAGAAAACCATAATGAAACAGTTAGTGAAATTTAATTATCTTTTTTCAAAACTAAATGTCTTCTGAACCATGAGAAAACTGTAATAAAACAGTTAGTGAAATTTAATTATCTTTTTAAGAGAATGTACAGAACTTACTAGTTCTCATGAGAACTTAGTTCTTATTAGAGTCCTGACCTACATTCTGATCATTTTATATTTAGACATGTTTTGGGGGAAGACTTGGAACGGTTGGAAACAAGTGAGCTTCATCATCTGGAACGCAAACTCAATTCAACCTTGAAGCAGGTCAGGTCCATCAGGGTAAATCCATATTCATCATGAGTTCTTGACTACTATTTTTAAAAGTTAGTATGTTTATGTCATCTTAAAATATTAGCCTAATTAATGCCTTGTATTAGACTTGTTTCGAAATTTATCTCCTATTCCGAATTCTCCACTTGTTACCCACAAGATTACAAAGTAAAAGGATAATTTTGATAAAGGTTTACCTATGAGCGATGAACACGGAATTCATACATGCTTTTGCAGACTCAACATCTGCTTCACCAGATTTCTGATCTTCAAGAAAAGGTATCTGCAAGACAAAGTTTTTTATACAGTTCTAAATATCTTTAGGAGGTGTCTAAATTTTGTATATTGTTGGACAGGAAAAAGCTCTTATTGAGATGAATAAAAGCCTTACAGAACAAGGTACAATTAATTTTATTTCTGTCAATTAATGAATTCTTCCAAATTCCAAAAATATTAGCGATGAAATAGTTAACCATGCTTTCGTTAAATTAACGGCTCTCCCAACATTTCATTTTTGATTTGAGAAGTGAATCACGAGAAACTTAATTACGGGGTAATAATTTATCAACCTTTCCATGTTTATACACTTCAAACACTAACTTTAGCTTTCTTTGTTCTTCTTGTCAATTTATATGCCTATCGGGAGCAGCTGGAAAAAATTTGTGAGACTATGCAATTATCCTGGGAACCTGAAGAAGGACATAGCAATCAACTAGCAGCCAAAAAGGAAGATCTTTTCGAGCCTTCGCAATCTAATATATAAGTTTCAATTAAATGTATAAACATGAAAGATATACATGTAAAAAGCACAGATCTAATATATAAATATATAGGGAACGACATAGAGGGAGAGAGAGAGAGAGAGGGAGAGAGAGAGAGAGAGAGAGAGAGAGAGAGAGAGAGAGAGAGAGAGAGAGAGAGAGAGAGAGAGAGAGAGAGAGAGATAGAGAGAGAGAGAGAGAGAGAGAGAGAGAGAGAGAGAGATTACGAGGAGCAGCACAGTACTTGGAACAATAACAGAGCAGCAAAAGAGTAGCATACGAACCCAATTAGGTAGAAAGTGTACGGAAAATTGTACGTGTGCATATACATACATAAAATCAAATGCAGTCACATACCTGAGGCGTAAACAATTGCACGGAGATGAATTAGAGCATAGTTAAATAGCCCTAATTAGAACACTAAACTCTCTCGATTAATATAGATTCTGACTATTCCCCAAATTATACTCTCAACTGGAACCCTTGAGAATTTTCAATTCACCGCTAATTGTAATCCTAATTTCTTCAAAAGTTTGGAAGTTATAATTTGGGGACAGTAATTAGTCAGAGTGCAGAGTATATAGTACAACACGTTTAAACGAAAGACTATTTTTAATTTTTTATTCTAAAGCTTCTAAACGTCGGCTCATCGAAAAAACCGTCATATAAAAAATAATTTTATACGTCGGTTTTCACAAAACTGATGTAAAAGGTTATTTTATACGTCGGATATCGTCAAATCGACGTATATGTTTAGCATATATGTCGGGTGTATTTTCAAACTGACATAAAAATACTTAAAAAAGATAATATACGTCGCCTTTTCAACAAACCGACGTATATTAGTAGTATATATGTCGGTTTTTCATATGTCTGACGTAAAAGATCCGACGTAAAAAATCATTTTTGTACTAGTGGGTGTTCGAAAGAACATGATTCCTGGACATCCGCAGCTTCGAGTCTCAGATGTTTATGGTATATTTCTGATATTTATGTGTGATATATTTCTTACTTTACTTAGTTTCCAAAAATTTGGCTGGAATCAGTTCAGATACTATTATTAAATTCCAAAAGGATGAACATGTAAGTGCATGAATTTGGATATCATACCAATTAGCTTTAGCACCCACATGATAATAATTCTATAGATTTAAAAGTATAAGCTAGGTGTCTGTTTTGGCATGCAAAACTACCCCTCTAGTTAATTGATTTATGCATACATTAATTATGGTATTTTTTCCTGATGATTGTGTTTAACTCGCATGCACTGCTAATTTTTGATATTAAGGTTTTGTTTGATTTATTAAACTAGTTTCTGTACATACACAATAATGGCTTTAATTAAGATTTATGTTAATAGTAATAATTAAGTTTTTGTTTGATTTATTAAACTGGTATCCCATGTCTTTTATGTTATATTGTGTCTTTTATTCATAGTAATAACATATTTATGTTATATTGTCACAGAGTCTGATGGACGTCCCCCGCTGCCTCGAAAAGGAGAAGGAAGCTCCGGTAGATCTGCCTTGGCTCGCCTACAGGATGACATGTTCATGCGAGTCGTGGATGAGACCCTGGCCCAGGCCCGAGCCAATCCGGAGGAGTACATGCTGACACCCGAGCAGATCCGTCTCTTAGCACGAGATGTGGTAGAAGGAGACTCCTCGCTACCTTCCGACCATCCTATTACTAGAGAGACACGACAAGCCATTATCCAGGTTGCGGTCGATGTGCTAAACAATATATATATAAGACGGATGGACCGGGAGCAGCTAAGGTAAAATCTCTTATTAATATTTCTTTTTTTCTTGAGTTGAGAATCTGTTTCTGTGATAATAATGTTAATTGCAGACCCTTTTTTAAAGTAATCTGTTTGTGTGATAGTAATGCAGCTGGCACATGTATACAAAAGACAATGGTCTTTTTTGTCTATGCCGTTGATGCTAGGTTTGAATATTAATCAATGTGCCCTCCTCTCCAGATAAGCTGCATCAAATTATATATATGAACATGCACATGAAATGCTATTGGATATATTCTAGCAGTCTATTTTAATTTAAGCCCTACCACTATAATACAGCCGTAGAAAACAAATTAAATTAAGTAATCTCATGTTAGTTTGCAACATTATTTCATTTCTTTAATTTGTCTGTTTTTATTGAAACTTATATCGAGAGAGAGAAACATTAGTTGAAATGTACTAATACAACAGTGTCTGGCAAGAAGTGGACACGCTTTATTACAATTTAAAACAATAATAAATCAAGAATAAACACCCAAGAAATCAGTTCTCTTAACTATGGGAGTGTCGCAACTTCCATACGGATCACGTAAAAATTCTCTTGCCATAGCAAAGAGAGAATAAATATGATAGTAGTTTGTACTTGGTAGTTTATATATTATAGTAACAATAATGTTTCGTGTAGATAATACATTCACTCAAAATATTCAAAAAAAAAATTAGAGTTTTAAAGCATCTTAGTATTCCTTCTCTTTCAAAACCTAATATGCATTGGCCCCAGTAAATAGCATTCTTCAGAAGTAGGCACAACTGCCATTGAGGGAAGATATTTAAACCCAATCTTCACAACCTCTTCATCGGGAAGGGGCACTTGAAGCATCTTTCTACCACATATGGTCAGTCATGAAAATACTTATTTATCGAATTTGGAGTCTGCAGAGCAAAATGATATTTGTTAAGGAATATTAGACTACTCAATCAGTGTGATGAGCTCAGAAGCTATGAATTTCACTGCATACTCTAGTAGTGTGTCCAGCAGTTCTGGTTATGAATTGAGAATCTGTTCATGTATATATAACTATGAATTTCACTGCATACCAGAAATTTTATAAAAAAAATAAAAGTAAAGTGCAAGGTAAGTTTGATGTGTTTGTTCTTGTCTTATAGCTTAGACTTGTCATTCCAATTCTTATAGGAAATTATTTATGTGAATATTGTAGGGGAAAGCGCCAGCAGCTAACGATGATCATCCTGATGATGGTGGGGGCAGTGGTGAGAGTACCGAGTCTGAGAGTGATCGTGATATGAGTGTGCCACCTTACGATATTGTCTCTCGTGGCGGTCCTGTTATTAGGGGTTGAATTTTAATTAAGTTGTTTTTCTAAGTTGTTTATGTGACTTAAATTTGGATTCCGGTTGTTTGTATGACTATTTATGTTTGTGTAAGATGTTTTAAACTTTTGGATGTGAATGACTATGGATTTTTGACAAACTTTATGTAAACTATATGGTATTTTGATTCGTGCATTGCATATTTTGGTGTGTTTAGTTAAGTGGTTCTAATTAGGGTGTGAATTACATTGCACATTGGTATTTGTTAGTGGACAAATTTTGTAAATAATCTGGAAGCCTAAAATGGCTGGAATCAGGAAAATCTGCATATTTTCGTTTCTGGGGACACTAATTTACGACGGGTGTTCATCAGTCATATTCCGTCGTAATTTAGTAATTTAGTATTGTATTTTTTTTTTTAAAATTTCAATTCCAGAAATCAGTTGGGTCCCACTTAATATACGCCGGACTAATTGCGTCGTAATTTAGTTTTTAAGTATTTTATATTTCATTTTTTTCAATTTAATTTATCAATGAGATGGGGCCCACCTAATATACGACGAACATTTCTGTCGTAAGAATCGTACATACGACATTTGTATACCGTCGTAATTTAGTTAATATTTTAATGAAAGGTTGGCCCCTTCCTAATATACGACGAACATTTCTGTCGTAAGAATCGTACATACGACGCTTGTATATCGTCGTAATTTAGTTAATATTTTAATGAAAGGTGGGCCCCTTTTTTATAACTTACGACGCAATTGTAATTTGTGACGAAATCCTGAACTTACTACTCAAGCAAAAGCGACGATTACCCTCCGTCGTAAAAGATGGCAATTACGACGATTCCAGTACAAAAAAACCGTCGTAATTGGCATGATTTGTTGTAGTGAACCAACTATATTGAGGAAGATGACAACGTGACCTAAAACCCATTTTCTTAAATGAAATGGGCACGTATAACAATAGAGTTATTTATGCTCTCTTGTAGTACAATACCATACAATTATGTGTAGTATTAGTACAATTATGTGGGTTATATTGTAACTTTGATAGTGTATCGTGTGGTTAGAAAACTTGTTACATTTCAAAATAATTACTTTATTTGCATATATTTATTTTTAAACATGTTTATTTAGGTGATACAGTAACACTTATAATTTTAATTAATAATTTAATAATTAATTTATCATATATAAATATTATATATTATTAAAATGGAACCGATTTTATTCCGATTTGATAATCCGATAAATCCCCGATTTTCGATAAATCGTAAATTAATAACTCAACCGATTTAGTCCGATTAACGATTTTTGTAACACTGCTTGTAATTAAGAACCAAATAAGTTAACACTGCTTGTAATTAAGAACCAAATAAGTTAGAACAATTATCCGGGTGTTTGGATTCTTTAATTATAAGAAATAAGTACTTCTTGTCCAAAAAAATTAAATCATGTAAATGTGACTTTTTTTGTGAATCAGTAATGTTTTAGATATCTATGATAAAATCAATCCTTAAATTTGAAAATTACTACTAAATTTTATAATAAAGTACACACTGATATAATTTTTTCAGAAACTCATTAATACAATATATATGTGACAAGGTTCGAACTTGTATTCATCAAATTTGTCAAATTAAATCCTTAAGTTCTATGTAAAGCATATTAAGGTTGTTGACTATAAGGTATAAAGTACAACGCAACACAAGAATTAAACAATAGGAGAATTGGTACACTAAAATTTTAAATTTTGACCAAATTTAGGTAGATTTGCACAATTAAAATCGACTCTTTCCATCTCAAAAGATGCATGTGATGAGGGGATGTTTTGTTGCAACTAGACAGGCTTATCGTTTTCGTTTCATGTACTTTTCATTTCGTTTTCGTTTTCGTGTAATTTTCGTGTACTTTTTGTGTACACGATAAGTACATGACAAATTTCGTATACTTTTCGTTTCGTTTCGGGTTTACACGAAATTTTTCATTTCATTTTCGTTTTGCAAAATTGGTACACGAACTTATTTCGTTTCGCTAATGATTTAGCCTATTAATATACACGAAACACGAAAGTACACGACACGACACGAATTGCCAGTTCTACTTTTCTGTCCTAGCTTTTTACTTGAAATGGTATAAATTTTAGGTTATGAGATACGTGGTAGAATCTAATATTCTGATTCTCAGTTATAAAACGAGTTTTAAGTGAGTTTTTGCTAATATTCTGATTCTCAGTTCTCGGACTTCAAAAAGTTGATTGCTATAAATGCAATGCTATAAAGTTATAAAACGAGTTTTAAGTGATTGCTAGTTAGAGATTAGACAATTAGTAAGATAAAGGAATAAATGTACAAGTTTTCATTGACCCCACTTGCCTTATTTCACAATTCTATGTACATGCAGCCCTCTCTGTATATAAATCCCACTTTCTTTATTTTGTAAAGCAAAACTAAATTTCTTTCCTTCCTATTTTCTCTACCCTACACAAATCTCTAGCACTTCTATGTTTACATACAATTAACATTCATTCAACCAAAAGAAAGTATTACACTTATCAATAAATACGAAAAATGAATGTTAAAGGCGAAAAAGGCGAAGAAGATCAGGAAGAGATGGTGATGATTGAGGAGTTGCGACGAGGTCCATGGAAAGTGGAAGAAGACTTTGCACTTATGAATTATATCTCCCTACACGGTGAAGGTCGCTGGAATTCTCTTGCTTGTTCTGCTGGTGAGTGATCGGGGTGCGTGTGTATTAGACTATATGTTAGTGTTGTGTTAAAAACTTTTTAATGCTAATAAAGTTAAAATAAATTTGCAGGTCTGAAAAGAACGGGAAAGAGCTGCAGATTAAGATGGTTGAATTATTTACGCCCTGACGTTCGACGTGGAAACATAACTCTGGAAGAACAACTCTTGATTCTTGAACTTCACTCTCGATGGGGCAACCGGTACCTAACCTTTTTCTTTAGTACTTATAAGTGATTACAGTCCCGTGTGTACTTTGCGATATCTCTCAAGCTCCTAACATCAATTTTTACAATTTCTCGTTTCTGATAATAACGTATTGGTGATTATAATGACAGATGGTCGAAAATAGCACAACATTTACCCGGTCGAACAGACAATGAGATAAAGAATTATTGGAGAACACGAGTCCAAAAGCACGCAAAACAGCTCAAGTGTGACGTTAATAGCAAACAATTCAAGGAAACCATGCGTTACTTATGGATGCCAAGATTAGCAGAAAGAATTCAGGCTGCCTCTGCCACGACAATTTCCCCAGAAATTTCTGAATCCACCGCCTTGAATTACAATACCAACAACATCAATAACATTATTGGATCACCTCATCAAGTGACCATGCCACAGGAACATGCACAAGCTAGTAGTGATACTATTTGCTACTCTGTTCAATTGGATAAACCTAATTCTAGCTTCACATCCGACAGTTTGAATACGACAAAAACTTCTTCCAACTCTCCGATTTCTGATCTCACTGAATGTTGTTACTACCATCCTCCTGTTACCAATCCAAATTATGATCACGGCAATGGTAGTGAGCTAGGATTTACGGAATGCCTAATTATTAGTCCTTCTAGCTACTACGACCAAGATCTCGCCTTCCAAGCAATGGAGCAAAACAATCAGTGGATGAGGGGGGACTTGGCTGACAATTTGTGGAATGTTGAGGACATTTGGTCCCTCCAGTAGCTACTCAATTAGTAATCATAGCCAAATTAAATATACATAATAAAATAAGGTGTTTATCTATAGAAGAAATTATGTGATTTACTTCTACTTAGTTAGAATACTTGATCAAGAAATATCTATGAAGGAATTCTATTTTCAATACTATTTTCTTTGATTTTTTCTGCAATTTCCCTAGTTTTTGAATAATTTTGTAACAAATACCAATAAAACACAAGCAAATAATTCTTTTTACATTTTTTTTTAAAATTAAAATTTTCTCCTTGTTGTGTTTGAGGTTAATTTTGCATTAAGCTGTATATTGCAAAAAAAATCAAAAATTGATTTTTACACAAAAAAATAAGTTTAAAAGACTGTAATTTTAAACAATAGAAAAAATTCATATTTTCGAAAGACCTCTACTCTAAACTAAATTAATTGTAAATTAGAGATTTCACGCTCAACGCTCTTCAATTTATTTATTTAAATATGTGACTAGACTTATAATAAGAAACTGTGTTGGTGGCAATAGTTGAGCGTATATAATTGGTTCCACTATCTTAATTCAAACTAGTTTTATAGCCTCTGCGAGGCACGGGCATGTTCTAGAATATTGCGTAAGTTTTATTAATTTCAACGTATTTTATGAGTTACAGATATATTGATATGAGATAATTATAATATAGATTAAAATGTTATTTTGAAATTTGAGAGTATAATTATCATTTCGCATTGAATAAATTGACAAATTGAAATTCTTAGTTCATTTAAAAATTATTGCATTCTCCACCCCATCCTGAAATCTCCCCCTCTCTGCCTTCTATTTTCGACGTCACTCTTTGGAGACCCCCCACTTATCGTTCTTATCCCTCTTTTACTGTCTATTTGGTTTTTATTTCCTTTCTCTCCGTCTCCTCCACTTTTTCTTCTCAACTTTTGTTTAGGATCTGTATTTTGATTGCTCTCTCTCTCTCCTTTCATGCCCCCTCTATGCCCCCTCTAATGGTGGTTGCCTTCTATTTTCGGTGTCACTCTCTAGAGACCCCTCTCTTATGTGATGATCCTCAGAAAGACGTAATATATTACAACACATTTACTGAAATGCATGTTATGCTTTGTTTATTTAGTGTGCGTCATAATTGTTTACTCAAATGCATTCTTTGACTGTTTAGTTTGTGTTTATTTAGAGTGTGTATTATGTGTTTGATGGAATGCTTGAACCAAATTTGGAGGCTTTGTGTAGGTAAATGCACTTGGGGTTGGTATGATCATAAAGTAAATATTTGTCATGGATTGTTGTTTGAGCTGGCAGTGACAAATTGTTATTTATCGATATTGTCGAGTTTGTGCTTTTTTTGGGGTTAATTTATTTATGTTATTTGTCTCTCTCTCTCTCATGCCTCCTCCTACGGTGTTGGTTGCCTTCTATTTTCGGCGTCACTCTTTGGAGACCCCTCTCTTATCCTTTTTATCCTTCTTTTACTGTCTCTTTGGCTTTTCTTTCCTTTTTCCCCGTCTCCTCCACTTTTTCTTCTCAACTTTTGTTTTGGATCTATATTTTGATATCTCTCCCTCGACTGGGGGAACATTGGCACTCCATTTACCTGTTTGTAGTTCATGGGGTAGCCGTTAAGTGGATGTTGTAATATTTGATCGGTGTGTATAATAGAGTAAAAGTGTAGAAATATAAGTTGTATTAGTATATGTGGATATATCATTTAAACGAATGCATATCATTTTTCCCATTTTAAGAAGGGTCTCCCTGCAGACACGATGAATGTAGTAATTGTACAGTTGTGAATATACTTATGCAAGGAAGATCGGTTTGGTATTAGTCCGAAGAAGATTTTGTTCTTAGTTGAATGTATTTGATGATTAGTTTTATAAGCTAATTAATAATCAGATAGGAATTAGTTAAAGGTGTCAAATAAAGGCTCCATTTCGAAAGTACCAATACTCTCCGGTCTCCATAATTCTCTATAAGCGACAGGAGTAGTATACTTGTCCTTAATGCATGAGGTGGCGGGATTGAGATGCACACAAATTCGTATTCGAAAAAAACTGTTCGAACTGGTTAAAAAATTCAGAAAAAATCTGATTAAAAAAAGTACACCTCAATTGGATCCAGCCCGCAGGCTTAAACGGATCGCATATTTTTCACAAAACCCCGATCTGGTTCGAGCCGAATAAACCCAAATTTAATCTCGATTTGGACGTAGTCTTGATCAGGATAAAAGTCCAATCCAAAAATTTAGAATTTTCAATTAAATCTCGGATAAAAGCTTAAATTTTTTAATTAAATCCGAAAAAATAAAAAAAGTTAAAATTAAAGTTAAAGTTATCAATATCTAAAATAATTTGTAAAAATTCGATTTGGTCTCTCCTGGCCCGACCCTATCTACAGGTATAAATATTTTAGAGGAAATTTGTCTCCATTTAAAAAAGTCCGGCCCTATCGGATATCGAAAAATCCGATCTGAATCCGGATTACGTTCATTTCTATTCAGGGTAATAACTATAGAGGTGCTTATATTATTACTTATATTATCTGATATGTATGAACATAGTTGAGACAAAATGATTATTATTTTGTATTATTTTGTATTATTGGATGCTCGGACTAAAAAGTGATATTATGTGACTAAAAATACATTTGTACTTTGTCTTAAAATTGTGAATACAAAGGAAGAAACATAATTAAATTTAATTAAAGAGATATGTGTCTATTGGATATACTTTATACCAATAACCACTTTTATTAATAATCAGACAAATGAAATTATCATGAAAGAATTTTGAATAAAAACTAAAGTGTAAAATAATATTTGTGAAAGACATTACCGTACTAATAGGTTTTATACCACAACAAAAAAGCCCAAGTAGCTCAATGGTTAAATTGGTGACTTGAAATTCTTATTAATTAGTATTGAAGTGTCTTAGGTTCGATTCCCATCAAGATGAAAATTTTCTTGCATTTTTATAACATTTGACTTTGTAGGGGCAGTTAAATGAGTAAAGTGGTGGGGTCAATCAATATTTAATGTATAAATTGGGTATAAAGTAGGTATAGTGGAGGAAAGTAGTGGATGTGATTGAATTTTATATTATAAAATGTTTCTATTTTTGGTATGTAAAGAAATGAGAGGGACATATCAAAAAATAAAGTGTAAAAAAGTGAGAGGGACATAGAGAGTATACATAAAGCTTTTAACCTAGTCAGTGGGGGTCCTATAAAAAGACTCTTGTCTAACTAGTTGTTTTTGTTCTGGATTAAGTTATAAATGTACGGAGAAAGCAGAAAGTAGAAAATTACATTGCCAGTAAAAGAAGTCGAAAGATATTATGAATACGGACTATCCTAATGAATAGTTTAACTATCCTAATGAATACATGTGTCACAATATTATACTCCTAGGTACTAGGGATTAGTCGAGTTGCTAAAAAAAACTGGTCCGGATACTTAATTATAAAAAAATAAATAGTTTTCTTATAATTCATTCAGAAAGTTGTGATGAAAGTTATTATTTTTAAATTTAAAAAATATAACAATATATGATTTTTTCTATATATATTTAAAAATGTATTTCGGTATAGCTAATACGCGCAGCTTAATTGATCAAATTATTTTTTTTTATTACTATGTACATAGGTAACGTTTTTCTCAAAATAAGCATATCCAAATTGTCATTGTAATGGGAGAAAATTGTGCACATGCTGGTCAAACTGAAGGAACTGATGATGACTTGTCATTTTCTAATTATTTTTATAAAAAATAATTAATTTGAATAATTAATTACGATCTTCTTTTTTTATTAGAAGAAAATCAAAGACATGTCAAGGAATAGTAGATGTTACTGTGTTAGGATAGAGATAGATTAGAGGCGGCTGGCTGAGAAAATCAGAAAGAAGCTCCTGCGCCCGTATTAGAACTTCTGCTTAGGAATAGTCACGTGGCATATAATATTCTAAAGGAAAATGTTAGGGTCATCAAATTTGTTCCCAAAATTCTTACCAAATACACATGGTAATTCCTGATTCGTTGTAATAATAAGTGGATCCCTGCATTCACATCAACAATACCAATCAAAATATTCCAAATTATCACATCACCTATGCCATGTCATTTTATAACAAATTTTTGTACCAAATTTTGTGCCTATAGCATTGCTCTATTCTAAATAGTTTTGATTTTAAGAAATGCAATTTATCTTATTTTAATTATTTTACATGTTTTTCTTTAAAAAAAATATCTGACACAATTATTAGTCTTAATTTGAAAGTAACAGTAACAGGAGTTCGTACGCGAGTTCTATCAATCAATATATTATCTTATCATATACTAGGTTAGTGAGCTGCGCTTCGCAGCGGCATTAGAATATATTTATTAAGAAAAAGAATATTAGAATAAAAATTGTGAAATAAATATCTATAAAATTATATAAATTATCAAATAAAATATATTATGTAACATTTGCATTTGGGTAAGTAATATTATAAATTATTTACATATTCCTTTTGTTTATAGAGTTTGATTTTTTATTTTATTGGACCGATACCATTGCCATATATATATTAAAAATTTTATATTGATAAAAATCAATATAAACATATAATATTACTATTTTCTCAGGGATGACACAAACGGTGTATCCAGATTTGTATAAATTTTACTATTTCTTGTGGTAGAAAAGCTAATTGTATCTGCATATAAGAGTAAATAAATGGTTAAAAAACTAATATAAGAATTAAATCAATAATATCAATGAAACAAATATTTGTATAATATCTAATGATATTCGTTCAGTCGAGATAAAATAGATTTATATATGTGCAATTTCTAAAACTATATATTATAAAAACATTAATAAAGATAATTATTTTTAAATTTTTTAATCTGGGTAGATGTGACAATTATTATATAGGGTCCACCATCCTCCTTGTATAAATTTGTATCAACATCTCGGCCAACTTTTCCCACAAAGATATGGTACTGGTGATGGAGCTGTTTAAGAAAAAAATTAGAACAAATTAAAAAAGTAAAACAAATAAATTGGGGTAACCAAAGAAGTAATATAAAATTACAAGAACAATAAAAATAATTAACAGTTATATTAAAATTAATATAATGCATAACTTACTAATTTATGACAATTTTGAGAACTCTTTTTTTCCAACCGCCTTTGACAACTTCAATGTCACCCAAGTAGGTCAAGCAGCCTACAACATCTAAATCAACATAGAAAAAATAATATTACAACATGATAGTTTGAATTATAACTTATATAATAGTATTACTTATATATTACTCTAATATATTACTGCATAAAAAACCTGAGAGTACGTTGGTGTCATTAATACGTGCATCAATCATATCCGGACATATGAACTGAAATCCATGCAGTGATATGTTGACGATGCCTTCTTCCAATCTCTTAGGCAACGTTATGCGTATGAAGAGCAATTTAGACCCATGTGATAGTGGTCTATATTTCCCTGTACTTGAAATAACTTTCAGATTTTTGATGTTGTACACGAAGCCTTCCTCTAAAAAGATTTTTGAACCGAGAGACCAGAATCTTCGGGATCGTAGCATGGATCAAATTTTCCTGGCATACAACATATCTTAGAAAAGTTAATAACATCATACAATTTGACAAACTAATAAGTTATAAGTATATTGATTTATTAACCTTTTCATCGATCAAAATCATGTCAAGACTGATCAGTTCTTGAGTATTTGGATTGACGAATTCCCACATTCTACACACTCGTACTCTTATCATCCAGGTATAGTTGTTGTCGTTCAAAGCATCCAACATGGTGTAGGCCATAATTGTATTTGATTGTAAATATGGTTGTAAAAATTTGAAGCTATGTAAAAAAATTCCGATTTAGATTTTTTGTTATGAATGACCTTTAATTTATAGGTGTTTGTAAGGTGAATAACATGGAAATCCATTATGTTTAAAAGTCAAGAAGTATTATAAAAGAAAAGTTCTATAAAGTTTGAAAATAATAAAAGAAAGTTCTATCAAGTTTGAAAATAATAAAAGAAAGTTTTATCAAGTTTGAAAATAATAAAAGAAAGTTCTATCAAGATTGAAAATAATAAAAGAGAAAATTACAATTATTAACATAATATTCTACAAATTCGAAAATAATAAGGAAGTTGTAATTTTCTAAATCAAAGAAAGTTCTATCAAGTTTGAAAATAATAAAAGAAAGTCCTATTAAGATTGAAAATAATAAAAAAGAAAATTGCAATTATTAACATAAGAGCCTACAAATTCGAAAATAATAAGGAAGTTGTAATTTTCTAAATAAAAGAAAGTTCTATCAAGTCCTACAAATTCGAAAATAATAAGGAAGTTGTAATTTTCTAAATCAAAGAAAGTTCTATCAAGTTTGAAAATAATTAAAGAAAGTTCTATCAAGCCTACAAATTCGAAAATAATAAGGAATTTGTAATTTTCTAAATCAAAGAAAGTTTTATCAAGTTTGAAAATAATAAAAGAAAGTTCTATCAAGCCTACAAATTCAAAAATAATAAGGAAGTTGTAATTTTCTAAATCAAAGAAAGTTCTATCAAGTCCTACAAATTCGAAAATAATAAGGAAGTTGTAATATTCTAAATCAAAGAAATTTTCCAAATCAAAGAAAATTCTATCAAGTCCTACAAACATTTTCTAAATCAAAGAAAGTTCTATCAAGTTTGAAAATAATAAAAGAAAGTTCTATCAAGCCTACAAATTCGAAAATAATAAGGAAGTTGTAATTTTCTAAATCAAAGAAAGTTCTATCAAGTCCAACAAATTCGAAAATAATAAGGAAGTTGTAATTTTCTAAATCAAAGAAATTTTCTAAATCTAAGAAAGTTCTATCAAGTCCTACAAATTCGAAAATAATAAGGAAGTTGTAATTTTCTAAATCAAAGAAAGTTCTATCAAGTTTGAAAATAATAAAAGAAAGTTCTATCAAGCCTACAAATTCGAAAATAATAAGGAAGTTGTAATTTTCTAAATCAAAGAAAGTTCTATCAAGACCTACGAATTCGAAAATAATAAGGAAGTTGTAATTTTCTAAATCAAAGAAAGTTCTATCAAGTCCTACAAACATTTTCTAAATCAAAGAAAGTTCTGTCAAGTTTGAAAATAATAAAAGAAAGTTCTATAAAGCCTACAAATTCGAAAATAATAAGGAAGTTTTAATTTTCTAAATCAAAGAAAGTTCTATCAAGTCCTACAAATTCGAAAATAATAAGGAAGTTGTAATTTTTTAAATCAAATAAATTTTCTAAATCAAAGAAAGTTCTATCAAGTCCTACAAATTCGAAAATAATAAGGAAGTTGTAATTTTCTAAATCAAAGAAAGTTCTATCAAGTTTGAAAATAATAAAAGCAAGTTCTATCAAGCCTACAAATTCGAAAATAATAAGGAAGTTGTAATTTTCTAAATCAAAGAAAGTTCTATCAAGTCCTACAAATTCGAAAATAATAATGAAGTTGTAATTTTCTAAATCAAATAAAGTTCTACCAAGTTTGAAAATAATAAAAGAAAGTTCTATCAAGTTTGAAAATAATAAAAGTGTAATTTTCAATTTCCTTCATACAAAATCGAAAATAATAAAGGAAGTTGTAATTATTAAAATTAAAAATTGTGAAAAATTGAGAAAATTAGAAAAATAGAACGGAGCGATTCTAGAGGCGCCACCTCACCGCCTCCGTCTTCTCCTTTATATAAGTATATTGATTTTCTTTGTCCCTCTCATTTCTTTACACTTTTTTTTGGTACGTCCCTCTCATTTCTTTACATACAAAAAATAATAACATTTTATAATATAAAATTCAATCACATTCACTACTTTCCTCCACTATACTACTTTATAACCATTTTATACATTAAATATTGATTGTTCCCATCACTTTACTCATTTTTCTTACTTTTCCCTATTAATTTACACTTTTTCTTAACCTCCGTGTCGTCCCCTCAATGTAAAGAATTGAGGGGGACGGAGGTGTCCCTCTCATTTTTTTTACATTTTTCTTTTTGGTATGTCCCTCTCATTTTCTTTACATACCAAAAATAGTAACATTTTATAATATAAAATTCAATCACATTCACTACTTTCCTCCACTATACCTACTTTATACCAACTTTATACATTAAATATTGATTGGTCCCACCACTTTAATCATTTTTCTTATTTTTTCCTATTAATTTACACTTTTTCTTAACCTCCGTGCTGTCCCATCAATGTAAAGAATTGAGGAGGACGGAGGGAGTATATATAAAGGAAAACCCAAGGAGCTATCGCTCGATTCATATTTATCTAATTTTCTACAGCTCCTCTATTTAAAATATTAAAAATTAAAATTTCCTTTTTAGCTCCTAAATTGTAGAAAAGGTAATACTTAGGGTTGTTCACGAACCGAGCCGAGCTTTACTTTTTTGTCTGACGAACCGAGCTTTCTTATCGCACAAAATTTGTGTTCGAGCTCGGACTCGTTAACTAATGAGCCGAACACGAGCTTTTATAGAACAAAAACGAGCTGATTCGAGCCGAGATCATTAGAACTTACAGTTTTTATAGATAATAAATCCCAATTTTTTTTAGCCCAACGAACTAAAACATTTTTTGTCGAAACCCAACCCAATTTCCAAATCAATTCTCAATAAATCTAAAATACACGTACTATAAATTGCAAATTTAATTTAAAATGTTAAAAAATACAACAAATAATATAAAAATATGTCGAATATATCTTAATTTTTTCGAGCTTTATCGAGTCGAGCTCGAGCCGAGCTCAAGTCGAGCTCACTAATCTCGAGCTCAAGTCGAGCTCACTAATAGCTCCGCTCGAGCTCGTTTTCTTAACGAACAATTGTTTGTGTTCGATCTCGAGCTCGAGTTCTTAACGAACCGAGCCGAGTCGAGCCCTTAACGAGCTGAGCTCGAGCTTGTTCACGAACAGCTCTGTTCGTGAACAGCCCTATTAATACTTATTAAAGGCAAGTTGGCATAAAATTATAAAACCTAATCAAAATTTATTATTATTATATATACAATCTTTCCTCTATTTTAAATATTAAAAATTGAAATTTCCTTTTTTAGCTCCTAAATTGTAGAAAATGTAATACTTATTAGAGACAAGTTGACATAAAATTATAGACCTAATCAAATTTTATTATTATATATACAATCTTTCCTCTATTTTAAATATATTCATATTTATCTAATTTTTTAGAGCTCCTATATTTTAAGTATTAAAAATTGAAAATTTCTTTTTTAGCTCCTAAAATTTAGAAAATGTAATACTTATTAGAGGCAAGTTGACATAAAATTATAAACCTAATCAAAATTTATTAATATTATTATATATACAATCTTTCCTCTATTTTAAATATTAAAATTTTAAATTTCCTTTTGTAGCTCCTAAATTATAAAAAATGTAATACTTATTAGAGACAAGTTGACATAAAAATATAGACCTAATCAAATTTTATTATTATATATACAATCTTTCCTTTATTTTAAATATAAAAAATTTAAATATTTATCTTTTTTTCTAGAGCTCCTCAATTTAATTTTCTTAATTACATTCAAATTCAAAAGAAAGATAACAAAATGTATAATTTAATCATGTTTAGAATTTAATTAAACAAATGTCCTTCCTTCTCGACCAAAAACTTGAATCATAATTATAATTTAAGTTCATTATCTTTATATAAAATAATTATATATATAAAGAACAAAGGGACTAAAAAAATATGCACGATCTCAAAAGTACTTTTATAATGTCAGACATTCAATCGTTTCTTTATGTATTACCACACATTCATATGTTTTTTAATTAATTAATTTAATGTGCTTATCTATTGACAAGAGTTACCGTTTTTTACTAATATGTATTTTCAAATGTATTTTCATACA
This sequence comes from Heracleum sosnowskyi, assembly GCA_030848705.1. NCBI lineage: Eukaryota > Viridiplantae > Streptophyta > Magnoliopsida > Apiales > Apiaceae > Heracleum > Heracleum sosnowskyi. The sequence continues at coordinate 111,463,859 of CM061240.1, read as the reverse complement.
GATCAAAGTGGTGATTCATCTTAATGCCATCGTAACTCGTGAACATAACAACATAAAAGACACCAGAAATTGTATGTCGGAAAGAACATAAGCATAAAATAGGTTTTCTTCACATATTCACTTAGATTATTGTTTGTTTTCTAATATGCAACTTTGTTTGTTTCTAATATGCGGATGAGTTGGATTACTTTTCTGATACGATATTATTGTACATGCTGTGATACTCACCTCTTCAACCTCATGTACCATGTATTGCATAGAATAATATATTGTTAACTCCATATTTTTTATAATTTTAACGTAATTGTGTATATAAATTTTGTTTAATGTACATTAACATGTAGTGGATGTTAACAGGGTAAAAAGAAAAATGTGTTAGTCATGGATAGTGGATGTTCTGTGCACATGACTGGAAACAAAGCCCTGTTATCAGAATATGAGGAAAAAGCTGGCTCAACTGTGTCTTATGGAGATGGCAACATTGGACAAACCTTGGGATATGGCAATATAATCATTGGAAATGTCATCATTGAAAAAGTAGCTCTATTGAAGGGACTAAAACACAACCTGTTGAGTATTAGTCAAATTACTGACAGAGGTTATCATGTCAACTTCTATTCCACTCATTGTGAGGTAGTCAGTAAAGCAACAAGCAAGATAGCACTGACTGGATACAGGCATGGTAACATATATGAAGCCAACATTCAATCAAATACTGATGACTCCCCTACCTGTCTGATCAGTAAAGCATCAGTAGATGAAAGTTGGAATTGGCACAAGAAGCTTTCTCATCTCAACTTCAGCAATATCAATGAGTTGGTTAAGAAAGATTTAGTGAGAGGATTACCAAAAGTGTTATATACTCCTGATGGACTCTGTGATGCATGTCAGAAAGCAAAACAAAGAAGGACATCATTCCAGAGTAAATCAGAATCCTCTATTGAAGAACCATATCACATGTTACATCTTGATCTATTTGGTCCAATCAACATCATGTCTATCAGTAAGAAAATGTACACTCTTGTAATTGTTGATGAATTCTAGATTCACCTGGGTGTATTTTCTGCACAGAAAAGATGAGACTCCTGAAGTTCTGTTGGATCATGTGAGAATGATTGAGACAACCACAAAGTACAAAGTCAAGATACTGAGAAGTGATAATGGTACTGAATTTAAAAATTCAAAGATGGAAGAGTTCTGCAAGTACAAAGGAATTATTCAACAATTCTCTGCTCCTGGCACACCTCAGAAAAATGGAGTAGTTGAAAGGAAAAATAGAACTCTTATTGAAGCTGGTAGAACTATGTTGGAAGAAGCAAAATTACCTACATATTTCTGGGCAGAAGCAGTCAACACAGCATACTACACTCAAAATCTCACATTAATAAACAGGCATGGTGTTACTCCTTATCAGTCACTCAAGGAGAAGAAACCAAGTCTGAAGCATCTGCATATGTTTGGCTGTAAATGTTTTGTTCTCAGAACTCATCCTGAACAACTAGGGAAATTTGAAACAAAGGCTGATGAAGGAATTTTCATAGGCTATCATGCATCAAGAGCCTTCAGAGTTTTTAATTTGAGGACAAGGACTGTCATTGAGTCAATACATGTATCTTTTGATGACAAGAAGATAGCTGGAATCAATGAAGACTCTCATGATAGATTGATTTTTGAAAATGAAGCTACCAAGGAACCTGAAGAAAGTGAATCAGATCCTGTCAATACATCAGATCCTGATGGGTCACCAAATCCTGATGACACACCAGATGCTGATGGTGCAAATACTGATGATGCAATCAATAGTGATACTTCTAGTAGTGCTAATGTTGAGGGGGAGCAACATCATTCTACTACAAGTTCAGAGTCAACTCAATCATCAGGACAGAATTCTTCAGATACTGATTCAAGTGATGATCCTGATAATTTATCAGGAGGAAATAGCAATAATTCAGGGGGAGCTTCAAGACAAGCAAGTTCTTCAAATCAAGATAACACCAATCCAGGGAGAGCATCTATTTCAAGAAACAATTTAACACCAACAAGGAAATGGACTGCAAGTCATACTCCTGATTTGATCATTGGGGATCCTGATGCAGGTGTTCAAACAAGAAGTGCAACTCAAAATCAATGTCTATACAATAACTTTCTATCCAAGGAGGAGCCAAAGAAAGTTGAAGATGCACTTAGAGATGCTGATTGGGTTACTGCAATGCAAGAGGAACTGAATGAATTTGAAAGAAATGAAGTCTGGAAACTGGTACCAAGACCAAAGAATAGATCAATTGTTGGTACAAAGTGGATTTTCAAGAACAAGACTGATTCTGATGGAGTGATAATCAGAAACAAAGCAAGACTAGTTGCAAAGGGGTATTCTCAACAAGAGGGAATTGATTATGATGAAACTTTTGCTCCTATTGCAAGATTAGAAGCCATCAGGATATTTCTTGCTTATGCAGCTCATAAGAAATTCAAGGTTTTCCAGATGGATGTTAAAAGTGCTTTCTTAAATGGAGAACTGGAGGAAGAAGTCTATGTTGAGCAACCTCCTGGTTTCATTAATCCTAAATATCCAGATCATGTCTACAGATTGGATAAGGCACTTTATGGACTAAAGCAAGCTCCAAGAGCATGGTATGAAACTTTAGCTCTATTCTTACTGGAAAGTGGATTCAAAAGAGGTGCTATTGATAAAACTCTATTTTATTTGAATCATGGTAAGGACTTGTTGTTAGTTCAGATTTATGTTGATGATATCATTTTTGGGCCAACAAACAATAAGCTTTGTGAAAAGTTTTCCAAGCTTATGCAGTCAAGATATCAAATGAGCATGATGGGAGAAATGAGTTACTTTCTTGGTCTTCAAGTTAAACAGACTGATGAATGGATTTTTATCAATCAGTCTAAATATACAAGGAATTTATTGACAAGGTTTAACATGCAAGATAGTTCTCCTGCTACAACTCCCATAGCTACAGCTACCAAACTTGATCCTGATCAAGGTGCTGAGGTAGATGTAACTCACTACAGAGGAATGATTGGCTCTTTATTGTATCTCACTGCAAGTAGACCAGATATCATGTTTGCAACCTGTCTGTGTGCAAGATTTCAAGCAAAACCTAGAGAACCCCATCTGATAGCAGTCAAAAGAATTTTCAGATATCTCAAAGGCACTTCTTCACTTGGCCTTTGGTATGCAAGGGAATCAGATTTTGGGTTGTGTGGTTATTCAGATGCTGATTTTGCAGGATGCAAAATAGATAGGAAAAGTACTTCAGGAAGCTGTCAGTTTTTGGGTGGAAGACTAGTTTCATGGTTCAGTAAAAAGCAAAAATCCATTTCCACTTCAACTGCAGAAGCTGAGTACATTGCTGCAGGAAGTTTTTGTGTTCAGATAATGTGGATGAGAAATCAGTTGTTAGATTATGGTCTGTCATACTCAAAAATCCCTATTTATTGTGATAACCAAAGTGCTATTGCAATGACAGGAAATCCAGTTCAACATTCTCTTACTAAACACATCAGTATTCGATATCACTTCATAAGAGAACAAGTTCTGGAAGGAACAATTGAACTTCACTTTGTTCCTACTGATCAACAACTAGCTGATATATTCACCAAGCCACTACCTGAAGCTACTTTCAATAAATTGGTGAATGAACTTGGAATGATGAACTTTGAGAATTTCTGAGGAAAGCTACAGAGAGGAAATCCTGATAACTGTCAAATCCTGATGGTTATTCAGAAAGGTATGTTTTCTTTGATCAAATCCTGATAGGATGCAATCCTGACAGGAAGTCAACTGGTCAAATCCTGATGCTCAGATATTGAAGCTGGTATGAAAACCAGAAGTTCTAAGACAATTTGTCAACAACACTCCTGGTAAACTCTGACAAATAAGATCATTACTTAGTCTTTGATTAAGTTATTAAGTCTTAATTTTCAATTGCAATTATATTTTTGTCAGCGATTACTATTCGTTATATTATGCTATTTGTTTTTTAATATTTTTTTTAAAAAAACAGCACTTATCAGGATTATCAAAATAAATTTTGTTTTCTTAAATAAAATTTTATTTTACTTCATATTTTTTTAATCCTGATACGGCAAATGGTTTCATAGGAAATGCTTTTATTCCTGATGAGGTTAGGTTTTTCTTACATAGGAAAATGCCTACTCGTTATGGTTTAATTTCTAATGCTATGGGGCAAGGCCAATCACACCTTGTTCCTAACCCAAGCATTCATCCTAAACAGTCTAAACAGTCAACTGCCACCTCTAATGTCTCTCAAAAGACTTTAGTTGTAAAAGCAAAGAATTCAGCTAGAACTGATGTGTCAGGAAGGCAATCAGGTTCAAAGGACTTTTCCTCTACACCTATCACTAAAAGGAAGTCACAAGGGGGTGTACAAGGGGTCCTGGTGAAGAAAGCTGCAAAGGGAGGTGAGGCTGTTTCTGTTAAAAGAAAGTTAGTGCTCAGGGATGAGACTGATTCAGAGGATGACTTACCTATATCCTCTGTGATGAATGTGAATAAGGAAGTTGCTGATACTGCTACTGCAGCTGTGGTTCCATTGTCTACACCACAGAAGAAAAGGAAGTTATCAAAAAGCAGGTATCATATTCCTTTAGAAAAGAAGCAGGATACTGATGTACAGGACACTTCTATTCTGAATGAGCAATCAGTTTCTACTGCTCAAGCAAATCCTGTTGTTAGTATTCCTGATGCTGCACCAAGTCAAGTGGTTAATATTTCAGACTCTCCAGCACAGGACTCTCCAACAAAAAGACATGTTGATATTTCATGGGAGAAGTATGGTGCTGCTGCTTCCAATCTTAGGATAAAACATCCAATGGAAAAGCTAAGGAAGGCAAAAGAGTTAGTCTATCAGAGACAGAAGAAACTGAAAGGATCAAGCCCACAAGAACCTGAACCTCAAAGTGGTTCAGCAGCTCTTTCTGATGATCCAGCCACACAAGAACCACTCAATCAAAGTTTGAGTGAAGGCTTAGCTAGTGGAATGGTCCCACAAGAACCATTGTCTCAAAGGGAGAATGCAGACATCAACATTCCAGCTACACAAGAACCATCTTCTCAAAGTGAAGATGCAGGCCAAGCTACAGTTTCTGAGAAATTTCCTGACAATGCTCAAGGGATTTCTGGTGCAGATGAAGTTCAAAGATTGGTCGAGGACACTGTCAATGAGGGAAACACACAAGAACCTTTGACTCAAAGTGTTGAAGCAGCTTCTGAACCTCAAGCTTCACAAGAACCATTGGTAGCAACTACTGATGCAAGCATATCAAATCCTGACGGTGTTCATCCTGACGCTAGTGGTGCTCCTGATATTGAACCTATCCTGATACAGCCACTTCGTTCAAGACCAATGGATCATCCTATCACAGATTCACAGGATAAAATGAAAGGTATAGCTATTTCTGATCCTGATGATACTCATAGTACTGATGATGATGACTCTGATGATAGTGATGATGATGAGAATCGAAAAGAGAAGGAACAACTTGCTACAACACTCAAAATTAGTATTGGAACTAATTTTGGTTCATCAAGTACATATATGGCTGGAAAAGCTTCCACTGGGAAAGATCAGAGACAAGATTTTTATATTCCTTCCTTTAATCCTGCTGAGGCACTTAGACAGAATGAATGGAACAATTCATGGCACAGATCTGCTGAATCTGTAAGTTATTCTTCTGCTTTGGAACATGCCTATGATGCAGTGAAATCTATAGAGAATCAAGACTTGAAGAATCATCTGAAGGCTACAACTCTGTTATCCAAAAGCCTAAAAAGTGAGATTGATTCTATCAAGAGCTCAACTGAGTTTGTGAGGAATGATATTTCTCAAAGTTTTACAAAGGTGCCTACTGCTTTTCAGCTAAGGGTAGTAGAATCCCAAGTGAAATCTGTTATTCCTGAACAAACCTCTATCAGTAGAAGGATTGATTCTCTGGATACTAAGGTAACTGACATGAAAGCCTCTCTTTCCTTAATTTTGAATTTATTGTCAAATCCTGATGTCAAAAAGGGGGAGAAGGTTAGTCAGACAAAATGCACACCTGATCTAGTATTAAGGAATAATGATGATGATACTGGAGATGATGGTTGTGACAAAGTGATACAAGGAGAAACCTCTGATGCTGCTGTTATGAAGTCTACAATTCAAACTTCACAAAGTCAAACAACGCAATCAACTCATGTTTCTGATTCTGGAGTTAAGACAGTAAGAACGTTGGTGCAATCTCAGATCCTGACGGAAGAACAAATCCTGACACCTGGTCATGGACATACTCTTGCTACAATTCCTGAAGGTGATGAAGATATTTTTATTGATAATCCTGAAGATGCACCAAATTTATTCCAGAAGTTTTCTACAAAAGATGGCAGAATTGTTACTCTATATCACACTGATAAAAGAGTTCAACATGTTAGGCCGAATACACAATATAATCAAGTATGTATGAAAATAACGACAATTAAGAACACTGTTTATGAATCAATAAACTGTATTTATATTAACAGCTTCTCTCTTTATGATGTTAATGAATCACAAAGAGCTTCTAGGTTACAAGAATAATATATCGATAATCGCGTCCCTTCTAGGGATAACCTATCTGTGTTTATATAGTACACAGCTACATACAATCCTTATCTAATTGATATTCCTACAAGTTAGCTATACAAAACTTATCAATTAAGGATTGCTTCTTATCTTCCATTCTGTTTCCTTAGCTGTATCAATATATTCTGCTTCTTTCCATCTTCAGAATATATTGCTTCTAGAATCTTTAATTCAGCACCGACAGCTAACTCAACTATCACCTTGTCAGACTTTACATAAACTCTGACCGGCTTCCTTTAAACTCTTCACCCTGTCAGAGTTTAATTAAACTCTGACCGGCTTCTGATAAACTCTTGTCAGTACCTGTTGCTTAAACACTGATAAACAAACATTAGCAATTATATTTAACAATCTCCCCCAAACTTGTTCATAATAAAATGTACAAGTTAAACATATAATTGATGATGTCAAAACCATTTAACAAATGCAGTGTTTAACATATAACAGAGTTTAATTTAAAACAGAGTTTAAATTTGACTTAGAATAGAAAATATTAAAAACTTACAGTCAGACTTTACTTGACTTCTTCAATATCAGGTACAGTCCTGAGATAATCAATCAGCAGTCTTCTCTCAGCATTCTCAAGTTCAGCTATCATAATTTCTTTCAGCTCCTTATACTCTGGATCTCCTTCACCAGTTTGATATATGGCAGCCCTTAGAGAATAGATACTGTTCTTCTTCATATCATTCCCTAGCCGAATGTACTGAGCTTTATTTGACTCTAAATTGAATTCTAAGACTTTTAATCCCAGTGCAGTTTTAAATCTAGCACTGTTTCTCTTCATCTCCACCAATTTTCCAGTATGATCTCTATACTTTGGAATATAAGCATTTGAGACTTCTCCTCCTCCAAGCATCACTTTTGATCTCAGCATCTTTTCTTTTAAGATTTGAGCAACATTATGGGTATGTCTGTTCTTAACTTTTAACAGATAAAGTACATATTCAAGTTCTTCCCATGATTTGAGATTTACATCAGATTCTCCAATTCTATAAACTCTTCCATCACTCATGAAGTATAACAGAAACTGCTTCTTCAAGATCTTGTGAAAAATCAACTGAACAGATTCTAACTTATCAAGATTTTCTTGTGTATTCACAATACCAGATCCTGTCAGTGAAATATTGTCTTGAGATCTGTTATTTATTCTCTTCTCCCTATGTGAACCTAAACCAGACTTATCATAAGATTCTTTTCCAAGTACAGTCCTGGTTTGAGAAAAATCCACAGGTTGAAGTGTCAGAGTTTCAGAGAATACAGGTCTTAAGAACCCTTTGAGTTGAGGAGCTAGCCGAGTTTGCACAGCTTGAGCCTTGTCAGAGGCTGGCTTAACTTCAATAGTATCATCAACTTGAGCAGCGTCAGAGGTTGATTTTGGTAATCTTGTTTCAACTTGAGCAATGTCAGAGGTTGAATAAATCTTCTTAGGTAACTGCTCTTCTTCTACCAGTTTACCTTTTCCTTTATCAGCATTTTTAATCACAGGCCTCCTTGAGTACTGTAAGCTCTGATCAGAGTTTACATTCTCTTTGATAACAATTCCTTTTTCTTTCTTTCTAGGAGCCTTGATTTCCTTCTTCTTGTAAGTACCATCCTTCAATTTCTTCTGATGCTCTTCAGCAAGACTCAGCATTTCAGCTTCCATGTCTTCAACTGTAGCTTCATTACCATGTTCTTCTAGAAACATCTTGGTAGCAATTTCTTCATCAGTTAATGGATTGGCTGAAATAATTAAACTCTTAAGTCTTGAACCACTGGCAGAGTTTGAAATTTCTTTACCAGAGTTTATCAACCTATTAGAATTTAATTTTGATGTTCTTTTCCCTTGAACAGAAAGTAAATGCCTCTCAGATTCCTTGCTTCCACCATCAGCAGAATCATCATCCCTCCGTCTCAGAGTTTGAGTATCTTTGCATTTGTCATTATGTACACTCTCCCCCTTTTTGACATCATCAGAAATTAGTACTGATGTCAACAATTCAAGCGAAGTAGAAATGGAATTCAATTGAGTGAACATTGCAGCCTGATTCTCCTCAACTTTTCCAAGCCTTGTCTTGATTTCCTCAGAATCCTTGGCTTGCTGCGTGAATTGTGTAGAATAAAATGATCTGTCAAGCTTCAAAGTTGTATCCCTTAGAGAAAATTCATTCCTCAGATTTGTAAACATCTGTTGATTCTCATCAAATCTATTATTGAGAGATTTGACTTGAACAACAGTTGCCTGTAAACTTGTAAGAACATCAGGATTTGTAATCTTCTTGACAGAATCAGATAAGAAATCTGCAGCCCTTTGCGCTGGAAAGATACAATCTGCATTAGCCCATGCACTGTAGTACATATTCTGATAATGCTCAGAAGCAGCCCTTTGAATTTCCCTTTCTTCAGTAGAATTTGCTTGAATATCAGAAATTTCCACTTGAATATCAGAGTTTGAATGAGAAGGACTAGCTTCAGCATTGTCATCCTCTCTGTGAATATCTTCAAGCACATTTTCAGCAGTGATTTCATCAATTGACTGTGCAGTCGCATCAGGTACTTGATCTGCTACAGTTTGAGGAACATCAGAGTTTACAGGAGCAGTAACCTCTGCTTCTCTCTGAACAATCTCAACAACGGATTGTTGCAAAGTTTCAAGTAAGACAATATCCTCATGATCATTATCTGTTGCATCTACAGGTACAGCAACAGCTTCTGGAACTGAATCAACTCTAATCTGATCAACTTCATCACCTTTCTCAAAATCAATAGAAATGATTTCTGTGTGAGAAGCAATGGGTTCTACTAACTCAGTAGATGCTTGATCAGCTTCCGGTACAGTATCTTCATGATCAAGAATCCTGCTGTCAGAGTATGCAGCAGCTTCCTCCACTACATCATCAGCTTTTGATGTAGGAGCTTCTGTTTCAAAATCCATCAGAAGAGTTACAGGATTTGCAGCATCCTCAGTAGTTAGAACAGTCTCCTCAACAACAACTGCAGGAGTACTTGAAGGAACAATTGTAATCACAATCTCCTCATTCTCTGATGTAGGAGCTTCAGTGTCCTCAGGTTCTTTGTCCAGATTGGCAATGATATCACCAAAAAGTTGATCAGCAACTAGCCGTCTCTTTCTCTGATGAAGAGTTTCTTCATCAGCTTCAGTTTTTGAGTCTGCACGAGAAGCAGCAGCAACAGACTTTGCCCTGTTGGCTCGCCTTTTCTTCATTCTTTGTCTCTGAGGCACAGCATCAACATTTGATACCTCAGCTTCAGCGGGTTGCAAACCAGACTTTATTGCTCGAACTTTAGATCTCTTTGACCTCTGTGGTTGAGACTCAGAAGGTCCAGCTTCAGCAGTTGAGACTTGTTGTTGCTGTAAAGTGTCAAGAAATTGTTGCACTGATGCAGGCAACAGTAAAGGACCAACTTCTCCTTTCTTGTTGTCCTTGTTGATAAGGTCAGAGAATATACGTTTGTGCAGTTTAAACGAAAGTATAACATCATCCTCTACTATCTCAACATTTGGACAGCAAAAATTGAATATCAATTGACAAAACCTAGAGAAATAAACAACATTTCTATTCTCTAGCATTTTCTCACCAATATTAGTTAAAACTAATCTAGCAACATCAAATTGACTGCCATAGAGAAGAGAATACCCGATCTGTAGACTATCCGTGGGAATCGCATCCCAATTGGTGCACTTCTTTCCAAAAGCCCGAGTAATGCAATCGAAAAAGAAGCTCCATTCCTTGCGCAAAAATGGCCTTTTGAGTTGACCTATCTTTGACAAAGGTCCAGAGTAGCCGATTTCTCTCATCATCCTAACCAACTCAGAATCACCAACAGATATCGTGAAAGCATTAAAATCTTCAAGACCCAAAGCATCACGAATAGTAGTAGGAGTAACAACAAATTGATCTTCTTGAAACTCAAAAATGATAGATGGAGATCCAGACTCTCCTCCATTATCATAAGTACCTGTCTGCCAAAAAGTTCGAATTTGAGTCGCAGACAGCTTCGATGGTGCTGTTAAAGCAGTACCAATATCAGAGTCTAACAAGAACCTCTGAATCAAATGAAACACCTCCGGTGCGTTCTCATTTGCTACAGGAGCAGAATAATTGTTGGGAACAAATTCTAAGTCAGAAGCAATAAACGCTGTAGTTGCCATTAGTAAGATTTGAAAACAAGAAATACTGGGCTCAGAAAGTGTTTGAGTGTTTGTGTGTGAGTAAAATCTAATGAAAAGATGAAGTGCGTAAAAGATTGAATCGTGTGTATGTAGTGTTTTAAATAAGAACTGAAAAGATTAAAAGTATGTTAGTGGGACAGATGTCAGACGTGAATACGCTGACAGCTGTATCTAACAACTTCCAATACACACGTGCAAACGTGGAGACACCTGTCATCACATAACACTCAAAAATTTTCGCTTAAGAGAAAAAAAATCAATAATAATAAAATTATCAATTTTAATAATAAAGTACAAAGGAGCTCAACAGTCAGAAAAATAATGACTGTCTCGAAACTCCGCATCTTATTATCCCAAGCGCTTCGATTCTAGGAAAAAACCTTTCAGTTACCCTGTTGAATGCTTTAAAAACCGAAGCATTTTATCAACAGGCTTCATACCTTAAAATTACCATACACCAAATGGCAGGAACCTTTGAGTTCATGGATGTCGAATCATTCGTTAACATGAACTGGCAGCAACAAGCAAACTATATCATCGATGAGTTTCTTGTTCTGTCTTTCCTGAATGATGAAGGTCTTATAGCAGATGATGAAATAGCGGAATGACCAATCTCTAATCCTTATGTGCACATCATCCGTCCCGGTCCATATGATGTGCCCATCCTGGCAGACGATGATACTATGGAGATTTGTATGATGCTCTTCCAGCAGAGCTTCCTGATGGGTACGGAGGAGTCAATCTTCTTGGAGTCCTGCAAGCTGCAAAGCAGAAAGAGAATCCAGGAAGATGATGATGATGATGATTCATCCTCAGGATGTTGTCAAGCAATCCCAGATGGTATAATGATCAGATGAACAACTGGGTAGCTCTCATCAGAAGTAGTAGAGCACAATAACTTCTGGCTCTAGCTCTTCTACTTCAGATGTAGCATTCAGATACTTGTCCTGGTTAGATAGATCTTCTCTTGTAACCATAGTGATTAGTATGTACCAGAAAGATTAGCGAAACATGAGCATGAAATTTTCTGAATGTAAATTTGAATCAATTAATGAAAACAAATTTGTTTCTTTACATATCAGTATTATCAATATTGCATAGTAATTGTAAAGTGAAAAAAAAACGATATCACTCTAAACAATGAACTAACATACTCAGCCGCACTACGAATCACTATCAGGACTTATCAAACGCACTCTTTCTTTTCTCCGTTCAATCATACTTTTTCCGAAAAATAAATGACTAATCTCAAGAGTATAAAATGTCTGAAACAAGGAAATTATTTTAACCATCAGAGATTAAAACAAAGTAACCTCGGCGTATTTTACACAATACATCAGTGTTTACCATTTATCCTTCTTTGTCAATAAACTCTTTTCTCAATCTGTACAGTTGTGAGAAATGTGTGTGTAGTAGCAGAGTTTACCGAAATCAGTATTTAGATCATCTCAAAGTGCATAAAATCCACAAACTAAAGTAGTAAAAACTGGTTGCCTAAACTCTCACATAGACACTTATTTTTCTATCTAAACTCTGTATTACTGATATCCTTTCATTTGGATATGTCTTTTATTTGTCACCCCCTGTATTATTTATATATATATATTTTTTTTTTTATTTATTATTTTTCCAGTAATCAGTGGTTGGCACTAGTCACCAAAAATCAAAGATTTTAGCCCTTATTTCATAAAATAAGTTCCTGGATCGTCCTAGGCACAACATGATCTCAAAGGAATTTGTGCTCTGTTTGGCATCTTTTGATTTGAGGGTGAATTATTTGTAGTAAGTAATCAGAGTTTAGACTTTGTGCTGTGATCATAATTAACTTATGAGAGAAAATGCAAACAGCTAATACAGACTCAGTGTATAGGATCAATAAACTAAGAGATGGTATAAATATAGAGACAGTATCATGCTGTGTTAGTTTACTGCACATAAATGAGATCAGAATCTATCAACTCTTAAGGATTCACAATTACTTACTGAGAATTATGTTTCATACAAATTTCTTCATTGGTCCATATGTTTCAGACAAAATTACAGTAGAGAATAGCATTAAACTGTAATTACCAGAGTATGACCAACAGAGTTTAACATCAGAGTTTACTTTCAGAGTATGACTGACACTTCACAGAGTTTATCATCAGAGTTTAACATGCTGGTTCACATAACAGTTAACACATGTAAGAAATCATGAACATAAAAAGTGAGTCTAACCCGTATCTCTAGTCAGAACCAGAGATCATTCCAAGTTCATTTACCAATCTTGTAAAAGTAGCTTCACTCAAAGGTTTGGTGAAGATATCTGCAAGTTGTTGGTCTGTAGACACAAAATGAAGCTCAATGTTTCCTTCTTCCACATGTTCTCTGATAAAATGATACCTTATGCTGATGTGCTTGGTCATGGAATGCTGTACTGGATTACCTGTCATAGCAATAGCACTTTGGTTATCACAGAAAATAGGTATTTTTGAGTACCTTAACCCATAATCCAGCAGTTGATTCTTCATCCACAGAATCTGTGCACAACAGCTACCAGCTGCTATATACTCTGCTTCTGCAGTGGATGTAGAAATTGATTTCTGTTTCTTACTGTACCAAGAAACCAATCTGTCACCTAAAAATTGACAGCTTCCACTTGTACTTTTTCTATCTATCTTACAGCCTGCAAAATCTGCATCAGAGTAACCAATTAATTTAAACTCTGATTCTCTAGGATACCACAAACCCAAGGTTATGGTTCCTTTGAGATATTTGAAAATCCTTTTTACAGCTGTTAGATGAGGCTCTCTGGGATCTGCTTGAAATCTTGCACAAAGACATGTTGCATACATGATATCAGGTCTACTTGCAGTAAGATACAGTAGAGACCCTATCATTCCTCTGTAGTTAGTCACATTTACTGAGGCTCCTGTGTCTTTGTCAAGCTTCGTTGCTGTAGCCATGGGAGTTGTAGCAGATGAACTATCAAGCATACCAAATTTCTTTAGAAGATTTCTGGTATACTTTGCTTGATTGATAAAAATCCCATCATCTGTTTGTTTGACCTGTAAGCCTAGAAAGTAACTAAGCTCTCCCATCATGCTCATTTGATACCTGGATTGCATAAGCTTTGCAAACTTCTTACAAAGTTTGTCATTAGTAGATCCAAAAATAATATCATCTACATAAATTTGAACTAAAAGCAAATCATTACCAGAATTGAAATAAAACAAGGTTTTATCAATTGTTCCTCTTGTGAACCCACTTTCTAAAAGAAATTGAGCGAGAGTTTCATACCATGCTCTTGGTGCTTGCTTTAGTCCATATAATGCCTTGTCAAGCCTGTAGACATAATCTGGATGCTTGGAATCTACAAATCCTGGTGGTTGTTCAACAAACACTTCTTCTTCAAGCTTCCCATTGAGAAAAGCACTCTTTACATCCATCTGAAAGACTTTAAACTTCTTGTGTGCAGCATAGGCCAGAAAAATCCTTATGGCCTCCAATCTTGCAACTGGAGCAAAGGTTTCATCATAGTCAATTCCTTCCTGTTGTGAATAACCTTTTGCCACAAGTCTAGCCTTGTTTCTTGTAATCACACCTTCACTGTCAGTCTTGTTTCTGAAAACCCACTTTGTACCTACTATTGATCTATTCTTTGGTCTAGGTACAAGTGTCCAGACTTCATTTCTTTCAAATTCATTTAACTCTTCTTGCATTGCTGTAATCCAATTAGCATCTTGAAGAGCTTCCTCCACTTTCTTTGGTTCTGTTTGAGACAAGAAAGCATGATACAGACACTCATTATTTGTTGCACTTCTAGTTCTCACACTAGCATCAGGATCTCCAATTATGAGATCAGGTGTGTGTGCCTGTGTCCACTTTCTGGCTGTTGGTAAGTGGTTTCTTGCATCATTATTGAATCCTCCCCCTTGATCCATGCTCTCCTGATTCATACGTTGACTTTCTGCAGTATCTGAGGCTCCCCTTGAGTTGGATGGCTCAGTGTTTGTACTGTCAGAGTTTGAATTAGTTTCCTCAACTAATTCACTTGCTGTGTCTTGTTGAGCTTCTTCACGCTCCCCCTCAACTGGTTCTCTATTTTGTTCAATTTGAGAATTTTCAGTTTCTTCAGTATTTACCAATAGAGGTTCAGAGTATGCCACGTCAGAGTTTGTCAAACCTGCTTCATCAGAGTTTACATCATCAGAGAATAGATCTTCATTTTCAAAACGTAGTTGATCATATCCATCCTTGTCTTCAAGTCCAATTATTTTCTTGTCATCAAATGACACATGTATGGATTCCATGATCACCTTAGTTCTCAGATTGTAAACTCTGAATGCTTTTGTTGACAATGGATAGCCAACAAAGATTCCTTCATCAGCTTTTAACTCGAACTTTGTTAACTGTTCAGGATGAGTCTTCAACACAAAGCATTTGCATCCAAATATGTGAAAATATTTCAAATTTGGCTTCTTATTTTTCACCATCTCATATGGTGTTTTCCCATGCTTGTTGATCAGTGTAGCATTTTGAGTAAAACAAGCAGTTTGAACAGCTTCTGCCCAGAAATAAGTTGGCAATTTTGCTTCATCAAGCATAGTTCTGGCAGCTTCAATTAAAGTTCTGTTCTTTCTTTCAACTACACCATTTTGCTGTGGAGTTCCAGGTGCAGAAAATTCTTGTTTGACTCCTCTTTCCTTGCAGAAAGCTTCCATTATTGAGTTTCTGAATTCAGTTCCATTATCACTCCTTATAATTTTGACTTTGTGCTGTGATCCTTTGTCCAGTAGATTTACATGATCCATCAGAGTTTGAGCAGTTTCATCCTTCTTTGATAAGAAATATACCCATGTATATCTAGTATATTCATCAACAACTACTAGAGCATATTTCTTTCTACCCATGGACATCACATTTACTGGAGCAAAGAGATCAACATGTAGAAGATGATAAGGTTCCACTACTGATGATTCAGATTTGCTCTTGAAAGATGACTTCCTTTGCTTGGCCTTTTGACAAGAATCACATAGACCATCTAGATTGAGTATTGATTTTGGAAGTCCTCTTACAAGATCCTTTCTTATCAGCTCATTGATGTTGTTCAAATTGAGATGAGAGAGCTTCTTGTGCCAATTCCAACTCTCTTCATTTGACATTTTTGCAGTCAGACACACTGTTTTTCCATCAGAGTTTGTTACCAAACTTGCTTCATATATATTGTTGCGCCTGTGTCCAACTAGAACAACTTTTCCAGTAGATTTGATGATAACTTCACAGTATTCACTATGAAAATCTACATGGTTTCCTCTGTCACAGATTTGACTCACAGATAGCAGATTATGCTTGAGTCCTGAGACTAGAGCTACATTCGTGATGATGACACTTCCAAGATTGATATTGCCATATCCCAGAGTGTGTCCTATGTTGCCATCTCCATAGGAAACTTTTGGGCCAGCCTTCTCCTCAAAGTCTGATAGCAGGGCTTTGTTTCCAGTCATATGTCCTGAGCATCCACTGTCCAAGATAAGTGTGCTCTCTATTATACCCTGCAATCACAAACAAACACTAAGTGTTAGTTTTAAGGATCCAGACTTGCTTGGATCCTTTGTCCTTCTTAACAGTGTTAGCTTTTGCAGCGGAATCAGCATTTTCAGAGTTTAAACTAACATTGTCAGATTTTACACTAGCAGAGTTTGCTCTAACCCATTTTAAATTGGGTTTTAGCTCATAATAGTTATGATAAATTGCATGATAACTCTTACATGTGTAAATAGAATGCCAAGTGCTCCCACAATGTTTACATAAAGTCTGTGGTTTTACTCTAACATAATCATTCTTTACTTCTGAAGTAGAAGGTAAAGAATTAATATGTTTGTTCTTAGTGCAAAATCTAGCAAGATGATTAGAACTACCACAATTATAACATGTTTTTCTTGAGACACTAGCATTAGGCATATGATTATTTCTATTATTTATGCCTACTTTTCCATTCCTATTTCTCTTGGATCCTTTAGGTTTCATGGCAGACTTAACCTCTTTGAGCTTATGTTTAAACTGTTTTCCTGTCATTGAACCAACATTAACCTGTTTCTCACAGATTCTAATTGGTTCTTTAACAGCTTCTAACTCAACAAGCTTCTCTGTTTTAGATTCAATATCTACTTGTTCAGCACAAGCTTCAACTGGCTCCATAACAGCTTCTTTCACAACTACAGATTTTAGCTTGGTGGATTCTGGAACAAATATCACAGGTTTAAGTTGTGGTTTAACCTTAACTTTGTCTTTAAACCTAAGTTCATCGTTTTCACAATAGCCTAAACCTACAGAATCTGTTTGAAACACTTGATGAGTGTCTCTTCCAGAGTTTGTCCAAGTCTTAATTATTTTTCTTTCTTTTTCAAGTTCAGATTCTAGCTGCTTATTTAACTTAAGCACTTCCTGTTCAATATAAACAGCATCATCTCTTTCTTTTTGAATCTGCTTCATATTCTCAAGTTCTCTTTCAAGAAACTTGTTTCTATCTTTAAGACTAAGATTCTCAGATTTAATCCTCTCATTCTCTAAAGTCTGATCCCTATAACTAACATGTATGTTCTTAAGATAAATTCTTAATTCAGAAATATTATCAGTATCATAAGCATAAGTAGTTAAAGGTACCTTATTTTCAGAAGATTCAGTCTCATCTCTGACAGTTGCCATAAGAGCATAGTTTTCTCCATCATCAGAGTCTGAAGTATCTGCCCAGTCTCTGCCTTTAGAGATGAGTGCTTTCTCAGATTTGCCTTTAATGCACTCTGGAGCATAATGACCCATCTCCTTACACTTGTAGCACTGGATTTGAGATTTATCCTTCTTGCCAGACTTGTTCTCCTTTCCATCAGACTTTCTGAAACTTCTCCTTTCAGGGTTTGAATCTTTCCTTGAGAATCTCTTTCCTTTCTTGAAGTTCTTGAATCCCATCTTCTTAAAGGTCTTCACCATCAATGCAGCCATTTGCATCAACTCCTCTTCATCATCCTCAGAGTCAGAAGCTTCATCAGAGTTTGAGTCATCATCAGAGTTTGATGACTCACTCTCGGATTTAGTAACTAAAGCCTTTCCCTTGGCTTTCTTCCTTGATGATTCCTTCTTGATGGGCTTCTCCTCGACTTTGAGAGCAACAGATTTTGTCTTCTTGCTTGACCTCCTGTTTCTTTGTTCTATCTCAAGTTCATGAGTCTTTAACAATCCATAGATTTCATCAAGATCTGTATCAGCAAGATCATAATTATCTCTGATTGTTGTTGCCTTTAAATCCCACTTTTCAGGTAGAGATAACAGAAACTTGAGATTGGACTCTTCAAGTTCATATTCCTTATCTACCAGAGACAGATCGTTCAACAGTTTGCAAAATCTGTCATAAGTCTCAGTCAAGGTTTCATTAGTTCTTGAATCAAAGTGCTCATACTCCTGTGTGAGTATTGTTTTTCTGTTCTTCTTAATAGCACCTGTTCCCTGGCATCTGACTTCTAAAGCATCCCATATCTCTTTGGCAGTTTTGCAGCCAATTACCCTGTTAGACATAACATTATCTAAAGCACTGTGGAGAAGATGTCTAACCTTTGCATCCTTTGCAATTGATGAGATATCCTCAGGAGTCATATCTTTCTTTTCCTTTGGAACAGTCTTTTGTTCTTGACCATCAACAACAGGGGACAATTTAGTTGGCATATGAGGACCATCATTAATTCTGTCAAGGTATTCTGGATCTGTAGCCTCCAGAAACATGGTCATCTTCACCTTCCAAATCGGATACTCTACAGGCCTGAGAATCGGAACCCTGATTGTTTCATATCGACTCACAGAATTAGGCTTAACCTGTTCAGCCTTGGAAGCAGTTTGATTTTCTTCAGACATGATTATTACTGTGTTTGAATCGTAAAACTGTATATATTAAACAGCCTTGGCTCTGATACCAATTGTTAGGCCGAATACACAATATAATCAAGTATGTATGAAAATAACGACAATTAAGAACATTGTTTATGAATCAATAAACTGTATTTATATTAACAGCTTCTCTCTTTATGATGTTAATGAATCACAAAGAGCTTCTAGGTTACAAGAATAATATATCGATAATCGCGTCCCTTCTAGGGATAACCTATCTGTGTTTATATAGTACACAGCTACATACAATCCTTATCTAATTGATATTCCTACAAGTTAGCTATACAAAACTTATCAATTAAGGATTGCTTCTTATCTTCCATTCTGTTTCCTTAGCTGTATCAATATATTCTGCTTCTTTCCATCTTCAGAATATATTGCTTCTAGAATCTTTAATTCAGCACCGACAGCTAACTCAACTATCACCTTGTCAGACTTTACATAAACTCTGACCGGCTTCCTTTAAACTCTTCACCCTGTCAGAGTTTAATTAAACTCTGACCGGCTTCTGATAAACTCTTGTCAGTACCTGTTGCTTAAACACTGATAAACAAACATTAGCAATTATATTTAACACAACAATTATATGCAAGAAAAGCACTCTATACAGCAAGTGAAGAATATCCTAATCTCTCACATGAAGAATTCTTAAGACAACAGAGAGAAATGATGGAAAGCTTTAATAACCCTGTTTCTGCTAGAGGTAGAGGAAGCAGAGGTAGGAGAGGAGCTAGAAGAAGTAGAAGAGGTTCTTCAACTCAAACAATAACTAGACAGACAAGGTCTAGAGGGTTAAGAATTGAAGAAATTCCTGAACCTATTCAAACTCTAGTAGTTCCTGACAGATCTACTTTTGGTGATGATGGAAATATCGAAGAAGAACCTGAATTGAGAAGAAAATCAAGAAAATCAACTCTCTGCAATACAAATCAAATTGAAGAATCTAATCCTGATGTTGTTCCTGATAATATTCAAGATCCTGATGATTCTGAAATTATGCAAGAGATTGATCTGATAATTTTTTCTACTGTGGTTGATTTTCACAACAAGGAAGTAGATGAAGAAGAAGAAGCCAGAAGAAGTGAAATTAAAAGATCAACATATAGAGATTTAAATCTCTATGTACAAAGGCTTAAACTCTCAAACAGAAGAGTGTGGAGGAACCCAAGCAGACAAGAATCTTCACTGGAAAGAAGCTATTCCTTTCACTACAAGAAAAATCAAATCACACAACGGTTTATCACCGTTATCTGACACCCTAAATTTCCGTTGAGTATGGAGACGCCGTCTGATGCGCGTATCAGACAACGGTTAGAGATCGTTGTCTGAGGCTCTAAAGACAACGGAATTTCCTAATAAATCGTTGTAACATATCCAGAAACAACAACGGTTTATATAGAAGCCATTGTCAGAGAATGTATAACTCAAGTGTTTGCTGAACACAGGAAAGACTTGTCATATAATGTAACAGCCCCAAATCCGGGGTCAGGGATCTAGGGTTGTCACGATCCATTTACTCCTTGCCTTACTTGTATTACTCACACCATTCATAATTCACCTGCTCATGACCCCACAACATATGTCTCACACACACACAGGTTAGAGTCTCAGAAACGACACAATACAACAACTGCGGAATAAATAACTTTTATTACAATACCGAAATGTCTTTTGAATCTGTCACTGATACAATTTCTAAGTAATGTTACATTACCAACTTAGCCTTCTGATGCTCACAATCCTCTCATACCATTCATATCTATACTTAAGTTGAATACCAAAAGCTATAGCCTGATTCGATTGGTTCGTACTACTCTCGGGATCACTGCTAGAAACTGTTTATGGAAACGCCTTGCGGGGTATGTGCCGTCCCATTGGCATCCTGCTTCGCTACTATATAATATATATAAAACAATAGCAAGAGTGAGCGATAGCTCAGCAAGGAAATGAAAGTATGGCATACTTCTGCCTTTAACTCAACCCAGAATAAAGCGGGTATAAGACAATAATTTGTCAAAATATCTCGATACTGAAATTATATCCTTATCGGAATGTATTCCCAAAAACAGTACCATTATTGTACTTCAAATATCATTTTCATAAAATTTCTGCAAACTTTTGCTATATTATGAACAAAGTTCTAGTATAATATAAAAGATGAGGTTTCAAAGTAAACCAATATAACCCTTCCAAAAATATCTACTATGTAAGCAGAATATCAACACATAACTTAAAAGATGAAGTTATAAGGTGATTCAGTATAAACAACTCCCTTACCATAACTCGTGTTATGTAAGGTATCCACAGAGTCATAACTCATAAAATAAAAGATGAAGTTGCATGAATTTATTGTCACTTCATTTTCAAATACTTTCGACCCCCTGCCAACATGATTGGTTTTTTTTCATCCCAATACATGTTGCAGGAATATCCAAATTGGATGATGAACCAATACCGGAGTTGCTACCGCGCCCGCTGTGCCTAACCTTGCTATGATCAGTAGCAGGTCGCACCGCTCAAATAGTTCTCTACATGTAGATGGAAGAATCACGACAGCCTGACATTGTCTACCGCCTTACTGTGACCTCCCGGCCCATTTGGGGCAATAAAAGTTGGATGGGTCCGCGCAACTAGACCACTTACACCACTCCTAGTTCAGATGAAATCCATGACTCTGAAACGTAAAGATCGTCCTCCTTTCCCCAAGTGTAACACTTGTTGATACGACTCCACTAAGTAGTTATATCTAGGTTGGAAAGGAAGATTCTCCAATATTTCCCAAGCTATGCTTGTTAATGGATATCGACTTGTTCCATGAATTTACCCCTCGATCATTGAGGTGGTAACACAATATTTGACTGGCAGCAATTAAATTGCTCCAAGAAAATATCTGTCCCTTGACAGTTTTTGAATTGAGAGTTTAAAAAGAGTAGTAGTTACTTAAATCAGGTTTCTCATATTTTTGATAGTTGAGCGAGCATTTGAATCTTCTTAAAAGACAGATTCAAATGGAAAAACAATGTTTTGGGAACCTCTTTTTGATTTGAAAATAATTAATAATATTTATTAAATAAGTAAACCTCAAATGAATATTCAAAAATAATATTCATTAAATAAATAACCTCAAATGATTATTCGAAAATAATATTCATTAAATAAATAATCTCAAATGATTATTCGAAAATAATATTCATTAAATAAATAACCTCAAATGAATATTCGAAATAATATTCATTAAATGAAAAGACCTTAAATGAATATTCGAAAATAATATTCATTAAATAAATAGACCTTAAATGAATATTCGAAAAATAATATTCATTAATAAATAAATCTCAAATGAATATTCGATAATAATATTCTTAAAGTCAATAATCCTCAAATGAATATAAATGATATTCCTTAAGTCAATAATCCTCAAATGAATATAAATGATATTACTTAAGTCAATAATCCTCGAATGAATATTCATAAATAATATTCATTAAATAAATAATTAACCCTCGAATAACAGATACCTGATATCTTTATCGGAAAATAATCCTTAGCATATACAGAAATATAATTACTTCTGATCTTAGAGAAAATCACCCGCCCTTATCCTAGGGCATTTATAAAAACATGGCTTCTAACTAATATCCCATATCTAGCTTAGAAGCCCATAATCAAATCATTTTCAAATAATAACCTTCGAATGAGGTAATATTCAAATAACATTCCTCAAATCATTTCCAGGTAATTAATACTTTCTAGAAATATAATTAATGTTTAATAATAGCAGTCCTCAAAATAATTAGTACACTGCCGCTGGAATCCCTCCGGGTTTCCATGGCTATCTCCATATCTCAAATACTGACTCCCGGTCTAGAGTCGAAAACAAGAAGTATGCTCTTATCTCTAGAGCTACAAGGTATACCGGTTTATAACTACTTTATCTCAAAGCTCATAGATAAACCCAAATCAAACTCTATTTTATACAATATATAACATGTATCGCACAACTGTATAACTCCACACATGGCAACAGCAGTAATATATAATCAATACTTCAAAGTATAGATTTAGAAAACTTGCCTGATGCTCAAGAAGTGATAGGGGTTCGCGACGATGTCGGACAATCTAGACAAAGTCAAAGAAAACGCACGATTAATCCTCTGGATAATCCACTTGTACACAATGCTTAAACACGTAAGCGAAACACAACCAAGGAATTACTAGCTCGTTATAGGCTCATACAAAGTCCATGTTTAATCGACAATTACTTAAGTCGTAGGTTTAGTCCTAAATCGATCCTCGAATACAAGTTATACTTAACCATTTACAACATTGGTTTCTAAGTCATGTTCTTAGTGGTTTTCACTTGCGCAACCTCGGCTAACACATTTTTATAAAATCAGAAAATAATCTTTTGGACTCGAAACCTTCGTACAAAGCTTCGTAACTGCCCTTGACACTTCAATACAAAATTCCATATTTTAAAACAACTCTTAAGGGTCTCAAACATAGCCACAAAGTTGGTACATTTCAGCAATCTCGTTCCTTGAACCACTTTCACTAAAATGGTCATATCTCATAAACCGTAAATCGTAATGACATGATTCTTGCGCTCACGTAAACTAGAAACAAATCTCTACACACTCATGTTCATAACTGAACCAAAAGAGGCAGTTAGGTTTTCTGATTCTAGGCAGTTTATAGAGTTACCGAAAATCGGGCATTACGACGGCTTAAAACCGAATAATCCTATTTTGTCACAACATAACCAAGCCACACCGGGCATACCATACATCTACAACCTCAACAAACAACCATCATACACCTCTAAGATCAGTGGGGAGGCTCAAATCCAACACCCATCATTTTACACATTCAAACAAATCCAAATAATCACTAAATCACTTAATCATGATCTTAACTTTACATGAACATCAAAACCACTTTAAAACTCATATAAAACTCAAAGGGGCAGAGGTTTATACCTTCCTCCAAGCTTGCTTGCTGCTATATTCCTTATGTAACCTTAGATCCTTGCTTAATACAACCTTTGGAAGCCACAAACTCAATATCAAAAGCAACAAAGCAAAATACAAGTTACTATTCATCATCTTCTCCAACTGTTACTCACTGAAATCGAAGGGTAAATGACAGAGGTGAGGCGATTGCTTACCATGGTTACGTAGGGCTTCTCGAGAGCTTCGATTTGAGTGGTGGAACGCCAAAAACGGACAACGGAATCTCAAGTTATGATCATTTCTTTCTCTCCCATTTTTCTTTCTTCTTCTCTCCCGAAATTTCTCTTCCTTTTTCTTTTTCTTCTTATCTTGTTTAATTACTTGATATTTATCCAATGTGGTGAGTCATCACCCTTGGTCTCTTCTTGTCTTGACACTTGGCAAGCATGCATTGGCTTGGAATAAAGTAGCTTTTCTGGTTCGTTTAATTTCGTAGAACACTCGCAAGGTTTCTCGAGGGTTCTATCGAGGTATTTTACCGAAATCGTTCTCGATACTTCTAATTCATTTATCAAATCCATATCCATGGAATTAATAATTTAAATCCTTAAATATCCTCAAATAATAATTATTTAGTCCGTTTTTGGTGAAATTTCGGAGAAAACGAAAAATGCTATTTTTCCGATTCTGACAGCTTCTACATTCTTTTATTTCCATCGTAGATCACTAATGCGACTTTGAAAGTTTATTATATCGTCCCGCATATAGGGTGGTCTGAAAAACTTTTAAATGAAGAGTTACTATTCATCAGTGGTTTTTCTATAATCCTTTGGATCAAAATTCCGTTCCAATATTCCTGATCTATTTTCTCTCTACTCTTTGCACTTAGAAAACGTTCTAGTGCTTTCTCGGGCGTACGCTATCTTGTTTACGGAGTTGTCGGATGTATTCCAGATATTGATTTGGATGACATAAAAATACTTTCCTTCCCTGGAGTATTGTATTCTTATCTTCCAGATTGATTGTTCTTATTTATATGTTCAGTCCATTCTTACTATTCTCAAAATGTTTGAAAACCGAAATTCATATTCATTTCATAACTTGATTCTCAAAGTCATTGCCACTATCCATATTTACATCAACATATAATAAAAGTTTTAATTCTACCCAAAATCTGGGGTCTTACAGTCTCCCCTCCTTAAAAGGATTCCGTCCCGGAATCACTCTGAAAACAAATGGGGATATCTTTCTAGCATCTCGCTCTCTAGCTCCCAAGTTGATTCTTCCACATTATGATTCCTCCATACCACTCTGGCTAGTTTGATGACCTTGTTTCGGAGTACTTGTTCCTTTCGATCTATCATTTCCATTGGTTGCTCCACATAGGTCAAGTCTGGTTGTATGTCTACGTGCTCGTACTCTACATATGTCGGGCATCTATAGTATACTGACGTAGCATTGACACATGAACCCCGTTATGACCATTCTACAAGTTTGGGGGGTAAGGCTGGCTCGTAGGCCACCTTCCCGACGCGTCTTAAATCTCAGATGGCCCAAATAATATCGGGCTCACTTCCCTTTCTTTTCAAATCTCATTAATTCTTTCCATGGATATCTTTTAGCATCACGAATCTCTAACCTCATATTCTCTATCTTGTTTGTACAGAAAATACACCAACATAAACTTGCTTGTCATCCATCAACATGCCATTTAGCTTATCAGTAGCAGTACTATCTCTATACTCGCGGGCTTAGTCCGCATACTTTCTCTGTCTGTCTTGGTTGTCACTAGCCGCTTGTTGGTGAAATCTTTTGTCCTTCTAGTTTGTTGGACTAACTTGGGTGTTGTGTAAAATCTCATCCTTTAATTCCCGATCATTCGGAATCCATCTCTGTCTCATTTTAAAGTAAGGGTATCGGCCACCACATTGGCCTTCCCCGGATGGTAGTGTATCTCACGGTCATAATCCTAGGTCAATTCTAGCCATTTCTCCATCTCATGCTATCTACTATCATGGGTAACTCAAAGCCAATTCATTACATTCCATAAAATTTGTGGGTGCATTAGTCAACCCAAAATAACTTCGCTGAAAACTCGAAGTGTCTATTCCTAGTACGAATCGCAGTCTTGGGCATATCCTCTGATTTAACTTCCAACTGGTGATACCCAGTTCTTAAATAAATTGGAAATACACAGCGTTCTTCCGCTGATCAAACAATCATTTACAAGGGTACCTATTCTCCATGTCAAACTCATACAACTCTCGAGGTTCGATATATAATCTTGTGCTAAAATCTTTCTCTCTTACAACAACACCGGGCTCTCCACGGTGGTACACTGGGTCTTATCATATCCTTATACAACAACTCTTGTAACTGAGTCACTAACTCTTTCATTCCCACTATACTCTGAATACTCGGTATTCATTCTCATGTCATCCCAATCGATATTTGGTAGCGCATTAAGATCTTGTACAATCTCCCAAAACCATTGTAGTTCCCTTTATACTTGGTATCTCTTTTCTTGGCGTCAACCTTAAGAGCTAATTAAGCCTCATATCTCCGGCATAATAATTTCTTAGTCTGACTATATTCAAGAATCTCTGAATCTGTCTCCATTCTTTATTTATTACTCTCTATCCCCTATAATCAGTCTGGGCTTCATTGGGTGTCAACCAACCCATTCTTATTATAATATCAACTTCTCCCAACTTGAAAGGAATCAGGTCTATCAAAAGTGTCAACCTCATATCTCTAGTTCACAACCTGGATGTACCAGTCTTATGGGAAAATCCCTCGATGGATTATTTCTACTTGTAAGTATTCCCTTAGCAGCTCGGCCTTAAGGTTTAATCGTCATGCAACTTCTTGATATACAACGATACATTAGCTCTGTCTAAACAGTATAGAAGGGCACCTGCTATTTAAAGGTCCCGATAATGGGCTGCTGGTTGGAGGTAGCCCTGGTTGAAACCTACTGGCTTTCTTTTCTTCTGTGTTCACAAACTCCGGGACAAACCTCAATAATTCGGAAAACTTGGCCTCATACTCGGTTACAGTCATGGTTTCTGGTTTTAACTCTTTAATTTTCATTTTCATCCGGGTCTCCATATATTTCCGAAAATTATTCCTCTAGAACCACACACGCTGCACCTCTCCCAAGTCACAATACCAGCTCCCTCTGACTCCATCGTCAGTACTTATCTTGCTGACCCAGAGGTAGTGTCCATTCGCAAACAACTCCTCCCAAAATCTCAATCTCACTATAGGGCATCTATCTAACACCGCCGTCACTGGAGTTCACGGCACATCGCTATTCCTTTCACATATATCAACTGACACGCTTTCCATTATCATAATATCCTTGGGAGAATAAACCAATTTCATTGATATGTCACTAACATTCTATTCGTCTTAGGGATTCGCTCCTGTCATAGGCGATTTCGTTGCGAATCTACTTCCTATTAGCGAATTTTGACTTATTTGGTCTGGTTGGCCTCCCCTCGGAATTCAATGAGGATAACAAAAATTATGGGGCCTTGAAAGATAGCTCCCATATCAAAGATAATGTCACACACTGGTGATCATAAGGTTATGAGTTTTAAGGTAACCTTATTGGAGGTAAAAGAATTTACCGAGAGATCAACATGATCATAAGAACTCAACGTTGTGTGCCTCAATTGAGACATTACTAAAGGTAATTAGCCTTCTTGTATTTCACAACTTACAAGTGATGGCGTCCCATCCGACTTCTATCACACAGACAGATAGTCCTTGTAGCCCCTATAAGTATAGGGTTGTTCGTCTCAGTGGAAGTTGAAAAGTATGAAAGCAATTCGATATCAATTTAATGATTATCGTCTTTCGACAATATTTCTTAAAGGAACACCTTGGATTAAAATTGAACAGATTCCAAAGGTGCGGTTTCCAAAGAAAATACAAAGAAAAGAATAACCAAGAAGATACTGGTACTTAACAAGCAAGGGTTATTCATTATTTGAAGAAAAGTGGAAGCTTGAATAACATCATTTGACAGGGCTTTTAAAAACTTGAAAGTAGGCATCGTGACAGCCTCTAACAAAATTGAAATTAAATATGATTTAACACAAGTGTTATAAAATAACTTCGAAGAGGGAATATACCCTTTATCAGAATTCTTTCTTGGAGAGAGGTCAAGATAGATCATAGGTTGGGGAGGTACCCCACATAATTTTCAAATGGGGAGGGTACTACCAAAGTCTCTACGGATGCCTTTTATGTCGGCTCCTCTGGTGGATAATCGTTCAATTCCAAAGCTTTCCTTTTCCACGCACCCTAAGGTGTTTGATACTTACGTCATTGCCGACTTATTATAGTCGCTAAGAATTCAACCATCAACATTTGCAATCGCAGGGAGTTCTATTCGACTAGGCGCAAACATCTCAAGTAAGCGTTCTGTTCTATAAGAAGACTTCGATACCGTTGTCGCCCATAGCAATGACAATTCCACATGTCGACTGGCGGTACTTCGGAAGCTCGCTAGAAACTACAAGCTTACATCCGGTCTCTATTTCAATCATCCTTATACCCAATATTCCTTCTCCCATATCAATCCCGTGTGCTACATAAGCTTAACACTTTTGGCACAATAGCCTTTTCATTTAAGTCAATCCCGGAATTTCTCAGTCCGTCTTGGTCCTTAAATATATTTCGCCTTTACCGTCCAATCTCAACTTCATCATTTAATCTCTACAATCAATTATAGCAATCAGGGTCGGTCCACCAACCCATATAGCGGTCATCTTACCCAATCCACAGGGTTCGCTCTAGTTCCACGCTCTTTGGTGACATCCTCTGGTAATCAGAAAGACAAGGTTTGCCAAAATTTGCTGAATTCCTTTCCAAAATCAGGGAAACTTGATCAATCTATTTACCCACTAGTAATACTCGGATCTGATTTCCGACCTTTCTGTTCTATCCTCATAATTTCTTCCTGGTTTCTTGAGGGTGGTAAATCTCGTTCTCGATTCCGCATTAGCGTGCTTGTCTTACAATAACATTTGCATGGTACATATACCCAAAGTTCTCCTTGGGATAATAAAATCCCTCAATGATGTAATAGATACTCTTTCCAGTGGAATCGCTGGTCGTGGGGGATTGAAACCTCAAAGCCAAAGTAATTCCTTTCACTATACTAGGCAACTAAGTACCCTTAATCGTTCGTGAAAATCTGGACATCTTGGTTCTTACGTATGCCACCTCCTTATGGACAACTATAACCGACTACGAGTAACAGGTTTTGTTCAAGTCGAATCAATCCACTGATACTGGCTATACTGCCTCTACCTCTTCTGCTTTGGAGACTCTACTCCATTTTCTTTATCATATCTCTTGATGAATCATAACGATCCTAAACTCTCGTATCGGCACTTATTTGACCTCCGAAGGTTCGTCCGGTCCTATTGTACGACCTCAAGTAACATACTACATCTTTATCAATCAACACGTCCTCTACAAGATTCTTTTCTTGACCCACTATGGGGTCTTCCTCTAGATCCTCCTATGGATCTTCCTTTATCGGGTCTCCGTCCATTTCAAGGAATGCATCATCAATTGCCTACTCGAAGGCCTCGGGATCTGGCATCTCAGAGTCCCATCCATCTATAACTCATACGAATCGAGGTGACTAACCATGAAGTCCTAAGTACGGTTTCCCAGAAGAAGTCCCCTCTCGAGCTTCATCTTAAACAGTCAGGGTCATGTCCTCTAACCCGACTATGAACTTAATTTGAGCTCTAGATGTTCTTATCATTATTAAGGGTATTGTAAGACTCGATCTCCTATCGTTTCTGAGGACTGTAACCTAACGCTCTGATACCATTTCTGTAACAGCCCCAAATCCGGGGTCAGGGATCTAGGGTTGTCACGATCCATTTACTCCTTGCCTTACTTGTATTACTCACACCATTCATAATTCACCTGCTCATGACCCCACAACATATGTCTCACACACACACAGGTTAGAGTCTCAGAAACGACACAATACAACAACTGCGGAATAAATAACTTTTATTACAATACCCAAATGTCTTTTGAATCTGTCACTGATACAATTTCTAAGTAATGTTACATTACCAACTTAGCCTTCTGATGCTCACAATCCTCTCATACCATTCATATCTATACTTAAGTTGAATACCAAAAGCTATAGCCTGATTCGATTGGTTCGTACTACTCTCGGGATCACTGCTAGAAACTGTTTATGGAAACGCCTTGCGGGGTATGTGCCGTCCCATTGGCATCCTGCTTCGCTACTATATAATATATATAAAACAATAGCAAGAGTGAGCGATAGCTCAGCAAGGAAATGAAAGTATGGCATACTTCTGCCTTTAACTCAACCCAGAATAAAGCGGGTATAAG
Organism: Heracleum sosnowskyi; assembly: GCA_030848705.1. Classification (NCBI taxonomy): domain Eukaryota; kingdom Viridiplantae; phylum Streptophyta; class Magnoliopsida; order Apiales; family Apiaceae; genus Heracleum; species Heracleum sosnowskyi. Next base: position 111,433,770 of record CM061240.1, on the reverse strand, counting down.
ACAATAATTTGTCAAAATATCTCGATACTGAAATTATATCCTTATCGGAATGTATTCCCAAAAACAGTACCATTATTGTACTTCAAATATCATTTTCATAAAATTTCTGCAAACTTTTGCTATATTATGAACAAAGTTCTAGTATAATATAAAAGATGAGGTTTCAAAGTAAACCAATATAACCCTTCCAAAAATATCTACTATGTAAGCAGAATATCAACACATAACTTAAAAGATGAAGTTATAAGGTGATTCAGTATAAACAACTCCCTTACCATAACTCGTGTTATGTAAGGTATCCACAGAGTCATAACTCATAAAATAAAAGATGAAGTTGCATGAATTTATTGTCACTTCATTTTCAAATACTTTCGACCCCCTGCCAACATGATTGGTTTTTTTTCATCCCAATACATGTTGCAGGAATATCCAAATTGGATGATGAACCAATACCGGAGTTGCTACCGCGCCCGCTGTGCCTAACCTTGCTATGATCAGTAGCAGGTCGCACCGCTCAAATAGTTCTCTACATGTAGATGGAAGAATCACGACAGCCTGACATTGTCTACCGCCTTACTGTGACCTCCCGGCCCATTTGGGGCAATAAAAGTTGGATGGGTCCGCGCAACTAGACCACTTACACCACTCCTAGTTCAGATGAAATCCATGACTCTGAAACGTAAAGATCGTCCTCCTTTCCCCAAGTGTAACACTTGTTGATACGACTCCACTAAGTAGTTATATCTAGGTTGGAAAGGAAGATTCTCCAATATTTCCCAAGCTATGCTTGTTAATGGATATCGACTTGTTCCATGAATTTACCCCTCGATCATTGAGGTGGTAACACAATATTTGACTGGCAGCAATTAAATCGCTCCAAGAAAATATCTGTCCCTTGACAGTTTTTGAATTGAGAGTTTAAAAAGAGTAGTAGTTACTTAAATCAGGTTTCTCATATTTTTGATAGTTGAGCGAGCATTTGAATCTTCTTAAAAGACAGATTCAAATGGAAAAACAATGTTTTGGGAACCTCTTTTTGATTTGAAAATAATTAATAATATTTATTAAATAAGTAAACCTCAAATGAATATTCAAAAATAATATTCATTAAATAAATAACCTCAAATGATTATTCGAAAATAATATTCATTAAATAAATAATCTCAAATGATTATTCAAAAATAATATTCATTAAATAAATAACCTCAAATGAATATTCGAAATAATATTCATTAAATGAAAAGACCTTAAATGAATATTCGAAAATAATATTCATTAAATAAATAGACCTTAAATGAATATTCGAAAAATAATATTCATTAATAAATAAATCTCAAATGAATATTCGATAATAATATTCTTAAAGTCAATAATCCTCAAATGAATATAAATGATATTCCTTAAGTCAATAATCCTCAAATGAATATAAATGATATTACTTAAGTCAATAATCCTCGAATGAATATTCATAAATAATATTCATTAAATAAATAATTAACCCTCGAATAACAGATACCTGATATCTTTATCGGAAAATAATCCTTAGCATATACAGAAATATAATTACTTCTGATCTTAGAGAAAATCACCCGCCCTTATCCTAGGGCATTTATAAAAACATGGCTTCTAACTAATATCCCATATCTAGCTTAGAAGCCCATAATCAAATCATTTTCAAATAATAACCTTCGAATGAGGTAATATTCAAATAACATTCCTCAAATCATTTCCAGGTAATTAATACTTTCTAGAAATATAATTAATGTTTAATAATAGCAGTCCTCAAAATAATTAGTACACTGCCGCTGGAATCCCTCCGGGTTTCCATGGCTATCTCCATATCTCAAATACTGACTCCCGGTCTAGAGTCGAAAACAAGAAGTATGCTCTTATCTCTAGAGCTACAAGGTATACCGGTTTATAACTACTTTATCTCAAAGCTCATAGATAAACCCAAATCAAACTCTATTTTATACAATATATAACATGTATCGCACAACTGTATAACTCCACACATGGCAACAGCAGTAATATATAATCAATACTTCAAAGTATAGATTTAGAAAACTTGCCTGATGCTCAAGAAGTGATAGGGGTTCGCGACGATGTCGGACAATCTAGACAAAGTCAAAGAAAACGCACGATTAATCCTCTGGATAATCCACTTGTACACAATGCTTAAACACGTAAGCGAAACACAACCAAGGAATTACTAGCTCGTTATAGGCTCATACTAAGTCCATGTTTAATCGACAATTACTTAAGTCGTAGGTTTAGTCCTAAATCGATCCTCGAATACAAGTTATACTTAACCATTTACAACATTGGTTTCTAAGTCATGTTCTTAGTGGTTTTCACTTGCGCAACCTCGGCTAACACATTTTTATAAAATCAGAAAATAATCTTTTGGACTCGAAACCTTCGTACAAAGCTTCGTAACTGCCCTTGACACTTCAATACAAAATTCCATATTTTAAAACAACTCTTAAGGGTCTCAAACATAGCCACAAAGTTGGTACATTTCAGCAATCTCGTTCCTTGAACCACTTTCACTAAAATGGTCATATCTCATAAACCGTAAATCGTAATGACATGATTCTTGCGCTCACGTAAACTAGAAACAAATCTCTACACACTCATGTTCATAACTGAACCAAAAGAGGCAGTTAGGTTTTCTGATTCTAGGCAGTTTATAGAGTTACCGAAAATCGGGCATTACGACGGCTTAAAACCGAATAATCCTATTTTGTCACAACATAACCAAGCCACACCGGGCATACCATACATCTACAACCTCAACAAACAACCATCATACACCTCTAAGATCAGTGGGGAGGCTCAAATCCAACACCCATCATTTTACACATTCAAACAAATCCAAATAATCACTAAATCACTTAATCATGATCTTAACTTTACATGAACATCAAAACCACTTTAAAACTCATATAAAACTCAAAGGGGCAGAGGTTTATACCTTCCTCCAAGCTTGCTTGCTGCTATATTCCTTATGTAACCTTAGATCCTTGCTTAATACAACCTTTGGAAGCCACAAACTCAATATCAAAAGCAACAAAGCAAAATACAAGTTACTATTCATCATCTTCTCCAACTGTTACTCACTGAAATCGAAGGGTAAATGACAGAGGTGAGGCGATTGCTTACCATGGTTACGTAGGGCTTCTCGAGAGCTTCGATTTGAGTGGTGGAACGCCAAAAACGGACAACGGAATCTCAAGTTATGATCATTTCTTTCTCTCCCATTTTTCTTTCTTCTTCTCTCCCGAAATTTCTCTTCCTTTTTCTTTTTCTTCTTATCTTGTTTAATTACTTGATATTTATCCAATGTGGTGAGTCATCACCCTTGGTCTCTTCTTGTCTTGACACTTGGCAAGCATGCATTGGCTTGGAATAAAGTAGCTTTTCTGGTTCGTTTAATTTCGTAGAACGCTCGCAAGGTTTCTCGAGGGTTCTATCGAGGTATTTTACCGAAATCGTTCTCGATACTTCTAATTCATTTATCAAATACATATCCATGGAATTAATAATTTAAATCCTTAAATATCCTCAAATAATAATTATTTAGTCCGTTTTTGGTGAAATTTCGGAGAAAACGAAAAATGCTATTTTTCCGATTCTGACAGCTTCTACATTCTTTTATTTCCATCGTAGATCACTAATGCGACTTTGAAAGTTTATTATATCGTCCCGCATATAGGGTGGTCTGAAAAACTTTTAAATGAAGAGTTACTATTCATCAGTGGTTTTTCTATAATCCTTTGGATCAAAATTCCGTTCCAATATTCCTGATCTATTTTCTCTCTACTCTTTGCACTTAGAAAACGTTCTAGTGCTTTCTCGGGCGTACGCTATCTTGTTTACGGAGTTGTCGGATGTATTCCAGATATTGATTTGGATGACATAAAAATACTTTCCTTCCCTGGAGTATTGTATTCTTATCTTCCAGATTGATTGTTCTTATTTATATGTTCAGTCCATTCTTACTATTCTCAAAATGTTTGAAAACCGAAATTCATATTCATTTCATAACTTGATTCTCAAAGTCATTGCCACTATCCATATTTACATCAACATATAATAAAAGTTTTAATTCTACCCAAAATCTGGGGTCTTACATATAATGTCATAAATACTATAACTTTAAAATGAAACATACAACCCTTTGAAACAGATTGTCATTGTTGTATATGTTAACAGACAACAGTTTCATTTTAAAGAATTGTTGTGGTAATGTTGTACAGACAACAGTTTTTATAAAATTAAGAATTGTTCTCCTTTCCTTTAGACAACGGTTTCTAAAAGCATATACATTATCTAAAAACTTATAAACAATGGCCAACCAAAATAAAAATACAAAATCAAAGCATTTATCAAAATTAAAATACTAAATATACAAATATACAAATTTTTTACAAAACTAAAACAAAAATACATAACTTGTACACATTAAGGAAAAAATATACAACCTCTAGCAATATTTCAAGTTCTTTAACGTAGTTGTCTCAATGTATCGTTGTTGCACTCGCCCTACTTTTCTTTGAGCCGAAAGTCGGAGAGGCATCTTTGAGTACACCCCTGGAGATAGTGTTGTAACCATGCAACAGCCATCCAGTTTCCAACTGGAAGGAAGCAAATCGGTGCTCCTCAATGTCATCAGGCCTGGATTATTTTTGGCAAGATTTTGAATCTGCATCGAACAATTGGTTCATGAGTGCATTAATTACTTTGTTAGAAAGAAGGTAATCAATTTATTGTATGTTTGTTACAAAATACTAAAGATCTAAAACAAAACATAAAACTAAAGGAAAAAAATGACAAGTGTTTACTTTATCGAAGAACGGAAGCCTAGTATATGGATTTTGATCATCGTGAAATTCAAAATGGTGCTTAAACAGATTCACCAGCTTTAAAGTGTAGTACTACACAATCCTTATATTACAAAAGGGAAATTGATCATCATGATCCATTCATCTATTCCTGATTCTCCAACTCTATTCTTGGAGAAGCCCCACTCTGAAATTGGTGGTCATCACTTGTTAAGTGATTTGTTGGGCCAACAATCATCTTTTTCTGAAACTACAAGAGGATCTGTGGAACCATCTTTAAAATCAATCAACACAGATTCTACTGTAATTTCAATTTCTCAAACTCCTTTATTGACTTCATCAACAGAATTATCTCTTCCATTGACAAGTGTTTCTCCATCAACGGAATCCATTCCGTTGACAGTTCAAACTACCATTATGTTGATAGCTCATTCTGCACCATTTATTGAAAATCAAGTTGTTCACACAACTAGTGCAGATGATCTAGTGGTAGTTGAAACACTTTTAGGATTGAAAGGGAGTAATTCTGAGAGGCTGGCTTGCAGCCAGGCAAAAGGAGAGAATGAGAGTGAGAGGCTGGCTATTTCTTCCAGCCAGGCAAAAGGAGAGATTGAGAGTTCCACCTTAGTAGGTGAAGGTGAGGGTGTGAGAGGTCTGAGCCATGGGGAGCCCATGATGCAAGAAAATAGTGGAGAGAGAGAAGGGACAACAACTCAAAGGGAGGAATCAGCCATTGCAAGTGAGTTAATGGAGGTTAATGAGGGAGAAAGAGAATTGTCTTTCCAAGAGCATTATCAACAAACTCTGGATAGCATTTCTCTAGATCCTGAAACCTTTACTCACCCTGTTCCAGCATATCAAATCATGGCTCAACAGGGCAATGTGGAGGTAGAGAAAACACTAAATCTAATTCATACAACTGCATCCATGATGAGGGCTAAGGATGCACTTGCTAATCTGTCTCCAGGAGCTGGTGGAAGTGATCAGTTTGCTAATTTTTCCAGTGATGATGATAGTCTTGATGCTGATTTGAAAGAGGTGGCTACCACTACACAGACTGGGACATCTGTGATGCCTCCTAAGCCAAGATGGCTGTATCAAGATTCCCTTGGATATCAAGGTTTGGATACTGTAATTACAAGGCAGTATAATGAAGCTTACTTGGCTCATGAGTCTGCACCTCAAAATGAGAAGAAATTCTACAAGGCAATTTTGGATTCTCTAGAAATCCAGAGGCTCCAAATGCTACAGACAAGGATTGAGGCCAGGGAATTCAAGGACACAATTGCAAGCTTCAGGGACTCCAATGATAGGAGGTTTGATGAAAGACTTCCACTTCTCACTGTGACCAAAATGGACAAATTCTTCAAAAGGGATCATGATGTGGCAACCAATTTGAAAACCCTTACTGACAGGGTGGACAAAGTGGAAGCCATATTAACTCATATGCAACAGGCACAGGAGAAGCAGACTCAGCTTTTGAATCTTAATGAGGCGTAGCACCAGTGTCTACCCACCACCTATCTACTCCCTCCACCGAGTTGATCTCCACGATCATAACCACAAAAGCTTCTAACGAATGAGAAAGAGAGGGAGCTTGACTTCTAACATGACACATAGTTGTTATATATATCAATTTTCGATCGTTTATTCACGGAAACTTACTAACGTCATCTTTAGGGGGTTGGGGCTTGTCAATAGATATTCTATCGGGTGCTACTTCTATAAGCTCGTAAAATTGCGCAAATACCGATTTCGCATCAGTAATCGAGAACTTGAAATATCGCCTCACCAAATATATTTTTTTACCCTTAACATCCTTGTAGTATATCTTACAAAAGATGTTCCGCAAATTCTTGATTGTCTCATCAAGAAAGTAGTAATTACACAAACTATCATATAAATTGTTTTTATTGTGCATTAGATAATTTGCTAACCAAAAGCGAGCTAAAAGGCAATACAAAGGAGGTACATGAATCTTTAATACTAAAATATTTATGGCACATGCGATAATAAAAGATTTAAATAAATCTAAAACAAGAGCATGTGAATAATATGCGATAGACATAGCAAGCATATATTGAACCGTAAAAGCAGATCGAAACATCTTAAAATTGTTGCGAAAAAATTATAAAAATTTTACGGTTCACAAAAAGTGATTTTCTAAAATTAATAAAACTATTTTTATTAAAACTATTTTTCAAAAAATATATATATAACTGAATTACCAAATTTTCTAGGCCGAGTCACGGAGCTCGCTTTTTTTTAAGACGTTTCATGGTTCTGCTCGAAATGTTCACCGTAGTCGTTCTTACTACGTGACTCCTTATACAACAATATGAGCACTTTCACTTTAAAGCTGGTGAAACCCTAAATGACACGTTTAGTAGGTTTCAAAAGCTTCTGAATGGATTAAAGTTGTATGGGAGAATCTACCAAACTAAGGATTCAAACCTTAAATTTCTAAGAGCTCTTCCAAAAGAATGGAAGCCTATGACTGTTTCTCTAAGAAACACTCAAGAGTACAAAGATTACACTCTTGAAAGGCTGTATGGAACATTAAAGACATATGAGTTGGAAATGGAGCAAGATGAAGAAATTGAGAAGGTACAGAAGAAGGGTGGATCTATTGCATTGATTGCATCTGTGAACCAACTGGAAGATGATAATGAGGAAGCTGCAAAAGCCACAACTAGTCGAGCTAGTTGTAGAAGTGATGTTAGCAAGGGAAAAGGCAAGATGACAGAGGAAGAAGAATCAGAACCAGCCAACTTGGATGACTTAGATGAGATTGATGAACACATTGCTTTTCTGTCAAGAAAATTCTCTAAGTTCAAGTTCAAGAGAAACTCAGAAGCAAGGCCACCAAGGAGAGACTTTCAACCTAACAAAAGTAACTGGATTGAAAAGTCTAAATCTAAATGTTTCAATTGTGGAATGCTTGGTCACTTTGCTGGAGACTGCAGAAAGCCCAAGATTGAGAAGGGCAACAGGAAATTTGAGCCTGTTGATTATAAAAAGAAATACTTTGAACTTCTCAAGCAAAAAGAAAAGGCTTTCATGTCTCAGGAGTATGATTGGGCTGGTAATGGTGAAGATTCTGATGATGATGTTGAGTATGTCAACTTGGCTCTTATGGCTAACAATCATGAGCAGGAAGCAAGCTCCTCAAGCAACCAGGTAACAATTACTAATCTTTCTGAGCTTTCTAAAGAGGAATGCGATAGTGCAGTAAATGAAATGTCTACTGTACTATACAATCTGCGTGTTACTCTTAAATCACTTACCAAGGAGAATTCAAGGATTAAAGAATCAAATCTGCTCTTAAGTGATAGAAATGCCATGTTAGAAGCACAGCTCATTGAGTTTGAGAAAATGAGATGTGTTAGTAGGGATGCTAAGCTGGAACTTGAGAAAGTATTAAAGAGGGAAGAAATTCTTAAAACACAACTAAAGATAGAACAGAGTGTGATTACAAAATGGAAAAATTCCAGGAATGTTGCTAGCAACATCATTAATGTTCAAGGTGTGGAATCTTTCTGTGAGAAATCATGGAAAAAGAACAAGGAGAAACTAGGGTATGCTGTTGAAACCTTAGAATCAGAATCAGAGTCAACAAACAACAATGATCATTTGTTGAAGGTTGATACGTTAACGGAATGCAATGTTTCGTTGACAGATGAACCATCAACCGATCATGCTGTTTCGTTGACAGAGAAAAAGAAAGTAGAACTCACTAGACTTAATGAAAAGTATGGTCCTGTCACTAAGAACTTTGTTCAAGGTGAGTCTAGTAAATCAAAGAAAGTTGAGAAGCCTGTTGAAAGAGCTAATGTAGGTCACTTGTCTAACAAGCAATTGAAAGACAAGTTAGAGAAAGTTCAAGTTGAGACTAAAGGTAACAAAAAGAATAACAGAAACGGAAAAGTAGGGATTAACAAGCACAACAATTACACACCTGATAAATATGCACCTAGAAAGACATGTGTTAATTGTGGTAGTGTTAATCATCTATCTACTAATTGAAAGTCTGTTAAGAAACCTGCTAATGTGAAAATGCCTAAGTCTACATTGAATGATTCTATACATGCAATGCCTGTTATGCCTAACATGTTTGCTCCATATGCACAGTATCAAAATCCATATGCTGGTATGTAATTTGTGCCTAACCCTTACATGAATATGTTTAACATGCCACAAATGCCATGGAATAACATGTTTGTTCCTCCATCTATGCATGCTGAGAATGAAACTGTGAGCAACCCTCAAAGATCAACACAAGTGAAAAATGATCTGAGAAGGAAATCAAAGGCTAACAAGACAGGACCCAAGGAAACTTGGGTACCAAAATCAACTTGATTTGGTTTGTTGTGTGCAGGGAGACAAAAGGAATCTTTGGTACTTGGATAGTGGTTATTCAAGACACATGACTGGTGATTCCACCCTGCTCACAGAGTTTCAGGAAAAAGCTTGCCCTTGTATTGCTTTTGGAGATGACAGCAAAGGCTACACAAAGGGATATGGCTTGATTTCAAAAGAGAATGTCATCATTGATGAGGTTGCATTGGTGGATGGTATTAATCACAACCTGCTTAGTATCAGCCAACTTTGTGACAAAGGATTTTTAGTTACTTTTTCAAAAGAAGCCTGTGTTGTTTCTAAGGTAGGAAACAACAATGTGGTCATGACTGGATTCAGAAGAGGGAACGTGTACATTGCTGACTTTAGCAGCACAAGTCCAGACACCATCACATGTCTTTTCAGCAAGGCAAGCAAGGATGAAAGTTGGTTGTGGCACAAGAAATTATCTCATCTGAATTTCAAAGTCATGAATGATTTGGTAAGGAAAGATCTTGCTAGAGGAATTCCACAGGTAGAATTCTCCAAGGATGGTTTGTGTGATGCCTGTCAAAAAGGGAAACAAAAGAAGGCATCATTCAAAAGCAAGACAGAGTCATCAATTGTTCAACAGCTTGAGTTGCTCCACATGGATTTATTTGGCCCTGTAAATGTCATGTCAATTTCAAAGAAGAAGTACTGTCTTGTGATTGTTGATGATTTTTCTAGATTTACATGGACTTTCTTTTTGCACTCCAAAGATGAGGCAAGTGAAATCATTATCAATCACATCAAGATGGTAAGCAATCATCCTGATTTCAAAGTGAGAAGAATTAGGAGTGACAATGGGACAGAATTCAAGAATTCAAGCATGAAAGTGTTCTGTGAAGAAAATGGTATATTGCATGAGTTTTCAGCAGCAAGGACACCACAGCAAAATGGTGTAGTTGAAAGGAAAAACAGAACACTTATTGAAGCTGCAAGGACAATGCTAGATGAATCAAAGTTACCTACTTATTTTTGGGCTGAGGCAGTCAACACAGCTTGCTTCACTCAAAATATTTCTTTGATTAATTAGGCCAAGGGAATGACACCTTATCAACTACTCAAAAGAAAGAAACCACTATTGGATTTTCTTCATGTCTTTGGTTGCAAGTGTTTTGTTCTGAGAAATCAAGCTGAGCACTTGGGGAAATTTGAAGCAAAGGCAGATGAAGCAATATTTGTGGGTTATGCAGCAGGGAAAGCCTACAGAGTCTACAATCTGAGAACCAACATTGTTATGGAATCTGTACATGTTGTTTTTGATGATCTCAAAATTCAGGGTCTCTGTGATGAAGGTTTCCATGAAAGTCTCTCTTTTGAGAATGAGGAAGGAGAACAAATGGATCATGATAAGACTATTGAGAAACAGTCCAAAGTTGTTGTATCTAGCACAGATGAAAGCAGCAGTGAAGATGAAATTGCTGCATTAAGATTGAAAAGAATAGCTGCTAGTAGACCAAATGGTCATTTCGTTGACAGTCAGAATGAGCGTTTCGTTGACAGTCAAAATGGACATTCCGTTGAAAGTTGACAAGGTTGTCGCGTGCCTATCAAATAATAATATCTAACAAATCCTTCTAACTATGTAGTAGGGTAAGTCAGAGTCGATCCCACAGAGACAAACATATCAATCACTAGTTATTCTTGATTTAATTCAACTAAGCAAGTAACACAATAAATTATTGAGAGATTTTTAAACTAATATTATACTAAGGCAAATTGTATTGTATTATCAATTAACTAAAACATCTAGAATTAAGTATCCCCACTAGCATGAATCAATGCAATCATGATTTTCCACCCCAATTAATCATACGCTACTCAAGAGGAAAGATGCGCCCTATAAAATACCAATAACCTCTCTCGAGTATTAATGGCTTCTCTAAAAATACACTCAAGCCTATTTTCATGGTATCATGCAATTTAGAGACATTAAACACAGCATCCTAACTTCCTAACAATCCGTTCTACCTATTTTCATGGAGAAGTTCATGTCCTTATTGGATAAATCACAACCATCTAAGTCCAACTTTCGATGATAAATAGATATTAGGTTCAAACAATATGCATAATCACGTCTGACATGTTATTGTTAATTAAGCACAACTCAATAAGCAAGAGCATACAACATAACTAAACTGGGGGGTTATGGAAAATCATACATCAATCATAACTAGGGTTCAACTTAACCCTAGATTAAATAACTACTCACTCATAATTAAACTAACAAAACACATAATATAATAAGAACACATGATAATATTAAGAACAAAGAATAAAAACCTTTAATCTTTCTCCAAGAAGAAAAGTACAAGTCTCCCTATGTCTGTATCTATGTCTATCTGTATATCTGTATATGTATGTCTCTCTCCCTATCTCTCAGATCTGATGTTTATATACATATTCTCAAATATGTTAATGCCTTGAGGAAAGTACAAGTATGTTTCCTAAACTGATTCTGTTTTACAAGGAAAATTCGTAGCTGACTTTTCTTCAGTAATTCTGAGCCGTTCCTGATGTAATTTGATATTTGGACCACTTTAGAATAAAAGAGATTTCCATTATCTTCGCGTGGGCTGTTAAATCGTCCAATTCTGACTTCTAGAACTCAAGATATGACCCAAACAGTGAATTATGTGCAGGCAGCCCAACAAATCCAAATTTCCTTCTAATAAATCTCCAAATTAAGCTCTTTATTCTCAAATCCTTCCAAGTTTAGGATTTCCTTGTTTCCTACAATAAAACATTAAAATTTATTAAATAAAAATCCAATTAAATGCAAAATATAATAAATATGAGGAATAAAATCATATAAAATATATATAAATATATACTCTATCAAACATCCCCACACTTAGCATTTTGCACGTCCTCGGGCAAATAAAGAAATAAAAATAATACTAACTAATAGGACCACCACTTTCGTAGATGACACGATTGCATTGAGCGTATGCAACAAGCCGTTAAACCCCTAGGCAGCCCTAGTAGGACGAGTTTTGTCTCGTGAGGGTTTATAGAAGATATACCCACAAAATCAAATATTTTCAACCACCAAGTCTCTCAAACATGCAACATATCATAGTACTCTACACATTATAAATCTCAATCACATAACAACCTGAAAGTGTCTGAAAGTACAAGTACTCTCACTTTAAGCATCATTAACACAAAATAATCCAAGTATGCACACAATGTCTAGATAGACAAAAATATCATGAGATAGACATCAAAATCGCATTCAACAAGTAAGCATGCTATGGATAAATATCTCACATTGCTCTCAGTTCACACAAGTGTATGGGTATAAGTGTATCGCTCAAGTAAGTTCAATCAATGTACTCATGTGCTACCATATGCTTGGTTGTCCACCAAATCTCCACCACCTCGTTTATATGCATACATGAATCAAAAGGTCTTTGTTAAAGGTTGTAACGGGGCTTAGGTACGGGGTAGGATATCAAAGAAACAGGCTAACAAGTGGCTAAACTTGATAACTAATAGAGCATAATGTTCACTTTTAATTAAAGCACCCAACATGAAACTTAGATCATGTAAAAGTTGATCAAGCTTTCACAAGCATTAAACTTCAAAGCACATATACCCCATGTACTTTCCCACTTTCACATTGTATCAATCAAATGAACACACTCTACTTTATCTTCCTCTTGCTCATAACTTCTCTTTTTTTTTCTTTTTTTTTTTCAAAAGTCAAGTCATTCTCCAGTAACCAAGGACAGTGAAAAGTCACCAAGAATGTACTTAATACCAGCACACATGGATCGTCCCTTTCATATGACATTGCACTTGCCACCCATTGATCTCAAAGGAGTACTTGATACTTGTTTGCAATTCTCAAATCATACTATATCCCACCAAAATGTAACATTTAACAAAAAAAATCCCCACACTAAATATTCACCAACCCACGAATTGAATCAATATGCTCTACCAGTAAATCAAGACAAGAATAAATAAGTAAGCTCAAAAATTTAGATTGGTGATATACGAAAGAATCGGGTATAAGCTCAAAGGGGTTTCACTAAGGATTATTTTTCATATGGGTACTGTTTGGGTAAATGAGGTTAATCCTAGTGCCTTTATCATATTCATGCATACACATATCATGTAGTCTCAAAACGGTTTAAAACAAGTTCTAGAGCAACAAGAATCATGATGAACAACACACAACAAAAAAAATGGATTGATAAAAAATCTATCAATCATAAATTAGGCTCAAATCCTCACAAGGTGAAAGCATGCTTAACTCAATAAAATTGACCAAGAAACATCTCAAGTTTTTAAATGTTCGCAAGCACAAACAAGGAATTACCAAGCATCAAATGATTTTTCATGAATATGACACTCATAATTAATCATGAGAAATTAATCTACACAATGTGTACTTATCCATGCTAACATGCTTTTGAGACAAGGCAATTATATACAAAAAGTTTTAAATTTTTTAAATTTTTTTGGATTTTTATAATATATAATTTTTTTGGGTTTTACTTTTTTTGGATTTTTATAATATATAATTTTTTTTTGGGTTTTTTACATCATTGAGAACTCATCCCCACACTTAAGTGGTTCATTGTCCTCAATGAATAATATATATAAATATACAAAACTAACAAGATCCTAAAAGAAATACAAAAAGAATAAGAGTGAAAAATTATACAAAGAAAGGTTAGAAATACTCCCCTAGTGCATGAAGTCCCGGTTGAAAATTGTGGGAGAGTGTTCCTCCTCCAAAATCTTGGGTTGCCTCCCAAGAAGCGCTTTTTTTTAAGGTCATTAGCTCGACCTTATTATCAATCAACCTGGTGAATGGATTGAAAGTGGATCATCCACTTTCTCAACATATTTTCTCATTATCTCTCCCAAAAACTTATAACTTTTATCCACAGTTTTGTCCAACAATACTACTCTTCTATCTTGAGAATACTTTAAGAATGCAACAACTATCCTTGTCGTTTCAGCTCGTGAGACAAACTTAAAAAGAAATTTAATAAGTAAGTCTTCCCAAGTGGTAATGGAATTTGAGGGTAATGAAAATAACCAATTTTTAGCTCCATCCCTTAAAGAGAAAGGGAATAATCGAAGTCGAATGGCCTCATCAGAAACTCCATCACACTTGATAGTATCACAAATCTTCAAAAAGTTTTCAATATGAGCATCAGGATCTTCAACAGATAATCCACCAAATTGAATTTCACCAATCGATTTCATTATTGAAGGCTTTAAATCAACATTAGTGACATGTAAATCTCTCACCAAAATTGTAGGAGGTTTAGAGAGGAAAATATCAGCCTTCATATCTTGATCTTCACCCAAGGTCTTAACCATAAGAACAGCTTCATTACTCTTTTCAAGATCACTCTTCTTCAGAGAAGGGCTAAGCAAAGAGTTGGAAAATTTAAATTCCATCTTCTCATCTCCAACTTCAAAAGAAATTTTTCCATACATCATATCAACTTTTGCACCAGCTGTAGCTAAGAAAGGTCTTCCAAGAATGATAGAATTTTGTGCATCTTCCTCCATCTCCATGACAACAAAATCACATGGAATAAAAAACTTTCCTACCTTGACAGGAACATCTTCAAGTATTCCAAGTGGAACTTTTACACTTCTATCTGCAAGTTGTAAAGATATACGTGTGGGTTTGAGTTCACCCATCTGAAGCTTATTGTAGATTGATAAGGGCATTAGACTTACACTTGCCCCAAGATCACATAGAGCTCTTTTGATTTCAAAATTTCCAAGTTTCACAGGAATAGAATAGCTACCTGGATCAGTTAGCTTTTTAGGAAGACTATTATGCAAGATAGCACTGCACGCTGCCGTTAATGAGATAGTAGAACTTTCTTCAATCTTTCTTTTGTTTGACAATAATTCCCTAAGGAACTTCCCATAAGAAGGCATCTCATTGATAACATCTAAGAAAGGGATATTAAGTTCTAACCTTTTCAAGATATCCATAAACTTCATAAACTTCTCTCCAAGCCTAGCTTGAACCAACCTTTGAGGAAACGGAACAGGTGGTACGTAAGGTCTGACTGGAGCAACTGTGGGTTCCTTCTTCTTTTCTTCAATCGCTTGTTGCACAATAACATTTTCAGATTGAGTTTTCTCCCCATCTTCTTCAACAATAAAATTATCACTAATCATCTTCATCTCTGGCCCTTGAAATTCCTTACCACTTCTTAACGTTATAGCATTCACGTGGGCTTTATGTGGTTGTTCAGTTTGGCCAGGAAGTTGGCCTGAAGACTTGTTAAGTTGATTCAACTGTTGAGCAATTTGAGTGATTGAATTCTCCATCAACTTGTTATGAGCCTTTATCTCATTGATACTCGAGTCAAAGTAATCATTCTTCTTTGCCTGTGTAGAGATAAATCCTTCCAAAAGATTCTCCAAGTTAGATTTTTGTGGCTGAGCTGGTTGAAAACCTGGCGGCTGAGAAAAGTTATTTTGTGGAGGTTGAGCTTGAGCCTGGTTATTTCTGTAGGAGGAATTAGGGTGATCTCTCCAACCTGGATTGTATGTGTTGGAGTAAGGATTATATTGTGGCCTTTGATTTTGGTTGTAGAGGGCATTTGCTTGTTCCATTGTTGTTCTAGAGGGATTGTATTGACAAGCATGTTGAGTGTGTCCAACTACACCACATATTTCACATGAGGAAACTGTAGATGAAGTTCTAGAATCCAATTGCTCAATCTTCTTAACCATTGCCTGCATAGTAGTATTCAACATGGTTAGAGCATCAACATCATACTTACCACCCTTCTTAGGATGATTTCTGTCACTGTAAGGATAATTATCATTAGACGCCATCTCGTCTAACAAAGTTTTCGCATCCTCCGTACTCTTTTTCATAATAGATCCACCAGAAGAAGCATCAACAAAATTTCGAAACTCTTGTGTTAATCCATTGTAGAATGTTTGGATCAATAACCAGTCAGGAATTCCATGGTGAGGGCATTGTCTCTGAAGTCGTTTGAATCTTCTCCAAGCATCATGAAGTGACTCGTCATCATCTTGACGAAAGTTAGATATTTCATTCCTGAGCTTTGAAGTCTTCTTTTGACTGAAGAATTTAAGTAGAAACGCCTTTGCAAGACTATCCCAGGTAGTGAATGTGTTTGGTCCTTCATCCTTCAACCAATCTTTTGCTGCATCTCGGAGAGAGAATGGAAATAAACGCAGCTTAATAGCATCATCACTAACATTGGTCAGCTTTATAGTATCACACTTTTCCAGAAAACTCTCAAGATGATCAACAGGATTTTCAGTGGACAATCCTGCGAAAGAATCATTGGAGACAAATTGGATGAATTTTGGCTTGAGTTCAAAGTGGGTAGCCGTGATTATTGGTCTGACAATACTGGAGAGTACGTCTGTAGTGTCTGGCATACCATGCTCCCTAAGAGCTTTTGTTGTTGTCTCACCCATAACTTCCTTGTCTTTATTTTTCCTTCGTAGTCCTGCTTGTCTTCTTGCCGTAGCTTCAATTTCAGGATCAAGAGCAATTAAATTTTCTGTACCTGAACTTCGAGTGTGCATGCAACAAGGAAACTAGAAACAAAGATCAAATAACAAGGGAATAATAGCCGAAGCAACACAACTAAAAGACTTAGCTAAACTAACTCAAAAATTAACTAATCTAATACCGCTTTGTCCCCGGCAGCGGCGCCAAAAATTTGACAAGGTTGTCGCGTGCCTATCAAATAATAATATCTAACAAATCCTTCTAACTATGTAGTAGGGTAAGTCAGAGTCGATCCCACAGAGACAAACGTATCAATCACTAGTTATTCTTGATTTAATTCAACTAAGCAAGTAACACAATAAATTATTGAGAGATTTTTAAACTAATATTATACTAAGGCAAATTGTATTGTATTATCAATTAACTAAAACATCTAGAATTAAGTATCCCCACTAGCATGAATCAATGCAATCATGATTTTCCACCCCAATTAATCATACGCTACTCAAGAGGAAAGATGCGCCCTATAAAATACCAATAACCTCTCTCGAGTATTAATGGCTTCTCTAAAAATACACTCAAGCCTATTTTCATGGTATCATGCAATTTAGAGACATTAAACACAGCATCCTATCTTCCTAACAATCCGTTCTACCTATTTTCATGGAGAAGTTCATGTCCTTATTGGATAAATCACAACCATCTAAGTCCAACTTTCGATGATAAATAGATATTAGGTTCAAACAATATGCATAATCACGTCTGACATGTTATTGTTAATTAAGCACAACTCAATAAGCAAGAGCATACAACATAACTAAACTGGGGGGTTATGGAAAATCATACATCAATCATAACTAGGGTTCAACTTAACCCTAGATTAAATAACTACTCACTCATAATTAAACTAACAAAACACATAATATAATAAGAACACATGATAATATTCAGAACAAAGAATAAAAACCTTTAATCTTTCTCCAAGAAGAAAAGTACAAGTCTCCCTATGTCTGTATCTATGTCTATCTGTATATCTGTATATGTATGTCTCTCTCCCTATCTCTCAGATCTGATGTTTATATACATATTCTCAAATATGTTAATGCCTTGAGGAAAGTACAAGTATGTTTCCTAAACTGATTCTGTTTTACAAGGAAAATTCGTAGCTGACTTTTCTTCAGTAATTCTGAGCCGTTCCTGATGTAATTTGATATTTGGACCACTTTAGAATAAAAGATATTTCCATTATCTTCGCGTGGGCTGTTAAATCGTCCAATTCTGACTTCTAGAACTCAAGATATGACCCAAACAGTGAATTATGTGCAGGCAGCCCAACAAATCCGAATTTCCTTCTAATAAATCTCCAAATTAAGCTCTTTATTCTCAAATCCTTCCAAGTTTAGGATTTCCTTGTTTCCTACAATAAAACATTAAAATTTATTAAATAAAAATCCAATTAAATGCAAAATATAATAAATATAAGGAATAAAATCATATAAAATATATATAAATATGTTAGATATAATTGCTAATGTTTGTTTATCAGTGTTTAAGCAACAGGTACTGACAAGAGTTTATCAGAAGCCAGTCAGAGTTTAGTTAAACTCTGACAGGGTGAAGAGTTTAATTGAAGCCGGTCAGAGTTTATTTAAAGTCTGACAGGGTGATAGTTGAATTAGCTGTCGGTGCTGAATTGAAGAGTCTAGAAGCAATTTATTCTGAAGATGGAAAGAAGCAGAATATATTGATACAGCTAAGGAAATGGAATAGAAGATAAGAAGCAATCCTTAATTGATAAGTTTTGTATAGCTAACTTGTAGGAATATCAATTAGATAAGGATTGTATGTAGCTGTGTACTATATAAACACAGATAGGTTATCCCTAGAAGGGATGCGAATATTGATATATTATTCTTGTAACCTAGAAGCTCTTTGTGATTCATTAACATCATAAAGAGAGAAGCTGTTAATATAAATACAGTTTATTGATTCATAAACAGTGTTCTTAATTATTGTTATTCTCATACATACTTGATTATATTGTGTATTCGGCCTAACAATTGGTATCAGAGCCAAGGCTGTTTAATATATACAGTTTTACGATTCAAACACAGTATTAATCATGTCTGAAGAAAATCAAACTGCTCCTAAGGCTGAACAGGTTAAGCCCAATTCTGTGAGTCGATATGAAACAATCAGGGTTCCAATTCTCAGGCCAGTAGAGTATCCGATTTGGAAGGTGAAGATGACCATGTTTCTGGAGGCTACAGATCCAGAATACCTTGACAGAATTAATGATGGTCCTCATATGCCAACTAAATTGTCCCCTGTTGTTGATGGTCAAGCACAAAAGACTGTTCCAAAGGAAAAGAAAGATATGACTCCTGAGGATATCTCATCAATTGCAAAGGATGCAAAGGTTAGACATCTTCTCCACAGTGCTTTAGATAATGTAATGTCTAACAGAGTAATTGGCTGCAAAACTGCCAAAGAGATATGGGATGCTTTAGAAGTCAGATGCCAGGGAACAGGTGCTATTAAGAAGAACAGAAAAACAATACTCACACAGGAGTATGAGCACTTTGATTCAAGAACTAATGAAACCTTGACTGAGACTTATGACAGATTTTGCAAACTGTTGAACGATCTGTCTCTGGTAGATAAGGAATATGAACTTGAAGAGTCCAATCTCAAGTTTCTGTTATCTCTACCTGAAAAGTGGGACTTAAAGGCAACAACAATCAGAGATAATTATGATCTTGCTGATACAGATCTTGATGAGATCTATGGATTGTTAAAGACTCATGAACTCGAGATAGAACAAAGAAACAGGAGGTCCAGCAAGAAGACAAAATCTGTTGCTCTCAAAGTCGAGGAGAAGCCCATCAAGAAGGAATCATCAAGGAAGAAAGCCAAGGGAAAGGCTTTAGTTATTAAATCTGAAAGTGAGTCATCAAACTCTGATGATGACTCAAACTCTGATGAAACTTCTGACTCTGAGGATGATGAAGAGGAGTTGATGCAAATGGCTGCATTGATGGTGAAGACCTTTAAGAAGATGGGATTCAAGAACTTCAAGAAAGGAAAGAGATTCTCAAGGAAAGATTCAAACCCTGAAAGGAGAAGTTTCAGAAAGTCTGATGGAAAGGAGAACAAGTCTGGCAAGAAGGATAAGTCTCAAATCCAGTGCTACAAGTGTAAGGAGATGGGTCATTATGCTCCAGAGTGCAAGAAAGGCAAATCTGAGAAAGCACTCATCTCTAAAGGCAGAGACTGGGCAGATACTTCAGACTCTGATGATGGAGAAAACTATGCTCTTATGGCAACTGTCAGAGATGAGACTGAATCTTCTGAAAATAAGGTACCCCTAACTACTTATGCTTATGATACTGATAATATATCTGAGTTAAGAGTATATCTGAAAAGTGTTCATGTTAGTTATAGGGATCAGACTTTAGAGAATGAGAGGATTAAATCTGAGAATCTTAGTCTTAAAGAAAGAAACAAGTTTCTTGAAAGAGAACTTGAGAATATGAAGCAGATTCAAAAAGAAAGAGATGATGCTGTTTATGTTGAACAGGAGTTGCTTAAAAGGTATAGGCAACTAGAATCTGATTTAGAAAAAGAAAGAAAAATAATCAAGACTTGGACAGATTCTGGAAGAGACACTCATCAAGTGTTTCAGACTAATTCTGTAGGTTTAGGTTATTGTGAAAACGATGAACTTAGGTTTAAAGACAAAGTTAAGGTTAAACCACAACTTAAACCTGTGATATTTGTTCCAGAATCCACCAAGCTAAAATCTGTAGTTGTGAAAGAAGCTGTTATG
The DNA here is from genome assembly GCA_030848705.1 of Heracleum sosnowskyi. Classification (NCBI taxonomy): domain Eukaryota; kingdom Viridiplantae; phylum Streptophyta; class Magnoliopsida; order Apiales; family Apiaceae; genus Heracleum; species Heracleum sosnowskyi. The sequence continues at coordinate 111,413,222 of CM061240.1, read as the reverse complement.
GAGTCAGTTGAAGCTTGTGTTGAACAAGTAGATATTGAATCTAAAACAGAGAAGCTTGTTGAGCTAGAAGCTGTTAAAGAACCAATTAGAATCTGTGAGAAACAGGTTAATGTTGGTTTAATGACAGGAAAACAGTTTAAACATAAGCTCAAAGAGGTTAAGTCTGCCATGAAACCTAAAGGGTCCAAGAGAAATAGGAATGGAAAAGTAGGCATAAATAATAGAAATAATCATATGCCTAATGCTAGTGCCTCAAGAAAAACATGTTATAATTGTGGTAGTTCTAATCATCTTGCTAGATTTTGCACTAAGAACAAACATATTAATTCTTTACCTTCTACTTCAGAAGTAAAGAATGGTTATGTTAGAGTAAGACCACAGACTTTATGCAAACATTGTGGGAGCACTTGGCATTCTATTTACACATGTAAGAGTTATCATGCACTTTATCATAACTATTATGAGCTAAAACCCAACTTGAAATGGGTTAGAGCAAACTCTGCTAGTGTAAGATCTGACAATGTTAGTTTAAACTCTGATAATACAGATTCCGCTGCAAAAACTAACACTGTTAAGAAAGACAAAGGATCCAAGCAAGTCTGGATCCTCAAAACTAACACTTAGTGTTTGTTTGTGATTGCAGGGTATAATAGAGAGCACACTTATCTTAGACAGTGGATGCTCAGGACATATGACTGGAAATAAAGCCCTGCTATCAGACTTTGAGGAAAAGGCTGGCCCAAAAGTTTCCTATGGAGATGGCAACATAGGACACACTCTGGGATATGGCAATATTAATCTTGGAAGTGTCATCATCACAAAAGTAGCTCTAGTCTCAGGACTCAAGCATAATCTGTTATCTGTGAGTCAAATCTGTGACAGAGGAAACCATGTAGATTTTCATAGCGAATACTGTGAAGTTATCAGTAAATCTACTGGAAAAGTTGTTCTAGTTGGACACAGGCGCAACAATATTTATGAAGCAAGTTTGGTAACAAACTCTGATGGAAAAACAGTGTGTCTGACTGCAAGATTGTCAAATGAAGAGAGTTGGAATTGGCACAAGAAGCTCTCTCATCTCAATTTGAACAACATAAATGAACTTATTAGAAAGGATCTTGTAAGAGGACTTCCAAAATCTATACTCAATCTAGATGGTCTATGTGATTCTTGTCAAAAGGCCAAGCAAAGGAAGTCATCTTTCAAGAGCAAATCTGAATCTTCAGTAGTGGAACCTTATCATCTTCTACATGTTGATCTCTTTGGACCAGTGAATGTGATGTCCATGGGCAGAAAGAAATATGCTTTAGTAATTGTTGATGAATATACTAGATATACATGGGTGTATTTCTTGTCAAAGAAGGATGAAACTGCTCAAACGTTGATGGATCATATAAATCTACTGGACAAAGGATCACAGCACAAAGTTAAAATTATAAGGAGTGATAATGGAACTGAATTCAGAAACTCAATCATGGAAGCTTTCTGCAAGGAAAGAGGAGTCAAACAAGAATTTTCTGCACCTGGAACTCCACAGCAAAATGGTGTAGTTGAAAGAAAGAACAGAACCCTAATTGAAGCTGCCAGAACTATGCTTGATGAAGCAAAATTACCAACTTATTTCTGGGCAGAAGCTGTTCAAACTGCTTGTTTTACTCAAAATGCAACTCTGATCAACAAGCATGGAAAAACACCATATGAGATGGTGAAAAACAAGAAGCCAAATTTGAAATATTTTCACATATTTGGATGCAAATGCTTTGTGTTGAAGACTCATCCTGAACAGTTGACCAAGTTCGAGTTAAAAGCTGATGAAGGAATCTTTGTTGGCTATCCATTGTCAACAAAAGCATTCAGAATTTACAATCTGAGAACAAAGGTGATCATGGAATCCATACATGTGTCGTTTGATGACAAGAAAATAATTGGACTTGAAGACAAGGATGGATATGATCAACTACGTTTTGAAAATGAAGATCTATTCTCTGATGATATAAACTCTGATGAAGCAGGGTTGACAAACTCTGACGAAGCATACTCTGAACCTCTACTGGTAAATACTGGAGAAACTGGAAATTCTCAAATTGAACTAAATAGAGAACCAGTTGAGGGGGAGCGTGAAGAAGCTCAACAAGACACAGCAAGTGAGTCAGTTGAGGAAACTGATTCAAACTCTGACAGCTCAAACACTGAGCCATCCAACTCAGGGGGAGCCTCAGATAATGCAGAAAGTCAACATATGAATCAGGAGAGCATGGATCAAGGGGGAGGATCCAATACTGATACAAGAAGCCACTTACGAACAGCAAGAAAGTGGACACAGGCACATACACCTGATCTTATAATTGGAGATCCTGATGCTAGTGTAAGAACTAGAAGTGCAACAAATAATGAGTGTCTGTATCATGCTTTCTTGTCTCAAACAGAACCAAAGAAAGTGGAGGAAGCTCTTCAAGATGCTAATTGGATTACAGCAATGCAAGAAGAGTTAAATGAATTTGAAAGAAATGAAGTCTGGACACTTGTACCTAGACCAAAGAATAGATCAATTGTAGGTACAAAGTGGGTTTTCAGAAACAAGACTGACAGTGAAGGTGTGATTACAAGAAACAAGGCTAGACTTGTGGCTAAAGGTTATTCACAACAGGAAGGAATTGACTATGATGAAACCTTTGCTCCAGTTGCAAGATTGGAGGCCATAAGAATTTTTCTGGCCTATGCTGCACACAAGAAGTTTAAAGTTTTTCAGATGGATGTAAAAAGTGCTTTTCTCAATGGGAAGCTTGAAGAAGAAGTGTTTGTTGAACAACCACCAGGATTTGTAGATTCCAAGCATCCAGATTATGTCTACAGGCTTGACAAGGCATTATATGGACTAAAGCAAGCACCAAGAGCATGGTATGAAACTCTTGCTCAATTTCTTTTAGAAAGTGGGTTCACAAGAGGTACAATTGATAAAACCCTGTTTTATTTCAATTCTGGTGATGATTTGCTTTTAGTTCAAATTTATGTAGATGATATTATTTTTGGATCTACTAATGACAAACTTTGTAAGAAGTTTGCAAAGCTTATGCAATCCAGGTATCAAATGAGCATGATGGGAGAGCTTAGTTATTTTCTAGGCTTACAGGTCAAGCAAACAGATGATGGGATTTTTATCAATCAAGCAAAGTATACCAGAAATCTTCTAAAGAAATTTGGTATGCTTGATAGTTCATCTGCTACGACTCCCATGGCTACAGCAACGAAGCTTGACAAAGACACAGGAGCCTCAGTAGATATGACTAACTACAGAGGAATGATAGGGTCTCTACTGTATCTTACAGCAAGTAGACCTGATATCATGTATGCAACATGTCTTTGTGCAAGATTTCAAGCAGATCCCAGAGAGCCTCATCTAACAGCTGTGAAAAGGATCTTCAAATATCTCAAAGGAACCATAACCCTGGGTTTGTGGTATCCTAGAGAATCAGAGTTTAAGTTAATTGGTTACTCTGATGCAGATTTTGCAGGCTGTAAGATAGACAGAAAAAGTACAAGTGGAAGCTGTCAATTTTTAGGTGACAGATTAGTTTCTTGGTACAGCAAGAAACAGAAGTCAATCTCCACATCCACTGCTGAAGCAGAGTATATAGCAGCTGGTAGCTGTTGTGCACAGATTTTATGGATGAAGAATCAACTGCTGGATTATGGGTTAAGGTACTCTAAAATACCTATTTTTTGTGATAACCAAAGTGCTATTGCTATGACAGGTAATCCAGTACAGCACTCCATGACCAAGCACATCAGCATAAGATATCATTTTATCAGAGAACATGTGGAAGAAGGGAACATTGAGCTTCATTTTGTGTCTACAGACCAACAACTTGCAGATATCTTCACCAAACCTTTGAGTGAAGCTACGTTTACAAGATTGGTAAATGAACTTGGAATGATCTCTGGTTCAGACTAGAGATACGGGTTAGACTCAAAATCTATCCATGTTTGATTGTTTAAATGCTCATGATTCCTTGCACATGTTAACTGTTATGTGAACCAGCATGTTAAACTCTGATGGTAAACTCTGTTGGTCATACTCTGATAGTTACAGTTTAATGTTATACTCTGATTGTAATTTTGTCTGAAACATTTGGACCAATGAAGAAATTTGTATGAAGCATAATTCTCAGTAAGTAATTGTGAATCCTTAAGAGTTGATAGATTCTGATCTCAAATATGTGCAGTAAGCTAACACAGCATGATACTGTCTCTATATTTATAGCATCTCTTAGTTTATTGATCCTATACACTGAGTCTGTATTAGCTGTTTGCATCTTCTCTCATAAGTTAATTATAATTACTGATGAAAAGTCTAAACTCTGATTATTTAATGCAAATAATTCACCCTCACATCAAAAGATGCCAAACAGAGCACAAATTCCTTTGAGATCATGTTGTGCCTAGGAAGATCCAGGAACTTATTGTATGAAATAAGGGCTAAATCCTTGATTTTTGGTGACTAGTGCCAACCACTGATTACTGGAAAAAATAATAATAATAATAATAATAATAATAATAAAGGGGGTGAAAAATAAAAGACATATCCAAATGAAAGGATATCAGTAATACAGAGTTTAGATAGAAAAATCAGTGTCTATGTTATACATGAGAGTTTAGGCAACCAGTTTTTACTACTTTAGTTTATGGATTTTATGCACTTTGAGATGATCTAAATACTGATTTCGGTAAACTCTGCTACTACACACACATATTTTCACAACTGTACAGATTGAGAAAAGAGTGTATTGACAAAGAAGGACAAATGGTAAACACTGATGTATTGTGTGAAATACGCCGAGGTTACTTTGTTTTAATCTCTAATGGTTAAAATAATCTCTTTGTTTCAGACAGTTTATAATTTTGAGATTAGCTATTTGTTTTTCGGAAAAAGTATGATTGAACGGAGAAATGAAAGAGTGTGTTTGATAAGTCCTGATAGTGATTCGTAATGCTGCTGAGTATGTTAGTTTATTGTTTAAAGTGATATTATTTCTTTCACTTTACAATTACTATGCAAAATTGATAATACTGATATGTAAAGAAACAAATTTTTTTCATTAATTGATTCAAATTTACATTCAGACCATTTCATACTCATGGTTAGCTAAACTTTCTGATACATACTAATCACTATGGTTACAAAAGAACAGATCTATTTAACCAGGATAAGTATCTGAATGCTACATCTGAAGCAGAAGAGCTAGAGCCAGAAGTTATTGTGCTCTACTACTTCTGATGATCGCTACCCAGTTGTTCAACTGATCATTATACCATCTGGAATTGCTTGACAACATCCTGAAGATGAATCATCATCATCATCATCATCTTCCTGGATTCTCTTTCTGCTTTGCAGCTTGCAGGATTCCAAGAAGATTGTCTCCTCAGTACCCATCAGGAAGCTCTGCTGGAAGAGTATCATACAAATCTCCATAGTATGATCGTCTGCCAGAATGGGCACATCATATGGACCGGGACGGATGATGTGCACATAAGGATTAGAGATTGGTCCTTCTGCTATTTCATCATCTGCTATAAGACCTTCATCATTCAGAAAAGACAGAACAAAAAACTCATCGATGATATAGTTTTCTTGTTGCTGCCAGTTCATGTTCATGAATGATTCTACATCCATGAATTCAAAGGTTCCTGCCATTTGGTGTATGGTAATTTTAAGATATGAAGCCTGTTGTGAAAATGCTTGGGGTTTTAAAGCATTCAACAAGGTAGATGAAAGGTTTTTTTTCCTTGAATCGAAGCGCTTGGGATAATACGGTGCGGAGTTTCAAGACAGTCATTATTATTCTGACTATTGAGCTCCTTTATACTTTATTATTAAAATTGATAATTTTATTATTATTAATTTTTTTCTTTTAAGCGGATATTTTGAGTGTTATATGTGATGACAGGTGTTTTCACGTCTGCACGTGTGTATTGGAAGTTGTTCGATACAGCTGTCAGCGTATCCATGTCTGACATCTGTCCCACTAACATACTTCTAATCTTTACAGTTATTATTTAATACACTACATACACACGATTCAATCTTTTACGCACCTCATCTTTTCATAAGCTTTTACTCACACACAAACACTCAAACACTTTCAAAGCCCAGTTCTTCTTATTTTCAAATCTTACAAATGGCAACTACAACGTTTATTGCTTCTGAATTAGAATTTGTTCCCAACAATTATTCTGCACCTGTAGCAAATGAGAACGCACCGGAGGCGTTTCATTTGATTCAGAGGTTCTTGTTACACTCTGATATCGGTACTGCTCTAACTGCACCATCGAAGCTGTCTGCGACTCAAATTCGAACTTTTTGGCAGACAGGTACTTATGATAATGGAGGAGAGTCTGGATCGCCATCTATAATTTTTGAGTTTCAAGGAGATGATTTTGTTGTTACTCCTACTACTGTTCGTGATGCTTTGGGTCTTGAAGATTTCAATGCATTCACAATCTCTGTTGGAGACTCTGAGCTCGTCAGAATGATGAACGAGATAGGCTACACTGGACCTTTGACAAAGATAGGTCAACTCAAAAGGCCATTTTTGCGCAAGGAGTGGAGCTTCTTTTTCGATTGCATTACTCGGGCTTTTGGAAAGAAGTGTACCAATTGGGATGCGATTCCCACGGATAGTCTACAGATCGGGTATTCTCTTCTCTATGGCAGTCAATTTGATGTTGCTAGATTAGTGTTAACTAATATTGGTGAGAAAATGCTAGAGAATAGAAATGTTGTTTATTTCTCTAGGTTTTGTCAATTGATATTCAATTTTTGCTGCCCAAATGTTGAGATAGAAGAGGATGATGTTATACTTTCGTTTAAACTGCACAAACGTATATTTTCTGACCTTATCAACAAGGACAATAAGAAAGGAGAAGTTGGTCCTTTACTGTTGCCTGCATCAGTGCAACAATTTCTTGACAACTTACAACAACAACAAGTTTCACCTGCTGAAGCTGGACCTTCTGGTTCTCAAACACAGAGGTCAAAGAGATCCAAAGTTCGAGCAGTTAAGTCTGGTTTGCAACAACCTGAAGCTGAGGCATCAAATGTTGATGCTGTGCCTCAGAGAAAAAGAATGAAGAAAAGGCGAGCCCAAAGGGCAAAGTCTGTTGCTACTGATTCTAATGTAGACTCAGAAACTGAAGCTGATGAAGAGACTCTTCATCAGAGAAAGAGAAGACTAGTTGCTGATCAACTTTTTGGTGATATCATTGCCAATTTGGACAAAGAACCTGAAGACACTGAAGCTCCTACATCAGAGAATGAGGAGATTGTGCTTACAACTGTACCTCCAAGTACTCCTGCAATTGTTGTTGAGGAGGATATTCTAACTGCTGAAGATGCTGCTAATCCTGAACCTATTCTGATGGATTTTGAACCAGAAGCTCCTACATCAAAAGCTGATGATGTAGTTGAGGAAGCTGCTGCATACTCTGACAGCAGGATTGTGGATCATGAAGATACTGTACTGGAAGCTGATCAAGCTACTACTGAATTAGTAGAACCTATTGCTTCTCACACAGAAATCATTTCTCTTGATTTTGAGAAAGGTGAGGAAGTTGATCAGATTAGAGTTGATCCAGTTCCAGAAGCTGTTGCTGTACATGCTGATGCAACAGATAATGATCATGAGGATATTGTTTTACTTGAAGCTTTGCAACAATCAGTTGTTGAGATTGTTCAGAGAGAAGCAGAGGTTACTGCTCCAGCAAACTCTGATGTTTCTCAAACTGTAGCAGATCAAGTACCTGATGCCACTGCACAGTTAATTGATGAAATCACTGCTGAAAATGTACTTGAAGATATTCACAGAGAGGATGACAATGCTGAAGCTAGTCCTGCTCATTCAAACTCTGATATTCAAGTGGAAGTTTCTGATATTCAAGCAAATTCTACTGAAGAGAGGGAAGTTCAAAGGGCTGCTTCTGAGCATTTTCAGAATATGTACTACAATGCATGGGCTAATGCAGATTGTGTTTTTCCAGCACAACGGGCTGCAGATTTTCTATCTGATTCTGTTAAGAAGATTACTAATCCTGATGTCCTTACGAGCTTACAGGCCACTGTTATTCAAGTCAAATCTCTCAATAATAGATTTGATGAGAATCAACAGATGCTTACAAAATTGAGGAATGAAGTAAGTCTGAGGGATATTACTTTAAAGGCTGACAGAACTTCTTACTATGCCATGTTCAAGCAGCAAGCCAGGGATTCTGAAGAAATCAAGAAGAGGCTTGGGACAGTTGAGGACAACCAGAATGCTATGTCTGCTCAACTGACTTCCATTTCTACTGCGCTTGCATTGCTGACATCAGTACTTCTTTCTGATGATGTCAAAAAGGGGGAGAGTATACTTAAAGACAAATGCAAAGCTACTCAAACTCTGAGACGGAAGGATGATTCTACTGATGGGGGAAGCAGAGGAAATGAAAGAAGGATTTCTGCTCAAAGGCAAAAACGTGTAATAAACTCTGGTGGTCAATCTACTTCTGGTGGTCAATCAACTTCAAAACTCAACAAAAGTTTAGTTGTTTCAGCTAACCCATCTACTGATGAAGAGATTGCTGCTAGGATCTTTATTAAAGAGCATGGAAAAGATGTTACAATTGAAGATATCCAAGCTGAAGAGCAAATGCTTGCTGAAGAACACAAGAAGAATGTTGAAGCTGGAATCTACAAAAAGAAGGAAATCAAGGCTCCTAGAAAGAAAGAAAAAGGAATTGTTATCAAAGAGAATGTAAACTCTGATCAGAGTTTACAGTACTCAAGGAGGCCTGTGATTAAAAATGCTGACAAAGGAAAAGGTAAACTGGTAGAAGAAGAACAGTTACCTAAGAAAATTTATTCAACCTCTGACATTGCTCAAGTTGAAACAAGATTAGCAAACTCAACCTCTGACGCTGCTCAAGTTGATGATACTATTGAAGATAAGCCAGCCTCTGACAAGGCTCAAGCTGTGCAAACTCAGCTAGCTCCTCAACTCAAAGGTTTCTTAAGACCTGTACTCTCTGAAACTCTGACACTTCAACCTGTGGATTTTTCTCAAACCAGGACTGTACTTGGAAAAGAATCTTATGATAAGTCTGGTTTAGGTTCACATAGGGAGAAGAGAATAAATAACAGATCTCAAGACAATATTTCACTGGCAGGATCTGGTATTAGGGATACACAAGAAAATCTTGATAAGTTAGAATCTGTTCAGTTGATCTTTCACAGAGTCTTGAAGAAGCAGTTTCTGTTATACTTCATGAGTGATGGAAGTGTTTATAGAGTTGGAGAATCTGATGTAAATCTCAAATCATGGGAAGAACTTGAATATGTACTTTATCTGTTGAAAGTTAAGAACAGACATACCCATAATGTTGCTCAAATCTTAAGAGAAAAGATGCTGAGATCAAAAGTGATGCTTGGAGGAGGAGAAGTCTCAAATACTTATACTCCAAAGTATAGAGATCATGCTGGAAAGTTGGTGAAGATGAAGAAAAACAGTGCTAGATTTACAACTGCACTTGGAATAAAAGTCTTAGAATTCAACTTAGAGTCAGATAAAGCTCAGTACATTCGGTTAGGAAATGACATGAAGAAGAACAGTATTTATTCTCTGAGGGCTGCCATATATCAAACTGGTGAAGGAGATCCAGAGTATAAGGAGCTGAAAGAGATTATGATAGCTGAACTTGAGAATGCTGAGAGAAGACTGCTGATTGATTATCTCAGGACTGTACCTGATATTGAAGAAGTCAAGTAAAGTCTGACTGTAAGTTTTTAATATTTTCTATTCTAAGTCAAATTTAAACTCTGTTTTAAATCAAACTCTGTTATATGTTAAACACTGCATTTGTTAAATGGTTTTGACATCATCAATTATATGTTTAACTTGTACATTTTATTATGAACAAGTTGGGGGAGATTGTTAGATATAATTGCTAATGTTTGTTTATCAGTGTTTAAGCAACAGGTACTGACAAGAGTTTATCAGAAGCCAGTCAGAGTTTAGTTAAACTCTGACAGGGTGAAGAGTTTAATTGAAGCCGGTCAGAGTTTATTTAAAGTCTGACAGGGTGATAGTTGAATTAGCTGTCGGTGCTGAATTGAAGATTCTAGAAGCAATTTATTCTGAAGATGGAAAGAAGCAGAATATATTGATACAGCTAAGGAAACGGAATAGAAGATAAGAAGCAATCCTTAATTGATAAGTTTTGTATAGCTAACTTGTAGGAATATCAATTAGATAAGGATTGTATGTAGCTGTGTACTATATAAACACAGATAGGTTATCCCTAGAAGGGATGCGAATATTGATATATTATTCTTGTAACCTAGAAGCTCTTTGTGATTCATTAACATCATAAAGAGAGAAGCTGTTAATATAAATACAGTTTATTGATTCATAAACAGTGTTCTTAATTATTGTTATTCTCATACATACTTGATTATATTGTGTATTCGGCCTAACAAAATATATACTCTATCAACAGTCACAGAAATGCTTCCAGGAGTGATCAATTAGGGACAACAAACTCAGGGGGAGTTTCTCAAGGACAAATATCTAATCAAGGCAATCATGATCATGAAGCTACTTCTTCAAGAGCAAATCTACCTCCCTCAAGAAAATGGACTAAAGATCATCCCTTTGAACTTAATATAGGTGATGTTTCTTCAAAAGTTCAAACTAGAAGAGCAACTCAAGAGGAATGTCTATATAGTAGCTTTCTGTCTCAAGAAGAGCCAAAGAAAGTTGAGAATGCACTTCTAGATCCAGATTGGGTTTTGGCTATGCAAGAGGAGCTAAACCAATTCGAGAGGAACAATGTTTGGAAGCTGGTGCCCAAGCCTAAAGACAGGAGTGTAATAGGCACAAAATGGGTGTTCAGAAACAAGATGGATGAAAATGGCATAGTCACAAGGAACAAAGCTAGATTGGTTGCAAAAGGCTACTCACATGAAGAGGGAATTGATTTTGATGAAACCTTTGCTCCTGTTGCAAGACTAGAAGCAATAAGGATTTTCCTAGCCTATGCAGCCCATGCCAATTTCAAGGTCTTTCAAATGGATGTGAAGAGTGCTTTTCTGAATGGGGAACTGGAAGAGGAGGTGTATGTGAGTCAACCTCCTGGCTTTGAAGATGATGATTTTCCAGAGTATGTGTACTTTCTCCTCAAAGCACTCTATGGTTTGAAACAAGCACCTAGAGCCTGGTATGACACATTGTCACAGTTCCTTCTTGAGAATCACTTCACTAGAGGTACTGTAGATAAAACTCTTTTTCATAGGATTGTGAATGGCTCTACAATACTTGTTCAAATTTATGTAGATGACATAATTTTTGGGTCTACAGATGAAAAACTTTGTCAAAAGTTTGCCAAGCTTATGCAAAGTAAGTATGAAATGAGCATGATGGGAGAATTAACTTATTTTCTTGGTCTTCAAGTAAAGCAAGTTAATGAAGGCATTTTCATTAGTCAAACCAAGTACATTAATGATTTGTTAAAGAGGTTTAACTTAATGGAATGCTCTCCTGCCAAAACACCCATGCCTATTGCCACCAAACTTGAATTGAATACTAAGGAAAAATCTGTGGACATTTCAAGTTACAGAGGCATCGTTGGCTCACTTTTATATTTAACATCTAGTAGACCTGATATTATGTTTGCTACATGTCTATGTGCTAGATTTCAGGCTGATCCTAGGGAATCCCATTTAGTTGCTATTAAAAGAATTTTCAGATATCTCAAAGGAACACCAAACCTTGGCATTTGGTATCCTAGAGAATCTGGTTTTGAACTAATTGGTTATTCAGATGCAGATTATGCAGGATGTAAAATTGACAGGAAAAGCACAACTGGAACCTGTCAATTTCTAGGAAACAAGCTTGTATCATGGTTCAGCAAGAAACAAAACTCAGTTTCCACCTCCACAACTGAGGCTGAGTATATTGCAGCTGGAAGTTGTTGTGCACAGATTTTATGGATGAAAAACCAACTACTTGATTATGGATTAAGAGTTGAGAAAATTCCTATTTTCTGTGACAACACTAGTGCCATTGCCATTACTGAGAATCCAGTGCAGCATTCAAGGACCAAGCACATTGACATCAAGTACCACTTTATTAGAGAACATGTTATGAATGGTACTGTGGAGTTACATTTTGTTCCAAGTGAACAACAACTTGCAGACATCTTTACCAAGCCACTTGATGAATCCACATTCTCAAGATTAGTAAGTGAGCTAGGTATGCTAAATTTCTCTTAATTATTTTGAGATTTTTGCAAGTTAAAATGCAGCCATGAATTTGCTATAATTTTTCTGTGAATTGATTTTCTCAAGAAAAGGTGAAATTTTGTCTAAGTCAAAATTACTATGTTAACGAAACGCACCATTCGTTGATAGTCTTAGCATTTTTCTGGGTGTTTCGTTGATAGCTCTTTTATATCAACGAAACGCAGCTTTATCAACGAAATAGAAGGGACCTAAAACTCCCAATTCTGATTCGTTGATGTAGCGCTTTTTAATCTGAACCGTTGAAATTGCACGTTCTTTATCACGATCTATACATACACCCCTGTAAGTATAAATCGTGGTAATATTTAATTCTAACGGTTACTTTTTTAAGCCAATCAGGTAATTTAGATTAATTATTGGACTTAATTTCTGAGAATTTTTGGGGGAGTATTTAAGAAATTTCAATTTCTTTATCTCATTTCTACCTGTTCTCAAAAATTCCAAAAGTTTTTCTATCTTCTTCTCTCTAACAAGCAATACAGCTCGAAGCTTTTCCTCACTCAACAATGGCACCCATAGTCAAGCTTATGTCTGCTGGTGGGTTCATTTATGAGAAGAACAATTCTATTCCATTTGTTGTTAAGGAGAGTCCGAACATCATCTTTTTCAAGATGATGGACTTCATGAGGAACTGTAAGTTGAGCTATGCGATGTTTCACTCTACACCACTCTACAATGAAATTATCGAGGAGATTTGGACCTCATGTGAGTATAGTGGAACAAACTGCACACTGTAATTCACTCTTCAAGGTAATGAGTACATAGTTAATTCTGATGTTTTGCAAGCATGTTTACATATTCCTGATAATAACTGTGATGCTTTGCCTACTAACACTGAAATAACTACCGTGCTAAATTCTATAAACTACTATTTGCCTACTGATAACTTGGGTAAGATAATTAGGAGAGGTTTGGTTAGGGAATACAGCTATTTAGCTGATGCATTCATTAAGGTCTTTTCTGGAAAGATTAGTAATTTTGATGCATTAACTAACTCTATGTTAATTCTCCTAACCATGCTTCTAAATGATAGATATTACAACTTTAGCACCCAACTTATGTATGAAATTGGTGCTAAGTTGGGTGATAAGGCAAATAGGAAGAAAAATATCTATTATGCAAGGTTTCTGATGATGCTGGCTAATCATGTTAGTCCAGCACCATTAGTTATCTCTAACCCTACTGCCAGGTTTGAGTGCTTTGTGCAAGAGAAGAGAGTATTGACAGACATACTGAGGCTGAACCACAATGGTGATGTTCCAGTGGTGTATCTGCCAATCATTGAGGTAACTACTGCTATCCCTGTTAGTATAGCTGTTACTTCCATTGTTTCATCCAACCTAGTTGCTATGGAGTCTGTAGCTGTGACCCAACAGGCTCCTGCCCCAGCAACAAAACCAAAATCAAAGAAATCCTCCAAGCCAACCTCAGGTGCTTCTCAAAAGGCACCTGTTGTAAAAACTACCACACAACCTAAGGGGAGTGAGTCTGGAGTTGTGAGAGGTGAGGGAAGGGGTGAAAGTCAAAGAAACCCCAAGAATAAGGAAGGTGAGGTAAGTGTTTCCCAGCCTAGCCCCATTGTGTCTTCCCAACAAGGCACAATGAGTAAAATGGATTTAAGCACAAGTCTAATTGCATCCTCCCAAAAGGATGTAATTATTGAAACAAGCTCTCCACCCAGAGCACAGTCCAAGAGGGCAAGGGACACTGTAAGCCCACAGTCTACAATTTCCCAGTACCAAAGAAGAGTAAAGCAAAAATCCCAGGTTTCACAGGGTGCACACACACTGGAAGCAACACTTCCAGTTTCACAAATTCAATTTGATGTAACCCCTATCATAACTCTGGGGTTACAGTCCCATTCTCTTGATATCAATCTTGAACTATCTCCACCAAATTCACCAACTCAATCATTAGATGTGGATATGATCCATTCATCTATCCCTGATTCTCCAACTCTTTTCTTGGAGAAGCCCCACTCTGACATTGGTGACCATCACTTGTTAAGTGATTTGTTGGGCCACCAATCATCCTTTTCTGAAGTTACAAGAGGATCTGTGGAACAATCTCTTAAATCAATCACCATAGATTCTACTGTAATTTCACTTTCTCAAAGTGCTTTCTTGACCTCATCAACGAAACAGGCTCTTTCGTTGACAAGTGTTTCTCCATCAACGGTATCCATACCGTTGACAATTCAAACTACCATACCGTTGATAGTTCACTCTGCACCTCTAATTGAAAATCAAGTTGTTTCCACAACTAGTGCAGATGATCTAGTGGTAGTTGAGACACTTCTAGGATTGAGAGGGAGTGAAACTGAGAGGCTGGCTTGCAGCCAGGCAAAAGGAGAGAATGAGAGTGAGAGGCTGGCTATTTCTTCCAGCCAGGCAAAAAGAGAGATTGAGAGTTCCACCTTAGTAGGTGAAGGTGAGGGTGTGAGAGGTGTGAGCCATGGGGAGCCCATGATGCAAGAAAATAGAGGAGAGAGAGAAGGGACTACAGGAGTCATAAGGGAGGAAGCAGCCATTGCTAGTGAGTCAATGGAGGTCAATGAGGGAGAAAGGGAACTTACTTTCCAAGAGCTCTATCAACAAACTCTGGATAGTATTTCCCTGGATCCTGAGACCTTTACTCATCCTGTGTCAGCCTATCAAGTTTTGGCTCAACAGGGCAATGTGGAGGCAGAGAGGTCACTACAACTAATTCATACAACTGCATCAATGCAAAGAGCAAAGGATGCCTTGACCAATCTATCTCCAGGAGCTGCAGCAAGTGGTGAGTTTGATTTCTCTGATGATGAGGACAGCTTTGGTGACAATAAGGTGGCCACTACTTCACAGACTGGGACTTCTGTGGTGCCTCCTACACCAAACTGGCTTTCTCAAGATTTACAAGGAAGGATCTCCCTGGATGCTGCAATCACAAGGCAGTACAATGAGGCCTATCTGGCTCATGAGTCTGCAAATGCCAATGACAAGAAATTCTACAAGGCTATTATGGATTCACTGGAAATCCAAAGGCTACAGATGATGCAGACAAGGATTGAGGCTAGAGAAATCAAGGACTCAATTAGCAATCTCAAGGATGCTAATGAAAGGAGGCTAGATGAAAAGCTTCCTCTTCTCACTGTGTCCAAGATGAACAGGTTTTTCTCTAAGGAACCTGAGGTGGCTACCTCCTTGAAGACTCTCTCTTCTAGAGTGGACAAGGTGGAAGCAACTTTATCTCAGATGCAAAAGGAACAGGAGAAGCAGACACTACTCTTGGCCCAGCTAGTGGCAGCTCAAGGACTCCCAATCATCTCTCTTGATGATAACAAAAAGGGGGAGAAATCTAAGGAGCTAGCCATTCAAATCACAAAGGTTATGGTCCCAGCCATTTCCCTGCCAAAGGAGCCACTAGCTATGGGGGAGTCAGAAAAAGCTAAACTGGACAGCATTGACCTGATTCAGCAAGCATCTATGAAGCTACAGCTTGCTGAACAAATTAAAGACCACTGGTCCAGGATAGATGAAAGAATCAAGAAGTTAGCTGATTCTGCAAAGATTTCAGATCCATCAACGAATCAAGCTTCTTCTACAGAGCCATCAACGGATGCCATGGTTTTAGCATCAACGGAATGGGAGCCACAGACCAATTCTTTATATAAGATAGAGCCCCTTCTACATGGAGTCACTCAAGGTTCAAGGAAGGAGAAAGGACAAACTTCATGCATTAGGGATGTGGAACAAGCTACATTGCAAAGAAGCTTATCTCCCAAGTCCCCTGCTAAACCAAAGGGCAAAAATAGAGCAAGGACTTTCTATCCTGCACCTTATCCAGATGAGCTCAAGCTTCTTGGATTACTTATCACTAAATGCAAGGAAAGCAATGATACTGAGGTAAGGAAGCAAAGGGCAATTGTCTACAGGAATGGACAAGAAATCTGTGTTTGGGCTGGTCACCCAAACTTTGCTGAAGCTAAGGCTGAAGAGTCAGAAAGAGCAGCAATGCAAGCACTTGCAGTTGCTCAATCTCTTGATGAAGAAGAAAGACAGCAAGAAGAAAAAGCCAGAGAGGAAAGGAGTGCAAAGAAGAGCACAAGGCAACCAAAGGCAAGAGCTAGGAGAAATATAGCCTTTGAGAATGATGACTCTCAGAGTATTGCATCAGACTCTTCTGTACCAACTGCACCTCCAACAATTCCTGATCCAGCTCTAGGGGTAAAGTTAGCCTTTGATCCTAAACATCCTGTTAATTTCCATGATCAGCCAATTGAGCCAAAGGAAGAGCCAATTGAGTTTGATGAGGCCAACTTTCCAAAATTCCTCTTTGAGATGGATCCAAAGAAGAAATCTAAGCAAAGGGCTACCAAGGCTAAGCCAATTCTAGTAAGGAGACCACAAGCTGAAAAACCTCCTACCAACCCAGAAGACTTCATCTACATTGCTGATATCAGGGAGGAGTCTGACCTACATATCAATCTTGATGACCTAGTTGAAGTGAGAGGAATAGCAGCTTCTTACAAACTACCAGAGAGATTGGTGTTTGTCTACAAGGGTGGGAGAGAACAGGTTTGGCCTCTACATAGAATTCTGGGAGAAGACTATCAGACACTGCTATCTGTGTTTAAATGCCTGAAGAAAGATTTTGGTTTTACCAAAACAGCTAAGTCTGAAGTTGTTTCCAAAATTTGCCAAATCAAAGCTAGCTGGAACAAGCCTGGCGCACTTCCCAGAGTATTGAAGGTCCCTCAAACAGGAAAGAAGATTCATCTCCAACCTTTTTGGATGATGGAATTCAGAGACAAGGACAACTGTAGAAGATTCTTCAGAATAGAAGACCAACTGGAGAAGGCATCCAATGAAACTCTAAGATTAATGCAATCCAAGTTGGGGAATCAAGATGAAGAAGAGAAGATTTTCTACAGAAGACTTCAAGCTCAGATTGAGGAGAACAATGCAAGAAAAGGGAAGAAAACAAGACCACAGAGGCAAAGATGAAAAATTTGCTCAGTCTAAAGGAGCAACTTTGTGCACTTGTTTTGTAAGATTTTCTACTTTGAAATTTAATTAAATTCAATGAAGCTCAATGCAATTTCTACTTTTATCATGTGTAATTTGACTGAGTGTTTTTGTTATCATCAAGGCTCTTGATTTATGGTTGTTATTCTATGAGTCATAAATTGGGGGAGATTGTTAGGAATATGTTGTTCTTGATGATAATTATAAAAACACTTAGTAGATTTTGTATTAAGTCATTTTGTAACTGTCAACGGAATGGCATGCTCTGCAGTGTTTCGTTGACAGGAAGCTCATCAACGGAATGAGTGTTGTAGCAATTGCACTGTACAATACTTCACAGTTTGATATGCATTTGATGTATGTATTAGATAGGTTTCCTAAGTCATGTTGACTAAGTACTAGATAGGCAAAATAGGTTGGTTAATTGTAAGTATATCATACCTTGTAATTTTGCCTAAGTGAAGACATGTCAACGGTATGAAGATTACTCTATCAACGAAACAAGGATACATCATCAACGGAATGAAGAATAAAGCTATCAACGAAATACATTCTCCTGCCATCAACGGATCATTATTGCTCTTCTGTATAGTTGACAAAGTGATAGTGACAGCTTTCTGACAGATCAAAAGGAGATGTAGAAGTGTGCATTTGCATTGGGAGCCATTAAAATGGTCACTGGAAATAAGGAAACATTCCAATTCCCAATTGGGTTCTTGAGTGGGATCAGAATAAGCATGAAGACAAAAGACAAGGATCTCCAAGGACCACTGGACAAAAGGAATGAAAAGCAAGCTACTGGCGGTTACCTTTAGTGTACTTAAGTGTAACCAAAAATAGTATTGTAAACTTGGGAATATATAACCAAGTGTAGCAGTTAAAATAGAAATAAGAGAAGAAAAACAAATAGATTGTATTAGCTATTCTTGAGAGCATCTCTTCTCTACAAATCTAGTAACTGAGCAGCTGTGTACATTTGTATCACAGATTATTTCCGAAATAAAAACACTTCAGTTGGATCATCAAACAATCCAACTGAATTATTTATATCTTGTGTTTTTACTTATTCAGTTCAGTTTTATTTATAAGTGTTTTAAGTTTAAGAAAATATCAAGAATTGTATTCAACCCCCCCTTCTACAATTCTGTTAGGTCATTTGGGATTAACAATGCAACATAAGAAAAACACTTGTATGATTGGTGACATTCAGACAACACTATAGAACAACCTTGTCTGAAACACTATTACACGAAACAAAGAAAACACACTTGTGTGATTTTAACAACGGTTAATCGCAACATTGTCTCAAACATCTTTAGACAATACATTTGAAAACCGTTGTACAAATCTTTTAATTTGCACAACACCGCTTTGAAAAAGACTTGTCTGATTCGATTAACTAGACAATGGTTCTAAAACCGTTGTTGTAAAGCTCAAATCTTATTATTTACACAACACCGCTTTCAGAAAAGACTTGTTTGATTCAATTTACTACACAACAGTTTTTCACCCGTTGTAGTGATGTTGATCAGACAATACTCGTTTTTAGGGTGAAATAAAACCGTTGTATGAAAATTTTAGCCAACGCTTTTTCTTCAAGCGTTGTCTGATCAGTGTTGTCTGATTCAGTTTTTCTTGTAGTGTTTGAAAAGGAAAAGGATAAGAAGTGGAAACATATTAGTACACTAAGGTGTGATACACTTATCAATTTTCAGTCTGGAGGAATTATTACAAGCGCTTCAAGTGTTGTTGATTTATCTGAGATGGTTAGATCAAAAGCACTCTGGTTAAAGATATTTTCAAATCTGAAGCAATTGACAAGTAATTCAAGAGGAGGTATTGGACACAGGGATGCTGAATATCTAAATATGTCATATGTTGATCCTTACTCCTTAACTGAAATTGGAGGTACTTTAACTTCTGAAAACCTGAACAATTTACTAGCTGTTGATATAGTTATAGATTGTCATGATGGTTTTGACAAGAAAGAAAAGCTTCTGTACTTCATGAAAGATGGTAGTGTGAAGATTCTATCTATTCAAGATCTGCTGATGAAAACTACACAGGAACTGAAATATGTTCATTATCTTTTGAGATCGAAGAATCAAATGTGCAAGGAATGGAGTGACATGATTTTGTCAACAATAAGAAGAAGACTGGATGGAAACAGTAATTTCAATGGTAATTATACTCCCATGTACTTAAATCAAAGAGGTGAGGATGTGGAAATGCAAATGGGTACTGCTGTTAAAGAAGTAACTTTTGGCATGACTCAACTTACTCTCAATCCTGATGGGAAGGAAATTGCTTATCTTTTGCTTGAAGAGCATAGTCTTCAGAAAAGCTCCATATTGAATCTCAGAGCAGCTATCTACCAGATTAATGAGGAAGATGAAGAACTCAGAAATCTTAAGGAAAGACTGATTCAAATTCTTGAAGAAAAAGAAGAAAATTTGTTATCCAACTTCTTGAAGATGAATCTGTTCTATCAAAGAATTTAAACAGATAAGTTGTTGCTGCAGATACTGTACATTTTGTATATATGTTTTTGACATCATTGAAACTTAGGAATCTATACTTTATTTCACAAAGTATGAGATTGGGGGAGATTGTTAGATCAGAATTCAATTATCGTCAGGAGCTAGACTCAACTGATCAGGATTGCTGACATCATCAGGATTGCATGGTCGTCAGGATCAAGATACATATCAGGACTGGGATCAGGATTGATCATCAGGACTGGAAGCTGATCAGGATTCCTACTTCGAGTTATATTTGGAGTCTAGTTAAACATGGAAGTTTATTCTGTCGGTTCCTGGTTTGTAGAATGTAGCTATCAATTATGGATAGGTTTCAATCTTTGTAATTGATTAGGACTTATCATTGATAGAGAAGCTGTGTAGTATATAAACACAGTTTTGGTTTCAATTTATGTACGTGAACATAATCGAGTATTTGTGAATCAAGGGAGAAGCTCTCAAGAACATAGAATTTCTTGAGAGAGTTTTTGTAAGTTAGCAGCTCTCAAGAACATCAGAATTTCTTGAGAGAGTTTGTAACAGTTTTATATCAGATTTAATAAAGCTGTTATCTTTATTTCATATTTGTGATATATACATTAAGAAGTCGATTATCTTATACTATTGTATTCAACCCCCCCTTCTACAATAGATTATTACTGGGCAACAAACAAATTGCTGAAAATGAATTAAAGATAAGAATTTTTAAGAACTCCTCTGAGCTTGTTCAAACCTATCACAAGGAACACACTGAAGACTGCAAGGTTGGAGTTGGTTTTGATTATGAGAATGATAAGGGAAGGAAGAAGACCAAGGGCAAAGGAAAAGAATCTTTTACAAACAAAAATGCCCCAACCATTTTGTCTAGTGTTGAAAAGCCCATCTTCAAAAAGAGTGTTGTTGAGTTTGATGAAGAATTAATGGTCATCAAACAACAACTACTTGAAGAAGATGAGGCTACTAAAGACACTTCTTCCTCTCCCAAGTCTGTTGATCAGAAAGAAACCAAAGACAACCTTGTCAAGAGTCCTAAAATCAAGAAAGAAGTTGTTAAGAAGAAGAAACAAAACAGAAATGGTAAGATATGTGTCAACAAGAGTAACAACTATGCTTATGTGCCAAATGCTCCTAGGAAACAGTGTCACCAATGCTTATCTGTGAATCATTTGACTCATAAGTGTAATAAACCTGTAAATGCTGAAGTTGATAACCTAAGTAACCATTCTGTTGGCATGAACTATATCCATGATTTCTTCTTTCGTAATTCTAACTGCATTACATGTTATGTGACTGTGATTGCTAATTGTTTATCTTTAAAGCATAAACTTGACTCTGCACAATCTTGTGAATCACACACACATATGCACACTCACAGGACATGATCCCCAATCAAGGTTGAGAGGGTGAAAACTTCATGTGAGCCTAAGAGTGTAAACTCCAAAGCCACAAACAAAGTGAAGTCTCCTACTGTGAAGAATGCTATTGATGACAGAAGAATCATTAACAAAACTGTTTCTAAATCAACTGGACCCTACCAAGTGTGGGTACCAAAAACAACTTAGTCACTTTTTGAATGCAGGGCAACAGGAATAAAAGAGTCATATGGATCTTGGACAGTGGATGCTCAAGTCACATGACTGGTGATATAGCCCTGCTATCACATTTTGAGGACAAGGCTGGCCCATCAGTAACCTTTGGAAATGACAACATTGGTTATACAATGGGATATGGCAGTGTTAAATCTGGGAATGTCATTATTGAAGATGTAGCATTTGTTGAAGGACTAAAGCACAACCTTTTGAGTATTGGACAATTCACCAACAGGGGTTTCAAAGTGGAATTTGATGAAGATCATTGTCTAATCTCAAAAAGAGGAAGTGGTGAAGTTTTTTTAACTGGTGTGAATAAAGGAAGCTTGTTTATAGCAAATCTTAAGGTTGCAGACAAGGGAGAAATTTGTTGTTTGTACACTAAAGCCACCAATGAAGAATTCTGGCTATGGCACAAGAAACTGTCTCACTTGAATGTTCAGGCAATGAACTCTCTGGCAAAGAGAGAACTCATCAGAGACATGCCTGCTTTGGAGTTTGTGCAAGATGGAGCATGTGAAGCATGTCAAAGAGGAAAGATTAAGACATCAAGTCACAATAACAAGTTGCTCAATTCAAACTCAAAGCCTCTGCAGCTAATTCACATGGAGCTATTTGGCCCTATGAATGTAATGTCCCTTTCCAAGAAGAAATATGCTCTAGTCATGGTTGATGAATATTCAAGATACACTTGGGTGGAATTCATGTTCTCCAAGGATGAAGCACCTCAAGTAATTATAGAGCACATTAAGAGAGTTGATAGAGAAGCACAAATGACTGGTTCCTCTGTAGTTGCATTGAGAAGTGATAATGGAACTGAGTTCAGAAATTCAACATTGTATCAGTTTTGCAAAGATAAAGGAATTTTGTAAGATCCGTGAACTTTATTAATAATATAAATTGTATTATATGTGTAGAATACTTATTATGAAGTATTTTGAGTTTTAATAATAAAGGTTGTTAAGTGTTTATGTGTAAATTGGTGTGTCGAAAGCCCCGTTCAAATATTTTGTCATTTGAAAATATCTTCAATTTTGAGCCCCGTTTTGATAATTCAAGGGCCCCGTTGAAATTTTGTTCATCATTATTATTCCTTCGTCATTCGTGTTCGAATCATTATCGGAGGATTTCTTCGTATTATTATATCCCTTATTATCCGATATTATCAATAGTATTTGTTTTATTCAAAGGAAGAAAAATTATTCTAAACCCTAACCCTAATTTCACTACGCCATAAGTGGGCAACTGTAACGCGCTCCTACAGTTACAATAGGCCTAAAATCCGTAACATTAGGGCTAATGTAACGGTAGGGGGGTTACATCTGCGGCCGCTACATTAGGCCCCTAATGTAACGTTTTTAGGATCCTATTGTAACTGTAAGAAACTGTTACATTATAAATCTAATGTAACCACAAATCAACCTACTGTAATGCTTTCCAGGGTTACATTAGACAATTACATATCAGATAAATATTTACACGTGGCAAGCTAATGTAGTGACACGTGGCATCCACGTGGCATCCACGTGGCATCCACGTGGCATCTACGTGGCATCCACGTGGCAGCAAGTGGGGCCCACATGGTCCCACGTGGCAGTGCCACGTGGTGCTTGTGGGCCCCACTGCTGCCACGTGGCAGGTGACCTATTGTAACACTTTTCATCATCTATTGTAACACTGCATATATATAATGTAACTGTAACTATTACTAATGTAACTAGACAAATGTAACACCACAAGTGCAAATGTAACACTAGATTAAAAAAAATTTACAAAGTCTGCCTTGTTTATGCAGTATTTCCATCCAAAAAACATCCAAACTCCAACAAAATACAATCAACCCAAACTCCAACAAAATACAGTCAACCCAAACTCCAACAATCCAACCTCCGACAAACAAAAACATGGATGAAAACAGTTCTAGATAAATATTAAACATGGTAACTACAAAAGTACGATTAAAATAGTAAAGTGTTTAAGATGTAGCTCCGCCGCCAGGAGTGATAGGGGTTCCATTTTCGTCGGCATCGCTAGAAAGGGTGGCGCAGAAGTCAGTAAGGTCGAGTTTCATCTCCGGATTCGCCTCTCCTAGTTTTTTCACGAACCAAGCCATGTTCTCCTGAACTTTTTTGTTGACCTTGGCGTCCATTTCATCCTGAAGATTCTGAGTAATCTTCGCAGTCAGCTCCTCAACATAGGTATCTGGAACAGCCGGCTTGTCTGTGGAGGAAACGGTTTTACCTTGCCTTCCCACCAACCAATCCGGTCGATTCTTTTTTCTGGGAAACACCACATCTGCATCCTTTCCTTGTTTCACCATATCCTCAATTCCCTCCTGCAATAGACAGTTTCATCATATTTTGGGAGGTAAAATGAGTTCAAATATATAACAAACAAATTGATAGACTTACCATTTTTTTTCTGAAATTCAACCTGATTTGACTTGTACTTGCGCCCAGGCTTGCGCTTACGACTTTTTAGATACATTCTAGCATCTGATGGGGAGGCATGATTTGGATCTTTATTTTTCTGGCATGTATCAGAAACAACATACACATAACATTTCTGTGATTAGCCGATAAATTCTACTAGCATAATATACAAGAAATAATAATGTCAAATATGGCAGACTAGTTTTTAAGTTGAGAGGTAATAAAATGATATGGTAATTTGTACATGTTTCTTAGCAAATTAATCATACCAGCTTGTTTTTAACTTCAGCATAGCTCTTCGGACCGAGAGTGTGAGTCTCGACATAGGAATTTCGACGAGCTTTATTATCCTCAGCAAATGACTGTAACGGGAAAAAATACAAGTGTCAGATACAACTTTATATGATGACAAGACTACAGAAATATAAATAAACTACATACAATTTAAATAAAGTATTAGCAAAGATGACAAGAATATATGATGACAAGAATATATGATGACAAGAATATAAATAAAGTATTAGCAAAGAGCATCAATTTATAATTTAAACCAATACCAGATATTTGTAATACTCGGCTCAATATTTATGTATACATAGATATTTGTACCTGAACTTCCCCATCCGACCAATACTTTAACAACATTTTAAATTCCTCGAGTGGAATTTGATCAGGCCTGTTCTGGATCCTCTCCTCATCATTGTCATATTTTGAAAAAAACCTCGTCTTCGTACGGGACTTGTGTGTTTTCCATAATGAATTCAGCGTCTTTAACACCCACTTTTCCCCTTCTTGCGGAATAACATACCTTTGCTGCAATGTATCATGATTGTAACGCTTTAGTCCATGCATATATGTGAAAAAGCATTGGTAAATTTAAGTTAAGGTAATAGAGGTCACCAAAGTATATTCCAGCATCCACTTCTTTAGTTCTTCTGGAACAACATGCCAATTAACGTAAGTAATCGTCACGTGATCCTTGACTAGTGTCCCCAAGAAATTGCTCAACTCAGCCTTAAGCTTCCTGTCCCCAATTGGTTGACCTTTTTTATTAACCTTAATGACTACCTTTTCATTCACAGTCCTAGCATGAACTTTTAACATTTTTGATCGTCCTCTGCGTTTTTTAGGACCTGTCGAGGCATACAAAACATAAAGGAACATTCAATGTATCGCATTACTACATTAATTCTAATAATCATATTAATATAAAGTTCATGAGGCATACACATGCATTACCTGCTTCAACAACTTCATCTGCAGGTTGTAAACTCGATTCACCAACGTCGTTCTCTATCATTGGATCAGCTTCAAGGTTCTGCTTCTGACGTTCCCGAAGCGCAATATAAGCAGCAACTGAACCACTTGGTACAGAATTGTCAGCTGCTTTTAACAATTTGCTACACGTCGGCTTTAAAATTTTAGCAGTGTCAACTTGCTTTCCTTCTTTCTCAATAGCATTCCGCATGTCCTTATCTCCTAAATCCGTAGCATTAGCACGCGAACGAGTTCTAGGACCAGGTTTACTGATCCTTTCCTTGATAGATTTAATTCTCTGTAGTGAACATAAATATAACATTAGCTAAACACAAAAAAAAAATATGCTTAGGAACAAGAAAACAATAGAACCTCGTCTTCAGTTTCAATCTCGTCTTCGATTGGGACATATTCATCATCTTCCTCCCCATTTTTGTTCTTTGTTTTACTTTCTTCAACGCTAGGCTGACTTGGATTAGAAGCATATTTTCCCAACCCAAGTTCGTTAAACTTTTCTTTATTTTGTTGCACACGATTCAGCCTAGCCAGCTCGTATGGATTCATTGGCTGCTGCAAGTGCAAGAAACAAAGATGAGAAGACAATAATTAGCAGAAAAAGAGTAAGGGGACAATAGTACCTCAACATTAGTATTCTTCGATAGATCCAATTTCCTTTTCGTCATTCCTCTTGTATTCACGGGTTCTGGTCTTGTATTCACGGGTTCTGGTCTTGTATTCACGGGTTCTGGTCTTAGCTCTTGCATCTCCGAAACCATCCCCGGTTTCAGATTCCATGAAGTCACTATTGCCTTGTGCCTTCTTTTGCGAAACCTCACATATCCAGTGGACATGTAGAGGGGAAGGTCCCGTGCAAATAAGATGATCATAAATTACATCTTGACGATGCCAATTTTGATCATTACAATTCTTGCAGGGGCACTTCATTTCATCACCTACGGAAAAAAGGGGAAACGCATTCTCCACAAATGCTTTTATCCCTTCTACGTATTCTTTACTAAATCTTGGGAGTCCTATCCAATCACCCTCCATTACTAAAACCTAGGTACAGGCCTGTCGAGTAAAACATTCAGCTGGCATGTTCAGCACATCAGTCTAACAATCAAGTAAGTTAGTAGTATCAAGAATCCTATGAAGCTTGACAATCAACAACATGAATAATATTAGTGTTTACAGAAGATCCTACAAGTAAAAAATTGTGATAATACAGGACAGGGATAACTCTATGGTCTCTAACTATATTTAAACCGTATGCTTTACTGACCATTTCTATCATTAATCACCATGTAATACTACTTGAGGTCAATTTTTCAAACAGGATTACACAGCCAAGTGTATAATAAAATATAGCATATATAACACAAATCAATGGAAATAAAATTTCAGTTACAACATATATTATCAAATATAGCATTTTTAGCATTTTATTCAATGGAAATAAAAATTCAGTTACAACATATATTATCAAATATAGCATCAAATCAATTAAAAGTTACAACATATATTATCAAAGCGGGTGAGAGAGAGGGAGAGAGAGAGGGGGAGAGAGAGGGAGAGAGAGACAGAGAGTGGGTGAGAGAGAGGGAGAGAGAGAGGGAGAGAGAGAGGGGGAGAGAGAGAGAGAGAGAGGGGGGGAGAGAGACAGAGAGCGGGTGAGAGACAGAGAGCGGGTGAGAGAGAGGGAGAGAGAGGGGGAGAGAGACAGAGAGGGGAGGGAGGGAGAGTGAGAGAGAGAAATAAACCCCCAATTTTTACCTTAATTTGAAACCCTAATTCGCCAGCTATCTTCAGATTCTTCAGATTGTTGATATATCTTCAGAGTGAGAGAGGGAGAGGCGTAGAGAGAGAGAGAGAGAGGGGAGGGGGGGAGAGAGAGAGGGAGAGGGCGGCGAGGGGCGGCGAGAGAGAGAGGTCGTCAATTAGGGAAATGTTAGATGTGAATTAGGGAAATGCCGCTCATGAGCCTCAATTATTTTCATTTTGGGGGGAAAAATGCCGCACTAATTTCATTTTGGGGGAGAAATGTGAGCCCACTTGTCACTTAATTAATTAATTGTTAATTTAGTTATTAATTATTAATTATTATATAATTAATTATTAATTAATTATTAATGTGGGCCCACTTGTGGGGTCCACTTGTGGGATCCACTTGTGGGGCCCACTTGTGGGGCCCACTTAATTATTTATTTATTATTTATTAATTAATTATTAATTAATTAATTAATTTTTAATGTGGGCCCACTTGTGGGGCCCACTTGTGGGGCCCACTTGTGAGGCCCACTTAATTATTTATTTATTATTTATTAATTAATAATTAATTAATTTTTAATGTGGCACACATGTTGGGCCCACTTGTGGGGCCCACATGTGGGCCCCACATGTTGGGCCCACTTGTGGGGCCCACATGTGGGCCCACTTAATTATTTATTTATTATTTATTAATTAATTATTAATTAATTTTAAATGTGGGCCCACATATGCCCCATTTGTGAGGCCACTTGTGGGGCCCACTTGTGAGGCCCACTTAATTATATATTTATTATTTATTAATTAATTAATAATTAATTAATTTTTAATGTGGGCCCACATGTGGGGCCCACTTGTGGGGCCCACTTAATTATTTATTTATTATATATTAATTAATTAATTAATTTTTAATGTGGTCCCACATGTGAGGCCCACTTGTGGGGCCCACTTAATTATTTATTTATTATTAATTAATTAATTAATAATTAATTAATTAATTTTTAATGTGGGCCCACATGTGGGGCCCACTTGTGAGGCCCGCTTGTGAGGTCCACTTGTGGGGCCCACTTAATTAATTAATTAATTATTTAGTTATTAATTATTAATTATTAATTAATAATTAATTAATTAATGTGGGAACCACCTCCACCTCGTGCCACGCAGGAGTGCCAAGTGGCATTAATAATAATTTATTATTTATTTAATTGATAAATACGTCAACTGTAACACTACGTAGTAACTAATGTAACTGTATTTGAGTAGTGTTACAAAATGCCATCTACCGTAACGCTTGTTTTTTGTAACACTTCAAAAAGCGTTACAGTTACCCACTTATGGCGTAGTGTTTTTCTAGGGTAATTGATATATCGTCCGTATCAATAAATACATCTGTTATAGACCCAGTATTCTTGAGCATTAGTTATATAAATGATATGTATTGATTTGGATAACTATCAGTCTTTTTGGATAGCTATCACCTCGTAAAACGTGTATTTTACATTATTACGGTTTTAAAGCGAACCAGTGGAACAATATCGATCCAAAAATGTCGTTTAGGGTATTATTTTCCACTAAGTATAAAAAGGAGAATCGTACATTATATTTCATATAATCCGTATTAAAAATATGCAAAAATCTAAAATTCCCGAACCGTGTTCTTCGTGTTCTTGAAAATCAAAATCAATTTCGAAGGTGTTATTGAAATCCAAATTCAAAGTTCAAGTACTCAAATCAAAGATCTTGAGCTCTAGTTTCATAATCTTCCAACCTCATCATCATCTGGTAATTTTTCGATTTTATATGAATTTTTCAAATTTCGAATTAAAATTAGGGTTTATATTCGAATTGGGGATTTTCATTCTGTTGATTCTCCGTTCAATTGATTGCTTCCAACATGTTTCTAGGGTTCTAATTAGCAGGAATTCATGCTTTAATTTCATGTTTATGTTCAATTTTTACGGGTTTGATTTTCGGGTTTTGACCCGAATTCTTATTTTTAATAGTCCGTTCTGGTTATTGATCTGACATGATTTTGGATATAGGGCTTTCAATGTATGTGTTCTTAGATTCATTTTAACATAAAGAACGTAGAGTTTCATGTAATATTTTAGTAGATCGGAAAATTGGTTTAAGGTCGCTGGAAAATAGTCGGGTTTTAGTTCCGATGATGTTTTTGGTTTGTTTTTGATCGGAATGTATTGGTATGGTTATGAGGAGTGTTTTGGTATCAGAAGCCCCAATTTTTGATGTGTTTTTGGCTCGCCGGATTCTGGGAATTTTCTGGCTGTTCTTCGTGACCCGGATTGTTCTTGGCGACCCGTGCCAGTAACCCGTTTTCTGACCCGGTTTCAATCTTCAAAACCCTAATTCATTTTCAGAAAACTGTTTTTGAATTTTATTTTTAAATTTAATTCGAAAATAGTTTAATTATTTATAAAAATCATATTTTTATTTTAAAACTACATTTTTAAATTCAGAAAATTCTGGAAAATTATATTTAATTATTTAAATTCGAAAACTGATTAAATTTAATTATTTTAATGATTTTTAATTAATAATTAATTAATTTAATTAATTGATTAATTATTTTAATCAGTTAATTCTTAATAATTAACTATTAATTAGATTTAATTAATTTAAATTAAGTTTAATTATTTTCTAGCTTGATTTAATTATTTAAAAATAGTTGTAGTGTTTAAAAAGTGTCAATTAATTTTTATTAATTGATTTAATTGCTTTTAAATACTTATAATGGGATTAAAAATCCGATTTTTGATTTAAAAATTATTTGTGACTTATTGAAATTGAAATAAGCCTCGAATATTGTTTTAAAAATATTTATAAGTGCTATATGGTTTATATGAGTCGATTAATGTGTTTTAATAGTCCATAAATGCCCGTACGAGGGCTAATGTCTGAGTTTTAATTACCGTAAAATAGATCGGGCATCCGATAGGAACCCGATTATTTGTTTAAATGTAAAAATGGTTATGAGTATATATCGAGGATAGAATGAGGATAGTTAGACTCACCGTAGTGAGTTGTTTATTATAGAATCGAGTTCCCGGAGCAAGGGAAAAGAGAAGGTAGAGTGAGCTCGGTAGATTTCCGTCAGCTACTAGACCAGGCAAGTATCTGTGCCTTTACTTGTTGATTCAATTATAATTATTCTTCAGAATTTCATATATGTTACCATCAGAACGATTCAGATTATTGAACCTTCGCCCGTATTGAGCACTTGATGTTATTTCCTTGTATATCCCTAACTTTTGACTTAATCCACAATCGTGTTGGATATCAGAAACCTTCACCTTCAATTCAGTTTATATTGATGATAACCATTGTTGACTTTCTTAAATGAGCGTACGTTGTACCCTTGAAACCATTCTGAATCTATTTCTCGGACTTTCTTTGATATTGAATAGTTGAAGCTCTTTTGCAACTAT
The DNA here is from genome assembly GCA_030848705.1 of Heracleum sosnowskyi. Taxonomy (NCBI): domain Eukaryota; kingdom Viridiplantae; phylum Streptophyta; class Magnoliopsida; order Apiales; family Apiaceae; genus Heracleum; species Heracleum sosnowskyi. The sequence continues at coordinate 111,382,878 of CM061240.1, read as the reverse complement.
TACACCCCGTCATTGTATATTTATTTTGTTATGCATGTTATTGCTTATACCTTGTGATAGAATTGGCATGTTTTAAAAATGAGACCAGTAATGGTCGGGCCATATTTATGGTCGTAATAACTGAAGGCCTAGATGGCCATGGATCCTAGTGGAGGACTATGCTATAAGCTAGTCCGGGGTTGATGCGTGACTGATCAGCAGCTCAACCTTTGTATTTGAAAAAAATGTAGAAGTCCAATTCTAATTCCTCTTTCTTCAATAAAGATTGTTAAAAGCATATGTTTGACTTGTATATTGTTGATTTAGATAATTGAAATCTTTCCTTTCATTATGGAACTGTGATTGATATATATATCATGCTTGCTGAGCACATGTGTCTCATACTTGTTTTGTTTCTAACCCTATTCCAGTGAAGCGAGAGAATGAGCAGACATAGCGCTAGTGACAGTTCTCCCGATGCTAGGAGACCACCCCGAGTGATTGTCATTGGACGGGTAGTTGTTTTACTTTGGAAGTTAGACTAGATGTCTAGCTCTGTATATTAAGTGTGTAATAACTCTGAAAACTGGTTTGTAATAAATATGACTTAGAAGCTTGTTTTATGCCATAATCTGGATGCGGTCTTGGATAAGGGGTATTTTATGTTATTATATTATTATGCATGTGTTAGATTCAGGTATATTGTGTTTCGTTGGTCGAGTGACTCCCCAAATCTGTACCCCGGATTTGGAGGGCGTCACAGGTTGGTATCAGAGCAACAGGTTATGGCATTTGAAACAAGTTAGGATTTAGGGTCCAGGATAACATAGAGGGTTAGGAATTCACCTAATGGTCATAGAAGGTCGATTAGAGATATTATGTGTAGTAATCGAGTATGGTTATAATTGTAGCTACCTAGCTCTAGTTCAGATTCAGATACATCAGAGCACCCGATAGAGGAGAGACCTGTACCAGATATGAGAGCAGGACCGTCGTGACCGACACTACCTCAGTCTGGACCTATAGTGGTCAGGAGAGATCCTATACCTTGTCCCGTGGCACTTCGACGCATACCCGCAGCACCACGGTCTCAGGCTTCAGTTTCCGGACCTTTGTTCCAGATCTCCGAGCCACCAGTTCCACATCACCGTTATCAGAGGATGAGAGAGGAGAGGGATTACTTTCGTAGACAGGTATTAGAGATGCGTGGGATGCGAACAGCGGAGGCAGGTGTAGATAGAGATAGAGATAGATTCAGGGATCAGATAGGAGAGACACGGATGAGACTCAGGGTTGTGAGGACATTGGTAGAGACGAGGTTGCATGGACTAGCTACTAGCAGAGAGGGAGAGACTACAGTAGGGATGAGAGAGATTTTGGACTTTGTGATGAGGGAGATTGGGGAGATTTCCGGACCAGCACTATTGGAGACTAGAGATGATGATCCATGAGCCGGTAGAGACGAGGTTGGGGTATTATGTGGATTCCCGTTAGATAGTACATAGATGCATAGTATGGTACCAGCAGTGCACCAGGCTTATAGTATCGCCTTGGATTGTTGTTGTACTGTTGATCGGCAGTTGTAGTTCAGCTATGACACACTTTACTTTTGAAAGCGTTCTACGCTTGTATCGAATCTATGTATATATATATATATATATATATATATATATATTATAACCATCCTTTGTAGAACTGTTATTATTCTCTTGTTATTCATTTTCAATATTGTAATTGTTATTCTACTTGTGCAACAAGCGTACCCTTACGCCGTTGAAAATCCGTAAATCATGGTTCTACCAATTGTGTTCTCTTTCTCTTCTATTTATGAATTATTTGATTAAACCATTTATTGTTTATTCATCAGCAATATGCCTCCTAGACGAAATACCTGTGCGAATAATTCCACTGACCAAGAAGGTCAACAGAATACACCCCCAACGAGTCATTTAGATCCGGTTGTAATACAGCTTTTGAACACCCTTACTCAAAAAACTACTCCTCTAGAACAACAACAACAACAACAGATCCAACAGCAGTTACTACAGCAGCAGCAGCAGCATCAGCAGCATCAGCATCAACAACAGCAGCACCAGCAGGTAGTACCCGTGGTTACGTTTAAATATTTTCAAGCAGCAAAACCTCCAGAGTTCAAGGGACCTGTTGATCCAGTTGAGGCAAAGGCATGGTTAAAGGAAATAGAGAAAGCTTTTACATTGATAGAGGTAACGGGAGAAAAGAAAATTGAATATGCTAGTTATTTTCTGAAAAATGAGGCAAGTTATTGGTGGGAAACTAGTAAGGCTTTAGAACCTGAAGGGTTAATTATGTGGGAGAGATTCACATAATTGTTTTTAGAGAAGTATTTTCCTGAATTTATGCGAGATCAAATGGAGTTGAAATTTTTAGAATTGAAGCAAGGTAGTATGATTTTTTTCTCAGTACGAGACCAAATTTACTGAGTTGTCTAGGTTTGTTCCGACATACGTTGATACGGAGAAGAAGAATGCCAAGAGGTTCCAACAGGGACTGAGGTCATTGATTCGTAGTAAGTTAGCAGTTCTGGAATTAGATACATATGCAGCCGTGGTACAGAAGGCAATGATTGCGGAAGGAGAAAGTGATTCATACATGAGAGAGAGAGAGAATAATAAAAGAAAGGTAGGGACATCTGATAAGGTCCAGTCACCGGGAGATCTTCAGAGCCATCCAAACAAGAAACCAGGATTCCAGTCGAGCAGAGGTACAACTTTCAAGAAACCAGATACCGGAAATGCAGGACCAATCAATCGTCCACCAAACAATAATCAGCAAGTAGTTTCCAGACCTCCACTGCCAGAATGCAAGACATGCGGGAAAAGACATCCAGGTATATGCCACAGATGGATCATCACATGTTTTAAGTGTAACCAGAAGGGGCATTATGCCAGGGATTGCAAGACAGGTATTGTGTGCCATCGATGTAAGAGACCAGGCCATATGATCAAGGATTGTAGAGCACCAGCACCCGTGAACAACATGATTCGAGCTATAGAGGCACCTCCAGCTGTTGACGTTCAGCCGATAGCCAGAACCTATAATATGTCAATGAGGGAAGCAGTGAGAGACTCCGATGTGGTGGCAGGTACACTTCTAGTAAATTCTGTTAATGCTAAAGTGCTGATAGATTCAGGAGCTACTAAGTCGTTTATTTCGGAAACGTTTGCTCGTAAATTGAATTGTTTAATGGAACCCTTAAATGGAGTGTTGAGTGTAGAAATAGCTAACTAGGATCGTATACCGGTCAGTTCGTATTGTCCCCGTTGTGAAATTGAGATTTTAGGGAGTCGTTTTTATGTTGATTTATTACCTTTCAAGTTGGGAGAATTTGATGTTATTTTAGGAATGGATTGGTTAACTGATTATGATGCGTGTATTGATTGTAAGGATAAGAGGGTTACTTTAGTTACCCCAGAAAAGAAAGAAGTGATATTTAAAGGAGAGAAACAAATGAAGAAATTTTTGACAATGATTCAGACTAAGAGGTTATTAAAACAAGGATGTGAGGCTTATCTCGTATATGTGATAGATACAAAGAAGGAAGTTTCTAAGATAGAAGATATTCCAGATGTTTTTCCAGAAGAGCTACCAGGACTACCTCCGGATAGAGAGATTGAGTTCGCGATAGACTTACTACCAGGCGCGGAACCAGTATCCAAAGCACCGTACATAATGGCACCAGTGGAGATGAAGGAATTAGCTAAGCAATTGCAGGAATTGTTAGACAAAGGAATTATCAGACCTAGCGTTTCACCGTGGGGAGCACCAGGGCTGTTTGTCAAAAAGAAGGATGGAAGTATGAGACTTTGTATAGATTATCGGGAGTTAAACAAACTAACCATCAAGAACAAGTATCCATTGCCCAGAATAGATGATCTGTTTGACCAGTTAAAAGGAGCGGTTCATTTTTCCAAGATTGATCTAAGATTAGGATATCACCAATTGAAGGTTAAACCAGACGATATACCGAAGACAGCTTTTCGAACAAGGTATGGACATTATGAGTTTTTAGTAATGGCGTTTGGATTGACGAATGCACCAGCAACTTTTATGGATTTAATGAACATGATTTTTAAGAAGTATTTGGATGAGTTTGTAGTGGTATTCATCGATGATATTTTGATATATTCCAAGACAGAAGAAGAACATGCGAATCATTTGTGGATTGTGTTGGAGATTTTAAGACAAGAAGGACTATACGCAAAAAATTTCAAAGTGTGAATTCCGGTTAAGGGAAGTTCATTTCCTAGGGCACGTGGTAAGTAGTGAAGGCATCAAAGTAGATCCAGCAAAGATTGAAGCAGTGAAGGATTGGGAAAGACCAAGGACACCAACTGAAGTTAGAAGTTTCTTGGGATTAGCCGGATATTACCGGAGATTTGTACAGGATTTTGCAAAGATAGCTACTCCAATGACCAAGCTAACAAGGAAAAGCAAACGATTCATATGGAACGACAAATGCGAAGAGAGTTTTCAAGAGTTAAAGAAGAGACTAACTACGGCACCAGTATTAATGCTACCAGACGATCAAGGCCAATTTGTAATCTATAGTGATGCGTCTTACAAAGGGTTGGGTTGTGTACTTATGCAACATGACAAAGTAATTGCTTATGCGTCAAGACAATTGAGACCTCACGAACAGAAATATCCTACACATGATTTGGAATTAGCAGCGATCGTATTTGCACTAAAGATATGGAGACATTACTTGTACGGAGAGAGATGTGAAATTTACACTGATCACAAAAGTCTGAAGTATATCTTTACTCGGAAGGAGCTAAACATGAGACAGAGAAGATGGTTGGAGCTAATCAAGGATTACGACGTTTCTATAAATTATCACCCCGGTCAGGAAAACGTGGTAGCAGATGCATTGAGCAGAAAAGAAAGACTGAATATGTTGACGATGACCAAAGAATTGTACAGAGAGTTTGAAAAGTTAGTAATAGAATTACGTGTTCCGAAGGACGCGACAGAAATGATTTACGCCGTAACGTTTCAACCTGAATTGTTGGAAAAGATACGGAAATGCCAAGAGCAAGTCATGCACGACAATGCAAATAGTTTAACAGGCGAGGAAATATGTAGCCAACTGGACGACAAAGGAATCTTAAGGTTTGCTTCTCGAATATGGGTACCTGTTGGGATTTATGGGTGATAGCATAGAAACAACTTAACTTTGTACATACTTAATTTTTTAATTAAGTAGAACATACTGTCACAGCCAAAGTATGTTCTTGTAATCAGGATGCAATGTCATTTTAGTTGTGTAATTTGGAAGAAGTTCACTTGCTGTGTTCAAGCCTCAAAGAATGCATATTAGATGACAGCATGAATAAAGGTTACTGTCATAAGCATTGACATTAAGATTACAAGAAGACAGAATGCTGCAAGTCACGACAGCATATTCACTCTGACAGCAACATTGGCGGAAGACTACGCGACAACAACTTTAGCCCTCGACAGCAAGTTTGGAAACCTCGACAGCACTCTATGCGGGGAACTCATACTGTCACCAAAAGAACATTCCTGTGACAGCAAGCTTTGCGGCAAAAGTAACTGTCTCGAGAAAGATCCTTGTTCTAGGTATCTTCTCAGTCAAATCCCGTGACAGTTTCAATGTTCAAGAAACAGGCGTGTTGTAGTATCCCTAAGCTGCACCAAGTCTTCAAGACTACGACAGAAGCTTCAAGCACTACAAAACAAAAGCGAATCAATTCAAGAGCAAGGTCAAGTCTCTATTTGCTGAATTGTTTTAGCTGGAAATAGAATGAATCTAGGTTGTTTTCTTTGTATTGTATATCTGACATGTTAGCAATTTAGGAAAGTCACATGGGTAGACAGTTTGTAAGAAGCTGTCACTTGATAATGACAGCAGCTTCACAAACCCGTGTTGACAGTGATAGGATTAGTTTATACTTAGACTATCAATTCATTCTAGAAAAGTAACGAAAGCAAGCAGTGTCTTGAAGAAAACAGAAGCTCAAGATTTCTCTCTTGAGGTTGTAGCAACACTTTGGAAAATAAATAAAAACATTTATTTTGTGAAACTTGTCTTTAGATCATACTATTTGTAAATGCATACATATTACTGATAACATTAAATCTTAGTTTTGGTTGTTGAAATTGAGATTGAATTTTATCAGTATTGCATTCATCCCCCCCCCCCCTCTGCAATACACGAGGACCAACAACTGGTATCAGAGCTCACAGATTAACATACATATCTGAGATCACGACGACAATGCAGAAATCAAACAGTATCAAGATCCCAGCTTTTGATAAAGAAAACTACAGCATTTGGAAAAGAAAGATCTTGTTGTTTATCAAGCTGCGAATCCACTATACCCAGGTATTCTCGAGAATGGTCCTTTCATTCCAAGGAAGGAAATTGAAGCCACAACAGTAAATGGTGAAGTCATTCCTGCACATTGGGTTCCCAAAGATCCCTCGGAAATTTTGGAACCTGAGAAGGAGAAGATGGTGCTAGATGATCACTTGCAACTCAACTTGCTCGATTCTCTCACGTTGGATAAAGCCATGTGTGGAAGTGTGATAAGGTGCACATCAGCCAAGGAGATGTGGATCAGGTTAGCTTTACTATGTGAAGGAAGTGAAGAAGTTAAGGGCAACCAAAGGCAAATACTGATATCACAATATGAGGCTTTCATGGCCAAGCCTGGTGAAGACTTAACTTCCATGTTTGAAAGGTTCAGTAAGCTCTTAACTGAACTACAGATACATGGCAAGTACTATGACAGAAAGGAATTGAATGTCAAGTTCCTGCTTACACTGCATGATCACCTTGAACACAAGACAACAGCCATGTGAGAAGGAAGAGATCTCAACAATATAACCTTTGAGACACTTTATGGGATTCTGAAATCCTATGAACTTGAACTCTTTCAAAAGAGAGCCATACAGAGTGGAACAAGGAACAAGATGGCTAATATGTCAAGTGCCCTAGTAGCACATGTGCCAAGGATCACACAGCCAAGTGAAGTACTACAAATCACACAACCAACCCCTGTACAATCCTTGAAGATAGAAGAGGTTGTTGAAGATGATGAGAAAGTAGTACTGCAGCTCAAGGATGTTGAAGATGAAGACTTTTACATAATGGAGGAACTGGAAAGCATGGACAATCCTACTATGGCTTACATGGCCAAAAAGTTCAAGAACTTTAGGTTCAAGAAGGATAGGTCATACAAGCCCCAAGGCCAAGCATCCAAGTTCAACAGAGGAAGTTCATCAAAGGCTACTGTGGGAAGTTCAACCAAAGGAGGATACAAGACTGGATTTGTGGATAGGTCAAAATTCAAGTGTTACAACTGTGGTGAACCTGGTCATTTTGCTACTGAATGCAAAAGACCCAAACAGGTTCAGAGGTTTGGAAAAGGAACTGGTGGATACTCTAAGAAGAATCAAGGTAGAGCCTATGTGGCTGAAGGAAAGTGTTGGGATGAGACTGATGATGATGAAGAAGAAGAAGAATATGTCAACCTAGCTCTCATGGCTAGCACTGATGAAGTAGCATCAACATCTTCAAGTCAGGTACCTTCACTTGTCTTACTTGATATGTCCACTGATGAGTATAAGAAAACCATTAAAGACTTAAGTGCTGAAATGTTCAATGTTTATACTAGCTTATCTGCTGCTAATGAGGAAATCACTAGGCTGAGTAAGCTAAATGAAACACTAAAGTCTGAAAATGAATCTGTTGTTCTCAAAACTAGCTCACTAGACTCTTTAGCTCAGGAGAATACTAGACTTAAAAATGAATTAAAATTTGCTAAAGAGGTTGAGGAATTCCTAAGGAATGAGATTGCTGAAAATGAATTCAAGATTAAAGCTTATAAAAACTCATCAAAGATAGTTCAGGATTACAATGATAAGCATACAGAAAATCAGACAGTTGGTATAGGTTTTTCATATGGTAGAAGACCTGGAAAGGAAACTGTGATTCAAGATTGTTCCGGAAATGCTGCTGTCAAACCCACCATTCTCAAGAAGGTTAAAACTCCTATTTTCAAAGCTGCAGAAATTGAGTTTGATGAAGAAGCCATGCTCATCAAACAAGAAATTCTTGATGAGGATGAAGGTGTTGACAGCACATCCAAGGATGGAAAGGATATTGTCACAATCCCCAAGACAATAAACTTACCAAGCAATCAGACAGTAAGTTCAAAAGATGCTGTCACAGTTGGCAAGACAATATCTTCCAAAGATGCTGTCAAGAATGTTTCCAAGACAGTAGCTTCCAAACCTTCTGTCAAGATAGTTGGAATAAAAGGTACTGTCAAGGAAAGTTCGATAGCAACTTCTGAACACATTGTCAATCCAGTAACTCCCAAGTCTAAGAATAGGAATGGTAAGGTAGGTGTTAATAAAGGAAATGGATACACTAATGTTGGAGGTGCTTCTAGGAAACTATGCAATAACTGTGGATCTTCACATCATTTAACACACGTTTGTAAGAACCCAATTGAGGATAAGATCAATGCTACTGAACTCAATGGTAACTTACACAGAACCCCTCTTATGCATAGAACTATGAGTGTCTGTAATAACATTGAATGTATGCCATGCAAGATCACTGCCATGAGTACATGCTTTAACTTACCTATTCTCACTACTGAAAAATGTTCATACATGCACACTGTTGAGACTTCTGAGCCTGCTGGCAACAGCAAAAAGGCTTCATCCACTAAGAAAAGGATCAAGTCCAATTCTAAACCTAAGTGGGTGAAAAGAGAAGTCAAACAGGAGGTTTTTGATGATGCTTGTGATTTTATGACTGGAAGAAACTCAGGAGACACTAAAACTGCAGGACCCAACAAGGATTGGGTACCATATGCAACCTAAATACATTCTGTTTTGCAGGGCAAGAAGAAAGATCAAGTCATGTGGATCATTGACAGTGGTTGCTCAAGACACATGACAGGTGATAAAACCCTGCTATCACACTATGTAGAGAAAGCTGGCCCAATCATAACCTTTGGAGACAACAGCAAGGGTTACACAGTGGGATATGGCTGTCTGGAAATTGGAAATGTTGTCATTGAAGACATTGCTCTTGTGGATGAATTGAAGCACAATCTACTCAGTGTCAGCCAATTCAGTGACAGGGGATTCAAGGTTGATTTTGATATGATGATGTGTAACATCTATCATAAGAAGGATGGGAGCCTCTCCTTAAAAGGGGTCAGAAAAGGAAGCTTGTTTATTGCTGACTTAAACTCAACAAAGAAGGATAAAGTTTACTGTTTTTACAGTAAAGCAACTGTTGGTGACAGTACGCGTTGGCACATGAAGCTCTCACATCTCAACTTCAAGACAATGAATATTTTGATGAAGAAGGAGTTAGTGAGAGGTTTGCCCCAACAGGAATTCTGTCAAGAAGGACTGTGTGAAGATTGTCAAATGGGCAAACTAAGGAGAGCTGTGCACAAGTCCAAGAAATTGAACACCAACATAGAAGCACTCAAGTTGATTCACATGGATCTCTTTGGTCTAGTCAATGTACCATCTATGGCCAAAAAAAGATATGTCTTAGTAATGGTGGATGATTACTCAAGGTACACTTGGGTGAAATTTCTTGAATCCAAAGATGAAGCTGCTCAAGTGATTATTGATCAAGTCAGAGTTCTTGATAGAACTCCAAACTCAAAAGTCCAAATCTTGAGGAGTGACAATGGTACAAAATTCAGAAATGCCACACTTGGAAATTTCTGTAAAGATGAAGGAATTGTACAACAATTCTCAGCTGCAAGGACTCCACAGCAGAATGGAGTTGTAGAAAGAAAGAACAGGACTCTCATTGAAGCAGCTAGAACTATGTTGCATGATGCCAAACTGCCAACATATTTCTGGGCTGAAACTATCAACACAGCTTGTTATACTCAAAACAGAACCATGATTAACAAAACTCATGCAAGTACACCTTACTGTCTGCTAACTGGGAAGAAACCTTCTGTCAAATATTTTCATGTGCTTGGAAGAAAATGCTTTATGATGAAGGATAACCATGAGAAGAAAGGAAAATTTGACACCAAGGCATTTGAAGGACTATTCATGGGTTACAGCACAGAAAGGACTGCCTACAGAGTTTATGTTATGGAACACAGGATTATTGAAGAAAGTGTTAATGTCACATTTGATGAAACCAAGTTTCCAGGACTGCATGAAGAAGGAAAGATGCAGACATTCAGATTTGAGAATCAAGGATACTTGGAAGCTGAGGAAATTGTTGATGAAGAACCTAGCTTCACTCAAACTGTTGAAGTTGACAAAGATACTGTCAATACCATTACTGTCAACCAAACTCCAGCTCAGTCACAGACCATAACCTCTAACATTCATAACATTAATGACTCTGGAGACAATGAAGAACATGGTGAAGACAATGGAATTGATGAGCAGTCAACTCAACAAATTGAAGCAACTGTTCCTGTACAATCAAGTAGCTTACCCAGAATCACCAAGTGGAACAAGGATCACACAAATGACCTTATCATTGTTGACCCTACTTCTGGAGTGAGGACAAGGAACAAAGTCTCTGCTGACAGCATATTTTCATGCATCCTGTCTTAAATGGAACCCAAGACAACTGATGAAGCATTGTTGGATTCTGACTGGGTGATAGCCATGCAAGAAGAGCTAAATCAGTTTGAAAGAAACAATGTATGGAAGTTGGTTCCAAGACCTAAGGAAAAGTCAGTCATTGAGACCAAATGGGTTTTCAGAAACAAGCTTGATGAAAATGGATTAGTGACAAGAAACAAAGCAAGGCTAGTGGCTAAAGGTTACTGTCAACAGGAAGGAATAGATTATGATGAGACATTTGCACCTGTTGTAAGACTTGAAGCTATAAGAATCTTTCTAGCTTATGCTGCACACTTCAACTTCAAAGTATTTCAGATGGATGTCAAAAGTGCCTTCCTAAATGGAGAATTGGAAGAAGAAGTGTATGTTGAACAGCCACCAGGGTTTGAGGATGCTGAAATGTATGATTTTGTGTACAAACTCTTCAAGGCTTTGTATGGACTAAAGCAAGCACCCAGGGCTTGGTATGACACTCTTTCCACTTTTCTGTTGGAAAATCAGTTTACTAGAGGAGTTGTGGAGAAGACACTTTTCTACAAACATCATGGCAAGGACATTATTCTGGTACAAATCTATGTGGATGACATCATTTTTGGTTCTACAAATGAGAAGCTGTGTGAGAAGTTTTCCTCTCTCATGAGTAACAAATATGAGATGAGTATGATGGGAGAATTGTCATTCTTTCTGGGATTGCAAATTCTTCAACAACCTGATGGAATCTTCATTTGTCAAGCTAAATACATCAAGGAACTTCTCAGAAAGTTCAACTTGGAAGATTCATCACCTGCAAAGACACCAATGTCCACATCAACTAGTCTGGATGTTGACCCTGAAGGAAAGAAAGTTGCCTCAAGCACCTATAGAGGCATGGTAGGATCTCTCCTATACCTAACTGCTAGCAGACCTGACATCATGTTTGCTACATGTCTCTGTGCAAGGTTTCAAAGTGATCCAAAGGAGTCACATCTAGTAGCCATCAAGAGAATCTTTAGATACCTAAAAGGCACTCCTAACCTAGGCCTTTGGTATCCTAAGAACACTGGATTTGATCTAATTGGTTACTCAGACTCAGACTATGCTGGATGCAAGATTGACAGAAAGAGTACTACTGGTAGCTGTCAATTTCTTGGTGGAAGATTGGTCTCATGGTTTAGCAAGAAGCAACATTTAGTTTCTACCTCAACTGCAGAAGCTGAATATATTGCTGCAGGCAGTTGCTGTGCACAAATTCTATGGATGAAGAATCAACTTCTGGATTATGGTCTAGTGTTAAGAGACATTCCTATTTACTGTGATAACACTAGTGCCATAGCCATTTCAGACAATCCAGTTCAACACTCTAGGACAAAGCACATTGATATAAGACATCACTTTATCAGAGAGCATGTTGAACAAGGAACTGTGAAGCTGATCTATGTCCCAACTGACAAGCAACTAGCTGACATCTTCACTAAGCCATTGGATGAAGCAACCTTCAACAGGTTGGTAAGTGAATTGGGAATGCTGAATCTGGTATGTTGATTTACTAAGTTTTCTAAATTTCCAATTTTTCTTTGAAGCTCATGACAGCACCTTCAAACCTGCTGTCAAGAGAAGTTACTGTCTACTTGGTCTATGTCTGTTATGTGACAGCATGTATTGATTTGACTATTCATGTCTGTATTCCGTGCCAGTCTCATACTTTTAGACTCTGTATGACATTAATGTGGTTATTTGCTTAGTTTGAGAGATAAATATCTGTTCCATTGGACTTTCATACTCTTTGCATTAATCTGTAGGATTAAAGGAGGACACGACCATTAATTACTTTTGTGGTAGTTGTATGGGTACTCTAACTGTTGACCATTAGACTTTAATCCTTAGACGGTTTTGCCTATAAATTAACCTTAGGTTTCACCAGTCTGCTCTCAGTTTTAAAGTAAATTATGGAAAATGAAGTAGGAACAGAGTACAAGCCAAAAGTCTCGTGTGAATCTCACATTAGAGATGAAGTGGAAGTCCTGTTTGATGAACTTGAAGACTTGCTTAATAAGGAAGATGAACTGTCTCAAGCCCTTCAAGCACAGGAAGAGGAAAAATGGAAGATTCAAGAGGAAGAACTTCAGGCACTTCTCAAGGCAGAAGGTCGCTCTGAAGAGGAGATTAGGAAAGAACTTTTAGAATTAGTTGATAAAATCATAAACTGATGTACTCAATGCTATATTTAAATGATTTTATTAATGAAAATAAAATTTCTTCCTGTTTTGTCTATTGAGTTTTCTTTCGTCTGTGTTAATTGCATAGTATCTGTGTTCAAAAGATTAAATTGCTAAATCCACACTCTGTTAATTTTAGGTTAAGTTTATGAATAAAGCATTCTGGTAAGTTCATGACAGAAATAATTCCCAAACTAAGTTGCTGTCATTAAGAAGGATATTGTCCTGTGTCTCTTGACAGCAAACTTCTTGACAGCAGGGAAAGACTTTCTGTCAAGACTTTTACAGGATACTGTCATTCAGATGCTTAACGATGACAGCATGTTTTTGCGCCATAGTTGCTGTCGCGCAAAACCTACTGTCACCACCGCTTATTACTGACAGATTGTTTCTAGCGCACAGGTTACTGTCACGAATAGTGGACCGTTGAAATTGGATATTCATCCCACGTTTGACAGTGAATAACGGGCAATAACTCACGTGTTGTGTGAGAGGGTTAAGACACGTTCTTTAAACCCGCTTTTTGTGCACCAACGTTTGAGATACCCTTTTTATTCCCCAGTTACTCAGACATATCATTCTTATCAAACTCAAGGCAAAATACTTTTCTCCAAGCAAAAAGCTACTTTCCTACTTTCTTCTTTTCTTGAATCTCCATGGCCCCCAAACAGACTCTCTCTCAAACAAACTTTGCTGGTATCTTTTCCCCCAATGATACTGGTGAAGGTTTCAAAGGACTAGTGTTTTTCTTGAACAAGTCCTATCTTGGTTCTGCCATTACCTCAACACCCATTCTCGACCTAGACAGAATTGAGGCATTTTGGCAAACTGTTGTTGCTCAAACAGAGGGTGAAAACCCATCTGTTCAATTCACAATCAATAGGCAACACTACATTCTTACAGCTGAGGTCATCAACACTGCTCTTGGAATTACACTTCAAGAAGGCCGAAATTTTGCTGAACTTGCTAATAATGACACTCTCAAGAAGCTCTTCTTGAAGATTGGGTATGCAGGCCCTATTCTCGAAGAGGGAACAACCAAATGGTATCCGTCTGGTGAAATGGATAGGAAGCATCTGAGAAAGGAGTGGAGTATGATTTTTGATGTGATGGTCAATGTGTTCTCTACCAAGTCCACTGGATAGAATGGAATACCCTCCTACATCAAGAAACTGACACATTCTCTTGTCCATGGATACAAAGTGAATGTTGGAGCTCTCCTCATGGCACACCTCAGGGTTGCCATTGGTAAGAAGGTATCAATCTACCCTCGTTTTCTTATGATGTGCATCAACTCTTTCTGTGATTTTAATAATGATGCCCCTCGTTTAGAGGCTTGCTCTGTTTTGAAAAAGAATACACACACACACTGTTATCTTCACAGAATCTCAATGCACATATTCCACTTTGTTTCACTCAGCACATGGTTGATCAAGTGTCCAACCTTGATTTTCCATTACCGTCTGGTTATTTCACTCGTGCGAATGAAACTGAATTAGACCCAAATTCAGTTAACCCACATTCAACACCATACACTCAGCCTAGGCTCTCTAGACTTCCCAAAGCCCAAAGAGAAGCCTTGCAAGAAACCAGGAAACGAACCTTAGAAACTGATGTTGGTGGTAGCTCTGTTAGTCAAGAGGGAGACACTGCACCTAGTGCAGCAAATAAGGAGGATAGTCAAACAGAACCCCCAGTGGTTCCCCCTGAGTCTAAGAAGAAGAAAGCTAGGAGGACCAAAACCACTGTTAGCCAAGCTGCAGTTTCTCAACAAACTGTGGTTCCTGAAAGGGGTTCAAACACCTCCCTAGATGTGTCTTCTCAACAAGGTACATCTATTGAAATTGGCATGTCTCCCAAGGCACCCTGTACAGAGTCTGCACAAACTCATGGTTCACAACCTGAGGAACCCCCACTTGAAGAAATACACAGTGAGTTAGGGCACAGTGAGGACTTCTCTATTCCCATTGATGGTTCACATGTTTCTCCTGTGAATCAGCCCCCACTCTCTGCTACACTTTCACCTTTTTCCTTCCCTATACATTTATTTGTTTCTCCTCCACAACCTAGAGAAGGGGACAGTCCCAACCCTTCAGGTTTTGATCATCCATCTCCAATCATGGATGAGCCCCCATCTAGTGGTCCACAAGAACCCATTTCTCAAAGTGAAATGGATACCACTCCTCCAAACACTGAGCAAGGGCAAAGTGGTATTTTGTCAGAAAATTAAACAACCAACACTTTGTCTGAACTCCAAGGAGCATCTTACCTTCAGAAAGATGCTGTCACAGCCTATGTTGCTGTCAAACACACTGGAAATGTTGTTGTCTTGGACACAGCTGTTGTCATGGGTGGAGAGAAAGATACTGTTAACACAGAACCTACTGTCACTCCACATCCCAAAGACGCTGTCATGACAGAACATGTTGTCCACACTTCAGCCGACAGTAACATTCCTGCCAAAGATGCTGCCCAATCCTCTCAGCCAGATTTTGATGCTGTAATCATTGAGGATGCCTCTGATGATGACCTACCTCTTGCCAAACTCTTGAAGGTACATTCTAAATCTTCTACTTCCATGCATGTTAGTACTGCTCATACCCATGCATTTAGGTTGAGTGAGGGTGTGCAAAAGAAAAGAGAGATAAAAGAAAAGAGAGGTGAGCATAAAAATGAGAGGCAGCCAAATGAGCTGGCAAAAGGAGAGGGACTTGAGCATGTCCAGAGAGATCTTGAGGGAGCCCACACTATTCAGGCATTAGGCCTTGAGAGTCATTCAGTGAGGAGTGATGAGATCACTCAAAAACACCCTGAGAGTGTGAGAACCCCCTTAGCCTCCAAGCCCCTTTCTTTTCCTTCCCCTCCAAGAAGGTTAAGGAATGGTGGCCCCTCTGCAAATTTTGGTAACAGGATTGAAGCTCTAGAAGGCCAGTGTGCTACCTTGAACTCCAAGATGGACTATCTCTCTCAACTGGTGGTTGATGGTTTTGCTGCTACTCAACTATCTATCCAGTTCCTTACTGACCTAGTAGCTGCCAACTCAACTAAGGGGGAGAAGGTAGCAAGATCAGAATCAATAAATATTCAGGGATCAGGTGGAACTCAGGGGGAGCCAGTAGCTGTGAAGACCAAAGGGGGATCAAAACAAGTTTCTGGAGTCAAGAGTAAAGCAATGTCAAAGGGGGAGCAAGTCAAACCAAGCAGTGGACAACCAAAGGATAAAGCTGAAGAACTTGTTGAAGTTGACTTGGATGGTGAAAAGGTGTTAATGTCTAAGGCAACTCAAGATGCAATGCAAAGAAGACCTGCATCTAGACACCCAATTCTACCTCCTGTAACAATTAGAGAACCAACTTCAGCAACTCAAGAAACTGCTCTACAGAAAAGATGGAGAGAAATGGAGGAACAAAATAAGCTTGGGAAAGGTAAAGGGAAACTGCCTGAATCCATCCAGAAGGGAAATACTTGGTCCAATGGTACTGAGTTTGATCAAGAAGTAGCCAATACTATAATGGTGGATTACAGGGAGAGCACATTACACAATCATGACATTGAATTTAGCAGTCTGGTGGAAGAAGCAATGAATGCACCAAGCAACAGTCCAACCAACACCGCAAAACTGTTAAAGGATCAAATCACCAGTGTCAGTGTAATGGTGAATGATGAGAAAAGATGGGCTGTAAGTATCTATTTCACTTCTGGCATATCTTATTTCATCACAATGTAGTTATTGCAGAGTCTACCAGCAAAGGTGTTGTGTGCTATGAAGGGAAAGATCAAGGCAACTCAAACACCATTCAATGAAATATTGAATATGCAAATCCAGAACATGATCACACAGAAGCTACCTGAAGTCTACACAAATCCACCATGTGTTTTCTACAGATCTACTACAATGGATGGCGCAAGAAGGAACAACTACATGAATTTGATCAGTCCATCCAGGATGCAAACTGAGTCAATTCTGAAAGTGCTATATGGAATACTTAGCTCAAATGCCAATCCAGGAATAGTCCATGCTGTTCAAGATATCTACAAAATACTGGTGTTGAGAGACAAGGCACTAGGAACTAGAGTGAAGGAGTTAATCACTAGAGCCAATGCCAAAAGAACTGATCAAGGTGGAAGCTGCCTCTATGATATTCCTTTTCAAGATGATGATGATGATGATGAGATTGGAGGTGGTGAAGCTTCTGGAAATGCAGGTAATGCTGGTGGAAGTAATTCTGGGAATACTGGTATTCAATCTCAGAATGAAGGCAATGAAGAAACTCCTAGTCAGGAAAAGAAAGATGCTGATGCAACAGATGAAGAGGAGCCAAGAATACTGGAAGCTTTGGAGGCAAGCATTCTTAGATGTGCTATTGACTGCATAAATGCAGAAAAAGATGTTGTCACCAAAGATACCGTCGACAAGGAAACTGTCATAGAAGATGCTGTCATGGAAGATGTTGTCGACAAAGGTACTGTCAAGGAAGGTTCTGTCAAGGATGAAGCCAAAGCTACTGTCAAGCCCAAAAGACTGAAAGCTAAATCAAAAGCATGGTTTTCTAGACAGAAACCTGAAGGAAAGCACAAGTACTCAGGAAAGGAAAAGGCCACTGGATTTGGCAGGAATCTTAAGAATCCAATTCAATCAATACCTCCTAACAGTCTTAAGATACAACAGATGCAATCTAAAGAAATCAAGAGTGTTGAGGTTAAGCTGGATGCAAATCAAGAGGCCACTGAGTACATTCTGTGGTGGGAAGAATCAAGATCTACCAAGGTTAATAAGGACTTCTATCTGGAAGCCACATCAACCAGTGGCAGAACGACAACCATAGATAAAAGGAGAATTGACTTCTTCTACCTGGAAAGAATGGTGGAGTTGTTGGAGAGCTATGAAAATGTCTCAGAGTCTGTCATGGAACATATTCTGAAATATCAGGCTGATAAGGATGCTGAGTTCTACCAGAAATTTGGCTATAATTTTGCAGATTTTGATGATGCTGATATTTTAACTGATCTACCAGCTTCTCCTATACCATATCATTAGTACTATGAGTTTGATGATTTACCCACAGAAGAAGGGCAAACCCAACCAACTCAGGAAGGGCAACCCAAGCCAAGCAAAAGACCTGACTCTTCTCAATATTCTCAATATCAGTCAGAACTTGATAAGAAGGAAGCTGAACTCCTGGAAAGATGCAAGACTGCCAACAAGGCAGAAAGTGAAGCTCCAAATTATCAAACATGTATGCTGGAAAATCCCTTAAGAATCAAGCATCTAAGAGAAGAAATCTACGTTTGCAGCTTGCACAAGCTAAAAACAACTATTCTGAAGGATTTACAGTATATGGTAGCTGGATCAATTCATCCCTTGCAACAAATTTGTTCTGATGAGATAGAGGAAATATTGAAAAGGAGAAAAGGAGAATGTTCAAAGCTGGACAAGCAAAAGAGGATGTCTCTCAATGCTTATCCTGGAAGTAGATTCAAGCTCATTCTTGAAGAACTCCACTTCAGAAGCTATCCATATGATCTAGAGCTATGGATGAATCTCAGGGATGCTAATTCTCTTATCTCTCCTACTATCAAGAAGATCATTGAAGAAATAGAAGATGCTACAGTCACTCCTGCTGAAATCTCTCTTGTAGAAGGTCTAAGAGGCTGCTTGGTAGAAGCTCTCAAAAGAGAGGATGTAGCAAGACAGAAGAGGAAATCTCAAGCTAAGTAAAAATTCTTAATCCATTCTGATCTTGTTAGTTAAGTTGTCAGCATATATTGTAAATTTGTTGTTATTATCCATAGAAACAAATTGGGGGAGATTGTTGGGATTTATGGGTGATAGCATAGAAACAACTTAACTTTGTACATACTTAATTTTTTAATTAAGTAGAACATACTGTCACAGCCAAAGTATGTTCTTGTAATCAGTATGCAATGTCATTTTAGTTGTGTAATTTGGAAGAAGTTCACTTGTTGTGTTCAAGCCTCAAAGAATGCATATTAGATGACAGCATGAATAAAGGTTACTGTCATAAGCATTGACAGTAAGATTACAAGAAGACAGAATGTTGCAAGTCACACCAGCATATTCAGTCTGACAGAAACATTGGCGGAAGACTACGCGACAACAACTTTAGCCCTCGACAGCAAGTTTGGAAACCTCGACAACACTCTATGCGGGGAACTCATACTGTCACCAAAAGAACATTCATGTGACAGCAAGCTTTGCGGCAAAAGTAACTGTCTCGAGAAAGATCCTTGTTCTAGGTATCTTCTCAGTCAAATCCCGTGACAGTTTCAATGTTCAAGAAACAGGCGTGTTGTAGTATCCCTAAGCTGCACCAAGTCTGCAAGACTATGACAGAAGCTTCAAGCACTACAAAACAAAAGCGAATCAATTCAAGAGCAAGGTCAAGTCTCTATTTGCTGAATTGTTTTAGCTGGAAATAGAATGAATCTAGGTTGCTTTCTTTGTATTGTATATCTGACATGTTAGCAATTTAGGAAAGTCACATGGGTAGACAGTTTGTAAGAAGCTGCCACTTGATAATGACAGCAGCTTCACAAACCCGTGTTGACAGTGATATGATTAGTTTATACTTAGACTATCAATTCATTCTAGAAAAGTAACGAAAGCAAGCAGTGTCTTGAAGAAAACAGAAGCTCAAGATTTCGCTCTTGAGGTTATAGCAACACTTTGCAAAATAAATAAAAACATTTATTTTGTGAAACTTGTATTTAGATCATACTATTTGTAAATGCATACATATTACTGATAACATTAAATCTTAGTTTTGATTGTTGAAATTGAGATTGAATTTTATCAGTATTGCATTCATCCCCCCCCCCCTCTACAATACACGAGGAACAACAGTACCTAATGTAGCAGAACTAAAGAATGAAATTTTACACGAAGCACATAACTCGAAGTATTCAATTCATCCTAGAAGCACGGAGATGTATCGAGATCTTAAAATGAACTTTTGGTGGCCAGATATGAAAAGAGAAATTGCTGAATGGGTGAGTAAATGTTTTACATGTCAAAGGGTCAAGGCGGAATATCAAAGACCAAGTGGATTACTGCAGCCGTTAGAAATTCATGAGTGGATGTGGGAACACATCGCAATGGACTTTGTGATAGGATTGCCTAGAACGAAGACTAACCATGATGCTATTTGGGTTATTTTGGATCGATTGACGAAATCCGCACATTTTCTTCCTATTAACGAGAGATTCTCGCTAGATAAGTTAGTTCGTTTATATGTTAAAGAAATCGTGGTACGGCATGGAGTTCCAGTGTCAATAGTATCTGAACCCATAGAGGTCCAGTCAGATTTATCTTATGTAGAACGACCAATTCAGATATTGGATCGTAAGGAAAAAGTGTTAAGAAATAAGACTATAGTGATAGTCAGAGTTTTGTGGAGAAATCCTAAAGTGGAAGAGTCTACCTGGGAGTTAGAGAGTGATATGTTAGAGAAGTATCCCTAGTTGTTTCCTTGATCTGATTCTGAGGACAGAATCCTATTAAGGGGGGAAGGATGTAAGATCCGTGAACTTTATTAATAATATAAATTGTATTATATGTGTAGAATACTTATTATGAAGTATTTTGAGTTTTAATAATAAAGGTTGTTAAGTGTTTATGTGTAAATTGGTGTGTCGAAAGCCCCGTTCAAATATTTTGTCATTTGAAAATATCTTCAATTTTGAGCCCCGTTTTGATAATTCAAGGGCCCCGTTGAAATTTTGTTCATCATTATTATTCCTTCGTCATTCGTGTTCGAATCATTATCGGAGGATTTCTTCGTATTATTATATCCCTTACTATCCGATATTATCAATAGTATTTGTTTTATTCAAAGGAAGAAAAATTATTCTAAACCCTAACCCTAATTTTTCTAGGGTAATTGATATATCGTCTGTATCAATAAATACATCTGTTATAACCCCAGTATTCTTGAGCATTAGTTATATAAATGATATGTATTGATTTGGATAACTATCAGCCTTTTTGGATAGTTGTCACCTCGTAAAACGTGTATTTTACATTATTAGGGTTTTAAAGCGAACCAGTGGATCAATATCGATCCAAAAAGGTCGTTTAGGGTATTATTTTCCACTAAGTATAAAAAGGAGAATCGTACATTATATTTCATATAATCTGTATTAAAAATATGCAAAAATATAAAATTCCTGAACCGTCTTCTTCGTGTTCTTGAAAATCAAAATCAATTTCGAAGGTGTTATTGAAATCCAAATTCAAAGTTCAAGTACTCAAATCAAAGATCTTGATCTCTAGTTTCAGAATCTTCCAACCTCATCATCATCTGGTAATTTTTCGATTTTATATGAATTTTTCAAATTTCGAATTAAAATTAGGGTTTATATTCGAATTGGGGATTTTCATTTTGTTGATTCTCCGTTAAATTGATTGCTTCCAACATGTTCCTAGGGTTCTAATTAACAGGAATTCATGCTTTAATTTCATGTTTATGTTCAATTTTTACGGGTTTGATTTTCGGGTTTTGACCCGAATTCTTCTTTTTAATAGTCCGTTCTGGTTATTGATCTGACATGATTTTGGATATAGGGCTTTCATTGTATGTGTTCTTAACTTCATTTTAACATAAAGAACGTAGAGTTTCATGTAAGATTTTAGTAGATCGGAAAATTGGTTTAAGGTCGCTGGAAAATAGTCGGGTTTTTAGTTCCGATGATGTTTTTGGTTTGTTTTTGATCGGAATGTATTGGTATGGTTATGAGGAGTGTTTTGGTATCAGAAGCCCCAATTTTTGATGTGTTCTTGGCTCGCCGAATTCTAGGAATTTTCCGGCTGTTCTTCGCGACCCGGATTGTGCTTGGCGACCCGTGACCCGATCCAGTAACCCGTTTTCTGACCCGGTTTCAATCTTCAAAACCCTAATTCATTTTCAGAAAACTGTTTTTGAATTTTATTTTTAAATTTAATTCGAAAATAGTTTAATTATTTATAAAAAAATCATATTTTTATTTTAAAACTACATTTTTAAATTCAGAAAATTCTGGAAAATTATATTTAATTATTTAAATTCGAACACTGATTAAATTTAATTTTTTTAATTATTTTTAATTAATAATTAATTAATTTAATTAATTGATTAATTCTTTTAATCAGTTAATTCTTAATAATTAATTATTAATTAGATTTAATTAATTTAAATTAAATTTAATTATTTTCTAGCTTGATTTAATTATTTAAAAATAGTTGTAGTGTTTAAAAAGTGTCAATTAATTTTTATTAATTGATTTAATTGCTTTTAAATACTTATAATGGGATTAAAAATCCGATTTTTGATTTAAAAATTATTTGTGACTTATTTAAATTCAAATAAGCCTCGAATATTGTGATAGAATTGGCATGTTTTAAAAATGAGACAAGTAATGGTCGGGCCATATTTATGGTCGTAATAAGTTAAGGCCTAGATGGCCATGGATCCTAGTGGAGGACTATGCTATAAGCTAGTCCGGGGTTGATGCGTGACTGATCTGCAGCTCAACCTTTGTATTTGAAAAAAATGTAGAAGTCCAATTCTAATTCCTCTTTCTTCAATAAAGATTGTTAAAAGCATATGTTTGACTTGTATATTGTTGATTCAGATAATTGAAATCTTTCCTTTCATTATGGAACTGTGATTGATATATATATCATGCTTGCTGAGCACATGTGGCTCATACTTGTTTTGTTTCTAACCCTATTCCAGTAAAGCGAGAGAATGAGCAGACACAGCGCTAGTGACAGTTCTCCCGATGCTAGGTGTTAGAAATGAATACTACTAGAGACTAGACAGAGGGGGGGTGAATGGATAGTTTGATATATTTTTCGATTCTTGAAAACTAAGTAACAGACTGTATATGATTATGATATGTAATATGCAGAAAGAAAATAACACACACAATCACTTTAATCTACTTTGTATAAGCAAATTAAATACTACAGCTTTCCAGGAAATTCACAATCGAATTTCTGGCTTCTAAACAAGAACAGTTTGAACTTGCTTGCTTACAGAGAAAAGAGCTTAGCAAATAACTATGTGTATCTCTCTTACAGCTTACAGTTGTGTGTGCTCGATATATATATATTCACCTATACAAACTAGGCACACACAATATTACACAGCTACCCCTTCTGAAAGTCCAACTTGTCCTACCATAAGAAGTTCACTGTGTCAGGAAGGACCACCTGCTTTTCGGAGTCTTTCCCGTTTCTGTAGCTGCTTGTCTCTTATCTTTCTCTCCAAGTTTAGCTGTAGATTTGCCATCTGTTCTTTGGACCACCTTGCCAGAACAAATGCTTCAGTATTTGTCTCCTTTGATTCTTGGTTCTGTACCTTGATTTGTCTTGTTATAAACGGCTAAGTGTTGATATCGTGAACTCCACTTTATCCCTGACTTCGCGATCTCCCTTGTGAGGACTACGCGATATAGCCTTTGAAGACTTTGCGACATAGGTCATTTGATGACTATGCGACATAGGTCATTTGATGACTATGCGACATAGGTCATTTGATGACTATGCGACATAAGGCTTCTGAGGACTTCACGATCTAGGCTCTTTTGACTTTGCTGACTTCAACACTTCACGACATGTGTCTTGAGGACTTCTCGACATAGTACAAAATGGACTATGCGATATAGTACTTCACGACATGGATATTGGTGACTTCACGACATAGCTTTCTTTTGACTTTGCTATATAATGCCTTAGACAAATTCCTGCAACTTATTTCTTCATAGCCTTATTCAACTCTATCCTGCTGCATGAACACTTCTGAACTTCTACCAGGATAATTATTCAATGGCCTATATACAATCTAGATGCAAGAAACTTTACTAAGCTCATTATAAATCTGAGCATACATGATAAAGCTATTGTTCATGAGAACAAGACAAGTACATTTAGAGACCTATACTCTATCCCAGTGATAGAAATCACTAGGTCATGTAGTGTGACATAGTCACATAGTGTAGGCTTGTTAATAGTGGTATTCAGACATGTCTTGAGCCTAACAATCTCCCCCAAATTGTGAGTAAGATCCTTAGGCACAATTTCATGTCTGATAACAAGCCTAACTTACATAAAAGGAAATTTAGTAACAGAGAGGACAATTCATGAACATTGAGATCAGAAATTTGATTACATAGAAAAATTGAAAGCTTACAGATTACTTTTGTTGCTCAGCAGCTTCAGCTTCCAATTGCTTCTCTAGCAAATCATCATATATCTTCTTTTTCCTTATCTCTTCTTTTCTCTTCATGTCTATGATGGCTTCTTGAAGTTCTTCTCTTGCAATCAGTTCTTCAATGAGAGGT
Organism: Heracleum sosnowskyi; assembly: GCA_030848705.1. Taxonomy (NCBI): domain Eukaryota; kingdom Viridiplantae; phylum Streptophyta; class Magnoliopsida; order Apiales; family Apiaceae; genus Heracleum; species Heracleum sosnowskyi. Next base: position 111,358,717 of record CM061240.1, on the reverse strand, counting down.
GAGCCTTTCAAGTCATCAATTGCAGCCTTGAGTGCACTTTCTACATAGGAATCAAGAAACTCCATCCTTATTTTGCTTTGACCTCCATGTGAGTTTTTGTACTCCACAATGTAAGGATTTTGTTTGACCCTGCACATCCCTTTCTGCCTTAGCTCCTTAGCCCTCTCCTCCATCTCAGCCATTTCTTTCTCTCTCTGTATGTTTTTCTCTTCATTCTCTTTCCTCATGTTTTCTTCATAATCAGCATGCATCTTCAAGTACCTGGCAATATCTATCTTCCATGTCCTTTCTTCTTTTTCTTCAAAATTCAGTAAGGCATTTATCCTTTCAAGCTCATACTTATAGAAATATTGCCAGCTTCCTTGCTTCATTATCCTTTCTCTTCCATCAGTGTACTTGATCTCTAGATGATCCAACTTCACTTTGACTTCAAAGATCCTTTGAGCCCTCAAAAATGCTAGGACATCTTCATCATAGTCCTCATCTAGTGGAAGCACATTGATGCCAATAACATTTGTGAGTTTTCCAGTTTTCTTTGTTATCCTTATCCTTTTGGGTACACTCTTGATCTTCAAATGCTTCACAAGAGATACCTTTCTGGAACAAGGAGAATTAGTCTTCAGTGCCACATCACTTGGAAGTAGCTTCATTCCTTTCCCCTTCATCCACTGTAACACTCCACTAGCTGTAACTTTGTGGAAGTGTTTTCTTGAAATTACTTTAGTGGCTTCATCTTTCTTCTGTGGCAATTCAGGTTCAGAAGTCATGGATAATGATTTTGGAGGATCATTGCTAACAGTACCCACCCTAGACTTAGAGTCTTGTGTTGTGGTTAAAGTACTACTAGCAATGTCCTTGACTTGCTGAATTCCACTTCTTGTTTTCTTAACTGATTCCTTTGCCCCCTTGTCATCCCTCTTGCTATCATCAGCATCCTTTGATTTCTTTGAATATTTGCTCCTTTCCTTATCTCTCCTTGACTAAGATCTCCTTTCATAGGTTTTCTCCTTATCATCATCATCATCTCCATCCTTCTTTTTGTTCTTTTCTTTGACAGATTCAGGAATGACTCCATGAATCAGAAAAGATTGTAGAGTGTGAATCATCTCTAGTTCCTCAGCTGTCCTGACTCCCCTCTTGGCTCTTAGCATTTGCAGCACCTGGTTGATCTTTGCATTATTCTTTCTTGTCAAATCTGAAGGGATCACCAACTGGTCAATGCTGCTGTCTTGAGATAGACTTTGGAAGATTATTGTCTTTGGCTTTGAGATAACCTCAGGCAGTCTTTGATCTTGATCCATCTTCAAGTCATCAAACAGTCTCTTGTTGTTAGCCCCACCTTTTTCTATTAAGTCCATTATTGTTGACAGCTCAGTGAATCTCAGTTTCTCTAGAGTTTGAAAAGCTAGGTGCCACAAGCAGTTGTCCTTGCACACCATGATTATCTCTCTTAGATGGACATCCTTGATTTTCCTTACTGCAACTGTGAAGTACTTAATGTTTTCCTTGAGCTTCATTCTGTAAGTCCTTGCATCTTCTTGTGCATCTCTGTAGGTGGCTTTCAGAAACTCCAGGAAGGCCTCATCATGATAGATGTGAGAATTGGCAACTTCCTGTAGCTTGGCCTCTGTGATTGTTGTAGCTTTGGCAGGTTGAGCATTGGAAGTAGGTTGAGCAGGTTGAGAAGTGGAGATATCTTTTGGCATTGTGGAGGGATAGTAGGTAGTGGTGACTGTGCTTTTCTGGCCTTGTGCATTGATGACCTCTACAGGGGGAAGATTGATTGGCTTTATTGTCTCTTCAATGAGCTTGCCCTTAAGTTTTGACTGCTTGGCAGGTACTCCCCCTTTCTTTTTCACAATGACCTCCTTAACTTTCTCCCCCTTAGGCTTGGGATCAGACAAAAAGTCTTGAGCTTCACCAGGGATAGGCAGGTTCATGGATCTCATCATTGAAGTCATCATTTGTTGCTGCACCAGTAAGATGTTTGAGGTGTTGTTGCCTTGGTCATCCAGCTTGTCATTGAGTTGGCTTAAGGATGTAGGTAGCATTCTGTTTTCATCCTTGAGAGAGGCCACTTCTTTTTCTAAGCCATCCACCTTAGAGAATAATTGTTGAGACCTAAATGAGTTTAGGGATTGATCTTTGACCCTGGCAAAGTCATATTTGGAGATGTCTGACAGAGGGACTTCATCCACCAACTTGTCACCATACTGATTTTTCCACATGACATTTATCATAGCATTTGAGGTGATTGTGGCTTTTGCTTGAGTTTCCAGTGAAGAAGCCAGTTTCTTGATGTTGTCTGTGACCATGGCAAGAGTCACATCCATCATGGATACATTTGTGGAGGTTTTCTGGACTTCTTTGAGGATACCATCCACCTTGGGAAAATCAGAGAGATAAGAGTTCCTGAGCTTAGTGATGGATCTGTCTGTCTCCTCCTGGATTGAAGAAATCTCTGATTGAAGCCTGTTAGGCCGAATACACAATATAATCAAGTATGTATGTGAATAACAATAATTAAGAACACTGTTTATGAATCAATAAACTGTATTTATATTAACAGCTTCTCTCTTTATGATGTTAATGAATCACAAAGAGCTTCTAGGTTACAAGAATAATATATCAATATTCACGCATCCCTTCTAGGGATAACCTATCTGTGTTTATATAGTACACAGCTACATACAATCCTTATCTAATTGATACTCCTATAAATTAGCTATACAATTATTATCAATTAAGGATTGCTTCAGTCTTCTGTCCAGTCTCCTTAGCTGTATCAATATATTCTGCTTCTTTCCATCTTCAGAATATATTGCTTCTAGAATCTTTATCTTTGCACCGACAGCTAAGTCAACTTTCACCCTGTCAGACTTTAACAAACTCTGACCGGCTTCCATATAAACTCTTCACCCAGTCAGACTTTACCAAACTCTGACTGGCTTCTATGTAAACTCTGATATGTACCTGGTACTTAAACACTGATGAACAAACGTCAGCAATTATATCTAACAATCTCCCCCAACTTGTTCATAATAAAATGTACAAGTTAAAAAGATAATTGATGATGTCAAAACATATAACAAATGCAGTGTTTAAAATATGTCAGAGTTTAATTTTAAAACAGAGTTTAAATTTAACTTAGAACAGAAAACATAAAAACTTACAGTCAGACTTTACTTGACTTCTTGAACATCAGGTACTGTCCTGAGATAATCAATCAACAGTCTTCTTTCAGCATTCTCAAGTTCAGCTATCATAATCTCTTTCAGCTCCTTATACTCTGGATCTCCTTCACCAGTTTGATATATGGCAGCCCTCAGAGAATAGATACTGTTTTTCTTCATGTCATTCCCTAGTCGAATGTAATGAGCTTTGTCTGACTCTAGGTTAAATTCTAAAACCTTTACTCCAAGTGCAGTTTTAAATCTAGCACTGTTTCTCTTCATCTCCACCAATTTTCCAGTATGATCTCTATACTTTGGAATATAAGCATTTGAGACTTCTCCTCCTCCAAGCATCACTTTTGATCTCAGCATCTTTTCTTTTAAGATTTGAGCAACATTATGGGTGTGTCTGTTCTTAACTTTTAACAGATAAAGTACATATTCAAGTTCTTCCCATGATTTGAGATTTACATCAGATTCTCCAACTCTATAAACTCTTCCATCACTCATGAAGTATAACAGAAACTGCTTCTTCAAGACTCTGTGAAAAATCAACTGAACAGATTCTAACTTATCAAGATTTTCTTGTGTATTCCCAATACCAGATCCTGCCAGTGAAATATTGTCTTGAGATCTGTTATTTATTCTCTTCTCCCTATGTGAACCTAAACCAGACTTATCATAAGATTCTTTTCCAAGTACAGTCCTGGTTTGAGAAAAATCCACAGGTTGAAGTGTCAGAGTTTCAGAGAATACAGGTCTTAAGAAACCTTTGAGTTGAGGAGCTAGCTGAGTTTGCACAGCTTGAGCCTTGTCAGAGGCTGGCTTAACTTCAATAGTATCATCAACTTGAGCAGCGTCAGAGGTTGATTTTGCTAATCTTGTTTCAACTTGAGCAATGTCAGAGGTTGAATAAATCTTCTTAGGTAACTGTTCTTCTTCTACCAGTTTACCTTTTCCTTTGTCAGCATTTTTAATCACAGGCCTCCTTGAGTACTGTAAACTCTGATCAGAGTTTACATTCTCTTTGATAACAACTCCTTTTTCTTTCTTTCTAGGAGCCTTGATTTCCTTCTTCTTGTAAGTACCATCCTTTAATTTCTTCTCATGCTCTTCAGCAAGACTCAGCATTTCAGCTTCCATGTCTTCAACTGTAGCTTCATTACCATGTTCTTCTAGAAACATCTTGGTAGCAATTTCTTCATCAGTTAATGGATTGGCTGAAATAATTAAACTCTTAAGTCTTGAACCACTGGCAGAGTTTGAAATTTCTTTACCAGAGTTTGTCAACCTATTAGAATTTAATTTTGATCTTCTTTTCCCTTGAGCAGAAAGTAAATTCCTCTCAGATTCCTTGCTTCCACCATCAGCAGGATCATCATCCCTCCGTCTCAGAGATTGAGTATCTTTGCATTTGTCATTATGTACACTCTCCCCCTTTTTGACATCATCAGAAATTAGTACTGATGTCAGCAATTCAAGAGCAGTAGAAATGGAATTCAATTGAGTGGACATTGCAGCCTGATTCTCCTCAACTTTTCCAAGCCTTGTCTTGATTTCCTCAGAATCCTTGGCTTGCTGCTTGAATTGTGTAGAATAAAATGATCTGTCAAGCTTCAAAGTTGTATTCATTCCTCAGATTTGTAAACATCTGTTGATTCTCATCAAATCTATTATTGAGAGATTTGACTTGAACAACAGTTGCCTGTAAACTTGTAAGGACATCAGGATTTGTAATCTTCTTGACAGAATCAGATAGGAAATCTGCAGCCCTTTGCGCTGGAAAGATACAATCTGCATTAGCCCATGCATTGTAGTACATATTCTGATAATGCTCAGAAGCAGCCCTTTGAACTTCCCTTTCTTCAGTAGAATTTGCTTGAATATCAGAAATTTCCACTTGAATATCAGAGTTTGAATGAGCAGGACTAGCTTCAGCATTGTCATCCTCTCTGTGAATATCTTCAAGCACATTTTCAGCAGTGATTTCATCAATTAACTGTGCAGTCGCATCAGGTACTTGATCTGCTACAGTTTGAGGAACATCAGAGTTTGCTGGAACAGTAACCTCTGCTTCTCTCTGAACAATCTCAACAACTGATTGTTGCAAAGTTTCAAGTAAGACAATATCCTCATGATCATTATCTGTTGCATCTACATGTACAGCAACAGCTTCTGGAACTGGATCAACTCTTATCTGATCAACTTCCTCACCTTTCTCAAAATCAAGAGAAATGATTTCTGTGTGAGAAGCAATTGGTTCTACTAATTCAGTAGTAGCTTGATCAGCTTCCAGTACACTATCTTCATGATCCAAAATCCTGCTGTCAGAGTTTGCAGCAGCTTCCTCAACTACATCATCAGCTTTTGATGTAGGAGCCTCTGGTTCAAAATCCATCAGAATAGGTTCAGGATTTTCAGCATCAACAGCAGTTAGAATATCCTCAGCATCCTCAGCATCAATTGCAGGAGTTGTAATCACAATCTCCTCAGTCTCTGATGTTGGAGCTGCAGTGACCTCAGGTTCTTTGTTCATATTTGCAATGATATCACCAAAAAGTTGATCAGCAACAAGTCTTCTCTTTCTCTGATGAAGAGTTTCTTCATCAGCTTCAGTTTCTGAGTCTGCAATAGAATCAGCAGCAACAGACTTTGCCCTTTGGGCTCGCCTTTTCTTTATTCTTTTTCTCTGAGGCACAGCATCAACATTTGATACCTCAGCTGCAGTTTGTTGCAAACCAGACTTAACTGCCCGAACTTTAGAACTCTTTGACCTCTGTGGTTGAGATACAGAAGGTCCAGCTTCAGCAGTTGAGACATGTTGTTGTTGTGAGTTGTCAAGAAATTGTTGCACAGATGCAGGCAACATTAAAGGACCAACTTCTCCTTTCTTGTTGTCCTTGTTGATAAGGTCAGAGAATATACGTTTGTGCAATTTAAATGAAAGTATAACATCATCCTCTACAATCTCAACATTTGGACAGCAAAAATTGAATATCAATTGACAAAACCTAGAGAAGTAAACAACATTTCTATTCTCTAGCATTTTCTCACCAATATTAGTTAAAACTAATCTAGCAACATCAAATTGACTGCCATAGAGAAGAGAATACCCGATCTGGAGACTATCCGTGGGAATCGCATCCCAATTGGTGCACTTCTTTCCGAAAGTCCGAGTAATGCAATCGAAAAAGAAGCTCCATTCCTTGCGCAAAAATGGCCGTTTGAGTTGACCTATCTTTGTCAAAGGCCCAGTGTAGCCTATCTCGTTCATCATCCTGACTAGCTCAGAGTCTCCAACAGAGATTGTGAATGTATTGAAATCCTCAAGACCCAAAGCATCACGAACAGTAGTAGGAGTAACAGCATAGTCATTATCCTCATATTGAAAAATGATAGATGGAGATCCAGACTCTCCTCCATTATCATAAGCACCTGTCTGCCAAAAAGTTCGAATTTGAGTAGCAGACAGCTTCGATGGTGCGGTAAGAGCAGTACCGATATCAGAGTGTAACAAGAACCTCTGAATCAAATGAAACGCCTCCGGTGCATTCTCATTTGCTACAGGTGCAGAATAATTGTTGGGAACAAATTCTAATTCAGAAGCAATAAACGCTGTAGTTGCCATTTGTAAGATTTGAAAATAAGAAGAACTGGGCTTTGAAAGTGTTTGAGTGTTTGTGTGTGAGTAAAAGCTTATGAAAAGATGAGGTGCGTAAAAGATTGAATCGTGTGTATGTAGTGTATTAAATAATAACTGTAAAGATTAGAAGTATGTTAGTGGGACAAATGTCAGGCGTGGATACGCTGACAGCTGTATCGAACAACTTCCAATACACACGTGCAGACGTGAAAACACCTGTCATCACATATAACACTCAAAATATCCGCTTAAGAGAAAAAAAAAATTAATAATAATAAAATTATCAATTTTAATAATAAAGTACAGAGGAGCTCAATAGTCAGAATAATAATGACTGTCTTGAAACTCCGCACCTTATTATCCCAAGCGCTTCGATTCAAGTAAAAACCCTTCAGTTACCCTGTTGAATGCTTTAAAAACTCAAGCATTTTAACAACAGGCTTCATATCTTAAAATTACCATACACCAAATGGCAGGAACCTTTGAGTTCATGGATTTAGAATCATTCTTGAACATGAACTGGCATCAACAAGCAAACTACATCATTGATGAGTTTCTTGTTCTGTCTTTTCTGAATGATGAAGGTCTTATAGCAGATGATGAAATAACAGAAGGACCAATCTCTAATCCTTATGTGCACATCATCCGTCCCGGTCCATATGATGTGCCCATCCTGGCAGACGATCATACTATGGAGATTTGTATGATGCTCTTCCAGCAGAGTTTCCTGATGGGTACTGAGGAGACAATCTTCTTGGAGTCCTGCAAGCTGCAAAGCAGAAAGAGAAACCAGGAAGATGATGATGATGATGATGATTCATCTTCAGGATGTTGTCATGCAATCCCAGATGGTATAATGATCAGTTGAACAACTGGGTTGCGCTCATCAGAAGTAATAGAGCACAATAGCTTCTGGCTCTAGCTCTTCTGCTTCAGATGTAGCATTCAAATACTTATCCTGGTTAAATAGATCTTCTCTTTTGTAACCATAGTGATTAGTATGTACCAGAAAGATTAGTTAAACATGAGTATGGAATTGTCTGAATGTAAATTTGAATCAATTAATGAAAAACAATTTGTTTCTTTACATATCAGTATTATCAATATTGCATAGTAATTGTAAAGTGAAAGAAAAAACACTTTAAACAATTAACGAACATACTCAGCAGCAATACAAATCACAAACAGGATTTAATAAACATACTCTTTCTGTTCTCCGTTCAATCATACTTTTTCCGAAAAACAAAAGGCTAATCTCAAAGTTATTAACTGTCTGAAACAAAGAAATTATTTTAACCATCAGAGATTAAAACAAAGTAACCTCGGCGTATTTCACACAATACATCAGTGTTTACCATTTGTCCTTTTTTTTATAATAAACTCTTTTCTCAATCTGTACAGTTGTGAAAAATGTGTGTGTAGTAGCAGAGTTTACCGAAATCAGTATTTAGATCATCTCAAAGTGCATAATATCCACAAACTAAAGTAGTAAAAACTGGTTGCCTAAACTCTCATGTATAACATAGACACCGATTTTTCTATCTAAACTCTGTATTACTGATATCCTTTCATTTGGATATGTCTTTTATTTTTCACCCCCTTTATTATTTATTTATTTATTTTTATTTTTTTTTTTTTTTAATTTTTCCAGTAATCAGTGGTTGGCACTAGTCACCAAAAATCAAGGATTTTAGCCCTTATTTCATACAATAAGTTCCTGGATCTTCCTAGGCACAACATGATCTCAAAGGAATTTGTGCTCTGTTTGGCATCTTTTGATTTGAGGGTGAATTATGTGCAATAAATAATCAGAGTTTAGACTTTTCATCAGTGATTATAATTAACTTATGAGAGAAAATGCAAACAGCTAATACAGACTCAGTGTATAGGATCAATAAACTAAGAGATGGTATAAATATAGAGACAGTATCATGCTGTGTTAGCTTACTGCACATAAATGAGATCAGAATCTATCAACTCTTAAGGATTCACAATTACTTACTGAGAATTATGTTTCATACAAATTTCTTCATTGGTCCATATGTTTCAGACAAAATTACAGTTAGAGAATAGCATTTAAAACCTAATTACCAGAGTATGACCAACAAAGTTTAACATCAGAGTTTACTTTCAGAGTATGACTGACACTTCACAGAGTTTATCATCAGAGTTTAACATGCTGGTTCACATAACAGTTAACACATGTAAGAAATCATGAACATAAAAAGTGAGTCTAACCCGTATCTCTAGTCAGAACCAGAGATCATTCCAAGTTCATTTACCAATCTTGTAAAAGTAGCTTCACTCAAAGGTTTGGTGAAGATATCTGCAAGTTGTTGGTCTGTAGACACAAAATGAAGCTCAATGTTTCCTTCTTCCACATGTTCTCTGATAAAATGATACCTTATGCTGATGTGCTTGGTCATGGAATGCTGTACTGGATTACCTGTCATAGCAATAGCACTTTGGTTATCACAGAAAATAGGTATTTTTGAGTACCTTAACCCATAATCCAGCAGTTGATTCTTCATCCACAGAATCTGTGCACAACAGCTACCAGCTGCTATATACTCTGCTTCTGCAGTGGATGTAGAAATTGATTTCTGTTTCTTACTGTACCAAGAAACCAATCTGTCACCTAAAAATTGACAGCTTCCACTTGTACTTTTTCTATCTATCTTACAGCCTGCAAAATCTGCATCAGAGTAACCAATTAATTTAAACTCTGATTCTCTAGGATACCACAAACCCAAGGTTATGGTTCCTTTGAGATATTTGAAAATCCTTTTTACAGCTGTTAGATGAGGCTCTCTAGGATCTGCTTGAAATCTTGCACAAAGACATGTTGCATACATGATATCAGGTCTACTTGCAGTAAGATACAGTAGAGACCCTATCATTCCTCTGTAGTTAGTCATATCTACTGAGGCTCCTGTGTCTTTGTCAAGCTTCGTTGCTGTAGCCATGGGAGTTGTTGCAGATGAACTATCAAGCATACCAAATTTCTTTAGAAGATTTCTGGTATACTTTGCTTGATTGATAAAAATCCCATCATCTGTTTGCTTGACCTGTAAGCCTAGAAAATAACTAAGCTCTCCCATCATGCTCATTTGATACCTGGACTGCATAAGCTTTGCAAACTTCTTACAAAGTTTGTCATTAGTAGATCCAAAAATAATATCATCTACATAAATTTGAACTAAAAGCAAATCATCACCAGAATTGAAATAAAACAAGGTTTTATCAATTGTACCTCTTGTGAACCCACTTTCTAAAAGAAATTGAGCAAGAGTTTCATACCATGCTCTTGGTGCTTGCTTTAGTCCATATAATGCCTTGTCAAGCCTGTAGACATAATCTGGATGCTTGGAGTCTACAAATCCTGGTGGTTGTTCAACAAACACTTCTTCTTCAAGCTTCCCATTGAGAAAAGCACTTTTTACATCCATCTGAAAGACTTTAAACTTCTTGTGTGCAGCATAGGCCAGAAAAATTCTTATGGCCTCCAATCTTGCAACTGGAGCAAAGGTTTCATCATAGTCAATTCCTTCCTGTTGTGAATAACCTTTAGCCACAAGTCTAGCCTTGTTTCTTGTAATCACACCTTCACTGTCAGTCTTGTTTCTGAAAACCCACTTTGTACCTACTATTGATCTATTCTTTGGTCTAGGTACAAGTGTCCAGACTTCATTTCTTTCAAATTCATTTAACTCTTCTTGCATTGCTGTAATCCAATTAGCATCTTGAAGAGCTTCCTCCACTTTCTTTGGTTCTGTTTGAGACAAGAAAGCATGATACAGACACTCATTATTTGTTGCACTTCTAGTTCTTACACTAGCATCAGGATCTCCAATTATAAGATCAGGTGTATGTGCCTGTGTCCACTTTCTTGCTGTTGGTAAGTGGCTTCTTGTATCATTATTGAATCCTCCCCCTTGATCCATGCTCTCCTGATTCATGTGTTGACTTTCTGCAGCTTCTGAGGCTCCCCCTGAGTTGGATGGCTCAGTGTTTGAGCTGTCAGAGTTTGAATCAGTTTCCTCAACTGACTCACTTGCTGTGTCTTGTTGAGCTTCTTCACGCTCCCCCTCAACTGATTCTCTATTTTGTTCAATTTGAGAATTTCCAGTTTCTCCAGACTTTACCAGTAGAGGTTCAGAGTATGTTTCGTCAGAGTTTGTCAAACCTGCTTCATCAGAGTTTACATCATCAGAGAATAGATCTTCATTTTCAAAACGTAGTTGATCATATCCATCCTTGTCTTCAAGTCCAATTATTTTCTTGTCATCAAATGACACATGTATGGATTCCATGATCACCTTAGTTCTCAGATTGTAAACTCTGAATGCTTTTGTTGACAATGGATAGCCAACAAAGATTCCTTCATCAGCTTTTAACTCGAACTTGGTCAACTGTTCAGGATGAGTCTTCAACACAAAGCATTTGCATCCAAATATGTGAAAATATTTCAAATTTGGCTTCTTATTTTTCACCATCTCATATGGTGTTTTCCCATGCTTGTTGATCAGTGTAGCATTTTGAGTAAAACAAGCAGTTTGAACAGCTTCTGCCCAGAAATAAGTTGGCAATTTTGCTTCATCAAGCATAGTTCTGGCAGCTTCAATCAAAGTTCTGTTCTTTCTTTCAACTACACCATTTTGCTGTGGAGTTCCAGGTGCAGAAAATTCTTGTTTGACTCCTCTTTCCTTGCAGAAAGCTTCCATTATTGAGTTTCTGAATTCAGTTCCATTATCACTCCTTATAATTTTGACTTTGTGCTGTGATCCTTTGTCCAGTAGATTTACATGATCCATCAGAGTTTGAGTAGTTTCATCCTTCTTTGATAAGAAATATACCCATGTATATCTAGTATATTCATCAACAACTACTAGAGCATATTTCTTTCTGCCCATGGACATCACATTCACTGGTCCAAAGAGATCAACATGTAGAAGATGATAAGGTTCCACTACTGAAGATTCAGATTTGCTCTTGAAAGATGACTTCCTTTGCTTGGCCTTTTGACAAGAATCACATAGACCATCTAGATTGAGTATTGATTTTGGAAGTCCTCTTACAAGATTCTTTCTTATCAGCTCATTGATGTTGTTCAAATTGAGATGAGAGAGCTTCTTGTGCCAATTCCAACTCTCTTCATTTGACATTTTTGCATTCAGACACACTGTTTTTCCATCAGAGTTTGTTACCAAACTTGCTTCATATATATTGTTGCGCCTGTGTCCAACTAGAACAACTTTCCCAGTAGATTTACTGATAACTTCACAGTATTCGCTATGAAAATCTACATGGTTTCCTCTGTCACAGATTTGACTCACAGATAACAGATTATGCTTGAGTCCTGAGACTAGAGCTACTTTTGTGATGATAACACTTCCAAGATTAATATTGCCATATCCCAGAGTGTGTCCTATGTTGCCATCTCCATAGGAAACTTTTGGGCCAGCCTTCTCCTCAAAGTCTGATAGCAGGGCTTTATTTCCAGTCATATGTCCTGAGCATCCACTGTCTAAGATAAGTGTGCTCTCTATTATACCCTGCAATCACAAACAAACACTAAGTGTTAGTTTTGAGGATCCAGACTTGCTTGGATCCTTTGTCTTTCTTAACAGTGTTAGTTTTTGCAGCGGAATCAGCATTATCAGAGTTTAAACTAACATTGTCAGATTTTACACTAGCAGAGTTTGCTCTAACCCATTTTAAGTTGGGTTTTAGCTCATAATAGTTATGATAAATTGCATGATAACTCTTACATGTGTAAATAGAATGCCAAGTGCTTCCACAGTGTCTGCATAAGGTCTGTGGTCTTACTCTAACATAATCATTCTTTACTTCTGAAGTAGAAGGTAAAGAATTAATATGTTTGTTCTTAGTGCAAAATCTAGCAAGATGATTAGAACTACCACAATTATAACATGTTTTTCTTGAGGCACTAGCATTAGGCATATGATTATTTCTATTATTTATGCCTACTTTTCCATTCCTATTTCTCTTGGACCCTTTAGGTTTCATGGGAGACTTAACCTCTTTGAGCTTATGTCTAAACTGTTTTCCTGTCATTAAACCAACATTAACCTGCTTCTCACAGATTCTAATTGGTTCTTTAACAGCTTCTAACTCAACAAGCTTCTCTGTTTTAGATTCATTATCTACTTGTTTAACACAAGCTTCAACTGGCTCCCTAACAGCTTCTTTCACAACTACAGATTTTAGCTTGGTGGATTCTGGAACAAATATCACAGGTTTAAGTTGTGGTTTAACCTTAACTTTGTCTTTAAACCTAAGTTCATCGTTTTCACAATAACCTAAACCTACAGAATCAGTCTGAAACACTTGATGAGTGTCTCTTCCAGAATCTGTCCAAGTCTTGATTATTTTCCTTTCCTTCTCTAAATCAGATTCTAGTTGCTTATATCTTTTCAGCAACTCCTGTTCTACATAAACAGCATCATCTCTTTCTTTTTGAATCTGCTTCATATTCTCAAGTTCTCTTTCAAGAAACTTGTTTCTTTCTTTAAGACTAAGATTCTCAGATTTGATCCTCTCATTCTCTAAAGTCTGATCCCTATAACTAACATGTATGTTCTTAAGATAAATTCTTAATTCAGAAATATTATCAGTATCATAAGCATAAGTAGTTAGAGGTACCTTATTTTCTGATGACTCAACTTCATCTTTGACAGTTGCCATGAGTGCATAATTCACTCCATCATCAGAATCTGAAGTATCTGCCCAGTCTTTGCCTTTAGAGATGAGTGCTTTTTCAGTTCTTCCTTTCTTGCACTCTGGAGCATAGTGACCCATCTCTTTGCACTTGTAGCACTGGATCTCAGATTTGTCCTTCTTTCCAGACTTGGTATCCCTTCCATCAGACTTTCTGAAATTCTTCTTCTCAGAATTTGAATCTCTCCTTGAGAATCTTTTACCCTTCTTGAAGTTCTTGAATCCCATCTTCTTAAATGTCTTAACCATCAAGGCAGCCATTTGCATCATTTCCTCTTCATCATCCTCAGAATCAGAAGCTTCATCAGAGTTTGAATCATCATCAGAGTTTGATGACTCACTCTCAGATTTAATCACTAAAGCCTTTCCCTTGGCTTTCTTCCTTGATGATTCCTTCTTAATGGGCTTCTCCTCGACTTTGAGAGCAATAGATTTTGTCTTTTTACTCAATCTTCTATTCCTTTGATCTATCTCCAGTTCATGAGTTTTCAATAACCCATAGATTTCATCAAGTTCTGTATCAGCAAGCTCATAATTATCTCTTATTGTGGTTGTCTTCAAATCCCACTTTTCAGGAAGAGATAACAGAAACTTGAGATTAGACTCTTCAAGCTCATATTCTTTATCAACCAGAGACAGATCATTCAATAATTTGCAAAATCTGTCATGGGTCTCAGTCAAGGTTTCATTAGGTCTTGAATCAAAGTGCTCATACTCCTGAGTTAGTATGGTCCTCCTATTCTTCTTGATAGCACCTGTTCCTTGGCATCTGACTTCTAGAGCATCCCATATCTCTTTGGCAGTTTTGCAGCCAATTACTCTGTTAGACATAACGTTATCTAACGCACTGTGGAGAAGATGTCTAACCTTTGCATCCTTTGCAATTGATGAGATGTCCTCAGGAGTCAAATCTTTCTTTTCCTTTGGAACAGTCTTTTGTTCTTGTCCATCAACAACAGGGGCTAGTTTGGTTGGATTATGAGGACCATCATAAATTCTGTCAAGATATTCTGGATCTGTAGCCTCCAGAAACATGGTCATCTTCACCTTCCAAATCGGATACTCTACAGGCCTGAGAATCGGAACCCTGATTGTTTCATATCGACTCACAGAATTAGGCTTAACCTGTTCAGCCTTGGGAGCAGTTTGATTTTCTTCAGACATGATTATTACTGTGTTTGGATCGTAAAACTGTATATATTAAACAGCCTTGGCTCTGATACCAATTGTTAGGCCGAATACACAATATAATCAAGTATGTATGTGAATAACAATAATTAAGAACACTGTTTATGAATCAATAAACTGTATTTATATTAACAGCTTCTCTCTTTATGATGTTAATGAATCACAAAGAGCTTCTAGGTTACAAGAATAATATATCAATATTCACGCATCCCTTCTAGGGATAACCTATCTGTGTTTATATAGTACACAGCTACATACAATCCTTATCTAATTGATACTCCTATAAATTAGCTATACAATTATTATCAATTAAGGATTGCTTCAGTCTTCTGTCCAGTCTCCTTAGCTGTATCAATATATTCTGCTTCTTTCCATCTTCAGAATATATTGCTTCTAGAATCTTTATCTTTGCACCGACAGCTAAGTCAACTTTCACCCTGTCAGACTTTAACAAACTCTGACCGGCTTCCATATAAACTCTTCACCCAGTCAGACTTTACCAAACTCTGACTGGCTTCTATGTAAACTCTGATATGTACCTGGTACTTAAACACTGATGAACAAACGTCAGCAATTATATCTAACAAAGCCCTTTCCCAAGATAGTGCAGAGCCTTCAGCTGGTTCTTGTATACATCATTCACAGCATCATAGAGGGCAGCAGGAGAGAGATCCTTTGCATTGGAGCCCAGAGATGTTAGGAATTCTTCTCTTAGAAAAGCTAGGGCATCCTTGAGCTTGAGAGTCCTCTTAGCATCCAACCAGGCATCCACATTTCCCTCTGGTTCAGCTGCATCCACAATCTTCTCCTGCTGAGCTTCAACATCCTCCTTGTGGCAAAGTAAGATAGCTTCATAATCAGCATTGGGAAGATTTGAGGTGAGGAGATGTTGAGCTATTTTGGAGAACTCATCAATCTGTGCCACATGGAGATCTTGTATGGCTTCTTCTGTCATTTTGGAAGGCACAGATGATGATCCTGAAGGCCTGTCATGGTGCACAGGCTTCAGCCATTCTGACATAGTGGCCTGAGCCAAGTGAGAGCTAGTGCTAGGCACTTCATGAGATGTGAGAATTGGAGTCTCCTCCAGCCTTGGAATGGCTGTAGGGTCTGATGATGTCTCCATTGAAATGGGATGTGTTACAACATCAGCCCTATTTGTCTGTGAAGACATTTCCACATCCCTAGGGATGGGAGAATTTGGCACAGAGTCTCCAGTGAAAACTGGTGAATCCTCCATGTTTGTGTTGGTGTCATTAGGATATGCCCCAGCATGCATTCCCTGACCAACTAGATGTGGTTCCTGGGTGGTGAGCACAGTGTCATGCACCATGTCACTTGAAATTGGCTCAATCACAGGAGAGAATTGTGATTGATCAAAGGCAAGATTGTCATTGGAATGACTTTCTTGTTCAGAAGAAATTTTTATGGAAGAATCTGAGAGAGAAGTGGGGTTTAGACTAGATTTTGGCAACTCCCCCTGAGAAATAGGAGGAGTTTCAACAGTGATGTGCTCTCCACTCTGTGTATCATCAGCCTTATCACTCCTAGGGTCAAGAGTGAGTTCTTGATCCTGTGCAGACTCAGTACAGGTTGTAGTGGGGAGACTACTCTTTTCAATGCCAATAACCTGTTGGGAGGCCATTGACAGTAGTAGGTGTACCCCTTTTTCCACATCTGAATCCTGTTGGGAGGATTCAGTGGTAGGTTTAGATTTTGACTTCTTCCTTTGTCTGGTAAGGGGTGACTCAGGATCCTCACTTCCTATCTCTACAGAGTCATTTATCACTGCTAAGGCTCTCTTCTTTGACTTCTTTTTAGTAACATCAACCTTTTGAGAGATTGATGCACTTGGTTGCCTATCCTCTACAGTGGTGTTTTCAGTAGGATTGCTGGATGGGATAGGAAGGCTGGGGATAGACTGTGCAGCTCCTTCAGTCTTAGCCTTCCCTGTCCAGGAAAGTTCATGATATATGGGCTTATCAAGTGGATAAGACTCAAATGTGTCCTGCATATGCTTGGTCACACTTAGAATCACATCCACTTGATTCCTTGTGTCCAATGAACCAAATAGTATTTTGGACATGGACTTGGAATAAGCCATTTTAGTGTTATCTATACCCTCCAATTCATGGATATTTGCATCAAGAGAATTTAAAATAACTTGAATGAAACGAGGGTAGAAGATGTCATTACCTCTCCCACGAACTGTCCTCCCTAACCTTTGAGCCAATTCCTTGAGGATGATTGCTCCAACATTGATTTCTTGGTTGTAGGCTAGGGAATAGGCCAGCTTCACAGCAATGTGACTGATATGGTCCCATCCTATTTTCCTGCATAGAAACACCTTCTGGAGTGCATCAAATAGAAATGACCACTCCCTTCTTACAAATTTCTTGTTCAGCTTTCTAGTATCTATCTCATCTGCATACCGAATGAGGGTCATGAAGTCTACTATTTGAGCATCAGTAGCTTCTTGGTCATGACCCGCCACCTTGAACCCCAATGCTTCATTTATTTCCTTTTCCCCAAACTGGAAGTGTTTGCCTCCAATTGAACAAGTAACCTCCTGGAATGAAGTTCCATCTTCTCTTGCCATTGTTGATACCAACGCCGTTCGCCAAAATCCTTCCAACACATCGACATACAGTGTAGGGTTCAAGGTTAGGGCTTGGCTGAGGTAGGAAGTGTTCAAGAACCGTACAAAACACTTGTACCTTGGTTTAGCCTCAGCCTCAGAGGGAATGGTGAGAAGATTGGTTTCTTTGGGGATGGTTAGAGGAATAGAGGATGATTCTGTTTGAGATTTGGGTGCCATTTCAAGAGAGAGAGTAAGAAAGAGAGTAGAGAATTTGTGCTTGGGTTTGAGAGTTTGAGAGCAATAGACAAGATGAAAAGTTGTGAACGGTTAGAAAAAGGTATTTATATGATAGAGACACTGCGATATGGAGTTATGAATATGTACAGTCTATATGTATGTCGCGAAGTCAATAATAGCCTGTACCGCAAAGTCTTGCAAAATATATCGCATAGTCTCAACAATGAACTATGTCGCAAAGTCTTCAAAATGAAAGGATCGGGGAGACTTTGCGATATAGTAGAAATACCCTGTCTAAAGCTCTCTTTTAGGAATTTTAAGCAATTTGTCAGACTTTTATCAAATTTTGAAATAAAATTAATTTAAATCAAAATTCTGTCAACTATGGAGACTTGTCGATATAGTTATTCTAAGTCGCGAAGTCATAAAATTAACTATGTCGCAAACTCATGAAATGAACTATGTCGCGAAGTCTCACAGTCTCAACAGTTTGCGATATAAGTCTGTTTAATTTGAACTATGTCGTGAACTCTGAAAATCATCTATATCGAGATGTCTCAAAAGCTCACAACTCCACTAACAAATATGATTTTGAAAAATATGCAGTAAAATACTGAAATATTTATAAATCATATCTCAGCTAATTTTCACTCCAAACAAATAGATCATTTAAATACAGTGAAAATTTACTGCTGCAACTGTTAACCAGCATATTTACTTAGAACAACTGAATGAAGGATTGAGCATTCCAATTTCACTCACAAGTCTGTTGAAGACTGCTTCATTCAGAGGTTTAGTAAATATGTCAGCTAGTTGTTTCTCAGTTGGAACATAAGAGACTTCTATGGTACCATTTGCAGCATGTTCCCTAATGAAATGGTACCTGATCTTAATGTGCTTTGTAGTAGAATGATTAACAGGATTGGCAACTATGGATATTGCACTAGTATTATCACACATTAGAGGAATGTGTTCTAACACTAGCCCATAATCCATGAGTTGATTTCTAATCCAAAGCAATTGAGCACAGCAACTTCCAGCAGCAATATATTCAGCCTCAGCTGTGGATGTTGCTGTGGACTGTTGTTTCTTACTAAACCAGGACACTAACCTTTGACCTAGGAATTGACAGCTTCCAGAGGTGCTCTTCCTGTCAATTCTGCATCCAGCATAATCAGAATCTGTGTAACCAACCAGGTTGAACCCAGTGCCCTTTGGATACCATAGCCCAAGATTAGGAGTCCCCTTCAGATATTTGAAAATTCTTTTGATGGCCATCATGTGAGATTCCTTGGGATCAGACTGGAACCTTGCACAAAGGCATGTGGCAAACATGATGTCTGGCCTGCTAGCTGTGAGATAGAGTAGGGATCCAACCATTCCTCTATAGACCTTGATATCAACTCTCTTGCCTTTCTTGTCTTCATCCAGCTTGATTGCAGTAGACATAGGAGTTTTAGCTGGGGATGACTCTTCTAAACCATATTTCTTTAAAAGATCCTTGACATACTTAGATTGGTTTATAAAGATGCCATCCTCCCTTTGATGTACTTGCAGGCCTAGGAAGTAGGTTAACTCTCCCATCATACTCATCTCATATTTACTTTGCATCAACTTAGAGAACCTTTCACAGAGTTTTTCATTTGAAGAGCCAAAGATGATATCATCCACATAGATTTGAACAAGAATGATATCATTTCCATGCTTCTTGAAGAATAGGGTTTTGTCAATGGTACCCCTGGTAAATTGATGCTCAAGAAGGAATTGAGATAGAGTTTCATACCAGGCTCTTGGTTCCTGTTTGAGTCCATAGAGCGCCTTGAGCAGTCTATACACAAAGTTTGGGAAGTCTTCACTTTCAAAGCCAGGTGGTTGAGACACATAGACTTCTTCAGCAAGATCACCATTGAGAAATGCACTTTTCACATCCATTTGATACACCTTAAAATCTGAGTGAGCTGCAAAAGCCAGGAAGATTCTTATGGCTTCCAGTCTAGCTACAGGTGCAAATGTCTCATCATAGTCAATGCCTTCTTGCTGACAATATCCTTTGGCAACCAGCCTTGCTTTGTTTCTAACTACCACTCCTTCTTCATCCATCTTGTTTTTGAACACCCATTTGGTGTCAATAACATTCTTTCCTTTTGGAGGTGGCACTAGTTCCCATACTTTGTTTTTCTCAAATTGATTCAACTCTTCTTGCATGGCAACAATCCAATCAGAATTCTTCAAAGCTTCTTCAATTAATTTAGGTTCCTCTTGTGACAGAAAGCAGCTATACAGACATGTATTTAATGTTGCCCTTCTTGTTCTAACTCCCTCACTAGGATCTCCAATGATTTGATCCCTAGTGTGGGCTCTGTCCCATTTCCTTGTGTGCCCCTGTTCATTTCCTTGATCTGTTCCAATCTCATTTTGGTTGACAGTTGCATTCTCTTCTTCTCCCCCTGTGTTTGTGAATCCTTGCACAGGTGTTTGAAGAAGATTGTCAACTTCAAGAATTTCATTTTCTAGAACAGTTTGAACAGGGGGTTCATCTTCACTTTCAGGATCCTCAAGATAACCTTGATTCTCAAATCTCAATGGCACACTGTCTTGATCACTTGTTTTCAGTCCTGGAGTTTTCTTGTCATCAAAGGTAACATCCATGCTTTCCATGACTTTGTGTTGCTCAGGTACAAACACTCTGTATGCTGTCCTTTCCAGAGAGTATCCAATGAAGATACCTTCAAATGCCTTAGCATCAAATTTTCCAACATGCTCAGAGGTATCTTTCATCACAAAGCACTTGCTTCCAAACACATGCAGGTGCTTGAAGGATGCTCTTTTTCCAGTCATTAATGAGTAAGGAGTTTTGCCAGACTTCTTATTGATTAATGTTCTATTTTGCACATAGCATGCTGTGTTAACAGCATCAGCCCAAAAGCTAGTGGGTAGCTTTGCATCCAGCAGCATTGTCCTTGCAGCTTCAATGAGAGTTCTATTCTTTCTCTCAACTACTCCATTTTGTTGAGGTGTTCTAGGAGCTGAGAATTGTTGAGAAATTCCTTTATCTTTGCAAAACTCATACAATGTTGAATTTCTGAACTCAGTCCCATTATCACTTCTCAAAGCAACTACAGAGGAACCAGTGCTTTGTGCTTCTTTATCAACTCTCTTGATATGCTCTATTATGACTTGGGGTGCTTCATCCTTGGAGAATAGGAATTCCACCCAAGTATATCTTGAATAGTCATCTACCATCACTAGAGCATATTTCTTTTTGGAGAGGGACATTACATTCACAGGGCCAAATAAGTCCATGTAAATTAGCTGCAGAGGTTTTGAGTTTGTATTGAGCAACTTGTTCTTGTGACTGGATCTTTTAATTTTTCCTTTCTGACAAGCTTCACATGCTCCATCTTGCACAAACTCCAAGGCAGGCAAATCCCTGATAAGTTCTCTCTTGGTTAGAGAGTTCATTGCCTGAACATTCAAGTGAGATAGCTTCTTGTGCCATAGCCAGAATTCCTCATTTGTGGCTTTAGTGTAGAAACAGCAGATTTCTCCCTTATCTGCAGCCTTGAGATTAGCTACAAACAAGCTTCCTTTCTTCACACCAGTTAGAACAACTTCACCACTTTCCCTTTTTGAGATTGAACAAAGGTCTTCATCAAATTCCACTTTGAAGCCTCTGTTGGTAAACTGTCCAATACTCAAGAGATTATGCTTCAGTCCTTCAACAAATGCTACATCTTCAATAATGACATTTCCAGATTTAACACTGCCATATCCCATTGTATAACCAATGTTGTCATTTCCAAAGGTTACTGATGGGCCAGCCTTTTCCTCAAAATGTGATAGCAGGGCCATATCACCAGTCATGTGACTTGAGCATCCACTGTCCAAGATCCATATGACTCTTTTATTCCTGTTGCCCTGCATTCACAAAGTGACTAAGTTGTTTTTGGTACCCACACTTGGTAGGGTCCAGATGATTTAGAAACATTTTGATTAATAATTCTTCTGTCATAAATTGCATTTCTCATAGTAGGAGACTTCACTTTTTCTGTGGCTTTGGAGTTTACACTCTTAGGCTCACATGAAGTTTTCACCCTCTCAACCCTGATTGGGGACCCTGTCCTATGAGAATGTATGTGTGTGTGTGATTCACCAGATTGTGCAGAGTCAAGTTTATGTTTAAGAGATAAACAGTTAGCAATCACAGTCACATAGCATGTCATGCAGTTTGGCTTACCACAGAAAGAATCATAACTAGAATTTATGCTTGCAGAAAGGTTACTTAGGTTGTCAACTTCAACAATTTCAGGCTTACTACACTTATGAGTCAAATGATTAACAGATAGGCATTTTTGACATTGTTTCCTGGGAGCATTTGGCACATAAGCATAGTTGTTTCCTTTGTTAACACCAACTTTACCATTTCTGTTTTGTTTCCTTTTCTTAACAACTTCTTTCTTTGCTTTAGGACTCTTGACAAGATTGTCTTTGGTCTCTTTCTGATTGACAAGTTCAGGAAAGGAAGAAGTGTTCTTAGCAGCCTCATCTTCTTCAAGTAGTTGTTGCTTGACGATCAGTAGTTCCTCATCAAACTCAACAACACTCTTTCTGAAGATGGGCTGTTCAACACTTGACAGTATGGTTGGGGCATTTTTGTTTGTAAAAGTTTCCTTTCCTTTGCCCTTGACCTTCTTCCTTCCCTTGTCATTATCATAGTCAAAACCAACTCCAACCTTGCAGTCTTCAGTGTGTTCCTTGTGGTAGGTTTGAATAAGTTCAGAGGAGTTTTTGAAGCTTCTTAGTTTCAGTTCAGTTTCAACAATTTGTTCTCTAAGGGCTTTCTCTATCTGCTCAGCACAAATCACTTTGTTTTTAAGATACTCAACCTCCTTTTTCAAACCATCCAGGTTCACAACCATTAACTCAAGTTGCTCATTCTTTTCTGTAAGCTCAACATTCTTAGCAGTTAGTCTGTCAATTTCTTCATTAGCTACTAACATGCTAGTATGAATATTAAACATCTCAGTGCTCATATCTTCAACAGTTTGCTTATATTGAAGGGGAGTCATATCAAGAGAAGTAAGAATAGGTACCTGACTTGAATCACCTTCATCAGAAAATGCCATCAAGGCATAGTTTGAGTACACTTGTTCTTCTTCTTCATCAGAGTCATCCCAGCATTTTCCCTCAGCAATAAAAGCTTTGCCCTGTTGTTTCTTGAGTAGAGCCTCATACTTAGCTTCAAGCTCTAAGTATGCTTTGTCCTTCTTGACTTGTTTAGGCTTTTTGCACTCAGTGGCAAAATGCCCAAGTTCATTGCAGTTATAGCACCTTATTTTGGTCCTATCCACACTTCCTGTCTTGTATCCACCTTTAGCAGCACCAGCAATCCCTTTTCCTTTATTGAAGGTGTTTGAGCCACTAGATCCACCAGTGTTTCCATTATTGAACTTGGACCTAAATGGCTGCTTTCTTTTAAACCTTATGTTAGGATACCTCCTAGCCATATAAGCAAAAGATTTGTTTTCCATTTTGTCCAGCTCATCTATACTGTAGAACTCATCCTCTTCAGGTAAATCATACACAACCTGAGTTTCATCACCAGTGTCTTCAACTTCCAGTTCCTCAATCTTGACCTGACTGATTTTAAGAGAGTCCATTCTTTGACTTAGGTTGTCAGCAATAAGTGCACAGGAGGTATTAGCCACTAATCCTTGCTTTGCTTGAATAGATCTCTTTTGAAACAGCTCTAACTCATATGTCTTTAAAACACCATACAACACATCAAAACCAATCTTTGTCAGATCTCTTTCTTTAAGGGAAGAGATTCTTGGTTCCAAGTGATCTGGCAGAGTTAGTAGAAACTTCATATTGAGCTCTTCTGTTTCATAGTGTTTGTCATAGAGTTTGAGCTCGTTTATCAGCTTGTTGAATCTCTCAAACACTTCTGTGATTCCCTCTTTTGGCTGAGCCATGAAGGCTTCATATTGTGAAACAAGAATCTGCTTCTTGTTCTTTCTTACTTCAGTAGTTCCTTCACAGAGCACTTCTATAAGATCCCACATCTTCTTGGCACTAGTACAATGAGCAACAGTGCCATACATGTTGAAGTCCATAGATTCACAAATGATAAGTTGAAGATGTCCATCCAATGCTACTTTTTCCTTTTCAGGATCAGTGTATTTTAAGGGATCTTTGGGCACATGTTTTGCTGGTACAATCTCAGTGCCAATGGTTGTTTCACCAATCTCGATCATTGGAATGAAGGGACCATGCTTTAGAATATCTAAATACATGGGGTTAGAAGCTTTGATGAAAAGCAACATCTTCTTCTTCCATAAACTGTAGTGCTCCTTGTTAAAGGGAGGAATCTTGATACTGCTTAGTTTCTGTGAACTCATTCTTGATCTTTTCCTGTTTGTACGTTAACAGCCTACGCTCTGATACCACTTGTTAGAAATGAATACTACTAGAAACTAGACAGAGGGGGGGTGAATGGATAGTTTGATATATTTTTCGATTCTTGAAAACTAAGTAACAGACTGTATATGATTATGATATGTAATATGCAGAAAGAAAATAACACACACAATCACTTTAATCTACTTTGTATAAGCAAATTAAATACTACAGCTTTCCAGGAAATTCACAATCGAATTTCTGGCTTCTAAACAAGAACAGTTTGAACTTGTTTGCTTACAGAGAAAAGAGCTTAGCAAATAACTATGTGTATCTCTCTTACAGCTTACAGTTGTGTGTGCTCGATATATATATATTCACCTATACAAACTAGGCACACACAATATTACACAGCTACCCCTTCTGAAAGTCCAACTTGTCCTACCATAAGAAGTTCACTGTGTCAGGAAGGACCACCTGCTTTTCGGAGTCTTTCCCGTTTCTGTAGCTGCTTGTCTCTTATCTTTCTCTCCAATTTTAGCTGTAGATTTGCCATCTGTTCTTTGGACCACCTTGCCAGAACAAATGCTTCAGTATTTGTCTCCTTTGATTCTTGGTTCTGTACCTTGATTTGTCTTGTTATAAACGGCTAAGTGTTGATATCGTGAACTCCACTTTATCCCTGACTTCGCGATCTCCCTTGTGAGGACTACGCGATATAGCCTTTGAAGACTTTGCGACATAGGTCATTTGATGACTATGCGACATAGGTCATTTGATGACTATGCGACATAGGTCATTTGATGACTATGCGACATAAGGCTTCTGAGGACTTCACGATCTAGGCTCTTTTGACTTTGCTGACTTCAACACTTCACGACATGTGTCTTGAGGACTTCTCGACATAGTACAAAATGGACTATGCGATATAGTACTTCACGACATGGATATTGGTGACTTCACGACATAGCTTTCTTTTGACTTTGCTATATAATGCCTTAGACAAATTCCTGCAACTTATTTCTTCATAGCCTTATTCAACTCTATCCTGCTGCATGAACACTTCTGAACTTCTACCAGGATAATTATTCAATGGCCTATATACAATCTAGATGCAAGAAACTTTACTAAGCTCATTATAAATCTGAGCATACATGATAAAGCTATTGTTCATGAGAACAAGACAAGTACATTTAGAGACCTATACTCTATCCCAGTGATAGAAATCACTAGGTCATGTAGTGTGACATAGTCACATAGTGTAGGCTTGTTAATAGTGGTATTCAGACATGTCTTGAGCCTAACACTAGGAGACCACCCCGAGTGATTGTCATTGAACGGGTAGTTGTTTTACTTTGGAAGTTAGACTAGATGTCTAGCTTTGTATATTAAGTGTGTAATAACTCTGAAAACTGGTTTGTAATAAATATGACTTAGAAGCTTGTTTTATGCCATAATCTGGATGCGGTCTTGGATAAGGGGTATTTTATGTTATTATATTATTATGCATGTGTTAGATTCAGGTATATTGCGTTTCGTTGGTTGAGTGACTCCCCAAATCTGTACCCCGGGTTTGGAGGGCGTCACAAATTTCTCAACAATTTTCAGCTCCTACAACTCCTCAACAAAATGGAGTAGTTGAGAGAAAGAATAGAACTCTCATTGAAGCTGCAAGAACAATGTTGTTGGATGCAAAGCTACCTACTAGCTTTTGGGCTGATGCTGTTAACACAACATGCTATGTGTAAAATAGAACATTGATCAATAAGAAGTCTGGAAAAACTCCTTACTCATTGATGACTGGCAAAAGAGCATCCTTCAAGCATCTTCATGTGTTTGGAAGCAAGTGTTTTGTGATGAAAGATACTTCTGAACATGTTGGAAAATTTGATGCTAAGGCATTTGAAGGTATCTTCATTGGATACTCTCTGGAAAGGATAGCATACAGAGTGTTTGTACCTGAGCAACACAAAGTTATGGAAATCATGGATGTTACTTTTGATGACAAGACAACTCCTGGACTTGCAACAAGTGAACAAGACAGTGTGCCATTAAGATTTGAAAATCAAGGATATCTTGAGGATTCTGAAAGTGAGGATGAACCACCTGTTCCAAGTGTTCCACATAATGAAACTCTTGAAGTTGATGATCTTCTTCAAACACTTGTGCAAGGGAACACAAACACAGGGGGAGAAGAAGAGAATGCAACTGTCAATCAAAATGATCCTGGATCAAGTCAAGGAAATAAACAGGGTCACACAAGAAAATGGGACAGAGCCCACACTAGGGATCAAATCATTGGAGATCCTGGTGAGGGAGTTAGAACAAGGAGGGCAACAATGAATACATGTCTGTATAGCTGCTTTCTGTCACAAGATGAACCAAAGTAATTGAAGAAGCTTTGAAGAATTCTGACTGGATTGTTGCAATGCAAGAAGAGTTGAATCAATTTGAGAAAAACAAAGTATGGGAACTAGTGCCACCTCCTGAAGGAAAGAATGTTATTGACAACAAATGGGTGTTCAGGAACAAAATGGATGAAGAAGGAGTGGTGATAAGAAACAAAGCAAGGTTGGTTGCCAAAGGATACTGTCAACAAGAGGGCATTGACTATGATGAGACATTTGCACCTGTAGCTAGACTGGAAGCCATCAGGATTTTCTTGGCTTTTGCAGCTCACTCAGATTTCAAGGTGTATCAAATGGATGTGAAAAGTGCATTTCTCAATGGTGATCTTGCTGAACAAGTGTGTGTGTCCCAACCACCTGGCTTTGAGAATGAAGACTTCCCAGACTTTGTGTATAGACTGCTCAAGGCACTCTATGGACTTAAATAGGCACCAAGGGCCTGGTATGAGACTCTATCTCAATTCCTTCTTGAGCATCAATTTACCAGGGGCACAATTGATAAAACTCTATTCTTCAAGAAGCATGGAAATGATATCATTCTAGTTCAAATTTATGTGGATGATATCATCTTTGGCTTTTCAAATGAAAAACTCTGTGAAAGGTTCTCTAAGTTGATGCAAAGCAAATATGAGATGAGTATGATGGGAGAGTTAACCTTATTCCTAGGCCTGCAAGTACATCAAAAGGAGGATGGTATCTTTATAAATCAATCTAAGTATGTTAAAGATCTCTTAAAGAAATATGGTTTAGAAGAGTCATCCCCAGCAAAAACTCCTATGTCCACTGCAATCAAGCTAGATGAAGATAAGAAGGGAAAGAGAGTTGACATCAAGGTCTATATGGGAATGGTTGTATCATTACTCTATCTCACAGCTAGCAGGCCAGAAATCATGTTTGCCACATGCCTTTGTGCAAGGTTCCAATCTGATCCTAAGGAATCTCACATGATGGCTATCAAAAGAATCTTCAGGTATCTGAAAGGGACTCCTAATCTTGGGCTATGGTATCCAAAGGGCACTGGATTCAACCTGGTTGGTTACACAGATTCTGATTATGCTGGATGCAGAATTGACAGTAAAAGCACCTCTGGAAGCTGCCAATTCTTAGGTCAAAGGTTAGTGTCCTGGTTCAGTAAGAAACAACAATCCACAGCAACATCTACAGCTGAGGCTGAATATATTGTTGTTGGAAGTTGTTGTGCTCAATTGCTTTGGATTAGAAATCAACTCATGGATTATGAACTAGTGTTGGAACACATTCCTCTGATGTGTGACAATACTAGTGCAATATCCATTGTTGCCAATCCTGTTAATCATTCTACTACAAAGCACATTGAGATAAGGTACCATTTCATTAGGGAACATGCTGCAAATGGTACTATAGCAGTCTCTTATGTTCCAACTGAGAAACAATTAGCTGACATATTTACTAAACCTCTAAATGAAGCTGTCTTCAACAGACTTGTGAGTGAAATTGGAATGCTCAATCCTTCATTTAGTTGTTCTAAGTAAGTATGCTAGTTAATTATTACAGAAGTAAATTTTCACTATATTTAGATGCTCTATTCATTTGGAGTGAAAATTAGCTGAGATATGATTTATAAATATTTCAGTATTTTACTGCATATTTTTAAAATCATACTTTTCTGAGAGGTTATGAGTTTTTAAGACATCTCTACATAGGTGATCTTGAGAGTTCACGACTTAGTTCAAATCAAACAGACTTATATCGCAAATTGTTGAAATTGTGAGACTTTGAGATGTAGTTCATTTCTTGAGTTTGCGACATGGTTCATTTCATGACTTCGCGACTTAGAATAAACTATATCGACAAGTCTCCATATTTAACAAAATCTTGATTTAAATTAATTTTATTTCAATTTTCGATTTAAGTCTGACAAAATGCTTGAAATTCCAAAAAGAGAGTTTTAGACAAGGTATTTATACTATATCGCAAAGTCTCCCTAATCTCTCTATTCTTAAGACTTTGCGACATAGCTCATTTTTGGACTCTGCGATATACTTTCAAGACTTCTCGATATAGGCTGTTTTGAGACTTTACGACATCAAAATAGCATGTACAAATTCATAACTCCATATCGCAGTGTCTCTGTCATATAAATACTCTTTTCTAACCATTCACAACTTTTCATCTTGTCTACTACTCTCAATTCTCAAACCTAAACTCAAATTCTCTTCTCTCTTCTTCACTCTAAATTTCAAATGGCACCCAAATCACAAACAGCATCATCCTCAAACCCTTTGACCATACCCAGAGAGACCAATCTTCTCACCATCCCCTCTGAGGCGGAGGCTAACCCAAGGTACAAGTATTTTGTACGGTTCTTAAACACATCCTACCTCTGCCAAGCCTTAACCATGAACCCCACTCTGTACGTGGATGTGTTGGAAGGATTCTGGAGAACAGCCTTGGTTTCAACACTGGCTAGAGAGGATGGGACTTCTTTTCAAGAAATCAACTGCACAATTGGTGGCAAACACCTGCAATTTGGCGAAAAGGAAATAAATGCAGCTCTGGGGTTCAAGGTTGAAGGTCATGATACTGAAGCTAATGAGGCTGAAATGGTAGCATTCTTGGACTTAATCAAGTATGCAGATGAGATAGACATGGCTAAGCTGAACAAGAAGCATGTCAGGAGGGAGTGGTCATTTCTGTTTGATGCACTCCAGAAGGTGTTCTTATGCAGGAAGACAGGATGAGACCACATCAGTCACATTGTTGTGAAGCTAGCCTACTCCCTAGCCTATAATCAGGAGATAAATGTAGGAGCAATTATACTCAATGAATTGGCTCAAAGGCTAGGGAAGACAGTTCGTGGAAGAGGTAATGAAATCTTTTACCCTCGTTTTCTTCAGTGTATTTTAAATTATCTTGATGCTAATGTACATGAACTAGAGGGTATAGATCAAACTAAAATGGCTTATTCCAAATCCATGTCCAAAGTTATATTTGGTTCATTGGATACAAGGAATCAAGTGGATGTGATACTAAGTGTGAGCCAGCATATGCAGGACACATTTGCATCTTATCCACTTGATAAGCCCATATATCATGAACTTTCTTGGAAAGGAAAGGCTAAGACTGAAGGAGCTTCAATGTCTAACCCAAGCCTTCCTAACCCATCCATTGAACCCCCTGCAAACACTACTCTAGAAATTAGGGAGTCAAGTGCACCAACCTCCCAAAAGGTTGGTGTTACTAAAAAGAAGACTAAGAAGAGAACCCTTGTTGTAGTTAATGAGACTGTAGATTTAGGAAGTGAGGAACCTGAGTCACAACTCACTAGACAAAAGAAGAAACCCAAATCTATAGCTACCACTGAATCCTCCCAACATGATTTAGATGTGCAACAAGGGGTACACCTGTTACTGTCAATGTCCTCTCAACAGGGAATTGGCATTGAAAAGAGTAGTCTCCCCACTACAATCTGTAATGAGTATGCACAGAGTCAAGAACACACTCTTGACTCAAGTGGTAATAAGGGTGAACATACACAGAGTGGAGGGCACATCAACATTGAAACTCGTCCTTTTTCTCAGGGGGAGTTGCCAAAATCTAGTCTACACCACACTTCTGTTCCAGAATCTACATCTAATATTTCTTCTCCAAAGAAAAGTCATTCTCATGACATTTCTGCACTTGATCAGTCACAATCTCAATCTTTGACTGAGCCAATTTCAAGTGACATGGTGCTTGACACTGTGCTCACCACCCAGGACCCTCATTTGGTTGGTCAGGAAATGCATACTGGGGCATATTCTAATGACACCAACCAAAACACAGAGGATTCACCAGTTTTTACTGGAGACTCTGTGGCAACTTCTCCAATCCTTAGGGATTTGGACTTGCCTTCACAGGCACATGGAGATGATGTTGTCACACATCTCATTTCAATGGGGATAGCATCAGACTCCACAGTCATTCCAAGACTGGAGGAAACTCATATATCTATTCCCCCTGAGGTGCCTAGCACCAGCTCTCACTTGGCCCAGGCCACTTTGACATAATGGCTGAAGCCTGTGCAACATGACAGGCCTTCAGGATCATCATCTGTGCCATAACAATTGACGGAAGAAGACCTTCAAAATCTTCATGTGGCACAGATTGATGAGATCTCAAAAATAGCTCAACATCTCCTCACAGCCAATCTACCAAACTCAGATTATGAAGCCATACTTCTGTGTCACAAGGAGGATGTTGAAGCTCAACAAGAGAAGATTGTAGATGAGGCCCAACAGGATGGGAATATTGATGCCTGGTTGGATGCCAAGAGATCTGTCAAGCTACAGGATGCACTAGCTTTTTTCAGGGAGGACTACTTAACTGCCTTGGGGTCTAATGCTAAAGGTCTCTCTCCTGCAGAAATCTATGATGCAGTGAATGAAGTATACAAGAGCCAACTAAAGGCTATGCATTTCCTTGGGAAAGGTCTCTAGTCAGAAATCTCCACAATCAAGGAAGAGACAGATCATTCAATGGCACAGCTAAGGAACTGTTATCTCTCTGACTTTCCCAAGGTAAATGGCATTCTTAAGGAGGTTCAGAAAACAGCTTCCAATGTCACAAAGATGGACTGCACCCTAGCCTTGGTCTCAGATAATATGAAGAAGCTTTCTACCAAGCTAGATAACCAGGTGTAGGCCAATATCAACTCAAACTCAATGCTCACAGTGTTGTGGAAGAATCAGTATGGGAACAAGCTTGTAGATGAAGTTCCTATTTCTGATATCTCCAAATTTGACTTCTCAAAAATCAAGGACCAATCCCTTAACTCCTTC
Organism: Heracleum sosnowskyi; assembly: GCA_030848705.1. Taxonomy (NCBI): domain Eukaryota; kingdom Viridiplantae; phylum Streptophyta; class Magnoliopsida; order Apiales; family Apiaceae; genus Heracleum; species Heracleum sosnowskyi. Next base: position 111,327,548 of record CM061240.1, on the reverse strand, counting down.
AAATCTCAACAACTCTTCTCAAAAGTGGATAGCTTGGAAAGGGAGGTAGCTGATCTTAAAGCTGAAAACAAAGTGCTATCTCAATCCTTGGAACAGGTCAATGCCAAGTTGGATGACCAAAGAAATGCCACATCTAATATATTGCTAGTCCAACAGCAAATGATGACAACCCTACTAAGAAGCATGAACCTTCCTGTTCCAGGAGAAGCTCAAGACATCTTGTCTGATTCCAAGCCTAAGGGGGAGAAAGGAAAGGAGGTCATTGTGGAAAAGAGAGGGGGAGTACCAGCCAAGCAACAAAAGCTTAAGGGCAAACTCACTGAAGAAACTATAAAGCCAATCACTCTTCTCTCTGTGGATGTCATCAATAGCCAAGGCCAAAGAAGCACAATTACAACTACCTATTATCCCTCTACAATGCAAAAGGACATCTCAGCTCCTCAAACAACTACAAGTGCCAAACCAATCAAAGCAAATCTTGTCACTGAGGCCAAGCTACAGGAAGTTGCCAATTCTCACATCTATCATGATGAGGCCTTTCTGGAGTTTCTGAAAGCCCTCTACATCAGTGTTCAAGGAGATGCTCAGCTCTACAGAGAAAAGCTAAAAGAAAATATCAAGTACTTTACTGTGGCAGTCAGGAAAATCAAGGAGGTTCATCTAAGAGAAGTTATCATAGTATCAAAGGATAATTGCTTGTGGCATTTATCCTTTCAAACTCTAGAGAAACTGAGGTTTACTAAGCTTACCATAATTCTGGAGTTGATTGAGAAGCATGGGGAGAACAACAAGAGGCTACATGATGATTTGAAGATAGACCAATTTCAAAGATTGCCTGAAGTTATCTCTAACCCAAGGACAATAATTTTTCAAAGTCTAACTCAAGCCAACCGTATTGATCAACTGGTGATTCCTGCAAATCTGACAATGAAGAATAATGGCAAAATAAATCAAGTGTTGCAGATGCTAAGAGCCAAGAAAGGAGTTAGAACAGCTGAAGAGCTAGAGATAATCCAAATTCTCCAATCTTTCTTGATTCATGGAACTTTTCCTGAGTCACTCAAAGAAAGAAGAAAGATGATGAGGAGGATGATGAGGAGAAGACCTATAGAAGAAAAAGTCAATCAAGGAGCAATAAGGATGGAGGAAGTGAGAGCGGCAGGGGTAAAACATCAAAGAAATCCAAGGATGCTGGTGATGACAAGAAGGACTCCAAGGGAAACAAAGAAACTGTTAAGAAGAAGAGTGGAAATCAGCAAGTCAAGGACATTGCAAGCAGTACCTTAACCATAACACAAGACTCTAAGTCTAGGATGGGTACTGTTAGTAATGATCCTCCAAAATCATTATCCAAGACTTCTGAACCTGATTTGCCACAGAAGAAAATTGAAGCCACAAAATAAAAATCAAGAAGACACTTCCACAAAGTCACAGCTAGTGGAGTGTTACAGTGGATGAAAGGGAAAGGGATGAAGCTACTTCCAAATGATGTGGCACTGAAGACTAAATCTCCTTGTTCCAGAAAACTACCTCAAGTGAAGCATATGAAGATCAAGAGTGTAGCCAAAAAAAACTAGGATAAAAAAGAAGAATGGGGTAATCACTAATATAGTAGGGATCAAAGTACTTCCTCTGGATGATGACTATGATGAAGATGCCCTAGCATTTTTGAGAGCTCAAAGAATCTTTGAAGTCAAAGTGAAGCAAGATCATCTAGAGATTAAATACACTGATGGAAGAGAAAGAGAAATGAAGCAAGGAGGCTGGTAATACTTCTCACAATATGAACTTGAAAGAATAAATGCTCTACTGAATTTTGAAGAAAAGGAGGAGAGATTGTGGAAGATAGAGGTTGCTAGATTCTTGAAGATGCATTCTGATTACAAGGAGAACTTAAGGAAGCTGAATGAAGAGAAGAACATACAGAAAGAGAAAGAGATGGCTGAGATGGAGGAGAGGGCTAAAGAGCTAAGGCAGAAAGGGCTATGCAAGGTAAAACAAAATCCTTATGTTGTGGAATACAAAAATAAAACTGGAGGGAAAAGCAAGATAAGGATGGAGTTTTTAGACTCTTATGTGGAAAGTGCTCTCAAAGATGCAATTGAAGATCTAGAAGGCTCACCTCTCATTGAAGAACTGATTGCAAGAGATGAACTTCAAGCAGCCATTGTAGACATGAAGAGAAAGGAAGAAGTAAGAAAGAAGAAAGTTTATGATGATTATCTTGAGAAACAAATGGAAACTGAAGTTGTTGAGCAACAAAGATAATCTGTAAGCTTTCAACTTCACTATGTAATCAAATCTCCGTTCTTAATGATCATACATTGTTCTCTCTGTTATTTAATTCCTTTTATGTGAGTTAGGCTTGTTATCAGACATGAAATTGTGCCTAAGATTCTTACTCACAATTTGGGGAAGATTGTTAGGCTCAAGGCATGTCTGATTACCACTATTAACAAGCCTAATCATTGTGACTATGTCATTCTACATGACCTAGTGAATTCTTTCACCGGGATATAGTATAGGTGTCCATTGTACTTGTCTTGTTTTCATGCACTTAGCTTTGTTTTGTATGCTCAATGTTATAATGAGCTTAATAAGGTTCCTGCAATCTAGAATGTATATAGGCCATGGAATAATTATCCTGGTAGAAGTTCAGTGATGTTCATGCATCAGTAAAGATTTTAAATGCAAGAATATTAAAATTGTATGTTTACTTTCCTCCATTAGTGAATATTTTAAAGGCAAATTGTATATTTAGTTTCCTCTATTAGTAGAGATTTAAACGGCAATTGAGATTTTCTAATCTTTATTTTTAGAATACTTGTCGTTCATAAGTACTACATTTTCTACAAATTAGGAATTAAAAAGGGAATTTTCAATTTTAAATAGATTAAATTGTATATTTACTTTACTCCGTCAGTAAAGATTTTAAATGCAAGAAAATTAAAAGTGTATATATAGTTTCTTCTAATAGTAAAGATTTAAAAGGCAAATTGTACATTTAGTTTCCTTTACTTATAAAGATTTAAAAGACAATTTAGATTTATTTCAAATTTTTGGTATTATTAATTCAAATTTTTTAGAAATTTTGAAAAATAGATTGAAAGATTTAAGAGCCGCCACCTCAATTTATGTGTTCTCCTAATATAAGTAGATTAATTTACTAAGCCGCGCTTCGCAGCCGCTTTATAATAATATCTCTAAATTTTCTCAAAAAATATTCTACAAAATACGTTTTTAAATAAAATAATATTTCTAATATATTTATAGCTACAATTATAGCTATTAAAATCTTCACTACCTCCAAATCTACTTCCAGTAAGAAAAAAATCAAAAAATATGAACAAACATCATTTTTGTTGCTGGGAGAATTTTTTATTGATAATGATCTCTTTTTGTCAAAACAAATAACAACAAAAACAACAACAACCTCTTCCTTTTTAAACAAAAAAATAAATGACCTCTTCTCAATGTTTCTTATTCTTGTATGACTTTTGTTATAGATGCACCGACTTATTGAATTTTGTTAAAAATGCACCCACTTAATAAATTCTTCAGTCGAATAAATCTTAACATGATATTTTCGAAATACATACACTATAAATTTCTTAATATACAATTTTTATCTTTGAATTTTCGTGTATGAATTACAGAAAATATTTTACTAAAAGATATAATCTTTTCTCATATAAATTAGAGCAATAACTATCTAAACGTTAAAAAACAATGATAAAATTTGTTTTTGAAGACATGATGAATTCTCCACTTTCGAGTTACCTTGTGTATACAGGTGTATCAACTTTTAACTATAAATTCAAAACTAATAACGTACACTCATAAACATATAAATCAATTCACAACTGAATGTACATGAAAATCACCATGCTCGGCCTATTATTTTAACTGATTAACTGATGAATCTCCTCCTTATTAATCCATGTCTTAACTCAATCAACACTAATAGCAAATAACTTGTCTTGTCAAAGATTTTAACTTCTTAACTTCTTATTTACCAATATGTTCTTGTATTTTCTATTATATTACATTCAAAAAGAAAGTTTAGGAGAGCAGAATGTTAATATGGTAATTTTATTTGAAAAGAAATATTATGAGAATGTCTAGATAATAATAAAGGGAAGTTCAAAATTATGTAAAGTACTACACTTTTTTTTTTAATTTAGATATTTGAAGGCAAAAATATTATAATTGAATATTTATTTTCCTCCATTTGTAATATTTAGTTTCCTCCATTAGTAAAGATCTATTGTATATTTACTTTCTCCATTATTAGAGATTTTAAATGCAAGAATATTATATTTACTTTCCTTCATTAGTAGATATTTTAAATGCAAGAATATTGAAATTGTATATTTAGTTTCCTCCATTAGTAAATATTTAAAAGGCAATTGAGATTTTTTCTAATCTTTGGTATTAATTACTTAATTTCTTATGCAAGACCGATCTAATTTCTTAACTTCTTATTTACCAAAACGTTCCTATATTTTCTATTATATCACATAAAAAAAAAGTTTAGTAGAAGATAATGTTAAGATGTTAATTTCATTTGAAAAGAAATATTATGAGAATATTTAGATAGTAATAGAGGAAAGTTTAAAATAATGTAAGGTAATACACTTTTTTTTATAATTTAGATATGTTAGGCCGAATACACAATATAATCAAGTATGTATATGAGAATAACAATCAAGAACACAGGTTTGTAAATCAACAAACTGAATTATATTAAATAATTCTCTCTTAGTGATGTTAATGAATCACAAAGAGCTACTAGGTTACAAGAATAATATATTCAATGTTCGTGTGTCCCTTCTAGGGATAACCTATCTGTGTTTATATAGTACACAGCTACATACAATCCTTATCTAATTGATACTCCTATAAATTAGCTATACAATTCATATCAATTATGGATTGCTTCAGTCTTCTATTCCATTTCCTTAGCTGTATCAATATATTCTGCTTCTTTCCATCTTCAGAATATATTGCTTCTAGAATCTTTATCTTTGCACCGACAGCTAAGTCAACTATCACCACGTCAGACTTTATCAAACTCTGACTGGCTTCAATGTGAACTCTTCACCCAGTCAGACTTTATCAAACTCTGACTGGCTTCGAGATAAACTCTGATATGTACCTGGTACTTAAACACTGATGAACAAACGTCAGCAATTATATCTAACAATCTCCCCCAACTTGTGCATAATAAAAATGTACAAGTTAAACAGATAATTGATGATGTCAAAACATATAACAAATGCAGTGTTTAAAATATGTCAGAGTTTAATTTTAAAACAGAGTTTAAATTTAACTTAGAACAGAAAACATAAAAACTTACAGTCAGACTTTACTGAATTTCTTGGATATCAGGTACAGTCCTGATATAATCTGACAGTAACTTTCTCTCAGCTCGATCTAGTTCAGCAATCATATCCTTCTTCAGCTCCTTCAATTCTGGTTCATCTTCACCAATTTGATAAATGGCAGCCCTTAAAGAATAGATGATGTTCTTGTTCATTTCATTGCCAAGTCTGATATAAAAAGCCTTATCAGACTCTAGATTGAACTCTAAAACTTTCTTATCTAGTGCAGTCCTGAATCTAGCACTATTTTTCTTCATTTCCACCAACTTTCCATGTGCATCTCTGTACTTAGGAATATAAGCACTGGAAACACTTCCTCCAAAAAGGACTTTCGATTTCATCATTCTGTCTTTTAAAACCAGAGCAGCGTTATGAGTATTTCTATTTTTGATCTTCAGGAGATATAGAACATACTCTAGCTCTTCCCAGAATTTTAGACGAATATCATCTTCTCCAATTCTATAAACTCTGCCATCAGCCATAAAATATAATAAAAACTCCTTCTTCAAGCCTCTGTGGTAAATCATCTAAACAGATTCTAGTTTATCAAGGTTTTCTTGAGTAACCCCAACACCAGGTTCTGTCAGTGATGTATGATCTAAAGGACTATTATTAACTCTTTTCTCATTGTGGGAACCCACACCAGATTTATCATAAGATTGTTTTCCAAGTATTGTTCTGGTTTGTAAAAAGTTCACCTGGCTAGGCTTCAGAGTTTCAGGTAATGAAGATCTTTTGAAACCTTGGAGTGGTGAAGATAGCTGAGTTTGCACAACTTGAGCATTGTCAGAGGTTGGCACATTCTTAACAATAACATCAACTTGAGCATTGTCAGAGGTTGAATAATTCTTCTTTTCCAGGTTAGGCTCTTCAATCATCACGCCTTTACCTTTATCAGCGTTTGAACCAATAGGCCTCCTTGAGTACTGTAAACTCTGATCAGAGTTTACATTCTCTTTGATAACAATTCCTTTTTCTTTTCTCCTCGGAGCCTTGATAACCTTCTGTTTGTAGATTCCAGCTTCAAGATTCTTCTTGTGTTCTTCAGCAAGCATTTGCTCTTCAGCTTGGATATCTTCAATTGTAACATCTTTTCCATGTTCTGCTAAGAATAACTGTGTAGCAACTTCTTCATCAGTAACTGGAGATTTAGAGGAAAGAAGTAAACTTCTAACCCTTGAAGAAGACTGCCCTCCAGTGTATAATCTTTTTCCATCAGCATTTGTCTGAGCATTAGAGTTTGATCTCCTCCCTTGCCTTTGAACATTCCTTGTCCTTGGATTTTTACCTTTTGCACCACCATCAGTAGTGTCATCTTTCCGAGTCAGAGTTTGAGAGCTCTTGCATTTGTCTTGAGGCACTCTCTCCCCCTTTTTGACATCATCAGACAGCAAATTTGATGTGAGCAATTCAATGGAATTTGCAATTTCATCCAACTTAGTTGACATTTTGACTTGATTTTCTTCAACCTTGGACAACCTGGAATCAAAAACTTTCTGATCTTTACACAAGGAAATATACAATGATTTATCCTTTTGTTGTGTAAGTTCCCTTGCAGCTATATCATTCCTTAGACCTTCAATAACCTTGTCAGAAGCATCAAAACGATTGTTTAATGATTTGACTTGGATAATTGTGGCTTTGAGATGAGTGAGAAGCTCTGGATTTGTAATCTCTTTAGATGACTTTGTGACAAAGTCTGCAGCTCTCTCATCAGAAAAGATAGTATCCTTGTTCGACCAATTTGAAAAGTACATCTCTTGAAAATGAGCATCTGTAGCTCTTTGAGCAGCAACTCGTGCAGAATGATCAACAGAGTTTGCAAAAGAATCAGCATTAGAAGAATCAGGAACATCTTCGTCAGCATCATCTTGAGCTCCCTCACTATTATCAGAGTTTGCAGTATTCTTTGCAACATTCGCATCATTTTGAGCTACAGCCTCTTGTACTGGAAGCTCTGCAATAATCTCTGGAACATTTTCTGTAGCATGTGCAGCAACATTCTCAGTAGCATCAGTATTTAAAGTCTGATCAATTTCCTCACCCTTTTCAATTACTTGGTGAGTAACAGAGAGAATCTCTGTGTGAGTAGCCATAGAATCTTCAAGAATAACCGTGGCTTGATCAGCTTCCACACCCTCTGTTTCATCAAAAACTTCAAGATGGTCAGAGTTTACAGAGTGGTGTGCTTCAACATCCATATCAAATCCCTGTGACTCAAAAATCTCAGCTTCAATATTTTCTGTAGCCTCCTGAACAAGAATTTCAGGAGCTTCATCTGCAGCTTCATTTGCAGCTTCCTCAACTACATCATCAGCGTTTGATGTAGGAGCTTCTTCATCAGTACTAACCATTTCAGGCATAGATGCTGCTTCAGCAACATTTTTCTCAAAAACTCTGTCCAGATTGACAGCTTCAGTATTTACATTTGATGCACCAAAAAGATGTGCAGCCACCAATTTTCTCTTTCTCTGATGAAGAGTTTCTTCATCAGTTTCACTGTCCTCATTTGCATTATCAGACTTTGCCATGTTGGCCCTTCTTTTCCTTAACCTTTTCTTCTGAGGCATATCATCAACATTTGATACCCCAGCTTCAGTAGTTGGCTTAGCAATCCTTGGAGGTTTTGTACCAACATGCTTAGTCCTACCACCAGTCCGTGGTTGAACTGTAGAGGCTTCAGCATTTACTGGTTCTGATGGCTGTTGTGGTTGAGGTTGAGGGTTTAAGAACTGAAGCACTGTTTCAGGCAACAGCAATTCACCAACACTAACCTTCTTTAAATCCTTGTTGGTAAGGTCAGAGAATACCCTTTTGTGCAATTTGAATGAGGGAATTTCGTCCTCCTCATCAATCTCAACATTTGGAACACAAGCAGAGAACAAAAGTTGACAAAATCTAGAAAAATAGACTACATGCCTATTCTCTGTTAACTTTTCACCTATGTTCATCAAAACAAGTCTAGCAAAATCATAATTACTGTTAAAGAGAAGTGAATACCCGATTTGCAGACTGTCGATTGGAATAGCATCCCAATTTGTACATTTCTTCCCGAACGCCCTTGTTATGCAATCGAAAAAGAAACTCCATTCCTTTCTCAAGAGCGGTCGCTTCAGTTGGCCTATCTTCGCCAAAGATCCAGTATACCCAATAGCTTGCATCATTCTCTGAAGATCAGTATCACCAACACTAATGGTGTAAGCGTTAGACTCTGCAAAGCCCATTGCTTCACGAACAGTTCCTGGAGTTATGACAAACTCTGTCTCCTGGAACTCAAAAACTATGGATGGGGTACCAGAATCACCACCATCATCATAGACACCAGTCTCCCAGAAAGCTTTGATCTGAGATCCATAAAGCTTTACAGGCTCCACCAAGGCACGCCCAATTGCTGACTGAGCAAGAAAGTCTTGTATGATATGAAACGCCTCTGGTGCATTAACAGTGTTTAATGAGGCTGCATAATTATTAGGAACGAACTCTAACCCAGAAGAAGTGAAAGCAGTTGAAGCCATTAGTAATATCAAGAAATAAACAGAAAATAGCTTCAAAAACACGAGAGAGTTTAAGAAAGAAAGTGTTTGTGAATATGTGTGAGTGAAACTAGAAAACAATTGGAGTAAGTCGTGAAAAACTGTAACGGTTGTGTGTATAATGTATAAATATAAAATTAAAAATTAAAAACTGAACAGTTTTTAATCATTAAAACACAACTGTCTTACCCCGTATACTGTGTAAAGGAGACACGTGTCACACATGCAATGACTAACAGCAGTAATTGGCAATTTCCAATGCGCAGTAAAAACAGCAATAATTACAGCCGATTACACTTTCCTATGTATGCAATCTCTCTCCTCTCTTTAACACTTTTCTAAACCAATGCCCAAACATACTCTTTTGAAATACCAAAACAAATGTTTTTCCTCAAAATTATAAAATGTCTGAAACAAAGAAATCATTTTAACCATCAGAGATTAAAACAAAGTTACCTCGGCATATTTCACACAATACATCAGTGTTTATCATTTGTCCTTCTTTGTTAATAAACTCTTTTCGCAAACTGTACAGGTGTGCATAATTGTGTGTGCAATAGCAGAGTTTACCGAAATCAATATTTAAATCATCTCAAAGTGCATAAGATCCACAAACTAAAGTAGTAAAAACTGGTTGCCTAAACTCTCATGTATAATATAAAATCTGATTTTATATCTAAACTCTGTATACTGATATCCTTTCATTTGGATATATCTTTTATTCTTCACCCCCTTTATATATATATATATATATATATATATATATATATATATATATATATATATATATATATATATATATATATATATATATATATATTATTTTTTTATTTTTATTATTTTTCCAGTAATCAGTGGTTGGCACTAGTCACCAAAAATCAAAGATTTTAGCCCTTATTTCATACAATAAGTTCCTGGATCTTCCTAGGCACAACATGATCTCAAAGGAATTTGTGCTCTGTTTGGCATCTTTTGATTTGAGGGTGAATTATTTGCAATTAATAATCAGAGTTTAGACTTTCCATCAGTTAATACAATTAATTTATGAGAGAAAATGCAAACAGCTAATACAAACTCAGTATCTAGAATCAATAAACTAAGAGATGCTGTAAATATAGAAACAGTATCATGCTGTGTTAACTTACTGCACATATTTGAGATCAGAATCTATACAACTCTTAAGGATTCATAATTACTTACTGAGAATTATGCTTCTTACAACTTTCTTCATTGGTCCATATGTTTCAGACAAAATTACAATCATAGTATAGCATTAGACTGTAACTATCAGAGTTTAACATCAGACTTCAACCGACAGAGTATGACTAACAGAGTTTATCATCAGAGTTTACTTTCAGAGTTTATGACACTGGTACTCATAACAAGTAATACATGCAAGGAATCATGAGCATAAAAATCAAACATGTATAGTTTTTGAGTCTAACCTGTATCTCTAGTCAGAACCAGAGATCATTCCAAGTTCATTTACCAATCTTGTAAAAGTAGCTTCACTCAAAGGTTTGGGGAAGATATCTGCAAGTTGTTGGTCTGTAGACACAAAATGAAGCTCAATGTTTCCTTCTTCCACATGTTCTCTGATAAAATGATACCTTATGCTGATGTGCTTGGTCATGGAGTGTTGTACTGGATTTCCTGTCATAGCAATAGCACTTTGGTTATCACAGAAAATAGGTATTTTAGAGTACCTCAAACCATAATCCAGCAACTGATTCTTCATCCACAGAATCTGTGCACAACAGCTACCAGCAGCTATATACTCTGCTTCTGCTGTGGATGTGGAAATTGATTTCTGTTTCTTGGTGTACCAAGAAACCAATCTGTCACCTAAGAATTGACAGCTTCCACTTGTACTTTTTCTGTCTATCTTACAGCCTGCAAAATCTGCATCAGAGTAACCAATTAGCTTAAACTCTGATTCTCTAGGATACCACAAACCCAAGGTTATGGTTCCTTTGAGATATTTGAAAATCCTTTTTACAGCTGTTAGATGAGGCTCTCTGGGATCTGCTTGAAATCTTGCACAAAGACATGTTGCATACATGATATCAGGTCTACTTGAAGTAAGATACAGTAAAGACCCTATCATTCCTCTGTAGTTTGTCATATCTACTGAGGCTCCTGTTTCTTTGTCTAGCTTTGTTGCTGTAGCCATGGGAGTTGTGGCAGATGAACTATCAAGCATACCAAATTTCTTGAGAAGATTTCTGGTATATTTTGCTTGATTGATAAAAATACCATCATCTGTTTGCTTGACCTGTAAGCCTAGAAAATAACTAAGCTCTCCCATCATGCTCATTTGATACCTGGATTGCATAAGCTTTGCAAACTTCTTACAAAGTTTGTCATTAGTAGATCCAAAGATAATATCATCTACATAAATTTGAACTAAAAGCAAATCATCACCATAATTGAAATAAAACAAGGTTTTATCAATTGTACCTCTTGTGAACCCACTTTCTAAAAGAAATTGAGCAAGAGTTTCATACCATGCTCTTGGTGCTTGCTTTAGTCCATATAATGCCTTGTCAAGCCTGTAGACATAATCTGGATGTTTAGGATCTACAAATCCTGGTGGTTGTTCAACAAATACTTCTTCTTCAAGCTTCCCATTGAGAAAAAGCACTCTTTACATCCATCTGAAAGACTTTAAACTTCTTGTGTGCAGCATAGGCCAGAAAAATTCTTATGGCCTCCAATCTTGCAACTGGAGCAAAGGTTTCATCATAGTCAATTCCTTCATGTTGTGAATAACCTTTAGCCACAAGTCTAGCCTTGTTTCTTGTAATCACACCTTCACTGTCAGTCTTGTTTCTGAAAACCCACTTTGTACCTACTATTGATCTATTCTTTGGTCTAGGTACAAGTGTCCAGACTTCATTTCTTTCAAATTCATTTAACTCTTCTTGCATTGTTGTAATCCAATTAGCATCTTGAAGAGCTTCTTCCACTTTCTTTGGTTCTGTTTGAGACAAGAAAGCATGATACAGACACTCATTATTTGTTGCACTTCTAGTTCTCACACTAGCATCAGGATCTCCAATTATGAGATCAGGTGTGTGTGCCTGTGTCCACTTTCTTGCTGTTGGTAAGTGGTTTCTTACATCATTATTGGATCCTCCCCCTTGATCCATGCTCTCCAGATTCATATATTGACTTTCTGTAGCATCTGAGGCTCCCCCTGAATTGGATGGCTCAGAGTTTGAACTGTCAGAGTTTGAATCAGTTTCCTCAACTGACTCATTTTCTGTGTCTTGTTGAGCTTCTTCACGCTCCCCCTCAACTGATTCTCTATTTTGTTCAATTTGAGAATTTTCAGTTTCTCCAGTATTTAACAGTAGAGGTTCAGAGTATGCTTCGTCAGAGTTTGTCAGAACCGCTTCATCAGAGTTTGTCGGTACTGCTTCATTAGAGTTTACATCATCAGAGTGAAAGTGTTTGTCCTAAATCCAATCATGTATGATGAGTTAGGAAGAACTTTCTTGTATTCTTATTTGATTTCATTAATGTTAATAAAAGACTTGTTTTGTTTTTATTACGGGCCTTATCTATTTAAAGTGTTTTAAATAAGATGTTCCATAGTTTAGAGTAAACCTTCTAGAATTATAATGAGATTATAATAGTGAGATCTAGAAGATGATAACTCTAGACTTAAACAGTTCCTGATCATAGGATAACTAATCGGAAGTTGGTGAATCCGCAAAGATTGGTACATACTATGCTTGCTCCCGTCAGGAGGATGTCTGTTCTCATAGGCATTTGTGTGGTGACACTATAGCTAGTATGTAGGTGCTTGTTAGGGAATAAGTTCACTGAACATGACTCGATAAGTTGAATAGCTAATGGAGTTTACTCACGTGTCAATAGTTATTCACTGAGTGATAGTTGTACAAGTGTCCTTAGACTTGAGATCGTTAGAGTTATCTTGTATATAATGAACTATGCTTTGGATTAGTCCTTAGTCTCAAGGACATCCATTAGGTCTATTCTGAGCATAGGGATTTGTGTATGGAGATAGTTAACGTCAATAGAGGATCTACCCCTTCCAGTATAGGAAGAGAATATCCTATGTTATTCTTAGTATGCGAGTTCTGGAATCTCTGGCCAGAGTGTATGAAATTAGAAAGGAGTTTCTAATTTGCATTAATATGAACTTAGCATTATGAATAAGAAATCATATGATTAAATTTGATAGGTCTGACACGAGATCCATGCCTTATATTTAATCGGGATATTGTAGGGTAGAAGGAATGATTGTACTGTAACTAGTCACTGACAGGTTCTTGGTATTCTAAGCAGTGAATTCATATTATCCGGATAGTCGCGATATGTTGAGAAGCATCACTCACGATGTAGAATAAATATAATTAATCAGTTAATTATATTTAATGAATTTTAGAATTCATATAAATAAATAAAAAGTTTATTATTATTTATTTCTACTACCGGCTTAATATTGAACCTACAGGGTCACACCATAAAAAGATTAATTTATTGATGAAGGTATTTTGAGAGAGAATAATAATAATGATTAAAATAGTTTTAATTATTATTTAAACATTTTATAAGAGAAAGTGAGGGATTTATATATTAATATATATTGATATATTAAATATACTAACCCTACTTGAGCCCTATATAAAGGATGAGATGAGAAGAGTTAGACACACTTTTGTTTTTGTGAAAAACCTAGTTGCCTCCTTTCTTCTTCATCTCTCTCTCTCTCTCTCTCAAAAGAAAAAGGAAAACCTCCATTTTATAAAGCTTCAAGTTTTATAAAAAGCTTCATCGAAGAATTATTCTTGGTGGATACCGGTAGAGGGCTTCACACTCTGAGAAGCTACTGCTAACGATCATCTCGATTCAAAGCTTCGATTTTTCAAGGTAAGATTTTGATTCCACATCATTTTACAGTTTTCTATATGTGCGATATATGGATTTTACGAAATAAAATGTTATTTCATGCTTCCGCTCATCCTTATATTCCTTCAATGGAATCAGAGCTAGGTTGTTGCATATAGAGAATCATGTAAAAAATTTAGATTTTTTGATGCATGTATGGATTTATTATGATTTTTGCAAGATTATTTAGATTTAATTATGAATTAATTCGAAATATTATTTGCATGAGATTTTGACCATTGATCTGGGTTCTACAAGTGTTGTGGATGATCTGGGTATTTTTTCATATTTTTGTGATGTGTAGATTATTTGTTATGAATTTTTAAAAATTGTTTTAATTAAAATTCATAAAATAATCAAGCATGTATATAAATATGAATTAAAAATTGCACAAGGACCCCATAACCACCTGGTAATTTTTTGCTACTGTCTGATTTGAGAAATCATATTCCTGTAATTTTTTATTAATTAATTAATTAATTGTTAATTAATTTATTAATATTAAAATTAAGATATTTGTAATAAAAGTTATTACTAGTTAAAGGAGTAAGTGTAACAGTTATATTACATGAAAAGGCACCAGTTACAAAAGCACTGACACATCACAACGGTCGGCTGACAAGAGAAAAAAAAAAAAAAAAAAACTGGTCAGCTGCTGCCCGCGCGCGTGGATGACAACCGGCGGAAAGGGGGGTCGCGCATTTAGGAAATGCGTGACAGGGGCTGTGGCGCATGAGCGTCATGCGTTACAGCATTTAATGGACTTAAACTGTTGTAACGCAGTCCGTAAATGCGTTACATAGTGTGGCGCATTTATGAAATGCGTTACAGACCTTCTGCCACATTAAATTTGATTTTTTGGGAGTTTCGTAACTCCGTTTTGGGCGTGCAATATATCGTTGGATTCGTTTTTTCGAGACGGATCTAATGGAGTGGTCAAATATTGTTTATATAAAAGTTTTGAACTGTTCATATTCCCGGAAGTGTTTTAAAGCATGTTTTAATTGTTTTAATTGCTTTTCAATACTATAATAAATCCATACATCATTATATCATTGTATGACATGATATTACTAGCATGCTTACATGTTTATTTATGTTTATATATGAGATATATGCCTAAGTTTACCATGCGATGATAGATTTAGGTGAACTTAAATCAAAATAAGGCGTGCTCTAGAAAATCTAGAATAGGAATCGTTTCTTGCCTTAACAATAATATTATGAGTACAACCATGAGATTCTTATGTTTATGAAACATAGAGTGAAATACTCTTTTGATGTTGAAAATGAAAATTTATGTCTAGGCCGTTGGGTTTTAAGCGGGACCGATGTGACCCCTCCAACACACTGGGAATTTTTCATTTAAATATCATAATTGTATTTTGTTCAAGAAAAAGAGAATCTTCTAGTAATATGATTATGGTTGTAACATAATATAATCCCTCTAAAATTAAATAATATCAAGTAGTAATTGGCCAATGACACAACGGGCTTGTGTCGGTCATAGCTAATTGACAAGAGTTGTCTGCCTACTGAACATCACATGGCGTTTCGTGCCACAGCCGAGGTTGTGTGATGGAATGTAGGATCCCTATTCCCACTAGCATTATGAATGCTTAATTTTTCACTTAGGGGTTGTATAAATTAGGTAAACTAGTGGGAGCCACTTATGAATAAATACCCGATTCATATAGTGTTTTAAAATGAAATTGAATATTTGCTAAGTGTTGTTATGTGTTTATCATTTACAGATTTACTATATACATTATGTCTTCTGCACTATCACTCCGGAGCATACTGGATGCTCACAAATTGACTGGTCCTAATTTTGCTGACTGGCTTCGAAACCTGAAAATTGTTCTCAGGGTTGAGAAGCTGGAATATGTGCTTAACTCACCTAAGCCTGCTGAACCTGCTGACGATGCACATAATGATGAACATGTTGTGTATCGTAAGTGGATAGATGATGCAAATGTTGTTCAATGTATCATGCTAGCTTCCATGAACATTGAGCTACAGAAGCAGCATGAGCATATGGATGCTCACACTATCCTAACGCATCTACAAGAGTTGTATGATGTGGCAGGGAGGACAGCTCGATATGATATATCGAAGGAGTTGTTCCGCTGTAGGATGTCTGAGGGATCGTCTGTGAATGACCATGTACTTAAGATGATCAATTTGATTGAACGTCTTGGACAACTTGGTTTCAACATGGATGGGGAGCTGAGTCAAGACTTGGTCTTGCAATCACTTCCGGGTTCGTTTTCGCAGTTTGTTGTGAACTTTCATATGAATAAGTTGGACGCCAGCCTGGCTGAACTCCACAACATGTTGAAGACTGCGGAATCGAATCTTCCCTCTAAGAAGAGTTCTGTTCTTCTAATTGGTGAAGGTTCCAATCCTAAGAAAAGGAAGAAGAACCCTCCCAAGAAGAAGAAAGTAGGTGAGAAAAGGCCTGTTCCACCAAAAGCTGAAGACCCCAAAAGCAAAGCTGTTTGCTTCCACTGTAACAAGGTGGGGCACTGGAAGAGGAACTGCAAGGTTTACCTTGCAGAATTGAAGAAGAAGAAGAAGAAGGGTAGTGAGACTGCCGCTTATGATTCAGGTATGTTCATGATTGAAGTGAATATGTCATTAAATCAAATTTCTACTTGGGTATTAGATACCGCCTGTGGTTCTCACATTTGCAATTCGTTGCAGGGACTAAGGAGAAGTAGGACTCTTGAGGAAGAGGAGGTGATTCTACGGATGGGAAATGGAGCAAGAGTTGCTGCTGAAGCTGTAGGATCATTTGATTTACATATGCCTACGGGCAAGACTATTGTTTTAAATAATTGTTATTTTGTTCCCTCGATTGTGAGGAATATTATTTCTATTCCCATGTTAGACTTGGCTGGATTTTCGTTTGTTATTCAGAATAATGAATGTTCAATTCTTAGAGATAATGTTCTTTATGGTAGTGGTATTTTAAATAATGGTCTGTATGTATGTGACGTAGAGCATAATTTACTACAAATTGAACGTACTAATAAAAGGAAAAGGGATGATGAAAATCTCACCTATTTGTGGCACTGCAGACTTGGTCATATTAGTGAAAATAGACTTCGTACATTGCATAAGGAAGGGTTACTTGAACCCTTTGATTTTGAATCATATCCTACATGCGAGTCTTGTCTATTGGGTAAAATGACCAAATCTCCATTTAGTGGACATGGAGAGAGGGCTGCAGATTTGCTAGGATTGGTACACACAGATGTATGTGGACCGATGTCTACGCAAGCCATGGGTGGATTTTCATACTTCATTACTTTCACAAATGATCGATCTAGATTCGGATATGTGTATTTGATGAAACACAAGTCTGAAGCCTTTGAAAAGTTCAAAGAATACAAGAATGAAGTGGAGAAACAAACCAAACATAGTATTAAAACCCTTCGATCAGATCGAGGTGGTGAATACTTGAATGGTGAGTTTCTAGATTATCTCAAAGAAAATGGTATAGTATCTCAGTGGACTCCTCCATATACTCCACAGTTGAATGGGGTATCTGAAAGGAGAAATCGAACTTTGTTAGACATGGTTCGATCCATGATGAGCTAGGCAGATCTTCCAGTATTCCTTTGGGGTTATGCATTGGAAACCTCAGCATATTTACTGAATAAGGTGCCTTCCAAATCTGTTCCTCAAACACCATATGAGATATGGAAAGAAAGGAAACCGAGTCTTAAACACGTTAAGATTTGGGGATGTCTAGCTTATGTCAAGAAAGTTGACCCTGATAAGCTGGAATCTCGATCCGTTAAATGTAAGTTTGTGGGATATCCTAAAGAGACTTTAGGGTATTACTTTTACACCGATCATAGGGTATTTGTCTCCAGACATGCTACCTTCTTGGAAAAACAGTTTATCCTTGAAGGGAACAGTGGGAGCAAAATAGAACTTAATGAAGTTCAAGAAGCACAAACTACCACGGTTCAAGAGGAAACACCTGTTCAGACTGAACAACCTTCTGTGGAACAGCCCATTCGTAGGTCAGAGAGAGTGTCTCGCCAACCTGAGAGGTATTATGGCCTTGTCATTGAGAATGACAATGAGTTGTCAATCATTGATGATGACGACCCTATGACCTATAATGAGGCTATGAGTAGTATTGACTCAGAGAAATGGCAGAGTGCCATGAAATCCGAAATGGATTCTATGTATACCAACCAAGTATGGACTTTGGTTGAAGCACCCAAGGATGTGAAGCCTATTGGGTGCAAATGGGTATACAAGAGAAAGATTGGAGCAGATGGCGAGGTGGAGACCTATAAGGCCAGGCTCGTGGCAAAAGGATTCAGACAAAGACAAGGGATTGACTTTGATGAAACTTTTTCGCCTATAGCCCTGTTAAAATCGATTCGGATTTTGCTTGCCATTGCTGCTTACTACGACTATGAGATCTGGCAAATGGACGTGAAAACAGCCTTCCTCAATGGGAAACTTGAAGAGGAAGTGTATATGACACAGCCAGAGGGTTTTGTTTCCAAAGGGAATGAACACCTAGTGTGTAAGCTGCTACGGACCATATATGGATTAAGGCAAGCTTCTCGTAGATGGAACATCCGTTTTGATGAGACAATCAAAGAGTTTGATTTTATCAAAAACATAGATGAACCATGTGTCTACAAGAAGGTTAGAGGGAGTGTGGTAACATTTCTTGTGTTGTATGTGGATGACATACTTCTGATAGGAAATGATATACCGATGCTACAATCAGTCAAAGTGTGGCTATCAAAGAACTTCACTATGAAGGACATGGGAGAAACATCCTACATTCTCGGTATGAAGATCTATAGAGATAGATCTAGAAGAATGATAGGTCTTACCCAGGGTACATACATCGAGAAAGTGCTTAAAAGGTTCAGCATGGAAAACTCCAAGAGAGGTCTCATACCAATGAGCCATGGAGTATCCCTTTCCAAGAAGATGTCTCCTAAGACACCTGAAGAAAGGGAGCGTATGAGTAAGATTCCTTATGCTTCGGCAATAGGATCTATCATGTACGCGATGTTATGTACTAGGCCTGATGTTGCTCATTCAATTAGTGTGACGAGCAGATATCAGTCCAATCCAGGTGAAGACCACTGGAAAGCAGTGAAGAACATCCTTAAGTATTTACGAAGGACTAAGGATATTTTTCTTGTTTTTGGTGGATCTGAGTTGAAAATAGAGGGTTATACTGACTCTAGTTTTCAATCAGAAAGTGATGATAGCACATCCATGTCAGGGTACGTGTTTACTCTAAATGGTGGAGCGATTAGTTGGAAGAGTTCCAAACAGTCTACAACGGCTGACTCCACAGCGGAAGCAGAGTATATAGCTGCAAGTGCGGCTGCAAAAGAGGCCGTTTGGATGAGGAAATTTGTTTCTGAGTTGGGAGTTGTTCCTAGCATTGAGGAGCCTATTGTGTTGTATTGTGATAACAACGCAGCAATAGCACAAGCCAAGGAACCTAGGTCTCATAAAAATACCAAACATGTTTTGCGGCGCTTTCATTTGATTAGGGAGATCATTGAAAGAGGAGATGTCAAAATTGAGAGAGTTGACACACATAACAACGTAGCAGACCCACTCACAAAGACATTGTCTCAGATTCACTTTGATCGTCATAAAGAGAAGATGGGTATTAGATACCAGTGTGATTGGCTTTAGTTCAAGTGGGAGATTGAAAGTGTTTGTCCTAAATCCAATCATGTATGATGAGTTAGGAAGAACTTTCTTGTATTCTTATTTGATTTCATTAATGTTAATAAAATACTTGTTTTGTTTTTATTACGGGCCTTATCTATTTAAAGTGTTTTAAATAAGATGTTCCATAGTTTAGAGTAAACCTTCTAGAATTATAATGAGATTATAATAGTGAGATCTAGAAGATGATAACTCTAGACTTAAACAGTTCCTGATCATAGGATAACTAATCGGAAGTTGGTGAATCCGCAAAGATTGGTACATACTATGCTTGCTCCCGTCAGGAGGATGTCTGTTCTCATAGGCATTTGTGTGGTGACACTATAGCTAGTATGTAGGTGCTTGTTAGGGAATAAGTTCACTGAACATGACTCGATAAGTTGAATAGCTAATGGAGTTTACTCACGTGTCAATAGTTATTCACTGAGTGATAGTTGTACAAGTGTCCTTAGACTTGAGATCGTTAGAGTTATCTTGTATATAATGAACTATGCTTTGGATTAGTCCTTAGTCTCAAGGACATCCATTAGGTCTATTCTGGGCATAGGGATTTGTGTATGGAGATAGTTAACGTCAATAGAGGATCTACCCCTTCCAGTATAGGAAGAGAATATCCTATGTTATTCTTAGTATGCGAGTTCTGGAATCTCTGGCCAGAGTGTATGAAATTAGAAAGGAGTTTCTAATTTGCATTAATATGAACTTAGCATTATGAATAAGAAATCATATGATTAAATTTGATAGGCCTGACACGAGATCCATGCCTTATATTTAATCGGGATATTGTAGGGTAGAAGGAATGATTGTACTGTAACTAGTCACTGACAGGTTCTTGGTATTCTAAGCAGTGAATTCATATTATCCGGATAGTCGCGATATGTTGAGAAGCATCACTCACGATGTAGAATAAATATAATTAATCAGTTAATTATATTTAATGAATTTTAGAATTCATATAAATAAATAAAAAGTTTATTATTATTTATTTCTACTACCGGCTTAATATTGAACCTACAGGGTCACACCATAAAAAGATTAATTTATTGATGAAGGTATTTTGAGAGAGAATAATAATAATGATTAAAATAGTTTTAATTATTATTTAAACATTTTATAAGAGAAAGTGAGGGATTTATATATTAATATATATTGATATATTAAATATACTAACCCTACTTGAGCCCTATATAAAGGATGAGATGAGAAGAGTTAGACACACTTTTGTTTTTGTGAAAAACCTAGTTGCCTCCTTTCTTCTTCATCTCTCTCTCTCTTTCTCTCAAAAGAAAAAGGAAAACCTCCATTTTATAAAGCTTCAAGTTTTATAAAAAGCTTCATCGAAGAATTATTCTTGGTGGATACCGGTAGAGGGCTTCACACTCTGAGAAGCTACTGCTAACGATCATCTCGATTCAAAGCTTCGATTTTTCAAGGTAAGATTTTGATTCCACATCATTTTACAGTTTTCTATATGTGCGATATATGGATTTTACGAAATAAAATGTTATTTCATGCTTCCGCTCATCCTTATATTCCTTCACAGAGAATAAACCTTCATTTTCAAAACGAAGTTGATCATATCCATCTAAGTCATCAAGTCCAGTTATTTTCTTGTCATCAAATGACACATGTATGGATTCCATGATCACTTTAGTTCTCAGATTGTAGACTCTGAATGCTTTTGTTGACAGTGGATAACCAACAAAGATTCCTTCATCAGCTTTTAACTCGAACTTGGTCAACTGTTCAGGATGAGTCTTCAACACAAAGCATTTGCATCCAAATATATGAAAATATTTCAAATTTGGCTTCTTATTTTTCACCATCTCATATGGTGTTTTCCCATGCTTGTTGATCAATGTTGCATTTTGAGTAAAACAAGCAGTTTGAACAGCTTCTGCGCAGAAATAAGTTGGTAATTTTGCTTCATCAAGCATAGTTCTAGCAGCTTCGATTAAAGTTATGTTCTTTCTTTCAACTACACCATTTTGCTGTGGAGTTCCAGGTGCAGAAAATTCTTGTTTCACTCCTCTTTTCTTGCAGAAAGCTTCCATGATTGAGTTTCTTAATTCAGTTCCATTATCACTCCTTATAATTTTGACTTTGTACTGTGATCCTTTGTCCAGTAGATTTACATGATCCAACAGAGTTTGAGCAGTTTCATCCTTCTTTGATAAGAAATATACCCATGTATATCTAGTATATTCATCAACAATTACTAGAGCATATTTCTTTCTGCCCATAGACATCACATTCACTGGTCCAAAGAGATCAACATGTAGAAGATGATAAGGTTCCACTACTGAAGATTCAGATTTGCTCTTGAAAGATGACTTCCTTTGCTTTGCCTTTTGACAAGAATCACATAGGCCATCTAGACTGAGTATTGATTTTGGAAGTCCCCTTACAAGATCCTTTCTTATAAGTTCATTGATGTTGTTCAAGTTTAGATGAGAGAGCTTCTTATGCCATTTCCAACTCTCTTCATTTGACATTCTTGCAGTCAGACACACTGTTTTTCCATCAGAGTTTGTTACCAAACTTGCTTCATAAATGTTGTTGCGCCTGTGTCCAACTAGAACAACTTTTCCAGTAGATTTACTGATAACTTCACAGTATTCAGTATGAAAATCTACATGGTTTCCTCTGTCACAGATTTGACTCACAGATAGCAGATTATGCTTGAGTCCTGAGACTAGAGCTACATCAGTGATGATGACACTTCCAAGATTAATATTGCCATATCCGAGAGTGTGTCCTATGTTGCCATCTCCATAGGAAACCTTTGGGCCAGCCTTCTCCTTAAAGTCTGATAGCAGGGCTTTATTTCCAGTCATATGTCCTGAGCATCCATTGTCCAAGATAAGTGTGCTCTCTTTTATACCCTGCAATCACAAACAAACACTAAGTGTTAGTTTTAAGGATCCAGACTTGCTTGGATCCTTTGGCTTTCTTAACATTGTTAGCTTTTGTAGCGGAATTACTATCAACAGAGTTTAAACTAACATTGTCAGACTTTACACTTGCAGAGTTTGCTCTAACCCACTTCAGATTGGGTTTTAGCTCATAGTAATTGTGATAAATAGCATGATAACTCCTACAAGTATAAATAGAATGCCAAGTGCTCCCACAATGTGTGCATAAAGTCTGTGGTTTCACCCTTACATAATCATTCTTTTCTCCTGATGTAGAAGGTAAAGAATTGATATTTTTATTCTTTGTGCAGTAATTAGCAAGATGATTAGAACTACCACAATTATAACATGTTTTCCTTGGAGCACCAGCAGTAGGCAAGTGATTATTTCTATTATTTATGCCTATCTTTCCATTCCTATTCTTCTTGGACCCTTTTGGTTTCATGGCAGACTTTACCTCTTTCAGCTTATGATTGAACTGTTTTCTTGTCATCAAGCCAACATTAACCTGTTTTTCACAAGTTTTTACTGGCTTTCTAACAGCTTCTATTTCCATAAGATTTTCTATTGTAATATTTTCCTGTCTATCACAGGTTTCATCTGATTCCATATCAGCTTCTCTTACTACAACAGATTTTAACTTAGTGGACTCTGGAACAAATATCACAGGTTTAAGTTGTGGTTTAACCCTTAACCTTGTCTTTAAACCTAAGTTCATCATTTTCACAATAGCCTAAACCTACAGAATCTGTCTGAAACACTTGATGAGTGTCTCTTCCAGAGTCTGTCCAAGTCTTGATTATTTTTCTTTCTTTTTCTAGATCAGATTCTAGTTGCCTATATCTTTTGAGCAACTCCTGTTCTACATAAACAGCATCATCTCTTTCTTTTTGAATCTGCTTCATATTTTCAAGTTCTCCTTCAAGAAACTTGTTTCTATCTTTAAGACTAAGGTTCTCAGATTTAATTCTCTCATTCTCTAAAGTCTGATCCCTATAACTAACATGTACGCTTTTCAGATATACTCTTAACTCAGATATATTATCAGTATCATAAGCATAAGTAGTTAGGGGTACCTTATTTTCAGATGATTCAGTCTCATCTCTGACAGTTGCCATAAGAGCATAATTTTCTCCATCATCAGAGTCTGAAGTATCTGCCTAGTCTTTGCCTTTAGAGATGAGTGCTTTCTCAGTTTTGCCTTTCTTGCACTCTGGAGCATAGTGACCCATCTCCTTACACTTGTAGCACTGGATTTCAGATTTATCCTTCTTGCCAGACTTGGTCTCCCTTCCATCAGACTTTCTAAAACTTTTCCTTTCAGAGTTTGAATCTTTCCTTGAGAATCTCTTTCCTTTGTTGAAGTTCTTGAATCCCATCTTCTTGAAGGTCTTCACCATCAATGCAGCCATTTGCATTATCTGTTCTTCATCATCCTCAGAGTCAGAAGCTTCATCAGAGTTTGATGACTCACTTTCAGATTTAATGACTAAAGCCTTTCCCTTGGCTTTCTTCCTTGATGATTCCTTCTTGATGGGCTTCTCCTCAACTTTGAGAGCAACAGATTTTGTCTTTTTACTCATTCTTCTATTTCTTTGTTCTATCTCCAGTTCATGAGTTTTCAACAACCCATAGATTTCATCAAGATCTGTATCAGCAAGTTCATAATTATCTCTTATTGTTGTTGTCTTTAGATCCCACTTTTCAGGTAGAGATAACAGAAACTTGAGATTAGACTCTTCAAGATCATATTCTTTATCAACTAGAGATAAATCATTTAGTAGTTTACAGAATCTGTCATATGTCTCAGTCAAGGTTTCATTTGCTCTTGAATCAAAGTGCTCATACTCCTGAGTTAGTATGGTCCTCCTATTTTTCTTAATAGCACCTGTTCCTTGGCATCTGACTTCTAGAGCATCCCATATTTCTTTGGCAGTCTTGCAGCCAATTACTCTGTTAGACATAACATTATCTAAAGCACTGTGGAGTAGATGTCTAACTTTTGCATCCTTTGCAATTGATGAGATGTCCTCAGGAGTCATATCTTTCTTTTCCTTTGGAACAGTCTTTTGTTCTTGATCATCAACAACAGGGGCTAGTTTGGTTGGATTATGAGGACCATCATAAATTCTGTCAAGATATTCTGGATCTGTAGCCTCTAGAAACATGGTCATCTTCACCTTCCAAATTGGATACTCCACTGGCCTGAGAATTGGAACCCTGATTGTTTCATACCGACTCACAGAATTAGGCTTAACTTGTTCAACCTTGGGAGTAGTTTGATTTTCTTCAGACATGATTATTACTGTGTTTGAATCGTAAAACTGTATATATTAAACAGCCTTGGCTCTGATACCAATTGTTAGGCCGAATACACAATATAATCAAGTATGTATATGAGAATAACAATCAAGAACACAGGTTTGTAAATCAACAAACTGAATTATATTAAATAATTCTCTCTTAGTGATGTTAATGAATCACAAAGAGCTACTAGGTTACAAGAATAATA
This sequence comes from Heracleum sosnowskyi, assembly GCA_030848705.1. Taxonomy (NCBI): domain Eukaryota; kingdom Viridiplantae; phylum Streptophyta; class Magnoliopsida; order Apiales; family Apiaceae; genus Heracleum; species Heracleum sosnowskyi. Next base: position 111,302,548 of record CM061240.1, on the reverse strand, counting down.
TATTCAATGTTCGTGTGTCCCTTCTAGGGATAACCTATCTGTGTTTATATAGTACACAGCTACATACAATCCTTATCTAATTGATACTCCTATAAATTAGCTATACAATTCATATCAATTAAGGATTGCTTCAGTCTTCTATTCCATTTCCTTACCTGTATCAATATATTCTGCTTCTTTCCATCTTCAGAATATATTGCTTCTAGAATCTTTATCTTTGCACCGACAGCTAAGTCAACTATCACCACGTCAGACTTTATCAAACTCTGACTGGCTTCAATGTGAACTCTTCACCCAGTCAGACTTTATCAAACTCTGACTGGCTTCTAGATAAACTCTGATATGTACCTGGTACTTAAACACTGATGAACAAACGTCAGCAATTATATCTAACAAGATATTTTGAATGCAAAAATATTATAATCGAATATTTAGTTTCCTCCATTAGTGATATTTAGTTTCCTCCATCACTAAAGATCTATTGTATATTTACTTTCTCTATTAGTAGAGATTTTAAATGCAAGAATATTATATTTACTTTCCTCTATTAGGAGATTTTAAATGCAAGAATATTGAAATTGTATATTTAGTTTTCTCCATTATTAAATATTTAAAAGGCAATTGAGATTTTTTCTAGTTTTTGGTATTAATTACTTAATTTCTTATGCAAGACCGATCTAATTTATTAACTTCTTATTTACCAAAACGTTCATGTATTTTCTATTATATTACATAAAAAAAAGTTTAGGAGAACAGTATATTAAGATAGTAATTTCATTAAAAAATATTATGAGAATGTTTAGATAATAATAGAGGAAAGTTCAAAATAATGTAAGGTAATACATTTTTTTTCTAATTTAGATATTTTGAAGGCAAGAATATTATAATTGAATATTTAGTTTCTTCCATTAGTGATATTTAGTTTCCTCTGATCTATTGTATATTTACTTTCTCCCTTAGTAAGGATTTTAAATGCAAAAATATTATATGTTTCCTCTAATAGTAAGTATTTAAAAGGTAATTGAGATTTTTTCGATTTTTTAATATTATTAATTCAAAAAATTGAGAAAATTAGAAAAATAGAACGAAACGATCTGAGAGCACCACCTCACCGTCCCCGTCTTCTCCTCTATATAATAGTATTGATTGATCGATTGTAATTTAGATTTTTTTTGAATCTTTAATATTATTATTTCAAAAAATTGAGAAAATTAGAAAAATAGAACGAAGCCATCTCAGAGCGCCACCTATTAGTAAAGATCTATTGTATATTTACTTTCTCCTTTAGTAGAGATTTTAAATGTAAAAATATTATATTTACTTTCCTCCATTAGTAGAAATTTTAAATGCAAGAATATTAAAATTGTATATTTAGTTTCCTCCATTTAGTAAATATTTAAAAGGCAATTGAGATTTTTTCTAATCTTTGGTATTAATTAATTAATTTCTTATGCAAGACCAATTTAATTTATAAACTTCTTATTTACCAAAACGTTCCTGTATTTTCTATTATATCACATAAAAAAAGAAAGTTTACGAGAAAAGAATGTTAAGATGTTAATTTCATTTGAAAAGAAGTATTATGAGAATATTTAGATAACAATAGAGGAAAGTTTAAAATAATTTAAGGTAATACATTTTTTTTATATAATTTAGATATTTTGAAGGCAAGAATATTATAATCAAATATTTAGTTTCCTCCATTAGTGATATTTAGTTTTCTCCATTAGTAAAGATATATTGTAAATTTACTTTCTCCATTAGTAGAGATTTTAAATGCAAGAATATTATATTCCATTAGTAGAGATTTTAAATGCAAGAATATTGAAATTATATATTTAGTTTCCTCCATTAGTAAATATTTAAAAGGCAATTGAGATTTTTTCTAGTTTTTGGTATTAATTACTTAATTTCTTATACAAGATAGATCTAATTTATTAACTTCTTATTTACCAAAATGTTCTTGTATTTTCTATTATATTACATAATAAAAGAAAGTTTAGGAGAGCAGTATGTTAAGATGTTATTTCATTAAAAAAATATTGTGAGAATATTTAGATAATAATAGAGGAATGTTCAAAATAATGTAAGGTAATACATTTTTTTTCTAATTTAGATATTTTGAAGGCAAAAATATTATAATTGAATATTTAGTTTCTTCCATTAGTGATATTTAGTTTCCTCCTTTAGTAAAGAACTATTGTATTTATTTTCTCCAAAATGCAAGAATATTATATATTTTCTCTATTAGTAAGCATTTAAAAGGTAATTGAGATTGAAAAGAAATATTATGAGAATATTTAGATAATAATAGAGGAAAGTTTAAAATAATGTAAGGTAATACATTTTTTTTATATAATTTATATATTTTGATGGCAAGAATATTATAATCAAATATTTAGTTTTCTCAATTAGTGATATTTAGTTTCCTCCATTAGTAAAGATATATTGTATATTTACTTTCTCCATTAGTAGAGATTTTAAATGCAAGAATATTATATTCCATTTGTAGAGATTTTAAAAGCAAGAATATTGAAATTGTATATTTAGTTTCCTCTATTAGTAAATATTTAAAAGGCAATTGAGATTTTTTCTAGTTTTTGGTATTAATTACTTAATTTCTTATACAAGACCGATTTAATTTAGTAACTTCTTATTTACCAAAACGTTCTTGTATTTTCTATTATATTACATAATAAAAGAAAGTTTAGGAGAGCAGTATGTTAAGATGGTAATTTCATTAAAAACTTATTATGAGAATATTTAGATAATAATAGAGGAAAGTTCAAAATAATCTAAGGTAATACATTTTTTTTCTAATTTAGATATTTTGAAGGCAAATATATTATAATTGAATATTTAGTTTCTTCCATTAGTGATATTTAGTTTCCTCCTTTAGTAAAGATCTATTGTATTTATTTTCTCCAAAATGCAAGAATATTATATGTTTCCTCAATTAGTAAGCATTTAAAAGGTAATTGAGATTGAAAAGAAATATTATGAGAATAGTTAGATAATAATAGAGGAAAGTTTAAAATAATGTAAGGTAATACATTTTTTCTTTATATAATTTAGATATTTTGAAGGCAAAAATATTATAATCAAATATTTAGTTTCCTCCATTAGTGATATTTAGTTTCCTCCATTAGTAAAGATCTATTGTATATTTACTTTCTCCATTAGTAGAGATTTTAAATGCAAGAATATTATATTCCATTTGTAGAGATTTTAAATGCAAGAATATTGAAATTGTTTATTTAGTTTCCTCCATTAGTAAATATTTAAAAGGCAATTGAGATTTTTTCTAGTTTTTGGTATTAATTACTTAATTTCTTATACAAGACCGATCTAATTTATTAACTTCTTATTTACCAAAACGTTCTTGTATTTTTTATTATATTACATAATAAAAGAAAGTTTAGGAGAGCATTATGTTAAGATGGTAATTTCATTAAAAAAATATTATGAGAATATTTAGATAATAATAGAGGAAAGTTCAAAATAATGTAAGGTAATACATTTTTTTTTTCTAATTTAGATATTTTGAAGGCAAAAATATTATAATTGAATATTTAGTTTCTTCCATTAGTGATATTTAGTTTCCTCCTTTAGTAAAGATCTATTGTATTTTTACTTTCTCCAAAATGCAAGAATATTATATGTTTCCTCTATTAGTAAGCATTTAAAAGGTAATTGAGATTTTTTTCTAATTTTTAATATTATTAATTCAAAAAATTGAGAAAAATAGAAAAATAGAACGAAGCGATCTAAGAGCGCCACCTCACCGCCCCCGTCTTCTCCTTTATATAACTAGATTACTAAGCCGCGCTTCGCAGCGGCATTAGAATATATTTGTTAATAAAAAGAATATTAGAATAAAAATTGTGAAATTAATATCTACAAAATTATTTAAATTATCAAATAAAATATATAAATTATTTAAATTGTGGTAGAAAAGCTAATTGTATCTGCATATAAGAGTAAATAAATGGTTAAAAACTAATATAAGAATTAAATAAATAATATCAACGAAACAAATATTTGTATAATATCTAATGATATTCGTTCAATCGAGATAAGATAGATTTATATATGTGCAATTTCTAAAACTATATAGTATAAAAACATTAATAAAGATAATTAATTTTAAATTTTTTAATTGGGGTAGAAGTGACAATTATTATATAGGGTCCACCATCCTTCTTGTATAAATTTGTATCAACTATCTCGGCCAACTTTTCACACAAAGTTATGGTACTGGTGATGGAGCTGTTTAAGAAAAAAATTAGAACAAATTAAATAAGTAAAACAAATAAATTGGGGTAACCGAAGAAGTGATATAAAATTACAAGAACAATAAAAAACAATTAACAGTTATATTAAAATTAATATAATGCATAACTTACTAATTTGTGACAATTTTGAGATCTCTTTTTTTCCAACCGCCTTTGACAACTTCAATTCACCCAAGTAGGTCAAGCAGCCCACAACATCTAAATCAACATAGAAAAAAATAATATTAGAACATCAAAGTTTGAATTATAACTTATATAATAGTATTACTTATATATTACTCTAATATATTACTGCATCAAAAACCTGAGAGTATGTTGGTGTCATTAATACGTGCAGCAATCATATCCGGACATATGAACTAAAATCCATGCAGTTATATGTTGACGATGCCTTCTTCCAATCTCTTAGGCAACGTTATGCGTATGAAGAGCAATTTAGACCTATGTGATAGTGGTCTATATTTTCCTGTATTTGAAACAACTTTCAGATTTTTGATGTTGTACACGGAGCCTTCCTCTAAGAGATTTTTGAACTGAGAGACCAGAATCTTCGGGATCGTAGCATGGATCAAATTTTCCTGTCATACAACATATCTTAGAAAAGTTAATAACATCGTACAATTTGACAAACTAATAAGTTAAAAGTATATTGATTTATTAACCTTTTCATCGATCAAAATCATGTCAAGACTGATCAGTTCTTCAGTATGTGGATTGACAGATTCCCACATTCTACACACTCGTACTCTTATCATCCAGGTATAGTTGATGTCGTTCAAAGCATCCAACATGGTGTAGGCCATAGTTGTATTGATTGTAAATATGATTGTAAAAATTTGAAGCTATGTAAAAAAGTTCCGGTGTAGATTTTTTTGTTATGAATGGCCTTTAATTTATAGGTGTTTGTAAGGTGAATAACATGGAAATCCATTATGTTTAAAAGTCAAGAAGTATTATAAAAGAAAAGTTCTATAAAGTTTGAAAATAATAAAATAAATTTCTATAAAGTTTGAAAATAATAAAAGAAAGTTTTATCAAGTTTGAAAATAATAAAAGAAAGTTCTATCAAGATTGAAAATAATAAAAGAGAAAATTGCAATTATGAACATAAGATCCTAAAAAATCGGAAGTTGTAATTTTCTAAATCAAAGAAAGTTCTATCAAGTTTGAAAATAATAAAAGAAAGCTCTATCAAGCCTACAAATTCGAAAATAATAAGGAAGTTGTAATTTTCTAAATCAAAGAAAGTTCTATCAAGTCCTACAAATTAGAAAATAATAAGGAAGTTTTAATTTTCTAAATCAAAGAAAGTTCTATCAAGTCCTACAAATTCGAAAATAATATGGAAGTTGTAATTTTCTAAATCAAAGAAAGTTCTATCAAGTTTGAAAATAATAAAAGAAAGTTCTATCAAGTCCTACAAATTAGAAAATAATAAGGAAGTTGTAATTTTCTAAATCAAAAAAATTTTCTAAATCAAATAAAGTTCTATCAAGTCCTACAAATTCGAAAATAATAAGGAAGTTGTAATTTTCTAAATCAACGAAAGTTCTATCAAGTTTGAAAATAATAAAAGAAAGTTCTATCAAGCCTACAAATTCGAAAATAATAAGGAAGTTGTAATTTTCTAAATCAAAGAAATTCCTGTTAAGTTTGAAAATAATAAAAGAAAGTTCTATCAAAATCGAAAATAATAAAGGAAGTTGTAATTATTAAAATAAAAAATTGTGAAAAATTGAGAAAAATAGAAAAATAGAACGGAGCGATTTTAGAGGCGCCATCTCAAAGCCCCGTCTTCTTCTTTATATAAGTATATTGATGATTGATAGTATTGATTACTCTATTTTGTTTTGCAGAATCAAGCTGACCGGCTACTCATCTTCATGGATTATAAGTTTCATAACTTATATAAAGCCTGTTTGATATCGCTCTGACAATTATAATTTTTTGCTCAATTTTTTTGGTTCCCGGAGTAAGATAATGTGTGAATAAATAGTTTACAATATTTTGTTATTTAAATAGATATAATACATTCTTAGTTTTAATATATATACAATCTATCTCAAAGTATTTAGGCAAAAAATGGCAAGGAAGAGGAGAATCGATCTCTACCATAATAATATTTTGAGCAAAGTCTTTTTTAGATGACCTCATAAATTTTTCAATAAGGTCATTTTTTAGTAATTTTGTATTAGGCTTTCTTCAATTTATTTTTTTTCATTTTCTTAAAAAACTGAATCAATTAATAAAAAAATCTTTAATTACCTTATAATCTCAATAATTGTCAGTGATATTTTTGAAAAATGATGGGATTTTTGCTATAAAAAATTGTTGTTTAACTGAAAAACATAATTGATTATAAATAAGTTATGTTATTATTTAATAACATTTTTTTATAAATTAATAAGGGTAATTAAGTAAAATCGCCAAGTACCAAAAAATAGGTACCAAAAAACAGGTACCGTACCAACCAAACTTTTAATATTCGTCTTTAATAATATTAGCCAATAACATGTGCAAAGCACATGCGTCTTTAACATTAATTTTGAAATTTATTTTTAAAAGTTTTGAGATTTTAGTACTTCTGAAATGCAACCTTTTTTTTAAAAAAAAGTTCGTGTTTTTAAATTCTAATTAAATTATAACCGAAGAGTTTGTATTTATGTAATATATGTGATTTTTGATTGAATTATATGAATTTTTATGTTTAATATTTTTCTTAATTTTATTTGTTAAAAAATTAGTAGGCATATTAAAATAGGTAAAATATTTTAAATAATTAAACACATTAATTAACGGTTTGCCCGATATTTTTGGGAAATAGAGGTTTTTAGTAAGAAAAGAAAGGATAACGTGTTTTAGTTGAAAAATTAATTACCCATGATATTTTTGGAAAAATGAGGGATTTTATTAGAAAAAATAGAAAAAAGTATTGTCTTTTGGGTGAAAAAGATAATATCTTTTTATGAAAAGATTAAATAATTAAAAATATTAAAATAGATTTTAAAATAAATAAGTAAAGGTTTGTCCGTGATATTTTTGAAAAAAGGAGTAGTTTTGGTATGGAAAAATAGAAAAGGTAATATGTTTTAGTTGAAAAAGGTAATTGTCTGTAATAAAAAGTAAAAAAAAAAAGTAAAGGTTTATTATTGATATTTTTGGAAAAGGAGGGGTTTTAGCAAGAAAAAAATAGAAAAAGTAATATGTTTTAGTTGAATAAGGTAATTTCCCGTAATTAAAATTATTATAATATGTTTTAAAATAAATAAGTAAGGGTTGCCCGTGATAGTTTTAGAATATGAGGGGTTTAGTAAGAAACAATAGAAACAGTAGCATGGAAAAGATAATTGTCCATGATTTTTTAAGAAAAAAAAAAGATGAATTGTTAGAAAAAATAGAAAATTTGTGTATTTAAGCTGAAAAGGTAATTCGTTAAAAATAATGTTATTAATTAATAATATCTTTTTAATAATAAGTAAGGGTAATTAAGTAAGAAAAAATATAAACAGTAGCAAGAAAAAGGTAATTGCCCGTAATTTTTTAAGAAAAAGAGAGGATTTCTTATAAAAAAAATAGAAAAGTAATGTATTTTAGCCGAAAAGGTAATTGGTTAAAGATAATGTTATTAATTAATAATATCTTTTTAAAAATAAGTAAGGGTAATTAAGTAAAATCACTTTGGACCGACCCCACAAACTTTTAATGTTTAGGCTATTATATTATAGTATAGATAGTTTATATTTATTTAGTGTAACGGTTATCGGCTCAAGAAAGTATGATACAAAATCGACATAAAAACCGACATAATGTGCTATTTATACATAGTAGCTTAAAACCCGAGCGATGCACGGATTGTTTTGATAGTTGTTATTTTATTATTTACATTATATTATTTTATTAATTGCATTCGTTAAAAATAAGTAAAATAAATAGGTAAGGGGTTGTACGTGATATTTTTGGAAAATGAGGAATTTTAGTAAGAAAAAATAGAAAATTAAAAATAGACAATGGTTTGTACGTGATATTTTTGAAAAAGAAGGAATTTTAGTTAGAAAAAATATAAAAAGTAACATATTTTAGTTGAAAAAGGTAATATATATATATATATATATATATATATATATATATCATTTGTTTTAGTTTTACCTTCTAACTTATATATAGAAGATAATATTTAAAGAAAATGCAAATTTCTATAAAATAAAATAAAATACAATAGTCTTATTTTTTTCATTTTTTTTCTCGAGTACTCGTATCTAAAAAAATAAATATTAGCATTTTAAAAAATATTTAAATTAATATTTATGATAGAATGAAACTGATTAATAGATTATGTAATTTATATAGTAAATTAGTTTGTTATGTGTTTAGATACATTAAAATTACGAGAAAGCGGATCATTGGGAGAAAACATGTTTAACAAGAGAGTGATTCATTAGGAGCATATTATATGGTAGAATTTAATATTAATACTATATTATGTATTTTAAACTAGAAGTTGGAATATGAAGTTTTAGAAAAATAAAAATGGTGATATATACTAATATTTGTTATAATTTTAAAATAATAAAAAGTTTAAAACAATTTATATTTTTTCAAAATTTCAGCAAATGACCATGACGAAGCGGAGAATTCAAAAGAAATCTTAATTTTATGTTAGAAATATTATTTTATCTAAAACCATATTTTTTTAGAAAAATTTAGAGAAATCATTACAAAGCCGTTGCGAAGCGCGGCTTGACTAGTACTTATATAAATGAGAAGACGAGGTGGCGCCTCTCAAATTGCTTCGATCCATTTTTCTAATTTTCTCAAAATTTTGAATTATTGATATTAAAGATTCGAAAATATCTGTCTTTAAAATCTTTACTAATGGAGGAAACTAAATATACAATTTTAATATTCTTGCCTTTAAAATCTTTACTAATACGAGGAAACTAAATATACAATTTTAACATTCTCCTAAATTTTTGATTGGAAAATATCTCAATTGTCTTTTAACTCTTTAGTAACGGAGGAAACTAAATATACAATTTTAATATTTCTGCCTTTAAAAATCTTTACTTATGGAGAAAACTAAATATACAATTTTAATATTCTCCAAAATGTTTTATTTATGAATATACTTTACTAACATAGAAACTAAATATATTATTTTAATATTCTTTTAATCTATAAGTTACCATCTTAATACTTTTCTATATTTTCTCTCAAACTTTTGAATCAATAAATATAAAATTCTTAATTACCTTCTATTATTCTAGACTTTCTTCTTAAATCAAATTATCTTCTTATTATTCTCCTGGAATTTCTCTTTATGTCAAATATCATATTAACATTTTCGTAAATTTTATCTTCAATTATTTAAATATTAACGAATAGAAAAAATTAAATATAACTTTCTCTTCAAGTCAAAGTTTTAATCTCTATATACTTAAATTAAATAAAAATTGAATAAATAAAAAATTAGAATTAAAATTACCTTTAAAATATTTGTTAACTTAGAAAAATTAAAGTTAACATCTTAATATTTTCCTAAACTTTCTCTTCAAGTTAAATTTTTTTATCTATATATATATTTGCCATTTATTATCAAATGCATCCTTAGTATCTTTATTTTTTGAATATATAATATTTTTTTGTGATCTATAATTGTTTTTTATGATTCTCTTAAACAAGTCATATTATCACCAAAATTTTCTCCTAAAATTTCTTTTCTAAGTCATATTACCATCTTAATATTAAGTCTAAATTTTTTTCTCCTTAATTTGTTTCTATTAGGTACCTATATTACAAATAATAAAATTAAATTTTCTATATTTACTTAGAACTTCAGTAAATGATCGAGATGAAACGGAGAATTCGTAAAAATATTAAAGTTATGCTAGAAATATTGTTATTTATTTTATTTAAAAACATTTTAGTAAAATATTTCCTAATAAAATTTGAAAAATATTATAAGGTTGCTGCGAAGCGCGGCTTATTAAACTAGTACTTATATAAAGGAGAAGACGAGGACGGTTACGTGGCACCTCTCAAATCGCTTCTATCTATTTTTCTAATTTTCTCAAAATTTTGAATTATTAATATTAAAGATTCGAAAATATCTCAACTAGTTTTAAAAATGTTACTAATGAAGGAAACTAAATATACAATTATAATATTCTTGCCTTTAAAATCTTTAATAATACGAAGAAACTAAATGTACAATTTTAATATTCTCCTAAATGTTTTATTAGAAAATATCTCAATTGCCTTTTAACTCTTTAGTATCGGAGAAAACTAAATATACAATTTTAATATTTACGCGTTAAATTTTTTTACTATGGAGGAAACTAAATATACAATTTTAGTATATCATCCTAAACTTTTTATTTATGAATATACTTACTAACATAGAAACTAAATTTATTATGATCTATTTTTCTAATTTTCACAAAATTTTGAATTATTAATATTAAATATTCAAAAATATATCTACTAGCTTTAAAAATGTTAATAAGGGAGGAAATTAAATATATAATTTTAATATTTTTGCCATTCAAATCTTTACTAATACGAGGAAACTAAATCTACAAGTTTAATAATCACCTACATTTTTTATTAGAAAATATCTCAAATGCATTTTAAGTCTTTAGTAACGAAGAAAACTAAATATACAATTTTAATATTTTTGTCTTTAAAATCTTACTTATAGAGTAAACTAAATATACAATTTTAGTATTCTCCTAAAGTTTTACTAACATACAAACTAAATATATTATTTTAATATTCTTTTAAACTCTAAATTACCATCTTAATACTCTTCTAAATTTTATCTTCAATTCTTTAAATATTAACAAATAGAAAAAACTAAATATTACTTTCACTTCAAGTTAAAGTTTTCATATATATATATATATATATATATATATATATATATATATATATACACTTAAATTAAATTAAAATTGAATTAATAAATATTAAAATTAAAATTACCTTCTAAATATTTGTTAACTTAGAAAATTAAAGTTAACATCTTAATATTTTCCTAAACTTTCTCTTCAAGTTAAATTATATATATATATACCATTCATTCTCAATGAATCCTTTGTATCTCTATTTTTTGAATATACAATATTTTTTGTGATCTATATTTTTTTACGATTCTCTTAATTTTAGGTTTATTTTATTTTTTGTTGTTTCTTTCATTACATAGGTTAATTTTGTTTTAAATTTGATGTTATTATATGTTGTATTTTGTTTTTTTTAGCAGAATTCTTTGATCTTGAGAAAATTGGTTGGACAAAGTCGGATATATCGAGAGGGTTGTATCCAACTCAATGAATTATTGAGCACAGTTTGTATCACTTGATTTTTTACGATCACATATTGTTCAATTCCTTTATTGTTATTAAATACAAAAATTAAAAAAAAATCGTGCATCTTTGTTTTCAAGAAATTTAGGTCTGGTTTAGGATTAATTTTAAAGGAGACACTTATATAATTTTTATCTCACTTTTTTACCCACAAAAATATCAACGTCTTATTTATATATACAAAACATGAGAACCGAAAGGATGGAAAAAAAAGCTTCAAATTACAAAAAAAGACCGGTGGTAAACAAGGAGAACATGAACCATATTACGCCTCCTATCAATCCCGAAGGTGAAGATTAATTGATCGTCAATTCTCAAAGTAATTGATTGAAAATTTTATTTGTTTCGCTTTAGAACATCTACTATGACGTTAGTCAAATTAGTTGATTATTTTGATAAATATTAAATTTGTTGACTATTTTGATAAAATTTATTAGTTGTCAAAAATTAGCCGAATTATCATACGATCTTCTAAAATGTAATGTGTTGGCCAGTTGACTAACACGTATATTATCTTTTATCGTCTTAATATATTTTTATAATTTGTTCAAAATTATGAATTATTAAATAAAAATAAAATTTAATTATCTTATATTTTTCTAAACTTTCTCCTTACAAATCAAATTATAATCTTATTTTACTGCTAAATTTTTCTTGAAGTCAAATTACCATATCATTATTCTTTTAAATTTTCTTTTGTTATCATCTTACTAATATTCTAAATTTTCTCCTTTGAATCAATAAATAGAAAAAATATTAATCATCTTATATTCTACTAAACGTTTTCCTAGAATTTCTCTTTAAGCCAAATCATATTAATATTCTCTTCAACTATAAATTACAGTCCTAATATTCTCCTAAACTAAGTTCAAAAAATTCTGAACAAGTCATAGTATCACCAATATTTTCTCCTAAATTTTCTTTTCAAATCATATTACCATCTTAATATTAAATCTAAAAAATTTTCTCCTTAATTTCTTATTATGAGGTACCTATATTATAAATAATAAAATTATATTTTCTATATTTACTCAGAATTTCAGTAAATGACCAAGACGAAACAGAGAATTCATAAGAAATATTAAAGTTATGCTAGAAATATTGTTATCTGTTTTATTTAAAAACATTTTAGTAGAATATTTTTTAATAAAATTAGGAAAATATTATAAGACCGCTGCGAAGCGCGGCTTAATAAACTAGTTTGAATATAATTCTAATAACAATCTAATATAATTTTTAATATTAGATCTAACGATTTTTATTTATTTATTTCAAAATCAACAGTACTTAATGGTTTGATGGTACATGTACCAAAGTTTTAGATAAGATCTCGTGCAACACGTGACTCTTTTTTTAATATCTATAAATATATTACTTGTATTTTTTAATATTTTTATGTTATTAATTTTTAGAATTTATTTATTAGATTTTAAATTCTCAATTAACTATTGAGTTATTAAAATCAGATTTGAACGTTTCCCGACATACACGAAACTCAATTTAGTGATGGTTTAATAATTTTTTTCCAAGTAAAAATAACCTAAAACCGAAGAGAAAAAAAAGTGACAAATTTTTACATTAATAATTCTTATTCAACTTAGGAAATTTATTTATATCTGTTTTAAATTATGAAAGTATCATTTTTAGTATTTGAATATAGTTCCATTAACAACCAAATACACGTTTTAAGATTACATCCAACGATTTTCATCCGTCTATTTTAAGATCAAACAAAATAGTCTTTAATTTAGTGATGGTTTAACAATTTTTTTAAAATTAAATCTATACCAAAAATTAAATCTATACCAAAACTAAAGATAGAAGAAAGTGGAGTTCTATTCGATTTAAGAAATTTTCATGTATTTGGTTTAAATTGTCAAGATATATATTTTTAGTATTTTTAATATAAATCAACTAACAACCAAATACACTTTTTCATATTCGATCCAACGATTCTCATCTATCTATTTAAAAATCTAACAATCCTTATTATTTTGATATGTAATATGAATTGAATGTTAGTATTAATGGAACTTGTATTTTATTAAGTTATAATTATTTCCAATCCTAATCCAAATACTAATACTTCCACTTTTGATTTATATTCTTTTTACATACTCCGTCCGTCCCGCCCAATTATTTACATTTAGGTTGGACACGGAGGTCAAGGAATATAAGTAAAGTAGAGAAAAAAGTAGGAAGAATGAGTAAAGTGGTGGGACCCGTCAATATTTAAGGTATAAAGTAAGTATACTGGAGGAAAGTAGTGGAAGTAATTGATTTTTATATTATAAAACTTTACTATTTTTGGAAAATTTTGAAATGTAAAGAAATTGATGGACATCCTAAAAAGGAAAGTGTAAAGAAATGGATGGGACAGAGGGAGTAATAATTTCTCTTTTTATATGATATAATTTTGATCGTCTATTTTTAAAAATATTAGATCCAACGGTTGAGTAATACTTCCACTTTTGATTTATATTCTTTTTAGATAATAATTTCAATTTTATATGATATAATCGTAATCGTCTATTTTTAAAAATATTAGATTCAACGGTTGAGATTGTTTTGGCGATAATGAGGACTGACCAAAGTTTTGGATAATATCTCCCTTACACTTATTATATATAAGGATTTAATGTGAATAAACCAATGTAAAAATTTAAATGATCTCACAATCTGAACTTACAAAATAATCTTTATTTAAATGATGGTTTAACAATATTATTTAACTGAAACTATCCGGAAACTGAACAAAAAAAAGTTATGATTTTTTACATTAAGAGTTCTATTCAATTTAGAAAAGAAATATATAATTTTTTAAAAAGTCCAAAATTATTATGACTATAATTATTTGAAAAATAATTATGAATATTAAAAACAGATCTGTGCATTGCAGGGGAGATAAGCTACTTCTAATAACATAAATATTAATTTTTTAATATATTACTAATGAGTTTCCGTTTGGAGAAATAATTTACCTATTGACATGTTAAATATTTGCTTATATTAAATTCATCGATTTTCATCTATTATTTCAAATTTCGAGTTTTTTATTTCTTCTGTAATATTGTATTGTAACGATCAAAGTTATAAATAAGATATTATAACAATTATAATAACTAGCTTATAGCCCGTGCGATGCACGGTTACTTAAATTTTATTTATAATTATAATTTTATTGCTCATGCAACGCACGATTGTTTTTTTAATATTTATGATTAAATTATTATTAAAAAAGATTTAGCCAAAAAAATTATAGTTAAAAATTTGATATTTATTATATTTTACACGCTCAATTTAATATTTGTTTATATTGAGTTATAAAAATTAGATTTTGCCAATTTTATAGTCCACATGAAATTCACAAAATAATCTTTAATTTAGTTGTGGTTTAATAGTTCTTTTTCAATTAAAACTATTCTAAAACTAAAAAGAGAATAAAGTGACGAAATTTAATGTTGAGAATTCTATTCGATTTAGGAAATCTACTTATATGTAGTTTAGATTATTAGAATTTCCTTGATTAACCAAATACAGTTTTTAATGTTAAATATAACGGTTTTCACCTATCTATTTAAGATTAAACGATTTTTATTATTTTGGTATTAAATGGGTTTCCTTATTTAATTACAACTATTTTTATGGTTTAACTTTTTGGAAAATCCAATCATAATATAATATCTTTTAACTTATATCATTTTTAGATAATAACTTCTTTTTATATGATATAATCTTGATCATCTATTTTTAAAAGTATCGGATCTAACGGTTGAGAATATAAGTATCTTACTAACTGCTTTTACTTTTAATGTTTTGGTTTATTTATAGTGTATATAAAATTTTAAAATACATTATTACTTTAAAATTATTAAACAGAATAAAAATTATGTTATGATTATATAAAATTTTATTCTCATATTATTATAGTCTTTATCGATTTGAATTTGTTCTTAATTTATTTTAATATTTTATTGAAAAAAGATAAAATTTCAATATTTAAAAGAATTAGTGAAAAAATAAATAAATTGGTGCTACAATTATAAAAAAATATTTATTAAAATTTAGATACTCACTTTACTATTTGGGTTCTATCCTTAGTTTTAGAAATTGAATTTTGACGATTTTACAACCTATGTGAAACTAACGAAATTATCTATAATTTAATGATGATTTAATAATTATTATCTAACTTGACCAGTTGACCTACCCATAAACCGAAAAGAAAAGATGGTTAAATATTATATTCAAAATTATTGTTGATGAATATGAAACCCTCAATATTTTAATAATATTTTGATATTATCCTTTTATGTTTGTTATATGTAAAATAATATAATTATAATTTGGATTAATCAAATTGTTATGCTCCTTCAGAAAAAAAATGTTGGAGTTCTCCTAAGTCTCTTATAACGCGGGTCCACATGTAACATTGTTATATGATATACATGAGCATTATATTGATAATTTTTAATATTGTAATCGATATGAATTGTTATCTGATATTTGGTTTAATAATTATTATCTAACTTGAACTATACATAAATTAAAATATATATATATTTAAGAATTTTTACATAGAAAAATTTTAAATTATCAAAATATACTTTTTAGTATTTAAATATAATTCTATTATTAATCAGATACACTTTTTAATATTAGATCTAACAATTCTCATCGATCTATTTAAGATCTAACTCTAATAATTAATTTGGTCGTATAGTGGTCGTACACGGACCAGATCGATTTTAATTTTTTTTTAATTTTGTTTAATATTTTATTGAAATAAACATAGAATTTATAAATTTAAAAGAATTAGGAAAAAAATTAAATTGGTGCTACAATAATAATAAAAAATTATTAAAATTTAGATAATCACTTTACTGTTTGGGCTCTATCTTGAGTTTTAGACAACAGATTTTAACAATTTTACAGCCCACGCGAAGCTAACAAAATTATCTTTAATTTAATGATGGTTTAATAATTATTATCTAACTGGAACTATCCATAAACTAAAGAGAAAAGATAATTACGATTTTTTACAAAAAGATTTCTATTCAATATAGAAAACCTATTTATAATTGGTTTAAATTAAAAAATAATTTATTAAAATTTAGATAATCACTGTTTGGGCTCTATCTCTAGTTTTAGACTACAGATTTTAACAATTTTACAGCCCACGCGAAGCTAACAAAATTATCTTTAATTTAATGTTGGTTTAATAATTATTATCTAACTGGAACTATCCATAAAATAAAGAGAAAAGATAATTACGATGTTTTACATAAAGATTTCTATTCAATATAGAAAACCTATTTATAATTGGTTTAAATTATCAATATACACCTTTTAGTATTTAAATACTATCCTATTATTAATCAAATACAATTTTTAATATTATATTTAACGGTCCTCATCTATTTGAATATTTATAGTTTTATAATTCAACGGATCATATACTTTTGGTAGTACAGTCACCGACCAAAGTTTTGGATAAGATATCACTTACGCTTATTATATATAAGGAGTTAATAAAGATTTAATTTAATTTAATGTAATATGAATTGAATATTAGTATTAATGAAACATGTATTTTCATTAAGTTCTAATGATTTCTAATCCAATTCTAATACTAATACTCCCACTTTGATTTATATCATTTTTAGATAATAGTTTCTATTTTTATATGATATAATCTTGATCGTCTATTTTTAAAAATATCAGATCCAACGGTTGAGATGTTTTGGCGGTACTGAGGACCAACCAAAGTTTTGGATACATTGAAAGTTTTGTAGTCTGATCATGAAAGTTTTTGTAGTCTGGTCACTCCATTCATAGTTGTTAGATATTTTTGATCAAATCATTGAGAACCGTTAGATAAAATATTAAAATTAGTATATAAAATATCTTTTCTATTTTTCCCAACTAAAACATCTCATTTTCTAAAAATATCACAGGCGGTTTCATTTAATAAAATAACATAATAAGGTTATAATTGTTAATAAATAACTCATTACCATTTTTAAAAACTATCACTAAATAAAAATATTATTTATAACCAATTACCTTTTTCAGCTAAAATACATTACCTTTTTTTATTTGTTTTTCTTACAAAATCCTCTCTTTTTCTAAAAAAACACGGGCGATTATCTTTTTTAACAAAAACATGTTACTATTTCTATTTTTCCCTACTAAAACCCTTCATTTTCCAAAAATATCACGGGCAAACCCTTACTTATTTATTTTAAAATCTATTTTAATACTTTTAATTATGTTACTTTACTATTTTTTTCATTTTCTTAAAAAATTATTATTAAATAATAACATTTTTATAACCAACTTCCTTTTTAGCTAAAATACATTATCTTTTTTAACAAAATCTTCTCTTTTTCTAAAAAAATCACGGGCAATTACCTTTTTCAACTAAAACATGTTACTCTTTCTGATTTTTCTTTACTAAACCCCTCATTTTCCAAAAATATTTCGGACAAATTATTTATTGTGAAGTCTATTTAAATACTTTTAATTACGGGCACTTACCTTTTCAGCTAAAACATGTTACTTTTTCTATTTTTCCTTACTAAGACCCCTCCTTGGGAAAACAGTTATTAATTTATTTTAAAATCTATTTTAATACTTTTAATTATTTAAAAAAGTTTAACACGCCTACTTATCTTTTTTTAGCAAATGCAGATTAATAGAATATTAAAACATAAATAATAAAAATAATAATTATTAATAATAATCCGTGCATCGCACGAGTTTTAAGCTAGTATATTATTTAATATGTATATACTTTAATATAAATATTATTTTTTTGCTATAATTGATATTATATATTCATAAATTAAATATTTAGCAACATAACTTTAAATAACAAATTTAGTGAGATCATTATTTTTAATCAGTATAAGTTATTTTCTTTTATTATCCCCTTAAAAGAATTATATTATTTTATTATATTTTTCTACTTAGTTATCTAAAGAACATATATTTTTCTTTTGTAAAAGGTTGTAAAGCCCCAAATTAATTTAGAAGAAACAATTCTTTTTCGAGTTAATTGGCTTTTTCGAGTATCCTTTTGCCCATACTATACCCACAATGAATCTACTGTAGTAACATAGTATGATTCCTTTGTTCATGCATAATCCATAGAGCTTGCCGAGCATGAACCGAGTTAGAAATCTACACCGCTATCACGTAGATATAAGATATGTATTTTAATATATTATATTTTAATATGTGCTTCAATTATATGCTGCAGTGTAAATATTATAAGGTTTGTATAGTAAATGAATTTGTTCTTAATTTATTTTCATACTTTATTGAAAAAAAGATAAAATTTCTATATTTAAAAGAATTAGTGGAAAAATAAATAAATTGGTACTACAATTATAAAAAAATATTTATTAAAATTTAGATACTCACTTTACTATTTGGGTTATATCCTGAGTTTTAGAAATTGAATTTTGACGATTTTACAACCATGTGAAACTAACGAAATTATCTTTAATTTAATGATGATTTAATAATTATTATCTAACTTGACCACCTACCCATAAACCGAAAAGAAAAGATGGTTAAGTATTATATTCAAAATTATTGTTTATGAATATGAAACCCTCAATATTTTAATAATATTTTGATATTATCCTTTTATGTTTGTTATATGTAAAATAATATAATTATAATTTGGATTAATCAAATTGTTATGTTCCTTCAGAAAAAAAATGTTTAAATTTATTAATGTAAATGAGTTCTCCTAAGTCTCTTATAACGCAAGGTCCACATGTATCATTGTTATATGATATACATGAGCATTATATTGATAATTTTTAATATTGTAATCGATATGAATTGTTATCTGATATTTGGTTTAATAATTATTATCTAACTCGAACTATACATAAATTAAAGAGAAAAGATATTTAAGAATTTTTACATAGAAAATTTTTAAATTATCAAAATACACTTTTTAGTATTTAAATATAATTCTTTTATTAATCAGATACACTTTTTAATATTAGATCTAACAATTCTCATCGATCTATTTAACATCTAACTGTAATAATTAATTTGGTCGTATAGTAGTCGTACACGGACCAGATCGATTTTAATTTTTTCTTAAATTGATTTTAATATTTTATTGAAATAAACATAGAATTTATAAATTTAAAAGAATTAGGATAAAAATTAAATTGGTGTTACAATAATAATAAAAATTATTAAAATTTAGGTAATCACTTTACTGCTTGGGCTCTATCTTGAGTTTTAGACAACCGATTTTAACAATTTTACAGCCCACGCGAAGCTAACAAAATTATTTTTAATTTAATGATGGTTTAATAATTATTATCTAACCGGAACTATCCATAAACTAAAGAGAAAAGATAATTACGATTTTTTACATAAAGATTTCTATTCAATATAGAAAACCTATTTATAATTGGTTTAAATTAAAAAAAAAATTATTAAAATTTAGTTAATCACTTTACTGTTTGGGCTCTATCTTGAGTTTTAGATAACAAATTTTAACAATTTTACAGCCCACGCGAAGCTAACAAAATTATCTTTAATTTAATGATGGTTTAATAGTTATTATCTAACTGGAACTATCCATAAACTAAAGAGAAAAGATAATTACGATTTTTTACATCAAGATTTCTATTCAATATAGAAAACCTATTTATAATTGGTTTAAATTATCAAAATACACCTTTTAGTATTTAAATCCTA
The DNA here is from genome assembly GCA_030848705.1 of Heracleum sosnowskyi. Classification (NCBI taxonomy): domain Eukaryota; kingdom Viridiplantae; phylum Streptophyta; class Magnoliopsida; order Apiales; family Apiaceae; genus Heracleum; species Heracleum sosnowskyi. The sequence continues at coordinate 111,282,156 of CM061240.1, read as the reverse complement.
TCCTATTATTAATCAAATATAATTTTTAATATTATATCTAACGGTACTCATCTATTTGAATATTTATAGTTTTATAATCCAACGGATCATATACTTTTGGTAGTACAGTGACCGACCAAAGTTTTGGATAAGATCTCCCTTACGCTTATTATATATAAGGAGTTAATTAACTTATTACCCGTGCAATGCATGACTCTTTTTTTAATATTTATAATTATATTAATTTTATGTTATTAGTTTTAAGATTTTATTTATTATGTTTTATACGCTCAATACATTATTTATGTTCTATCTTGAGTTCTAAAAATCGGATTTAAAAACAAATTTACGGCCCACATAAAATTCACAAAATAATCTTTAATTTAGTGATAGTTTAACAAAAAAAATTCCAATTAAAACTACCCTGAAATTGAAGAAAGAATAAAATAACGGATTTTTACATTAGTTCTATTCAACTTAGGAATAGAATTAAAATAAAAAAACAACTCAACTTACGATTAAAGTATAGACCAAGAATCAAATGAACCTACTCAACTTAGAATTTGAAGTTATGAATTTTTACATTGAGAATTCTAGTCAACTTAGAAAACCTACTCATATTTGGCTTATATTATTAAAATAAATCTTTTTAATATTAAATCTAAGGATTCTGATTCATCTATTTTAAGATCAACGGTTCTTATTGATTTGGCGGTACCAGACCAAAGTTTTGGATAAGATCCCTTTTACGCTTATTATCTATAAGGATTTAATTTAATTTAATGTAATATGAATTGAATATTAGTATTAATGGAACTGATATTTTTATTAAGTTCTAATTACTTCTAATCCAATTCTAATACTAATACTCCCACTTTGATTTATATCCTTTTTTAGATAATAGCTTCTATTTTTATATGATATAATCTTGATCGTCTATTTTTAAAAATATCAGATTCAACGGTTGAGATTGTTTTGGCGGTACTGAGGACCGACCAAAGTTTTGGATAATATCTCTTTTACGCTTATTATATATAAGGATTTAATTATATAATAATATATAATATGTACCGTTTAATTGCAATTCCTAAAGAGAAATATAAATTAAAATCTCAAATTTCCAAAGGTTGAAAATTTGAATTCCTGTAATTCCTTTTACAAAGTTAGATTATGCAACCGGACTCCTAGACTATTATTAGTACGCCACTAAAGAACCAAGGAGCGCAAAATTAGGACGAACGTTCATATATATAGTTTTTGAGCACGTTTCAGTGAGTTTTCCATTTTTTGCATTCAAGATACTGACTAATCATACATGCATGCATATATATAGTTACTTAAGATTTTCCTTCGCGTGAATCTTGTCTAGCTACTTGGAATTTTGTTCTTCTTCCTTACCCGTGGGCTCAATACAGCTAAAGTTGGGACCAGATTACGCACGGTCAATCTATCAGCAATCAATATCTGTTGATCAAATATAGTCGGTGGCGTCTAAGAGGCTATATTTGTATCTTTACAAACTTATTCTAATCAAACTTACATATATATTAATGAGAGTCGCCCCTGTCATCATAGCCGCCGCCCTCCCCCTTCTTCTCCATCTACAGCTTTGTTTCCCCCATCAATTCATTCTCCAATCCTTCTCTCAATTATCTAAACCTTTTGTTCCGGTTTTTGTTCAATAAAAATCGAACCAAAACCAAACATCTGGAATTTATTTCTCAGATCTATCTTGATTTTGAGTCCGATTCTGCAAATAAAAAATACCTTTAGATTCAAATTCTCCTCCTTAACATCATACCAAAATTTGGTGTCATTCCGAGGTCTTTGAATTTTTGGTGTTAGTCTCGCCTATTGGCGTGTGTCCGCCTATTGGCGTGTGTCTGGCTTGTTACCCTTTTATTGGGATGTTAAGGTATGTTCTTTTGATGTTGGTATGTGTTTTGTTCCTCGTTACTTTGAAAATGATTTATGTGGTTTTGTGGGAGATCTGTAATTCGTGCATTGGATTTGGGCTGGTGTCGGATATTGTAAGAGCTTACTTTTCACAACTAAAATTTGTTCATTTTATGAGATCTTTCACCTGCGGCATGTCTATAGCTGGTTTTCGGCATGTAGATAGCTGGGGTGTGTCTGAACATTGGGCTACAGGTGGTGCGTACGTGAAGGTCATTTGTGATATTACTGGTTCTAGGATTGGTGCAGGGTTGATAGATCGGAAATCCATTTTATTCTTTTCTAGTTCAAAGAATTTAGAAATTTATGATGTTAAACAGTCTGAAAACATAAGCGGCTATTTGTTTAGCTCGTTTATTTGTTTCTATTCAGGTTGTAGTGTCAGTTCAGGGGTTTGTCCTGGCTGTGATTCCATTGATGCAAGTTAATAAAATCTCTTTGTTTGTCAAAAAAAATAAATATAGTCGGTGGCGACCATGTTACAAGGAGAAGATACCCTTGGATTAAATAATTTGAGTGATTAGTCATTCCTTGCCTTTATACTTATGTTTTTTTTAAGAACAATGGAATCGATATATTCATTAATAAAAAGTTATACGCTATCTACAAAAAATAGTGGAGTCGAACAAACATAAAATCGAAACAATTATCTATCCTCCTGAAGAGATAGTTTAGCAATTTGTTAAAGATGATGTATTTACATATACCCGATTTACTCACTTCACCCGCTTCATCGTAACCTGTTTGAGTTATCGACCATGATTGCAATTTCATACAAACTTTTATCACTAAATCAAAACCAGCCCTCACAACAAAGGAGAGAAAACAACACCCACTCACCATGGAGAGAAAAACAATACTGAAATTGTAAACTAAAAAATCCAAATGAAAAGATCTTAGATCAAAAAAAGAAGATTATTAAGAAACAAATTAAAAAAAAAGAAAAGAATTGGGGCTTTTCACCGGAGATAAACCGATGGATGCCCCCGCCGGTCACGTTAAAGAAGAAAAAGGGGAAGGGGGAAGGGGAAAGGGGAAGGAGCGGCGGCAGAGAGTTAGGGGAAGGGTTTTGGTTCCTGCCTTTATACATATGTTACCTTACGTAAATGTTACCGCTTTCGTTCTTCTCATTATTTTACGTATTTATATTAAAAATGTTTAAAATAGTAAAGAAAAATAGGAAAAATGAATTAAATAGTGGGATAAATCGATATTTTGTGTATAAAATAAGTATAATAGAGTAAAACAATGAATGCAATTAATTTTTATAGTATAAAATTTTATTACTTGTAAAAAATTTGATAATGTAAATAATTAAAAAGAAGATCCAAAGTAAAAAAGTGTAAAGAAATGAGATCAAAGTACGCTTTATATCTTCTACATGTCTAGTTGTGCCCTGCTTTATAAATTGAGTCCGATCCATGGTATATGATTCGTGTAGTTCACTTACTTCTTCTACTCCTGAACAAAATTTTAGAATTTTTAGTTTAATATATCCATACAAAAGATATTGTAACAATGATTGGGAGATGGTCAGGGATTGAGACTGCGATATTTCACTATTTATTTTCAGTACGTGGATTTTAAATTTCTTTGTGCATTATTTATAGATAATAAAGTTCCTGAGATTAACATAGGGAACTTATCTAAGATAACTCCGACGAAAATATGACACGTGTGATGTATATACAATCAAATATTTTATATTTGTGTAGATATAATAAATATAAGGAAAGTGAATAAGTTTAGAATCTTATGTACATATACAAGTGCAAAAAATTAGGATGTTTGATTGTATCACCTAGGATAAATTTCTTGAGTTAATCTGGAGAACTTTATTCTCTACTTTATATTTAAATTGTATCAAACATTTTGTGTATATACCATCAATTAAATCAATCAAATTAGTTGGATTATATATAATCATTTGAGTTTCTACTTACACTTCGTCATTTCAAAACCCATACACAACATAAATTATATACTTAGTTGGTGTAGAAAAATTACTTCGATAAAAGTAAAAACGACATAAGTCATTGACACTAGCTTGTTATTGTGAACAATCATGTGTATACTCCATATAATTTTTATATGAAAATGTGATAGGTGCATAATTTTTTTAGGTAACCTTTTTTATAATAAAAAATGGAAAACATAAACATCTCATTTGGAAGGAGACAATATCACGAAGGCAACTAAACAAGAATAGTCACCATTCTAACCACCAATACAAACAACTACCATTGTTGTCTAAATTACAATTGCAGGAAGGATCGGAGAAATTTTGGCAATCAATTAGCCCTAGCAGAGAGTCTGGACAAGGACTGAACTCTACTTCTAATTAATATAGTGGATGATATAAGCTCAAAAATATTGTATAAAAATAAATAATATTATATTGATAAGATCGAACTTGGTCCAAAAGAGAGGCCTCATAGTTAAGGTTCAAAATTCTAATTATTTATTAAATTTATAATTAATTAATGAGCTAAATATATGATATTTAATTGTGTTCAAATTAGAAAAAAAAACTACTAGTAGCCTCTAAGACACTTAGTTCGATAAAGAATTGTGTATTCACTACTAGAAAAAGTAGATATAACATCGCTGTTTTAACATTGGTTGCAAAAGCCACCTATGTTAAAGGACGTTTCAACATCGGTATTTTTTAAAGCGATGTTAAAACTCGTTTTAGACATCGATTCAAAAAATAACCGTTGTGAATTCTCATTTTTAAAAAATTTAAAAAATCTCGTATACCACACTTTTCCCCTTATTACACCAAATATTTCTCAAAATATTTTCCCCTTACTGAAATTTCTATTACCCCAATTTCCCCCCTTTCCCACACTCTCTCTCTCACTTCCCCTTTTCACTCACTCGCCTTCTCTCTCTCATTTTCTACTTGCAAGTATTTACAATTTCTCTTAATGTGATTATTTCTCCCCCAATCCCTTAAATTTACTCTAAGTCTGGGCTTTACAACAAGATCTTAATCACTCATTCTAATAACTATGTTTTCTGACTTGATTCTCTACTTCAATTATCAAAAGAAAATATTAAAATTTAAAAAATAGTCAAACCCTAACATTAATTAGAACCCAGTATTAATTTACCAATATTTGAAATCGTACCGGAAAAAAACAACTGTCATGACATGTAGGGACGGGCATTTTCCCCTCCTTGTCCCGTCCGACCCCGATCTGATTCTCATCCCGTTCGAGTCGGGAAATCGGGAATTTTTTCAGGTACGGGGCGTGGATCTGGGACAAATGTTTGAAAATTTTGGGGATCGAAGTGGGCTGGGGGATTAGGGTCTCCCTGCCCCGAGTCCCGTTCCCTGCTCCCCGAACCCTATTTTTTGAAAAAATATATATTTTTTATATCTGTTTCATATATATAATGTTATAATTTTAACTTTTTTATCCACTCAATAATTTAAAATCTATACATTATGATATAATTTAATATAATAAAATTATTTTTGCATATTATTAATAGTATAAATAAAATTTAATTGAAATTAAGGTTTAAAATATTATTTAAATTACAAAAAATATAAATATTATGATTTATCATATTAATTTATATTAGAAAATATTATTTATAATTTATAATTTTTTAGAAAGAAAAACAAAAGAGGAAGTCAGAGAGAATAAGATGGAAATTCTCACATCTTCATATGAACATTTCAGATCAAACCCTGGTGAAGGTATCTCTGAGGTTTTTGAGAGATACAACAAATTGATAAAAGATCTAAATCTTCATGGAAAGCACTACACTATCAAGGAGATTAACAAGAAGTTTCTCCTGACACTTCCATCTCATTTGGAGCACATAATATCTGCAATTAGAGAAGCAAAAGATCTTGGAGAGATTTCTTTGGAAATACTCTATGGTGTTCTGAAGACCTATGAGCTGGAACATATATAGCAGAAGGAAATATATGGAACAAGGAAAATTGTCAGTACTTTTACTGCACTGATGTCAGAAGTCCCACAGCAACTGGAAGTGAAGGTTGTTCAACCTTCCAGTTCTGACATGGATGTTACTGTGGCTGAATATGGCTTAACATCCACTGATCAATCTGGTGGTGACTTCTATTCTATGGAAGAACTTGAACAACTGGAGGATGAGTCGATGGCAATGATAGGGAAGAAGTTTGGCAACTTTAGATTCAGAAAGAATCCTAATCTTAGGTTCAAGCCCAGGTTTCAGAGAGGTGGTTCTTCTTCTTCTTCAAATAGCACAAGGGGTGGCTATAAAACTGGAACCGTGGACAGAAGAACAATCAGGTGCTACAATTATAATGAGTTGGGTCACTTTGGTACAGAATGTAAAAAGCCAAAGCAAGTGAGAAGGAACTCATATGATTCTAGCAAGAAAAATAAGATTGGGAAAGCTTATGTTGCCGAGGGAAAGAGTTGGGATGATACAGATAGTGATGAAGAAGCTGGTGAAGTTGGAAACCTAGCTTTAATGGCTAATGAGGGAAGCACTTCATCATTCATGTCAGAGGGTGTGGCACAGGTAAACCGTGTTATGTGGATTCTGGACAGTGGCTGTTCAAGGCATGTAAAACATAATGTAACATAAGATGTAACAGAGATAACTACAACTCAGCAAAGGACAAGACATACAGTAATATTAAAAGAAGCACAAGAATCCAGAAGTAAAGAAGAAAAGGTAAACTCAAAAAATCAAAATATGCTATGTATTCTTGAAGTACATAAACAGGTCACGGAAAGAAGTTCATTAAAATGTTCAAGCCTCTGTGACAAATAAAGAAACAAGACTTTCAAGACTACAGAAGTATTTGAATGATTAAGAGTTAGTACCATAGGGTTCCAGTGATTTAATTGAAGCAACCAGAACAACAAAGGACTTATCAGCAACATTGAATTGAAGACATATAAGAATTGATCGAGTGTTAGTCATCTGTGAATCAGACCAGTTGCACTAGTTGTCAGCACCTAAATGATCAAGATGTTTATCCTCTCGGAAGAAGTTGATTTAAGTCTAAATCTAAAAAACCCTGAAACTCAAAAGGATTTTCAAGAGATCAAAGTACAAAAGAAAAGGCTCGATGGTTTTCTCTTAAGAAAAACCATCGAATGTGTTCAAGAGAATCAAATAGAAAAACCATCGAATATTAGTTTTTCATTCGATACATTTTATTTAAAATCTATCGAAGCAAAAACTAATTTAATCATTCGATAGTTTTTCATTTACAGGAGCATGTGAGATTTTGTTGTTGTGTCAGATTGATTGGGAAATTGGACTGCCAGGATTTAATTAATTTTGGTTCGATAGTTTTTCAAAACAAAAGTCTACAATTACAGAGTAAAGAAGTTTTGTCTTCTTCAGTTCAGTTAAGGATCTTCACAGAAGAATTTACGAGGAGAGAGTTTGAGCCAGAGAATCATAGAGAAATTAATATTGCTCAGAATTCTATCATTGTATTGATTTTGTGTAACCTTGAACTCATTGAAGTTAATCTACGGATTAGAATTGTAGCACCCCTCGCGGTTTATATTTATAAAACGATATATTCCCCGACTCGTGTTTTGATTTGGTGCATTTGATTTTGTATTAGAACCTTAAGAATTATCCGTGAACGAAATTAAATAATTTGTGAGTATCGTATTCAACCCCCCCTTCTACGATACTTTGGACGTAACAATTGGTATCAAAGCTATTTGATTGACGTACAAATCAGATCTGGTGAATGAGACCAAAATCAAACAAGGCTTGAAAATTTGAAGCAAATTATTTAACTTTCAAAATTTTTCATTTAATTGGAATTTCTTGAATTTTAAACAGTTTGAAATTTTCAGAAACCATGAGTGCTCCAAAGACAACTGCTGGTATTAAAGTCCCCCCTTCACTAGAGATGATTTCGGTTTGTGGAAGATGAAAATGTTGTTATTTATCAAGGCATCTAATCCGTTGTATATTGGCATTTTAGAGAACGGACCGTTTATACCAATGAAACCAGTTAGTGAATCTATAGCTCCTGACGGTACCAGAATTCCTCAAGGCTCAACCCCAAAGGATTTATCTGAGTACACAGATATAAACAAAGAACTGATTCGATTGGATACAGGTTTGATGCTGATATTGACAGACTCCGCAGACAAGGAAATGAGCTATCAGTTAATGAACTGTGTGAGCGGGAAACAAATGTGGGATACCATAAATTTGATAATGGAAGGAACTGAAGACGTGCAAGAAAACAAATTGGACATCCTGACTTCTCAATATGAATCATTTAGGTCACTTCCTGGAGAAAGTATAACTCAAGTCTTTGAAAAGTATACTAAGCTGTTGAATGAATTAACTATGAAAGGGAAGACCTATCCTCTGAGAGAGACACACAGGAAGTTCATGATGACACTGCCCCATCATAAGGGAAAGAATTGACTTTACTAAGATTCCATTGGAGATGATATATGGCAATCTTAAAACTTATGAGATGGAGCAAGAACAAAAAGTGATAATCTACGGACCAGGGACGGTGGACAACAAGAACTCTACACTCGCAAGATCAGCAGCACTTGTAGTGGATGAACCAAAAACTTCTGATATTCAGGTTCAAACCCCTAGAGCTGGAAAGGAGGTGATTATAGAAGCTAAAATGGATTATGTGAATCTGGGTGTTGATGAAAGTGATTACTACACCCTAGAAGAGCTTGAGCAAATGGAAGACAAAACCATGGCGTACTTAGCTGCAAAGTTTAGCCACATTCGTTTCAAGAGAAACCCTAAGTACAAGTTCAAGGGCTCAACCAACAGATTCCAGAAGAGCAAGTATTCACCAGGAACTGGCTTTAAGGGAGGCTACAAGACTGGCATGATTGATAGAAGCAAATCAAGATGCTACAACTGCAATGAGTTAGGGCATTTTGCTACTGAATACCGGAAGCCTCGTCAAGCAAGAGACAGGAAAGATGGTTATGAGAAGAAAGATTCTTATGATGAGTTGAAGAAAGAGAATGCTAAGCTGAAACAGCAACTGGAAACCTTATCTGGAAAGCAAAAAGGAAAAGCTTATATTGCAGAGGTTAAAAGTTGGGATGATACTGATTCGGATGAAGAGGAAGAGTATGTAAATCTTGCCCTAATGGCCGACTATTCAGAGGAATCACCACAATCATCTCAGGTACCTATCTTAACAACAATTGACATGTCTAATTCTGAGTACAAGAAAACTGTGCAAGATCTTAGTGTAGAATTGTTTAATGTACACACAAGCATGCTAGCATCAGAAATTGAAAATGCTAAGTTAGTTCTTAAGATTAAAAATCTAGAATCTAAGAATGAAGAACTTATGCTTGTAGCTGTCACATTAGAAGATCTTAAACAAAAAAAATGAGTACTTAGAGAACAAGGTCAAGTGTATTGATGAGATAGAGACAATCCTCAAGAAGCAGATTTCAGATTTAGATTTGAAACTGAATGCATATAAGAACCCTGCCCTAATTGCTAAGGAAATAATTGATACTCAAACCTTAGGGAATAAAACTGCTATAGGATTTGACTACAGTAAGAAAACTGGAAAGAAGATTGTGGAATTTCCTGTGACATCTTCAGCTGTCAAGAAGAATACTCCACATATTCTTAAAAATGTAGATTGTCCAGTTTTTGTTAAGCCGTTTCCAGTACTTTTCAATGAGGATGATCTAATCATAAGACAAGAATTGCTTGAGGAGGATATGTTGAAGGAAAAAGAGATAAAAACTAAGTTGCCTAGGAAGTCAGTGTTTGCACAAAATCACGCAAGCATACGCGGTCAACAAGTAATATATGAAAGTTGAGTTCGTTCCCACAGAGACTGCTTTGGTTACTATAGTTATGCACTTATGCAACAATGTATGGCTATTGTTCAATGCTAAGACAAGTATCAAATTTGTGTTTTGATTAACTAAATTAACTAATCACTTAACAAGATTATAATTAACTAAAGAGATTGCTGTTGAATTACTTATGAGAATAAAACATGGGATCCTAACTTCATTAAGTACTTCATCTAGAGTCTTTTGTCTTTAATCAATGCATGTGACGGTTGTGACAACTAATCGGATAACACGAAATCAGTACACGATACCTTTCAGTATACGTATACCAAACCACTCAAACATCCACAAAAGAGATAGAAGTTGGGCAGACACCAATTATGCTTAGACCCTATATGTCTATAAGATTTGAAAACATAACGGTTTAACGAGCAAGTTATCCATTCAGATTACATAGGGCAGGTAAGATGGTTAAAATCACCTACGAATCATGCATGACAAACATTGTTAGGCCGAATACACAATATATAATCAATATAAGTATGATAATAACAATTGAGAACACTGTTTCTGAATCAACAACTGAATTATATATATAATTCTTCTCTCAGTGATGTTAAAGAATCACAAAGAGCTGCTAGGTTACAGGAATAATGTATTCAGTATTCACATCCCTTTTAGGGTTAACCTATCTGTGTTTATATAGTACACAGCTACATAGAATCAATCTCTAATTGATATTCCTATAAATTAGCTATACAATTTATATCAAATTAGGATTGCTTCTGTCTTCTGTTCTGTTTCCTTAACTGTCTCAATATATCTTGCTTCTTTCCATCTTCAAGATATATTGCTTCTAGAATCTTTATATCAGCACCGACAGCTAAAGTAAACTTTTCTCCCCGTCAGACTTTAATAAACTCTGACTGGCTTCCAGTAAACTCTGATGAGTACCGGGTACTTAAACACTGATAAAACAATCATTAGCAATTATATCTAACAATCTCCCCCAACTTGTGCATAATAAAGATGTACAAGTTAATAGATAATTGATGATGTCAAAACATATAACAAATGCAGTGTTTAAATATAATCAGAGTTTAACTTTAACTTCGAACAGAAAAATTTAAAAACTTACAGTCAGACTTTACTTAATCTCTTCAATGTCAGGCACTGTTCTGAGATAATCAATGAGTAGTCTTCTTTCAGCCTTTTCTAGCTCATCTACCATGATTTTCTTCAATTCCTTCAATTCTTGATCACTTTCTCCAGTATGATAGATAGCAGCTCTCAGAGAATAGATGTTATTTCTCCTCATCTCATTCCCTAGCCTGATAAAATAAGACTTGTCTGACTCCAAGTTAAATTCCAACACTTTAATTCCAAGTGCTGTATTGAATTTAGCACTGTTCCTTTTCATCTCTACAAGCTTTCCATGAGCATCTCTGTACTTAGGAACATAAGCACTTGAAATTCTGGCTCCACACAAGACATTAGACTTCGTCATTCTATCTCTTAAAACTTGAGCAGCATTGTGAGTACTTTGATTTTTCACTCTTAGCAGATATAAAACATACTCCAGCTCTTCCCATAGTTTTAGATGAATATCAGCTTCTCCAACTCTATAAACTCTTCCATCAGCCATAAAATATAACAGAAACTCCTTTTTGATTCCTCTGTGATAAATCATCTGAACAGACTCTAACTTGTCAAGGTTTTCTTGAGTTACCCCAACACCATATTCTGCCAGTGATGTATGATCTAAAGGACTGTTATTCACTCTTTTCTCTCTATGTGAACCCAAGCCAGATCTATCATAAGATTCTTTTCCCATTAAAGTTCTGCTTTGTAAAATGTTCACATTTCCTGGCTTCAGAGTTTCATCTTTAGATGATCTTCGAAAAGTACCTTGGAGTTGTGGAGATATTAATTGAGTTTGTACAACTTGAGCAGTGTCAGAGGTTGTCACAACTTTAACAGAATCATCAACTTGAGCAACGTCAGTGGTTGATTTATTAGATCTTGATTCAACATGAGCCATGTCAGAGGTTGAATAAGCTTTCTTTGATAACTCAGGCTCTTCAATCAATTTGCCTTTTCCTTTGTCAGTGTTTGAAATCACAGGCCTCCTTGTGTATTGTATACTCTGTTGAGTATTTTCTTTGATAGAAATTCCAATTTCTTTCTTTCTAGGAGCCTTTACTGATTTCTTCTTATAAGTACCAGCTTCAATCTTTTATAGGTGTTCTTTAGCAAGAAGCTTCATCTCAGCATCTATATCTTCAACTGTGGTTTCACCACCATGTTCTTCCATGAAAATCTTAGCAGCAATCTCTTCATCAGTGGTTGGATTTGATGAAATCACTAGACTTTTAAGTCTTGAAGAAGATTGACTACCAGAGTTTAACCTTTCAGAGTTTGTCTGTCTAGCAGAGTTTGACCTAAGTCGCCCTTGCTCTTGAGAAGACTTTGACCTTTTCTCTGTTTCCCTGCTTCCACCATCATTTGAATCATCCCTCAGTCTCAAAGTTGGAGTCCTTCTGCATTTGTCTTTAGGTATCTTCTCCCCCTTTTTGACATCATCAGGAATAAAAACTGATGTCAGCAACTCAAGTGATGCAGCAATAGAGTCAATCTTAGTAGATATGTCAGCTTGATTGCTCTCAACCCTTGTTAGCCTCTGCTTAATCTCTTCTTGATCCTTTACCATAGATGTAAATTGAGCTCTATCTTTCTTTAGTGCTAACTCCTTAAGAGCAATATCATTACTCAATCCAAGAACAACCTTGTGAGTCTCATCAAAGCGGTTGTGCAATGATTTAACTTGAACAATGGTCGCCTTAAAATGTGATAATAACTCAGGATTAGTAATCTCTATAACAGTCTTATGTACAAAATCAGCAGCCCTTTGAGTAGAGAAAATGCAGTCTGCTCCTGACCAATTAGCATAATGCATTTTCCTGAAATGATCTTCAGTGGCATTGTGATTTGCTTTGATAGACTCTGCTGTAGGATCTCTTAGAAAAGGTATAGACTCATCAGAGTCTGAAAGTGCAGCATTGATCCCAGAGTTTGCATGAAGAGAATGTTCAGAATTTTGATTATCATCTGCATCAACATTGTCTTGGATAGGCTCTGCAGCTTCTTCAAATGCATTCTCTGCAGTAGCTTCAGTATTTATCTGTGCAGCTTCTTCAAGAACTTGCTCTGCAACAGCTTCAACATTCTCAGAGTTTACATTTGCAAAAACCTCTGTTTCTTCAGGAACAGTCTTAACCATATCCTCTGCTGTATCTGCATTTATCACCTCTACAGCAGCTTCAATTACCTGATCAACCTCCTCACCCATTTCAGGAATTGAATTATTGACAGAGAGAATCTCTGTATGAGTTGCAAGAGACTCATCTAGAATTTGGGTGGGTTGATCAGCTGCCACATCCTCAGTATCACAAACACTGATACTAGGATGTGCTTCAAGTTCTTTTTCAATATCAACAAAGAAAGTTTCTTCCAAAGGCATCTCAGCCATATCATCAGTATTTGCATGAGCAGCATCAAAGACATCTTCAGGAACTGCTTCAGGAGCTTCAACATTTGTAGCATCAACATTTTCAACATTTTCAGCTTCAATATTTGGATCAGAAACATCCAACTCCTCAAAAAGATAATCAGCCACCAACTTTCTTCTTTTCTGATGTGAAATCTCATTGTCATCAAAAGATGGCCTATTTGCCCTTCTTTTCTTCCTTGAAGTTCCAGCAGATGTTGACACCCCAATATCAACTTATGATTTAGAAATCCTTATTGGCTTAGAACCAATATGCTTAGTTCTACCACTAGATTTTGGTTTATTGGGAAGAACAGTATCTAGAGGTTCAGGCTGTGGTTCGGATTGTGGTTGTGGTTGAGTTTCAGATTGTGTTTGGGTAGAATTGATCAAAAACTGTTGAACCAACTCAGGTAATAAGAAATCACCTAGATTACCCTTCTTGACATCCTTGTTAATAAGATCAGAGAATACTCTTTTGTGCAGTTTAAAACAAGGAATAATATCATTATCAATAATATCTACCCCATTAACACAAACAGAAAATAAAATCTGACAAAAACGAGCAAAGTAAACTACCCTTCTGTTTTCAGTCATTTTCTCACCTAAATTAGTTAAAACTAATCTAGCAAAATCAAAATGAGTACCATAAAGTAAAGAATACCCAATTTGCAGACTATCAGTGGGTATTGCATCCCAGTTGGTGCACTTCTTTCCGAACGTTCTTGTAATGCAATCGAAGAAAAAGCTCCACTCCTTCCTCAAGAACGGTCGCTTCAGCTGACCTATCTTAGCCAAAGACCCACTGTATCCTATCTCCTTCATCATCCTTACCAAATCAGCATCACCAACAGCAATGGTGTAAGCAGTATGCTCACCAAAGCCCATAGCTACACGAACTGTACCAGGAGTAATAAAATACTCTATTTCTTAAAACTCGAAAATAATGGATGGTGTTCCTGATTCACCACCATCATCATAGACACCAGTCTCCCAGAAGCTTTTAATTTGTAATCCAGAAAGCTTCTCTGGTTCTACAAGAGCACGCCCGATTGGAGATTGGGCAAGAAAATTCTGCATCAGATGAAACGCCTCCGGTGCGTTCTCATTAGCCAATGGAGCAGCATAGTTGTTAGGAACAAATTCAAGATCAGAGGATACAAAAGCAGTAGAAGCCATTAGAACGATTTAGAAATAATCAGAGAATGACTTAGAAAATTTTTGAGAGTGTTTGCAGTAAAAGTGTTTGTGAAAATGTGTGAATTGGAATAAGTTGTGAAAAGTTCAAATGAGTTTGTGTATTGGATATTAATACAAAAGAATTAATTAAAAACTGAACAGTTTCTAATCAATACACACAACTGTCTTACTCCGTAAAATGTGTGAGTGGGACACGTGGCACACATGCAATGACTGACAGTAGTAATTGACAGTTTCCAATGCGCATGCGCAGTAAAAACAGCAATAATTACCGCCTTTTACACTTTTCTAGACACTCAACCTCTCTCCTCTGTTTAATACAAATTAGAACCGTTACCAATCATACTCTTTTATTTTCAAGAATGGTTTCTCAAAATTGGTAACTGTCTGAAACAAATAATTAATTTTAATCATCAGAGATTAAAATAAAATTACCTCAGCGTAGAGTACACATTTCATCAGTGTTTACCAATCCTCCTCCTTTATAAATAAACTCTTTTCACAAACTGGACAGGTGTGAGTATTTTTGTGTGTGAATAGCAGAATGTACTGAATATACATATTTAGATCATCTCAAAGTGCATAAAATCCACAAACTAAAGCAGTAAAAACTGGTTGCTCAAACTCTCATATAAAATAAAATCTGATTTTTATATCTAAACTCTGTATTCTGATATCCTTTCATTTGGATATATCTTTTATTTTCACCCCCTTTATATATATAATTTTTTTTTATTTATTTTTCCAGTAATCAGTGGTTGGCACTAGTCACCAAAAATCAAAGATTTTAGCCCTTATTTCATACAATAAGTTCCTGGATCCTCCTAGGCACAACATGATCTCAAAGGAATTTGTGCTCTTTTTGGCATCTTTTGATTTGAGGGTGAAATATTTGTAACTAATTTTCAGAGTTTAGACTTTTCATTAGTTAATACAATTAATTTATGAGAGAAAATGCAAACAGCTAATACAGACTCATTGTATAGGATCAATAAACTAAGAGATGCTATAAATATAGAGACAGTATCATGCTGTGTAAAATTTCTGCACATTTTGAAATCAGAATTTATATTACTTAGAAGGATTCATGATTACTTACTGAAAATCATGCTTCATACAAATTTCTTCATCGGTCCATGTGTTTCAGACAAAAATCACAATCAGAGTTTGACATCAGACTTTAACTGACAGAGTATGACTGACACTATATTACTAACAGAGTTTACTATCAGAGTTTACTATCAGATTTTAACATACTGGTACAAATAACAGTTAACACATGCAAAGAACCATGAGCATAAAATCTATCATGTATAGAGTTTGAATCTA
Source organism: Heracleum sosnowskyi (assembly GCA_030848705.1). Classification (NCBI taxonomy): domain Eukaryota; kingdom Viridiplantae; phylum Streptophyta; class Magnoliopsida; order Apiales; family Apiaceae; genus Heracleum; species Heracleum sosnowskyi. The sequence goes on along the minus strand of CM061240.1, from coordinate 111,266,349 downwards.
ACCGGTATCTCTAGTCAAAACCAGAGACCATTCCAAGTTCATTTACCAGCCTTGTAAAGGTAGCTTCACTCAAAGGTTTGGTGAAGATATTTGCAAGCTGTTGGTCTGTAGACACAAAATGAAGCTCAATGTTTCCTTCTTCCACATGTTCCCTGATAAAATGATACCTTATGCTGATGTGCTTGGTCAAGGAGTGCTGTACTGGATTACCTGTCATAGCAATAACACTTTGATTATCACAGTAAATAGGTATTCTAGAGTACCTTAATCCATAGTCCAGCAATTGATTCTTCATCCATAAAATCTGTGCACAACAGCTACCAGCAGCTATATACTCTGCTTCTGCTGTGGATGTGGAAATTGATTTCTATTTCTTGCTGTACCAAGAAACTAATCTGTCACCAAGAAATTGACAGCTTCCACTTGTGCTTTTTCTGTCTATCTTACAGCCTGCAAAATCTGCATCAGAGTAACCAATTAATTTAAACTCTGATTCTCTAGGATACCACAAACCAAGAGTTATGGTTCCTTTGAGATATTTGAAAATCCTCTTCACAGCTGTTAGATGTGGCTCTCTGGGGTCTGCTTGAAATCTTGCACAAAGACATGTTGCATACATGATATCAGGTCTGCTTGCAGTGAGATAAAGAAGAGACCCTATCATTCCTCTATAGTTTGTCATATCTACTGAGGCTCCTGTGTCTTTGTCTAGCTTTGTTGCAGTTGCCATGGGAGTTGTAGTAGATGAACTATCAAGCATACCAAATTTCTTGAGAAGATTTCTGGTATATTTTGCTTGATTGATAAAAATTCCATCATCTGTTTGCTTGACCTGTAAGCCTAGAAAATAACTAAGCTCTCCCATCATACTCATTTGATATCTTGACTGCATAAGCTTGGCAAATTTCTTACAGAGTTTGTCATTAGTAGACCCAAAAATTATGTCATCCACATAGATTTGAACTAACAGCAAATCATCACCAAAATTAAAATAGAACAAGGTTTTGTCAATTGTACCTCTAGTGAACCCACTTTCTAAAAGAAATTGAGCCAGAGTCTCATACCATGCTCTAGGTGCCTGCTTTAGTCCATATAATGCCTTATCAAGTCTGTAGACATAATCTGGATGTTTGGAATCTACAAACCCTGGTGGTTGTTCAACAAATACTTCTTCTTCAAGTTTCCCATTGAGAAAAGCACTTTTCACATCCATCTGAAAGACTTTAAACTTCTTGTGAGCAGCATAGGCCAGAAAAATCCTTATTGCCTCCAATCTTGCAACTGGAGCAAAGGTTTCATCATAGTCAATTCCTTCCTGCTGTGAATAGCCTTTAGCCACAAGTCTAGCTTTATTCCTTGTAATCACTCCATCACTGTCTATTTTGTTTCTGAAAACCCACTTTGTACCAACAATAGATCTGTTCTTTGGTCTTGGTACAAGTGTCCAGACTTCATTCCTCTCAAATTCATTTAACTCCTCTTGCATTGCTGTTATCCAGTTAGCATCTTCCACTTTCTTGGGCTCTGTTTGAGATAAGAATGCATGAAACAGACATTCATTATTTGTAGCACTTCTAGTTCTTACACTAGCGTCTGGATCTCCAATTATCAAGTCAGGTGTATGGGATTGTGTCCACCTTCTTGCTGTTGGTAATTGGCTTCTATTATCATTATTAGATCCTCCCCCTTGATCCATGCTCTCCTGATTTTCTTCTTGACTATTTGCATTCTCTGAAGCTCCCCCTGAATTGGATTGTTCAGTATTTGAACTTTCAGAGTTTGACTCAGAGTTTCTGTTTGATTCTATATTTGACCCTCTTTCAGAATTTGAGTCATTACTTTGAGAAGTTCCAGAAGTTTCTTCACGCTCCCCCTCAACTGGTTCTCTATTTTGTTCTGTCAGAGAAAATTCGTCAGTGTTTACCAGTAGAGGATCAGAGTATGCTTCGTCAGAGTTTGTTGGATTTGCTGCATCAGAGTTTACATCATCAGAGTATAGATCTTCATTTTCAAAGCGAAGTTGATCATGATATTCTTCATCTTCTATTCCAGTTATTTTCTTGTCATCAAATGACACATGTATAGATTCCATGATCACTTTAGTTCTTAGATTGTAGACTCTGGATGCTTTAGTTGATAGTGGGTATCCAACAAAAATTCCTTCATCAGCTTTTAAGTCAAACTTGGTCAATTGTTCAGGATGAGTTTTCAACACAAAACACTTGCATCCAAAAATATGAAAATATTTCAAATTTGGCTTCTTATTCTTCACCATCTCATATGGTGTTTTCCCATGCTTGTTGATCAGTGTAGCATTTTGAGTAAAACAAGCTGTTTGAACAGCTTCTGCCCAGAAATAAGTTGGCAATTTTGCTTCATCAAGCATTGTTCTGGCAGCTTCGATTAGGGTTCTGTTCTTTCTTTCAACTACACCGTTTTGCTGTGGAGTTCCAGGTGCAGAAAATTCTTGCTTCACTCCTCTTTCCTTGCAGAAAGCTTCCATTTCAGAATTTCTGAATTCAGTACCATTATCACTTCTTATAACTTTCACTTTGTACTGTGATCCTTTGTCCAATAGCTTCACATGATCCATCAAAGTTAGGGCAGTTTCATCCTTCTTTGCTAAGACGTACACCCAGGTGTATCTGGTGTACTCATCAACAATGACTAAAGCATATTTCTTTCTGCCCATTGACATTATATTCACTGGACCAAAGAGATCAATATGTAAAAGACGATAAGGATCCACAACTGAAGATTCAGATTTACTCTTGAAAGATGACTTCCTTTGCTTGGCCTTTTGACAAGAATCACACATACCATCTAAGCTGAGTATTGACTTTGGAAGTCCCCTTACAAGATCTTTTCGAATCAGCTCATTGATATTGTTCAAGTTTAAGTGAGAGAGCTTCTTATGCCATTTCCAACTCTCTTCACTGGACATTCTTGCTGATAGACACACAGTTTTTCCTTCAGAGTTTGTTACCAAACTTGCTTCATAGATGTTATTGTGTCTGTGTCCAACTAGAACAACTTTCCCTGTAGATTTGCTGATAACTTCACAATGTTCATTATGAAAATCTACATGGTATCCTCTGTCACAGATTTGACTCACAAAAAGCAGATCATGCTTGAGTCCTGAGACAAGAGCTACATTTGTAATGATGACACTTCCAAGATTGATATTGCCATATCCCAGAGTATGTCCTATGTTGCCATCTCCATAGGAAACTTTTGGGCCAGCTTTTTCCTCAAAATCTGATAGCAGGGCTTTATTTCCAGTCATATGTCCTGAGCATCCACTGTCCAAGATAAGAGTGCTCTCTTTTATGCCCTTGTTTCCAGATGACTCAGCTTCATCTTTAACAGTTGCCATGAGAGCATAATTGACTCCCTCATCTGAGTCTGAAGTGTCTGCCCAGTCCTTGCCTTTAGTGATGAGTGCTTTCTCAGATTTTCCTTTCTTGCATTCTGGAGCATAATGACCCATCTCTTTACACTTGTAGCACTGGATCTCAGACTTGTCTTTCTTTCCAGACTTGGTATGTTTTCCATCAGACTTTCTGAAATTTCTCTTATCAGAATTTGAATCTTTCCTTGAGAATCTCTTTCCTTTCTTGAAGTTCTTGAATCCCATCTTCTTGAAGGTCTTCACCATTAAAGCAGCCATTCTCATCATCTCTTCTTCATCATCCTCAGAATCAGAAGCTTCATCATCAGTGTTTGAGCCATCATCAGAGTTTGATGACTCACTGTCAGATTTAATGACTAAAGCCTTTCCTTTGGTTTTCTTTCTTGATGATTCCTTCTTGACAGGTTTTTCTTCAACTTTAAGAGCAACAGATTTTGTCTTCTTTCCAGATCTTTTGTTTCTCTGTTCTATTTCAAGTTCATGAGTTTTAAGCAACCCATAGATTTCATCAAGATCTGTATCTGTAAGATCATAATTGTCTCTGATTGTTGTTGCCTTTAAATCCCATCTTTCAGGTAGGGATAGAAGAAACTTGAGATTTGACTCTTCAAGTTCATATTCTTTATCAACCAGAGACAAATCATTCAACAATTTACAAAATCTGTCATATGTATCTGTCAAACTTTCATCAGATCTAGAGTCAAAGTGTTCATACTCCTGTGTTAGAATAGTCTTCCTATTTTTCTTTATAGCACTTGTTCCTTGACACCTGAATTCCAAAGCATCCCAAATCTCTTTGGCAGTCTTGCAGCCAATCACTCTGTTAAACATGACATTATCTAAGGCACTGTGTAGTAGATGTCTAACCTTTGTATCCTTTGCAATTGATGAGATGTCTTCAGGAGTCAAATCTTTCTTCTCTTTTGGAACAGTCTTTTGTTCTTGCCCAGTAACAACAGGAGACAATTTAGTTGGCATATGAGGACCATCATTGATTCTATCAAGGTATTCTGGATCTGTGGCTTCCAGAAACATGGTCATCTTCACCTTCCATATTGGATATTCACTTGGTCTGAGAATTGGAACCCTTATAGTCTCATATCGACTCACAGAAGTAGGTTGAACCTTCTGAACATTAGAACCTGCATTAGAACCTTCCTGAGAGTTGTCAGTCGTGATTATACTTGTGTTTGGATCGATAAACTGTATATACTAATCAGCCTTGGCTCTGATACCAATTGTTAGGCCGAATACACAATATATAATCAATATAAGTATGATAATAACAATTGAGAACACTGTTTCTGAATCAACAACTGAATTATATATATAATTCTTCTCTCAGTGATGTTAAAGAATCACAGAGAGCTGCTAGGTTACAGGAATAATGTATTCAGTATTCACATCCCTTTTAGGGTTAACCTATCTGTGTTTATATAGTACACATCTACATAGAATCAATCTCTAATTGATATTCCTATAAATTAGCTATACAATTTATATCAAAGTAGGATTGCTTCTGTCTTCTGTTCTGTTTCCTTAACTGTCTCAATATATCTTGCTTCTTTCCATCTTCAAGATATATTGCTTCTAGAATCTTTATATCAGCACCGACAGCTAAAGTAAACTTTTCTCCCCGTCAGACTTTAATAAACTCTGACTGGCTTCCAGTAAACTCTGATGAGTACCTGGTACTTAAACACTGATAAAACAATCATTATCAATTATATCTAACAAACATACATAAACCTATGCTAGCATGGCAAGTTCTAAACCTCTATATCCACTTTCGCAATCAATAGAGATTAACAATACAACTTAAATGTTAGCTACGCATCCAAGAAGAATAAGCACAACCAAACTAGGTTATCAACAAATCATCACACACACATCTTTAAAACAATTAATTACTAAAATCCATAAATAAATCCGTTAGAATCCCACGACAACGATTAGTTCATAATCGAACCGTTCATCATCGTGGGTTCTGATGAAAACATGATAATAATTATGTCTAGAATACTGAATAAAAGTTCTAGGGTTTATGAAAGAACAAACGAGAATCCAAAGTATATCGCCTAATTAGAAGAATACAAAGAAAAGATGAAAAGTAGATCTTCGTAATCAGCCGTCTTCTTGTTCTCCTCACCGGTGGATGAATATGTAAGTATATATGACAATGTATATCACAGAAATCGTCCACCATTAGTTTATATAGGCCTGAGGGTTGACTGGTCTTCTGCTGGTTTCCTTTTCAGAGTCAAAATTGCCTTTTCCAGCATCTTTCAGGGGAGGGCGCGCTTGAATGGGCGCGGGCGCGCTCCTTCAGGATGTTTAGGACGCGGGCGCGCTTGAATGGGCGCGGGCGCGCTTGAATAGTGCTATGAACAGTGCCATGAACAGTGCTACTATTCATGGATTCTGCAAACTATTTTCTTTTTGTTTCCTTGCGCTTCCAACTCCCTTACCACATGGACTTCTCTTCTTTAGCACATATCCACCATATATACATGAACCCTCACATTTCTGCATCAATCTGTAGCTCTGCACATTCTAGGTAAAAACACATTAAACACACCAAATACTTGAGTGTGAGCGATCAATTTAAGCCGATACGAAGCGTTCCAAGTAGATATAAAATCCACTTATCACACCCCCAAACTTAAACCGATGCTTGTCCTCAAGCATAAACAGACTATATATATATATAATGCAATGCATGAATGCAACTAATATGCTAATGCAAACGATCCCCTTAGACTAACCATAACCAATCAACGAGCCAACATCTCAAAGAATGCAATCTTCCAAACAGAACTCGACCAAATTCCCGTATACTAACAATACAAACACAGAAACGTGCGTGTGTGCGATGCTCATCAATATACTCCCAAACTAAATCAAGACCATATCCTGTTCTTCATCAAAACAACCATAAGCTTATAAACAGAATGAACTCTAAACACAAGAAACCACTTAGAGACACCTCCATAAACCACTTGAGTTAGACAGGAATTCATGCTTTTATTACGACACAACATACTAAACACAATACACATGCTTATTTGACCGTGCAATGGATGAGACCCCAAAAGGCTTATACAATAATACCCATGTAGCGAGCTTTAGGTTAGTGGATCCCAGGCCGGAAAAGTCTTAGGTCACTAGGCACAAAGTCCCCTAGAACTTAATTGCTCGAGTATTAAAGAGCTCACCCTGATCAATTCTGCATAAAACAACTAAAACAACTCTTTTTTTTTTTTTTTTAAAATTTCGGAATGAGTGCACTTTGCTTTTTTCTCATCCCACCCTAGACTACTCATTTTCATGAGCGGCTACTAGCCATTTGACGCCTAGCCTTTATTAACAACTAGCATGAAATCCCTGGTTTCCCCCAAACTTAGACTTAAGTGCTTCTTCAATTTCAAGAGAATAGAAGAACATTCTAAATATAAGCAAGTGATTAAATTCTAACATCCAAACAAGCATGGTCTGATCAAATCTAAAAGCAACCAATGAGACTTGTGAAATTATTTTGTTTCTGGCATACAAGTCAATTCCTAGGAACTTAATCAACCCTCTATTCATCATAACTACACTCCAATCAACATCAACTCATCAACGGAAATAGTCAATTCCTAAAGGATCATGAAATATGCATGCTATGCAAATGCAACTAAATGGACTCACATGATAGACACAAACACTAATGCAAACAAAATGCTCTATATGACATAAACATGCAAAAATATGAATGAAACTAACTACATATGCAACATGAATCCTATATGAACACACACACACACACACTACTCTTCCTTAATTATCACCCCCAAACTTACAATATTCAATGTCCTCATTGAAGGTAATAAAAAGGAAAGATACAGAGTATACCTAATCATCAACAGCACCACCCTCCTCGGGTGGTCTATCCAGTGGCGGATAAACAGAATCAGCTCCAAATGTGGGCCAGACAATATCAACTCCAGTGGCTCGGAAGCAAAGCGGCGATGAATGTCATGCATGTCGTCTATACGTCGAGTCAGCCGCCTATACTGAACATCTCCAAATCCAGACCTATCAACTTCACGCTGAATCCCAGATGGACCCTAGGGGGAAACAAAACAAACTCTTTTTTGTCTTTTTTTTATTATTAACAGAATACTAATACTAATACTACATATTCGCGTGGGTTGCCTCCCACGAAGCGCTTGTTTTACGTCAATAGCTTGACGTGAATCCTTTTTCATCCAGTCGCAAGAACGGTGAACGTCGACTCACGGTTCACCGTATTACCAACGTCATGCTTCAGCCACTGACCATTAACCTTGAACGATTCGTCCGGAAACTTATGGAAAATTTCTACTGCAACATGCGGAAATGCTGATTTAACCGTGATAGGCTCCGACCACCTCAACTTACGCTTTCCTGGAAAAAATCTGAAGCGAGACTTGAAACGCAGAACTAGCTGACCAGGCACAAATGAATGTTTCACCACCCCTCTTTCATGCCAGTCCTTAACCTTCTCCTTATATAGCATGTTGCTCTCGTAGACTTTACCATACCTCAATTGATCCTGTAGTGGTTGGAGTTCAAGTGTAGGAGCTTCTTCCATAGATGGTTTAAGTCGCTCCTGAGAATTGTTCAGCTCTGCTAATCCAAGAGATTCGAATGGCGCATCAATTTTTCTTTTCCACGGAGGTGCATTCAACAACTGAAGTTGCTCTGCTCTTTCTTCATCTTCAGAATCAGAATCCCCTATCAAGACTCTTTCCACTGTATCTGACTTCAGCAATTGCTCAATCTCCGTGTTGACGACAGAATCGACCATCTCCAATTTAAAGCACCCTTCTTCCTCAGTTGGAAATTTCATTGCCTTGAACACGTTAAAAGGGACCTTCTGATTTTGAACCCTCATTGTAAGCTCTCCTTTCTGCACATCGATCAAAGTTCGGCCTGTAGCTAAGAACGATCTTCCCAAGATAATCGGAATCTTCTTGTCTTCCTCAAAGTCCAGAATAACAAAATCAGCAGGAAAAATGAGCTTATCCACTTTAACCAAAACATCCTCCACTATACCCCTTGGATATGTGATCGACCTATCAGCCAACTGTAAGGACATGTTCGTAGGTTTCGGTTCAGGTAAACCAAGTTGCATGAAGACAGACAACGGCATCAGATTAATACTAGCTCCCAAGTCACACAAGCACTTGTTGAAAGATAGATTGCCGATGCTGCATGGTATGGTGAAACTCCCTGGATCCTTGAGTTTAGGAGGTAACTTCAGCTGTAGAATAGCACTGCACTCTTCTGTCAAAGCAACTGTCTCCAACTCCTCGAGTTTCAACTTCCGAGATAGAATACCCTTCATGAACTTTGCGTAGCTCGGCATTTGTTCTAGAGCTTCCGCAAAAGGTATATTGATCTGTAACTTCTTGAAAACCTCCAGAAACTTAGCGAATTGCTTATCCAACTTCTGCTTCTGAAGACGTTTAGGGAATGATGGAGGAGGATAGACCTCCTTGGTCTCTGTACTTTGCTTCGGAGTAGAATTCTCAGTAGAAAGTTTGCTCTTCTCCGGATTGTTCCCCAACTGATCAGTTTTTTCACCATTTTCTTCACTTTCTGGCAGAATAGGGGGCGCGGGCGCACTATGAACAGTGCGGGCGCGCCCTAGGTACTGTTCACTTTTCAAATTTTCTTTGTTTTCTGCCGTTTCTGAGTTCTGGTCACTCGTAACCTTTCCGGAACGCAAGGTAACTGCTTTTACATGTTCCTTGACCTCTCTCTTGCCTGGATTAGCTTCCGTATCACTAGGGAGAGTTCCCTGTGGTCTATTCAACAAGGCATTGGCAATCTGACCGATCTGATTCTCCAGAGTCTTGATTGAAACGGCTTGGCTCTTGCACATTAGCCTCAATTCTTCCAATTCAGATTTTTCATTAGATGATTGCCCAGCATTGCCATGAGACGGTTGTTGAAACCCTGGTGGTTGGTACGGTTGCCTTGGAGCATACTGTTGCTAAAAACCAGAAGAGTTAAATGGTTTAGCTCCAAATTGTTGACCTTGATACTGCTGATACGGCTGTTGTGGTTGTTGTTGACCTCCCTGATTGTTACTCCAGCTGAAATTAGGATGGTTCCTGTTATTCGGATGATAGGCATTAGGAACTGGCTGTTGTGATCTCTGGAAATTGCTCACAAACTGTGCCGATTCATTGGATATGGCACATTGAGTCGTGTCATGAGCACCTGCACATAGCTCGCAAACACTAGCCACCTGCTGAACTCCATAGTTAGTCAGAGAATCCACTTTCATAGACAAAGCCTTTAACTGAGCTGCAATTGCCGTAGCTGCATCCACTTCCAGAATTCCTGCTACCTTGCCTTGTGATAACCTCTGAGTTGGATTATGGTATTCATTAGCAGCCATCATCTCAATAAGTTCATAAGCTTCATCATAGCTTTTAGCCCAAAGAGCTCCACCCGATGCCGCATCAAGCATTGGTCGTGATTGACCTCCCAGACCATTATAAAAATAGTTGATCACCATCCAATCAGGCATTCCATGATGAGGACACTTCCTAAGCATCTCTTTGTAACGCTCCCAAGCTTCACATAAAGTTTCTCCAGACTGTTGAGCAAACTGAGTAAGAGCATTCCTGATTGCAGCTGTTTTAGCCATAGGGAAGAATTTAGTGAGAAACTTCTGAGCAAGATCCTCCCATGTAGTAATAGAGCCTGCTGGTAAAGAGTGTAACCAACCTTTATCTTTATCCCTCAGAGAAAATGGGAAAAGTCTCAATTTCACATCATCTTCCGACACTCCGTTGAACTTGAAGGTGTCGCAAATCTCGATGAAATCCCTAATATGCATATTAGGATCTTCCGTTGGAGCACCCCCAAACTGAACTGAATTCTGCACCATCTGAATAGTGCCAGGCTTGATTTCAAAAGTATTAGCCGCAATGGCTGGCCTGACAATGCTAGACTGAATGTCATTGATCTTTGGCTGAGAATAGTCCTTCAAAGCCTTCGTTTCTGCTACTGGTTCTCCCATAACTAGATTCAATTCAAGTTCTTCTTTCCGAGATTGAGAACATGTTCGCATACACGCTCACTCAAGTATCTGAAAGACACCAAACAAAGTAAAATTGATGAGAATAATCCGAGTTAGTGAACGTTAACGACCACTGATGACAAGCACATAAACTATATAAATAACACCGAGTCCCCGGCAGCGGCGCCAAAAACTTGTTTGCACAAAATCACGCAAGCGTACGCGGTCAACAAGTAATATATAAAAGTAGAGTTCGTTCCCACAGAGACTGCTTTGGTTACTATAGTTATGCACTTATGCAACAATGTATGGATATTGTTCAATGCTAAGACAAGTATCAAATTTGTGTTTTGATTAACTAAATTAACTAATCACTTAACAAGATTATAATTAACTAAAGAGATTGCTGTTGAATTACTTATGAGAATAAAACATGGGATCCTAACTTCATTAAATACTTCATCTAGAGTCTTTTGTCTTTAATCAATGCATGTGACGGTTGTGACAACTAATCGGATAACACATAATCAGTACACGCTACCTTTCAGTATACGTATACCAAACCACTCAAACATCCACAAAAGAGATAGAAGTTGGGTAGACACCAATTATGCTTAGACCCTATATGTCTATAAGATTTGAAAACATAACGGTTTAACGAGCAAGTTATCCATTCAGATTACATAGGGCAGGTAAGATGGTTAAAATCACCTACGAATCATGCATGACAAACATACATAAACCTATGCTAGCATGGCAAGTTCTAAACCTCTATATCCACTTTCGCAATCAATAGTGATTAACAATACAACTTAGATGTTAGCTACGCATCCAAGAAGAATAAGCACAACCAAACTAGGTTATCAACAAATCATCACACACACATCTTTAAAACAATTAACTACTAAAATCCATAAATAAATCCGTTAGAATCCCACGACAACGATTAGTTCATAATCGAACCGTTCATCATCGTGGGTTCTGATGAAAACATGATAATAATTATGTCTAGAATACTGAATAAAAGTGCTAGGGTTTATGAAAGAACAAACGAGAATCCAAAGTATCGCCTAATTAGAAGAATACAAAAAGAAAAGATGAAAAGTAGATCTTCGTAATCAGCCGTCTTCTTGTTCTCCTCACCAGTGGATGAATATATAAGTATATATGACAATGTATATCACAGAAATCGTCCACCATTAGTTTATATAGGCCTGAGGGTTGACTGGTCTTCTGCTGGTTTCCTTTTCAGAGTCAAAATTGCCTTTTCCAGCATCTTTCAGGGGAGGGCGCGCTTGAATGGGCGCGGGCGCGCTCCTTCAGGATGTTTAGGGCGCGGGCGCGCTTGAATGGGCGCGAGCACGCTTGAACAATGCTATGAACAGTGCCATGAACAATGCTACTATTCATGGATTCTACAAACTATTTTCTTTTCGTTTCCTTGCGCTTCCAACTCCCTTACCACATGGACTTCTCTTCTTTAGCACATATCCACCATATATACATGAACCCTCACATTTCTGCATCAATCTGTAGCTCTGCACATTCTAGCTAAAAACACATTAAACACACCAAATACTTGAGTGTGAGCGATCAATTTAAGCCGATACGAAGCGTTCCAAGTAGATATAAAATCCACTTATCAGTCAGTAAAAACTGAATTACCTAAAACTGATGTAGGCAATAAGGTTAGCAAGGCTAAAAAGAACAGGAATGAGATAGCTAGTACTCCCATTGTATCTAGGAAGTTGTGCAATAATTGTAATTCTGCTGGACACCTTACACATGCATGTAAAAATGTTAAATTAGAAACTGTTGTTACTTCTGAAATGCATAACATGTCTGACATGCCTGATCTTCATGAACCATGTGGAAAGAAAGAGTGTTTACTTTGTGCATACAATATCATGCATGCTTATTTTAAGTTGATGAATGCATCTAGTAGCACTAGTACTGTAAATGATAAATCCACAGACAGCATGAAAGTCAAACAAGTTAAGACTGACTTGAATGTTACTCCTGTTAAAGTATCTAAACCTTCAGGACCCAAACAAGTTTGGGTACCAAAGTCCGCTTAATCAATCTGTGATTGCAGGGTAAGGTTAAAAGCTCAAAGGTCGTGTGGATTCTGGATAGTGGATGTTCTAGACACATGACAGGTGAAGAGTCCCTGCTTACAGAGGTGGTTAAGAAGACCGACCCGATTGTAACCTTTGGAGATGACAACAAAGGATTCACTACGGGATATGCTAATCTAAGAATTGGGAATGTCATCATAGAAAACATCTCTCTTGTTGACGGATTGAAGCACAATCTTCTAAGTATCAGTTAATTCTGTGATAAAGGATACAATGTAGATTTCAGAAAGGACAAGTGCTTGATCACAAACAGGAAGGATGAGAAGCTTGCTCTACTGGGAGTGAGAAAAGGAAATTTGTTTATAGCTGACTTAAGTTCTTCCAGTGAAGGAGAAGTTACATGTTTCTACAGTAAGGCATCTTCAGAACAAAGTTGTCTATGGTATAAGAAGCTCTCACACTTGAACTTCAAAACTATGAACTCTTTGGTAACGAGAGAGTTGGTGAGAGGGTTGCCCCTGATGGAATTTTATCAGGAGGGACTATATGAAGCATCTGAAAAAGGGAAGTCTAAGAAGGCATCACACAGAAGCAGAGAAATGACAAGCATTACTGAACCTCTACAACTGATTCATATGGATTTATTTGGTCTAGTCAATGTTATATCACTTTCATGAAAAAGATATGCATTAGTGATGGTGGATGACTACTCCAAGTACACGTGGGTGTTATTCTTACATTGAAAGGATGAAGCAACACAACTTATCATTGATCACATCAAAAAGATAGAAGTGGAAGCTAAGCTACCTGTGCGGACAATCAGATTAGACAATGGAACTGAATTCAAGAATGCAGTTCTAAGTGATTTTTGCTCAAAGAAAGGAATATCTAGATAGTATTCAACACCAAGAACTCCTCAACAAAATGGAGTAGTGGAAAGGAAGAACAGAACCTTGGTTGAAGCAGCAAGGACAATGTTAAATGAATCAAAACTTCCCACTTACTTTTGGGCTGAAGTAGTGAATACAACTTGCTACACTCAGAATCGAACCCTGATCAACAAAGATCATGAAAAGACTCCGTATGAGTTAATGGCCAACAAGAAACAAACACTGAAGTACTTTCATGTGTTTGGTGCAAAGTGCTTTTACTAAAAGATGGAGAACATCAAGGCAAGTTTGATGCCAAAGCAGATGAAGGCATTTTTCTGGGCTATTCTCTGGAATCTAAAGCTTACAGGGTGTATGTGATTGAAGATAAGAAGGTATTGGAAAACCTTAATGTAACATTTGATGACACCAAAAGACCAGGCCTGCAAACTAGAGAGAACTCTGAATCCTTGGTATTTGAAAATCTATCAAGAGATCTCTCTGACATTGAAGAATAACCTGAAGTTGTTACAGTTATTAATAAAATGATAATGCTAATGATTCTGGACCAAGTGGTGATAGTGGTGGAGATACTCAAACTGCTACTGGATCCACTAGTCAATCAACAGGGTCAACAGATCATACTGGCAACAACTCAGGGGGAGCAGGAGAAGGATCAACTAGTCACACTCCACAAAATTTTGAACAAGAAGAATCATCAAGATCGCATCTGCCAAGACAAAGGGTGTGGAATAGAGATCATCCCTTTCACTTGATCATTGGTGATCCAGACACAGGAGTGAGAACTAGAAGGACATCACAAAATGAATGTCACTATTCTGGGTTTCTTTCAGAAACAGAACCTAAGAAAGTTGAAGATGCCCTAGATGATCCAGATTGGGTGATTGCAATGCAAGATGAACTCAATCAGTTTGAAAGGCAGAAAGTTTGGAAGCTGGTACCCAGACCTAAAGGAAAATCTGTTATAGGAACAAGATGGGTATTCAGAAATAAGTTGGATGAAGATGCCATTGTAACGAGAAACAAAGCCAGACTGGTTCCTAAAGGTTACTCTCAAGAAGAGGGTATGGATTATGATGAAACCTATGCACCAGTAGCAAGACTTGAGGCCATCAGAATGTTTCTGGCATTCGCAGCACATTCCAATTGCAAAGTATATCAAATGGATGTGAAGAGTGCTTTTCTGAATGGGGAGTTAGAAGAAGAAGTGTATGTGGAATAAACCTCCAGGGTTTGAGGATTCAAAACTGGCAGACTTTGTGTACTTTCTATTCAAAACTCTCTATGGACTCAAACAAGCTCCAAGGACATGGTATGACACTCTCTCTGAATTTTTACTTGAAAATAACTTTACAAGAGGTGTCGTAGACAAAACTCTGTTTTACAAACATCATAAAAATGATTTGATATTGGTGCAAGTATATGTTGATGACATAATATTTGGTTCTACTAATGATGATCTATGC